>OU538845.1:6147390-7431086 GCA_912999785.1 Hydriomena furcata
ACTTGGGGATTACAGTCGTGGTCCTATTTACTACTGTGTAACTACTCTTGAAAACGATCAACGATATATGCCTAACGATCGATGTTCAACCATCTACAGTAGAAGGTCAATTGGTTATGGCAGGTAGAAATACTTGCGACACAGTTGTTCCATCCCACGATGGTGTGTCTTATTGGTTTTATTGCATGAAAAAGTATTGAAAAAGACGTAAAAAAAACCGGCCAAGTGCGAGTCGGACTCGCGCACGGAGCGTTCCGTACCATTATCTATTAAAAACGAAAAAAAAACACTTAAATATTTATTTTATTCTGTTTTTATTTTTAGTGTTTTGGATCCGTACCATTATCTATTAAAAACGAAAAAAAAAAACACTTAAATATTTATTTTATTCTGTTTTTATTTTTAGTGTTTTGGATCCGTACCATTATCTATTAAAAACGAAAAAAAAAAACACTTAAATATTTATTTTATTCTGTTTTTATTTTTAGTGTTTTGGATCACGACTGTAATCCCCATGTACGATAGACATGCTCTCAGATCTCCAGACGCTTAGATCTATAGAGATGTCTAATGGCGGTAGTCAGAGGCACGTCTAAGTATTAAGTTTTTTGGCACAATGCCCACATTTTGCTGTAGTGATTAAGCCACACAGACAAACATTTTAAACATTTTCGGATTTTTACAAGCTTTTATTTAACTTGCAATGTATGTATGTAACTATGTTTATTAAGGTAGAATCTTGCACCTCGATTTTGAAGCAATTATCCCCAACCGATTGAGATGAAATTTTGCATACTTACATGTAACTTCAGTGACAATGCAATAATATGACAGTGAGCTGTTCTGATGATGGAGTCAGGAGCTGTTCAACAGACCCTCACAACGGAACTCCTTGGTAAATACTCCGATTGAGTAAAAACTTTGCATACTTGTCAAGTTCCGATGACAATGTTATGTGATGTGACAGGTCATAGCGCGCTGGTGCTCGATGGTTTAAATGATTTTACAAAAGCTTGTCATTGAAAAATATTTTTCAACAGAAGACTTATTAATATTAGCAAAATAATACGTGTTATTTGATGATCTTGCGTCGGTTTGCTCGAACCTTTAGCCTTGTTAAACTGTTGCTAATAATCTATTTTTATAAGCTTTTAACAATTTTCCTTGTTAGTTAGTTAAATGCGTAATTTAATGACTGACATACATAAGTTTATTGCCTAAAACAGGGGAAAATATAACAATATTTATATTATAGAATTAAAACTATAGTGGTTGTTAATCATTTTAAATAGAAATACGGCTAATTACCACGTTTTCTCTTGTATTGCTGACGTTTCGTGACAATTCAGATGCTCTTCATCATGAGCATCGCCCGCGACCGCGATCAACGGCGCTGAGTATTCGCCGATCTTCCGTATTGTCACGAAACGTCAGCAATACAAGGGAAAACGTGGTAATTAGTCGTATTTCTATTTATAATATTTATATTACCATATTTTTTTTCCTTTAATATATTTTATGTCTTCTTTTTTCACATTTTCATGCATTATCATCCAATAGTGAGCTATGGTCCAAATTTGAAGTATCTAGCTCATCGGGAAGGTAGTTTTAAATTAATTACAAAATCCTACCCGGACAGACATACAAGAAAGCGAGTTAATAAAAACATTGTAAAATAAGTTTTCTGTTAAAAAATGTTTTTCAATGACAAGCTTTTGTAAAATCATTTAAACCATCGAGCACCAGCGCGCTATCCTGTCACATCATATAACATTGTCATCGGAACTTGACAAGTATGCAAAGTTTTTATTCAATCAAAGTGTTTACTAAGATGTTCCGTTGTGAGTAACTGTTGAACAGCTCCTGATTCCATCATCAGATCAGCTCGCTGTCACCATATTATTGCATTGTCACCGAAGTTACATAAGTATGCAAAATTTCAGCTCTATCGGTTGGGGATAACTGCTTCAAAATTGAGTTGCAAGATTCCACTTAAATAGTTACATACATTGTAATTTATTAAAAGCTTGTAATGGCGATGGGTTTGCAACCTGTCACTTATGAAATGCTAACTACTGCAAAAGGTGGGCAAGCGCCAAATCTAATGTTTGGTCTGCCTCTGACTACCCTCTCTAGACATCTTCAAAGGATCTAAGCGCCTTGAGATCTGAGAGGATGTCTACCGTACTTGGGGATTACAGTCGTGATCATATTTTTTGTTTTATTCCTTACGTGTCTATTACCTTGGCTACGTGGCTATTTGTCACTTCGCAATCCGCGGGATTGTGACTAAAGTGCCACTTGCGCCACTTGTGCGTAGATTCATTGAGAGCTTTCAGCGTTCGCTGACGTCATCACGCGCGACCTTGATGGTGGTGGCACTTCCTGCGCGGGCGCCGATTTCCGATGGAATGCTAGCACGTGTGTTTACAAATACACACCAACTTCCTTTGAAGATTGTTTTTAGGGTTCCGTACCCAAAGGGTAAAACGGGACCATGGAGAGACCTCTGTCCGTCTGTCCGTCTGTCTGTCACAGGGCTGTAGCTCATGAACCGTGATAGCTAGACAGTTGAAATTTTCACAGATAATGTATTTCTGTTGCCGCTATAACAACAAATACTAAAAACAGAATAAAATAAATATTTAAGGGGGGCTCACATACAACAAACTTGTTTTTTTGGCGTTTTTTATTGATAATGGTACGGAACCCTTCGTGCGCGAGTCCGACTCGTACTGGGCCGTTTTTTTATTCTGTTCTATTGTTACTCTTAGGGGGTCATCATTTACTTCTGAATATGCTCCAACTCGCTCTATCCTAATCTAGGTATATCCTAATCCTACTTCCTGTTTTTTACTAATATTTTAAGATGTCTAGTGGGGGTAGTCAGAGACACGTCCAAACATTATATTTGGCACATGCCCACATTTTGCAGTAGTTAGCATTTCATACGTGACAGGTTGCAAGCCCATCGCCGCTTATAAGAACATTAACTGGTTTCCTCACGATGTTTTCCTTCACCGTTTGAGCACGTGTTTTTTGATGCGCATATATAAATTTTTCGATCAGAAAAATCCATTGATGCACGCCGGGATTCGAACCCACGACCTTCATATTGAAAGTCGAGGTAACTCCCACTCGGCTAACACGGCTTAAATTAAATTAAACTTAACAAAATTTGAAGATTCGTAATTTTGATTAATATATCTAACTACTAATAATCACACGTGACATACGTGACAGGTGGCAAGCCCATCGCCGCTAAGAGCACTAACTGGTTTCCTCACGATGTTTTCTTTCACCGTTTCTAGTTTCTTTATTCAAAATCGTAAAAAAAATATGATCAGGGTGTCGGATAAACGAAGGTCACGTCTATATATAAATAAAATCTCCATTGAGCTTGAAATAGAAGTCCTTGGATGTTCTACAATCCATTTATGGCAATACTAGTTTTTTTCAGCGGCTTGGCTTGCGTACCTGTGGGTAGGGTGTACCTGTGGGTCTACTCGGTAACTGAAAACGAAATTTCGTGACGATATTCACGAACTATAGTTATTTTTTAAAGTATACTTATGTATTCTATCAGTTACCTGGTTGCTATTCCTTGCTTAGTTTGGGGCTAGATTGCGCTGTGTGCAAAGTCCGCCAATATTGATTTATATTTAATTCATTTCATTTAATAGTATCACGACTGTAATCCACAAGTACGGTACATCCTCTCAGATCTCCAGGCGCTTAGAACCTTGAAGATGTCAGAGGCACATACCCACAAACATTACGAATACATTTGGCACATGCCCACATTTTGCAGTACTTAGTATTCCATACGTGATCCGTCGCTTACTATAAGCATAACCTGAGTTTAAAAGTTAAAATTATGCATCTGTGAGCTTCGTGCTAGTTCGGCAATGTTCGGGCGTGTCCCGCAACGCATCGACTATCCCAGATCCCGCGGTGACCGGGTCACTGGCGCGTCGCACACGCGCAGCCACAGGGGCTGCTGCGACCATGCTACTCTTAAAGGCCTAATGAAATAGGATCACGACTGTAATCCCCAAGTACGGTAGACATCCTCTCAAATTCAAATTCAAAAATCATTTATTTCAATAAAATCACAAGGATCACTTTGAAACGTCTTAGGAACTAGGTGAAGCTACGCCGACCCCAAGCCGTGTTTGTTGCCTGATTCTTCTAGGCAACAAACACGGCTTGGGGTCTACCTTTTTTTTAATGATCCTTTCCTTGATGCTATGTAGAGCTCTAGTGTGGTGCCAATCGAACAAGGTGAAGGCTCAAACAAGAATAATAATTGAAAGTACCTACTACTCAAGTACGTACATACAACAATAAAAAATAACTAAAGAGCTTCAGCACAAATTCAAAAAGCAGCTTTCAGATCTCCACGCGCTCAGCAGGCCTAGCTTGTTGAACCGAGTAATAAAGAATAGACAAGAATTACATTTGGACGAAAAATATAGCGTTGTAGACGTGAAGTTTTGGTCGAGGCAAGTTATGAAATAACTCTTTTCTTTCGATCGCTGCTTTTAACACAAAGAAAATATGTTTTTGAATTTCCTTTGCATTTTAAATTGTTAAATGCGATCGATTTTATTCCTTTTTATATTAATAGTCTAAATTAGGGTAACCTCAAAATGAAAGAACAACAGAATAGAATATTTGACAAGATTTTGAAAACCATTCTAGATTATTCAGTAATGACTGTGGAACCCATAAAAAAATATTATTTTAAATTCTGTTAAGTATTGGCCCAAAAAATGCAAATTAAATATTGCCAATTAATATAACCCGCAAAAACGCTTCATTATGCAAATGGCGTCGCACTAGTTTATGTGACGTTACATGCTTGTCAACGAAAAAACAATACAAGCATGTTACGTCATCGTCGATTCGACCAATCCTGACCGTTTTGTGTCACGTGACTGGCGTTTAAAAATAGATAATTTTATTTATGGGTTTTTATGGGTTTACTATCAACAACATTTTATTTTTCATACTGTCATATAGCCTATTGTCACCATTGTACTCGTAGCTCCCAGAATCCCCTGACCCCCAAACGCATAGGATTCATCTCGCGGCGACCGGGTCAGTAGGGCACCGCACACGCGCACCCGTTGCTCCCAATGCGGTTGATCAAAACTACGGGAGTGGAGGAAGACAAAGACTCTACTAACATCTGTCGATACCCTAGATAATCCTGATAATATTATATAGATGTATATGCGAAAGTTTTTGAGGATGTGTCTATGTTTGAAAATCAATCAGGTCTAAACGACAGAACGGATTAAGATGAAATTTGCTGTAGATGTAGATATAATGCCAGAAACATAGAGGCATTTATAATCCGAAAAATATTTCCAAATTGATAAAAAAAATGCAAAAGCTTGTACTAAGGGAA
Organism: Hydriomena furcata; assembly: GCA_912999785.1. Lineage (NCBI taxonomy): Eukaryota > Metazoa > Arthropoda > Insecta > Lepidoptera > Geometridae > Hydriomena > Hydriomena furcata. The sequence continues at coordinate 6,152,807 of OU538845.1, forward strand.
CTAGATAACTGATAGAATGGAGCTCTACATAGCAATAAGGAAAGGATCATTAAAAAAAAGGTAGACCCCAAGCCGTGTTTGTTGCCTGATTCTTCTAGACAATAGTCGCGAGGAATCGGCGTAGCTTCACCTAGTCCCTAAGACGTTTCAAAGTGATCCTTGTGATTTTATTGAAATAAATGATTTTTGAATTTGACCAGACGTTCTGATTCATTGCCTGAAGCATAATAAAGACAATTATACAGTCATGGTGGGGTATAAATCAGCACCGTCCGACGCAATCTCTCCCACGGCCTTGGCTTTGCCAGTGATTCATATAGCCTTGCCCTTGACTTCGTACTTGTACAACTGTAGATAGCGCCTAACAATGATGGAGAGTTTTCCTTATACTTACTATACTGCAGCACAGTGGGGCTATTTTGTAAAAACATGATTATCATACATTATTACAACAACGGGAATAACTCACGTAAATGATACATTGTCAATGAGGACACCGACAATGTTTAGATTCATCTAGAGAATCTTCTTCAGGGTGAGACGGAAATGCGAGCAGGGTAGCGCGCGCGGTTAATGGTCCACAGTTCTGAAAGTGAAATACATGATTATCATTATCAATTATCATGTTATGATATTCATACCAATATTTATTGGTACTGAATGCCATAATACCTACGCTTCTTATGCTGTTTAGGCACCTATACCTACGCTTCCAATACAATATCTACGCAGAAGCGTAGCTATAGGTGCATAAACAGTGAATAATGTAGCTTTTGATAGATGAAAGAATTTTTTAAATTGGTCAAGTAGTTTTTGAGCTTATTCGTTACAAACATACAAAAATACAAATTTCTCCTCTTTATAAAATTTGTATGGATGAGCAGGGGTCCTACTCTCGAAAACGATCAACGATATATCGGGACTATCGTCACATCGTTTGCGTTTAGAAGATGGAACGACCGAATTGAATATTTAAATGATAATAACTCTGATATTATGCAATTCTGATTTTTACGGTTCCCTACTCAAAAGGTAAAAACGGGACCTTATTACTAAGAATAATAAATAAATAGGATCACGACTAAAATCCCCAATTACGGTAGACATCCTCTCAGATCTTCAGACGTATTACTAAGAGTCCGTCTATATGTCCGTCCGCCTGTCACAGGGCTGTATCTCCTGAACCGTGATATCTAGACAGTTGAAATTTTTACAGATTATGTATTTCTGTTGACGCTATAACATAAAATAATCTAAAAACAGAATAAAATAAATATTTTAGTGGGGCTTCCATACAACAAACGTGATTTTTTGCCGTGTTTTTATAGATAATGGTACGGAACCCTTCGTGATAGAGTCCGACTTGCACTTGGCCGGATTTTTTAATGTTTATTATTGCGTGTTTTCTCTTTTTTCTTATTGAAATCAGTTTCCAACCATATACCCTACAGAACAGTTCTCGATATCGAGTATGACCTGGCGCTCCCAAGTGTCCATTTCGCCTGTACAATCATATTCAAACCTACCACGCCAAAGCTCTGACCCACACACCATTTGATACCGTAAAACCATCAAGATAACGATCAAATTGCCGATTCTCCGATAATTTCATTACTCCAGCCCATTGTGCACCTTATTGCCAATAAGAATGGAGTTTAATGTTGTTTGGCTTCAGTATGACTCATCGCAAGGTCACTCGAAGTTTGCGTGATGTGATCTATTGTTGCTTTCACATAATGCATCTTATCTTTATAGGTATAGGGTTCTGTTTGGCTTTTGTGTTGATTTGCTTTTGTCTGCTATATCGTGCCGTAGCAGTCTGGATGGCCATTGTTGTTCTGTGGAGAGCTTTAACCCCATCATCGGTGTACGTGGACTGAGGTGAATATCTTCATTAGTCGCCCAACACTCATCACCAATCATATTATAGCCCAGCTAGGGGGCTATTTTGTAAAAACTATGATTATCATCTATACTAGTTAGGGCCGATTTTTCAATCATCAGATAAGTGTTAACTGTGGAATAAAATTGCAATTTTCCATACGATATGTCAAATTTATTCAACAGTTGGCCCTTATCTGATGATTGAAAAATCGGCCCTTAATATTATAAAGAGGAAAGATTTGATTGATAAAAGTTTGCATCGAATAGGCTCCGCAACTACTGGACCGATTTGAAAAATTCTTTCACCATTAGAATCCTACATTATCCCTGATGAACATAGGCTATAGAATATTTTCAAAAATGTTAGGGATCCGTATGAAAACTTTATAATGTAAATCGACGTCTGAAAAAAATCCATTAAAAATACTTATATCGCGTTTGCTGCGGAAATTAATGACAATAGAGCAAAGTAATGTACCTACTACAGTTTAATAGAAAACATCAATATCTACAAAAAAGTATTTAATACCATATGTCTAACTATTAGGAATCCGTATGAAAACTTCGATAATGTAACCCAAGGAATAAAAAAATTACCCATAAAATAATTATCACAGCCGTGCGACGCCGGGGCGGACTGCTAGTATTATGATATTCATACCAATATTATTGGTGCTGAATGCAATAATAATACCTACGCTTTTTATGCTGTTTAGGCACCTATACCTACGCTTCCAATGCCAGTAGGTGCCTAAACTGTATTAAAAAACCGGCCAAGTGCGAGTCCCGCACGAAGGGTTCCGTACCATTATCTATAAGAAACGGCAAAAAAATCACGTTTGTTATACGGGAGTCCCGCTTAAATATTATTTTATTCTGTTTTTAGTATATGTTGTTATAGCAGACAAGACGTGTCTCTAACTGACCCCACTGGACATCTTCAAAGGATCTAAGCGTCTGAAGATCTGAGAGGATGTCTACCGTACTTGGGGATGAAAGTCGTGATCCTATTTATTTTTATTATTATACCCATTATTGGCAATTATAACCTTTACAATCAATATCTGCTCTAGTAACATAGGATATAGATCAGTAGGTCGTTCCCAGCACATCCCTGTGTCCCGGCCGGGTTGAACGACCTGCGTGACCCGGCAAATAGGTCACCTAGTTGCATACCCCGCCCTGCAGCAGCGGGGTGGGGGGAGGGTAGTTTCGATCTTACGCATCTTGTGATCTGTGCATGGTAAGACTTAACCCACATTACTATTCTATAGAGGTGAAATTATTGTTTTTGTTTGTAGCGTATTCTCTAAAAAACTACTTGATCAATTTGAATAATTCTTTCAGCTTTTAAAAGCTGTATTATCAGCGTGTAAAAAAGTTGTGATAAGGCTGCTATGTTTGTTCCCTAATCAAAAAAAAAAAACGATAAAACGGATTAAGATGAAATTTTCTGTAGTATGTAGAAAAATCTGAATAAATAAAGGAGGAACTTATAATAAGAAAAACAACCCCTAAATGATAAAAAAAACGCAAAAAGGTTGATTTTGGTATAGATGGCGCTGGTGTGCGCAAAATCTGACATCACAGACTAAAAACATTTAGTCGTCGTAGCAACGCAGTTTTGACTAATGAATGATAAGCATTCTACCAAAATTAGTAATTTATTTTATCAGTACAAGGTTTGTAGGGAAAAAACTGGAAGCTGCCTGAAATTGCTTTTTCCTATGTTATTATTACGAAAAAAAAAATTGACAGAACAACGTTTGTCACGGGTCGGCTAGTCACTACATAGTATAAAGCAAAGTCGCTTTCCGCTTCCCGCGTCTGTATGTATGTATGTATGTTTGCTTATATCTTTAAAACTACACAACGGATTTTGATGCGGTTTTTTTTAATAGATAGAGTGATTCAGGAGGAAGGTTTTTATGTATAATAACATGCTACCCGTGCGAAGCCGGGGCGGGTCGCTAGTATATTATATACCGTGTAAATTTACACCCGTAGCTTTATATCACCTTGGCAGTTAACATTTTCCACCACCATATATACGACCTTCGCTGATGTACAGCCTTGGCAATAGCTTTCTTATCAGATCGCATTAGTCAATCGCTGGATCGCTGCCGTAAACCTAGATGCATTTAAAAAATACTGTTTTTTTACCATGATAATACGGAAAATCATATAAAAAAGAAGTAGGTTTATGTAATCTATTCTAGATTATTAAAAAACTGCCTAAGTGAGAGTTGGACGCGCGCACGGGTTGTCCATACCATTATCTATAAAAAACGGCAAAAAAAAACACGTTTTTTGTATGGGAGCCCCATTTAGATATTCATTTTATTCTGTTTTTACTATTTGTTGTTATAACGGCAACAGAAATTCATAATCTGTGAAAATTTCAACTTTCTAGCTATCACGGTTCATGAGATACAGCCCTGTGACACACAGACGGACAGCGAAGTCTTAGTAATAGGGTCCCGTTTTTACCCTTTGGATACGGAACCCTAAAAATAGGGGATGAAATTTTGTATTGGACTTTAACAACATAAAGTTTTATAAACGTAATTATTTGAAAAGAAATGGACATACATACGCTCGAAAAACATTACCCTATAGCGCAGTCGGCTAAAAATTGGAATGTAGGCCAGATTAGTTTCTCGTAACAGTGGGGTTGTGACCTTGGTCGTCGGAGTGCTTGCCACTTACCTGCAGGAACCGAGCTGAGTCATAGGACGTGGTGAAGGTCGAGATTGATGGTGTTGGCTCACAGCTCTATATTTTGGTAGACATCTAGCTTCAAACTAAAGAAGGTGAATGTCTTTTACTGGTGGTCATTTTAAAATGTTATCTTGCTCTTAAGACGCTGCCAGTCGACGATTATTTTTGTTCGAAACGAAAAAAGAAATACTTGTGAACAAGCCACATCTCCTATTTTATAATGTATAGTATATTATGTGAATAAAGATGTACCCATCTTTAATCACTTCGATAAATAATCCTACCGACCGCTGCAATGATGACAAACACACGTCCGCGCGTGGTCCGCCTTAGCTTTTCGAATAAATTAATGATATAAATTATGTATAATTACTTATCAAAAATCTATTCTAATAGAAATCTAGATCTACATATTACCTATCTTTAACAATAAATCACAAGTTGATTTTAATAGTAGGTATATAAAATATTTCGATCATAAATTCTAAAACGTATCATTTTGAAATAATATCTTTATCGTGAAAAGTTTCTGCTATTATGTTTTCAGATTAATAGAAATCTAGGTAGGAACCTGAAGTAATATACTTATAAAAATAGGAGATGTGGCTTGTTCAGAAGTATTTCTTTTTTCGTTTCGAAAAAGAGCAATCAGCGACTGGGAGCCCCTTAACTAAGCAAAGCTTGTAGTATGGGAGCATGATAACTGATAGAATCCTATTCTATTCTATATATATAAAAATCAATTGCTGTTCGTTAGTCTCGCTAAAACTCGAGAACGGCTGAACGGATTTATCTTATCTTGGTCTTGAAATGTTCGTGGAGGTCTAGGAAAGGTTTAAAAGGAGAGAAAAATCCGAATAATTGCCGGGAAACCCCTAAAAACAGCCCTTTTCTTTTTCCAATACAAAAGTTTTCTAACTAAAACGTAGAGTCAATTTGAGCTTTATTGCTATTGTATAAAGTTCACTGTTGTCTAATCAATGTAGGTGTGTTCCTAAGAACGGGAACTTCAAACAACATTTGTCAATTGTGATACGAAGTTCGCCGGGTCAGCTTGTAATATAATATTACTAGCAGACACGGCCACGCGTTGCTGTGTCAACAATTTGCAATAAAATAAAATTGCGACTATAATTAAAGATCTAAGCTATCCTATATCTCAAGTTGGACCAGACTGCTCACGGTGTGCCAATTTAATTTAAAATCTGTTATGTAGTTTAGGAATCCATCGCGGACAAACATCGTGACAGGAGATTTATATATATATATATATATATATTATAAATGTGAAAGTTTGTGAGTTTGTTACTCTTACAATGCAATAATATGGTGACAGTGAGCTGATCTGATGATGGTGTCAGGAGCTTTTCAATGGAACTCATCAGTAAATAGTCTGATTGGAATAAAACTTTGCATATCTATCAATCTCCAATGACAATATAAAATAATGGTACTAGCGAGCTGGTCTGATGATGGAGCTCGAATGTAGCCATAGGAACTGCCTAACTACACAACATAACCACGTCGTGTTTGGGCTCGTTGGATTTGTCTTGACGAGTACTAGAGCCCTAGAATTTATTAAAGCTTGATTTTAAAAATATATATAAAAAAACTTATTGTTAATAAAAATGAGAACAAAGACTTGATAGTGTTCCTCATACGGCTTAAAAAAAACAACACATGAATATTTAAGTTTTATATTTCGTTTCGTAATGGATGTCCTTGTTAAATAATAAAATCGAGTTGCTAATTGGAATGTGCGATGGGCTTGCAAAGGGGGTTGTCAGAGGCACGTCTGAATACAACATTTGGCATATGCTCACATTCTTCCGCTTATAAGAATGCTAACTGGTTTCCTCACGATGTTTTCCTTCACCATTTTGAGCACGTTTCAAGGCGCATTATCAAGTTCTCCGAATAGAAAAATGAATTGATACACGGCCGGGTCCAAACTCGCGACTTTCGAATTGAAAATCTAGTCGAAGTATCTCATAGTATCAAAAAAATCTAATGGTGTTAAATCGCACGATCTAGGCGGCCAATTCTGATCTCCAAAACGCGAAATAACACGACCGGGAAATGACTGATGCAGCAATTGAATTGTTTCTCTGGCTGTATGACATGTAGCGCCGTCTTGTTGGAACCACATGCCCTCCACATTCATTTCTTCAATTCTAGGCAAGAAAAAACTGGTTATCATTTCACGATACCGAACACCATTGACTGTTTTTTTTGACAATTTCACAACAATTTTTTTTATTTTGACAATTTCACAATGAGAATGCGTTGTTCATTCGTGTAGCGCTCCATTTTTACTAACCTCGTACCTTCTACTAGCAAACAATAACAATTGTTCAAATGTCAAACAATGACACTTCGAATGTTGCCAGATTTAAAAATTGCGTTCTTGTTGGGACAGCCTTTATAAGTGAAATGTAATTATCTTGAATAATTTTCATAAATGCTAACTACTGCAAAATATGGGCAAGTCCCAAACGTAATGTTTGGACTTGCCTATGACTTGTCTACTTGCCTAGACTTCTTTAAACATCTGCGTGCCTGGAGATGCGAGAGGATGTCTAACGTACTTGGGAATTACAGTCGTGATCCTATTTTTTTATTGGAAAAAATAAATAAATATCTACTTCCCTTCGGCTTCAAATGAATGAGGAAATAAATTAAACTTATTTTGTTTCAGATTTATGGCGTCTAACACAGCAAGGAAGCATCCGACCTCTTTGCTCTTCTAATCCCTTCTTTCCGCCATCTTGGAATAAACAATAAAAAAAATGCACTCCGTCAGACGCCGTCCACGAACAAATACAGCAAAACCGAACACAATAAAGAATCTAAAAATCAAAAAAAAAACAACGAGCTTACCAACACTTTGATGTGTTTCAAAAACGAATAGAAACGTCTAATTTAAATTTCCATTCCGGAAATTTTAAACTTTTTTTAAATTCGGTTTTTTACGAATGAGGCTTTAATAGTTTTTGAATGAGAGATTATTTAAAAAAAAGTAGTATTATAAATTAATAGTTGCCTTCTTATTCGTAGTTGTAGTAACCGTGTTTGGTCCAAATTATTCTATATCTATTGTAAACTAGTTTCCCTTATTGTGAAATAACTGTTTTGGAAGTATTTTTCCCTGGAGAATAAGTAAGGTGAGCTAAATTTTTCATACAATCTACTGATTGAATTTGAACCTTATGTTGTAGAAAAATAAAGACTTTTTTTTCAGGTTTACATCAGTAAATAAATATGGATAAGAAAGAGGTGGAAAAGTGTGCGTCAGCCGAGGATGGAAGCAACCTAAACAGAAACAGGGTAACTACGTAATTTGAACAAAAAAAAATAGAATAATTATCCATTTGAATGAGCTATAAATAGTAACAGTCCCAGTATAAAGCCTTGTGGTAACCCAAACAATAAGTAGTTGAATTTGAGTGGTATTACATTACTTTCTGACAAATAAATTTAGTTATATGTTTCAATATTGTTGCAATTTACTATAATAAATAGATGTTAATGTTGCAAGATCACAAAATATTTAAATTAACTTTCGTAACCAGCTCAAAAGCCTTAGCAAAGTCAAGGCTTATTATATATAGGCTTGGTTCCTTGACTTTGCTAAGGCTTTTGAGCTGGTTTCCTAAAAAAGCATTCCCTTTCAGAGTTTCAAATCAAAACAGTTAGTACGAAGCCAGGCGATCCGCGAATCGACATCCCCCCCGCGCACAGTTTCCCCCTCGGTCCGCAACGATGCCGCCTGCGAGGCCTCTCCGAAGAACGTCAACAAAGTGAACGTGAAAGTCACTGCGGTCGAGAGGACCGGCAGTGATTCTAGTCATGATAGTAATGCGTTTAGTTATAATGATAGAAAAGATAGACGGAAACCAGTAGAGATACAGGTGAGACATTCTTTTTGCCAAAAAGTTTCAGGTTGTCTAGATACTGGAGCTATAAGTCTGGGCAATAAGTCTTTAAACCATTATGAAGGCCTTGGTTCCTACATTTAGGTGAGGGCTGATGGTTCCCTAAGTTGGATCCTTACCTTAGATTGGAGGCCTTTGTTAGGTCTATAAAGTTTTTGTTAACGCCAGTCTGATTATGAAGTTAAACTAGTTTATCAAAAGATCTGATATTATGTATCAGTCTTTTGAGTTCTAGCTTAGCTACTTCAGAGCTGGAGCTGTTAAGACTTGGTAAGTTTTATCAGCTCCAGCTCTGCGCACATTTCAGATCACCCAAGGAACTTGGGACGAAATCCCGGCGTACGAGCATCGCGGTCGCACCAAGCGATGGCTGAGCGACTCCTCGCGCGACTCCACCCGCGACTTGTTGTCCAACAACCCGCGGGTCGCGTGCGTTTGCGGGGCGTGCGCGGCTTGTCCGCAGTGCAGGTTTGTAATTTAAACCAACATGTGGAAAGGAACCAGTAAACCTAAAGAACTTCAAGTCAAAGTTTAGGAAATTTTCCTTTTGTAGTGTAGGGTCTTTAGTGTGTCTCCTAAAAGGGAGCTTCGGATTGAACTTCTAATTAAAATAATGCAGTAAGAACCCCCCTAGAATCCTGATAATCTATACTAACACTTTGAAACCCTCCTAAAAGACGTACTTTTTCTAAAGAGGTACTATATTTCCCAGGGGGCGACGGCGCAGACACATATGCACAATAAAGCAGGACTCTGGTATATGTCCGGATGAATGTTCAGAATGTTCAGACCCTGAGCCGAATGGTAAGATCTATTTCTTTGTTTGTCTCATTGTCGTCTTCCACAACACTTGTTCCCAGTTAAGGGAAAGGTCACTCTAGATCTTTATCATTCGACTGACTTTCACTTTGGGTTAATCTGTCAGTTTCAATTGTCAAATCATAAGTATCATTGTCAACTTACAGTACGTTCTCTTATATTATGTATAAAAACCTTTTTTCTTCACGTCAACATTTTCAGGTGGTAACAGTGACAGGAAAGCCATCAGTCTGGATGTTGATGAGCAGTTCTACTGCAGGTAACTGTCTTATAGCGCGATCGAACTAAGCAAACGGTTTGCGGTCTTCTGTCCTCTGATTGATTCCTTTTCCAAATTACATAAAGGTTAACTGGAAGATTCTAGCTAGCATTAAGCACATGTTTTTGTCTTGTGCTATATTTCTATCTACCTCTCTATTAAACTAAACTGCAGCAAATTTGCAGCTATCAGCTTAATAGTTCGAAGGGGTCCTCTTAAAGAAAACAATCCTAGTTCAAATATCTCAATTTAGCGTTATTAGCTATCGATTTGGTATTAAAATTTGTGACCTTACTAGGATTCTCTAGTAGGATATCAGAAATCAGTAACAGAGCAAGATTAAATTATGTACTGATGATGGAAACTCCGTCAACAGAGTTAGTTACTTCATTAGAACTTACTTCCTTTACTACCTCAAGACGATCAGACAGATCAGATCAGCTGCAAACTGATTGCATAGTGAAAATCTAAACTTCATTAAAATAAAGTAAGTTATGCTGATGGTATTTTTGTTATAGATGTCCAGAACGAAGAGATAAACCAAAGAGTATGTTAAGCAGAACTGATTCAGGTAAGGATTCTGATGAAATATGGGTTTTGTTCTTCATATGGATAGACAATAGTCAATTTAGGAAGTATGAAAGAGATAGATAGCTCTTTATCACCCGTTTCCGTCTAAAGGTCGACTTCTGTAACGGAGAGAATATCGTGGAATATCGTTTCTCAAAAGAATATGTCTCGTATTCCAAATTAGAGCCATGTTAGTCTAGAGGACGGTGTTTCAATTTTCACTCCATAGCTCATGGGTTTTAATACCAGCCGTGCATCAATTACTTTTTCTTTTTGTTTTGATACCCAAGAACATTTATTTTGCTCGTATCTATGAAGGAAAACATCTTGAGGAAACCAGATTTGATGACAAATGTTTGGTTGTGCCTCTGACCCTTAGGCATCTTCAAGGCTCGTGAGCGCCTGGAGATCTGAGATGATGTCTGCCGTACTTGGGGATTACAGTCGAACCTGTTCTCTTTCTTGCATTCCAGACGATAAATCCGAGCCGACAGGACCCGAGCTGGTTGCGTTTATAAAGGAAACCCTCAACAAAAGCGGAAAGGACCGAATGACTCTACTCAAGGTGGAGAAGGAGTTACATTCTCTAGTCAACGACACGGGGTATGTTGTAGATACCTTTATTTGCATTATGGTAACATATCGTAGGTATTCAGCTCAGGATATCTGAGCTGTATACCCTTTTACCACCACACAGAGCTAACAGCTTTTTTGTTGTATTAGTTAGTCATTTAATATGATCTACTTTATTTTTTTCTTGTGGTGCTTAATAAACGGTTTCAACTCTATTATATTCTTAATATTCCACTTAGGTGGGTTTAGTACATGTATTATTCTTCCATATCCTCATCTCCCTTCCATCTTCTTCTATCAGCCGTCTTCTCATCACTTACTTCTTTCTTACCCATGTCACCTTTGACCAGCCTTTAGGTTTACATCCATTCTCTCGTCACGTGACCTTCTCATTGCATGGCAATTCTCACGCTTACCTATTAATTTTTATGTTATTCTTGTGCTAATTTGAGGTTTTTTTTACCTAATTTCAGGCGGTGCATAGTGAAGTTTCCTGTGATGACGTCTTACGGACGTATGCTTGTGCACCGCTGCGCAGCTCTCTTCCAACTGTCACATCACCTCGACCACTCCAACAAGCACTGTGTCATAGTTTCAAAAAGCGGTAAGTCAAGTGACTGAAATAATGATTGTCTGATTGACTGATTGACTGATTGATTGACTGATTGACTGATTGACTGATTGACTGATTGACTGATTGGCTGATTGACTGATTGACTGATTGACTGATTGACTGATTGACTGATTGACTGACCGACTGATTGACTGATTGACTGATTGACTGATTGTCCTATTGTGCGATTTACTGATTGACTAACCCTATCGATCTATCAACGCACAGTTAAGTCTAAACCACTGGTCCGAGAAACTTGAAACTTGGAGGGTGTATTCCTTTTCGTGTGTAGGGGTGCACTAAGAAAGGAATTCCCGAAATTTAACCCCTAAGAGGGTGCAACGGGGGTTGAAAGAGGGTGCAACGGGGGTTGAAGTCTGTTTGGAAATTCACGTGAACGAAGTCGCGAGCGAATATTTATTATTTACTAATAAAAATGGAACCATTAGTAAATTAATTTAATTTTATATTTTCATTTTGGGGTACGTAACCCTTAAAACAATTGATGGTGGTGGCGGTCGTAAAGTCGAAGTTAATGTAAAAATAATTACATTTAAAAACTAAAAACAAAACCGTCTTCATGTTTATAAATAAAAATTGAAGGGCAAGGTCTATAGTTGAAAAAATAAAACTACTATCAATGCCCATAAATTTTGAGGGTTTCTCTCGATTTCCCTGGGATCCCGTCATCAGATGATGACTTGGTGGTAATGGGACCACCTCGGAAGTATAGGCTTTCAAATAAAAAAATAATTTTGTAAATCCTGCCACAAACGCCGGAGTAATCATAAAAAAAGAGAGGATCACGATTAAAGGGCAAGGAGTAATCATAAGACATCGTCTCAGATCATCAGGCACTCAGATCTTTGAAGATGTCTAAAGGGGTTACAGAGGCACGTCCAAACATTACATTTGGCACGTGCTCACATTTTGAAGTTAAGACGAGTAATCAATGTTTTTGATGAATGCAGAATCGTTTTTTCTCAATAACCGCAAAACATACAGTTTTGTTTTTTATGACGAAGATAACTTAAGGATATAATCTAGATAAATTACAGACAGAAACACGATTGGTGAAACTTTTCTCGATAAATTTATTTTCCAAAGTTGGCTCTTCAAAAACACTAGTTTCGTTTTTAATCAAAGCTATGAATAACTAAACAGTTTATTTTTATATAATTCGTAAGATAATCATACTAGCTAAATCTAAATAAATTACAGACAGTTTCTTTTAAAATTTAATGGTTTTCGAGATAATGCAGTTTTATCACTTTTTCCTTCTTATCCGGGTAGACACAGCCCATACAAAACTGTATGTTTTGCTGTTATTGAGAAAAAACGATTCTGCATTCATCAAAAACATTTATTACTCGCCTTAACCATAGATGCTCCTTACAGGTACCAGTGGCGGACGGATTCCTTGCACCAACTTCAAGGCGTGGTGCGTTGCAAACTTTCCACCGCCTAGTCCTCAGAGACAGCGGCCGGAGACGATCGACGGCGCCAATGCAAAGTGAGTCTTATTTGTAAGGTGCTTAGGACAAATTTCAATCTACAGGTTTATTTCTAAAAGCTTTTATACTGCGTACACAGAACATTAATTTTTGACTTATCGTAAAACATTGAAATTCCTAAAAATAAATAGGATTACGACTGTAATCAACAAATACGGTAGACATTCTCTCAGACGCTTAGATCCTTTGAAGATGTCTAGATCTTTATACAAACTAACCCGGCGAACTTCGTATCGCTTTAGAAATATCAAATGTATTGTAAGTTCCCGTTCCCGTTCCCGTTATAAAAAGTATCCCATGTCCGTCTCTTGGTTCTAAGCTACCTCCCCAACAATTTTCAGCCAAATCGGTTCAGCCGTTCTTGAGTTATAAATAGTGTAACTAACACAACTTTCTTTTGTATACTAAAATATTATAAAAGGAAAGATTTGATTGTTTGTTTGCATTGAATAGGCTCCGAAACTACTGGACCGATTTGAAAGATTCTTTTACTATTAGAATCCTACATTATCACTGATGAACATAGGCTATATTAATTACTAGAAAAAATCAGGGATCCCTATTAAAACTGTATTAATGTAACCCAAGGTGTTAAAAATAGCCATAAAATCATTAGTACACCCGTGTGACGCCGAGGCTAGTATATACTAAAGATGAAATTTCATCACAATCGGCCCAGCGCCAGCGCAGCAGTTTGGCTGTGGTAATGGTCACAGACAGACAGACAAACAGAGTTACTTTCGCATTTATAATCACTACATAGTATAAAGCAAAGTCGCTTTCCGCTTCCCGCGTCTGTATGTAATATGTATGTATGTATGTATGTTTGCTTATATCTTTAAAACTACGCAACGGATTTTGATGCGGTTTTTTTTAATAAATAGAGTGATTCAAGAGGAAGGTTTATATGTATAATACATGCATAATATAGTAGAGAAACACTGATAATTTTAGAGGTTTCTAATGTGATGTCGTAAATAAACACATTTTTTTGCGCTTACATTGCAAATGCTGGCTGAACCCCACGAGATATATCAAAATAATGTACTACAGTATTGTACACCTTAAAAACGTCTACAAAAAAATCAACGATGGTATTAGAAATGTCTTACGCACAGCGAAGCGGGCACGGGTCAGCTAGTATTAGTATAAAGTGTAGCTTGTGCTGCCTTCAAAACATTTTGCTGGAGCTATTTATTTCTTCTTGCCTGATTCTTCTATCATTCATTCTCATGCATACCCACGAGCATGCATGATGAATGTGATGAGAGTGAATGAAGCAAAAGAAGTACCTATGTCATACGTTTCATGTATGCTTTTTTTTAAAATAATCCGCAAAAACGCTTCATTATGCAAATGGCGTTGCACTAGTTTCTGTGACGTTACATGCTTGTCAACAAATAAACAAACGTCTAGTTTTTCAAGGCAGGCGAAGATATATTGACAAGCATGTTACGTCATCGTCGATTCGACCAATCCTGACCGTTTTGTGTCACGTGACTGGCGTTTTAAAATTGATAATTTTAATTATGGGTTTTTTAATAAATCATTGTTTAGTTTCAAGTTATTTTACTCCATAACGCTTTATGAAGGCATAATTTACATTTTACTATCAACTGTCAAATAGCCTAATGCATTGTCCCGTCACTGTCCCCCTTCTGGGGTTTGACACATACGAAAACGGACTTCATGCCCGGCCGACTGCCTAGCTCCATACTCTCCATGTCACTCCCGCTCTCGTCTCCAAATCAAACCGGATCATAATATCCCTTTTCTCCTTCCATCTCTGTAATTATTTAAACGTACATTTAGAGATCAGACGGACAGACGGACAGCGGAGTCTTAGTAATAGGGTCCCGTTTTTACCCTTTGGGTACAAAACCTTTAAAAAAAAAAACATGTTAATAGTAGCGCCATCTGTCATATAAATCGGAACTAAATCAAACATCAACGCCATCTATCTTGTAAAGACAGCACTGGTAGTGCATTAATAGTGGGGGTAAGGGAAGTACCTTTGTATGTAGGAAATCAATAGGGACACACCCTGTTAATGTTTCGTAGATGCGAATTCGATATTTGAATAGAACTTTCGCGAATGGTGAATATTTATTTTAATAACTAGTTGCTCCGCATTGGTGTACTAATAAAGATTATAGGCAAATGTTTGATAGCTTAGGTTCAATTATTGTATTTTTTTAATTTAGACTATGCTACTCGCTGATAATGTAGCTTTTGATAGGTGAATTTTTTAAAATTGGTCAAGTAGGTTTTAATTTATCCATTAAAAACAAACATACTTACAAAAAATAAAAATATATATTTTTGTCTTATTATGATTAGTGTAGACAAAAAAAAAACAAGAACACACAATTTCGTACAATGTATTTTACGTTTTTGGTATGCATACGGCTCGAAATCTGACGTTTCAAAAACCTTGCAAGTATTTTTGAGGGTCACCAACCATTATTCTCAATGATCTTGAAAGAGCGAACGTTTGCGAAAGTATAATCTGTCTTTATAACAAATACTTGGAAGTCGGTTTAGCTGTCACCACGTAAAATTATTATGTGACAGTGAAATATATAAAGCTAAAAAAAATGCTGTATGAATATGTATAATAGACAGATTATTACTTAAATTGAAACTTGGATACTTGTTATCCGAGCTCCACGCGAGCCGCGTGCGGAATCTAGCAGCTACGGAATGTAAGCGAGTTACGTTTCTATCCGCTGCCTAGTTTATTCGGCAAAGCGCTCAGTGCGCTTGTGCAAACTCAAGGTGTGCCAGTCAGTTTTCAGCCTTATCCCGAGCTGGGTAGAGGTGGTTTTTCCGTGCACTTCACGCCTGTTGCACTAAGATATTTGTGAATACATTGTGATATTGGTTTGATATCTTCGTGAACGAAGGCGGATATTAAAATGGGGGTAAGGATGATGATCATTGAGAAAAATGGTGTACGTACTTGGTTAGTACTCTTAATTATTAATCTTGTTCGAGCCTTCACCTTGTTCGAACTCTACATAGCATTATGGAAAGGATCATTGAAAGAATGTATATTACCACTAGGGCTGCCATCCGTCCGGGTTTCCCCGGATTTGACCTAGTTTAGAGGGCGTCCGGGCGGGATTTCATTTGTAGTCCGGGTTTAAAATTTGACCACCCGCGACACAAGCACTGCCCGCACGCCGCGATCAACCGACGAACCGACTCGCTAAATTCACCGTCCCCCCTATTTTAATATGGTTTTGTTTTCATAACAGAGTAGGTATATCATAATTTGTGTTTTATTTAAGAAATTATAAAATCAAAAACAATTAAACAATTTGAAACAGATTGTATTAAGATTCTGTTTTGTAGGTACATTTAAAATAATCTAACTGATTATAAAAACAATTTGAAACAGATTGTATTATGATTCTGTTAATAAATGAGGACTAAATTTAATTTTAAGGTCTGAAAATAAATAATAACCGGCCAAGTGCGTATCAGACCACGCGCAATGTAGGTTGATTTTGAATGATAATTGTGCAAATTTTTTATTATTACCTACTTGATATTTGTACAAAATTTTTATTTTCTAAGTTTTGATGATTACTTGTAAACTTGGTTTAAAAAAGCTACTTAGCCGTGATAGTTTTCCTACTACCGTGGGTTTTTTACATCTTTAAAACCAATAGTTTAGTTGGTAGGGGGGGAGACACTTGACTCTAACGAAAATAAGCTTAATATTTAACAAACGGATCCCTTACTCGAAAAGTTGTCTTCACAAACACACAATACTTTTCAAAGACTTATACAACACCCCACACCACGGGGTAGGCGAGAAAAAATAAAATCATTTTAGGTTTAGAGAAGGTAAGTACCCTAAAAAATATTTTTCAAGATTTTATTTTACCACTTTGTTGGCGTGACTAATATGTTATATTCATGACAAATGACAGCTTTCTAGCACTAATATTCTCTGAGCTAAGCAGCGAACGGACAGACATAGCGAAACTATAAGGGTTTCTTGTAGACTACGAAACCCTAAAAAGATGATTTATGACATTTTCAACTATTTTTTTAGGTTTTCGGGTTTAGGGGTTAACTAGGTCCATAAAATTTCACAAACACACATTATAATAACAAAATACAAGAAAATATACAAAATAAAATTAACAATTAGGTATAGTTGGTACTTTTAATTATTATTCTTATTTGAGCCTTGTTCGATCGGCACCACACTGGAGCTCTACATAGCATTAAGGAAAGGAACATTGAAAAAAATTATAGACCCCAAGCCGTGTTTGTTGGCTGATTCTTCTAGGCTTGGTCGCGTGGAATCGGCGTAGCTTCACCTAGTTCTTAGACGTTTCAAAGTGATCCTTGTGATTTTATTGAAATAAATGATTTTTGAATTTGAATTTGAACAGTTTTGACCCAATGGTGAAAGTATGGGACAATCGTACTTCTCAGATATTAATATCAGTATGCTGTTGTCACTCCAGTAATGACGCTATTCGATTGCGCATAATCGCTGCGAACACATCGACCCGAGCGTCCGCGAACATGCCCGAAGCGCTGCAGAATCCAGGCAGCCCCAACAGCGTTCTGAAGATGTTATTGAATTGCGTAGGGCACTTATAGATTTCTACTTATATTTAAGGTGATAAGTGAAATTTTTTACGTTTTGTATGGACTAACGAATTATATAAAGATGAACTGTTCAGCTATTCATAGTTTTGATTAAAAACGAAACTAGTGTTTTTGAAAAGACAACTTTGGAAAATAAATCTATCGAGAAAAGTTTCACCAATCGTGTTTCTATCTATAATTTATCCAGATAAATCCTTAAGTTATCTTTGTCATAACAAAACAAAACTGTATGTTTTGCGGTTATTGAGAAAAACCATTCTGCATTCATCATAAACATTTATTACCCGTCTTAAAGCCTTTTGCTAATGTTTCTATACGAGCAGCTTATGGGCGAGTAATAAATGTTACATAAATTAAAGACATTTTTTTTTAAATTCTATGGTTTTCAAGTACGTACAACAATAAAAAAAAACCGGCTAAGTGCGAGTCGGACTTGCGCACGAAGGGTTCCATACAATTTTCTATAAAAAAACGGCAAAAAAACACGTTTGTTGTATGGGAGCCCCGCTTAAATATTTATTTTATTCTGTTTTTACTATTTGTTGTTATAGCGGCAACAGAAATACATCATCTGTGTAGTAATGTTAACAAAGTCGTGGAATAAAATTTAGAAAATTGTACGAAACCCTTCGTGTGCAAGTCCGACTCGCACTTGGCCGGTTTTTTTTATTGTTGTACGTACTTGGTTAGTACTTTTAATTATTATTCTTGTTTGAGCCTTCACCTTGTTCTTACGGCACCACACTACATAGCACCACACCACACTACTAGCTCTACATAGCATTAAGGAAAGCATCATTGAAAAAAAGGTAGACCCCAAGCCGTGTTTGTTGCCTGATTCTTCTAGGCTTGGTCGCGAGGAATCGGCGTAGCTTCACCCAGCTCCTAACACGTTTCAAAGTGATCCTTGTGATTTTATTGAAATAAATGATTTTGACTAAAGGCCTGTAAATAGTTTTATTTATCGTTCATCTCTTTCTTCAGGTCTATATTGAAAAGAGACACCCATTCTCTGGATGAGCCTTCGTCCGCTGCGTCTGCTATGAACAGGAGCAAATCGCTGGAACAGAGGGAGAGAGAGTACGAGCGAGTGAGACGGCGGATATTCAGTACGGTACGTACCGAACACGTTTACCACACTTTAGTTAAAGGATCTATTTGGGAACTAAAAACGAAATTTTGTGACAATAATCGTTTCCAAAATTACATCGTTTCTACTATAGTTTGTAATAATATTATATGTATATTTTTTATATTTGTAGCATTTTTGGGTTCCGTACCCAAATGGTAAAAACGGGACGCTATTATACTAAGATTTCGCTGTCCGTCTGTCTGTCACAGGGCTGTATCTCGATAGCTAGACAGTTGAAAATTTCACAGATTATGTATTTCTGTTACCGTTACAACATAAAATACTAAAAACAGAATACAATAAATATTTAAGTGGGGCTTCCCATACAATAATCGTGTTTTTTATAGATAATGGTACGGAACCCCTTCGTGCGCGAGTCCGACTCGCACTTGGCCCGTTTTTTTATATACTTTTCTTAGTTTAGGTTGTTTGTTATATGTTTTGTTTGTTGAATAAATGTATTTTCCTTCTTTCTTTCTTTCTTTCTCTTTTAGACGTTTTTTCTTATGTTTTTTCAGGATAATTGCAATCAAGACGAATCTCAGTGGCCGTGGCTGAATACGGGACCTGTTAAGTTATTAGCTCCTGAACCTGGAAGGAATAAACTATTGAAAGTAAGTTTAAAATAACAAAAAATTATTTATAAAAAATAAAATAATTAATTACGTTTTAAAAAACTAAATCAAAACCGACTTTATTTTTATAAATAAAAAATTTAGTGGGGGGAGGCTCCCCCCTCCGTGAGATCTAGGAGCCCTACCCTGGCTAGCCCTCCACTCGGTGTATGCAAATGAAAGAAGGGCAAGGTCTATAGTTGAAAACCACTATCAATGCCCATGAATTTTGAAGGTGTCTCTCGATTTCCCTGGGATCCCATCATCAGATGCTGACTTGGTGGTAATGGAACCACATCAAAGGTATAGGCTTTCAAAAAAAAAATTTTAAATCTGTCCACAAACGCCGGAGTAATCGCGTAACATACACAAAAAAAAAACATACAAGCGAATTGATAACCTCTTCCTTTTTGAAGTGGGTTAAAAAATAAAAATAGGATCCCATTTCTTTTTCATTTGCATTTAAATATTTATAAATTAATATTAAGTATTGGTAAATATGTGTGGACATTATCACACAGCGCCTCCTAACCCCAAACTTATCAAAGCTTGTGCTATATGAACAAGATAACTGATAGAATACTTATATACTGACTGGCCTCACAGCTCAGTTGGTAGTAGCTCTGCCTTCTGCGCTGTAGGTTGTGGGTTCGATCCCCACCCAGGACATATATTTGTGTGATAAACATAGATGTTTGTTCTGTGCCTGGGTGTTATTACGTATCATATGTATGTATTTACAAAAAAAAGTTTATAAGTATTCATTCTAGTTTTCATAGTGTGTGATAATGTCCACCAATATTTATTTATTTATTTATACATTTTTTTTTTTAATTGCAGGTACAATCTCTTGAGAACTCTGCCCCGCCACAGAATTGGCGTGGGCGTGGTGGCGCTGTCTCCAAAAGCCACAGTTTCGGTGGCTACGGCGAGCCACAGCCTGCCGCCCGTGCGTTGAGTCGACAAGGTGAGTCTAAATATACAACACTAGTTTTTAATTACCAAAAAAAATAATAACGTATTGTCAGTGTCTGTTACTAATTAAATTTAAGTAGTTAAAACTTAAATTAAAAAATTAAAAATAATATCCTTAAAGAAACACAATATTTAGTTAACCGTTTATTCATACGCACCTACCACATAGCTACTCATATTTTCACGATTCTATCCATTCATAAATAGCTCGCCGTCTCCGTTGTAATTTGTGTAGTATTTTCTAGTACTGAGACCATAAATTAGTGCCAATTTTCGGTTAAAAAGAAACCTCGATAACTTTGTGATAATAAATCATGCTGACAGTGCTCAGATCATAAGAAGCTTCTGCTGCAACGGTCAATTTTTTTTTTCGGTATATTAAAACTATTATTGTATAAAGAAAAGAAAGAAAGAAAGAAAAAGTAAGTTTATTTTGTATCAAAAATCATTTATTTCAATAAAATCACAAGGATCACTTTGAAACGTCTTAGGAACTAGGTGAAGCTACGCCGATTCCACGCGACCATTGTCTAGAAGAATCAGGCAACAAACACGGCTTGGGGTCTACCTTTTTTAGGGTTCCGTACTAAAAGGGTAAAATCGGAACCCTATTACTAAGACTTCTCTGTCCGTCTGTCTGTAACAGGGCTGTATGTCATGAACCGTGATAGCTAGACAGATGAAATTTTTACAGATGATGTATTTCTGCTGCCGCTATAGCAACAAATACTAAAAACAGAATAAAATAAATATTTAAGGTGGACTCCCATACAAAAAACGTGTTTTTTTTTGCCGTTTTTTAAAGATGGTACGGAACCCTTCGTGCGCTAGTCCGACTCGCACTTGGCCGGTTTTTTAAATGATCCTTTCCTTAATGCTATGTAGAGCTCCAGTGTGGTAACAATTTTTTTTTTTTTTATCGAACAATGTGAAGGCAACATCACTACATAGTATAAAGCAAAGTCGCTTTCCGCTTCCCGCGTCTGTATGTCTGTATGTATGTTTGCTTATATCTTTAAAACTAAACAACGGATTTTGATGCGGTTTTTTTTAATAAACAGAGTGATTCAAGAGGAAGGTTTATATGTATAATACATGCATAATATAGTAGAGAAACACTGATAATTTTAGAGGTTTCTAATGTGATGTCGTAAATAAACACATTTTTTTGCGCTTACATTGCAAATGCTGGCTGAACCCCACGAGATATATCAAAATAATGTACTACAGTATTGTACACCTTAAAAACGTCTACAAAAAAGTCAACGATGGTATTAGAAATGTCTTACGCACAGCGAAGCGGGCACGGGTCAGCTAGTATCTCATAAAGCTTTACACTACTTAAGGTGATATGTTATTATTACTCGTCTTAACAGTGACATACATATTAACAAAATTGGTCACCACTCAGCTATATGCTGCAACATATAAAACTCTTATGGGTCCCCGAAACGATCAAGTGCACTTGACAAGTCTACGTGCTTGACGATTTCACTTGACGAGGGACTTGACGCGACTTGAAGGTGCCATCAAGTTCACGTGACACAGTCGTTCGCCCTGTGCCCATAAAAGTGGTCGTCGCAAAAATTAATGAACAAATGAATAAAAACTTGTCAAGTCACGTCAAGTCGCATCAAGCGCAAGGTGCTTCAAGTGCCGTCAATCAAAATTTCTGTCAAGTAGGTCAAGCCCGTAGATCACTTGACGGGACTTGTCAAGTCAACGCTGTAAACGATCAATATTCACTTCAAGCACGTAGACTTGTCAAGTGCACTTGATCGTTTCGGGGACCCATAAGGTTACTGACTGACTGATCCAAAAATACAGAAAAAAAAACTAAACAACCCCGCTTTTTTTAATGCTGTCTGGTACCTACAGGCTTCGCTTAGTTTAGGATATTATTTATAGGCATTTCCTACAGCGCAATCTAGCCCCAAACTAAGCAAAGCTACTGTACTGTACTGTACTATGGGAATGAGATAACTGATAGAATACTAATATTTTTTTTCTGTGTAAATACATACTTATGATTAATTATAACACTACAGATGGCGCTGTAATAAATATTTAAAATATTTATTTTATTTGCAGGTGATCTAGCCTCTAGTAGTTGGCGTCTATCACCCTCATCATCAGGCTACAAGACCCTCAGTTTGAGAAGCACCGACTCCGTGACACCCTCGCCTACTGGTAACTACACTGCCTACCCCTAAACTATCTTAACTCTACACATGCATGTAACTGGAAGGAGCGGGTTATTAGCCTCTGAAAACAAATTGGGTGGCGACTGTAATCCCCAAGTACGGTAGACATACTTTCAGATATTCAGGCGCTAAGGCGATGAATATGAACAAGTCTGAACATCCAGTTTCAGTTTTGATATAAAATAACTAGCTGTCCCGACATACGTCCTGTCAAATTTCAATAATCCCACAGAAAAAAGCGCTTTCTGTTTTTAACGAGCTTTACGCCACCTTTAGATTAAAAAATACTACGACCTCGGTAGCGTAGTGGGAGAGTGGCCAAATGAGACGCAAGAGGTGCGGATTAGAACTACTGCAAAATGAGGGCATGCGCCAATTATAATGTTATGACATGCCTCTGACTACCCCCTTATTCATCTTCAAAAGATCTAAGCGCCTGGAGATCTGAGAGTAACGCTCGTATTCAAGAACGACACTATGAGAACACGCACCCACAGTGGACGAAATCTTTTTTCATAAACATCACTATGTGTTGAGCGGCACTATGGCACACGCTACCGTGTGCCTTTAGAGCTCAACTTTGGCTAGAGGCACACGACAATGTGTCTCTAGTCACACTATGCAGGTATGCAGTGTCGCACAACACATAAAGTGATTTTTATGAAAAAAGATTTCGTCCACTGTGGGTGCGTGTTCTCATAGTGTCGTTCTTGAATACGAGGGTATGTCTACCGTACTTGAGGATTACAGTCGTGATCTTATTTCATTTTATCATTGCTTATGTAATATGTATTATTTAAAGGCGGCGGTACACCAGAGCCAGCCGTTTGTCCCGCAACAACTGCCGGGTTGAACCCGAGCTCTGGCCCCGTGGTGTGGGCTGTTACAGATATGGCGTGCGTGCCGCCTGGCGCACTTGTTATACATCCACAGGTATGTTGCAATAGGCTTTGGTAACATTAAGCAGGTATAGGTAACATTAAGCAGGCATAGGTAACATTAAGCAGGATTAGGTAACATAAAGCAGGCATGGGTAACATTAAGCAGGCTTATGTAACATTTAGCAGGCATAGGTAACATTTCACAGATCAATGTAACATAAAAATGGCATAAATAGATTGATATTAGCTTTGTCTGTGAGTCTGTGACTACACAGACAAAGCAAATATCAATCTATTGTACAGACAAAGGTAACATCTTATTATTCATCATCTTATTATATTTCAATTTAATTAGTACCAAACTACTTACGTTTATTTAATCCTTTCATCTCTCTTTTACCATTGTTTGTACCTTCACCTTCGCTAGTTGTATTGTTACATAAATATATTGCACTATCCGTGGAGTGGGGGCACTGGTGACCTGTAATACAGGTGTCAAACCTACCTCAGGCACCAGTCTCTCACAAAGCAGGTTTGCATTAATGTATACCTTACTATAATACTTACCGCCTAAGCCTTATTACTGTTAATGCTTACCTTTGTGAGAGAAAATAAATAAACTTTATTATTATTATTATTATCTAACAAGCCTATAGTAACCTATAGTAACATCTCACAGGCATAGGTAATATTCCACTATCATACATAACATCTTACAGGCAAATTTAACATCCTACATATGGCTACTTAAAGAGGTATCTTAAAGGTATCATTCCCCAGCTATAGGTAACAATTACAGCCATACGTAACATTTCACAGGCATAGATAACATTTCCCAGAAAAAAATAACATCTCCCAGTCATAGGTAACATTATATAACATAAACTAGGCCTAGATAACATCCCTCAGGCATAATAACATGTTATAATTGGATAGCA
This sequence comes from Hydriomena furcata, assembly GCA_912999785.1. NCBI lineage: Eukaryota > Metazoa > Arthropoda > Insecta > Lepidoptera > Geometridae > Hydriomena > Hydriomena furcata. Next base: position 6,177,074 of record OU538845.1, read on the forward strand.
GTGTTGGCCGAGTGGGAGGTACCTCGACTTTCAATCTGTAGGTTGTGGTTTCGAATCCCGTCGTGCAATTTATATGCGCATCAAAAACATGTCCTCAAAACGGTGAAGGAAAACATCGTGAGGAAACCAGTTAGTATTCTTATAAGCGTCGATGGGCTTGCAACCTGTCACGTATGGAATGCTAACTACTGCAAAATGTGCGCATGTGCCTCTGACCCCCACTAGACATCTTCAAAGGATCTAAGCGTCTGGAGATCTGAGAGGATGTCTACCGTACTTGGGGATTACAGTCGTGATCCTATTTATTTATTATTAATTGGATTACAGACAGGCAGACCGCTGACCAATGCAGATGGCAGTGTGTACCACTTCGACCCCTCCAACCCCCCCATTCTTTACGATCCGGGGGAGTACGAGGAGGTTGAACAAACCAAGGTTAGTGTGCAGTATTTGTAACAATAAAATCATGAATATCGTGTGCCGCTTTTAGAATTTGTGCTGAAGCTCTTTAGTTATTTTTTTTATTGTTGTACGTACTTGAGTAGTACTTTTAAGGTGATAAGTGATTTGACGTTTTATATGGGCCGAGTCTACCCGGATAAGACGGAAAAAGTGATAAAACTGCATTATCTAGAAAACCATCAAATTTAAAAAGAAACTGTCTGTAATTTACTTATCTACTATGATTATATAACGAATTATTTAAAATTAACTATTTAGCTATTGATATTTTTGATTAAAAACGAAACTAGTGTTATTGAAAAGCCCAAAGTTGGCTTTTCAATAGATTTTTGGAAAATAAATATATCGAGAAAAGTTTCACCAATCGTGTTTCTGTCTATAATTTATCTAGATTATATATCCTTAAGTTATCTTTGTCATAAAATACAAAACTGTATGTTTGGCGGTTATTGAGAAAAAACGATTCTGCTTTCATCAAAAACATTTATTACTCGTCTTAATAAATATTTTTTTGCAGGTTATTGATCAGAACAATGAGGTGAGACGCGGGCGTCTCGAGAAGCAACACTCCTTCATAGATCACGGTTAGTTATTAAATCTAGCTATAATTATGTATAGAGTGAAGATGTAGTTTTTTAAGTTTAATACAAAAACTAGTACCTCATAAATTAAATTTACATGGGACCTCGCCAAAATTATTTTCTTTAAGATTTCGCAAAAATCATTGAAAACGGACCAGCCGTTTGGAAGTAATCGGTGTACATAAAAAAAACCCATCAGCATCATATTTTTTAAGTAAATTTTAAAACATATAAAAATAAATATGGTTTATGTGTATTATATATATATTTATCATATCAGATAAACAGAAGGGAGAACTTATAATCTGAAAAACAACCCTTAAATCATAAAAAAATACAAAAAGGATGATTTTAGTATAGATGGCGCTGATGTGCAAAAAATAAGACATCTCAGACCGATAACATTGAGTTGTCATAGCAACGCATTCTACCAAAAGTTTGAATCCTACTAAGGTCGGTATTAGAAATTTATTTTGACAAAAAATCTGACTACCGAATGATACGCATTCTACCAAAATTCGTATTTTATTTTATCAGAAAAAATTTGAAGTTTCCTTAAAGTGTATTTTTCTATGCGATTACTGAAATTTGGGCAGGACAAAGTCTGTCATGGGTCGGCTAGTAACATTATGTATTTAATTTTGACAGAAACGGAATGCCAGCAAGCCGCACAATACTACGAATATGAATTACATGATGCACAGGAGAATCCGACGGAAAAGGTATACTTGTTCACACTTGTGCCTCACAGCTCAGTTGGTAGTAGCTCTGCCTTCTGCGCTGCAGGTTGTGGGTTCGATCCCCAACCAGGACATACATTTGTGCGATGAACATAGATGTTTGTTATATGTATAATAAGTATATATTTACAACAACAAATAGTATGTATTCTATCAGTTATCTGGTTTCCATAGTACAAGCTTTGCTTAATGTGGGACTAGATGGCGCTATGTTAACATCTACCAATATTTATATATTTCACTTTCAAAACTTTCGTGAGTTGTACTACGCATTATTACAATAACGGAAATTGCGGTGTCCTTATTGACAATTTATCATTTACGTGAGTAATTCCCGTTGTTGTAATAATCACTACATACTACATAGTATAAAACAAAGTCGCTTTCTCTGTCTAATATCCCTATGTATGCTTAAATCTTTAAAACTACGCAACGGGTTTAGATGCGGTTTTTTTAAATAGATAGAGTGATTCAAGAGGAAGGTTTATATGTATAATACATGCATAATATAGTAGAGAAACACTGATAATTTTAGAGGTTTCTTATGTGATGTTGTAAATAAACACATTTTTTTTGCGTTTACATTGCAAACGCTGGCTGAACCCCACGTTAGAAATGTCTTACACACAGCAAAGCGGGCACGGGTCAGCTAGTCTAATATAAAAATCAACTGCTGTTCGTTTGTCTCGCTAAAACTCGAGAACGGCTGAACGGATTTATCTTATCTTGGTCTTGAAATGTTCGTGGAGGTCTAGGGAAGGTTTAAAAGGTGAGAAAATTTCGAATAATTGCCGGGAAAACCCTAAAAACAGCCCTTTTCTTTTTCCCATACAAAAGTTTTCTAACTAAAACGTAGAGTCAATTTTAGCTTTATTAGGTTTGATAATATGGTAACGGGAACGGGAACGGGGACGGGAACGAAGTTCGCGGGGTCAGCTAGTATTTATATATTTATTCCAGGAAACGTCAAAGCAGACTACCCCAACAAAACTCCATTACGACGTACCAATCCAAGGTGAATTTGACATAAAATCTGAATCGACCAATCAGACGGCAGAGGTGCACGAGGTAGCCAATGAGGGAACGTTTGAACCGACCAATAGGGAAGTTAAGGCTGGAAACTATCATGATACTGTTTATTACGGTCCTTATGCTGGCTACAACGAACCGGTGAGATTTAAATTAAATATTAATGCCATCAAAAACATAACTTGTAAAAAAAAGCCAAGTCTCGCAACGCAACTCAGTTCTTCTACCGTAAAAAGTTGTGAGATCCATGTAATACCAAGTCGGTTAATTTATTCAGTCCCTACTTTAAGGGTCCTTCTGTCTTAAGTTATTACGTAAAGGTTAGCTAATAACGTAATAACATAAATCAGAAGGACCCTTAAAGTAGGGGAAACAGAATAAAATAAATATTAAGTGGGGCTCCCATACAACAAACGTGATTTATAGATAATGGTACGGAACACGACGTGCGCGAGTCCGACTCGCACTTGGCAGGTTTTTTTAGTATTTTTACACTAAACACTAATTGTGTTTCAAATTTGAAGCTTCTTTGTCTGCTGGAAGTGCCTTAAACTTTTGATGATCGGTCAGTCAGTCAGTCAGTGAGTGAGTGAGTGAGTGAGTGAGTGACAAAATAGGAAACTTTGACTAGTTATAATTCTTAAACTACTGGTTCAAATTGAATGCAATTTGAAATATACCGTGTTTATATAGTGGCTGCTTGGTTACTGAAAATGTAGGCTTCTAGTTTTATCCACAACGAAGTTATAGGGCGTCGAAAATGGCCTGAACTGCTTCGAGAAAAGGATGGTACAGCCGTGCCGCTTTATTGCTTGACTTGGCGGGGGCACTGCCGTGCCCCCAGATGTGTAGTTCTGTCGTTTAGAATGGCTCTGTCAAAATATAGTTTACAAGATTCATTTTCGAGTACAGTTTCAGGTGTGTATTTGTAATATGGCGTTTGTCTTATGGGAGCATCAATTAGTCCATACTTAGCAGCTAGTCTCTATACTAATATTATAAAGAAAAAAGTTTAGATTTTTTGTTTTTTTGTTTTTTTGTATGTTTGTAATGGATAAACTCAAAAACTACTGAACCGATATCAAAAATTCTTTCACCATTGCCAAGCTACATTATCCCTGAGTAACATAGGCTATTTTTTATTTTGAATAAGTAATAAATTCTTTATAAGAATGACGATAGTTTGAAGCAAGGTGTAAAAAATTGGTAAACATTTTGCATTCTTCGTGTGCGCTACAAAAACTATTGAACGGGAATTGTAACGGGAACGGGAATGGGAACGGAAGACAACATTTGTTATTTCTAAAGCGATACGAAGTTCGCGGGGTCAGCTTGTTATTATATAAAAATCTCGTGTCACAGTGTTTGTAACCAAACTCTTCCGAAACGACTTGACCGATTTTTATGTTTTTTTTCGTGCAAGTGTATCTGATAGGTATGAGAGTAGGTCGGTAGGTCGATAAGGGTGGCGTAAAGTTCGAATTTGACAGGACAACGTCTGACGGGACGGCTCCCTAATATTATTATTTAAATTTATTTCAGGTGCAATCTCCAACAGATATGTCCCAGTACATCCAACCAGATCTTAGTATGGGGATGGTGTCGCAAGGAAAAGTTACTCCGATACTACAAGACCCTAATATACGTGAGTGTTTTTAGGGTTCAGTACCCAAAGGGACCCTATTACTAAGACTTCGCTGTCCGTCTGTCTGTCACAGGGCTGTATCTCATGAACCGTGATAGCTAGACAGTTGAAATTTTCACAGATTATGTATTTCTGTTGTCGCTATAACAACAAATACTAAAAACAGAATAAAATATATATATAAGTGGGACTCCCATACAAAAAATGTGTTTAATGTGTTTTTTTATAGATATCAGCATGGAACCCTTCGTGCGCGTGTCCGACTCGCACTTGGCCGGTTTTATATAATTTGTTTTAACCTGTTTTGATGAATCGAAAGGCGTGTCCATCCTTCCACTATGCCAGCACAGGCGATTTATGTAAAATCTTTGTTTCAGGTCAAATGACGTTAACGAATGTTGTATACCCCCCCAACGTACCCCCCGGATATCAGTATGTGCCGAATCCGAACGCCTGTAGAGTGGTAAGTAGTTGTAGTTTATAGTAGTAGTAGTAGGTAGGTAGGTAGGTAGATAAGATAAATAATTATTTATTTAGCAACAAAAACACTTCAGAGTAACACATCCTAATAATATTATAAATGTGAAAGTTTGTGAGTTTGTATGTATGTTTGTTCCTCAATCAGGCCTAAAAGACAAAACGGATGAAGTAGAAATTTGCTGTAGATGTAGATATAATGCCCGAATAAATAATAGACTACTTTAAAATATGAAAAACATCCCCAAAATTATAATAAAACGCAAAAGGTATGATTTCTGTATAGATGGCGCTGATGTGCAAAAAATTAGACATCTTAGACCGATAACATTAAGTTGTCATAGCAACGCATTCTACCAAAAAGGTAGAATCCTACCAAGGTCGGTATTGGAAATAAATTTTGTCAGAAAAATCTGTCATCAATTTGACTACCGAATGATCACCGCATTCTACCAAAATTCGTAATTTATTTTATCAGGACAAGGTTTATAGTGAAAACATTTGTAGTTTCCAAGAAAGTGTTTTTTTCTATGCGACTATTGAAATTTGGGCAGGACAACGTCTGTCACGGGTCGGCTAGTCTATACTTCTATACTAATATTATAAAGAGGAAAGATTTGATTGTTTGTTTGTTTGTTTGTTTGCATCGAACGGGATCCGAAACTACTGGACCGATTTGAAAAATTCTTTCACCATTAGAATCCTACATTATCCCTGATGAACATAGGCTATAGTGTATTATCAAAAATGTTAGGGATCTGTATAAAATCTTCGATAATGTAATCCAAAGTGTGCAAAAATATCCAAAAAAAAACCTTATATTGCGTTTGCTGCAGAAATTATTGACAATAGAGCGAAGTGATGTACTACAGTTTTATAGAGGACATCAATATCTACAAAAAAGTCCGTAATACCATATGTCTAACTATTTGGGATCCCTATTAAAACTTCGATAATGTGTGTAAAAAAAATAGTCATAAAATCTTTATTACAACCGTGCGACGCCGGGGCAGACTGCTAGTAATCACTACATAGTATAAAGCAAAGTCGCTTCCCGCGTCTGTATGTATGCTTATATCTTTAAAACTACACAACGGATTTTGATGCGGTCTTTTTTAATAGATAGAGTGATTCAGGAGGAAGGTTTATAGGAATCAGCTTTGCACCCGTGCGAAGCCGGGTCGGGTCGCTAGTAATAAATAAAAGTAAAATGTATGTGGCTATTGTCATTATTAATTCCAGGATCCAGTACAGCAGCAGCTCGTGCGTTACCAGATCGAGGAGCAGAAGGTGGCATCGCCACCACATACTGCCGCAGATAACACTTTCAGAATTGGTGAGAAAAGTTTCACCAATCGTGTTTCTGTCTGTAATTTATCTAGATTATATCCTTAAGGGGCTCCCAGTCGACGATTGCTCTTTTTCGAAACGAAAAAAGAAATACTTCTGAACAAGCCACATCTCCTATTTTATAATGTATATGTGAATAAAGATGTACCCATCTTTAATTACTTCGATAAATAATCCTACCGACCGCTGCAATGACGACAAACACACGTCGGCGCGTGGTCCGCCTTAGCTTTTCGAATAAATTAATGATATAAATTATGTATAATTACTTATCAAAAATCTAGATCTACATATTACCTATCTTTAACAATAAATCACAAGTTGATTTTAATAGTCGGTATATAAAATATTTCGATCATAAATTCTAAAACGTATCATTTTGAAATAATATCTTTATCGTAAATAGTTTCTGCTATTATGTTTTCAGCTTAATAGTAATCTAGGTAGGAACCTGAAGTAATATACTTATAAAAATAGGAGATATGGCTTGTTCAGGAGTATTTCTTTTTTCGTTTCGAAAAAGAGCAATCGTCGACTGGGAGCGCCTTAAGTTATCTTTGTCATAAAAAAACAAAACTGTATGTTTTGCGGTTATTGAGAAAAAACGATTCTGCATTCATCAAAAACATTTATTACTCGTCTTAATGTAAGTTGTTTATTACAGATTCGAGTTACCCTTACGCGCCGGTTGACTACACTACGGCTTATAGCGGCTGTGTAGAAGCAGCTTTACAGAATCCATCTCAACCACAGAGAAGGTACTCGCAAAAACTGAACCCATTTTTAGGGTTCCGTACCCAAAGGGTAAAAACGGGAACCTATTACTAAGACTTCGCCGTCCGTCTGGCTGTATCTCATGAACCGTGATAGCTAGACAGTTGACATTTTCACAGATTATGTATTTCTGTTTAAAACGGAATAAAATAAATATTTAAGTGGGGCTCACGCCTCACATACAACAAACGTGTTTTTTTTTGCGTTTTTTATAGATAATGGTACGGAACCCTTCATGCGCGAGTCCGACTCGCACTTGGCCGGTTTTTTATAGATAAATAAATACTAAAATTAACTTCATAATTTAGTTATTTTTCAAAATGCTTGAAAACTATATATTATTATTATTTTTCGCTCTTGTTTCTTGATTTTTCAGTTTTCAGGAGTGTTTTAAATACATTTGCTAGAAAAACTGTCATAATTCACTGAAACATTACAATTTTTATTATATTTTTGTTGAATATACAGGTATAGTTTCTTGCCTTAGGTTAAGCAGGTAGTCTGGAAGAAATCAATTAATCGATAAGACCGCCTATTGTAACATACATATTTGTAATTGCTTACATTGTGTAACAATAAAGAACATTTCATTTCAATATTAAGATGTAAATTTGATATTGCATGCCTTCATAGGCAGAGTACATTGGTAATATATTTATAAATTAACATCTTCTGTATTTACATGTATTTCAAGAAATAAAGGAACTTTGACTTTGAAAAGTTACCCAGAAAATTGAAAAAATCCGGGAAAAACTAAGTGTTATATTTTTAATGCGATTATTGAATGGATAGGACAACATCTGTCGTATAATCTACTTTATATAACAAATAATTTAATTCGGTATCATTATACCTATAATCATCCGATGAGAGTGAATGAAGCAAAAAAAGTATGTCAGGATCGGAGCAAGTAGACTGTTGTCTCTGCCTACCCCTCTGGGAAACAGGCATGATTTTATGTATGTAATGTATTATTGTTTTAGTTACAGTGTGCCGTACAATCCGGCCGAGATCCCCGGAATGACGGCTACCATCCCGCCAGTCTACCCGCTAGGCAACGTGATACAACCTCAACTCATCCAATACCCAGTAAGTTTTCTATCTAATATTATAAAGAGGGTAAATTTGATTGTTTGTTTGTTTGCAATGAATAGGCTCCAAAACTTAAGAAAACAATAATTATGAAAAATTATTATACTATTAGAATCCTATATTATCTCTAATGAACACATAATTAGGCTATATTAATTACTATAAAAATCAGGGATCCCTATTAAAACTTTAATAATGTAACCCAAGGTGTAATATATATATATAAGTCGTGTTAGTTACACTATTTATAACTCAAGAACGGCTGAACCGATTTGGCTGAAAATTGGTGGGGAGGTAGCTTAGAACCAGGAGACGGACATAGGATACTATGATTTTTATAACGGGAACGGGAACTTAACACAGCATTTGTTAATTCTAAAACGATACGAAGTTCGCCGGGTTAGCTAGTATTAGATATTCAAATTCAAATTTAAAAATCATTTATTTCAATAAAATCACAAGGATCACTTTGAAACGTCTTAGGAACTAGGTGAAGCTACGCCGATTCCACGCGACCATTGTCTAGAAGAATCAGGCAACAAACACGGCTTGGGGTCTACCTTTTTTTAATGATCCTTTCCTTAATGCTATGTAGAGCTCCAGTGTGGTGCCAATCGAACAAGGTGAAGGCTCAAACAAGAATAATTATTAAAAGTACTACTCAAGTACGTAAACAATAAAAAATAATAATAATAATAATAACTAAAGAGCCTCAGCACAAATTCAAAAAGTAGCACACGCTACACTTGATTTAGAAATAAAACTTAAAGATAAAATAACTACCTAATTGCTTAAAAATAATTAAAGTAGACAAATGTTACACAAAAAAAAAAATAGTGCAGATTAAGTAAATTAATATTTAGCTGTCAAGTGGCAGAGCGACATCAGGCCACGAGGATTTATCATTTACTTTTAATATATTATTAAGTAGGGTCAAAGACCCGGTTGTAGTTCCTACCCCGGTTTTGGTCATTTTCAATTTTTGCAGTCAATAACTAAGCATAGCAAACAAACTTGTTTAAAATCTATAGTTAATACAATTCTTTGTCTATGGTCCGTTTTGATTAGTGACATTTGTGATGCGTTATATATAACTCTAGACTTGATTGACCACAACTAAATATTTCCTGTTTTGTCTATTTAAATATGAATCCTAATAATATTATAAATGCGAAAGTTTGTGATAAGGCTGCTATGTTTGTTCCCTAATCAAAAATAAACGACAAAACGGATTAAAATGAAACTTGCTGTAGTATGTAGATAAAAAATCAGAATAAATGAAGGGGGAACTTATAATCCGAAAAATAACTTTTAAGATAAAAAAATGCAAAAAGATGATTTTGGTATAGATGGCGTTGGTGTGCAACAAATCTGACATCACAGATTAAAAACATTTAGTCAAGCAACGCAGTTTTGACTAATGAATGATACGCATTCTACCAAAATTCGTAATTTATTTTATCAGTACAAGTTTTGTAAGGAAAAAAATGTAAGTTGCCTGAAATTGCTTTTTCCTATGCGATTATTAAAATTTGAATGTACAACATCTGTTTATTTTATTTTCATTTATTTATTATCTATTTCAGGTGCAGTACCAAGATGCGGTACAATGGGCGCCAGTACAGACACAGGCGATGTGTCCCGTCGTGTATCCCCAACATTATGCACACTACAACATCGTGTACCCACAGGTATGCACGCACAGTCCTGATCCCACACTCGGATCCCATTGACGGCCTCACAGCTCAGTTGGTAGTAACTCTGCCTTCTGCGCTGTAGGTTGTGGGTTCGAAACCCACCCAGGACAAAGATTTGTGTGATGAACATAGATGTTTGTTCTGTGTCTGGGTAATGTATGTATAATAAGTATGTATATCTACAAAAAAAAAAGTATATAAGTATTCTATCAGTTATCTAGTCCCCATAGTACAAGCTTTGCTTAGTTTGGGGCTAGATGGCGCTGTGTGAAAATGTCCACTAATATTTATTATTTATTGTCGTGGGTATTAGAAACTTTAAACTTTACCAGACATCCGCCATCTTGAAAATTAAAGTCGGTAGGTATTTATTTCAATAAAATCACAAGGATCACTTTATATTAAAAACTATACAACGTTCCATAATCAGAGATCTTTTTTAGGGTTCTGTACCCAAAGGGTAAAAACGGGACCCTATTACTAAGACTGCGTCCGTCTGTCTGTCACAGGGCTGTATCTCATGAACCGTGATAGCTAGACAGTTGAAATTTTCACAGATTATGTATTTCTGTTAAAAACGGAATAAAATAAATATTTAAGTGCCATTTCCCATACAACAAACGTGTTTTTTTGCCGTTTTTATATATAATGGTACGGAACCCTTTGTGCGCGAGTCCGTCTCGCACTTGGCCGGTTTTTTATAGATAAATAAATACCAAAATTAAATAAATTTTTTGAAATTTTCAACTTCATTATTTGGTTATTTTTCTAAATGCTAGAAAGTCGAGGTACCTTCCACTCGGCTAACACGGCTTAAAAACTACCAATATTTATTTATTTTATTTACAGGTGATGCCACAATCATATCCTATGTGCCAACCTATATATCCTGTATTGGATAATAGGAGGAAACGGAACTCGCTTCCATCAAGGTAAGTTTTACTCACAGCTCAGTTGGTAGTAGCTCTGCCTTCTGCGCTGTAGGTTGTGGGTTCGATCCCCACCCGGGACAAACATTTGTGTGATGAACATAGATGTTTGTTCTGTGTCTGGGTCTTATGTATAACTAGCTGATCCGTGCCCGCTTCGCTGGGGGACAGATAGTTTCAAATCTGGTATTCCAATCTTCAAAATAAATTATAGCCTATATGTTGCCGAGGACTAATAGCTACATAAAAAAAAAAGTTTCATCAAAATCCGTCCAATAGTTTTTGCGTGAAAGCCGGACAACAGACAGACAGACAGACAAAAATTTCAAGATGTTTTTTTAAGGCTTGTGTTAGTTGTATAAAGGCCCCTAGGAGTATTTTTATAGTTTTTATTCATTGTACAAAATTGAACTCTTCTACAGTTTTATTATATGTATAGACTAGCGACCCGCCCCGGCTTCGCACGGGTTTAATACATATAAACCTTCCTCCTGAATCACTCTATCTATTAAAAAAAACCACATCAAAATCCGTTGTGTAGTTTTAAAGATATAAGCAAACATACATACAGACATACAGACGCGGGAAGCGGAAAGCGACTTTGCTTTATACTATGTAGTGATATGTATGAATTTACAACAAAAAAACGTATATATGTATTCTATCAGTTATCTGGTTCTCATTATACAAGGTTTGCTTAGTTTGGGGCTAGATGGCGTGGTATGTAAAGTCCGCTTGTATATATTTATTTAGTTATTCATAAGTACGAGTATATTGATACTACACCCAAAAACTGAAACTGGATGTTTATTTTCACCGAAAATATGTTTTCTGTTGAAAATTATTTTTCAATGACAAGCTTTTGTAAAATTAACCATCGAGGACCAGCGCGCTATCACCTGTCACATCATATAACATTTGTCATCGGAACTTGACAAGATTCTCAATCGAAGTATTAACTAAGGAGTTCCATTGTGAGTGTCTGTTGAACAGCTCCTGACTCCATCATCAGATCAGCTCGCTGTCACCATATTGCATTCAATAGGCTATATGACAGTATGAAAAATAAAGTGTTGTTGATAGTAATCTATGTAAATTATGCCTTAAAGCGTTATGGAGTAAAATAACTTGAAAATAAACAATGATTTATTATAAAACCCGTAATTAAAATTATCTATTTTTAAACGCCAGTCACGTGACACAAAACGGTCAGGATTGGTCGAATCGATGACGTAACATGCTTGTCAATATGTCTTCGCCCGCCTTGAAAAACTTGACGTTTGTTTATTTGTTAACAAGCATGTAACGTCACAGAAACTAGTGCGACGCCATTTGCATAATGAAGCGTTTTTGCGGGTTATTTAAAATGTTAATATTTAATTTACATTTTTAGGGCCAATACCTAACATAATTGAAAATATTTTTTTTTTATGGTTCCACTGTCACTACTGAATAAACTAGAATGGTTTTCAAAATCTTGTCAAATAGCCTATTGTGAAATAATTTTTGAAATCGGTCCAGTAGTTTTTGAGTTTATCCGTTACAAAAATATATATATATAGGATCACGACTGTAATCCCCAAGTACGGTAGACATCCTCTCAGATCTCCAGGCGTTTAGATCCTTCGAAGATGTCTAGTGGGGGTAGTCAGAGGCACGTCCAAACATTATATTTGGCACATGCCCACATTTTGCAGTAGTTAGCATTCCATACGTGACAGGTTGCAAGCCCATCGCCGCTTATAAGAACACTAACTGGTTTCCTCACGATGTTTTCCTTCACCGTTTTAAGCACGTGTTTTTGATGCACATATAAATTTTCGAACAGAAAAATCCATTCGCCGGGATTCGAATCCACGACCTTCAGATTGAAAGTCGAGGTACCTCCCACTCGGCCAACACGGCTTAGCAAAAATACAAATGTTTCATAATATTAGTTCAGAATTCAGATGTAATATTTCTACCCCCAGCACCAGAGTCACCCCCATAATAACTACCCCTGAAGAGAAGCCCTACGAGAAGTTCGACCGTCAGAACTCCGATATCGCAGCGAAGATCAATCAGATCAAGGAGGGTATGATGCAGCGCGAGGGTCTGATGATGAACAGGAGACGAGATGACTGGAAGAGGAATAGTGGGAACGGGATATTGGGGAGTTATCCGATGAATAGTTTCAACGCTCGCTTCGCTGGGTATGTTATTTATATCATAACTAGCGACCCGCCCCGGCTTCGCACGGGTTTAATACATATAAACCTTCCTCCTTTATCACTCTATCTATTAAAAAAAACCGCATCAAAATCCGTTGTGTAGTTTTAAAGATATAAGCAAACATACATACATCATACATACATATATACATACAGACGCGGGAAGCGGAAAGCGACTTTGCTTTATACTATGTAGTGAAGCTGACACGGCGAACTTCGTATCGCTTTAGAATTAACAAATGTTGTCTTTCCCGTTCCCCTCTCTGTTCCTTTTTCCGTTCCGTTCCCGTTCCCGTTCCCTTTCCCGCTACCGTAGTATCAAACTGATGACATAAAAAATAGGATCACGACTGTAATCTCCAAGTACGGTAGACCACGACTTTTAATGTGAAGGTCGTGAATTCGAATCCCGACGTGCATCAATGGGTTTTTCTGTTCGAAAAATTTATATTCGCATCAAAAACACGTGCTCAAAACGGTGAAGGAAAACATCGTGAGGAAACCAGTTAGTGTTCTTATAAGCGGCGATGGGCTTACAACCTGTCACGTATGGAATGCTAACTACTGCAAAATGTGGGCATGTGCCAAATATAATGTTTGGACGTGCCTCTGACTACCCCCACTAGACATCTTCAAAGGATCTAAGAGTCTGGAGATCTGAGAGGATGTCTACCGTACTTGGGGATTACAGTCGCGATCCTATTTATTTAAAACTTATAATAGCAAAATATATTTCATACAAAATTCTTCTAGACAATGGTCGCGTGGAATCGGCGTAGCTTCACCTAGTTCCTAAGACGTTTCAAAGTGATCCTTGTGATTTTATTGAAATAAATGATTTTTGAATTTGAATTTGAATATATTTTTATTTATTTACTTATTTTACAGAACCACAGAAACTGTCCAATTGACAACAGCTGCGCGCGCAATCGTCAATTCAATACGTCATTTGCAAGCGAAGACTACATGTAAGTTTCACATTTATTCTTAGTTGTCACCTCAAAATATCACCACCTCGACTCGACCTCGAAATTAAAAAAACCAGGCATTACCATTTACCATTACCAGTACCATTTTCAATAAAACGGCAAAAAAAAACACGTTTGTTGTATGGGAGCACCCCCTTAAATATTAATTTTATTCTGTTTTTAGTATTTGTTGTTATAGCAGCAACAGAAATACATAATCTGTGAAAATTTCAACTGTCTAGCTATCACGGTTCATGAGATACAGCCCTGTGACAGACAGACGGACGGACAGCGAACTCTTAGTAATAGTGTCCCGTTTTTATCCTTTGGGTACGGAACCCTAAAAATTACCTCGAGTATGCTTCTAGTCGATTTGAAATTTTGCATACACCGTTAGTTCTAGTGACAATAAAATTTGGTGACAGCGAGCTGATCTGATGATGGAGTCAGGAGCTGTTCAACGGACACTCACAACGGAACTCTTAGTATATACTTTGATTGAGTAAAAACTTTGCATACTTGTCAAGTTCCGATGACAATGTTATATGATGTGACAGGTGATAGCGCGCTGGTGCTCGATGGTTTAAATGAACTTAACATTAAAAAAATATTTTAAACAGAAAACTTATTATATATACCTATTGACTGGCCTCACAGCTCAGTTGGTAGTAGCTCTGCCTTCTGCGCTGTAGGTTGTGGGTTCGATCCCCACCCGGTATAAACATTTGTGTGATGAACATTGATGTTTGTTCTGTGTCTGGGTGTTAATATGTATATTATTATTAATGTGTATATTCTATCAGTTATCTGGTTCCCATAGCACAAGCTTTGCTTAGTTTGAGGCTAGATGGCGCTGTGTGAAATGTCCACCAATATTTATTATTTATTTATTGATTTGTTTGTTATTATTACAGATCAGGAGAGACGTTACGACTACAGCAGCACATACCAGCGCAACTATGACAAGCCTGACTACAGACGTCGTTACGATGACAGAGGAGATGGCAACAATACTGACAGGCATAACTACAGAGACTGTCACGACAAGAGTAACGGTCAGGACAAAGTGACAGATCGCAATAGCACACAGAACCGCAACAATTCTGACAGAAACGCCAGTACTGACAAGAACAACATAGCTAATAATTCTGGCAGAAACAGTAATGCTTCATTCAAAAGCTGTCAAGATAAGAGTAGCACTCAGAATAGTAATGAGGATACAAACAGTTGCGAAGAAAACTGTAAAACAGCAGACAAAACAAGCTTGCATAACAATAACGATAAAGAAGTAAAAGAACAGAATAGTAACACTCCCGACATTCAAGCTAAAATCGTTCAGGATATAAAAAATCCAAATGAACGCCAGAGTAACGCACAGGTCAACAACGTTCAAGGTAGTAACGCACAAGATAGAACTGTAAAAGTAAACGTACAAGATGGAAATATCCAATGCAACGTTCAGGACCGGTCTGATCAAACAGGACAGGACATGAATAGTCAGAGTAACGCACAAGATATTAATCCTCAGAGTAATGTTAAAGAAAGGTATGTTCCGAGCAACGCACAGAACATAAATGTACAGAATAACGCTTTGGATATATATAATCAGAATAAAGCACAGGACAGGAATATCCAGAGTAACGCACAAGATAGAAATATCCAAAATAATGTACAGGACAGAAATATTCTGTGTAACGTTCAAGACCGAAATATCCAGATTAACGTACAAGACAGAAATATCCAGAGTAACGTACAAGACAGAAGTATCCAAAGTAACGGTCAGGATAGAAATATCCAAAATAACGTTCAGGATAGAACATATTATCATGATAGGTAAGAATGTCTATAAAAGTAATAGATTGTAACATAAATATTATCACAAACTTTAGTATTAATAATATTAATAAAAAGCAGAACATCAAAATAATATGAATGACTGGCTTCATTGCTCCGTTGGTATTCTGCCTTCTGCGCTGTAGGTTGTGGGTTCGATCCCCAACCAGGGAAAATATTTGTGATGAACATAGATGTAACGTTTATGAAAATATTCTATAGCCTATGTTCATCGGGGATAATTTAGGATTCTAATGGTAAAATAATTTTTCAAATCGGTTTTGTAGTTTCGGAGCCTATATGCAAACAAATAAACAAACAAACAAACAAATCTTTTCTCTTTATAATATTATTATAGATCTAAAATTCACACACCTACATTGCTTAGACAACAGTGAACTTTATACAATAGCAATAAAGCTCAAATTGACTCTACGTTTTTTCTTTTGTATGGGAAAAAGAAAAGGGCTGTTTTTAGGGGTTTCCCGGCAATTATTCGAATTTTTCTCACCTTTTAAACCTTCCCTAGACCTCCACGAACATTTCAAGACCAAGATAAGATAAATCCGTTCAGCCGTTCTCGAGTTTTAGCGAGACTAACGGACAGCAATTGATTTTTATATATATAGATTGAATAATACGCCTTTTTTACTGTAACTTATAACTATAGATACAACGGCCAAGACGCCCGCAACTACCACGAGCATCGTAACTACCAAGACACTCGTAACTATCAAGAGAATCGCGGTTACCAAGGCGACAGGCCGTGGCAAGACAGGAAGTATCCGCCTCGTAACCAAGGAATGACACCGGGACAGTATCAGTTCAGAACACCATATTTATTCAGACAGGTAATATTTAACTTACATTTTTGACAGGCCTCATAACTCAATACGTCATTTGCAAGCGAAGACTACATGTAAGTTTTTAAGCTAGCTATACATGTTGGCCGAGCTATGGCCAACGCGAGCGTAGGCAAATCGATGCAAGGCAAGTGCTACCGTCTAGACGTTCGGCAAGTTTACGCAAACGGCGACAATGACCGACACCAAACGCGTAATGGCGGGCTGACAAACATGTGGACACGATTGGCCGAGCGTAGACAAGCGCCTTTGATTTGTGCAAAAAAACCGACACGGCTCCGAAGTGAGGCGAGTGGCCGCGAGCGACCGCGAGTCAAATCATTGCAAATGGCCTCTATACACGTTGGCGCTTGTATTCACTCGGCCAGCTAGGCGAGCGACACCGAGCGATGGCAAGGCAAGGCAAACATGCCGTCTACACGTTGGTATTGGCCCTCGCTCGGCAACGTTGGGCCAACATGTATAGCTAGCTTTACATATATTCTTAGTTGTCACCTCAAAATATCTCCAAATCGACTCGACCTCGAAATTGAAAAAATTACCTCGAGTCGATTTGAAATTTTTCATACGTCTTTAGTTCTAGTGACTATACAATGATTTGGTGACAGTTGATCTGATGATGGAGTCAGAACCTGTTCATCAACTGCTTCGATTGAGTAAAAACTTTGCATACTTGTCAAGTTCCGATGACAATGTTATATATGACTAGCTGACCCGTGCCCGCTTCGCTGTGCGTAAGACATTTCTAATACCATCGTTGACTTTTTTGTAGACGTTTTTAAGGTATACAATACTGTAGTACATTATTTTGATATATCTCGTGGGGTTCAGCCAGCATTTGCAATGTAAGCGCAAAAAAATGTGTTTATTTACGACATCACATTAGAAACCTCTAAAATTATCAGTGTTTCTCTACTATATTATGTATGTATTATACATATAAACCTTCCTCTTGAATCACTCTGTTTATTAAAAAAAACCGCATCAAAATCCGTTGTGTAGTTTTAAAGATATAAGCAAACATACATACAGACATACAGACGCGGGAAGCGGAGAGCGACTTTGCTTTATACTATGTAGTGATATGCCTAATATACCTATTGACTGGCCTTACAGCTCAGTTGGTAGTAACTCTGCCTTCTGCGCTGTAGGTTATGGGTTCGATCCCCAGGATAAACATTTGTGTGATGAACATAGATGTTCGTTCTGTGTCCGGGTGTTAATATGTATAATAAGTATGTATTTACAACAAAAAAGTATATAAGTATTCTATCAGTTCTCCGGTTCCTACAGTACAAACTTTGATTAGTTTTGGGGCTAGATGGCGCTGTGTGTAAAGTACATAAAAAAGAAAAAAAAAACATGGAAATCATATTTAAGGTGATAAGGTGAAATTTTTGACTTTTGGAACGAAGTTCCTTATCGCGCGTTGTGAAAGGGGGCTAGACGGAAAAAATTCTTACGAAAAGTTGTCACGACACTTTTTTGCTATAGTATATCTATTAATTGTGTCGAGGTCGAGGTTGAGGTGGAAGTGGAGGTCGAGATGGAGGTGGAGGTCGAGGTCGAGGTCGAGATCGAGGTGGAGGTCGAGGTCGAGGTCGAGGTGGAGGTCGAGGTCGAGGTCGAGGTCGAGGTAGAAGTAGAGGTCGAGGTGGAGGTCGAGGTCGAGGTCGAGGTCGAAGTCGAAGTCGAAGTCGAGGTCGAAGTCGAAGTCGAAGTCAAAGTTGATTCCCCTTCCCTTGTCCCACGTTATTTTGTGAGAATGAGAACTTCGTTCCATCCGGGTGTCCCTTGACACCTCTCAAGTTTTTGTATGGTCTGAGTCTACCCGGATAAGACGGAAAAAGTGATACAACTGCATTATCTTGAAAACCATCAAATTTAAAAAGAAACTGTCTGTAATTTACTTCGCTTGTATGATTATCTAACGAATTATATATACATGAACTATTTAGCTATTCATAGTTTTGATTAAAAACGAAAATAGTGTTTTTGAAGAGTCAACTTTGGAAAATAAATCTATCGAGAAAAGTTTCACCAATCGTGTTTCTGTCTTTAATTTATCTAGATTAAATCCTTAAGTTATCTTTGTCATTCATAAAAAACAAAACTGTATGTTTTGCGGTTATTTAAAAAAACGAGTCTTGTGTTTTTTTTTAGTTATCAAAAGATGTTTTTATTTTGTCACAGGTGACACCAGCGGCATGGTGCAGACGTTCACCGGCGCCTGTTCTTCCAGGTGACTATAGAAAAAAGCATTCTCAGTTTTTCCCCAATTTTACTATTTTTCACACAACTTTTTAATTATTTTTCCCCTTTAAATCTTTTACTGTTTTACCAATTCTTTTTTACTAGTTTTACCAGTTTTGTTGTATTTTCTCAACAAAAATCAGTGCGAGTCGAACTCGCGCATCAAGGGTTCAGTACAAATTTCTTCTTTTTTGTATATTTTTTTCCAAAACTTTATATATTACTTTGTATCTATTCCAGGTCTTAACCAAACCCGGCGACCATACCCAGACAGCCGCAACGGACGTCGATATTAAACACACAAACAAAACAACACACACATGCACAGACAACATGACAATACAGTCAATATGAAAGGACTCACTGATGACACTTTTGCGTGCGACTGTACAATACTTTATCTATTCTTATTCAATAGAAAAATACCTATGACTACCCCCGTTACACATCTATTTAGGTGTCTTGAGATCTGAGAGTATGTCTACCTTACTTGGGGATTACAGTCGTGATCCTAGTTTTTTTGTAATAAAAATAGAAATGTTTTTATTTTCAACAACATATTATATGTACTTATCACTACAGAATTTTTACAATAGTAGTATGCTAGTATAGCTTCCTGCGGTTTTGCTCGCTACATAAAAGCCTATTCTGTGACATAAGCTATGTATATTCCATGGTTTATCCTAATTCGTTTGGTGGTTTGGGCGTGATTGAGTCTCAATAGTCAAAATCAAAAGGCATTTATTTCTTTAAAATCCCAAGGATCACTTTATAACGTGTTAGGAGCTAGGTGAAGCTACGCCTGTTCTCGACCAAGCCTAGAAGAATCAGGCAACAAACACGGCTTGGGGTCTATAATTTTTTTCAATGATCCTTTCCATAATGCTATGTAGAGCTCCAGTCCAAACAAACAAAATCCTCACAAACTTTGGGATTAATATTAAACATAGAGGAATGTATAATCTATGTAATAAAAAATAGGTAGGTCTAGGTACAACGCGAGTAAAACCGTAGGTGGTAGCTAGTAGTATCTAAAATTAAAAAAAACCTAGTAATTTTTACCTTTTCTAGAATTTTCTGAGCAAACTTTCGGATTTATATTAAAAATTAACTTGGAATACAATCTATGCTCTAGAAGTCTAGAATAACAAATAGGCTACTTTTTATCTAGACACAAACGAGCTAGTAACATCTAAAATAAAATGAAACCTAGTAGTTTTTACCCTTTTCTAGAATTTCCTGTGTTGTGATTGTATTTTATTTCAATAGACTACTTCTTATCAAGGTAACACAAGCTAGTATCTAATGTTTTTTAAAAAACCTAGTTATTTTTCCCCTTTTTAGAATTTCCGTTGTTGTGATTACAACCTTGTTCCTATTTCATTAATTTTAGTTTTGGTTTAGGATTTTTAAGTCATTGATCGACTATACCAATACATAAATATATATATATCTTGCTTAATATAATAATACTAATATATTACAAAATATTTACAAAATACATAAAACCATCTAAAGATCGTTGCAAACAGTCAATAGACAGCTCAACTGATCCAGATCAGGAAGCGTTCTAAAGATACTGGCGGCATATAGCATAAACTATTTTAATTCACTTTTTACATAGATATTAATATATTTACAGTGAAATAGTACATTTATTTACAGAAAATAGTTAAATTAATAATTAAATTGTATTATATGGTTGCACGCAATTTCGGCACAGTTACACCGTGTTCATTTTACAATAACGATTGACATTTTGGTTTATTAAACATAAAACTAATTGCTATGATTCATAAAAATCACATATGAATTAGACTTGTCTGGAGATCTGAGAGGATGTCTATTGTACATTCGGTTTTTTTTCTTATCTTGCATTTTAAAATTCATAACTGTCATTTTGTCAAGGAATGTACTTAAAAGAGGAAAAATACATTTTTTTTAACAATTACGACTGATTCCTACAGAATACCAGGAGGTAGTAACTCTGCCTTCTACGCTGTAGGTTGTGGGTTTGATCCACACCAAGGTCAAATATTTGTGCGATGAACATAAATGTTTGTTCTGTGCCTGGGTGTAAATACATATTATAGTATTTACAAAAAAATATATTTATGTACCTATTTATCCCATATTATTTAACAATGAATTAAAATAATTATAATTTTTTGTTGTTTTTCAAAATGATGATTATGAATAGGCGGTTACAGTGTCAATTATTATTATTATTATTTTTTTGTTTTTGACAGTATGCTAGAGATTTCTATTTGCACTCACACCAGCATCCTGTCAGCGATACAAGCGTAGATTTGACAGCACTACAATGATGTGTCGTTTAATCTATTAATTTGTAATGTCAATCGTCATTGTAAAACGTACACGGCGTTCAGAATAAAAAGATCTCAAAAAACTTGAACTAGTCATTTTTTAACAGTCATTTAACCACGAGACGTAGCCTTAGTGTTAAATTTTAAGTTTACTATTCTGAAACTGAGTCCTTTTTGATGTAATTTTAAGTTTTAAGTTACTTAAGATTTTTTGTTAAGTTTGAATTTGTGGGTTAAAACCTATAATCCGCACTTAGCTTTAAGTTCATACTTTGCTATTACAATTACTAGGTGCATCCTAAAAAGATAAGCGTGGACTTAAAGTTAGGTGCAAGCAGTTAGTCAAATTATTTAGTTAAAACGAAGTCATAACCTATAACATTAACTATGATACATAATGATACTTATTAAAATAGATTTAATATGTTACCCATTTTACCCTATTATTCTAAACACTGGTTTATCGCACACAAAGTTGAGCCCCGGTAATATTTTTTTTCTCTCCTCTCTTTTTCTCTATTCAAGATAAATAAAATGAAATATATTTATTTAGCATGACAAACACATATTAATTTAGATGAGGTGGTTGGTAATGAAGTCAAAGCAATTAGTACCATTGTAAGTAGGTAGGTACATGGGTAAAAAAAAAAATAAGTATTAAAAGAAAAAAAGTATTTTATCAAAAACACGTGCTCAAAACGGTGAAGGAAAACATCGTGAGGAAACCAGTTAGTATTCTTATAAGCGGCGATAGGCTTGCAACCTGTTACGTATGGAATGCTAACTACTGCAAAATGTGGGCATGTGCCAAATATAATGTATGGACGTGCCTCTGACTACCCCCACTAGACATCTTCAAAGGATCTAAGCGTCTGGAGATCTGAGAGGATGTCTACCGTACTTGAGGATTACAGTCGTGATCATATCTATTTATTTAAAGTATTTTATCAGTTATTCGGTTCCCATAGTACAAGCTTTGCTTGGTTTGGGGCTAGATAGCGCTGTGTGATAATGTCTATCAATATTTATTTAAAACAATATTGCTCCACCCGGTTCATTGAAAAAAAACCTTAAACCGAGTCTCAATCGTTGTGCAAATTAAATCTTTATTTAGAATAATATGATTTAATGAACTATATGAACTATTTGATTTTCTCAACTCTACAATAACTTACTAAAGTGACATTTCAGGTACGAATGGTTCTGTAAAATTACCTGTAAAAAACAGACAGACGGACAGCGAAGTCTTAGTAATAGGGTCCCGTTTTTAATCTTTGGGTACGGAATCCAAAAAACAAAGTTTACGCATTATTTTATAAGACACACCTAAATACATGTCTTTACAAAGTTACAATGCTAAGTGCGACTTAGAGACAAGCTTGAACTTAATGTTTGGTTAAGGAATATGCCCACTAAACCGTTTTGTCACCTGTCACCGTAAATCACTACATAGTATAAAGCAAAGTCGCTTTCCGCTTCCCGCGTCTGTATGTAATATGTATGTATGTATGTTTGCTTATGTCTTTAAAACTACACAACGGATTTTGATGCGGTGTTTTTTAATAGATAGAGTGATTCTGGAGGAAGGTTTATATGTATAATACATGCATAATATAGTAGAGAAACACTGATAATTTTAGAGGTTTCTAATGTGATGTCGTAAATAAACACATTTTTTTGCGCTTACATTGCAAATGCTGGCTGAACCCCACGAGATATATCAAAATAATGTACTACAGTATTGTACACCTTAAAAACGTCTACAAAAAAGTCAACGATGGTATTAGAAATGTCTTACGCACAGCGAAGCGGGCACGGGTCAGCTAGTAATAAATAAAACGACATTTTTTTATTAATTTTAAAAAGTATCATATGGTATCAAATTCACGTATAAATTTAATTTTGAAAGAGCTATGTATATAGACAAGTCACCATGCGATAGGTTAGCGTTTTCGCTAAACGATAGAGTGCAATGATTACAAGGAGGGTATAGGAATGGCATGTTATAAATGATTTAATCAAATTATAGAATTAAAACAAAATATAGATTTGAAACTATCGTGATTGCTAATCATTTTGAATAGAAATACAGTTAATTACCACGTTTAATACTATTGCTGACGTTTCGAGACAGTTTAAATGCTCCTAATATCAATACAATATAATATAAAAAGTTTTATTAGCTCTATTTCTATCTAACACAAAGATAAATGTTGTCGGTTTTTTTTTTTTAATAAATAAACGGTTTTGAATAACGTTACATCAAAATATCAAAGGCGTGTGTCATCTTTTTGTGTTGGCGGCGATAAGCTTTCAACCTGTCACGTATGAATTGCTGATTCGTTATGCAATTTAAAAGCATTTATCAGATGTAATGTATAATGTATCTTTAAGGTTATACTCTTACCAAAGAGATGTCTGTCTACCATGCAAGAGATTATTAGAAGACAATTATGAAACTACGCCGAGTGTCTACCATGCTTGAGATTATTCTAGAAAATTGGTAAAACTTGTCTTGTCATCTGTACATCTATCGCTTTCGTTCACGCTAACTTGCGCATGGCCGATTTGTCTATAAAACTGATTTAATATAATTAATAGTAAAATGTATTAAATTTTAACAATAAAATATCGAGTATTCGTTTCT
Source organism: Hydriomena furcata (assembly GCA_912999785.1). Classification (NCBI taxonomy): domain Eukaryota; kingdom Metazoa; phylum Arthropoda; class Insecta; order Lepidoptera; family Geometridae; genus Hydriomena; species Hydriomena furcata. Next base: position 6,200,951 of record OU538845.1, read on the forward strand.
GTTTCAAAAAGTAGCACCGATATTAAACACTATCCACAAAAGCTGAGTCTAAAACTTTTACACTGAGCTGAGTCACTAGAAGTGCCGGTTCGATGCTCGCGGCGGGACATTTCGGAGGCCTAGGACCAAAAGAGCTGGCCTTGCTCATACGACTGGTAATAAACGCACATCAGTATTATCTAGCATCATTGGTCTTTGAACGTGCCTCTGGCTACCCCCATTAGATATCCACCTACTACTTGGGGATTAAAGTCGTGATTATATTTTTTAATTTAAAATTAACTCATCTTTGGTGGATCAGTGGATATGATTTCATGTTTATTTTTTTTGGTAATTAAATTACTTTTTTTATTTATTACATTGATAAATTAAAATAAGTTGCACAAATTATTCCGTGTAGTTGTCGAAATCTGTGCTACATTTAAATGAGATATTTACAAAAATACAAAAAATAAAGGTGCGTCTATATATCTGCGTCGGATTGTACGCGTACGCGCGGAATGTACGCGTGATGTCGGCATTTTTTAAATCATTTAACTAGAGATACGGTTAATTACTACGTTTTTCTTGTATTCCCTTTAATTCTATATTTTATCAATTGGAATAGATGGAACAAAAATTACAGTATAATAGGATACTAACAATCAATGAGAGAGACACGGTATTCATATCACAAATCAAAACAAAGAAATTTGTTTTTATATGTATTGTAGAGGCGCTGTACAAAATATCATGCAGTTATTTTTTAAACGTGATTAGTACAAATAACTATTGGTTTAGACATATTTTGGGGTCTTTATCAAGTTTTAAGATTATTTTCTCGCAGGCAGTCTGCCCGCAGCTATGTCAAAGTCAAAACGTATTTATCACAATAAAATCACAAGGATCACTTTGAAACGTCTTAGGAGCGGGGTCAAGTTACGCCTGTTCCTCGCGACCTATGACCTATTGTAACATAGTCAAAAAGTTGAAAGATAAATTAAAAGTATGATAAAGACCCGTGTCAAAATCAATAGTTATCATACAAATTACTAATTTACTTTGGAAGATCAGTTTACTACTAATAACATTATTAAAAAATCTAGTATTAAAAAATATATAAATTCATCTAATTACCGCGTTTTTTCTTTTCGTTTTCGAGACAATTCAGATGCTCTTCATCATGAGCATCAACGGTAGATCGGCTAATACCAAACTATAGCCATAATTAGCCGTATTTCTAGTTAAAAAAAACAACCGCGATAGTTTTAATTGTATTAATTGATTGTAAAATCTCAGTGCTAAAAAAAGCAAGTTGCGTACACGCGTACGTCCCGACGCCGATCTAATGGACGCACACCTTTACATTACATATTAAGTATGTGTCTGAGAGTCAAGTTATATGTAAGTAGTGTGTTAATTTATAAAGTTTATGTAACTTGTAGAGTATATCATTGTTAATATGTATTAAAGATTTTAGCCTATATAATGATGTTTTTCTTGATAGTACTTTATCCTAATCCTACTTATTATTATAAATGCGAAAGTTTGTGAGTGAGTGTGTCTTTGTTTGTTACTCTTTCACGCAAAAACTACCGAACGCAATAAAATGATACTTTACAGTAATCCTAATAATTATAAATATTATAAATGCGAAAGTTTGTGATAAGGCTGCTACGTTTGTTCCGTAATCAAAAATAAACGACAAAACGGATTAAGATGAAATTTGCTGTAGTATGTAGATAAAAAAATCAGAATAAATAAAGGGGGAACTTTTAATCCGAAAAACAACTACAAACCTTGTACTTAAATTACGAATTTTGGTAGAATGCGTATCATTCATTAGTAAAAACTGCGTTGCTGTGGCTGTGACGACTAAATGTTTTTAGTCTGTGATGTCAGATTTGTTGCACACCAACGCCATCTATACCAAAATCATCCTTTTTGCGTTTTTTTTATAATTTAGGGGAGGTTTTTCGGATTATAAGTTCCCCCTTTATTTATTCTGATTATATCTACATACTACAGCAAGTTTCATCTTAATCCATTTGTCGTTTAGGCCTGATTGAGCAACAAACATAGCTGTCTTATCACAAACTTTCGCATTTATAATATTACAAGCTGACCCGGCGAACTTCGTATCGCTTTAGAATTAACAAATGCAGTGTTAAGTTCCCGTTCCTGTTTTCCTGCTTTTCTCTTGAAATTTTTCCTGAAGTTTCTTTGCTATAAACCTCACGGAGCCCGAGACCTTTCCAACGAATGCAAAACCGTGGAAATCGGTTCGTGCGTTCTGGAGTTATAGCGTCAGGAAGGAAAACCCGACTTTTTTTTTATATTAAAGATTAGGATTACAATACGGAAAATTAAAATTTGGAGGTCGCGTTGAAAGCTAAATTTTCGAATGAATAGATATGTTAAAACCGTAGTACGGAACCCACTCCACTCGAGTCTGACTAGCACTTGGCCGATTTATGTCTTTAAATAATACAAAGAATGATACTTTTAAAATACGGACTGAAATTTGAATATTCTGACTAAAATCATAAATAAACAGTAATATAAAAAATAAAATAAATAGGATCACGACTGTAATCCCCAAGTACGGTAGACATCCTCTCAGATCTCCAGACGCTTAGATTCTTTGAAGATGTCTAGTGGGGGTAGTCAGAGGCACGTCCCAACATTATATTTGGCACATGCCCACATTTTGCAGTAGTTATCTGGTCTCAGAAATAAAACGATTTAATAAGTAACTAAAAAATATATTAATTTATTTACTCGAGTCAAAAATTATCACATCTTAAGGCATTAAAAAAATATCATTTTCTTCTCCATTTCCCAATTAATATGGGGTCGGCACAACATGGATTTGGCTTATGTTTTACAACCGGCCGCCTACCTGTCAACCCTCTTTGGGAAGGTTTTTTTACTCTTAAAGGGCGTCACATAGCTATAATGTAAAGATGTACATTATAGCACAATACATCTCATTACATCTTATATTATAACAGCTATAATGTACATTAATATACATTATTTAAGGGCTAAAAAGCCTAAAGCCGTTTTGGCCGAGTGGGGCTCGACTTTCAATCGGAAGTTCGTGGGTTCAAATCCCGGCGTGCATCAATGGATTTTTCTGTTCGAAAAATTTATATGCGCATCAAAAAAATACGTGCTTACAACGGTGAAGGAAAACATCGTGAGGAAACCAGTTAGTATTCTTATAAGCGGCGATAGGCTTGCAACCTGTCACTTATGGAATGCTAACATGGAACGTACCTCTGACTGCCCCTTTTTTTGCGAATAAAGACGCGCACAGATACAAATAGTTACGAAATAATTTATGATTGTTATAAGTTGTACTCTAAGATCTAAGTATAAACAAAATATGAACGTATAACTAATTTTAGTTAGTTTGGTGCCATGCGACCATTTACAACTAAAGAGATACATTAAAATTAGGCAGTATTTTAATACTCATAAATTCTTTTAAAAATACTTATAACGTATTTAAGTAGAAATAATCAGGTAATTTATACAACGTTTTTGAAATAACGCAAAATTTAAAAGTTGTTTTATCAGTTTTATCTACACTTGAAAACGATATATCGAGACGACCGTCACATCGTTTTCGACTATATTTTGAAAGATGAAGCGACTGGCATTACTTTTGACAATAGGCTATTTGACAGTATGAAAAATAAAGTGTTGTTGATAGTAATCTATGTAAATTATGCCTTCGAAAAGTGTTATGGAGTAAAATAACTTGAAAATAAACAATGATTTATTAAAAAACCCATAATTAAAATTATCTATTTTTCAACGCCAGTCACGTGATACAAAACGGTCAGGATTGGTCGAATCGACGATGACGTAACATGCTTGTCAATATGTCTTCGCCTTGAAAATCTTGACGTTTACATGTGACGTCACAGAAACTAGTGCGACGCCATTATTTAAAATGTCAATTTCATTTACATTTTTAGGGCCAATACTTATCAGAATTAGAAATAATATTGTTTTATGGGTTCCATAGTCACTACTGAATAATCTAAAATGGTTTTTAAAATCTTGTCAAATAGCCCATTGACATTATACATTCTACTACAGAAGACAATTTCTAAGAGTAATGTTTGGCCGAATATACGATATATTACTATCGTTTGACATAATCGTTTTGTGAAGTAGACGCCCTGAATAAAAAGATCTACTCGTATTAAAAAAAAATGGGTCTCTCAATTCGACTCTATTTCGAATTGCCACCATTTATATAATGGTATATTAATATTAGTATAGTTATATAGTAGTAATGGAAGTAAATATATAAATATAGTGTCTGATATATTGCGTTATATCAAAAACGTATGTTACAACTTTAAAATTGGTCCCTATTAAACTATTATATTGTATATTCCTAGAAAAAAGGCCGAAAATTCCAATTACAAATACATTGTTGGATCTTTGCTCACTTTTAGAAGGTAGATATTTATGTTTGCCATCTGCTTTGCGACGTCTACCGTCGTTTTGGAAAGATGGCCGGTGCCGGTGCTTTTCTGCGCGTGCGCATCGCGGCCAGTTGGCTTGCGCGACTACTCAACTCAACACGTTCGCGTTCTCATAATTTTGGGAAACCTAATTTAATGGACAATTCAACCCTATTTCGAACGCTGCCGTGCAGTGCCAATTTAGATGGTGTTTTGGGACAATCACTGTTCTTGCTCGACTCCAGACTCAACACGTGGATCGCCGTGCTGACCCTCGTGAAGAAACGTACGTGTGGATTTGTAAGGTAGGTGACGGACTTAATTATCTGCCTTATTACGAGCAAAGATCCATTATCAAATTTACTACTTATTGGTACCGTCAAAATATTTGGTCCTTCGTTTATTATTTATCAGCCCCCCTTTTACAGTTACATTCAACATACATACTTGTACATATTTCAAAATTGGTCCCATCGTACCATTAAATATATATTATTACATACATTACATATATTTTATTTATATACTATCCACATACGGCGAGAACCCCCAAAGAACCTCCGAGAACTCGTATATCGTCGATACTGGTAATTTCTATGTATTTACTTGGTAGCATGTAATGTAGCTTGTAGCATGCCAAAGAGTAAACTAATGGCATGCTAGGCTAACAACACATACACCACAGCAGTGGCGGATTTACACATTTGCCGTCAGTAGGCTAGGACGAAAAAGACTACAATAAATAAAATGTTTCAAAAAATTAACCTAAATTTGCCGCCCCTAAAATCTGCCGCCCTAGGCTCCAGCCTACTCAGCCTGGTGGTAAATCCGCCACTGCACCACAGTATATGTCCGTAGGATCCTATCCAGTGGCTCTATGCTCTATACAACTTAATTTCTTGGCCATTTTATTGCTATCATAGTTTCTTCTCAGCATGCCAAAGAGTAAACCAGTGGCATGCTAGGCTAACAACACATACACCACAGTATCTGTCCGTAGGATCCTATCAAGTGGCTCTATGCTCTATACAACTTAATTTCTTGGCCATTTTATTGTTAGCATAGTTTCCTAGTAGCATGCCAAAGAGTAAACCAGTGGCATGCTAGGCTAACAACACATATTTCTCTGCGTCTCTCCATGTGCAATGCTGTCTATACTCCAAGCGGGGAGTTCCACATTCCCCGTGTGAGTCGCGTCCGCGTCCGTCGGCGTTCCTGTAAACACTGACACCATTTATAACAAGAATATATATTACTAGCCGACCCGTGACAGACGTTGTCCTGTCTAATTTAAATAATCCAATAGAAAAGACTGAATGTTTTTAGTCTGTGATGACAGATTTGTAGCACACCAGCGCCATCTATACAGAAACCTTTGCGTTTTTTATAGTCTTGGGGATGTTTTTCATATTTTAAAGTAGTCTATTATTTATTCGGGCATTATATCTACATCTACAGCTAATTTCAACTTAATCCGTTTCGTCGTTTAGGCCTGATTGAGGAACAAACATACATACAAACTCACAAACTTTCACATTTATAATATTATTAGGATGATGTGTAGGGGTGCACTAAGAAAGGAATTCCCAAAACTCTACCCCTAAAGGAGTGCAGCGGGGGTTAAGCTTAACGAACACAAACCGGGTTTCCACTCTATGTTTACCTGTTGGTAATCCATCAGTATCATCGTTGGAATCGTAGGATCGAAGCGAGGAGACCAGATTTGAGGTGGAGAGACTTAGCAGTGCTGATGCTGTGCTAAGGAACACTTGGTCTATACCCTGAAATGTACAACAATTTATTGATTTTATGAAGATTTCTTAGAGCGGCGATGGGCTTGCAACCTGTCACGTATGGAATGCTAACTACTGCAAAATGTGGGCATGTGCCAAATATAATGTTTGGACGTGCCTCTGACTACCCCCACTAGACATCTTCAAAGTATCTAAGCGTCTGGAGCCTCCGTTCGCCACTGTGCGTCGGTTAGTATATTTAGTCTTAGTAACACAATAACATATAATAACACAATTTTAATTTAATTAAATAATAAATAGATATTGGCGGACAAATCACACAGCGCCATCTAGGCCCAAACTAAGCAAAGCTTGCACTATGGGAACTAGATAACTAATAGAATACTTTTATTTTATTTATTTGGGAACAAAGACGGTCACACATTACAATATTTGTATTAAATCTAAGGTAGGTATAGTATTGATTAAAAGTATGACCCGCAATATCATCCACATATTGATTTTTTTTTTAACTTTTATATAAATAACTAGCGACCCGCCCCGGCTTCGCACGGGTAGCATGTTATTATACATATAAACCTTCCTCCTGAATCACTCTATCTATTTAAAAAAACCGCATCAAAATCCGTTGTGTAATTTTAAAGATATAAGCAAACATACATACATACAGACGCGGGAAGCGGAAAGCGACTTTGCTTTATACTATGTAGTGATAGTGATAAAAAAAAATATTATTAAACAAAGAAAGAGATATAAATAGGATCATAACTGTAATCCTCAAGTACTCAGATCTCCAGGCGCTATCATCTTCAAGGATCTCTAGATCCTTGAAGATGACTTAAGAGGCTCCCAGTCGCTGATTGCTCTTTTTCGAAACGAAAAAAGAAATACTTCTGAACAAGCCACATCTCCTATTTTTATAAGTATATTACTTCAGGTTCCTACCTAGATTTCTATTAAGCTGAAAACATAATAGCAGAAACTTTTCACGATAAAGATATTATATCAAAATGATACGTTTTAGAATTTATGATCGAAATATTTTATATACCTACTATTAAAATCAACTTGTGATTTATTGTTAAAGATAGGTAAAAAGGTAGGTTGCTCTGATATGTAGATCTAGATTTCTATTATAATAGATTTTTGATAAGTAATTATACATAATTTATATCATTAATTTATTCGAAAAGCTAAGGCGGACCACGTGCCGACGTGTGTTTGTCGTCATTGCAGCGGTCAGTAGGATTATTTATCGAAGTAATTAAAGATGGGTACATCTTTATTCACGTATACTATACTATACATTATAAAATAGGAGATGTGGCTTGTTCACAAGTATTTATTTTTTCGTTTCGAACAAAAACAATCGTCGACTGGGAGCGCCTTAAGGGGGTAGTCAAACATTGAATTTTGGCACATTTTTAACATTAAAAATATTGTGTGAAAGATGACATGAGTAAGAAAGAAGTGAGTGATGAGATGACGGCTGATAGAGGGAAATGGAAGAACAAATTTTGTGCCGACCTCACTTAAGACGAGTAATAAATGTTTTTGATGAATGCAGAATCGCTTTTTCTCAATAACCGCAAAACATACAGTTTTGTTTTGTTATGACAAAGATAACATAAGGATATAATCTAGATAAATTATAGACAGAAACACGATTGGTGAAACTTTCTCGATAGATTTATTTTCCAAAATTGGCTCTTCAAAAACACTAGTTTCGTTTTTAATCAAAACTATGAATAGCTAAACAGTTCATTTTTATATAATTCGTTAGATAATCATACTAGCTACATAAATTAAAGACAGTTTCTTTTTAAGTTTGATGGTTTTCAAGATAATGCAGTTTTATCACCTTTTCCGTCTTATCCGGGTAGACTCCCATACAAAAAAACAAAAACTTCAAGAATCACCTAAGTGGAGTAAGGGCAGGAAGATGTTAATTAAATACCTGATCATGTAATGCAGAGGTTTCGCAATATGAAGCGCCAATTTCCTTAGCATACTGTGAGGCTTCTAAATGCGGCACCGCGCGCATTGCCGCTAAGTCGCTCTTATTCCCCACCAAAGATAATATCATCGCTTCTGGAACATTGCTGAAAGATATAAGGTGATAAGTGAAATTTTTGACGTTTTGCATGGGCTGAGTCTACCCGGATAAGACGGAAAACGTGATAAAAAAACATCAAATTGAAAAAGAAACTGTCTGTAATTTATTTAGCTAGTATGATTATCTAACGAATTATATAAAAATAAACTGTTTAGCTATTCATAGTTTTGGTTAAAAACGAAATAAGTGTTTTTGAAGAGCCAACTTTGGAAAATAAATCTATTGAGAAAAGTTTCAACAATCGTGTTTCTGACTGTAATTTATCTAGATTATATCCTTAAGTTATCTTTGTCATGAAAAACAAAACTGTATGTTTTGCGGTTATTGAGAAAAAACGATTCTGCATTCATCAAAAACATTTATTACTCGCCTTAAAAACTATTATTAAAAAGCCGGAGTGGGAGGTACCCCAACTTTCAATCTGTAGGTGCTGAGTTCGAATACCGGCATCAATGGATTTTTCTGTTCGAAAAACTTTGATGTATTTGTAACGGTGAAGGGAAACATCGTGAGGAAACCAGTTAGTATATAAGCGGCGATGGGCTTGCAACCTGTCACGTTTGGAATGCTAACTACTGCAAAATTTGGGTATGTGCCAAATATAATGCTTGGACGTGCCTCTGACTACCCCCACTAGACATCTTCAAAGGATCTAAGCGTCTGGAGATCTGAGAGGATGTCTACCGTACTTGGGGATTACAGTCGTGATCCTATTTATTTAATTTTTAACCGACTTCAAAAATGAGGAGGTTCTCAATTCGCCTGTATGTTTTTTTAGTGTGTGTATGTAACGCGATTACTCCGGCGTTTGTGGACGGATATACAAACTTATTTTTTTATTTGAAAGCCTATACCTTCGAGGTGGTCCCATTACCACCAAGTCAGCATCTGATGATGGGATCCCAGGGAAATCGGGAGAAACCCTCAAAATTTATGGGCATTGATAGTGGTTTTCAACTATAGACCTTGCCATTCTTTCATTGGCATACGCCGAGTGGAGGGTTAGTCAGGGTAGGGGTAGGGCTCCTAGATCTCGAAATATTTCGAAGTAATACGTTCGAAATATAAATTATGAACACCTCGAGTTTTAAGTCACAGATGGGTTTTTTTCATTATCACTACATAGTATAAAGCAAAGTCGCTTTCCGCTTCCCGCGTATGTATGTATGTATGTTTGCTTATATCTTTAAAACTACACAACGGATTTTGATGCGGTTTTTTTTAATAGATAGAGTGATTCAGGAGGAAGGTTTATATGTATAATACATGCATAATATAGTAGAGAAACACTGATAATTTTAGAGGTTTCTAATGTGATGTCGTAAATAAACACATTTTTTTGCGCTTACATTGCAAATGCTGGCTGAACCCCACGAGATATATCAAAATAATGTACTACAGTATTGTACACCTTAAAAACGTCTACAAAAAAGTCCACGATGGTATTAGAAATGTCTTACGCACAGCGAAGCGGGCACGGGTCAGCTAGTACAACAATAAAATATATACAAAATAAAACAAAATAGGTTAACATACTACATAGAGTGGTTACCAAGATAACAAAAATTAACAGATATGACTTCATGTTTATAAATAAAAATTGTAGTGCTTTAAAATACACTAGCTGACCCGTGCCCGCTTCGCAGGGCACAGTTCTAACCTAACCTAACCGACAGTATCGTTTGTGGTGGTGATGTTTTTTGAATAGGCACTACATTAATAAAAACTAGTTGATTCGAAATATTGTGCAATTTATTTTATTTTACCTCAATATTAAACCATGCATATCACATCTTAGTACTAGTAAATTAGCACGTAAATTAAGTATTTTTTTTAGTAAAATATGTTTTCGAAACATTGCATTTGGGAAACGTTGGTTAGCGAAGTGTTGGTTTATGAATTGATATAGTTATGATATGAATTGTTTTTGAAATAATATGTTTTGAACTGAACATTTGCGTGATGAATACTATGCGATATGAATTATTTATGATGTGATGAGTTATGAAATTAATAGTTTTGTAATAATACGTTTGCCAAGTGAATTATTTATGTAGTGATGTAGTTGCGGAAAGTTGAGATTTGAAACGAAAGGGTTCCGAAACGTTGGTTTTGTAATGAAGAGTTTTGAAACGTTTGTCGGTAAAATGAACGGGTACCCTTTATACTATGTAGTGAGTAGTGATTAGTTTTAATTGTATGCGTTTAACTTATCGATCTATTTAAAAATATACCAACTGTACTAGGCCCTTAGGTGTAATCATTTAAAACGCAATATTTATGTGTTATTTTTGTATCTCATTTTAAGTGAACTCTGTGTTTTTATGAGTAATCAAATTCTTTAAACCTAAGTCGGTTTTGTATTTAGTTTTTTAAACGTAATTATTTTTAAATCTAGCAAGTTCTCTTACCTCTGTAACTCCTTAATCCAGCTCTTGATAGCTTGGAAGCTCTGTGAGCTGGTGATGTCAAACACCAGAAGAGCAGCATTGGCATTTCTATAGTACATCGGCGCCATTGACCGAAATCTCTCTTGACCCGCTGTGTCCCATACCTGGTACAAAAATATATTTATTTACTAGCCGAACCGTGACAGACGTTGTCCTGTCAAATTACAATAATCGAATGAAAAAGACTGAATGTTTTTAGTCTTGTCAGATTTTGTTGCACAGCGCCATCTGTACAGAAATCATCACTTTTGCATTTTTTATCGTTTTGGGGATGTTTTTCATATTTAAAAGTAGTCTATTTTTTTTATTATTATTAAATACATGAACTGGGAAAAAATTAACTGTCTAGCATGAGATACAGCCCTGTGACAGACAGACGGACCGACGGAGAAACACCCTAGATGTTGTGCCAACTCCACCTGACGTGGGAAAGGGATAGAAGATGTAAGAAATATTTGAGTATTAAAGATAATTTTTTTTGTTCTTACCTGCAGTTTAACCCTTGCATTATCAACATTAATGTTGCAAGTGAAGAATGAAGCGCCAATTGTTGGGGAGATGTGCTTCGAGAACATCTTTCCGATGTAACGCACCACTAGGCTGGTTTTGCCCACGCCTAAGAATAAAAAAAAATATTGTTAAACATTATCCGTCTCATTAATAAACGTAGACTAGCGCAGGATTAAATTTAGTCCAACGATTACGTTTGAACTAGTCGAATTCAATATGAATAAACAAGGATTAGAAATGGAGTTGCTTACATTAAGCTGGTATTAACAAGTCTTGGTGTAACCTCAGATGATCTTTGGATAAGTAATTTTTTATTAATAGCACCGTATATGTTCGATTGGTTAAACTTAACGATTGGACCGATTTCAAAAATTCATATTCGAGAAACTATAAGGGTTTTTTATAGACTAACGAAACCACTTTGTTCAAAACTTCTTCAACGAGAGATACTTAGACAAGTAAGTAGGTACCTACATACTATCTACTTAGGTAATTTCGATTATACATAAAAAATAATCAAAACTTACACAATGTTGTCTAACTTAAGGTACCTAAAGTAGTTTGGGGTTAAGGTGATAAGTGAAATTTTTGACTTTTTGTATGGGCTGAGTCTACCCGAATAAGACGGAAAAAGTGATAAAACTGCATTATTTTGAAAACCATCAAACTTAAAAAGAAACTGTCTGTAATTTCCTTAGCTAGTATGATAATCTAACGAGTTATATAATAATGAACTGTTTAGCTATTCATAGTTTTGATTAAAAACGAAACTAGTGTTTTTGAAGTGCCAACTTTGGAAAATAAATCTATTCAGAAAAGTTTCACCAATCGTGTTTCTGTCTGTAATTTATATAGATTATATCCTTAAGTTATCTTTCTCATAAAAATTAAAACTGTATGTTTTGCGGTTATTGAGAAAAAAACAATTCTGCATTCATCATAAACATTTATTACTCGTCTTAAAGAGTGTAGAATTAAAACTACTAATATTATAACTTTGTGAACTAGATAACTGATAGAATACTTTAAAAACATATGTTTTCTGTAAATACATACTTATCTATTAACAGCCAGACACAAAACAAACATCTATGTTCATCACACAAATGTTTATCCTAGCTGGGAATCTCACAACCTACAGCGCAGAAGGCAGAGTTACTACCAACTGAGCTGCGAGGAAAGTCAGATATGATCTAGATATCTAGAATTACCGAAAACCAGTTAATTGGTGTACAATTACATCCTTGACATAAAACTTGTAGTCTAATCTAATACTGTAAAGAGAGCAGTTGTAGGTTGTGGGTTCGGTTTCCACCCAGGACATACATTTGTGAAGAACATAGATGTTTGTTTTGTATATGAAGCAAGATGAAGCAGTTTTTTAATATTTTAATTTAAAAGGTAGCCCGGCAAACTTCGTATCGCTTCATAATTAAACATAATGTTGTGTTAAGTTCCTGTTCCTATTATAAAAAGTATCCTATGCTGTCTCCTGGTTCTAAGCTACCTCCCCACCAATCTTCAGTCACATCGGTTCAGCTGTTCTTGAGTTATAAATGGTGTAACTAACACAACTTTATTTTATAAAAAACTAAGTTTTATGATAAAGGTAGGTAGGTACCTAGTATAAATATAATCTGAATCTTGGAAACGGCTCCAGCATATTTCATGAAATTTAGTATGCTGGGAGTATTGGGGGCGATAAATCGATCTAGCTAGGTTTAATTTTTAGAAAATGTCGTTTTATCCGTGTTTTTAGGCAATTAAATACCAAGCCAAGTTCAGTCATCCAGGTAGGTAGGTACCTACCTACTTTAGGTAATTTGTGATTAAAAGTATTGTTTAGTTTAAAACAGACAACAAATGAAAATATACAATAATATTACTTCTACTTATCTCATCAACACCAAACAAATGATAACTTCAGAATTATAATATTACAGACTATTCAAGATAATATCAGTGTTTATCCGTTTATGTTATCAAAAGTTATCAAGATTTTAAAGTTATCTGATAATCTACAGTAAAAATCTATTATTAGTTCGGAATTTCTGTTATTAACCGGTTTATTATAACATGTTTCCTCATAAGAATGTATTTATGTAATTGATACAAGTTTCCTAACTGCTCGATAACTATGAAATCATCGAAAAGTTATTTTCTTACCTTGCGATCCTAAAACTACGATTTTAGCCTCGATCACCTTCATTTTAACACCTAAATACACGAAAGATCACAGCACAACTAAGTTCTAAAACTTCTTTACATGATGTTTTGTGTAAAAACTGTATTAAATAATAAAATAATGTAAAAATTACAAAGACGTAGCATGCCCCTCCATAACTGGAATCATACTGAATTATCACGACCAAATTAAAAACTAGCAATAAAATAACTTGAAATTCAAAAGTGCTTCATCGTATCGTAGTATTTTTAATTTATTCGGTTAATATTTTGCTGCAAACAGCGACCTCTATATTTGACAGTTAGGCAAGATTTTGACGTAAGGTATCGTTGTACCGCCGCTATTCAACAGCAGATGTCGCTGGAAGTTTCTATTAGATCATTCACCAAGTAGGTTTTGCTAATAATAAAAACTCATTACATATTTTTCAATGACTTTGTTTAAATTTTAAATATGATAGGTGTAAAAATTGAATTATTTTACGTATATTCTACCAACAGGCCCAATAGCAATGATATATGGAAAGTAGGTATATCTTTATGTAGGTAGATCTTTATAGCCCATTAAAATAATATCTATAGCCCACTTTATACGATGCAGTTTATGACTATCTTTTATAGTGATTGTCATAAGATGAGCTATAGTTGATAGGCTATTAATTGGATCATCATTTTAATGCTAAAGCCTAAAGGGCAAGTCGTTAAGTAATAAATTTTCGGCCTTAATATTCATTCTATCTAATAATAACTTATACCATTTTTACATATTTTTATTATCCTTTTCAGAAATGTAAAGTAATGTAGAGTTTAGCAAGCCATAATGCGTTAGTTCAGAGTAGTTTAGGGAAAGCGGTTTCCTGGTAAATCCTTGAGTAAATTGGGTAACTGTCAAAAGATTTTGAAATTTATGATCGCATTATGCCTGAATAGTGCTCACAGACAGGGATCACTAGCTATTTTGGGAAACACGAAAGCGCTACTAACCTGTGATTAGCGGTCACCCATTATGAACCAGTATTTATGATTACAATACATAACTATAGGGTTACAAAGAAAAACGTCAGTAGGTAAGTAGGTACCTACTGATTTCCTGCATATAACTCATTACATACAAACGACCGTAAATATAGAAAACTAGCAAATTGAAACAATCCCTACTACATACAAACAACCATACGTTATCGCTAAGTAAGTAATGATACTAATTTCGCTAAAAGCTCTGGAACTTACAAAGAGGTCGTAACAATAAATGTGGCTAGGGAGGTGTAGTTCCGGCTTTTCTGGAATTGAAAAAATATAATATTTTATTTCTTTAGGGGTTAACAAACTTATTCGAACTCTTATCGAGGGAGTATAATTGTGAATAGGTAATCTACTCCAACTTGACGTACCTAAATAATAGGTACCTACTTAAATACCTACCTATACAAACCTAGTTAGTGTAGTTACTATACTATGTTCAGCTTTTATTAATTCTATTCTAATTAAATTAACATAATTTTTTAAGTGTCCTTATATATTCGAACTAGCGACCCGCCCCGGCTTCGCACGGGTAGCATGTTATTATACATATAAACCTTCCTCCTGAATCACTCTATCTATTAAAAAAAACCGCATCAAAATCCGTTGTGTAGTTTTAAAGATATAAGCAAACATACATACAGACGCGGGAAGCGGAAAGCGACTTTATACTATGTAGTGATTAAATAAACAATAACGTTCCGACTTTTTGAAAATAAATCAGCTACAATTTTATTCTTACATAGCCTACATCCCTAATAATAGCGGTAAATCTCCAGCGCCATCTATCCGTTGTCCATGTTGTATTCATGAGTTCCGCTAGATGGCGTTAGTAGTGATTTAATTCGATGATTCCCTTTTTACGTTGAAACGACCATCCTTTGCATTAATGTAGGGTTTTGTAGTCACATTTATTAGATTCTGTTTAATATTGATGTGTTTAAGTGGTAGTGTTATTTTGTTAAGCAGCACAAACTGATTAACCTACATTGCTGGGAATATGATAATTTAATGTTTCGTTCGGAAACCGGACATCGAGACAAATTAGACCTGTCATTCATCATAAAAAATCTGAAAGTTAATTATGATGTTTGTGGCTCAAACACAACAAAATGGATTGAAAAAAAATTGAATGAGACTTGGAATATAGGTTAGTAAGTTACATAGTACCTAGCATATTAGCACTACCAGAGACAAGGGTCCTTTAATAATATATACATTTTTATCAATAGGTACTAGCGAAGCCGATGTCAAAAGCTAGGTAGTTAGGTACCTACATAAGTAGTTCATACATAGTAGGTATAAAATAAAATGCGTTCTTTAATTATTAGGTATACCCAGATAAAACACACATAACTAGTTACGTACCTGTTTTCCACAAATAGATAGGTAGGTAGGTAGGTATATACCTAGGTCTATCAAAAGTATCAAAGCTCTGTCTAGTTTATCTAACGATAATTTTAATTTTTCATAAAACCTGCACAGTAGATAATCTACTTACTATCCTTATTATAATTTTCTTGTTTCAATTTGCCATAAAACCTGCTTATTAAATAACCTACTTTTATCCTTATAATTTTTAAGAAAAGAACAAACATTCCAACAATGGAAGCTGAACAGAATCTGTCATTACATTGAATGTCAGTGTGAATGAGAGTCAGTGGCGCGAGTCAATTGTTGGTTGAACGGCAGAATGCGGTGTCCACCCTCGTCACGCGACAATCCATCGGGAGCAAATATATTTAGTGTGGATAAGACTGTATTATTTATAACAATGGATATAATAGGTATATTAATTATCTAAATATTGGTGGACATTTTACACAGCGCCATCTAGCTCCAAACTAAGAAAAGCTTGTACTATTCCCAGAGTATAACTGGATAACTGATAAAATACTTATGTACCTACTTACTTAATAAACTAACATACCTAAAGACAGTTTTAGGATACTTTTTTCCAATAATTGCTTTTAATTTTCAGAAATTTCAATGTTTTCGTCAAAAATTGATTTCCTCAATCTACGCGGACGAAGTCGTAGGAAAAGATAGTAATTATGTAAAATTACTAGTCAGTCGGTCAATAACGCAAGAGGCGTATTTTAACTAATTTTTCAGTTGTTTTTTGGTCCAAACAAGTATGGACTCGTACCTATATCCTGCAATTTAAAATTTGTTTTTTGTATTTGTAGGGATAATTTGTATTTTGCCGGGACTCATATGAAATGTCGGGACAATCCCGACGAATCCCGACTATCTGGCAGCCCTTGCTGGCCCTGGGTGTTTCTTTAATCGTTTTACTAAAGAACAATAAGCTTATCCACATTATGATTGTCGCACCGCAAACTGGCAATCAGCGAGCGATCGCGACACCCCCCCCTTTTCCCCCCGCGTTCTTGATTCCAAACTCGATTTGCACCAATCAACGGCGGCGTCTTCCCGCCTTCCGAGCTCGGACGTGACAAGCGAATTTAAAAATGGAACTGTTTTGTTTTGGGAGTGTGGAAGTATGATTGGTCGATTTTCATTCATTGTCGTTCGAAGTTTAAAAACTGTTTCTTTTTTTAAATATTCTTGGATTGCTCGGGTTCATTGGGAACTGTAGGAAAACGAGAAACTTCATGGTAAAATTTTCATTTTATTTCACAAGGCAATTATTGCTAACTACGCAAAATGGACAATAAAAAATAAAAATACAGTCACCAATGAAAGTAACTAAACAAACACGAATTCATATTTATATTTGACAATATTATGTACCTACTTAGGTATACTTATGTACTAGGAAGGTACCTAACTGGCCCAAGAAAAACAGACTTTTGAGCGGATTGTTAATAGGATCACGACTATGTTGACTGGTCTCACTGATTGGCTCTGTTGGCTCTGTAGATTGTGGGTTCGATTCCCACCCGGGACAAACATTTGAGTGATGGACATAGATGTTTGTTATGTGTCTGGGTGTTATAATGTATCATATGTACCTATGTATTTACAAAAAAATATATATATATGTGCTGTATGAAATGTCTACCAATTTTTATATTTTTGTGTTTATTAATAATTATTGTTGAATTTTTTTTTGTTATAATATTGATTGACGATGGTATAATAAAAAACCACGCCATGCCAAAAAAACACAAAAAGAAAAAGAGAATATAAATGTCAGCGTTATGTCAATCGCTCAAAAAGCGCGGCAACATGGCCGCCGGGTTTCGTTACAAAACCAAATATCAAATATTGATATTCCCTCAATTTGTATTCTGTTTGAGGTGCGAGATACTATTTGTAGAGATCGCTTCAGTTTTCAGTCTGTTACAGGAAAGCCGGTTGTTGAAGGGTGGTTTTTACCCCCCGTATTTTTAGTCGTGTAGTGTAGGTACCTACTTACTCTCTCAGTTATTGACTTAATATTACCAAAGTAAATGCTTTTTTTTAAATAATTTATTATATTTGTTGGATTTTTTTTATTTAAAACGAGTGGGTATAGGTACCTACTTAATAAATATTTTTGATGAATACAGAATAGTTTTTTCGCCAAAACATACAGTTTTGTTTTATATGACAAAGATAAATAAGGATAAATATACAATCTAGACAGGTAAATTATAGAAAGAAATACGATTGGTGAAACTTTTCTCGATAGATTCATTTTCCAAAATTGGCTCTTCAAAAACACTAGTTTCGTTTTTAATCAAAACTATGAATAGCTAAACAGTTCATTTGTAAGTATATATAATTCTTTAATAATCATACTAGCTAAGTAGGTACCTACTTACTTGTGTCTAAGTATCCCTCGTGAAGAAGTTTTGAACAAACATTTTAAAACAATTATTACATTAAGTAATTATTGTGATGTCAAAACTAAGATGTAAAGATGTAGGTATGTACCTAAGTCGAGCGATTTAATAAAAAATGTGATTCGTCAGCATCACGGTATGCCTGATAGATGTGAAACATCGAAATTATTTTAGCACAAAAGAGCGTGATATCACGAACCGAATCGGACGCGGTCGGCACTTCATCGGCAGCAACTCATCTAGTTCGCGTGTTGTTCGCTAGAAGACGTTCGCTGTATGCGTCGCGAAGCCAACACCCGCCGCTAAAGATTACCTGTGGGTAAAGATTGATTGCTTTGTTTTGATTATGACAAGTGTGTAGGTAGGTACAAGGGTGTTGTTGCGTTCATAAAGTCGATTTGTATATAGAAAGGATTTATGGATATTAAGCCGTGTTGGCCGAGTGGGAGGTACCTCGACTTTCAATCTGAAGGTCGTGGTTTCGAATCCCGGCGTGCATCAATATGCGCATCAAAAACACGTGCTCAAAACGGTGATGGAAAACATCGTGAGGAAACCAGTTAGTATTCTTATAAGCGGCGATGGGATTTCAACCTGTCACGTATGGAATGCTAACTCTGCCAAATGTGGGCATGTGCCAAATATAATGTTTGGACGTGCCTCTGACTATCCCCACTAGACATCTTCAAAGGATCTAAGCGTCTGGAGATCTGGGAGGATGTCTACCGTACTTGGGGATTTCAGTCGTGATCCTATTTATTTTTTTATTTATGGGATAGAAGCCAAGCGCGGATCCACCGTTGTGGGCACTATGGGCATGCCCACAACCCTAATAGACATGTGACGTCACAATTTTATATTTGCACTATAATAGTGTCATTCTGAGGGCGCCGTACCCAAATGGTAAAATAGAGATCCTATTACTAAGACTCCGCTGTCCTTCTTTTTCACAGGTGATGTATTTCTAACAACAAATAAAAAAAAACAAGAATAAAATAAATATTGAAGTGGGGCTCCCAAACAACAAAAATGTTTTTTTTTCCTATTTAGGCAGGTGTTGACTGTGACAACAACCTTTTTTATTTAACTTGCAATGTATGTATGTAACTATGTAACTATGATCGTTAAGGTGGAATCATGCAACTCAATTTTGAAGCAGTTATCTTCAACCGATTAAACTAAAATATATATACACATACTCATTCAACTTCTTTATGCAAATGGCGTCGCTCTAGTTTCTGTGACGTCACATGCTTGTCAACAAGTAAACAAACGTCAAGTTTTTCAAGGTAGGCGAAGACATATTGACAAGCATGTTACGTCATCGTCGATTCGACCACCGTTCACCAGCATCCTGAATATTTTGTGTCACGTAAATAAGGGTTTTTTTGGAGCTTACTCCTTAAGAATCGGTTTTTGATATAAGGCGCCCGGTATGAAAAAAATGTGAGTAGTAAAATCTACTGAACGCATGACCTCGTTATGTTTTTGGTGCGCAACTTTCTAATTTGGTGTGAGCAGTGCAGCTAGATCGTGGGTAGTGTGTACCCTTACTTTGCCTATACTTTATAATGCTTTCTCTCACTCTTACTGATGGCAAAACATCTTATAGTGGGGGTACGCTCTTACGCACGATCTGGTAAACTCCAGTCGTGCGTCGGAGTTGACACACATTTTTTTTAATAAATTATTGTTTGTTTTCAAGTTATTTTACTCCAAAGCTTTATGAAGGCATAATTTACATAGATTACTATCAACAACACTTTATCTTTTATACTGTCAATAGCCTTCAAAAATGGGGGGCATAACAATTTTTTTGCAGTCTTGTTTATTTTTCTTCTATATAAAATTCTCGTGTCACAGTGTTTGTAATCAAACTCCACCGAAACGACTCTACGATTTATATGAAACTAGCTGACCCGTGCCCGCTTCGCTGTGCGTAAAACATTTCTAATATCATCGCGGACTTTATTGTAGAAAAAATAATGTGTTTATTTACGACATCACATTAGAAACCTCTAAAATTATCAGTGTTTCTCTACTATATTAAGCATGTATTATACATATAAACCTTCCTCTTGAATCACTCTATCTATTAAAAAAAACCGCATCAAAATCCGTTGTGTAGTTTTAAAGATATAAGCAAACATACATACGCGGGAAGCGGAAAGCGACTTTGCTTTATACTATGTAGTGATATAAATGTATATTTGGTATGTATGAGAATAGGTCGATTTTTGGAAAATCCTGAAAGTGCTTTTCTGTGGGATTATTTAAATTTTACAGGGCGTCTGTCGGGACAGCTAGTGTATTTAAAATAAAATAAATAGTTTAATCTTGTTATTTATGTCCATAACTAGTCGATAAAGGTATCGATAGCAAAATACAACACTAGCATCGACAATGTCGATATAATGCCTCGTTAAGGACAAGTCTCGCTCTGCTAAAGTTGTTTAAACAAAAGATATCAATCACTTAAAGCCCCGCCCCATGGATATATCTATAGCCCTATTTTTGCACAACTCAAACTCAATGGTATTTATTTTAATAAAATCACAAGGATCACTTTGAAACGTGTTAGGAGCTAGGTGAAGCTACGCCTGTTTACGACCAAGCCTAGAAGAATCAGGCAACAAACACAGCTTGGGTCTTGGGCTCTATCATTTTTTTTAAATGATCCTTTCGGCTTTCTGCTTTGAAGAGCTTCAGTGTGGTGCCGCATGCCGTAAGAATGAAGTGAAAGCTCAAAGAAGACAAATAAAGATACTAAACAAGTAGATACTCACAATAATAAAAAAACCGGCCAAGTGCGAGTCGGACTCTATGAAAATTTCAACTGTCTAGCTATCACGGTTCATGACAGCCTTGTGACAGCATGACGGACAGCAAAGTCTTAGTAATAGGGTCCCGTTTTTCCCTTTTGGTACGGAACCCTAAAGATGAAATTGTACTGGTATGTATCAAATGTATGTACATGCCTATGACTACCCTTCCTTAGAAATCTGATGTTTTTCTTTACAGTTTTGAGCATATCATTGTCCAATGCACATTATGCACATATTAACTTTTCGAATAGATTAATCTAACATCTATGTTCATCACAAAAATGTTTTGGGGCTAGCACGAATCACTATCGTTTCGTCATCATATCGTCAAAACGTCAAAACTGACAGTTTATTGTATTGTTTAAGTGTCAGTTTTGACATGTTGACTATTATGATGGCACAATATTTATACCCATAGCTTTATAGCATACTAGCTGCTCGCCCTGGCTTCGCCCGATAAAAAGTAAAATCTGGATAAAAAGTAGCCTATGTGTTATTCTGATGTATAAGCTATATTACTGTAAAGTTTCATTTTAATCCGTTCAGTTGTTTTTGCGTGAAAGAGTAACAAACACACACACACTCACTCACAAACTTTAGCATTTATAATATTAGTAGGAAGTAGGATAGCGTCGTATAGCTGCGTGGGAATCGAACACATAACTAATCTGTGAGGACAGTAAAAAAGACAGGTAAATTCCCGTCTATAGATAAGACAATATCAAAAGTAGCAAAGAAAGAGCGAAAGATACAGTTGTCTCGCTCTAACAGACGGGTTCGGAATATAGGATGAGTGTTTTCCACAACAATCTATGACTTGAGATGTAGGGTGACTATAATTTCGGATAATCGGTGAGTGTTATTAGGGTTTTCTTCGGTGTTAAAATGTATTAAAATGTGTATTTTAAAAATATCCTATCCAAAAGCTATGTTTAGTCGTTGGTTAAGTATATTTTATTATATCGTATATATATTATGCCATCAAAAACATAACTTGTGAAATAGCCAAGTCTCGCAACTCAACTCAGTTCTTCTACCTTAAAAAGTAGTGAAATCCATGTAATACCAAGTCGGTTAATTTATTCAGTCCTTACTTTAGGGGTCCTTCTGTCTTAAGTTATTACGTAAAGGTTAGCTAATTACGTATTAACATTTGTACATACGAGTACATATTATACATACTAACACCCAGACACAGAAGAAACATCTATGTTCATAACACAAATCTTTGCCCTGGGTGGGGTTCTAATTATTATTCTTGTTTGAGCCTTCACCTTGTTCGATTGGCACCACACTGGAGCTCTACATAGCATTAAGGAAAGGATCATAAAAAAAAAGGTAGACCCCAAGCCGTGTTTGTTGCCTGATTCTTCTAGGCTTGGTCGCGTGGAATCGGCGTAGCTTCACCTAGTTCCTAAGACGTTTCAAAGTGATCCTTGTGATTTTATTGAAATAAATGATTTTTGAATTTGAATTTGAATTTGTTCGAACCCAAAACCTACAGCGCAGAAAGCAGAATCACTACCAACTGAGTTGTGAGGCCTGTCACATGACCAGTCATATGAATATGACTACCTCACTTGGAAATAACAGTCGTGAACGATATTATTATTATTATTCTTGTTTGAGCCTTCACCTTGTTCGATTGGCATCACACTGGAGCTCTTCATAGCTTTAAGAAAAGGATCATTAAAAAAAAGGTAGACCCCAAGCCGTGTTTGTTGCCTGATTCTTCTAGACAATGGTCGCGTGGAATCGGCGTAGCTTCACCTAGTTCCTAACACGTTTCAAAGTTATCCTTGTGATTTTATTGAAATAAATGATATTTGAATTTGATTCTATTTTTATTAGTTCAGAGAATAATGGTCACCCTCCCCCATCCCCCCTAATTTACTGCTGTTTCGATACGTTACCAACGAGTTTCGGGAAAATGTCTGCATTAATGCTTTTACCCGACTGCGAAGAGATATAGTATCATTATGGTGTTTTCAATTATCTGAAACTAGCTTTCACCCGTGACATCGTACGCCTCAAATATCGATTTTCGACGACTTTAACGTAAAATATTGTAATTTAAAAAATCAAACTATAGAAATAAGTAGCCAAATTCAAATTCAAAAATCATTTATTTCAATAAAATCACAAGGATCACTTTGAAACGTGTTAGGAGCTAGGTGAGCTACGCCTAACAAACACGGCTTGGGGTCTACCTTTTTTACAAGCTTTTATTTAATGTATGTTATGTAACTATGTTTGTTATGGTGGAATCTTGCAACTCAATTTTGAAGCAGTTATCTTCAACCGATTGAGCTGAAATTTCGCATACTTGTGTAACTTCGGTGACAATGCAATAATATGGTGACAGCGAGCTGATCTGATGATGGAGTCAGGAGCTGTTCAACAGACACTCACAATGGAACTTAGTAAACACTTCGATTGAGTTAAAACTTTGCATACTTGTCAAGTTCCGATGACAATGTTATATGATGTGACAGGTAGCGCGCTGGTGCTCGATGGTTTCAATGATTTTACAAAAGCTTTTATATTTTCAATGATCCTTTCCTTAAGAGGCTCCCAGTCGCTGATTGCTCTTTTTCGAAACGAAAAAATAAATACTTCTGAACAAGCCACATCTCCTATTTTTATAAGTATATTACTTCAGGTTCCTACCTAGATTTCTATTAAGCTGAAAGCATAATAGCAGAAACTTTTCACGATAAATTTTATTTCAAAATGATACGTTTTAGAATTTATGATCGAAATATTTTATATACCTACTATTAAAATCAACTTGTGATTTATTGTTAAAGATAGGTAATATGTAGATCTAGATTTCTATTAGAATATATTTTTGATAAGTAATTAATATACATAATTTATATCATTAATTTATTCGAAAAGCTAAAGCGGACCACGCTCCGACGTGTGTTTGTCGTCATTGCAGCGGTCGGTAGGATTATTTATCGAAGTGATTAAAGATGGGTATATCTTTATTCACATATACTATACATTATAAAATAGGAGATGTGGCTTGTTCACAAGTATTTATTTTTTCGTTTCGAACAAAAACAATCGTCGACTGGGAGCGCCTTAATGCTATGTAGAGCTCCAGTGTGGTGCCGTAAGAACAAGGTGACTGTATGTTCAACCCAAGACTTTAAACTACCTATCTCTATATGAATTTTATTACAATCGGTCTAGCTGTTTGGCCGTGATGACGTCACAGACAGACAGACAAAGTTACTTTCGCATTTATAATATTAGTTTAGTATAGAGATAGATAGAGGATATAACTATAGATTTTGACACGGGTCTTTATCACGTAATTACCTTTAATTTACTTTCCCGACGTTAAAATCTTTAGTTATGTCTACTAATCACGATAGTTTGAAAAATAAGATAGGGGATAATACAAAAACCTTTTTAAAATACTAGCAGTCCGTCCCGACTTGGCACGGGCGGTCTCATAATAAATAAACAATAATTGACTTTAAATACAACGCCATCTAGCCTCAAACTAAGCAAAGCTTGATAAGCTAGATCTGATAGATTACTTTTATAATTTGTTGTATAAATGTGTGTTTGTTCATCAGTCATCACACAAATGTTTGTCCTGGGTAGGAATCGAACCCACAACCTACAGCGCAGAAGGCAGAGCTACTACCAACTGAGCTGTGAAGCCAGTCAAGTCAAAATCCTATTTATATTATAATCTTTATGTAATTTTGAAAAAGAATGAGTGAACATCTTCTCAGATCTCCTGACGACCCTCGAAGATGTCTAAAGGATAGTCAGAGGCACGTCCAGACATTTGGCACATGCCCACATTTAGCATTTAGCATTCCATACGTGACAGGTTGCAAGTCCATCATTAGTCACATACCTATAACATTTATTTAAGTTACTTTTGTAAGGAATAATTCGGGTAAGGAAAATAATAAAATCATTATTTAACTATATTTTTATTACATTATTTTATTTATAAATGTTTTTAATACGTATTTATAAAATAACTTAATTTATTTATAGCTACTAGTATACTTTTATACATTTACATTGGGACACGGCATATACCCTACTATTTATTATATTAAATAATATTATTTATATAAATACATCGATGTACAATAAGAAATTCTAATCCTACTAATATTAAATGCGAAAGTTTGTGAGTGTGTGTGTGTGTTTGTTACTCTTTCACGCAAAACCTACTGAACGGATTAAAATGAAACTTTACAGTAATAGGTATAGTTTAAACATCAGAATAACATATACTTAGGCTACTTGTTATCCAGGTACCACCCGTGCGAAGTCGGGGCGAGCAGCTAGTAATATTATAAATGTGAAAGTTTGTGAGTTTGTATGTATGTTTGTGCCTCAGTCAGGCTTAAATGACAAAACGGATTAAGATAAAATTTGCTGTAGATGTAGATATAATGCCCGAATAAAACATAGACTATTTTAAAACATGAAAAACATCCCCAAAATGATAAAAAACGCAAAAGGAAAGATTTTGGTATAGATGGCGCTGGTGTGAAAAATATCTGACATCCGTGTTGACATCAGTCGTCATAGCAACATGCATTACTTTATGCGATTATCGAAGTTTGGACAGGACAACGTCTATCACGTAGGCTATTTTTTTTTATATAGCGCCCCCCTTCCCCAAAAAAGGGGGTATGAAATTTTTTTTAGGTAATTTGTTAGCAGTCTGCTATTATTATGTTTTTATATTAATTACCACGTTTTAAGATATATAAAGTTTGGATGAAACTTGGAATACACATAGGCGGTTAATATAGGAATTAAAATATGCAACTATGGCCTGCGCACATTGGCGGACGGAACGGCAGAGGATTCAAAACTTATCAATTTAATTTAACTTCTGCCCGCGAGTTCACACGCTCACCTAAAAAAACAGGTCAAGCGAAAAAACCGAGTCGGAGTGACGCACCATTATCTATAAACGGCAAAAACACACGTTTGTTGTATGGGAGCCCCATTTAAATATATATTTTATTCTGTGTTTAGTATTTGTTGTTATAGCGGCAACAGAAATACATAATCTGTGAAAATTTCAACTGTCTAGCTATCACGGTTCATGAGATACAGCCCTGTGATAGACGAACAGCGATGTCTTAGTAATAGGGTCCCGTTTTTACCCTTTGGGTACGAAACCCTAAAAATGATCATGCCTATAACACTCTCCAGCCCATGAAGTATCTATATGCAGAGAATCATCAAAATCCTTTACTCCGTAGCGTGGAAGGACAGACCAACAAACCTACAAACAAACTTTCGTATTTACATTAATTAAGAAAGGATTACAATTCGTTGATAAAAACTAGTTATCTTAAAGTATATTATTTATTACGTTATATATCTATTATTTATATTTTTACATAACTTATATACTTATTTCTACATAAAATCGACGGAAAAACAAAAATAATACTGTTTTGAAAGATGTCATCGTTTTTCGATTTTTTTATATTTTAATTATTTATTTATTATAATTCTCACTTAAATTACAGGAACGTTTCATAATACTTTTTATATATTAAATTAAATTTATAACTATTTTTTATATTTAAAATGATAAAATAATTGCTATGTACAGTCGAATTAAAAAACTTATTCATTATAAATTTTAAGGTTTGAAAACAAATTACTTTAAACATTAATTTATTTCATTTTTAGTTTATTATTTGGCAAGCCGACATAATTCTAAGTCATAAGTGGACACAACTATCTAGCCCCGAACTAAGCAAAGCTTGTATGGGTATAACTGATAGAATACATATTTTTTTTATAAATACATACTTTTTATTAAAACCCAGACAGAACAAAAATCTGTATCACACAAATGTTTGTTCTGGGTGGGAATTGAACCCGGAGCCTACAGCGCAGAAGGCAGGGCTACTACCAACTGAGCTGTGAGGTTATGGTACCAGAGTAATATGCACTAAAAATTAAGTAAGTACATTAAGTATATATCTATGCACATTTATTATATACCTATATTATATGACGACTTAATATTTTAATATTTTAAATTCTTGACTAGACATGTATCTTAACATAAAGTCTATAATTAAATTATTTACATATTGTACACATATGTATTGAACAGTTTTTCGATCATTCGAACATTTGGCTGACAAACCGCCATCGAACATCTGGCTCCTGAAACACAGTTTTCACTAGTTCGGGAGCCTATGGATTCATTTAATTATGTTCACTGTATATTATGTCAATATTAATAAATAAATTTGATTAATAAATAAATTTGAAATTTGATTTAAACCCAAATATTTCTTGAAATGCTTTATATACTAATAATTAAAAAAAAAATAGGTTCGCGACTCAACTGTAATCCCCAAATACGGTAGACATCCTCTCAGATCTCCGCTTAGATCCTTTAAAGATGTCTAGTGGGGGGTTGTCAGTGGCCCACATTTTGCAATAGTTAGCATTTCATACGTGACAGGTTGCAAGCCCATCTTAGATTTTTATAAGATAGTAAAATGTCACAAAAGAAAAAAAGCTTTGCTTTGAAACCAACTTCGTTACAGACCTGAAACACAACTCTGCGATTATCTTGCGACACTTCACATATGTCAAATGTCAATGTCAATGTCAAATGTCACAAAGCATTTATTTAAAACAGGGACAACTTTAAAACATCCTTGGAGCTAGGTGAAGCTATACTGTATACATTGAAAGGATTATTGCATAAATAATTTGTATAATAGATAGGGTCAAAGACCTTGTTGTGGTGCCTAGGTGCCCCCCGGTACCCCGGTTTTGGTCATTATTAATTTTGGCTGTCAATAACTAAGCATAGCAAAAAAACTTATTTATAAATCTATAGTTAATACAATTATTTGTCTATGGTCCGATTTTATTAGTGACAGTTGCGATGTGTTTGACCTAAACTAGATATTTCTCGTTTAGTCTATATTAATTTTTGTTAAATAATAAATAAATATCGCCAGTTACAAAACCTTTAAGAGATAGATAAATACTCTATTCGATGTCGTTTTAATACACAGTTACAGAACCTTTAAGAGATAAATAAATACTCTTTTCGATGTTGTTTAAATATCGTCGTTTTCAATATAAATCATTTATTTGAAAATTAAAATGTTGTTAAAATGGCCACAACCAGCGCTCTCACCCTACTCTATATTTTTTTGTAAAATCTCGTAAATAATAAAAAAACTCATAAGTTCATAACTATTGATGTTTACACGGGTCTTTATCATTTAATTTATTTGACGTTTCGACTACGTCACAATAGCTGTCTACATGATAATATTAAAAATAAAAAATCACTCACTCTCATACTACATACGGCCTAAACATATCCATCGGTCGTCCGCCATCTTGAGACAACATTCGTCTGTTTTCCAAATTCGAATTAAAGTTGGCCGCGGCCATCGCCCTCTCTCGCTCCAACGCTATGATCCTCTCCCTGTCTAACAATGGCGGCGGTTTGACAGCTGTCAGATCTCCCGCCAATTGCGGCTTTTCCTCTGGCTCTTTTGTTTTTTTCTCTTCGGAATGCGATGGTTCCTTTTTTGAGTCTTGCTGCGCTTTCTTCGAGCGTTTCCATTTCATTCTTCGGTTTTGGAACCATATTTTTACCTGGGGACAAGGTAGTTACATTATTTAAAGTGAATCACTATCGCATCGTCATCGTATCGTCAAAACGTCAAAACTGACATTTATTGTATTGTACGTCGTTTCGTTTTCGTTTGTACGACACAAACATCCAAACATCTTTACAAACTTTCGGATTTATAATATTAGTAGAATAAAGAATATTAAGAACGGCGACGGGCTTGCATTTGCAACCTGTCACGTTTAGAATACTAATTACAGCAAAATGTGGGCATGTGCTAAATGTAATGTTTGGATGTGCCCCTGACTAACCCTTTAAAACATCTTCAAAGATCTGAGCGACCGCGGAGAGGATGTCTACCGTAGGTACTTGAGGATTACAGTCGTGATCCTATTTATTTATTACTAACGCCCTCCTCCGCCCTCGTGTCGCACGGGTATAGGTATTAATAATTTTATGGCTAATTTTTTACACCTTGAGTTACATTATTAAAGTTTTAATAGGGATCCCTGATGTTTACTAGTAATCAATATAGTCTATGTTCATCAGAGATAATGTAGGATTCTAATGGTAAAAGAATTTTTCAAATCGGTCCAGTAGTTTCGGAGCCTATTCAATGCAAACAATCAAATCTATCCTCTTTATAATATTAGTCTAATTTTTTGAATTGGCTGGTAAGGTGTAATTAGTGACAAGTTCACAACTTCCCACACGCAATTTACACGTAAAAAAATCACTGTTAATCCCAAAATATAAATCCCCATCCCCTAAAACACTAAAGGTTAAACCCACCCTAAGCAATAACATTTATAGCACCCCATATAATCTCTTTACACTCAAATCCGCGTATCCTTCAACTTGACAGGTGCTCTCCCATTTAGCAACTGTCAAATGTAATGTTTGAGGGAAGGGTCGGTTGTTTATCGAGTTGAGTGTACCGTTTTGTTATAGGCGCGGATGATCAATGATAACTGATAATGTGTATTGACGCGGTAAATTGATCGTTGTAGACTTTATAGCAACAATAAAAAAAACGCACGATGGGTTCCGTACTATTATCTATAAAAAACTGCAAAAAAAAAACACGTTTGTTGTATGTGAGCCCCACTTAAATATTTATTTTGTATTGTTTTTAATATTTGTTGTTATGCGGTAACAGAAATACATAATCTGTAAAAATTTCAACTGTCTAGCTATCACGGTTCATGAGATACAGCCTGGTGACAGACAGATAGACGGGCAGCGAAGTCTTATTAGGGTCCCGTTTCAACGCTTTGGGTACGGAACCCTAAAAATAAAAAATATTGGTGTATATTCTCACACAGCGCCGTCGAGCCCCAGACTAAGCAAAGCTAGAGAAATAGATAAGGAATCAAATAGGATGTTTGAAGAAAGTGTCAGTGGTTTATCGAGTTAAGTGTACCGCTTTGTTATGGGCACGGACAATCAATGATAACAGACAATGTGTATTGACGCGGTAAATTGATCGTTTAATGAAGTCTGTAAAATCCTAGTTTAGTTAGATCCTAGTTAGAGAAGTGGATTGGATGAAAAAATATGTTTTCTGTTGAAAATATTTTAAAATCAAGCTTTTATAAATTCTAGGGCTCTAGTACTCGTCACGACAAATCCAACGAGCCTAAACACGACGTGGTTATGTTGTGTAGTTAGGCAGTTCCTATGGCTACATTCGAGCTCCATCATCAGACCAGCTCGCTAGTACCATTATTTTATATTGTCATTGGAGATTGATAGATATGCAAAGTTTTATCTCTATCAGACTATTTACTGAGAAGTTCTGTTGAACAGCTCCTGACTCCATCATCAGATCGGCTCGCTGTCACCATATATTGAATCATCACCGAAGTTACATAAATATGCGAAATTTCAGCTCAATCGGTTGGAGATAACTGCTTCAAAATTGAGTTGCAAGAATTCCACCTTAACAAAAATAGTTACTACATTGCAAGTTAAATAAAAGTTTGTAAAACCAGCAGGGCTATTTTGTAAAAACATGATTATCATGTTATGGTACTGAATGCCATAATACCTACGCTTTTTATGCTGTTTAGGCACCCATACCTACGCTTCCAATACAATACCTACGCTGAAGCGTAGGTATAGCTGCATAAACTGTGAACAGTTACTATGAAAAGTGTATAGATTAGGTATTCTCTAACATTAGGTATTGCATTACACATCATAACATGATAAACATGTTTTTACAAAATAGCTCTGCTGTATCTATATCTTTCCGCTATTTATTTCTAACTTGGGCCTTGCAAAAACGTTCTTCCTACCATTCACAGCTAATTGTTTTAATCGCACCTACCGCGTTTATGTGCCTGTTATATGCTTATGTACAAAAGCGTTGAGCTGTGGTTTTAGCCGACTGCGCGATGCTAAAGGAAGTGTTCGATAAAAAACGCTACAAGGTTCTTTAAACAATCAAAGTTAGGTATTAAAGATAAGAATGCTCATTGTATGTAGGTACACATTTAAAGTTTATCTGTCATTGTTTTTATATAGGTAATTTAATGATTTATTGAATTTTTATTGTCTAGAGGGCAGGTAGATATCATCATAACATGATATTCATGTTTTTTACAAAATAGCCCTGCAGTTCTCCTGTTAAACTTTTACTGTCAAATACCTGTGTCTCGGTCAGCATCAGACTGGTGGCGACTTCGAACCGCTTCGGTCGTGACAAGTACTTGTTCATGCGGAACTGCTTCTCCAGCTCCAGGAGTTGCTGCGATGTGAACGCTGTTCGGGGGCGGCGGGTCTTGCCGAGGAGGGCGTGGGGGGCGCCTGGGGGTAAAAGACATCTCCATTAGAAATATCTATACATATTATTGAAAAAGATAGATGGATAGATATAGATAGATTAAAACACTTTATTGTTCACCATAAAATCAAATTCGCATCAAAAACACGTGCTTACAACGGTGAAGGAAAACATCGTGAGGAAACCTGTTAGTGTTCTTATAAGCGGCGATGGGCTTGCAACCTGTCACGTATGGAATGCTAACTACTGCAAAATGTGGGCATGTGCCAAATTTAATGTTTGGACGTGCCTCTGACTGCCCCCACTAGAAATCTTCAAAGGATCTAAGCGTCTGGAGATCTGAGAGGATGTCTACCGTACTAGGGGATTATAGTCGTGATCCTATTTATTTATTTATTTCATTTTACTGTTCACCATAAGAAAAAACAGGGCATAAATACAGTGTAAATAATGGGTTCAAGGCAACCTTTCTACCATGTACAGTAACAACAGTGAGGAGGAGGATGAAGATTATCTTCATCAGAAATATCGATTACCAAAGTCAAAGTCAAAACGTAGTCATCTTATCCAACTATGCAGTGTTTTGGCAGTTATTTTAAACGAAATCTATATATATAAAAATCAATTGCTGTTCGTTAGTCTCGAAATGTTCGTGGAGGTCTAGGGAAGGTTTAAAAGGTGAGAAAAATTCGAATAATTGCCGGGAAAACCCTAAAAACAGCCCTTTTCTTTTTCCCATACAAAAGTTTTCTAACTAAAACGTAGGGAACGGGAACGGGAACGGGGACGGGAACTTAAGACAACATTTGTTAATTCTAAAGCGATACGAAGTTCGCGGGGTCAGCTTGTCTAATATAAAAAAATCTCGTGTCACAGTGTGTGTAACCAACTCATACATACGATACGAGACCCTTCATGCGCGATTCCGACTAGCACTTGGCCGGTTTTTTTATATTATTGTCGAATTTGAACCACCTGCTGATCCAGATTACAATAAAATCACAAGGATCACTTTGAAACGTGTTAGGAGCTAGGTGAAGCTACGCCTGTTCCTCGCGACCATCATCTAGAAGAATCAGGCAACAAACACGGCTTGGGGCCTATCATTTTTAGGGTTCCGTACCCAAAGGGTAAAATCGGAACCCTATTACTAAGACTTCGCTGTCCGTCTGTCTGTCCGTCTGTCTGTCTGTCACAGGGCTGTATCTCATGAACCGTGATAGCTAGACAGTTGAAATTTTCACAGATTATGTATTTCTGTTGCTGCTCTAACAACAAATACTAAAAACAGAATAAAATCAATATTTAAGGGGGGCTCCCATACAACAAACATGATTTTTTTGCCGTTTTTATATATAATGGTACGGAACCCTTCGTGCGCGAGTCCGACTCGCACTTGGCCGGTTTTTATCACCAACAAGCTGACCCGGCGAACTTCGTATCGCAATTGTCAAATGTTGTTTGAAGTTCCCGTTCCCATTCTTAGGAACACACCTACATTGCTTAGACAACATTGATCTTTATACAATAGCAATAAAGCTCAAAATTACTCTACGTTTTAGTTAGAAAACTTTTGTACGGGAAAAAGAAAAGGGCTGTTTTTAGGGTTTTTCCGGCAATTATTCTAATTTTTCTCACCTTTTAAACCTTCCCTAGACCTCCACGAACATTTCAAGACCAAGATAAGATAAATCCGTTTAGCCGTTCTCGAGTTTTAGCGAGACTAACGAACAGCAATTGATTTTTATATATATAGATTTATTACTTTTTCAAAATAAAAAATAGCCTATGTTACTCAGGGATAATGTAGCTTGGTAACGGTGAAAGAATTTTTTAAATTCAGTAGTTTTTGTGTTTATCCATTACAAACATACAAAAAGTCAAAACTTTTCTCTTTATAATATTATAGTATAGACTAGCTATCCCGACAGACGTTGTCATGTCAATTTTTTTCCATAAGAACCTTCTCCTGGTAATAGCGAATACAACAAAAAAAGAATTAGCGAAATCGGTTCAGCTGATCTCGAGATTTGCGTTTAGCAACACATTAAGCTACCTCCCCACCAATTTTCATCCAAATCAGTTCAGCCGTTCTTGAGTTATAAATGGTGTAACTAACACAACTTTCTTTTATATATGATGATTATAGATTTTAATTTCCCGTGAACTTTGAATTTTTTTAATGCACATTTAAATAATCACAAATACCACTGCCGTTATTCTACGGTCGTCATTCCCGGAACGGCGCAGGCATGCCTCATTCCGGATTCCGGAGTTATTCCCGATCCCGGAGTTTTGCACGATTCCCGTAAATGTCAGCGTTATTTATACGGCAAGTAGCTCTAACAGATTGCTATTACTGCGGACGCATTGTAAGTAGCTCCACTTATCTCGGACTGGCTGCTGCCTAGCCCCGGAAACGGGTGTACTAATCCAGTGTTCCGAAAACATTTTGTGTCCAAGGTACATTTAGGAAAATGAATTTTTTGAGGTACACCACAAATTAAAAATCAGTTTTTAAGTAATATTAATCAAAATTTATTATTAATCAACGAAATAATATTTTTTATTAAAGCGAGTAATTAATGTGTTTGATGAATGCAGAATCGTTTTTTCTCAATAACCGTAAAACATACAGTTTTGTTTTTTTATGACAAAGATAACTTAAGGATATAATCTAGATAAATTATAGACAGAATCACGATTGGTGAAACTTTTCTCGATAGATTTATTTTCCAAAGTTGGCCCTTCAAAAACATTAGTTTCGTTTTTAATCAAAACTATGAATAGCTAAACAGTTAATTTTTATAAAATTCGTTAGATAATCATACTAGCTAAATAAATTACAGACAGTTTCTTTTTAAATTTGATGGTTTTCGAGATAATGCAGTTTTATCAATTTATCCGTCTTATCCGGGTAGACTCAGCCCATACAAAACGTCAAAAATTTCTCTTATCACCTTAATCAACAAAACTAAACTTTAAATTGCAGAAAAGGTATCTAATGCAAAACATGAGCCTGTTTAATTGAGTATAGACGGTCTAAATTTGGAGTAATCGTTGACAGGGCTGCTAAAAATACGTTTATAAGATATCCTTATTTTTCCAAGGCACACCAACTAATGCACGGTACACCAGTGTGCCGCGGTACACACTTTGCGGAACACTGTACTAATCTATACATGTTATAACACTATGCTAGTAAATAAATAAATATTGGTGGACATTATCACACAGCGCCATCTAGCCCCAAACTAGCAAAGCTTGTACTATGAGAACTAGATAACTGATAGAATACTTATATAGTTTACTTACATAATAACACCCAGATACAGTACAAACATCTATGTTCATCACACAAATATTTGTCCTGGGTGGGGATCGAACCCACAACCTACAGCGCAGAAGGCAGAGTTACTACCAACTGAGCTGTGAGGCCAGTCAAAAAAGTAAGCTTAACTGGTTTGCTATTTTATAGGGTCAAAGACCCGGTTGTGGTGCCTACCCCGGTCTTGTTCAATAGTTAATACAATTCTTTGTCCGTTTTGATTAGTGACAGTTGTGATGCGTTATACCTCTAGACTTGATTGACCACAACTAAATATTTCCCGTTTTCTCTATTTAAATATAAATAATTAATAAATAAATAACGCCTCTTACAAAACCTTTGCTTACTCTAAGAGATAGATAAATGTTGTTCAAAAATCGTCGTTTTAATCATTTTTAGGGTTCCGTACCTAAAGGGTAAAAACGGAACCCTATTACTAAGACCTCGCTGTCCGTCTGTCTGTCACAGGACTGTATCTCATGAACCGTGATAGCTAGACAGTTGACATTTTCACAGATTATGTATTTATGTCGCCGCTATAACAACAAAGGCTCCCATACAACAAACGTGTTTTTTGCCGTTTTTTATAGATGTACGGAACCTTTCGTGCGCGAGTCCGACTCGCATTTGGCCGGTTTTTATTTTTTAGAATAAACCGTTTGTTTTAAAATTAAAATGTTATTAAAGTGTCCACAACCAGGGCTCTAACCCTAGTTAGCCTAACGTGACTAGTAATTTCTTATCTGTCACGATGTGACTTTAGTCTGTTCGCTCGTCATGGTTGGACAACAATTTTACAACAAGTACATAATAATATACAAATTGTCTATCCAAATATATAATTATTTAAGTAACTATCACTACATAGTATAAAGCAAAGTCGCTTTCCGCTTCCCGCGTCTGTATGTCTGTATGTATGTTTGCTTATATCTTTAAAACTACACAACGGATTTTGATGCGGTTTTTTTTAATAGATAGAGTGATTCAGGAGGAAGGTTTATATGTATAATAACATGCTACCCGTTCGAAGCCGGGGCGGGTCGCTAGTATTATTATAAAAGTAGCAGTAATAAATATGTAAGCCGTGTTGGCCGAGTGGGAGGTACCTCGACTTTCAATCTGAAGGTCGTGGGTTCGAATCCCGGCGTGCATCAATGGATTTTTCGGTTCGAAAAATTTATATGTGCATCAAAAACACGTGCTCAAAACGGTGAAGGAAAACATCGTGAGGAAACCGGTTGGTATTCTTATAAGCGGCGATGGGCTTGCAACCTGTCGCGTATGCTAACTACTGCAAAATGTGGGCATGTGCCAAATATAATGTTTGGACGTGCCTCTGACTACCCCCACTAGACATCTTCAAAGGATCTAAGCGTTTGGAGATCTGAGAGGATGTCTACCGTACTTGGGGATTACAGTCGTGATCCTATTATCTAATTCTATACTAATATTATAAAGAGGAAAGATTTGATTGTTTGTTTGCATCGAATAGGCTCCGAAACTACTGGTCCGATTTGAAAAATTCTTTCACCATTAGAATCCTACATTATCCCTGATGAACATAGGCTATAGAATATTTTCAAAAATGTTACGGATCCGTATGTAAACTTTGATAATGTAAC
Source organism: Hydriomena furcata (assembly GCA_912999785.1). Taxonomy (NCBI): domain Eukaryota; kingdom Metazoa; phylum Arthropoda; class Insecta; order Lepidoptera; family Geometridae; genus Hydriomena; species Hydriomena furcata. Next base: position 6,237,435 of record OU538845.1, read on the forward strand.
CCAAGGTGTAAAAAATTACCGTGCGAACAAAAACGAATATATGTATATGTACAGTTATTTGGCTCCCATATAACAAGCTTTGCTTAGTTGGGGCTTAGTCCACCAATATATATTTATTGGAACGAAGTTCCTTATCGCGCGTTGTGAAAGGGGGCTAGACGGAAAAAATTCTTACGAAAACTTGTCACGAAAAGTTGTCACGACACTTTTTTGGTATAGTATATATATTAATATATATATCTATTAATTGTGTCGAGGTCGAGGTCGAGGTGGAAGTGGAGGTCGAGATGGAGGTGGAGGTCGAGGTCGAGGTCGAGGTCGAGGTCGAGGTCGAGGTCGAGGTCGAGGTCGAGGTCGAGGTCGAGGTCGAGGTCGAGGTCGAGGTCGAGGTCGAAGTCAAAGTTGATTCCCCTTCCCTTGTCCCACGTTATTTTGTGAGAACTTCGTTCCATCCGGGTGTCCCTTGACACCTCTCAAGTTTTTTATTTAAAAAAAACCCGGGTTCGCACATCCACTCATACTCTCATACCATGGTAAAACTAAACACTCCATTTGACACATCAATTTCCACTACGGGCCGCAGCTAGTTTTGAATAAACCTTTCAGAAAATTGTACCTAATACAATATTTTAGGTCATCCAAATTCAAATTCAAATTCAAAAATAATTTATTTCAATAAAATCACAAGGATCACTTTGAAACGTCTTAGGAACTAGGTGAAGCTACGCCGATTCCACGCGACCAAGCCTAGAAGAATCAGGCAACAAACACGGCTTGGGGTCTACCTTTTTTGTTATGATCCTTTAAATCGCTGCAGCTGTAGAAGTAGAGTAACATGCGATACGTTAGGGGTAAGATTTATCTCGGGGTGGGGAGGGGTGGGGATACAACCATTGCATTAGCATTCTTTAATCTTTTATCCGAAGGATTTATCGATTTGCGGGAATTAGAGATTTTGTTAGACAAAACGGGAGAGATGGTTTCTTGTTTCATAAGTAGATTTACAGATAAGTACAAAAAAACCGGCGAAGTGCGAGTTAGACTCGCCCACGTTGTTTCCATACCATATTAATCTATAAAAACAGCAAGAAAAAACACGTTTGTTGTATGGGAGCCCCACTTAAATATTTATTTTATTCTATTTAAAAAAATGTCTTTAAATTAGGTAGTATGATTATCTAACGAATTATATAAAAATTAACTATTTAGCTATTCATAGTATTGATTAAAAACGAAATAAGTGTTTTTGAAGAGCCAACTTTGGAAAATAAATCTATCGAGAAAAGTTTCACCAATCGTGTTTCTGTCTGTAATTTATCTAAGATTAAACCCATAAGTTATCTTTGTCATAAAAACAAAACTGTATGTTTTGCGGTTATTGAGAAAAACGATTCTGCATTCAAACATTTTGACTGGCCTCACAGCTCAGTTGGTAGTAACTCTGCCTTCTGCGCTGTAGGTTGTGGGTTCGATCCCCACCCAGGGCCAATATTTGTGTGATAAACATAGATGTTTGTTCTGTGTCTGGGTGTTAATATGTATAATAAGTATGTATTTACAAGAAAAACAGTATATAAGTATTCTATCAGTTATCTGGTTCCCATAGTACAAGCTTTGCTTAGTTTGGGGCTAGATGGCGCTGTGTGAAATGTCCACCAATATTTATATTTATTTATATTTATATTTATTACTCGTCTTAAATATAACATTTCAGAAGATAATTTTTGACAGACGTCTCGGAGGTCGGTCGGATGTCGGAGAGCTCCTGTTTAGTTAGTACTATCTTAATTCACGCGCTACAATTTTTTGAATGACAACATCTAATTACTACAATTTACAACTAAATGTACGGCTTTGTTTAGTTGTTTAGGGCTGCCATCTCTAAAATTTGGCAACCAGGACAAGACGCGTGAAAACTGAAAACCCGGATTTTAGAGCCCAGAACCCGGACATGTTAATTATTCACGCTTCCCAACGCTTTCCCAATAGTTTAGCGTTGGGGGACAGTCGTCTCTAAAATAAAATTGGCTATATAAAGCTTAATATTTCACAAACGGCTCCCATAATCGAAAAGTTGATTTCACAATTCCGGCACAGTGCTTGTGTCGCGGGTGGCTAAATTTTAAACCCGGACTACAAATGAAACCCCGCCCGGACGATCCCCGGACGCACTCTAAACTAGGACAAATCCGGGGAAACCTGGACGGATGGCAGCCCTAGCTTTGTTAGACCTGAACCCAAGAGAAGATCTCTCCGGCCAGACACATACCTAGAGTCACGGTGTTATTGACTAACATACAATACCCGGTCTCATAAGCTTATAAAATAAAGAATTGAATGAATTCATCAATGAACAATTCCATGAATCGATAACCTATTTCCGAGTCTTCGAAAACAAACATCGTTATACATTTATTACCAATTTATTTACACACATTTAAACCCAACCAGAGACAAGAAAAGTCACGTACCACAAACAAGAGTTCTTTTTTAAATGACGTCGCACGGTTTGTGCATTCTGCCTGTTTTTAGGGTTCCGTAAAAACAGGACCCTATTACTAAAGCTTCGCTTTCTGTCTGCCTGTCACAGGGCTGTATCTCATGAACCGTGATAGCTAGACAGTTGAAATTTTCACAGATTATGTATTTCTGTTGCCGCTATAACAAAATATACTAAAAACAGAACAAAATTAATATTTAAGTAGGGCTCCCATACAACAAACGTGATTTTTGCCGTTATTTATAGATAACTGTACCCTGATAGCTGTACCCTGCGCGCGTCGCTACGCCACTCAAGAACCTTCGTAGGCTCATGCACAACAACTTTGGTAAAGATCATCACATGATCAAATGCATAGTTTACGCTTCTATAAAGGACATACAGAAACATTCATTTTTATTTAATATAATGTAGGATTCTAATGGTAAAAGAATTTTTCAAATCGGTCCAGTAGTTTCGGAGCCTATTCATTACAAAAAAACAAACAAACAAAATAATCAAATCTTTCCTCTTTATAATAATAGACTAGCTGTCCCGACAGACGTTGTCCTGTCAAATATATCATTTTTTCCCTTAGAACTTTCTCCTGATAATAACGAATACAACAAAAAAAGAATTAGCGAAATCGGTTCAGCTGCTCTCGAGATTTGCGCTTAGCAACACATTCAGCGATTCATTTTCACTACATAGGCATAGTATAAAGTCGCTTCCCGCTTCCCGCGTCTGTATGTATGCTTATACCTTTAAAACTACACAACGGATGTTAATGCGGTTTTTTTTAATAGATAGAGTGATTCAGGAGGAAGGTTTATAGGAATCAGCTTTGCATCCGTGCGAAGCCGGGGCGGGTCGCTAGTTATATATAAAGAGAAGACTAGCTAACCCGGCGAACTTCGTATCGCTTTGGAATTAACCAATGTTGTGATAAGTTTCCGTTCCCGTTCTCGTTTCAAGTGTCATATGTCCGTCTCCTGGTTCTAAACTACCTCCCCACCAATTTTCAGCCAAATCGGTTCAGCCGTTCTTGAGTTATAAATAGTGTAACTAAAACGACATTCTTTTATATGGATAGATTGTACGGAACCCTGCGTGCGCAAGTCCGACTGGAACTTGGCCGGTTTTAAACGACGTCGCACGGTTTGTGCATTCTGCCTATTTTTATTGATTTTTCGAAGGCGATTGTCGACCCTTGAGCACGGAGATATGTTTGTTTTATAAAAAGCAAAGTTGGTAATTTATTTTTAATTTTTAAAATGTATTTGACTGGCTGCTGCTTCGCGGTGGGTCAATCCTAATATAATATTATAAATGTGAAGGTTTGTGAGTTTGTATATTATGTTTGTGCCTCAATCAGGCTTAAACGAAAAATCGGATTAAGATGAAATTTGCTGTAGATGTAGATATAATGCCCGAATAAAACATAGACTACTTTAAAATATGAAAAACATCCCCAAAATGATAAAAAAACGCAAAAGGCATGATTTTTTTCTCTTCAAAAACACTGGTTTAGTTTTTAATTAAAACTATGAATAGCTAAATACTTAGTACATTTTTATACATATAATTCGTTAGATAATCATACTAGCTACCTAAATTTAAGACATTTTTTTTTAAATATGATGGTTTTCATGATACTGCAGTTTTATCACTTTTTCCGTCTTATCCGGGTAGACTCAGCCCATACAAAACGTAAAAAAAAAAACACTTATCACCATAGAAGCTAAAAAGAAAATCGAAAATATATTTCGACCGAGATTATGTGTGTCAAATAAAAATGTATTTCATTCCATTTACCTACTTACAATATTACTTGACAGTTCTCTCCCGTCAAAAACTGACAGATGTCGTACTCCGCGGTTATCGCATACACAAACACGGCCAAATGTCGCAAACGCAATCCCGTTAGCGTATCCTAATTGATAATTATCATTTTTATTGGCTCAGGCGGTGCTTTGATAAATTTATTATTGTGGTAATTTCGTTAAGTGACGCCATGTTTTTTTTGTATTAAAAGTTTTATCGTAATTGTGCATTATTGGATTTCTAGAATGATTCTTGTTAAATCATGAGTTTAGTACTGGGATTTGGGCTTGTAAAATATTATTAATAATAAATTTCAATAATCGAATAGAAAAGACTGAATTTTGAGATGCTGAGTTTTTAGTCTGTGATGTCATATTTGTTGCACACCAGCGCCATTTGTACCAAAATCATCCCTTTTGCGTTTTCATATCATTTTGGGGATGTTTTTCATATTTTAAAGTAGTCTATTATTTATTCGGACATTATATCTACATCTACAGCAAATTTCAACTTAATCCGTTTTGTCGTTGAGGCCTGATTGAGGAACAAACATACATACAAACTCACAAACTTTCTCATTTTTATTATTATTAGGATTAAAAACTGATTATTGAATTTAGAGGTAAAAAGAAAAAATATAGGAAGATATTTTCGAGGATAAGTTTTATCAATGTTTATGACTCAACCACGTCTAAACGACTGGACGGATTTGAATGAAACTTAAAATATACATAGTTTATGATTAACTGAAAAAATACTAAACAGATTTTAAAAATTATTTAACTAATAGATTACTTACTACATTATCTCTTAGTAACATATTTACTATATTTATTACTAGCTGACCGGTGCCCGCTTCGCAGGTCGACAGATAGTTTCACATCTGGTATTCCAATCTTCAAAATAAATTATAGCCTATATGTTGCCGAGGACTAATAGCTACATAACAAAAAAAGTTTTATCAAAATCCGTCCAGTAGTTTTTGCGTGAAAGCCGGACAACATACAGACAGACAGACAAAAATTTCAAAATGTTTTTTTTTTGGCTTGTGTTACTTGTATAAAGGCCCCTAGGAGTATTTTTTTTAGTTTTTATTCAATGTACAGAATTGAACTCTTCTATAGTTTTATTATATGTATTATATTTATTTATTTATTCCAAAATGGCTGCCTCCGGAACCAAACAGTTTTCTCAAAGGCAATCTTGTCCACGCAGACAATAAAATTAGACGCATCGCTTAGCACGGCTCTGCAATCAATGTAATTCAATTCCCACCCCCTTTAGGGCAGCGGCGGAAGCAGTGTATACCCAGGTATACACGTATACACGTACAGTTTGAAGGCTGGGACTGTTATGGAGTGACGTAATAAAAAAAATGAAATAGGATCACGACTGTAATCCCCAAGTACGATAGACATCCTCTCAGATCTTCAGAGTCAGAGGCACAAGTACATATTAGGTGCAATAGATTATTGAAATTTGACAGGACAACGTCTGTCACGGGTCAGCTAGTATTATATATGCGAAAGTTTGTGAGTGTTTGTGTGTGTTTGTTACTCTTTCACGCAAAAACTACTGGACGGATTAAAATGAAACTTTACAATAATATAGCTTAAACATCAAAATAACACATAGGTTACTTTTTATGCAGGTACCACCCGTGCGAAGTCGGGGCGAGCAGCTAGTAATATGTAAACCAACTATAAAAAAAGAGATTCACTTTTCTAACAGTAGGGTGACCATAGTACCAGCATGTGACCAAATTAGGGTGACACGTATTACAAATGTTACGTAAATAGTATTGCGATGGCCCCATCACCGCTTATCTATACATATAATAAAACTGTAGAAGAGTTCGATTCTGTACATTGAATAAAAACTAAAAAAAAATACAAGTAACACAAGCCAAAAAAAAAACTTTTTGTCTGTCTGTCTGTCTGTTGTCCGGCTTTCACGCAAAAACTAGTAGTGCTTTGTGATGAATAAATTTAAAACATTTCTAAGGTAAGACATATTAATAATAAAATCTTGTAAAATGAGATATTAGAAAAGACAGTGGAATATATTTAAGAATCTCCTCTCTATTTTGAAATAGGATAATATCCTACTTGCCCTTTTATGGCCATAGACATCACAAATGTGCTAAATGTTCACTACTATTATTATTACGCCCATCTCTTAAAAACATCTAAGTATCTGTAATCTGGTTCCCATACTACAAGTTATACTTAGTATGGGACTAGACTACGCTGTGTAAAATGTCTACCAATATTATTTATTAAAAAACTTATACCCGAAAAATTAAAAATGAAAAAATATATTTGGCAAAACAGATGAATTATAAGAAAATCATATAAAATAGTATATTAGAAAAGACATAGGAATATATTTAAGAATCTCCTCCCTATTTTGAAATAGGATAATATCCTACTTGCCCTTTTATGGCCAAAGACATCACAAATGTGCCAAATGTTAGCTATTAATTTAACGCCCTGCTTTTATAAATAAACAAATTAACAATAAATGAATTGCCACCCCAATTGATTGCTATAACGCTGAGCTAATCATCCTTATAAATATTAAACTACCCTTAAGTTCGGCGGTTAAGGGTGGGGTTCACTGACGCGAACAATGAACGTACATTACAGGTATAAAATCAAAATGAAAAGGTATTTATTTCAATAAAATCACAAAGATGTTTGAAACGTGTTAGGAAAGAAGCTACGCCTGATCCTCGCGACCAAGTTTAGAATCAGGCAACAAACACGACTGTAATCCCCAAGTACGGTAGACATCCTCTCAGATCTCCAAGCGCTTATATCCTTGAAGATGCCTAAAGTAGTCAGAGGCACGTCCAAGCATTTGACACGTGCCCTTATTTGGCAGTAGTCAGCATTACATACGTGTCAGGTTGCAAGGTGTCTCGTCGCTTATAAGAATACTAACTGGTTTCCTTACTGTGTTGAGTTTAAACATGTAGATAAAGTTAATTCTTCGAATGGCTAAGATATATGTATGTATAGGAAGGTAGGTAGGTATAGGTACTCACATGAGCGGCGGTTAACTGTCCTCACAGGGAATTCCACTTGAAGTTTTGGTGATATGTTTGCGTTTATCTTTCGTAGAGTTTAGATACACAGAGGTTAATGATTTTTGGTAGGTTTCGATTCAGTACACGTATTTCACAATGGTTTTGTATTTTGGTACCGGCGCGCACACACGACACGAGAAGCTTCCGCAGACATCTTGGTTCTTCATTCCAAAACTGCGTGCGGTCGGATTTCCGAGTTGGCGCCAAATTTAAATTGTGAGGTTTTGCTTGAGATTGGGTAGGATTAGGATAGAAAGGATCAAGGAATTAATCTGAAGCCTGAACACTTACAATGTATTCCTTCACCGTTTTGAGCACGTGTTTTGATGCGCATACACATTTTTCAAGCAGAAAAATCCATTGATGCACGCCGGGATCCTAGCCACACCTTTGAAAAACCAGTAAGTATTCTTATAAGTGGCGATGGGCTTGCAACCTGTCACGTATGGAATGCTAACTACTGCAAAATGTGGGCATGTGCCAAATATAATGTTTGGACGTGCCTCTCACCCCCACTAGACATATTCAAAGGATCTAAGCGTCTGGAGATCTGAGAGGATGTCTGCCGTACTTGGGGATTACAGTCGTGATCTTATTTTTCTTTTTAAATTGATTTGAATGCTCGCTCTTCGGAACGGCGCCTTAATTTAAGGGATGATTCGGGGGGAGTTTTATAGGGTGTACTGTAAGTGGCGACATATGATTGCCCTGTTACAATTTAACTCAATTGAAGGGTGGGGGGTAGTTAAGGATTTTATTGTATGCTAAGTGATTTAGATTTTGTGAATTTTTATATCAGGATTTCATGAGATAATAAAAGATATTTATTTTCATAAGATTTTTGAAAAATCTATATTAAGAAAGAAAGAAGAAAGAAAACTAATTAATAAAACTAAAATAATTGAATGATTGGACGTGCTTCTGTCTACCCTTTACACATCTTCAATTATCTCAGCGCCTGTAGATATAGTTGTATGACCGAATGGTAGTAAAATAAAATATATATTGATGGACATTACACACAGCGCCGTATAGCCAGAAACTAAGCAAAGCTTGTACTATGACCAGATAACTGATTAAATACATAAATACTTTTTATTGTAAATGCATAGGTACCTACTATACACAGAACAAACATCTATGTTCATCACAAATTCAAATTCTAAAATCATTTATTTCAATAAAATCACAAGGATCACTATGAAACGTCTTAGGAACTAGGTGAAGCTACGCCGATTCCACGCGACCAAGCCTAGAAGAATCAGGCAACAAACACGGCTTGGGGTCTACCTTTTTTTTAATGATCCTTTCCTTAATGCTATGTAGAGCTCCAGTGTGATGCCAATCGAACAAGGTAGAAGACATACAAATGTTTATCCTAGGTGGCCTCACAGCTCAGTTGGTAGTAACTCTGCCTTCTGCTCTGTAGGTTGTGGGTTCGATCCCCACCCAGGGCAAATATTTGTGTGATGAACATAGATGTTTGTTCTGTGTCTGGGTGTTAATATGTATAATAAGTATGTATTTACAAAAAAAAAAGTATATAAGTATTCTATCAGTTATCTGGTTCCCATAGTACAAGCTTTGCTTAGTTTGGGGCTAGATAGCGCTGTGTGTAAAGTTCGACAATATTTATTTATTTTATAGCTACTACCAACTGAGATGTGAGGCCCGTCAAGTATATTAGTCCTTTCTTGGTCACCTTGTTTGTAGGTAGGCTTTTAATGTATTGGGTCCGCCATTTTGAGTATAAAAAGATTCTTAACTGAAAACCCCAGCAGTCCTTTTCTGCCCACTCGTTTTAACCGCACAGTGATGGGGTAGTATCGATAAATCAATAAGTATCGATATTTCATTCTCTTAGACCAGGGACGGCAACCTTTACAGTCAAAAAGTACAATTTACAAAATTTCAAAATTATAAAATACCCAAAAAAAAATCTTGCCTGTAATAAATAGTAGGTACTTGCATAAATACAGTTTTTTAATAAAAAAACTAATCTATTTATTCTAAGTTTTTTTTTATAATATACTTAGCAGTCCGCCCCGGCGTCGCACGGTTGTAATAATGAAAATAAAAGGGTGTAATAAAAATTACCCATAAAAGGTATATTTTTTACACCTTGGGTTACATTATCGAAGTTTTCATACGGATCCCTAACATTTTTGAAAATATTCTATAGCCTATGTTCATCAGGGATAATTTAGAATTGTAATGGCGAAAAAAATTTTCAAATCGGTCTTGTAGTTTCGGAGTATTCGATGCAAACAAACAAACAAACAATCAAATCTTTCCTCTTTATAATATTAGTATAGAAATAAAGTGCCGCATCTTCACTTCCAAAGAGCCGCATGTGGCTCGAAACCCCGACCCCTTAGTCTTATAGGCACTCGGCCGAAACAAGCGGCGAGACAGTAGCTCGACTTACTTCTACTTACTTATCCGCAAGTCAGTGAGCACGAACCACTATCGTATTGACAACCTATCGTCCAAATGGCAAAACTGACACTTTTTGTATATAGTGACAGTTTTGGCATATGGACGATACGTTGTGGATACGATAGTGGTTCATGTGCTAACCCCCTGAACATGTACTGTCTCGCCATTCGAGCACATGATCGTCGTCAAGTCGCCACGCGCGTTTATCTTGAGATATCTATTGTTTAAAACAACTGAAATAAAATAAACTGAACTGACTGTGCTAATTTAAAAAAATGTGAACAGCTACTCGCTTGCATCACTGTCTCGGCCGTTATTTTACTGTCTCCCGTTTGCTAGGTACGTATGATAAAGGCATTAGTGTTCCAAACATGACAATGGAATATTATCGTCTCATAAAAAAACCAACACATTACTATACGGTTTTTCTTAGTCATTGTGATCACGCGATAATTTACATAAAGTAATTTTTAGGGTTCCGTTCCCAAAGGGTAAAAACGAGACCCTATTACTAAGACTTCGCTGTCCGTCTGTCTATCACAGGGCTGTATCTCATGAACCGTGATAGCTAGACAGTTGAAATTTTCACAGATTATACTTGTTCTTACGGCACCTCACTGGAGCTCTACATAGTATTAAGGAAAGGATCATTGAAAAAAAATTATAGATCCCAAGCCGTGTTTGTTGCCTGATACTTCTAGACTCTAGACAATGTTTGCGAGGAACAGGCGTAGCTTCACCTAGCTCTTAACATGTTTCAAAGTGATCCTTGTGTGTTTATTGAAATAAATAATAAAATAAATAAATAAATATTGGCGGACTTTACACACAACACTATCTAGCCCCAAACTAAGCAAAGCTTGTACTATGGGAACCAGATAACTGATAGAATACTTATATACTTTTTTTTTGTAAATACATACTTATTATACATAGTAACACCCAGACACAGGACAAACATCTATGTTCATCACACAAATGTTTGCCCTGGGTGGGGATCGAACCCACAACCTACAGCGTAGAAGGCAGAGTTACTACCAACTAAGCTGTGAATTTGAATTTGACGGCTGATAGAGGGATAATGGAAAAATAATCTATGCACCGACCCCATAAGGGATAAGGGTAAGAAGATGACGATTTCAAGTTCGAGTATCCTCAATTTTTATCGATAAAAAAAACTTTCGATTGTTCTTTACCCCATCCCTAACACGGGGATCTAATTTGTTAAGGCCGGGGCCCTTTGTTTGTGCGAACAAATTGCTGCCTGATAATTGGCTTAGAGTCCCCGTGGGATTAGCGCGGGGCGCAGTGCCAGCGGGGAGCGGGCTAATGTGCCTCGTTTGTCTCCAATTTTGTATTATTTAGGGCCGATTTTTCAATCAACAGATAAGGGTCAACTGTTGAATAAATTTGACATATCGTATGGAAAATTGCAATTTTATTCCACAGTTAACTTATCTGATGATTGAAAAATCGGCCCTTAAACAGATCAATAGTTTTAAATGTGGGCATAATATACCATATTTTATCTAATTTTTAGACGTCCGGGGCCATACTACAATCTCTAAAGTAAGATTAGAGCAGTATTACTTTAAGAGCGAAAGTGTCAACGCTATAGGAACACGTATGTCGTTTTCACTTTCGCACCGTGAATAATACGGCCCCTGAAACCTAAATTAAATAGGATCACGACTATAATCCTCATGTACGGTAGACATCCTATCAGATCTCCAGATGCTTAGATCCTTTGAAGATGTCAGAGGCACGTCCAAACGTTATATTTGGCACATGCCCACATTTTGCAGTAGTTAGCACCTGAAACCTTTTAGACATATTCAAGGATCTGAATGCTGGAAAACTGCGAGTATGTGGAAATATTTTAAATATTGTTTTTTGTAACTCAATAACGTAATGGCAGAACTGATTTCGTTGAAATTTTGTAAATATATAGGATATGGTCTGAATTAAAATATATATGATGCTTTTATCCCAAAAAATAACCCAAAGGGACTGAAGGATAGTTTTCTACGAAAATAACGCATACGAAGTGTTCCAATAGGTTTAAAATGATGACCCGAGAAGAATAACTTGTACAATACAACAAGTGTCCGTTTTGTGATTAGGACTATACAATGTCGATACGATCGATAGTGATTTGTCCTCCAGGCATGCTATAGATAGAGCCATAAAAGTGGAAGGACATTATTTAATGAGTTTCATGAATGAGCACAACAACGCGATGAATGTCAAAGTAATGTCAAAAAATTCAATGAACACGCCAACAGTCACACCACACCCTTATGTACGCTTGAAAGTTCGAAGCAAAGTTGATTTTTAAATCAAGTTTAAATGAAAACGTTAGATTTCTCTACTAATTATTTAATTAGTGGAGTCGTGTTAGTCCTAAATTCGTGGGTCCGAATCCTATGCATAATTTGCTTTTTGAAACGCGTCATAAAATACCACTTTTGTGAGTGGATTTTTGTGAGTTTTAATATACATTATGATTTTATCTTTGATTTGATTTTTTAGGGTTCCGTACCCAAAGGGTAAAAACGGGACCCTATTACTAAGACTTCGCTGTCCGTCTGTCCGTCTATCTGTCACAAGGCTGTATCCCATGAACCGTGGTAGCTAGACAGTTGATTTTGTATTTCTGTTGCCGCTATAACAACAAATACTAAAACAGAATATAATAAATACAGAATATAATAAATACTTGGACCACTTGCTCATATCCGCGGATACCTATCGCCATATAAGCCATACCATAGCCAAATAGCCATACCTATTCAAAATAATCACATTTAGAAATGTCTGTCGCCCAGCGAAGCGGGCACGGGTCAGCTAGTACAGAATATAATAAATATTTAAGTGGGATCTAATACAACAAACGTGATTTTTTGCCGTTTTTAATAGTGAAATTTGAAATAGAAATAGAAATAATTTATTTGCAACAACTTAACTCAACTTTATAAACAATAAAAAAAAAAAAAAAAAAAACAATAAAAACGAAATGAAAAATAACAAAAAATAAATACAAAAATGTTGCAAAAAGGACCCTAACTCAGCATGGTGCAGGTTGCAAAATAGCAACCCACGCTGGTCTTCCGTCAGGACCAATTTTGATTTGCGGACGCATACAAGGTAAAAAATAAAAAAAAATTAAAATAAAAATAAAAACAGGACAACGTCAGTAGCGGGTCTGCTAGTTCTTTTCAAAGTAGTATAGGTACTTTATCTATGCCGTCATCAACCTGTCACACAATGACAAAGGAATCAGTGACTAATAATTGCGAGCGAAACTATTGCAAAACCACCCCATATTATTGCGGGGCTAGCCCGTAGGGTAGGTGTTGTGGAACAGGTGACAGACGGACAGACGAGGGGTGTTTATTTGTATAGCGACAACAAACAGTCAGTAACTGGTACCAGTGTTGAGTTAATAAATGCACATTTCAAACGAAAATGCTTTTAACCGACGAAACAAAAGAGTTCTGAAATCGACATCTATACTAAATACTACGACATCTATACTAATATTAAAAAATAAATAAATAGGATCACGACTGTAATCCCCAAGTACGGTAGACATCCAGATCTCCAGACGCTTAAATCCTTTGAAGATGTCTAGTGGAGGTAGTCAGAGATGTCTAGTGGAGGTAGTCAGAGGCACGTTGGGACATTATATTTGGCACATGCCCACATATTACTATTATTGTTGTACGTACTTGGTTAGTACTTTTAATTATTATTCTTGTTTGAGCCTTCACCTTGTTCTTACGGCACCACACTACATAGCACCACACCACACTACTAGCTCTACATAGCATTAAGGAAAGGATCATTAAAAAAAAGGTAGACCCCAAGCCGTGTTTTGTTGCGTGATTCTTCTAGGCTTGGTCGCGTGGAATCGGCGTAGCTTCACCTAGTTCCTAAGACGTTGCAAAGTGATCCTTGTGATTTTATAGAAATAAATGATTTTTGAATTTGAATCAAACGAGATCGCGAGTCTTTCTAGTTAAAAACAAAAATGAATCTAAATAAATCGTCAACAACATTATTATCCACAATAAATCATCCCCTACGGATTAAAAAACCGTGAAAACACCCTACTTAACACGAGCAACTTGGCTAATTTTATTTGCCCACATTGCACCCCTATAAATAATTTTATACTGGGGTGTTTTAATCACATTTAGCGCATATGTTACTATTTTGCGTTTATTGGTAATCAATACTAATCAATTTACACCAAGCTAGTGGTACACGTGAGTATATTGAGTACTAGCCGACCTGTGACAGACTTTGTCCTGCCTAAATTTCAATAATTGCATAGAAAAAAGCAATTTAAGACAACTTCCAATTTTTTCCCAACAAACCTTGTACTTATAGAATTAAAATTATCGTGGTTGTTAATCATTTTAAATAAAAATACGACTAATTACCACTTAAATAGATACGTACGTTCCCCAACAGTGGGGCTATTTTGTAAAAACATGATTATCATGTTATTATATTCATGCCAATATTTATTTTTACTGAATGCCATAATACCTACGCTTTTTATGCTGTTTAGGCACCTATACCTACGCTTTCAATACAATACCTACGCAGAAGCGTAGGTATAGGTGCATAAACAGTGAATAGTTACTACGAAAAGTGTACAGATTAGGTATTCTCTAACATTAGGTATTGCATTCAACATCATAACATGATAATCATGTTTTTCAAAATAGCCCTGCTGGTATCCTGACGATGTTTTCCTTCATTGTCAGACGGCCTCACAGCTCAGTTGGTAGTAACTCTGCCTTCAGCGCTGTAGGTTGTGGGTTCGATCCCCACCCAGAGCAAATATTTGTGTGATGAACATAGATCTTTGTTCTGTGTCTGGGTGTGTAGTATGTATCATAAGTATGTATTTACAAAAAAAAAAAAAAAAAAAAAAAAAAAAAAAAAACATTAAGTATTCTATCCGTTATCTAGTTCCCATAGTACAAGCTTTGCTTAGTTTGGGGCTGGATGGCGATGTGTAAAATGTCCACCAGTATTTATTTATTTATTTATTTAGTTATTGTAAGCACGTGTTAATGCGCATATACCTTTTCAAAATCCATTGATGCACGGCCGGTATTCGAATCCATGACTGGGGATTGAAAGTCGAGGTACCTCCCACTCAGCCAACACGGTTACACATTTTGTTATTTCGAAATCGATCACTTCTTCAATATGATCAATATCTTTATCTTTGACAGATGTATCTGCGATAATCGTGTTTTCGTTACAAATGTACGAATAAACGCAGTTTTAAAGATAAGATTATTTGTGATGATGAATGATTTAATATGGAGATAAGTATTTCTTGATGTGGAAATGTAGAAAATCTTTGTAACATATTAACTAACGTGGTTCTGATTCACGAAAGTGAGAACGCTCTACTAACTTTCGTTATTTTTTTTATTGTTGTTGTTTGAGTAGTACTTTTAATTATTATTCTTGTTTGAGCCTTCACCTTGTTCGATTGGCACCACACTGGAGCTCTACATAGCATTAAGGAAAGGATCATTGAAAAATGAGGTAGACCCCAAGCCGTGTTTGTTGCCTGATTCTTCTAGGCTTGGTCGCGTGGAATCGGCGTAGCTTCACCTAGTTCCCAAGACGTTTCAAAGTGATCCTTGTGATTTTATTGAAATAAATGATTTAAGAATTTGAATTTTGAATAAAGTAAACCCTAGTTCATTAAGACTAGTCTAAAGTTATTAATATGGATTTTTTGCATATTCATCAACTTCTAAATGTATTTTTGACAGTTTTTGAGTGCTTAGGTGAGACCGCTGGTTGTAGTCATTTTAAGACGCTGCCAGTCGACGATTATTTTTGTTCGAAACGAAAAAAGAAATACTTGTGAACAAGCCACATCTCCTATTTTATAATGTATAGTATGTGAATAAAGATGTACCCATCTTTAATCACTTCGATACATAATCCTACCGACCGCTGCAATGATGACAAACACACGTCCGCGCGTGGTCCGCCTTAGCTTTTCGAATAAATTAATGATATAAATTATGTATATTACTTATCAACAATCTATCCTAATTGAAATCTAGATCTACATATTACCTATCTTTAACAATAAATCACAAGTTGATTTTAATAGTAGGTATATAAAATATTTCGATCATAAATTCTAAAACGTATCATTTTGAAATAATATTTTTATCGTGAAAAGTTTCTGCTATTATGTTTTCAGCTTAATAGAAATCTAGGTAGGAACCTGAAGTAATATACTTATAAAAATAGGAGATGTGGCTTGTTCAGAAGTATTTCTTTTTTCGTTTCGAAAAAGAGCAATCAGCGACTGGCAGCCTCTTAACACTAAAAACTATCAAAGGCATCGGTCACTTCTTTTCTTTTAGATAATAGCTTATCATTAATATTTAAATTTATCTGTTTATTACGGGGTTTAGATTTTCCCGTTGTTAATTAGCTTATTAAAGGACTTTTCAATTTTATTTCTTAAATAAATACAATGATTTAGCCGCACGACACATTTCTTTAAAAGTTTTGGAATAAATCTTTAACATCACTACATAGTATAAAGCAAAGTCGCTTTCCGCTTCCCGCGTCTGTATGTATGTATGTATGTTTGCTTATATCTTTAAAACTACACAACGGATTTTGATGCGGTTCTTTTTAATAGATAGAGTGATTCAGGAGGAAGGTTTATATGTATAATAACATGCTACCCGTGCGAAGCCGGGGCGGGTCGCTAGTAAAGTATAAAGGTAGGGTCATGCAGCCGTGACTCCCTAGTTGCATAAAGTTCGTATAATTTATTTCTACTTCTATAAATACCAGGTGTAGCCCAGTCAGTAAACCCGACCTTACATCTAGTTTTGCTCGTTTGTAACTTAAAAATTTCACTGTGCTCCCTAGTTATTAAATTAGACAAATTGGTAAACTGGTCATATATGGTAGCTATGTCCTAGGTACTTACCACCCAATTCCGGTATCCGGTGGTAGAACATTCCAGTCCTGGCCAGCCACTCCAGCTGCATATGATGCAGGACCCTGTCTCCGGGGTGGTGGAACGCTGATGGAAGAGGACCCCCCGGAACTGGCTGCATTTGGGGGTAGTTGAAGAGGGCAGCTGATTGGGCAGCTACTAGCGCCGGGTTTTGGGGGAGGAGGCCTGGCTTGGGGATGATACCTGGGGGATACAAGAATTATTCAAAACATGCTGGCTATACTCCTTTAGATATTTCAACGTCCTCAGTCTGGGGTCGGAGGCACAGTTTTCGTTTAGTCATTTTGAATATAGACAGTAATGTATTTAATTTGTAAGTACTTTAGGAGATGATACCTGGGAATACAAGAAAGTGTTCAGAACTGTGCCCTTGACTACCCCCTTTAGACCTCAACCTAAGTCTGGAGTCAGAAGCATTTAATCTTCCATAATAAATAGTATATTATGCAACTAGTGAATAAAGGACGGATTTAAAGCGAGGGCCGTAGATGAGTCACGAGCAAGTGAAGGATTCTAATGATTGAATCACGAGCGCAGCGAGTGATTCAACTGTTAGAATCCTGAACGACGCGAGTGATTCATGGCCCTCGATATAAATTCGTACTTTATTCAGGAGTTGCATACTATACTTTATACCATGACTACGAGAATATTTATTTAATCTAATGCCAAACTCCTTGTCGCAAATATCGACCAATCAAATCTCGAGAATTTATTTGCACTAAAGAGTTTTGAATTTCGAATCTCAGCGCAAGGAGTTTGTGTAAGCATTGAAATAGAGACCGGATATATTTTGTGTTCCAAATTCAAACACCAAAATAGTAAATTCACTGTTTTGCGTGAATAAAATAAGCTTTTTAAAGTAGGTATGGTATAAAACATGTTTTTAATAAATAAACATGTTTTGATAAAAAGCCTGGTCAAGAGTACTCTAAACCGACGAGCATGCATGAGGAATGTGATGAGAGTGAATGAAGATAAAGAAGTAGGTCAGGATCGAAGCCGGAAAGCCGTGATCTCTGCCTACCTCTCTGGAAAACAGGCTTAATTATGTATGTATGTAATAAATTACTATAAAATTGCCGAAATATTTGAAACTACGCGCATAATTTCGGAACGACTGCACCAAATTGGATTATTCTTTTTTTGTTTTTTTCGTTATTGTCAGGTCAAGGGGACGGGAACTTCTTTCTTTATATATTAAAATGAATTGCTGTTGTTAGTCTAGCTAAAACTCAGAAACAGCTTGACCGGTTTTGATGATATTTTTTTTGTTGTGTTCGTAAATACTAGAACAATGTTTTTAAAGTTTTTATGTAGGGGAGAGCGGGGCTGAAAGTGCCGATTTTGACAAATCCTCATATTAATCGGATAAAAATATGAACTATGTCTGAAAGTAGTAGTTCATCTTTAGCCAAATTTAGTCTGCTGTATGAATTTACTTACAGATTTTGTACATTTTTAATAGTTTTTAAGAAAAATTGATTTATTTATACAGCGGCGGCAAGGCACAACCAACCCCCTCTTGGGGCGAGTTGTGCCGTAGCTGAGGTCAGTTGTGCCGTTGATAATGTTAAGTATTTAACATAAATAAAAAGTATTCTGAATTTAAAAGACATACATTTTATAATAATATATTTATTCGTCATACTTTTTATTACAAATCAACAGTTTTTAAACTTTAGTTATTTATAATACTAAGTATTATAATAATTAAAAAGAAATTGCCGTTACTTTTGTAATTACTTCAAACTCTTAAGAATATTTTTAATCAAGTTGTTTTTCCCTTGCCTTTTGCCTTCCCTTTTCCCTTAACTTTCTTTTTAGTTTCACTTTCTTTCTATTTTTTAGTAGCCATTCCTGCTCTTCATCTTCGTCATCAGAACTGTAATCTTGCAAAACTCTTCTCCTAGCGGGGTTCTTAGCATGTTTTTTTGTTTGATTACCTTTCCCCTTGCTTTTTCCTTGCCTTTTCCTTTCCCTTTTTCTTTAACCTTCTTACCCTCTACCTCTGTAGTTTCACTTTCTTTCTTCTTTTTTTATTATTTTACGACAGAAGTAAATAAGTATACTTTTTATTTTTTTGACATAGCATTGTAGTGTTGTGTGACTAATTTCTAATTCCACGTGAATTAGAAATTAGTCTTCAATCTTCAATCTTTGATGTCTGCATTGTAAAAGATCCTGAGAAGTAGTTTTCCTTTGAGTTTTCTCTTGTATTTCCTCATTCTGTAAAAGACAATCAATGCAGTATAAAATATCATGTCAAAAAGTATTTCTTCCTTTCATAAGTGCTAGTGAAAAACCAAAACAAAAACAATACTGGAATGATAAAGGTCGATTTGGGGTTAATTGTGCCGTGGCACAAGCAGCCCCGCAGGAACGGCACATTTTACCCCGTTTATGAGAGTGTGATATTTTGTCTCATATTTAAAAATCACTCTGTTTAAAGCATTAAAATTACACTGCATAACAAACTAGGATAAAAATAAAACATTTTAGTAAAACTCCCATATTAAAAGCACGAAAAAGGCTAACTTGCGACCAAAAAGTATCTAAATGAAAATATTTACTTACTTGGTGCTGGAAGACCCCTCATGCACTGCCACTAGGTCCACGTCGCTGACGCAACTAAAATGGAAGCCGTGTGTGCCGGACTGTTAAGCAATACGCGACGTATTAAAATGGTATATCTATCTATTTCTGTTTTCGAGATATTCGCGTCGGAACAACTTACCCCCGGCACTTTCAGCCCCGCTCTCCCCTACTTCCCGAAAAAATGAAAAAAATATTTCCCGTTCCCGTTCCCGTTAAAAAGTATCCTATGTCCGTCTCCTGGTTCTAGGTTCCCCACCAATTTCAGTAGGTTGTGGGTTCGATCCCCACCCGGGATAAACATTTGTGTGATGAACATACATGTTTGTTCTGTGTCTGGGTGTTATGTATAATAAGTATGTATTTACAACAAAAAAACGTATATAAGTATTCTATCAGTTATCTGGTTCACATAGTACAAGCTTTGCTTAGTTTGGGGCTAGATGGCGCTGCGTGAAATGTCCACCAATATTTATTTATTTATTTATATATAGATTATTGAAATTTAGACAAGACAACGTTTGTCAGGATAGTAACTTGATACAAAAACTTACCTGGTCTATAACTCTCATACTCCTCATTTCCACCTTCGACTCCTGGCGAAATAGGCGGACTGTACCCAGACCCGTTCCCATCATCAGACCCTGGACTCCCACTCCTCGGGGAGCTGTTCCCTGACCTGCTGCCTTCTCTATCCTCACTGAACTTATTAATCGTGTTCTGTTCTATTGTCGCATCATAGTTCTCTTGATATCTAGGGATATAATTCTTATTTTGGAGAAGAGTCAGATATTTCTGCTGGCTAAGTCTTTCTTGTAACGTAGACTCTGGCTCCAACTGCTTGGAAAGCAGTGCATCAATGCAAAAAGACTTCTTGTTCTGGATGCAGGTCTTCTCTTCGTAGTACTTGGGGCTGGTGGAACGCTCAGGGTTGGAGTCCTGGTCGATCTCAAGGGGCTTCTCGGAGGAGTCCCGTCGATACATTGTCTGGATTTGAGATGACATCTTACATGATCTGTTGAGAAAAGTTGAGTCTTAGGTCGCTGGGTCGAAGAATCTATGAAATAGTAGCTACCGCCTGCGGCTTCGCTCATGGTACCTGTACAAAAGCCGTGTTGGCCGAGTGGGAGGTACCTCGACTTTCAATCTGGAGGTCGTGGCTTCGAAACCTGGCGTGCATCAATGGATTTTTCTGTTCGAAAAAATTATATGCGCATCAAAAACACGTGCTCAAAACGGTGAAGGAAAACATCGTGAGGAAACCAGTCAGTATTCTTATAAGCGGCGATGGGCTTGCAACCTGTCACGTATGGAATGCTACTGCAAAATGTGGGCATGTGCCAAATATAATGTTTGGACGTGCCTCTGTCTACCCCCACTAGACATCAAAAATGATCTAAGCGTCTGGAGATCTGAGAGAATGTCTACCGTACTTGGGGATTACAGTCGTGAGATCCTAATTATTATTATTTTTTTTAGCTTATGATCTTATGATTAGCTCAGTTGGTAGTAACTCTGCCTTCTGCACTGTAGGTTGTGGGTTCGATCCCCACCCAGGGCAAATATTTGTGTCATGAACATAGATGTTTGTTCTGTGTCTGGGTGTTAATATGTATAATAAGTATGTATTTACAAAGAAAGTATATAAGTATTCTATCAGTTATCTGGTTCCCATAGTACAAGCTTTGCTTAGTTTGGGGCTAGATGGCGCTGTGTGTAAAGTCAAAAAAAAAATTATCACCTTTAATGCCCGAAACCATGGCTATTAAAAAATTTGTTGGCGATTGTGTTGTGTCCACTCTAAATTTACAATTCCTTAAAAACCGGCTAAGTGCAAGTCGGACTCGCTCACTATGGGTTCCGTACCATTATTTAAACGACAAAAAAACACGTTTTTACGACTTAAATTATTTTATTCTGTTTTTAGGGTTCCGTACCCAAAGGGTAAAAACGGGCACCTATTACTACGACTTCGCTATTCGTCTGTTCGTCTGTCTGTCACAGGGCAGTTTCATGAACTGTGATAGCTCATCAGTTAAAATTTTCACAGATGATGTATTTCTGTTGTCTTCTAGGGTCCCGTTACCCTTTGTGTACGGAACCCTAAAAATTATCCCCTATTTCATGTTTTGAGATTTTGAAAAACGTCTACATTATGAGGTCGATTAATTTAATAAGAATTCTTTTTCAGGAATCTTTATATACATACATACTTTATATATATATATATATGTACTATAGATTTTTTATATGTACCTACTCTCAAACCGATAGCTCTATTTTCTTTATAATTAAATTTGATGATAGCCCACCATATTAAAATATCCGAATACGTTTTAATATGCATTATCACTTTATTAAAAGCGCGTTATCGCGTTGATAATGGCGTGTGACCGACAGGCGCACTCCATAATAAAATAATGGCGATAATATTATTTAATTTACTCAATCACTCCATCGATAAAAATGGCAGACTAACAGACAACACTCAAATTTGTACCATATTTAGCTAAAACGGAAAGATCCACTTTTTTTAGGGTTACGCATACGCAGGCAAGAACTCGGCACGCACGAAGGGTTCCATACTATTATAAATAACGGCAAAAAAACGTTGTATGGGAGCACCACTTTTATTCTGTTTTTAGTATTTACATCAATAGCGGCAACAGAACTACATCATCTGTGAAAATTTTAACTGTTCTATCACGGTTCATGAGATACAGCCCTGTGACAGACAGACGGACAGCGAAGTCTTAGTAATAGGGTCCCGTTTTTACCCTTTGGGTTACGGAACCCTAAAAACGGTAAAATATCGATAACGCTACCTAAACCCAGAAGTAAAAATTTTCTTTGACATTGCTACGTAACGGACACGTCATACATATATTAGTTATACAATTTTTTTTGTAGGTAACGTACTAGAAGCTAGTGTTTCTGTATTGTTTCTATAATCCTAATAATATTATAAATGCGAAAGTTTGTGAGTATGTATGTATGTTTGTTCCTCAATCAGGCGAACAACATTAAACGACAAAACGGATTGAGTTGAAATTTGCTGTAGATGTCGATATAATTCCCGAATAAATAATAGACTACTTTAATATATGAAAAAAATCCCAAAAGTGATAAAAAAAACGTAAATGGGATGATTTCGGTATAGATGGCGCTGGTGAGCAACAAATCTGATATCACTGACTATATATCACTTATTGAAATTTGACAGGACATCGTCTGTCACGGGTCGGCTAGTTTTGTTCCTAAACTTATTTTTACTTTTTAATATTTTGGTGGCTGAATAAATGGTTTTTTCTTTCTTACTATTCCAACTAACAGTAATTTTATAACGGTTAAATATCGGTATAGCCCAACCTTTATCGGATAACTATATCGTTATATTTTTACGGTATTGGCACCGTATACCTCTCTGTATATTTATTGATTCCTATTCTACATTTTTCTTTCAAAACAAGCTTTTGTAAAATCCTCCTTTAAGACGCTCCCAGTCGACGATTATTTTTGTTCGAAACGAAAAAAGAAATACTTGTGAACAAGCCACATCTCCTATTTTATAATGTATAGTATATGTGAATAAAGATGTACCCATCTTTAATCACTTCGATAAATAATCCTACCGACCGCTGCAATGATGACAAACACACGTCCGCGAGTGGTCCGCCTTAGCTTTTTGAATAAATTAATGATATAAATTATGTATAATTACTTATCAAAAATCTATCCTAATAGAAATCTAGATCTACATATTACCTATCTTTAACAATAAATCACAAGTTGATTTTAATAGTAGGTATATAAAATATTTCGATCATAAATTCTAAAACGTATCATTTTGAAATAATATTTTTATCGTGAAAAGTTTCTGCTATTATGTTTTCAGCTTAATAGAAATCTAGGTAGGAACCTGAAGTAATATACTTATAAAAATAGGAGATGTGGCTTGTTCAGAAGTATTTCTTTTTTCGTTTCGAAAAAGAGCAATCAGCGACTGGCAGCCTCTTAATATTACATTGTCATCAGAACTTGACAAGAATGCAAAGTTTTTACACAATCGAACTATTTACTAAGGAGTTCCTTGAGAGCTAGCTACAGTTCCTGACTCCATCATCAGATCAGTTCGCTGTCACTATATTACTTTGTCACTGAAGTTACATCAGGTATATTAAATTACAGCTTAATAGGTTGGAAGGAACTGGTTAAAAATTCTATACAAAATTTATAGAAAAATAAATGCATATTGGTGGATTTTACACACAGCGTCATCCAAGGCCCCAAACTAAGCAAAGCTTGTACTATGGGAACCAGATACTTAAATTACTTATAAGTATACTTTTTTTTAATACATAGGTACTTTTTAGGGTTCCGTAACCCAAAGGGTAAAAACGGGACCCTATTACTAAGACTTCGCTGTCCGTCTGTCTGTCACGGGGCTGTATCTCATGAACCGTGATAGCTAGACAGTTGCAATTTTCACAGGTTATGTATTTCTGTTGTCGCTATAACAACAAATACTAAAAATAGAATAAAATAAATATTTAAATGGGGATCTCATACAACAAACCTGATTTTTTTGCAGGTTTTTATAAATAATGGCACGGAACTCTTGGTGCGCGAGTCCGACTCGCACTTGGTTAATCTAAGTTAATCTCACAAATGGTTGCCCTGGGGATCGAACCCACAACCTACAGCGCAGAAGGCAGAGTTACTATCAACTGAGCTGTAAATTAAATAAAAGTAATAATTAATAAAATTAAATAAAAGCTTGTAATTAGAGAGAACGCGTTGAAATCTTTTGTATGGACTACGAAACTTCGTAGCATCGTAGATACTAAAAATTAGGATCACGACTGTAATCCCCAAGTACGGTAGACGTCCTCTCAGATCTCCAGACGCTTAGATCTTTGGAGATATCTAATGGCGGTATTCACAGGCACGTCCAAACATTTGGCAGAGGTTAGCATTCCATACGTGATAGGTTGCAAGCCCATTCATTCATACAACCACACTGGAGCTCTACATAGCATTAAAGAAAAGGATCATTTAAAAATATGATAGGCCCCAAGCCGTGTTTGTTGCCTGATTCTTCCAGGCTTTGTGGCGAATCGGCGTAGCTTCACCTAGTTTCTAAGACGTTTCAAAGTGATCCTTGTGATTTTATTGAAATAAATGATTTTTGAATTTGAATTTGAAAAATAACACATTTTAGTGCGCAATAAAACTTATCGAATCAAAAAAATCCATTGATGAATTAATATTTCAACTTCGAACGACCATCGAATTGAAACTATTGAAAGTCGTGATGGGTTCGATAAAGACAAGTTTGAATAGATATTAAATTCTCTATGGTTTGTTTTATATTGTTTTGTTGATTGTTTTAATTATAATATTAATAAATAATAATAAGTAAACAGATAACTACTGGCGGACATTTTAAACGTTATTATTAATATTGTTTCTTTGCAGTTGTTTTCTTACAGGCTGTTATCCTAAAGGCTTTCTTAAAAAATGAGCTCCAAGACGTTAAATTAATTTCTGGACTGCAGAATACGATTTTTTTTAAAAGTTAGTTTTCTTACCTATTATAACAAACTAAAACAAAAGACACTGACTAAAATAACTGTCAAAATCACCTCACAAGATCACACAACTTTGAAACAAAAAAACAATTGTCAAACTGTAAAAAAACTAATTTTCTATTACGAACACTCACTCCATCGGCCTAGCAATAAAATCCTCCGATTAAAAAAAAACAATTTGAAATTCGAACCTAATTCGTTCGGATACCGACCGCGATCCTTCGTCACATAGAACTGAATTATTTTATTTCTACAATCTGCTATTATCATACCATATGTCACTGGTCGAATGGGCGTTACTGTAACCAACATAAAAAGGCATTCTGTCACTCCGCAGCAGTACTGAAACAGAGCTCAGTTTATATTGGACGTAATTTCGTCCCTCCCATTCGTTGTCTCGTTCTATTGCATTGTTTCTCTGTCTAAAGTAATTATCCCTGTGAGTTGTAAGCTCGTTTTGGCCACCACACTAGATTTTCGTGTTTGCGTTCTTTCGTTTTTGTTTGACAAGGTATTTTTGGTGCGGCTACTCTCCTAATTATTTTATTCTTTGTTTAATTTATAATTATTTTCTTTATTAATTGTTAATTAAGTTCAGCTGTAAGATTATAATGTTTTAGGTACTTTTTTAATCATGCGTGACTGCTACCTGCGTCTGTTTTGATAGACATTCGTAGGATTTTTTTGGTATGAATTTCATTCGAAAAATTATGTTTTATTATGAAAATTCTTCATTATTTTTAAAGGTAATAAGGTTTTTTTTTTTAGTTTGATCCTAAAGTTTTAGGTAAGGCAACATTGAGGTTGACTTTATGGATAGTTTCCGTGTCGACTAGAGTAGATAGTCTTTTCGAGATTTAGCTCTGACAAAATCTTTCTAAATGATATAACTTTTTTCGGTAAATCATTCATTTTAGGCAAATACTTATATATTTTTTTATTATACCAGGGACCAAAACAAAAAAAAGCGACAAAATTAGATTAACTGTACCTACCTATCGTCAACAAATACTAAAGGATTCATGAAGGTGTAGTCAGGGGCATATCCAAACTTACCATTTAGTAACGCTACCCCCACGAAGATATAATTGAATGTCATGATAGGCTAAAAAAGCTCTTCGTGGTCTTATTCATTGATTTTATCTAAATAATTACCATTCTAATAATCAAATGAACAAAAAATTTAACCAAACAAAATTCACGTCGAAATTCAAATCTCTAAAGTTAATTACACAAATTCCTACTTAGACCATTTTGATCGCCGTTTCCGAACGAAGCCGAACGAAAAGGACAGATGTCATTCTTTTCCTTTCTTTTTCCATTGTCTCGGGAAGAAAGGGCGGCAAGTTTTTTGGCCAATGGAATTTTTGTGTGACAAGGAGAGCTGGCGAAATGCAAAGGTGCGAAAGAGAGTGTAGACTCCTTATGAGAAATTAGACAGTGGTTTTTATGCGTCTAAATTGAGGCACTTAAGTATATGTTTCACAGGATTAATTCGCAAATTGCAGGATTTTCGGAAACTGTCACGAATGCGAAAGATACTTCTATCTTCACTAATGTTATAAAGATTTTTGTTTGTAATGAAACTCAAAAACTATCTAGTTAACCGATTTCAAAAATTCTTTCTCAATTACTAAGCTACATTATCCCTGAGTAACATAGGCTATATTTATTAATGGAAAAAATAGGGATCTCTATTAAAACTTCAATAATGTAACCCAAGGTGTAATTTTTTTTACCGTGCGACGCCGGGGTGGACTGCTAGTTTGTTATAAGTAGGTATATAGCTGAGAATTGTACCTACCTAATGTTTAGATTTGGATACGTTTTTAAGAAGATTAATAGAATACATTTTTAGATATATTTCTGCATGTGGTCTAGATGTTGCAAATAGATTTGGCTTGGGGTGTTTCACAACCGGCCGCCAGCCTAACGTTAACCCTCCTTGGGAATACTGGCTTGATATATTTACTTTAGATATATTTCGGCATGCGTAGAATAAAATTGAATCACGACTGTAATCTCCAAATACGATAGACATTCTTTTATCTATTGTAGTCAGGGTGGTAGGCAGAAACACATCAAAAAATAACATTTTATAGTCATCAATTCTGCACCACAAACTAAAAACTTACTTTAAAAACTAACATAATAGGTAGTAATAATAAGATTTCTGTTGAAAAATATTTTTCAATGACAAGCTTTTGTAAAATCATTTAAACCATCGAGCACCAGCGCACTATCACCTGTCACATCATATAACATTGTCATCGGAACTTGACAAGTATGCAAAGTTTTTACTCAATCAAAGTATTTACTGAGGAGTCCCATTGTGTGTGTCTGTTGAACAGCTCCTGACTCCATCATCAGATCAGCTCACTGTCAAAATTTCAGCTCAATCGGTTGGGGATAACTGCATCAAAATTCCACCTTAACAAACATAGTTACATACATACATACATACATTGCAAGTTAAATAAAAGCTTGTAAAAATCAAAAAACACGGATCGATTTTTACGGATTTCATTTTCTTGCGATGTTTTTCTTTTACAAACTGTCAACGTCAAACAAAATGGCGGGTAATAGCATGAAAAGTTTTCAATTCGGGCTCGCTTTTACACGATTATTATGCCTCGCGGATTGGGGAGACTTAATATGCTAGGGGGGTAGTAATGAGCCCCACTGGGGGAGGTCCATCTTCAAGAATGAGTGTGGATCTATGTCAATATCATGGCTAGATAGACTACATAGCTCATAGATTTTTCACGCTAAATATAACCTAACAAATCTATAATTATAAATATCAATGCCACTTTTCATTGTAATTTTATAACTCAAGAACGGGCTCACCTATCCAAACCAAATGTTTAGGCTTTGTTCGGACTATTTAGTAGATGGTTTATGTGAAGTTTGCACAAAATCGGTAGAGCGGTTTAATTTTTTTTAATATTTCACTTTATACGTAGCGAAGCACATACCTACCGGGCCGCTAGTACTAAATAAATAAATTTTGTGGACATTATCACTCAGCGTCATCTAGCCACAAACTAAGCAATGCAAACTTACTATGTAAAACCTACTTTTTTTGTACCTAAATACCTACATTATAACACCCAGACATAGGACAAACATCTACGTTCATCACACAAATGTATGTTGGGGATCGAACCCACAACCAAGAAGGCCAGTCAACTTACTACAACTACTATCTACTAGTACCTGCCTATAGATTATTTCTAGATACAGCTTAAAGTATATTTTTCTACTACAATATTTTTTTTCGGAACGAATTAGTACCTACCTACATATCACAAATGTGGAAATCATAGTTTTAAAACAGTTACCTAGTACAATCTTTATTAGTAGATATGCATACTTCTTGCACGAAACGTGTTTAATACACATTCACAAATAAAAGTAAAAAAAAACATTAAAAAAAATTGGTAGATTACTTAGTCTAACTGAAGAGTAGAATGGATTACCGAGCTATGCTTGAATTTATTTACCCGCGCATAAAAAGTTTTGACTTTGACAGTTAAAAAACGTGCATCTGGCGCCAAATAAAAAAAGATGGCGTACTTTTTCGCTTCATTTTACGATATTCTTGAAGATTGGAGAGATTAAAATTTTGAGAGGGTGAGTAATTATTCTCAATGGAATAATTTTCTTAAGGTTACAATTTAGAATAAAGAACTAGTGTGGTGAAGGGATTCCTATGACAATGCCTCCTTTTTTGCCGATGAGTACCTCTATCATCTATCTTAAGTTTTATTGTATGTAATGGATAAACTTAAACACTATTAAGTAAGTATACCAATTTTAAAAAGTTCTTTCATCTATTAAAAGCTCCATTATCAGCGAGTAGCAAAGGCTACATTTTATTTTCATTAAGTAGAGATCTCCACGAAAATTGCAATAATGTGACCTAATACCTACCGTATTGAATATTGGCTATTATCTTTATTATTCATCACACACGTGCAAGGGGCTTGAGTAGTACTTTTAATAATTATTCTTGTTTGAGCCTTCACCTTGTTCGATTGGCATCACACTGGAGCTCTACATAGCTTTAAGAAAAGGATCATTAAAAAAAGGTAGACCCCAAGCCGTGTTTGTTGCCTGATTCTTCTAGGCTTGGTCGCGTGGAATCGGCGTAGCTTCACCTAGTTCCTAAGACGTTTCAAAGTGATCCTTGTGATTTTATTGAAATAAATGATTTTTGAATTTGAATTTTGAATTTAAATTTGGGCGGACTCAGCGGACTGCTAGTAGCTTAAATGTACTGGCTTCACATCTCAGTTGGTGTGTGTGTAGGTTGTGGGTTCGATCCCCACCCAGGACAAACATTTGTTTGATGAAGATAGATATTAATTTTGTCTGGCTGTTATAATGTAGCTAACTAGATATTTATAAGTAGGTTAGTAAGTATGGTATAAGTTTACAAAAAAAACATGTAAGAAGCTTTACTTAGTTTGTGTATAGATTGCGATGTATGAAATTAGTTTTGTCTAGGTGTTAGTAGCTAACTAGATATTTATAAGTACTTAGGTTCAAAACGGTGAAGGAAAACATCGTGAGGAAACCAGTTAGTATTTTTGTAAGCGGCGATGGGCTTGCAACCTGTCACGTATGGAATGCTAACTAACTGCAAAATGTGGGCATGTGCCAAATATAATGTTTGGACGTGCCTCTGACTACCCCAACTAGACATCTTCGAAGGATCTAAACGCCTGGAGATCTGAGAGGATGTCCACCGTACCGTACCTACTTGGGGATTACAGTCGTGATCCTATTTATTTATTTTTTACAAGCTGACCCCGCGATCTTCGTATCGCTTTAGAATTAACAAAAATGTTGTCTTAAGTTCTAGTTCCCGTTTCCGTTACCGTATTATCAAACCTAATAAAGCTCAAATTGACTCTACGTTTTAATTAGAAAACTTTTGTATGGGAAAAAGAAAAGGGCTGTTTTTTGGGTTTTTCCGGCAATTATTCGATTTTTTCTCACCTTTTAAACCTTCCCTAGACCTCCACAAACATTTCAAGACCAAGATAAGACAAATCCGTTTAGCCGTTCTCGAGTTTTAGCGAGACTAACGAACAGCAATTGATTTTTATATAGGTATATAGATTTTTTATTATAAGTAGGTTAGTATGGTATAAGTTTACAAAAAACATGTAAGTACCTAAGTATTCTATCAGTTATCTAGTTTCCATAGTTTGCGCTATATGGCGATGTATGAAATACCGTCAATAAAAAATATTATCGTTTGTAAATCTTCTTTATCGTACTTTGGCTTATAAAGTCCATAAATTACTTTAAAATCGTATATTTTTACTATTTTTCCCATAAACCAACAATTAGGTACTTCCCACGCTGCTTATCTGCCTAATATGTTTGTGTATGTCTGTTTGTTGTGTGTGTTTGCGAAGCAGATAACGGTGTGGTCGAAAATTTGTGCAACCATTACCAAATACCACAGGATAATAAACAATTATTTATTTAGTTGTAACGCAATTAGCGCAACAAATAGTTATGGTGGCAGTTTTTGTTGTCACGACAATGTGACAAAAATTTCGTAAAATACGATCGATCTAATTCATTTTAAAAGCTTTTATATAACTTGCAATATATGTTACTATGTTTGTTATGGTGGAATCTTGCAACTCAATTTTGAAGCAGTTATCTTCAACCGATTGAGCTGAAATTTCGCATACTTGTGTAATCTCGGTGACAATGCAATAATATGACAGCGAGCTGATCTGATGATGGAGTCAGGAGCTGTTCAACAGACACTCTCAATGGAACTTAGTAAATACTTTGATTGAGTAAAAACTTTGCATACTTGTCAAGTTCCGATGACAATGTTATATTATATGACAGGTGATAGCGCGCTGGTGCTCGATGGTATAAAGTAATATGTGAAATGTTTGGTTTTTTGTATGGTTTGTCAACGTGTTGTGCCGACCAGGAGAAGAAAATGAATGAATCTTATATAAATATATATAAAACTCTCGTGTCACAGTGTTTGTAACCAAAACTCCTCCGAAAGGGCTTGACTGATTTTTACCCCTAAGTTATAAGCATAAAGTTTGGGAAAAACTAAAAGTGCTTTTTTTCTGTGGTATTATTGAAATTTGACATGACAACGACTGTTGGGAGTTAGTATTAGTATAGATGTCTAATTGACTACTATATTGTGCCTTCCGGTAGGTACCTACATACATTTTTAAAGACTTATTGGATAAACAAAATACCTTACAAACGAAGATAGATCGACTTAGATATTAGAAATATCGTTTATCTAAATCTAAATCTAAATATATAAAACTGTTGCGGTACTGACTGACTGATCTGTCAATGTACAGCCTAAACCACTGGTCAAACAAACATGAATTTTTTATGCTGTATTCTTAAGTGTGTAAGGGTGCACTAAGAATGAAATTACTTACTGAATAGTACTTTTAATTATTATTCTTGTTTGAGCCTTCACACTGGAGCTCTACATAGCATTAAGGAAAGGATCATTGAAAAAAAGACCCCAAGCCGTGTTTGTTGCCTGATTCTTCTAGACAATGGTCGCGTGGAATCCGCGTAGCTTCACCTAGTTCCTTAGACGTTTCAAAGTGATCCTGGTGATTTTATTGAAATAAATGTTTTTTGAATTTGAATTCTCGAGATTCAATACCTAAGGGTCCTAAGGTTCTAGGGTCCCTAAGGTGTAGGGGGGTTGAAGTCTGATAATAACTTCAGGTGAACTAACCCTCGTATTCAAGAACGACACTATGAGAACACGCACCCACAGTGGACGAAATCTTTTTTCATAAAAATCACTTTAGGTATGTGTTGAGCGGCACTATGGCGCAAGCTACCGTGTGCCTTTAGAGCTCAACTTTGGCAAGAGGCACACGACAATGTGCCTCTAGTCACACTATGCAGTGTCGCACAACACATAAAAGTGTTTTTTATGAAAAAAAATTTCGTCCACTTTGGGTGCGTGTTCTCATAGTGTCATTCTTGAATACGAGGGTAAGTCGCGTGGATTTCCACTAGCTACAGATAAAGACGTCTCGTGTCAGAAACTTTAATTTGAGTTATTTTGCACTTGACAGCTAGGGTGACTATGATTTTAGCACAAGACGAGACTTCATATTTATTTATTTATTGTTTCAGTTGTTATTCTTAGTTTTATACAATTATTTCAAAAAAGAGATGAGTAAAAATGAAATAAGATCACGACTGTAATCAATCTGCATCGATCCTTGAAAATATCTAAAGGGGGTAGTCAGAGGCACGTCGAAACATTATGTTTGGCAATAAAATCTTTGGACTTTAACAGTGACAAATTAAACACAATATTGTGATGACAAAAAAATAATGGTAGGTAAAACCAATATTTAAGACGAGTAATAATTGTTTTTGATGAATGCAGAATCGTTTTTTCTCAATAACCGCAAAACATACGGTTTTGTTTTTTATGACAAAGATAACTTAATTAAAGACAGAAACACGATTGGTGAAACTTTTCTCGATAGATTTATTTTCCAAAGTTGGCTCTTCAAAAACACTAGTTTCGTTTTTAATCAAAACTATGAATAGCTAAATAGTTCATTTTTATATAATTCGTTAGATAATCATACTAGCTACCTAAATTAAAAACTTTTTTTTTTAAATATGATGGTTTTCAATATAATGCAGTTTTATCACTTTTTCCGTCTTATCCGGGTAGACTCAGCCCATACAAAACGTAAAAAATTTCACTTATCACCTTAAAAAAATTGTGTCTTTCATCCATGATCACAAAATGGCCAATCCAGACGACGTGATTGATTAACAAACAATCATCCAATATCTAATTTCGTTTCTATAATAATAAGTGTGATACGGTGGTTTTCATAACGCATGGTCACCGCAACATGTCAACGGCGCCATGACACCTGTCACGATAACGTCACTTTACTTTGAATTATTTGGTTTTTAGTGGAATGTTTGTCAAGATATCGACAAAGTTGTGTGAATGTAACTGACACTATTTCGAACGATTAGAGAAGGATGTTGACATTCTAATGTCATTTTAAAATACTAAACAGACATAGATATCTTTTCTTCTTTTAAAATAAATAGGATCACGACTGTAATCCCCAAGTACGGTAGACATACTCTCAGATCTCCAGACGCTTAGATCCTTTGAAAATGCCTAGTGGGAGTCAGAGGCACGTCCAAACATTATATTTAGCACATGCCCACATTTTGCAGTAGTTAGCATTCCATACGTGACAGGTTGCAAGCCCATCGCCACTTATAAGAACACTAACTGGTTTCCTCACGATGTTTTCCTTCGCGTTTTTGATGCACGCCGGGATTTGAACCCAAGATCTTCAGATTGAAAATCGAGGGCATTATATCTACATCTACAGCAAATTTCAACTTAATCCGTTGTCTCGTTTAGGCTTGATTGAGACACAAACATACAAACAAACTCACAACTTTCGCACTTATATTAGAAGGATTACAACCAAAAACACTATATCTTCTATTAGTTCATATTGATAACGAAATATTTTTTAATAATAATTCCTGTAATGTAACAGTGATAGATAATTATCAGGTAAATTTAAACTATCCAGTTATTTTTTTAGTTTTATAAATTTATTTAATACTAGCGACCCGCCCCGGCTTCGCACGGGTAGCATGTTATTATACATATAAACCTTCCTCCTGAATCACTCTATCTATTAAAAAAAACCGCATCAAAATCCGTTGTGTATTTTTATAGATATAAGCAAACATACATACATACATACAGACGCGGGAAGCGGAAAGCGACTTTGCTTTATACTATGTAGTGATTAGCAGTCTGCCCCGGCGTCGCTCGGGTGTAATAATGATTTTATGGCAATTTTTTTTACACCTTGGGTTACATTATCGAAGTTTTAATAGGGATCCCTAATAGTTAGACATATAGTATTACAGACTTTTTTGTAGATATTCTTCTATAAAACTGTAGTACATCACTTTGCTCTATTGTCTAGCAAACGCAATATAAGGATTTTTTTTCACACATTGGGTTACATTATCGAAGTTTTCATACGGAACCCTAACGTTTTTGAAAATAATCTATAGCCTATGTTCATCAGGGATAATGTAGAATTCTGATGGTGAAAGAATTTTTCAAATCGGTCCAGTAGTTTTGGAGCCTATTCGATGCAAACAAACAAACAAACAATCAAATCTTTCCTCTTTATAATATTAGTATAGATATAGATATAGATTGGTGGGCATTTTACATAGCGCTATCTAGCCCCAAACTAAGCAAAGCTTGTATGGGTACCTAGATTTCGTAAGTTTTGTTACCTCGACTTTCAATCCGAAGGTAGTGGCTTTGATTCCCAAGACAAGACAAACATTTGTGTGATGAACATTATACAGGGTGAAATCGTAAACACACGTCAAATTGATATGGGTGGTTCAGTATACGTAATAGTTTGGTTTCATGAAAAAATAATACACATTTAAAAAAAAAACAACAACTGATGTAATCAATTTAAACGATGCAGACAAAGTCAATGTATTCAGATAAGTTCATAATATCAGTGTTTTTTTTTGTAAAAATATTTAAAAAATAATATTCGGATAAAAAAAATTTAAAGTATCAAGTTAATTTAGTTGAACTAAGTACACAAAACTTTGCGAGTGTAATAAGATGCCTTTGCAGTTGTTGTTTTTTTTTTTTTAATGTGTATTATTTTTTCATGAAACCAAACTATTACGTATACTGAACCACCCATATCAATTTGACGTGTGTTTACGATTTCACCCTGTATGTTTGTTCTGTGTCTGGGTGTTAATATGTATCTAATGTATCTATCATTATATTGTACTCACAAAAAAAGAGCTATTCAAGCATTCCACGAGTTATTTGGTTCCCATAGCATAAACTTTGCTTAGTTTGGGGCTAGATGGCGCTGTGTGAAATGTACACTAATATTAATTTATTTTGTTTTCTCTTGGCTACGGCGTAGAGGTGCTACGAAGTGCTACGTCTTAGTAATATAGTAAATTGAATATCGTCTCTTGACTTTTCGATTGGTCAAAATATTTTCGTCGTTTTTAGGGTTCCGTACCCAAAGAGTAAAAACGGGACCCTATTACTAAGACTTCGCTGTCCGTCTGTCTGTCACAGGGCTGTGTCTCATGAACCGTGTTAGATAGACAGTTGAAATGTTCACAGATGATGTATTTCTGTTTCTGCTATAGCAACAAATACTAAAAACAGAATAAAATAAATATTTAAGTGGGGCTCCCGTACAACAAACGTGATTTTTTTGCCGTTTTGTATAGATAATACAACGGAACCCTTCGTGCGTGAGTCCGACTCGCACTTGGCCGGTTTTTTAATCATAATTACTCGTCTACATTAAAAAAAAATATATAGGTATTTGGATAAAAGTCAATTTATTCTGCCTCCCTACAACACAACATAAATACAATATAATACAACATGTTGTACATTAACTCCTGTTTGCCATCACTTAAAGTCACTTACTGTCAATTAGCAGGGAGATAACAAAAAGATAGTGTGCTGATAGGCAGAACATTGATAATGGTGTCGATTCTGTTGGCACCGAGCTAACCCTAAAATTTCCTAAAATAAAATTAAAACAATTTCGCTCCTATTCCTTTACGTTGAAGTCTAAATTAGAGTAACCTATATACCGAAGAATTCTTAAATTTAGATTTTTTTTTAAATTACGTTCTTTTTCGTATATTACGGATGTGAAAAGTCAAAATTTCACTTTAGTCAGCACCTTTTTATATGCTGACAAAATTTACGTAAAAAAACCGTTAAATTACTTAAAACTGGCCTACGTTTTTAAACTGTCATCCTGAGGTTACGCGAATTGAGACTTTAACGTAATAGGAATAAGAGAATCGTGTTTTAAATTGTAAAATGGATACAATATCGCCACCTACTTTAATTTAGACCTTAAGAGGCTGCCAGTCGCTGATTGCTCTTTTTCGAAACGAAAAAAGAAATACTTCTGAACAAGCCACATCTCCTATTTTTATAAGTATATTACTTCAGGTTCCTACCTAGATTTCTATTAAGCTGAAAACATAATAGCAGAAACTTTTCACGATAAAGATATTATTTCAAAATGATATGTTTTAGAATTTATGATCGAAATATTTTATATACCTACTATTTAAATCAACTTGTGATTTATTGTTGAAGATAGGTAATATGTAGATCTAGATTTCTATTAGAATAGATTTTTGATAAGTAATTATACATAATTTATATCATTAATTTATTCGAAAAGCTAAGGCGGACCACGCGCGGACGTGTGTTTGTCATCATTGCAGCGGTCGGTAGGATTATTTATCGAAGTGATTAAAGATGGGTACATCTTTATTCACATATACTATACATTATAAAATAGGAGATGTGGCTTGTTCACAAGTATTTCTATTTTCGTTTCGAACAAAAATAATCGTCGACTGGCAGCGTCTTAACGTGAAGGAATAACTGATAATGTACATATTTTATTGAATGATTACTAATATTTTAACTATGACTTTTATACCAATGTTTTGACTTCCTAATTCTATTTATAATTTAATTTACTTGTTATAAATTTTTATTTATGCATTTTTACAATATTCAATATTTTATATAACTGTGTTTTAGTTCGTAATTTGATTATTTTAAATGTTAAATCTTAATTAATTAGTGTAAGTGGTTTATCCGTTCTAATCTATACTAATATTATAAAGAGGAAAGATTTGATTGTTTGTTTGTTTGTTTGTTTGCATTGAATAGGCTCCGAAACTACTTGATCGATTTCAAAAAAAAAATCACAATTAGAATTATAGATTATCCTTGAACATAGGCTATAGAATATTTTCAAAAATGTTAGGGATCTGTATGAAAACTACGATAATGTAACCCAACGTGTGAAAAAAAATCGAAAAAAAATCCTAATATCGCTTACGCTGCGGAAATGATTGACAATAGAGCAAAGTAATGTACTACAGTTTTATAGATAACATCAATATCTACAAAAAAATCCGTAATACCATATGTCTAACTTTTAGGGATCCGTATGAAAACTTCGCTAATGTAACCCAAGGTGTAAAAAAATTACCCATAAAATCATTAATTCATCCGTGCGACGCCGCGCCGGGGCGGACTGCTAATTAATCACTACATAGTATAAAGCAAAGTCGCTTTCCGCTTCCCGCGTCTGTATGTAATATGTATGTATGTATGTTTGCTTATATCTTTAAAACTACACAACGGATTTTGATGCGGTTTTTTTTTATAAATAGAGTGATTCAAGAGGAAGGTTTATATGTATAATACATGCATAATATAGTAGAGAAACACTGATAATTTTAGAGGTTTCTAATGTGATGTCGTAAATAAACACATTTTTTTGCGCTTGCATTGCAAATGCTGGCTGAACCCCACGAGATATATCAAAATAATGTATTGTACACCTTAAAAACGTCTACAAAAAAGTCCACGATGTTATTAGAAATGTCTTACGCACAGCGAAGCGGGCACGGGTCAGCTAGTAAATGAATAAATTAATTTTATTTTAGGAAATGTTTGGTGTTAGCACGGTGCTAACAGAATCGACACCGATACCTACTGCTTTTAGCTACTGGCTTATTGCTACCCCTCTTATCTTAATGTTGGCTAACTTGTAAACACGTGTGTGCAATAAATGGTTGTATAAACCAGTAAAGCGTGAGTCGGACAAGCTTTTATTTAACTTGCACTGGACCTCCAGTGCAAGTTAAATAAAAGCTTGTCCATTTCGACTGTTCGACAGCGACTTTCATTTCAAAGGTCGAGGGTTCGTCAAAGGATTTTTCTGTGCGAAAAAATATGCGCATCAAAAACACGTGCTCAAAACGGTGAAGGAAAACATCGTGAGGAAACCAGTTAGTGTTCTTATAAGCGGCGATGGGCTTGCAACCTGTCACGTATAGCTATAACTACTGCAAAATGTGAGCATGTGCCATAACAGAAAACTTCTTGAGTTTTTTGTGGTTGGTGGCATTTTAATATAGATTGTCACCTGTCACCTGTCACAGTGGAAGGTGACAAGAGTGTTGAAGTCACGATAAAAACATGAAACCTATGGTAAATTAAATATAGACATGTTAAAAATATATATTTCACGAAAGTGATACATAGTGTAATTTATTGTTTTGTTTCGAAAACTTATTTATTTATTCATCCCTGAATCCATCTCTGTGTTCATTGGAACAACAGCCAAGTTGATTAACGTGGCCACTGTGTCCCTCTCCCTCTCACGTATGTCTGTCTCACTCGCACAGTTTTGTAGCTTCACTTAGTATCTATACATATAATAAAACTGTAGAAGAGTTCAATTCTGTACATTGAATAAAAACAAAAAAAAAATACTCCTAGAGGTCTTCATATAAGTAACAGAAGCCAAAAAAAAACATTTTAAAATTTTTGTCTGTCTGTTGTCTGGCTTTCATGCAAAAACTACTGGACGGATTTTGATGAAACTTTTTTTGTTATGTAGCTATTAGTCCTCGGCAACATATAGGCTATAATTTATTTTGAAGATTAGAATACCAGATGTGAAACTATCTGTCCTCCAGCGAAGCGGGCACGGGTCAGCTAGTATTTAATAAAATGCTGGTAGATAATTCCTCGGCATTAAGTCCGCCTTTTTGTATTAAATTATGATTGCAATTAAACTATTAATAAATCTAATATATAAAATTCTCGCATGTTTACGGCTTAAACTATTTTTATGAATTTTTTGTGTATATTTGGTATAAAATATATTAATTCAAAAATAACTAAAATGATAGTGAAAATGTTTCCAGGCCGGAAAATTCGACTTTTCTCTACGTACTATGTGTAGGACATTGGTTCCCAATACAGGTGTACTACATTATATGACGTAAAGAATTTTCATATAAAAATGTTCTATACATAGTATGCAAGACAGGGCAGGACGTTAAAGAATTTTATTTCTCATAAAAACTCAAAGTTCACTTAAAATGAGCTACAAAAATAATAATTAAATATTGCGTTTTAAATGATTACACCTAGGGGCCTAGTACGGTAGGTATATTTTTAAATAGATCGATAAGTTAAACGCAAACAAATTAACAATAAATACAACAATAAAATATATCTTCTTATGAATAAAAACCGGCCAAGTGCGAGTCGGACTCGCGCACGAAGGGTTCCGTACTATTATCTATAAAAACGGCAAAAAAATCATGCTTGTTGTATGGGAGCCCCCCTTAAATATTTAATATATACTATTTTTAGTATTTGTTGTTAGAGCAGCTATAGAAATACATAATCTGTGAAAATTTCAACTGTCTAGCTGTCATGGTTCATGAGATACAGCCCTGTGACAGACAGACGGACAGACAGACAGACAGACGGACAGCGAAGTCTTAGTAATAGGGTCCCGTTTTTACCCTTTGGGTACGGAACCCTAAAAATGAATCGCTAGATGTGTTGCTAAACGCAAATCTCGAGAGCAGCTGAACCGATTTCGCTAATTCTTTTTTTGTAGTATTTGTTATTATCAGAAGGTTCTTAAGGGAAAAAATGAATTTGACAGGACAACGTCTGTCAATAAGATAGGTTGACATCATCACTTCACTATCACTATCACTACATAGTATAAAGCAAAGTCGCTTTCCGCTTCCCGCGTATGTAATGTATGTTTGCTTATATCTTTAAAACTACACAACGGATTTTGATGCGGTTTTTTTTATAGATAGAGTGATTCAGGAGGAAGGTTTATATGTATAATACATGCTTAATATATTAGAGAAACACTGATAATTTTAGAGGTTTCTAATGTGATGTCGTAAATAAACACATTTTTTGCGCTGACATTGCAAATGCTGGCTGAACCCCACGAGATATATCAAAATAATGTACTACAGTATTGTACACCTTAAAAACGTCTACAAAAAAGTCCACGATGGTATTAGAAATGTCTTACGCACAGCGAAGTGGGCACGGGTCAGCTAGTACTACATAGAGTGGTTGCCAAGATAACAGAAACTTAGATATGATGAGGGTAGTTAAAAATACTAGTTTTTACTTACCCTACCGTTTTCAGGAATCGAACCAGCTTTTAAGGGTCCAATGCACCACTAAGCATAAGCAGCAGTGATCAGTGTAAGCGTTTCGTTTCTCTTGCGTCTTTAATTTGTTCGTTTCTGTTCCCGCGGCGTATCTTAGTCTTGGAGTTGAGGGTATTTTAGCTACCTAGACGACCAAATTCAAATTCAAAAATCATTTATTTCAATAAAATCACAAGGATCACTTTAAAACGTCTTAGGAACTAGGTGAAGCTCCGCCGATTCCTCGCGACCAAGCCTAGAAGAATCAGGCAACAAACACGGCTTGGGGTCTACCTTTTTTTTAATGATCCTTTCCTTAATGCTATGTAGAGCCCCAGTGTGGTGCCGTAAGAACAAGGTGAAGGCTCAAACAAGAATAATAATTAAAAGTACTACTCAAGTACGTACAACAATAAAAAAAATAATTAAAGAGCCTCAGCACAAATTCAAAAAGCAGCACACGCTACACTTGATTTAGAAATAAAACCTAAAGATAAAAGAACTAAAGAAGAAGACCTGGAATATAAATAGATAGAAATTGGATCACGACTGTAATCCCCAAGTACGGTAGACATCCTCTCAGATCTCCATGAGCTTAGATCCTTAAGACGAGTAATACAGAATGCAGAATCGTTTTTTCTCAATAACCGCAAACCCGGATTTAATCTAGATAAATTATAGACAGAAACACGATTGGTGAAACTTTTCTCGATAGATTTATTTTCCAAAGTTAGCTCTTCAAAAACGATAGTTTCGTTTTTACTCAAAACTATGAAAAGCTAAACAGTTCATTTTTATATAATTCGTTAGATAATCATACTAGCTAAGTAAATTACAGACAGTTTCTTTTTAAATTTGATGGTTTTCAAGATAATGCAGTTTTTATCACTTTTCCATCTCATCCGGGTAGACTCAGCATAAACCAAACATTTCACATATCACCATAATATGTCTAAAGAGGGTAGTTAGGGGCACGTAAGATACAATTAATGCCAACATCTCCCTCCCTACAAAGCTCGTACAGCCGTAAGTCGCTAAACAACTTCTCTTGACTCTTAATTGCAATAATTAGCGAAAATGGTTCTCATCGCAATATTTACTTGAAACTGCTGTTTATGCTGTGACAGACAATTTTGGGGGGAAAATTGTCGCCATTTTACAAATCCCGACTTCGCGCGGGTGTACTAATGAATAGGCTAACTAGCTGTCGACATATGTCCTGTCAAATTTAAATAATCACAAGAAAAAAGCACTTTCAGTTTCTCCCAAACTTTACCCCACCTCGTTTCTCTGATTTTTTTGAATATATTTTATGACCTATGTTACTGTAGCTATATAAAGGAGAAAGAATTTTGCAAATTGGTTCAGTAGTTTTTTAGTTTTTCCATTACAAACAAAAATACAAATTTTAAACTACTTACATAAAGCAAAGGTGACAAAGACTGTTTAATGCAATGGTGACTAAGATCGTATAATGCAATGGTGACTAAGATCGTTTAATGCAAAAGTGACTAAGATCGTTTAATGCAATGGTGACTAAGATTGTTTAATGTAAAGGTGACTAAGATCGTTTAATGCAAAGGTGACTAAGATCGTTTAATGCAAAAGTGACTAAGATCGTTTAATGCAATGGTGACTAAGATCGTTTATAGCAAAGGTCACTAAGACCGTTTAATGCAAAAGTGACTAAGAGCTTTTAAAGCAATGGTGACTAAGAAAGCACCAGTGTGGGACTCCGGCGGAGTCCGGCCCTGTGCCCTATCCAATTAGCGATCAGATTAAAGATATGCTGGGGAGCTATTACCCGGGAAATTACCCGCTGACTCCCCCTACCCCCGGGGAGGGGTGCAAGGGGTAGGCAGAGGCGGATGATGAAATATTACAGAGAGAGAGAGACATCTATTCTATTTATTGTAATATTATAAATGAGAAAGTAATTTTGTCTATGTGTTATCACAGTCATCGCTGGGCCGATTGTGATGAAATTTAATATACTTAGAGATAGTTTAAAGTCTTGAGACGTACCGTACCTACTACTCTTAACCCAATTTTTTTATGATTTTCAGGAGTTTTAATGTCGTCAAAAATTGATTTTCTCAATCTACGCGGACGATGTCGTAGTATCGATACTACTATTTTGTAAATAATAAATACTTAAGGGGCTGCCAGTCGACGATTGCTCTTTTTCGGAACGAAATAAGTAATACTTCTGAACAAGCCACATCTCCTATTTTTATAAGTATATTACTTCAGGTTCCTACCTAGATTTCTATTAAGCTGAAAACATAATAGCAGAAACTTTTCACGATAAAAATATTATTTCAAAATGATACGTTTTAGAATTTATGATCGAAATATTTTATATACCTACTATTAAAATCAACTTGTGATTTATTGTTAAAGATAGGTAATATGTAGATCTAGATTTCTATTAGAATAGATTTTTGATAAGTAATTATACATAATTTATATCATTAATTTATTCGAAAAACTAAGGCGGACCACGCGCGGATGTGTGTTTGTCATCATTGCAGCGGTCGGTAGGATTATTTATCGAAGTGATTAAAGATGGGTACATCTTTATTCACATATACCATACATTATAAAATAGGAGATGTGGCTTGTTCACAAGTATTTCTTTTTTCGTTTCGAACAAAAATAATCGTCGACTGGCAGCGTCTTATTATATAATAATAAATACAAGATCTTGTGTAGGTACCTTCCTTTTTCTTTACAAAGTAATTATTATATATTTTATATAATAATATAAGTAGTCAATCAGTTATTTTAGTTCCCATAGTAGGTACAAGCTTTTAATTTGGGGCTAAACGGCGCTGTGTGAAAATGCCATCAATATTTATTTATTCAATGTAGGTACCCAGTGGCGGATTTATACATTTGCCACCATAGGCTCGCGCACGAAGGGTTCCGTACTATTATCAAAACGGCAAAAAAAACACGTTTGTTGTATGGGAGCTACCCTTATATATTTATTTTATTCTGTTTTTAGTATTTGTTGTTATAGCAGCAATATAAATACCTACATATTATGTGAAAATTTCAACTGTCTAGCTATTACGAATCATGAGATCGTACCCTGTGACAGACAGACGGACAGCGAAGTCTTAGTAATAGGGTCCCGTTTTTACCCTTTGGGTACGGAACCCTTAAAAAAAGATGTTTGATAAAATTCTAGGTTACAGCCTCCTCAGCCTGCTGGTAAAACCACCACTGTAGTAGCTATGTATTTCCGCTATTTATTTCTAACTTGGGCCTTGCAAAAACGTTCTTCCTACCATTCACAGCTAATTGTTTTAATCGCACCTACCGCGTTTATGTGCCTGTTATGTGCTTTATGTACAAAAGCGTTGAGCTGTGGTTTTAGCCGACTGCGCGATGCTAAAGGAAGTGTTCGATAAAAACGCTACAAGGTTCTTTAAACAATCAAAGTTAGGTATTAAAGATAAGAATGCTCATTGTATGTAGGTACACATTTAAAGTTTATCTGTCATTGTTTTTATGTAGGT
Source organism: Hydriomena furcata (assembly GCA_912999785.1). Classification (NCBI taxonomy): domain Eukaryota; kingdom Metazoa; phylum Arthropoda; class Insecta; order Lepidoptera; family Geometridae; genus Hydriomena; species Hydriomena furcata. The sequence goes on from OU538845.1 coordinate 6,281,158, forward strand.
ACTTAATTTAATGTTTATTGATTATAATTTTTATTGTCTAGGGCAGGTAGATATCATCACATTTTTGTTTTTTTCCTATAATAATACGCTTAGATACTTAAAAATATGCAAACGCTGCCAATTTCTAAAATAAAGTATTTGTCGGACATAAATGTAAGCTTTGATTTTAGCGACATCTATTGAGCACTTAAACAATCAACAATACGTGTGGACATGCTGCTACCACTCGACACTAGATGGCGCTTATATCAACATTTCAGAACTCATATTTGTAGTCGAAGGTACATTTTTGTGTATTTTTTTTTTTTTTTTGCCGTTATGGAACGGCTTATTCATTTCTACAGACTGGGTTCGTCCGTACCCTTTTTTGCTTGGCGTTATTTATTATTTTGGTTTTACATTTATTACGTCTAATGCTCCTTTTTTGGAGTACTCATTTATATAATTTAGATATTTTAAACTTTATATAATAATATACTGTTACCTAATATTTGTTATATTCTACTTATACTAATCTATTACATATTTGTTTATATTTTAAAATTAATTGTCTATATATATATATATACATGCATATTTGTTGTCTATTATAATTTATTAACATTGTTTTTTTTTTTTTTTTTTTTTGTGTTACATTTTATGGTTACTATTTGTTACATTTACATTTTCTTACAGATATTTATAAATTATTTGTTCACATTTATTTAAAAAACAACATTTTAAAATTTTTAAAACATACGCTTTCGCACCGAACTAGTAGTTTACGCTGAGATTGCCGGAGACTGCGCCCTATCAGACCCGTTGATCCGATGCCTCGCCCTCTCCAACATCCATCAGCGCTTCCGCGACTACCAGATCCCTGCTACGTATAGCCATATTAATATTATAGTCTCTGATCTTACTGACTGTGGCTGACAAGGCTTTGTGAATGAACTGAGCTGTTGCATCACCCTCTTGACTGGCTGTGTAGTAGACGCAGCTTCCCGTATGTCTCGTGTTCGCCACAACGGCATGAGAGACGCTACTGTGCAGCTGCGTTTTCCTTCCTTCTGTCTTGATGATTACCACGCTTTTGTAGGTTAGTCCTTGAGCTTCGTGGATGGTATGGACCTGTGACCCCTCTGCTTTACCGTAGCCCAGGCTTGTAAGGAGCTCCTTTTCAGCCTGTGTGTGGACAAGGTATAGTGTGTCCTGTTGGTTCTTGGGTATTCGCGATTCATCATAGGTCTCAAGACTCAAGGACCGCACTGTGGTCACTGACGAGTATATGCCGCTGTAGATTGAATTTAGGGCATACGCTACATCCATGGGATTTCTCCGCGTGCACAACAGCTCTTTCGTTATCTTGGTAGCCAGATTTGGTCGTTTGTATGACATTTCGAACAGGTTTTCACGATCTATGTAGGGTAGTTGGTTATAGTCCCCAAGAAGCAAGATCTCCGCAGCTCCTGTTATTTTTGCTGCCATCACCACTGCCCCGAAATGGCTCATTAGGGCTTCGTCTATTATTACGCGATTACAGCTACCGCCTTCGGCCAGACCGTTAACCAACAGCGAAGCCATGGTTCGCACTTTGGTTTTTACGGTCGTTCCGAATTTTGCTGAAAGCTTCTCCCTCATATCGCGCAATGCCTCGGTTGTTGCTGTGGTGACGATGTCATGTTTTTCGTTGAAGTGTTTTATCACCCACGTTGTCTTTCCGCACCCTGGAACTCCGTTTATCCAGTTTATTTTCGGTGTGCCGCCAGTGGGATTTCCCTTAGATATGGTTTCAGCCATGTTCAGGATCCTTCCCTCTAGCATCACCTTTGTGCACTTTGCTACAACAACGATTGTATTGTTTGGGGGGGTGTCGAAGACGAGTTTCTCTGTGAGACGGGACTTTTCCTCGTCGAGGGTCACAAATCCGCTGGTTGTGTACGCTGCCATGTACTGCCCCGTCATGTGTCCTCTCAGAACCTGGGAAGTGACGTTGTCGTACACAGCTGCATCAAACTCCTCGAGTTCCGTCTTCAACTGTCGTTCGTTGCCCTTGAGGTATGCTCGCATAATGGTCTTGCAGGTGTCTTCCTTCACCACGAGGGTAGCTTTTAGGACTGCCCTGTACTCGGTGAAGGCGTTCGACAGGTGGTCGGCCATGGTCTCTGGCTCGGAGAGCTCTGGTGGAACTACTAGACCTTTTTCTGCTTTTGTCCGGTTTGTTTTGATGGTTTCTGCTCTTTTGACTGGTGGTTCTGTTGTTTTTGATGCAAACCCTTGATGAGTCTTTCCAGTTTTGGATCTCTTTGTCAACAAGTTTTGCATTGCGTCAGTCAGCACCTTGGACATGACCTTTAATACCTCTTTCGGCCCCTCCTTGAGTTTCTTTTTTTCTTTGGCTTTTTCGGATATTTTGTTCTGTAAGAGTTCGGATCCACTAAGATTTTCTGGATTTACTATGGGATGGCCCCAGCTGTCAATGGGATTTGTGACGGCTTCGAGGTCAGGTCGGTAGGGTCTCAGATGACTGAGATTTTGACCCCTGTCCTCGTAGACTATTACCTTATGATTTTTCGAGGCTCTCACAATACCTAAGTAGTCCCTTGCTTCAGCTTTTTCGTAGGCCACTACCATAGCATCCACGCTTATTGTCTTAGGGTTTCCCTTCAGACCCTCTTCCTCACTCCCAAGCGCAGAAAGCAACGAGCAGGCTTGAGCGAATTCTGTGGCGTCGTCGCCGGTAACAAATAGGGCTATCACTTTGTTTTTGGTGCGCACTATACGGCAGCGTTGGTCTGCTACTGTCACTTCAGCTAGTGCCTCGAATGCTTTTCTCCGCATAGTTGCTCTGAAATTGCTTCCTTTGAGGAGGAGGGCCAGGCCAGGGGAAATGGTGACCGTGTTCCGAGCCATGGCGTTGCAGAAACAGATGCCAAGTCTTTCAGTGTTGTTGTCCATGAAAGTTGCAACGCCTCTTATTCTCAGTCCAGGTGTTCCAGGTTCTCCGTTCCCGAGCAAATGGTATTGCATCGGGGCGGGACGACTTTGTACTTCTGTTTGAGTTTGCGAAGAGGACGCTGCTGGTTGCGCTGAGGTTTGGGTGGTTGTGGTGAGTGTCGCGTTTCTTTTGGCTGCCACACGTATGCAGTTTTCCACGAACTTCAGGAAGAATGGTCTATCCTCGGTGTTTGCGATAATCCTGCCCAGATCAGACTTTTCCAATTTGCTGTTAATTTGGAATTCTAGGTCCGTGCGGGCTGCCGCAAAACGAGGGCATTCTAGGATGATGTGCCAGGTTGACTCGCTGGTAGCGGGGTCACACTCGCAACCGGGGTTGTCTTTCAACTTGAACCGGTGCAAGTATTCCGCCATGCCACCGTGTCCTGTAAAGGCTTGCACTTGTCGGGGCGTCAGTTTCGTTTTCCTCACTGTACGGAATGCTTCCGCAGCGTCTGGGAAAAAAACTTTAGTGACTGACCCTGTGCTGGAGGTAACGTACCTGTCTTGCCATTTGCGTACTGTTTCCTCCCTGATTTTCTTTCTTACATAGGACACTGGGACTTCACCATAGTCTGGGGTACATGTTTCCTGAGAAGCTGCTTGTTTTGCAAGTTCGTCCGCTCTTTCGTTTCCGGCAGTTCCCACATGAGCTCTGAGCCAGAATTCATGTTCTCAAGGAGCTCGTACTCAGTTGTTATGAGTTGTGAGGGGTGTGGTTGATTTGTTACGCTCAGTTTCTGCTCTAACCGTCTTCCGGGTGGTATGTAGTCCGCTGATATTCCTTTTTTGGCCGCATACAGACTAGCGACTTCTTTTATTCGGAGGTCCAGGGGCAGCAGGCCCGACAAGATTAGTGCTGAGGTGAGTGAAACCGTGCGGTACGCTTTGCAGATCTTCTGCGCAAAGCCTCGCTGAAGAGAATCCAGTTGACCACGGATCATCTGAAGCTCTGTTGCCTGAGACCAAGCGCTGGAGGCGTACATTACGATAGGTTCTATGACTGCGACGTAGATTGTACGGATAATTTCACTGTTTAGGCCCCATGTTACCTTTGCCGCGCATGCTAGCTGTTTGTAGATGTTCGCAGCTTTTTTGCAGTTTGCGGTCACATGCGCTTTAAAGTTGAGATTCCGATCTATGATTAAGCCTAGGAGTTTCATCTCAGTGACGAGAGTCAGCCTGCTACCCGACATGCACAGTTGTGGAGCAGCGTATTTAAGCTTTTTGGTCAGCAGCATTGCATTGGTCTTGTGTGCTGCAAATTTAAGCTTATTTTGTACTCCCCATTCCACTACTGCTTCTAACGTCGAGTTGGCCGACTCCTCTATCTGCTCTATCTTGTGGCCGTCGAATACCAGGATCACATCGTCCGCGAATGCCTGACAGTATGTTCCCTCTTTATCCAGTTTGTGCAACAATGGGTCTAGGATGGTGTTCCAGAAGGTTGGTCCTCCGATGGAACCTTGGACACAACCTTTCGTGGTTTCCCTTTGGCTGGTTGCCCTGGCGTAATTGACCATGATTTTCCGGTCTTGAAGGTATGAACATACTAGTGCATATAGATTTTTCGGACACTTCCTCTGGACGAGCTGGTGTTTTAGTGCTGGCCACCATGCGTTGTCGAAAGCCCCCTCTATGTCCAACGAGATCATCAAAACGATCTTCTTTTCATCCAGTTTTGATCTCACGTGTTTCAAAAGGTCGTAAAGGGCGTCCTCAGTTCCGCGCTGGGGCGTGAAGCCATATTGACTCTTGCTGAGAGTTGGTTGTAGGTGCCATTGAAGTCTGCACACTTTGAGTTTTTCGACTATTTTTCCTAGAATGGACAATAGCCCAATTGGTCTGTAGGACTTGGGGTGTGTGTAGTCATCTTTACCCGGCTTCCTGAGAATTATGACGTGCGCTATCTTCCATATCTTGGGAAAGTGTGACATCTGCAAACATTTATTTGCAATTGCCATGAACACCTTCTTTCCGCTACGGATAGCCACCGTGCATATATCGGCTGTTAGCCCGTCCGGTCCCGGAGCTTTTTTAGGGTTAAGTGCTTTCAGCACCATCTCCAATTCAGCATTCGTGAACGGCGGGTCATTCTCCGATAAGTCTTTGATTTCCTCAGGTCGTTTCCCTATCCGTTCTCGCAGGCGGGTGTGGTAGGGGGTGTCGGTCAGTACAGAGTCGTCAGGGTAGAAAGTACTGGCCAGGAGCTCGGCCGATTTCTCCGGGCTCAAGGTTTCACCTTGTGCGTTTCGGAGTAGCAGGTCCTCTTGCCTCTTAGCTGTTCTCCTTATTACTCTGTATATTCCGTCCCACATACTTTCTCTTTCCTGCGTCGAACAAAACTCTTTCCAACTCTCGGTTTGGGCTTCTTTTGCCATGCCAGCGTACCTTTCCTTTGCTGTGACATATTCCTCGACAACCGCATGTCTTCTGTGTGGGGCGGCATTCCTTATTCTCCGTTTTGTACGCAAGACTTCTTTTTTTAGTTCATCCAGGGCCTGTGACCACCATGGAGGTTTTGCTTCTCCCTTGTGACTTCCTATCTTCGGGATGACTTTGTCACAAGCTTCTTGGATGGCGCTCGTGTATGCCTGGACCATGGAGTCTAGTTTGTCGGGGGTGCTCAGAGCTTTGATGGTTGCTGGTGTTATTCCGTTTTCTGCTAAGGAGTCTAAGAATTGTGTGCCAAATTTTGCCCAGTTTGCCTTCTTGGTGTTATACCTACGGGTTGTGATCGGCTTTAAAGACTCTAGTCTCCTGTCGAGACGCAAAGCGAAGGTGATGGCGTTATGGTCTGATTCTATTAGACCTTGGTGCACCTTCCAATTCTCCATTCTCCCCAGCAGAGACTGACTGCATGCAGTGACGTCGACAATGCTCGTGCAGAGTCTGTCATTTCTGTAGATCTCGAATGTAGGGGTGTTTCCGACGTTCAGGATATGGAAGTCCATTTGGTTAAGGAAGGCGTTATACGCCGCGCCTCTCTCATTTTCCGAGATGCTGCCCCACCAGTGACTCCATGCGTTTACGTCCCCTCCTACTATTATGTTGTTTGTGTTGATTTTGTTACATACTGCTTGGGTTCTTCCCAAATATGGCTCAATGTCGTCGTCTCCTTCAAAGTACACCGAAATGAATCCAATCTTTAGGCTTCCCGCTATCAGAACCGCTGCGGCTTCAGTTTCGGTTACCAGCTGTGGGTCGTGGATCACTTGAAGCTGGTCACCGAGTACTATAATTGCCGCCTTGACTGGCTTTGTACGATTTAGGGTGCACTGAATGATTTGAGTGCCAGGGTAGTTACTCATGATCCCGATCGCACCCACGTAGGGTTCTTGTACGAGTGCGATGGTGACGCCCTTTTCCTTTGCGTACTTTATCAGTTCGATCGTTGCCAGCTTGGATCGTTGCAGGTTTGCCTGGATGATCTGCAGATGGCTTCCGGTGGTACTTTGGGGGGGTGAAGTTGGTGTTATTGAGTCGCCTTTAGCAGTAACTTATTCGGGAACGCGCTATAGAGTCCCATTTTTGCCTCTCCGGGCAGTCTGCGCTGTAGGCGTTGTGTGCCTGAGATGTGGTGCTGTTTTTTGCTCTGATGCAGTTTTTGCAGCTGGGAGGATATTCTTCTTGCCTGCTGCGGCATCTTTCCCAGGAGTGTGCTTCTCCGCAGTAGCTGCAGAGGTCGTCTTTCTCCCGGCAGACGGTTTTTGTGTGCCCATATCCTAGGCATTTGGCACATTGGACCAAGGGGGACTGGTCTTCCACCGGTCTCCGTTGGAGGCCGATATAAACCTTCCCCGCCTCGGTAAACCTTTTGTATAGCACCGGAGAGAGTTCTAGAACTGGGTGGCACTCTAGCGCGTTCCGTGCTCTTTTTCTGTATCGCACTCTGAGGAGGTCGTCTTTCTTGTCAAGGCTCACAAAAAGTTCTTTGTTTTTGGCCCTGAGTTGTCCAACGATCTCCTCATCTTTGTGGTAGGCGAGGACGTCTTTGATTTTAATGAGTGGATTTGTTGTCTTTGCCACTTCAACTTTTAGAAATTTGTTTGCTCCCACTTGGTTTTGCACCAGTGCCAGATCCTCTTTTGTGCCACAGCTTAGGACAACTTTTTGGTTTCTGGCTTTTCTGACTCTGTCCACTCTCGCTCCTGATTTGCTGTCGAGAGCCTGCCTGATGGTCTCGATGATGTTTTCCCCGGTTTTTTGGGGGTCTGTCGATGAGACGATCAGCGTGTGGTTTGGTCGCGGAGTTGGATTTGCAGCGGCAATCTGGGCGTAAGTCTGGGGTTTGGTTTTTGGTTTTATCCGGACTTCGTCTATTTGCGCGAATTCGGCTTCGAGGCTACGTACAGGTGGTGGTGTACGCTGCTTCATTTCGCGCATCGTACGTAATTCCGATGATACCATTTTTTTTTATTCCATTTTTGTGTATTTATTACCGTTAACGTAGTTTTCAAATATAGTCAAAAGTTTCATATGAAACTCTACACTTTTTTTTCCTCAACTTTTACTTATTTTTCTTAACGCAACGCACACTCGAACTCAAGTGGTTGGTGAGTGAACTTGAAATCACTTTTCTGGGCACAGCTTGTAAATATTTATAAACGAATGATTGTCTCTAATAGATTATTCATTCAACTGTATTTTTAATTAAATAGGCACCTTGTCGATGTAAGAATTACGCTTTTATTGTAAAACTATAAAAGTAGCAATGATACTGATCCTAACATGCCACGAACGACTCGGAACGATTCTTGAATTCAATTTAAAAATTCCTCGATCTTTGAAACTACGACTTCGGTGGCATAGTGGGGCGAGTGTCCTCGGCTTAACCACTAGTGACCAATCCTAATACAGATTCGCAGTCTGTAGGTACCTATAATACAGGATTATTAAATCTATTCCTTGAAAGCGAAAGGCTGTTGTTTTAAGTTTAACGTTCCCAACAATTGATGTCGGTAGCTCAGTTGATAGTATGTCTTCTGTAGGATGTGGGTTCAACCCCCATCCAAGACAAACATTTGTGCGAAAAACATGTTTGTTCTGTGTCCAGATATTATTTATCACTACATAGTATAAAGCAGTCGCTTTCCGCTTCCCGCGTCTGTATGTATGTATGTATGTTCGTTTATATCTTTAAAACTACACAACGGATTTTGATGCGGTTTTTTTTAATAGATAGAGTGATTCAGGAGGAAGGTTTATATGTATAATAACATGCTACCCGTGCGAAGCCGGGGCGGGTCGCTAGTATAGAATAAGTTCCTGTCCCGTTTAAAGAATTGTTGCAGCTGCATGATAATCTCTCTCCTAGCTAAACGATTGATAGAACAGCGTCGTTATAATTTTCTTATTATTTTTTTTGACAATGAGAAACACTTATAAAAATGTTTCATCCAATTTGGTGCAGTCGTTCGTGCGTACATACATTTCGATGATTCACTTTTATATAATGTATCTTATGTATTTACAAAAGAAAATAAGGTAAGTACAAGCTCTGCTTAGTTCGGAGCTAGATGGCGCTGTATGAAACATTCACCATTATTTATATTTTTCTTCAAAAGGCAATAAATAAAACAACAAAGCTATTATAAATATAATAATATTTATTCAGTTGACAAGTCATTTACAAATTAAAAAGATTGGTTCCTCAACAACTAATCTAGATCACTGACACACCTCAACTAATATTTACAATCTGTACTTCAACGGAGATCTATTCGCCGGCTGAGCCGATTTTGATAGCGCTCAATAAATAATGTTTTAAACTGCTATCACTATTACATCTATCAAAATCGGTTCAGCAGTATATTTGTCGCGGATCGTTAAGTATTACATTTTAAATGGGAATTGTGTTTGGTCACTAAAACGCGACAAACAGATTCCCTTACCCTAAATACGAGAAATAATTGAGATTTCTTATGTAGAAATGCAATTGCGATGATGTCATTTTACAAAATTAAAAGGCGTAAAAAATATTATTATTTCGTACGCGATCCAAAAACCACACATGCACTATAACATGACGTGTGACATGCGAGCATTTTTATACGGTTCCAATAAATAAAGAAAGACAAGTAGAGACGCGTTCCTATCAAAATTTACTTTCACAATTCAAAATAGCTCGCACAGTTCAGAAAGTTTAGTTTAGTTATAAAAGCGCAAACTTCACGCGTCTGAATAAAGTGTACTCATTAAAAATTTCTTAATCTCCCAGTACCAATTATACAAATCTGTACATTGGAGATGTGAATGTTGAAAAACGACGGAAAATGTATAGCGTCCATTTTCTTTTTCAAATGACATCAACGCATTTAAAACTTATATTTAAGAAATTGCATTCGAATTAAGATTTCATCTTAAAATTACGCGCGGAATAAGAAATATAATATTGCTATCACCAAATCTCGATATCAACTCCGACATTTTAGACAAACAACCGTTTAATTCTCATAAATTCAATTTTAAATGTGTAGTTTTTATTATAAATATTACAATTCTCTTGTAGCTATTCACCAAAATGGAATAGTTATTATATATTTACATTTTAAACCACCCGCAGTTACAAATCGACGGAAAAGTATGCTTTTTAACAACTGGTTTGACTTTCTGTACATGAAAATAGGCCAATATAAACTAGATTTTTTTACGGAAATCACTAAAATCACAATATGCAAGCGAAAATCACCTTTATTACACGCGAACAGGGCATTTCTTACAACCAGTCTCGTTTAGGCGCGACTTAACCAGCTAATAGGACGTTTCCAACGAAACTAGATCTATCTAGATCTCAAAATCAAAAGATATGATATAGCAAAACTAGTGTTGATAAATCCATATTGCAGTCGTAATAATAAAAAAAAATACATTATAATGCCCGAAAAATCCAGAATTAAAATCAATTCTGAGCTTTTTTTAATATTTGACAGCAAAAAATCTAAAATTCAGTGCTAGGCACATTCTGAAACCATCCATTATGACTTAGGAGGGATACATTGTTTTTGATAGCTCTTTATTAAGTTTTGATAGCTCACATTTTGCGATGGCATTCCAAACGTGACAGGTGACAAGACCATCGCCGCTTGTGTCATAGTATACTTGAGTCACGGAACACGCTTGAGCAGAATTTTAAAATACATTAACACGGTGCGCGTTAAAGTTACAACAAATATTATTATTAATGAAATAGGAGCAGAAATAGGAGCTTGAAGATGTCTAAGGGGGCAGTCAGAGGCACGGTCAAACATTACATTTGACATAGTCATTTTAAATCAAATATTATTGCATCATCAATTCGGATCTGAAGTTAATCTGTTCTTTACAATAATTAATAATGAATTTACAATTTTATAGGGTGGTTTTTCAGAAAATCTATTTAAGTATATAATATGAATCTTATTCTATTGTTTATGTAAATGTATAAACTACATATCCAGTTATATATATAATCTGTAAGCTCTAAGAACTGTTCACCAACACAAACAGACAGCATACGTCTCCATACTGATATTATAAAATCCAAAAGTTTATTGTTGTGTGCTTATTTGTGCCTCAAACACAATCAAACGGATTTTGATGTTACTCGGAATATACATAGACTATGCCCTGGAATAGCACATATATCTATCATATACATAGATAGCTATCATATGGTATGGTAGTATTAACTGTATGTCAATGTGTAGGTGAACCGCTTAGGTTTATGTGTTTTGTATATATCTGTGGATCGATATCATCTATCTACAGTATGCTATCATCGGATTGATTCGCTAAAAGTGAAGTATTCGGATGTTACAAAGTGATCCTTGTGATTTTATTGATATAAATCCTAAACCTTTCGACTTTGTGCGTTTTCTCTCTCTGTTATCTTATTTGTAACATTTTGTATGTATTTATGTTTGTCTATTGATATTACCAAGTGTTGTGCATGCAAGTCCTTTTTTGAATTGGATAGGACCTTTGAAGACACTGCATTGTATCCATCTCGTTCTGTTTCGTATAGAGCAAAAGAGACAGCTATAGTTTTAGATATTTCGCTCTTAGCTTGGTTTGTTATCAACATAATTATGCCTAGCATATTCACCCGAGAAATAGTTTTCTCTACGAAAGAATAGATAAGAATTAAATTTGAACATAGAATATAGATGTAGACAAGAAAGTTTAGAAATGCGAAAGTTTACGAGGATGTATGTATGTTTGTTACTCTTCTCTTACGGGAAAAACTAAACAGATTTAGATGAAACTTTGCAATAATATAGCTTATACATCAGGATAACACATAATTTATAGTTCATTCTTGTAATTACCATGCTCAAACAGTAGAAAATTGTGCTTTTAACATAAAAAAATCACGACTGTAATCTCCAAGTACGGTAGACATACTCTCAGAACACAAGGAATTTCCTTCAAGATATCTAAGGAGGTTAGTCAGAGGCACGGTCAAAAATTACATTTGGCAAATGCCTACATTTATCAGTAGTTAGCATTCATCAGACAGGTTGCAAGCAAGTTGCCGCAAAAAAAAAATGTTTTTGTCTATACTTCTGTAAGATAAACTTTTCTCGGATGTTTATGCTAGTTATATGTGTGTATGTTCGATAGGTATATGGAAATATGCTTAAATCGTGTGTACAGACATTATGTATTGGGTTATGTATTGTGTGGGACTAACGGTTGTTCTAACTCACGAAGGTGGGTTGGTTTTATATGTGTGTAGATTTGACAATGGCATTGTTTCTGTGTGTGTTTAAGCTCAGTATCAGTCACACACAAGCATGTATCAATCTATACACATCACTACAAGTACTGCTCAACCGCCTTCATGAGTTAGAACTGAGTATTTTAAATGCAAAAACGGCAATATAAATTTTAAAATAGTAAAAAAATACTAAATTTTCTTTTGACAATTAAATACAATGGAATTTGTGTTCTTTGTCGCGGTTTTACTATAAGAAATAGCTGCTTTTGAAGCTGTTTGACTTTTAAATGCTGTAGAGAATTTGATGAGCGATACGACGTAACAAAATTGTCACTTTCTCTGCTACTCAGTTTTCACTTTTCCAGTTGTCATCGTTTTTCATTTGTTACCCATGTTTTTAGGGTCCCGTACCCAAAGGGTGAAAACGAGACCCTATTACTAAGACTTCGCTGTCCGTCACAAGGCTGTATCTCATGAATTGTGATAGCTAGACAGTTGAAATTTTCACAGATGATGTATTTCTGTTGCAGCTATACTAAAAACAGAATAAAATAAATATTTATGTGGGGCTGCCATACAACAAACGTGTTTTTTTGCCGTTTTTTTATAGATAATGGTACAGAACCCTACGTGCGCGAGTCCGACTAGCACTTGGCCGGTTTTTTTGTTCCAAATATATTATATTTTTTCTTTGATATAAAAGTGAATCTTGCCGGTTTTGCTTTTATAACTCAACTTAATATCGGACATTACTCGAATTTTGGTAGTCAAGACGACATGTTTATTACTTATAAAGTCAAAACACGTCTAGTAGACGCAAGTCTCGAGTTGCTGCATATCAATTGAAAACACGTCGCGTAGACGTGTTTCTCTGGTTGTTTGTGCGTTCACGTCCGATGTTGTCTGTCCCGCAGCCAGATGCGGAATTTGTCCCGCCGCGCGGCGTGCAGGCGCGCGTGAGATGCGCGCGCAGAGGCCAATGAGCCTGGTTGGTAAAGGGATAGCTCGCGGAAGGCGACAGGTCGAGATCTGGAACAAGGTTATGCAAAAATTAGTTTTCAGTTGTAATAGTAGAAAAAAAAAACAGTTATCTAGTATCCCCAGTAATGTATAACTAGTTTAGGGCTAGATGGCTTTGTGTGAAATGTCCACCAATATTAATTTTACGATATCCTGTTAATATTATTAATGTATGTGAAGATGTTTGTATCTCAAACAATCTTTTAGAACTAAACAGATAAAGATGAAATTTGCTGTCAATGTAGATTATAGCATAGCTAGGATAAGATGAAAAAGGTACGTTTTTTTAGATATAGATGGCGCTGGTGTGCCACATTTATCAAACATTTACTAGGTATGTCGGTAATTATAACATTGTAAAATTCAGAGAACTGAAAGTCCTTTTTTTCTATGTGATTACTGATATTTGGACTGAATGAACATCTGTCGCGGGTCAGCTAGTTATAAATATATAAAATAACTAACCTGTATTGTGGCGTCATAGAACACTCTTCCGTATCATGCAACCGCAACGCAGGCTTGCGTCGTGCGCGAGGCGGTTGCGCTGCGAGAGGCGCGTGGGGAGCGTGCGGAGCGTGGGGAACGTGGGCCGCGTGGGGCTGCGAGTGCGCATTGCGCGCACGCGTGGCTCCTGCGCGTGCGCGTGCGTTGCGCGAGAGGAAGACGGGCTTGCAGCGCAAGGAGCGAGCGTCTGGGCGGGCGTAGCGTTCGGTGTAGAGGGACCAGGCGGCTAGGCGGGATACTGCTGATCCGTTCTGACCGCCGACAGACTGGAACAATGGAGGATAGAGGTTAGTTTAAGTTTTAGAATTAACAAATGCTGTGTTAAGTTTCCGTTCCCGTTATAAAAATCATAGTATCCTATGTCCGTCTCCTGGTTCTGAGCTACCTCCCTACCAATTTTCAGCCAAATCGATTCAGCCGTTCTTGAGTTATAAATAGTGTAACTAACACGACTTTCTTTCATATATATAGATTAGTCTTTAAAAATCATATAGGCAACCTTCAGCGCGGTCAGTAAACGGATGGATGACCACAGACTCGAAACAGTGGCCTTCAAGCAGCCAAAAAACTTCATCACTATACATATACATACATACATTTTAACTGTTAAATAAAATATTATTGTTGTAGTTGACGTGGGTAATGCGCATCGCGTATAGATAACTGCGCGCGCGACCATATGCCAACATTAATTTGGGCCTCGATATGACTGAACAAAACAATATAATTCTTGATCAGCTTCGAACGGGCCAGTAGAATGTTAATAAAAAATAAAACCGTCCAAGAGCGAGTCGGACTAGCGCACGAAGGGTTCCGTGCCATTATCTATAAAAAACGCCAAAATAAACACGTTTGTTGTATGGGAGCCCGGCTTAAATATTTATTTTATTCTGTTTTTTGTATTTTTTGTTGTAGCAAGAACAGAAGTACATCATCTGTGAAAATTTCAACTGTCTAGTTATCACGGTTCATGAGATACAGCCCTGTGACAGACAGACAGACGGACGGACGGACGGACGGACGGACGGACGGACGGACGGACAGACAGACAGACAGACAGACGGACAGCGAAGTCTTAGTAATAGGGTTCCGATTTTACCCTTTGGGTACGGAGCCCTAAAAATGGCGTGTTGGCCGAGTGGGATGTTTGTCGACTTTCAATCTGAAGATCGTCTTGCATCAATGAATTTTTATTTTCTAAAAATTTATATGCGCATCAAAAACACGTACTCACAACGGTGAAGGAAAACATAGTGAGGAAACCAGTTAGTATTCTTATAAGCGGCGATGGGCTTGCACCCTGCCACGTGTGGAATGCTAACTACTGCAAGATGTGGGCATGTGCCAAATATAATGTTTGGATGTGCTATCGAAAAATATAATTTTCTGGTATTTACCTGGTTAGTGGGTGATAACCGCGAGTTATCATTATTCTGATTAGGTGACGTCCGACCTTCGCCTCCCGAGCCTTCAAGCAACTCGAAAGTCACTTTGCATTCATCCCCACCGTACTGTAAAAGAAAACATTTGTTAGTTTATCACAAGTGTACTCTCAGATTTATCAGATTAAATCATATCATAGATTAGAAAAAGATTGGTTAACTTGTCACGCGCATTACTACCACGCATACTACCAACTGAGCTGCGAGGTCAATCACAAATAGATTAAGGCGCTCCCAGTCGACGATTGTTTTTGTTCGAAACGAAAAAATAAATACTTGTGAACAAGCCACATCTCCTATTTTATAATGTATAGTATATGTGAATAAAGATGTACCCATCTTTAATCACTTCGATAAATAATCCAACCGACCGCTGCAATGACGACAAACAAACGGCGCGTGGTCCGCCTTAGCTTTTCGAATAAATTAATGATATAAATTATGTATAATTACTTATCAAAAATCTATTCTAATAGAAATCTAGATCTACACATTACCTATCTTTAACAATAAATCACAAGTTGATTTTAATAGTAGGTATATAAAATATTTCGATCATAAATTCTAAAACGTATCATTTTGAAATAATATCTTTATCGTGAAAAGTTTCTGCTATTATGTTTTCAGCTTAATAGAAATCTAGGTAGGAACCTGAAGTAATATACTTATAAAAATAGGAGATGTGGCTTGTTCAGAAGTATTTCTTTTTTCGTTTCGAAAAAGAGCAATCAGCGACTGGAGCCCCTTAAATAGATATGTCAGATTAGAAATACATAAATAAGATCACGATTGTAATCCTCAAGAACGGTAGACTTCCTCTCAGATCTCCAGGCGCTCAGATCCTTTGAAAATGCTAAAGAGGGTAGCCAGAGGCACGTCCAAAAATGTATATGGGGCAAGCAAAAAAAAAAGTGAGGTCACCATATTTAATGTAACTCCGAAACTAATGACGATTACGTTATAATTTTTTTGGGGAAATAATAATAAACATATAGCTTTAATTTGTAGTTAAAATTATAAAAAAAAAATATGTCCAATTTTCTGAAAATTTGATTTTAAATGGTTTTCTGTACCTAAAAATTAAAAAAAAAACAAATTCGACTTAAAATTTAAAAAGAACATCCTTTTTACTATTCAAAACCTAATTAATTTAATAAAAAAAATCACTAATGCCAATATTAACGGTCTAAAATGACTGCTCAAAATTTTTCAATTCTTTAGAAGCCCATAACTCAGCAAATATGCATCACACGAAAAAAAAATTGTGTGAACATTATGTATGTCTGCTATAATAAGTGTAATTGACCGGAATATAAACAAAATCCACAACCTCACTTTTTTTTGCTTGATCTTTCACGTGGAATGCCCCATATGTTGGCATAATACCCACTTTTAGCAATAGTTAGCCTACCATACGTGACAGGTAGTATCAGAATGTACTTACAACTTTGACCAGAAACGCAGTGTGATGTTGCTTAAGATATCTCCTCGCTCGCCTCACGTAGGCCAATGAGCCTCTCATGCCCCCTCTTGCTGCCATTTCTGCTGCGCGAATAGACCATGGCTCAGACACGCAGTGCTGGAGCTGTAGTAACAAAAACACGGTTTATTATAATTACTAGCGACCCGCCCCGGCTTCGCACGGGTAGTATGTTATTATACATATAAAACTTCCTCCTGAATCACTCTATCTATTAAAAAAAAACCGCATCAAAATCTGTTGTGTAGTTTTAAAGATATAAGCAAACATACATACATACAGACGCGGGAAGCGGAAAGCGACTTTGCTTTATACTATGTAGTGATAATCAATCAATTATCGATAGTCCAAACAATGTAATGTCCACCAATATTATTAGACTAGCCACACAGCTCGGTCGGTAGTAACTCTGCCATCTGCGCTGTAGCTTGTGGTTTTGATTTCCTACCGGGACAAATATTTGTGTGACAATATTTTATTTTTTATTTTTAGGATTCCGTACCCAAAGGGTAAAAACGGGACCCTATTACTAAGACTTCGCTGTCCGTCTGTCTGTCACAGGGCTGTATCTCATGAACAGTGATAGCTAGACAGTTGAAATTTTCACAGATTATGTATTCTTGTTGCTGCATAACAACAAATACTAAAAACAGAATAAAATAAATATATAAAGGTGGCTCCCATACAACAAACGTGACTTTTTGGCCGTTTTTTATAGATAATGGTACGGAACCCTTCGTGCGCGAGTCCGACTCGCACTTGGCCGGTTTTTTTTTTAAGTTACCTTGTTCCTATAGTTGGTCTGGTTGCTTAGTTTGTCACACAAATGTTTATCCCGGATGGTAATATTGTCCAAGTGAGCTATGAGGCCATTCTTCCGTTTGGTCTAAACGTTTATATAATTTACCTGTCTAACTGCAATAGACACAAGCTTGTCCAGCGTGTACGCAGGATAGGCCTTAATCCCCAGCATCTCTCTGGCCGCGTCTTCGTAGGCCGAAGCCTCCACGTTCCCATCCAACACTCCTCGGACCAGATCGAGCAATGCGCTGTAATACTGCGACGGTGATGACGCGCTGGCTGGTAGATCTGTTGATAATATAAATAACAAATTTATTAAGTCCTTATCTCAATCGTTTAAGGGAACCTCAGTAACCCAATTGATTTTAAAATACATCTTTTCATCCTAATAATATTATAAATCCGAAAGAGTGTGTGAAATGTTTGTTCCCTAATCAAAAATAAACAACAAAACGGATTAAGATTAAAGTTGATGTAGTATGTAGATAAAAAAATCAGAATAAATAAAGGGGGAACTTATAATCCAAATGATAAAAAAAATGCAAAAAGGATGATTTCGGTATTGTTTTTTTAATGCGTTTTTTTCTGATTATAAGTTCCCCCTTGTTGTTACCTGTAAATTTTATTTTGGCAATAAAAATATTCTATTCTATTCCCTTTATGTATTCTGATTTTGTATTTTTGATCAAGAAGAATTGAATACTCACTGTTGGGTTTGAGCCTCAGCGCTGACGCGGCGCTGGGCAGCTTGTCTCTCGCCAATGCCGCGGCATGTCGCCTTGCAGCAGCCAATCTTGCACACAATGCTGCATGCACACGCAGGAACAGGTACCACGACATGGAGCACACAAAGCGAGCCTCCTGTAACACATTCAAACTATTTACTAAAACATCGGAAACCAGTCAGTATGCTTATAAGCGGCGATGGGCTTGCGACCTGTCACATATGAAATGCTAGCTCCGTGGCTAATAAAGAATGTAGGCATATGCCAAAATAAAACTTTAAAAAACAAAACAGATGTTATGTTGTGCAATATAAATTTTCATCCCCTATTGTTTCACCCCTAGAGGTCGTATTTTTTCCCCAAATATAAATGGGACCAAACAGGAAATAAGTATATATCCCTATTACAAACACTCTGATGTCCGTCCGTCTGTCTGTCTGTCACATGATTGTATCTCATGAGCCGTGATAGCTAGACAGTTGAAATTTTCACAGATTATGCATTTCTGTTGTCGCAATAACAACAAATACTAAAAACCGAATAAAATAAATATTTAAGTGGCTCATCCCATAGATTTTTTTTTGCCGCTTTTTTTATAGTACGGGACCCATATGTGCAACATAATATTATTGTAGACTTACATTGGCCGGATAATCTCTTAGGTCGTCCTCGGGATCAGCTGTTTCAGATTTGACGTCCGATTTGACAGATGACTGCTCATCATTGCTGCTGCTTCGCTTGACAGTGTTGGCGGAGGCGTTGCACGAATCTAGAACGTAAGTTTATTGGTATAAGGCTAATATTCCAAAAATCTAATATTATAATGAGATGTTTTTTTATGTTTAATTGTAATGGATAATCTAAACAAACTACTGGACCAATTTTGACAAATATAATGCTAATTTAGATTTTAAAAACTTGCCAAGTCTATTCTCGTTAAAATCGGTTCAGCCGTGCGTGGTTGAATCACAAACATACAAAACACTAGTAGTGGGAGATTTATCAGTAAATAAATCGTCGGTTTAGAGGTAAAATTCATTAAATGCGAAAAAACTAGTATGGAGTTATAAGCGATAATAATTATTTTTTGCAAAAGATTGCATTTTGCTCATAGTTTTAAATGCAATCCTATTGAGTTTGATTTTGTTTTTAGATTATTAGGTTGCTTTTGTAACTGTTTTGTTTTGTAGATATTGCCCTGGTGAGACCGTTTCACGAATTTAATGAATTTGATCAATTATGTCACTTAATGAATTTTACCTTTAAACCGACGAAATATAATTATTTATGAATTATTATTATATGTTTTTTTTTGTAACAGAGACATCAGTAGGAAGGCAGCATGCTGGTATCAACACCGACAGTCTGTCGATTGCACATCGCATGTATTTTCATCATTGTCTCAATAATATTTGTATGGAAATAAATAAATTAATAAAAATAATCTGGTCTGAGTTTTATTATCTTAAATATGCAGTTACAGTTACAAAGAAAAA
This sequence comes from Hydriomena furcata, assembly GCA_912999785.1. NCBI lineage: Eukaryota > Metazoa > Arthropoda > Insecta > Lepidoptera > Geometridae > Hydriomena > Hydriomena furcata. The sequence goes on from OU538845.1 coordinate 6,300,303, forward strand.
ATATATAAGTATTCTATCAGTTATATAGTTCCCATAGTATATGCTTTGCTTAGTTCGGGACTAGGTGGCGCTGTGTGAAATGTCGACCAATATTATTTATATTATTACGCTTGAATAGTGTGCTTGGAGTTTAGAGCTAATTTATTTTGTCAAAACTTACCTTTGCTGTCAGTATTGTTGTTCTTCGGTTTATTCTCCTTGTTATTCTTGCTCGTCTTTCCGCTTTTGTCTGACGCGTTGTCAGATTCCGATGACTGTGAACAAATAAGTTATATCGATAAGTTGTTAACGACACGATAGAGGCCTATAGGCAGCCTAAAAGCTCTGTTACTAGAGTTGACCACTCATACGTTATATGTAATACTAGCATTCGCCCGAGGATTTGCTATATACTATTCCAGAACATGTTTCTGGGCAGCTTAAATATATTACTATACTTGGTGGGTAGGTCCCATTTGTTCTATAGAACATGATATCATAGAACAAAAAGACACAGTTTTTACCATAAAACTACCTGCAAGCTTCACACCAGAGTCCTGTTTTTTGAGGTTTTATAAAACAAAACTGTTCTATGAAACCAATTGGTAAAAAACTGTGTCTTTTTGTTCTATGACGTCGTGTTCTATAGAACAAATGGGACCTACCCTACTTGGTTACTCATACCATTCTCTTTATTACTAGTTTAAGCCCGCGACTTCGTCCGCGTGGTACCTGGATTAATGTTAGCCCATAAGCTATTCTAGGACATAAACGTTACTATGTTGAGGAGGTCATTGAGGCACAAACATCCAAGCATACAAACATCCTAATAAACTTTCGAATTTATAATAATTAGTATAAGATCCCCGCTAAAACTACTTTTTTAAGAATACTCAGGGATAATGCAGTCTGAGAGGATGTCTACCATACTCGGGGATTAGTTGTGATCCAATTTTTATAGTTTAGATTGGTTTAGAGACGTCAGTAGGAAGGCAGCATGCTGGTATCAACACCGACAGTCTGTCGATTGCACATCGCATGTATTTTCATCATTGTCTCATCATAAAAATATCAATTTATTCTAGTTAACTGCCCGAAGGCATTAATATTATTATTTTCTTAAAAAGAACTTGTGTACGACTCATAGTTATTTCATAAAAGTTAAAAGTCTATATCGTCTGTTGACTTTTCGATTGATCAATACAATTGTTATAATATTTATTAATAGATATTTTAAAGAATTTTATACACAACAAAATTCACCGTTAATGTCTGTTTTTTCTAAGTTTTTAGTTTCAAATAATAATATTAATAATGTTTATTGTCATTAAAAAGGTACCAAAGTTCCTATGAAGTCCCTGACTCCTCAGCTAGGTACGTAGACCTGTGTTACAGAAGTCAGTGTTTTTTTCCATATGTATATGGTTGCAATAAATGTATATGTTGTGTTTAAGTTTCAAATCATAATTTATAAGGTATAAAATGTAATCTACCTCTTGTTTGATCTCTGCCTTGACTCCCGAGTTAGGAGTCTTCTCACCATCCGGAGATGGCTCATTGGACGGACTGCCAGGGCTTGGGGGGTCTTCCTTCTCCTCTGAATGGGTGGAAGATACAAGTTTCATCATTAATCGTTCAGAGCAGTTTATTAAACTAGTTATAACTGATATTTTATACAGAATTGGTGGTTTTTGAGGCGTCAGTAGGAAGGCAGCATGCTGGTATCAACACTGAATAATCTGTCGATTGCACATCGCATGTGGTCTCATCATTGTCTCACAAGTTATTTATGTAAATTATTTTTGTGGTAAGACCCGAATTATGAAACTGTAATAGGAATCGAATTCACAATAAAATAATACATTTGAAGGGGTCGCCACCTCGAAGGAAGCCAGCCGTTAGTCTAGTGGTCCTTTGAACTCCATTTCACTGTCAAGTGATGGATGCCTAAGAACCGAAGGTCTAGCTGGCAAACTTTGCCTTCACTGACTCATTCAATTGAGCAGCGGAGACCGGAATTTAGAATACATTTGAAGAATTAAAACTATAGTGGTATAAAAATACAGCTAATCACCACGATGTTCCCAATCTACCATTGATCATCACGGTCGCGAGCGATGCTCATGATGAAGAGCATCTAAATTGTCTCGAAACGTCAGCAATACAAAGTAAAACTTGGTAATTAGCAGTATTTCTTGTTAAAAAGATCAGATCATTGTTTTTTTTGTATTAATAAACTTATTTGTTACATACCTTCGTCCCTCTCATCATCAGAAAGAGGCTGACGTGGATGGTTGAAGAGATCTGGCAGAAAATGCCTCAAGAGTTGCTTGATGCGTCTCTTCTCTGCCTTCTGGATGCCAGTCTGTCGACGCGCGTGATGGATCAGTAGCTCGGCTGTGTCTCGAACTATTTTGATGGCTGTGAACAAGGAAATTACATTAAGAAATGTCTTTTCAAGTCAAAGTCACCAGATCGCGTCTAGGAGCTAGGTGAAGCTACGCCTGTTCGCGACCAAGCCTAGAAGAATCAGGCAACAAACACGGCTTGGGGCCTATCATTTTTGAGAATTATACTTCCCTTAATGCTATGTAGAGCTCCAGTGTGGTACCGATGTAAGGCCAAATAACTTATGAGCATATTGTTCACAATATTCTGCATTTTATGTGTTACGTTTGTAAATAGATTATTTTATCCGTTTTAATCATAAATTAATAAATTGTCATATAAACAAGATATTTTACATTGAATTTTGATACCTAGTTTCTAATCCAAATCAGTTTTGGTCGTGACTGAGCCACACATGCAAACATTCGGAATTAAAATATTAGTAGAATTGATTATTAGCGTCCTCGTTTCGATGGCTTTATGTACAGTTAATAATATATTGAGTGTAATATATTTTTATATAGTGAGTAATATATTTTTGAAACAATCGTGGTAGGTGTAAAGAGACGTCAGTAGGAAGGCAGCATGCTGGTATCAACACCGACAGTCTGTCGATTGCACATCGCATGTATTTTCATCATTGTCTCTTTACATAATACCTTGATGTTGTATAACTATTGTATTATATTGTCACCAGAAAACTAAAGTATGCAAAATTTCAGCTTAATCGGATATCGACAAATGGTCGAAAATGGTTTACAAATTTTGACGGACAACAAACAAACAAACAAACATATGGGCAGTGTAAGTTAAATGAAAGTTTGTAAAAATAGTCTATGTCTATTTAATAGACGTGCTTCCCGACTACCGTTTAAAACATGGTTTCTCAAAATGGGGTACGCGTACCATTGGGGGTACGCCATTGAAACATATGGGGTACGAGATAAAATTTACGCAATGAAGTCGGCTTAGCATTAATGACGATTTATTTGTATGATCTTTTGCATTTGCCTATCTATATGCAGTATTTTTTAAAAGGGGTACGCCATAGTCTTCTATATTGAATAGAAGTACGTGGAACAATAAGTTTGAGAAACCCTGGTTTAGAAGATAGATAGATAGAAAATACTTTAATGCACACCATAAAAAAAATCATACAAAACAAAAAACTATGCTAAACAACGGGCGGTCATATCGATAATCAGCGATCTCTACCAGACAACCTTTGGTCCTTTGGACTGACGAAAATTACATGGGGCATTGATGATGCACTTAAAAGTAAACGAAAATTTATAATGTGAAAATAATTCTTATTTAGAATTAAAACTATCGTGGTTATTAATAATTTTAAATAGAAATACGGCTAATTACCACGTTTTTCCTTTGTATTGCTGACGTTTCGAGACAATTCAGATGCTCTTCATCATGAGCATCGCCAGCGACCGCGATCAACGGCAGATCGGCGAATACTGACGTGGTAATTAGCCGTATTTCTATTTAAAATTCTTATTTAGTTTCGCAATGTAATGAATTACCATCCTGTCGACTCTGCATAGTATAATCCACTACCAGATGTGGTCCAGGTTTGCGAGCGGCATAAGCGCTTTCCACCTCGTTGTAAAGCGCTTTCGAGCGCATGGCCTTTAGATCGCTCGCCTTGAAGTTGATGCCTTGGTGGTCGAGCGACTTTAGATAGTATTTCTCGTTCTGCTCGCGCCATTGCTTGTTGAAGCCCTGAGGATTTTATTAATTGTTATGAGATATTGTCAAAGTCAAAGTCAAAAATCATTTATTTCAATAAAATCACAAGGATCACTTTGAAACGTGTTAGGAACTAGGTGAAGCTACGCCGATTCCATGCGACCAAGCCTAGAAGAATCAGGCAACAAACACGGCTTGGGGTCTACCTTTTTTTTAATGATCCTTTTCTTAAAGCTATGTAGAGCTCCAGTGTGATGCCAATCGAACAAGGTGAAGGCTCAAACAAGAATAATAATTAAAAGTACTACTCAAGTACGTAAACAATTACAAATAATAATAATAACTAAAGAGCCTCAGCACAAATTCAAAGAGCATCACACGCTACACTTGATTTAGAAATAAAACTAAGATAACATAACTTGCAAACATTGCAAACAATGTATGATCCCCACCTAGGGCAAATATTTGTGTGATGAACATAGATGTTTGTTCTGTGTCTGGGTGTTAATTATTACTTGGTTCCCATTACCACTTTTTTTTGTACGATTATTTTTTGTGAGCCGTGTTAACCGAGTGGGATGTACCTCGACTTTCAATCTGAAGGTCGTGAGTTCGAATCCCGGCGTGCATCAATGGATTTTTCTGTTCGACAAAATTATACAAACACGTGCTCAAAACGGTGAAGGAAAACATTGTGAGGAAACCAGTTAGTATTCTTATAAGCGACGATGGGCTTGCAACCTGTCACGTATGGAATGCTAACTACTGCAAAATGTGGGCATGTGCCAAATATAATGTTTGGACGTGACTCTGACTACCCCCATTAAACATCTTCAAAGGATCTAAGCGTCTGGAGATCTGAGAGGCTGTCTACCGTACTTAGGGATTACAGTAGTGATCCTATTTTTTTTTGTGCCATTTCTCATTCTAGTTTGTTTGTGTGTTTGATAAATATATGTGTAATAAATAAATGTCTACCTTTTGAGCCTCTCTCCATTCCTCCTCCTTAGCCTTCAGCCTTCGCAATACTACTGGTACGGCCACCACCGGGTTCTTCTTCAGACCAGCGATTATGTCCACAGCCTGAGAACAAAAAGAGAAATATTGAAGATAACTACTGCAAAATGTCGACATTTGCCAATGTTTGGGTGCGCCTCTGACTACCTCCTTTGGTCATCTTCAAGGTAATGAGCGCCTGGAGATCCGAGTAGATGTTTACCGTTCTTGGGAATTACAGTCGTGATGCTATAACACTTTTTTATCTTTGGTTGTCATGTAAGAAACATGTTATATTTTATGCTAGTTTAAATAATTGTGTGGGATGTAGAAATTCGGTGAGAAATGAATTGTGAGAATTAAAAAAACGATTATAGTAATTGAATGAGTGAATGAATGACACGAATCGAGAAAGATGAGTAGGTTGATCCAGCCAGTCCAACCGGTTTGCCCAGGCAATGATGCTGTGAGTTCCGTTGTTCTTTAGCGTCCAGCTTTACCGCAAGAATGAATGGCAGAACGAGTGAACGAATTAATGTAAATATCGTATCTATAGATGCGTTACAATTCAAGAATAAACATTCTGAATAAGTCTGTCTCAGAGATCATAGTTTGAACACTATCGCACTCTGGCTATAGCATTGTGTTTTAGAATGTAATGAACACATGAATAAGACGAACCACAGAATGAACGAATGATAAATAAGCGAAATGCATTGTAATTTCGAATGAAATGAGTAAATGAACAAACGACACCAAACAAATGAATAAGAGAACGAACAAATGAGACCGAGTGAACAAATGAACGTGGGAATGCATAATGTCAATGAATGAATGATGGGTGAATGTGCGTACCACCTTGTCTCCGTAGATACGTCGCAGCGCCCTCTGGTGAATAGTTGGTGAGGCGCCTCCAAGGCATTCGTCCAGACGGAATCTGGCTGCCTCTTCGGAGCTCATGCGGGAGAGCTTCTTCTGAACTCCTTCGAGGACCCGAATGGTTGAGGCGTTGGTTTCGATCACTACGTCCAGCTGTTGAGAAAGATTGGTCAATTAGATGGAAATCCAGGTCAATTTCTATGTCTGGGTGTTATAAGAGTTCACAAGTCATTTAAGTATTTACAAACAATTCTATTCAGTTATCTATTCTAGTTCTCATAGTACAAGCTTAAATTAGGGCTATTTGGTGTTGTGTAAAATTTCCTCCAATATTTATTCATTTAATTTCCTCGATGGTTAATTCTTGCAGACAAATCTTGCTTATTTATATATATATTGTAGATGATTTTATACAGCATCAAATGCCATCTTTTCAAATTAGCTCTAACAGACAGTTTACGAGTAAACTCGAAAACTGTTTTATTCAGATATGAATAATTTTAAAGGTCATAAATCTACATAAAATTTTTATAAGCACTAAAAATCACTCGAGCGGGATATTCCTTCTGCAGGCAAGCATTGTATCCTAATAATATTATAAATGCGAGTTAAGTTTATGAGTTTGTATATATTTTTGTGCCTCAATCAGGCCTAAACAACAAAACGAATCAAGATGAAATTTACTATAGATATGATATAATACCCGAATAAAACAAAGACTACTTTAAAATACGAAAAACATCCCCAAAATTATAAAAAAACGCATAAGGGATGATTTTGGTACAGATGGCGGTGGTGTGCAAAAATCTGACATCAGTCGTCATAGCAAAGTGCGTAACTCTATGCGATTATCGAAATTTGAACAGGACAATGTCTGTCGCGGGTCTGCTAGTAATACTATAAAGATATAAATCTACGTAAAAAAAACACTTGTTCTTCACAACCAAATCAGACTAAATTTTTTAGAGTTCAATTATGATATAACCGATTTATAGCTCACTAGCTGACCCGTGCCCGCTTCGCTGTGCGTAAGACATTTCTAATACCATCGTTGACTTTTTTGTAGACGTTTTTAAGGTGTACAATACTGTAGTACATTATTTTGATATATCTCGTGGGGTTCAGCCAGCATTTGCAATGTAAGCGCAATAAAATGTGTTTATTTACGACATCACATTGGAAACCTCTAAAATTATCAGTGTTTCTCTACTATATTATGCATGTATTATACATATAAACCTTCCTCTTGAATCACTCTATTTATTAAAAAAAACCGCATCAAAATCCGTTGTGTAGTTTTAAAGATATAAGCAAACATACATACATACATACGCGGGAAGCGGAAAGCGACTTTGCTTTATACTATGTAGTGATGAAGTGTTCTCACCTCAAATCTTTCATCTTCACAACGGTAGATGTACTCCTCATATTGAGTCTTGCGCGATGTCACAAAAGTGGAGTCCTCACTCCAAGTCGGGAACGACACCCACGTGTCATTCAGCACCTGTCACCAAAATATGTCATTGAGTATCATCATCACATCATCACACCTTGGCCTTATCCCACTGCAAGTGGGGTCGGCTTATGTTTTTAAAGTTCCGTACCCAAAGGATAAAAGGGGCCTTATAACTAAGACTCCGCTGTCCGTCTGTCTGTCACAATGCTGTATCTCATGAACCGTGATAGCTAGACAGTTGAAATTTCCACAGATTGTGTATTTCTGTTGCCGCTATAATAACAAATACTAAAAACAGAATAAAATAAATATTTATGTGGGGCTCCCATACAACAAACGAGTTTTTTTTTTGCCGTTTTTATAGATAATGGCACGGAACCCTTCGTGCGCGAGTCCAACTCGCACTTGGCCGGTTTTTTTTTATTCTTTTATTTTGTAAAAACTGGGGGTGTTTTTACAACCGGCCGCCTACCTGATATTACAATTCTGATAGCAAAAAATTATATTTATTTTAGATAGATTATAATTTATAATGTCGTGCACATTTCAAACAAGTCAGCCATTGACAGTTCTAACAGTTTGGTAAATGTCACCGTTTATCTCCCTCTCCTGAAATGACTGACACGCATGTGAGCGAGACAGCTTTGGAAGAAAGGGATAGCATGATTATTCAACATTACGAACTCGTATGGCGTTGTCACTTACGCACCGCTAGTAGTACTGTATTACTTTAAGAGTTTGAGGTAAGCAGGCTGATCCAGGCGCTCAGACTTTTGTACATGTCTAGGGGGGTAGTCAGAGGTACAGATATAAGTAATGATAATTACCTCCTTGCATAACGCAGTACGTCCAGAGCAGCGTCTGGCTGCAACATCGCGAGGCAACGCGCAGTATGAAGTGCCGAGACGTTTGCATGTTGTTAGATCTGTTGGAAAAGAACACATTCATTGAACACCCTGGCTTTAAATGGGTGTACTACTGAAGATTATAGGCAACTTTTCGAGATACATTATTGCAATTTTCTCCTTTTTTTTGACTGTCTGTGCCTATGTGCCTAGTTTTTCATTGGTGAATTTTTTTTTATATAATTTACCAGTTATTTTTAGGGTTCCGTACCCAAAGGGTAAAATCGGAACCCTATTACTAAGACTTCGCTGTCCGTCAGTCTGTCAGTCTGTCACAGGGCTGTATCTCATGAACCGTTATTGCTAGACAATTGACATTTTCACATATTATGTATTTATATTGCTCCTCTAATAACAAATACTAAAAACAGAATAAAATAAATATTTAAGGGAGGCTCCCATACAACGTGTTTTTTGCCGTTTTTATAGATAATGGTGCGGAACCCTTCGCGCGCGAGTCCGACTCGCACTTGGCCGGTTTTTTATATAATAGATTTCATCATATACAAAAAAAACAATACAGCATGTAGATGTTCGTACTTACCAACATCCATAGCAGGAGTAGCATCACTACCTCGTTCAAGCCTCGGCTGGCCAATTGGCTCGAGTCGAGTGCTCGAGGCTGAGGCGAAACGTTCGCGTTCGCGTTCGCGCTCACGCGAGCGAGCACGCTCGAACAGCTGCTCGCTGCTCGTGTACTGCGAGGTGTAGCCTGGGGACACATACACAAAATTTATTTATTTAAGTAACAAACTCGAAAGTAAAAAATCCAGTCTATCTACTCCTGAAAACGATATATCGAGACAAACGTCACATTGTTTCAAACTTCTTGAAGGATGGAAAGACCGTCATTACTTTGACAATTGACATAATACATTCTGCTAAGACAGCCGACGATTTCTAAGAATATAATATTTATTTTAATTTTTTTCAGCTCAGTTGGTAGTAGCTCTGCCTTCTGAGCTGTAGGTTGTGGGTTCGATCCCCACAAAGAACAAATATTTGTGTGATGAAAATAGATGTTTGTTCTGTGTCTGGGTGTTATTATGTATCAAATGTATATATTTACAAAAAAAAAGTATATAAGTATTCTATCAGTTATCTAGTTCTCATAGTACAAGCTTTGCTTAGTTTGGAGCTGGATGTGATTGATAGTTAACTCCTTTGTAAAGGATTCTTGTGATTTTATAAAATTAAACTTTTATAAAAGATTCCAGTTACCAGTATGGATGGTGGCAGTAGGAGTGTGTGGTGGAGAAGGTGGTCCCACGAAGTCCTGAAGCCATTTCTGCAATTCTGGATGTCGGCAGAGGAATGGAGCTGTCACTGATAGCAGTTCCGAAGAAGAGATTATCTCGTTGGTGAAGAGCAGCAAGCATCTGGTGGTACATCATTTTATTCCGTTTAAAAAACTGGCCAAGTGCGTGTCGGCTCACGCGCAATATAGGGTTTCGTAGTTAAGGCGCTCCCAGTCGACGATTGTTTTTGTTCGAAACGAAAAAATAAATACTTGTGAACAAGCCACATTTCCTATTTTATAATGTATAGTATATGTGAATAAAGATGTACCCATCTTTAATCACTTCGATAAATAATCCTACCGACCGCTGCAATGACGACAAACACACGTCGGCGCGTGGTCCGCCTTAGCTTTTCGAATAAATTAATGATATAAATTATGTATAATTACTTATCAAAAATCTATTCTAATAGAAATCTAGATCTACATATTACCTATCTTTAACAATAGATCACAAGTTGATTTTAATAGTAAGTATATAAAATATTTCGATCATAAATTCTAAAACGTATCATTTTGAAATAATATCTTTATCGTGAAAAGTTTCTGCTATATGTTTTCAGCTTAATAGAAATCTAGGTAGGAACCTGAAGTAATATACTTATAAAAATAGGAGATGTGGCTTGTTCAGAAGTATTTCCTTTTTCGTTTCGAAAAAGAGCAATCAGCGACTGGGAGCCCCTTAACACAGCTAACAACGTTATAATAAGTAATTTTCAATGGTATTTGTACTAAAAAAATCCATTATTTCTTCTTCAAGTACATTTTATAACTTATATAGCCTACTTAGCTGTGATAGTTTTGCTTTTAACTTCAGTAATAATTACTATGTACTTTAATTTTAACAAATCGTGACCAAAAGTCGTGTTCTCTGCCAACGACTTTGGGAAACAGACGTGATTTTATATACATGTATGGATGTCTAAATACTGCAAAACGTGGGCATGTGCCAAATATAATGTTTGAACGTGCCTCTGACTACCCTCATTAGACATCTTCAAAGGATCTAAGCGCCTGAAGATCTGAGAGGATGTCACCGTACTTGGGGATCACAGTCGTACACAGCTCAGTTGGTAGTAACTCTGCCTTCAGCGCTGTAGGTTGTGGGTTCGATCCCCACCCAGAGCAAATATTTGTGTGATGAACATAGATGTTTGCTCTGTGTCTGGGTGTTAGTATGTATTTACAAAAAAAAAAAGAGTATTTAAGTATTCTATCAGTTATCTAGTTCCCATAGTACAAGCTTTGCTTAGTTTGGGGCTAGATGGCGATGTGTAAAATGTCCACCAATATTTATTTATTAATTTAATGTAAAAAATTGTTCTCACCTAAGCAAGTTGTCGTAAACATGGTGATGTCTCAAAGCGCGACGCGCGTGAGAGAAGAAGCTCAGATCATGAACTGTGGCCAATTTGGCTGCATCGGCATAGGAGACATCGCGCGAGCCCCAGAGGGCGGAGCGCGGCTTCTTGGCCGGCGGGGCTCCGGAGGCTGGAAATATACTATAATGTTACTAACCTTCCTGATTGGTACACACAACTATTGATTTTAGAAAACAATCGCAAAAATAAAAACCGGCCAAGTGCGAAAAGGGTCCGTACCATTATCTTACAAAAAACGGCATAAAAACACGTTTGTTGTATGGGAGACCCACTTAAATATTAATTTTATTCTATTTTTAGTATTTGTGGTTATAGCGGCAACAGAAATACATCATCTGTGTATTCATTTTGATGCAACTAATGTAACGAAATATTAGCATGTGCCAAATGTAATGTTCGGACCTGCCTCTGACTACCCCCACTAGCCGTATTCAAAGGATCTAAGCGCCTGGAGATCAGAGAGGATCTGTCTACCGTACTTGGGGATTACAGTCGTGATCCTATTTATTATTATAGTGACTGGTATTAGAAAAAATTGTCCAGCGCCTTGTAAAAGTAGACAGACAATACTATCTGAATCTTCTGCTCGGCACCGATATAATATTCCCTGATGCTGCTGTGTCCACATCAAATGATATTGGTCACAATATTAAATCAGGAGGTTTTTAATAGAGTACCAGAAATGGTTTAAAACATCACCCAGTTATTGCATACTTAAACAGACTGTTCCCACATGTGTCATTGTTTTTTGTAACTTATTTTACTAGCTGTCCGGACAAATGTTGTCCTGTCAAATATCAAAAATCCCATAGAAAAAATTCCTAATTAATTAATTTCGCATACTTATGTAACTTCGGTGACAATGTAATAATATGATGACAGTGAGTTGATCCGATGATGGATACAGGAGCTGTTCAACAGACAATCACAACGGAACTCCTTAGTAAATACTTTGATTGAGTTTGTATACTTGTCAAGTTCCGATGACAATGTTATATGTGATAGGTGGTAGCTGGTGCTCGATGGTTTAAATGATTTTACAAAAGCTTGTCATTGAATAACATTTTTAAGTAAAGAAGATGTTAGTTATTACTTTTTATTAGTTTAAAATGTTGTTTTTTTTGGAAAATAAAAAATAAGATGGAGATAAAAAGTAACAGGGAAAATAAAGAAAGAAAGAGACCATACATTCGTCATGTATGGTCTCTTTCTTTCTTTATTTTTGACTCAGTCGGATAAAAGCCACTTACTCAGCTGATTGGATGCGGAGAAGCTCGGAGATCTCTTCAGGTGATGATGTTGAGGTACCGGAGGAGGCACATTGCTGGAGACCACATTTGAATGCTTCGGGATCTGCGATGAGATACAAAGCTTAGAATGTGCTTCATGATACGACTGTCAGATTTGGGGATTACTCTTGAAAACGATCAACGGTATATCGGGGCAAACGCCACATCGTTTATACAATAATTTGAAAGATTGAACGACCGACATTTTTTACTGGCTTCGCAGCTCAATTGGTAGTAGCTCTGCCTTCTGCGCTGTAGGTTGTGGGTTTGATCCCCACCTGGGATAAACATTTGTGTGATGAACATAAACATTTGTGCTGTCTGGGTGTTAATATGTATTGTATATACCTGTCTGTCTGTGACGTTATCACAGCGAAATCGCTGGGCCGATTGTGATGAAATTTTACATGGAGATAGTTTAAAGTCTTGGGAAGGACATAGTCTACTTTATTTTCCAAAATTTTCTTTCGACTTTCAGGAATTTTAATGTTTTGTAGATTTCCTGAATCTACACGAATGAAGTCGCGGGTAATCGCTAGGATAATCTTTACCTGCGGATGATGCGGTGCGGCGTGGTGCGGATGCGGTGCGGTTGCGGTGAAACGTTCCGGCGACGCTTCTCGCTCCGAACGCGCCTGCACAATAACATTATCATTCTATAACAAAGAGAACACATTATTGCAACTGTTAAAAGCATACAAAACTTAAAAACTCACCGTTTATAAAACCAAATCAATAACGCTTTAAAAACTAAGAATCTGAGCGTCTGGAGATCTGAAAGGTTGTCTACCACAGCATTAAGGAAAGGATCATCGAAAAAAAAGGTAGACCCCAAGCCGTGTTTGTTGCCCGATTCTTCTAGGCTTGGTCGCGTGGAATTGGCGTAGCTTCACCTAGTTCCTAAGATGTTTCAAAGTGATCTTTGTGATTTTATTGAAATAAATATTTTTTGAATTTGAATCCACCGTACTTGGGGATAACAGTTCTATTTATTATTAAGCCTGTCCAGCACCTTGTAAAAGTAGACAGACAATACTATCTTAATCTTCTGCTCGGTGCCGATATAATATTCCCTGATGCTGCTGTGTCCACATCAAATTCAAATTCAAATTCAAAAATCATTTATTTCAATAAAATCACAAGGATCACTTTGAAACGTCTTAGGAACTAGGTGAAGCTACGCCGATTCCACGCGACCAAGCCTAGAAGAATCAGGCAACAAACACGGCTTGGGGTCTACCTTTTTTTTATGATCCTTTCCTTAATGCTATGTAGAGCTCCAGTGTGGTGCCAATCGAACAAGGTGAAGGCTCAAACAAGAATAATAATTAAAAGTTAAAAGTACCTACTACTCAAGTACGTCGGTACAGCAATAAAAAAAAATAACTAAAGAGCTTCAGCACAAATTCAAAAAGCAACACACGCTACACTTGATTTAGAATTAAAACTTACAGATAAAATAACTATTTGCTTAAAAATAATTAAAGTAGACAAATGTTACACAAAATGAAATTAAGTACCTAAATCAATATTTAGCTGTCGAGTGGCAGAGCGACATCAGGCCACGAGGATTTATCATTTATATAATCATCTACAGTATAATACGCTTTGTTTATAAGATTATTCTTTATGTAGGATTTAAATCTTCTAACGGGAAGTTTTGTTGCGTTTTCTGGCAGTTTATTATAAAATAGTATACAATTCCCCATAAACGACCCCTTCACTTTTTCTAATCTAAATTTGGGTATGTACAATTTGTTCTTATTTCTTGTGTTAATACTATGTACATCACTTTTTTTCTTAAAGAAAGCCATATTCTTATGAGTATACAGTAAGTTTTCATATATATATTGTGAGATTACTGTGAGAATGTTAATTTCTTTAAATTTTTGTCTCAATGATGTTGGTCACAATATTAAATCAGGAGGTTTTTTGGTCTTCCAAAATCAGTTTAATTATCGCCTCTAGCTGTACAAATAGCTAACAATACTATTAAGGGTGGCTACCACCAATCTAACATCTTATACTAGGACTAGCTGTCCCGACAGACGTTGTCCTGTCAAACTTCAATAATCCTGCAAAAAGTATCCTATATCCGTCTCCTGGTTCTAAGCTACCTCACCACCAATTTTCAGCCAAATCGGTTCAGCCGTTCCCGAGTTAGTAAATAGTAACTAACAAGACTTTTTCTTTTATAAATATAGATTTACTAATGATAATTTGAAAAATAGTTCCACCTTTAGTAGATCAGCTCAGTTTCTTACCTGAGGAGTAGGCATAGCATAATGCTCTTCGGGAGGCTTCGTAACCGCCTTAGCATCAGGGAGGAACTGCCCAAACTCCGTCAGAAGATCCTCCTGGTTCTCAAACAGCTTCGCGACCTGATGATGAAGAGGTTCTTGTAGTTTTGGTAACATTTTTTTGCAACATGTTGCTTCGTGTTTTGGTAATCAGAAATTAAAACAAAGCATAATTTTAATAATCACAGTGATCAATATTCATTTTTATCATCATTGGTTTAAAAGGTGTTCAAAGTTAAAAGCTAAAATTAGTTGTTCACACATCTGTTTATGTTGCAAACCAGTTCAAAACAATAGTTTTATAATCCCTATTTCTAAGTTGTTGTAGTGTGTTGTGTGCGTCTTAATAAATAATTAAAAAAAACCTGCCAAGTGCGAGTCGGAGTCGCGCACGAAGGGTTCCGTACCATTTATCAATAAAAATGACAAAAAACACGTTTGTTGTATGGTAGCCCCACTTAATTATTTATTTTATTCTGTTTTCAGTATTTGTAGCGACAACAGAAATACATAATCTGTAAAAATTTCAACTGTCTATCTATCACGGTTAATGAGATACAGCCCTGTGAGAGACAGACGGACAGCGAAGTCTTAGTAATAGGGACCCTTTGGGTACGGAAACCCTAAAAAAGTAGAAGGAATTTTCACTATCTTAGAATATCACACAATAAGACTTTGGTGTGCAAGTCAAAGTAATAACATCTAGACACTAGCTACAACATTAGCTACCATAATAACAGTATCATCTCTTACACGTTTCATTACCTGTGAGTAGACCTCTTGTTCTGTCTGCTGCTTCGCTTGGGTTTCCTTCAAATCGCGATGCCCTCTTTGATAAGCGTGCAATATCTCCAGGAATCTCTTGTACTTGTCCGGTTGGCGGGAGAAACGCGACTGAAAGGAAATTTACTTTTTAGATGATGTTTAGATTGAGTTGTGGGGGGGGAGTGGGGGAATAGTCAGAACTTTATAAAAAGCAGCCGATAGTATTATCATGGGTTTCAAACGGTAATTTGTATCATCATTTTTAAATTATGTTAGTAATGGCGTTCAATAGCTGTTGTGTCGCCACATCGCGTCCAGGCCCCGACTGAAAACCAGTGTCGCACCGCGCTTCGCCTACTCCTTAGGTTCGGTGCTGTGCGGCTCAATGCTGAGACGGGGAGCTATTTGCCCCCACATGGCACCATTTGCTGTTGATTGTTTTTTTGTTCTCTATTATTCATTAATTGTGTTGTGCCTTTGGAGCAAATAAATGTTTTTTCTTTCTTTCTTTCAATGTATAAATCCTAAGTAAAAAAAGTTCGATGGGTCCGTACCTATAAAAAACGGCAAAAAAACACGTTTGTTGTATGGGAGGCCCACTTAAATATTTATTTTATTCTGTTTTTAGTATTTGCTGTTATAGCGGCAACAGAAACACATAATATGTGAAAATGTCAACTGTCTAGCTATCACGGTTCATGAGATACAGGCCTGTCTGTCACACAGACAGACGGACGGACAGACAGCGAAGTCTTAGTAATTTTTTTTATTTTTATTTCATGTTTGTAACAACAACTCATTTAACCGATTAGGGAAATTATTTTATTGGTTGGGAAGACATACTTCCAGTATGATTCAATTTGAGGAAATAATACAATCTCTAAAAAATAAGGAATAAAATTTTGTAGTGAACAACATTATGTCTGTTTAGTTTTTAAACATATTTATTATCTATACTAATGTTATAAAGAGAAAAGTTTTGATTTTTTGTTTTTTTTGTACGTTTGTAATGGATAAACTCAAAAACTACTGAACCGATTTCAAAAATTCTTTCACCATTACCAAGCTACATTATCCCTGAGTAACATAGGCTATTTTTTATTTTGAAAAAGTAATAAATTCTTTATAAGAATGACGATAGTTTGAAGCAAGGTGTACGTGTGCGCTACAAAAACTATTGAACGGGAATTATAACGGGAACGGGAATGGGAACGGGAACGGGAATAGGAACGGGAACGGAAGACAACATTTGTTAATTCTAAAGCGATACGAAGGTCGCGGGGTCAGCTTGTATCCTAATAATATTATAAATGCGAAAGTTTGTGATAAGGCTGCTTTGTTTGTTCCCTAATCAAAAATAAACGACAAAACGGGTTAAGATGAAATTACAGCAAATTTCATCGTATGTAGATAAAAAATATGAATAAATAAAGGGGGAACTTATAATCCGAAAGACAACCCCTAAATGAAAATAAAACGCAAAAAGGATGATTTTGGAACAGATGGCGTTGGTGTGTGCAACAAATATGACATCACAGACTAAAAACATTTAGTTGTCATAGCAGTTTTGACTAATGAATGACACACATTCTACCAAAATTCATAATTTATTTTATCAGTGCAAGGTTTGTAGGGAAAAAATTGGAAGCTGCCTGAAATTGCTTTTTCCTATGTGATTAAAGCAAATATAAATTGACAGAACAACGTTTGTCACGGGTCGGCTAGTAACTTATATAAGGAAATAATACAATGGAAAATATTACACCAAGTTCATGAAATTTATGATTAGTATTGTATCAAATTAAATTATGTAAGTCAACAGCTGTAGCATGATAAATCTATTTACCACGGGTATATAAAACAAAGTCGTATTAGTTACACCATTTATATTTTAATCTCGAGAACAGCTGGACCAATTTTAATTTTTCTTTGTTGCGTTCGATTTGTCTCCCGTCTCGAATAGCAAAACTATTAAAATATTCAAAAAATTAAAGATTTTGTGGAGATGTGGCACAACGGCAACAGCAAAGATAACGGTGACAATAACGGTGGATTACGGTGACAATGATGGTGGATTACGGTGACAATGACGGTGACAGTGATGGTGGTGACAATGATGGTGGATTACAGTGACAATGATGATGGATTACGGTGACAATGACAGTGAATTAACTCTAAAACGGTACGAAGTTCACCGGATCAGCTAGTAATGCTATATCATTAAATGGCTTACCTTGATCTTGTTGACGTATTCAATAGCATGGTTGAACTCCACCGGCTGTCCCGCGGGCGCCGGGGCAGAGTGCCCCGTCGGGGGAGTGCCTGTCCCACCTGGAAATAGTAGAGGGTTAGACAGGGGCAAGGGAGGAGGGAATGCTTCAGTAGGAAGCAAAGTCAGAACTTTAAAAAAGCAGCCAATAGTAATATCATGGATGTCAAACGGTAATTTGTTTCATCATTTTAAAGCCGTGTTGGCCGAGTGGGCGG
The DNA here is from genome assembly GCA_912999785.1 of Hydriomena furcata. NCBI lineage: Eukaryota > Metazoa > Arthropoda > Insecta > Lepidoptera > Geometridae > Hydriomena > Hydriomena furcata. The sequence goes on from OU538845.1 coordinate 6,318,130, forward strand.
TACCTCGACTTTCAATCCGACGGTCGTGGGTTCGAATCCCGGCGTGCATCAATGGATTTTTCTGTTCGAAAAATTTGTATGCGCATCAAAAACACGTGCTTAAAACGGTGAAGGAAAACATCGTGAGGAAACCAGTTAGTATTCTTATAAGCTGCGATGGGCTTGCAACCTGTCACGTATGGAATGCTGACTACTACTGCAAAATGTCGGCATGTGCCAAATGTAATGTTTGGACGTGTCACAGACTACCCCCACTAGACATCTTCAAAGGATCTAAGCGCCTGGAGATCTGAGAGGATGTCTACCGTACTTGGGGATTAGTTTTTTATCTTTTATCTGTTTCCCACAGTACAAGCTTTGCATAGTTTCGAGGCTAATATTTTTTTATTATGGGGTTGTACTACACATAAAACTCACCAGGTGCATGGTGGATGGCCGCCGCTTCGATCTGCTGATGCGCCTGCGATATCTGATGCAGAGTGTTGGTAGGTGCGGTGTTAACCGATAGATTGTGCACTATAGCACCGCTCGATCTACGGACAGTATTCAGTAATTAAGAATAATCTAAGGGTGGGTTTTCGGTGGGGTGGATAAGTTATCTTCAGAAATTAAAACAAAGCATATTTTATAAATCACAGTGGTCAATTTATAGTTTTTCATCATTTTGGGTAAGATCCTTGCGTCATCGCTTAGAGGCTGTTTGAAGATTGATATCTACTAACCGAAGAAGGCCTTAAGGCGGCCTAAAGCTAGGCCACACATCTCTATAAGAACGATACAAGCTTACTTATTTTTAGGATTCCGTACCCAAAGGGTAAAAACGGGACCCTATTACTAAGACTTCGTTGTCCGTCTGTCTGTCACAATGCTGTATCTCATGAAGCGTGATAGCTAGACAGTTGAAATTTTCACAGATTATGTATTTCTGTTGCTGCTTAAACAACAAATACTAAAAATAGAATTAAACAAATATCCCATATAAAAAACGCGATTTTTTTGTCGTTTTTTATAGATAATGGTACGGAACACAGTCCGACTCGCACTTGGCCGGTTTTTATTTATATATACTCGGGATACTGTTACTCTAAGGAGGTACCTTAATTTTTATCCCGTAGGTCGTGGGTTAGAATCCCGAACGAACTTCAATTAAAAAAATGTATATACGAATTAACACGTACTCAAAACGGTGAAGGAAAACATTGCGAGGAAACATAATAGAATGCTTATATCGGCATGCGCCAAATGTAATACTCAGACGTGCCTCCGACTACCCCTTTAGACACTTTCAAGGATCTGGAGATATGTAGATGTTTACTATACTTGGAGATAGTATACTTACGCTGGTACTGGTAATAGATGCAGCTGCTGAGGTTGTTGGTTGTGGTGTATGTTCGGAAGTAGCACCCCACTTGTGCCCCCCATTCCGGTAGGGGATGGCATCGACACTGATACCTGAAAACAGCTCTTATTACTACCAGTGTAAGGTCGTTTTTAGGTAATTTTGGATAATGGAAGATCAGAACTTTAAAAAAGCAGCCAATAGTATTATCATGGATAATCAAACGGTAATTTGTTACATCATGTTTAAGAACAGCTGTGTTAATTCATATAATGTCCTATATAATAATAATTCCGGCCTCACAGCTCAGTTGGTAGTAGCTCTGTCTTCAGCGCTGTAGGTTGTGGGTTCGATCCCCACCCAGAGCAAATATTTGTGTGATGAACATAGATCTTTGTTCTGTGTCTGGGTGTGTAGTATGTATCATAAGTATGTATTTACAAAAAAAACGTATATAAGTATTCTATCAGTTATCTAGTTTCCATAGTACAAGCTTTGCTTAGTTTGGGGCTGGATGGCGATGTGTAAAATGTCCACCAGTATTTATTTATTTATTTATTATTTATATCGGCAGGTAGTGGGTTCGAAAATTAACTACAAATTAAATAAGTAAGAGAACATCTTGTAGCGGCGATGAGTTTGCGAACTGTCAAGCATGGAAAAAGTGTGGGGTGTGCCAAATGTTTGGACGCGCCTCTGACTAACCCCTTTAGAAATCTTCCAAGAATTTGAGTGTTGAACCGATTTCGTATATAGCTTACTAGCGACCCGCCCCGGCTTCGCACGGGTAGCATGTTATTATACATATAAACCTTCCCCCTGAATCACTCTATCTATTAAAAAAAACCGCATAAAAATCCGTTGTGTAGTTTTAAAGATATAAGCAAACATACATACATACGCGGGAAGCGGAAAGCGACTTTGCTTTATACTATGTAGTGATGATATTCGGTATATAGCTTATGATTTAGATTGAAACAAAGCATTCTTATTATCCGGGTTCTAGATAGAGCTAGTTCAGGGGTCGGCAACCTGCGGCATTTTAGTTACATACGCGAATATTATTTATTTTATCAAAAAAAATCTTATGAAGATATACATTAGTTTTTTTTTTATCAAAAAACTTTATTAATGCATTTTATAACCTGTTTATTGTTGACAAAATTTTTTTTTTTGGAAAGAGCCAACTTAGTAATTTTGTAAATTGTATTTTTTAGGGTTCCGTACCCAAAGGGTAAAAACGGGACCCTATTACTAAGACTTCGCTGTCCGTCTGTCTAACACAGAGCTGTATCTCATGAACCGTGATAGCTAGACAGTTGAAATTTTCACAGATGATGTACTTCTGTTGTTGCTACATCAAATACAAAAAAAACCAAATAAAATAAATATTTAAGTGGGGCTCCCATACAACAAACGTGTTTTTTTGCCGTTTTCTATAGATAATAGTACGGAACCATTCTTGCGCGAGTCCGACTCGCACTTGGCCGGTTTTATATTGAGTCTTCCGACTCGGTTACCGACCCCTGAGCTATTTGAAATAATAATAATAATAATAAAACTTTTCACTCACAAGATATACAAATATTTATTAAAGCCCTTGATCTCTGAGCTAGGTAATATATAACCTGTGATTCAGAAATCAGTTGAATAATAGTCTTAAAAACTCACCTGTCCATTGCTCTGCACCTCAATCTTGTACCCCGGAGGCAGGAATGTGTTGAAGCCAACGATCAGCTCCGGATGGCCCTTGAAGAGGTTGGAGACACGTGTTATCACTCCCGGAGTGTCGATTCTGCAATGCGAACTGAGATTATAGTGCGGTCAGACATCAGTTGTGGCATAGAACGGTATGAGAAAAATAAAAAAATACATTTTGAATTGCATAATATTATAATCTAATTCAGCTCACACAGCTCAGTTGGTGGTAGCTCTGACTTCTGCGCTGTAGATTGTGGGTTCGATCCACACCCAGAGCAAATAATTGTGTGTTGAACATAGATGTTTGTTCTGTGTCTGGGTGTCAGTATGTTTAATAAGCATGTATTAACAAAAAAAAGTATACAAGTATTCTATCAGTTATCTGGTTCCCATAATACAAGTTTGCTTAATTTGTGGCTAGATGGCACTGTGTGTAAAGTCCGCCAATATTTATTTATTTATTATTAATTATTTAAATAATGAAAAGCGGTAACATCGAAGCCGCGGACGGAAACTAGTAAAATAATAAAACTCACGTCTGGCTCTTGAACTCCTTCATTATATCCAGGAAGTCATTATAGACCTGTGGCTGAGTGTTGAATTTGTATTTCACTTGATCCAAATAGGATAGTGCGTCTTCCACCTTCAGCCTTTGGAACTGCTGTTGCGGGGGTTGGCACGGCGGTTGGGGGGTAGGCTGGGGCGCAGGCGACTGCCTTCCCAAGGACGGCAAAGGCGCGAGATTGGGCTGTGGAAGATTTTAAGTTAGAAAGGGGGTATGGTAAAGTGATTAAGGGGGGATGGGGGGGTTGATCAGATGCAAAAATGCAGCCAATAGTAATATCAGTAGTCAAACGGTAATTAGTATCATCATTTTGATTATAACTGCTGCTTTTAGAATTTGTGCTGAAGCTGTTTAGTTATTTTTTTATTGTTGTACGTACTTGGTTAGCACTTATAATTATTATTCTTGTTTGAGCCTTCACCTTGTTCTTACGGCACCACACTGGAGCTCTACATAGCATTAAGGAAAGGATCATTGAAAGAAATGATAGGCCCCAAGCCGTGTTTGTTGCCCGATTCTTCTAGATGATGGTCGCGAAGAATCGGCGTAGCTTCACCTAGCTCCTAACACGTTTCAAAGTGATCCGTGTGATTTTATTGAAGCAAATGCCCTTAGAATATGAATTTGAATAAGATTCCAGTTCATCGTAAAGAATCACAGCTCAGTTGGCAGTAACTCTGCCATAGGAGGTTAAAATAGGGAACAAAAGTTTTTAGTTTAAAGTCTAGTCTTTGATATCATGATTACTATCTTTGTTTTATTTACCTTGATCCTAGGCTGCACTTGTGGCTGCTTACCGGGCGCGTACTGTACAGCGCCCGGCTTCAAGTAGTTGATGACGGCCGGGGTCGAAGCCCGAGGGGCGGAGCGCCCGAAGCCTGAAGCGCCAACGGATAACATCCCCGATGATCCTGCAAACATGGAGATAGGTCACAACAATGTAAAAACTAGATAGTAATCTAGATTTTTGTAGGACTATCCTAATAATATTATAAATGCGAAAGTTTGTGAGTTTGTATGTATGTTTGTTCCTCAATCAGGCCTAAACGACAAAACGGATTAAGTTGAAATTTGCTGTAGATGTAGATATAATGCCCGAATAAATAATAGAAATGATTAAAAACGCAAAAGGGATGATTTTGGCATAGATGGCGCTGATGTGCAACCAATCTGACATCACAGACTAAAAACATACAGTCTTTTCTATTCGATTGTTGAAATTTGACAGGACAAAGTCTGTCACGGGTCGTCTAGTTAATAATAAATAATTGTAACGGTAACTCACCAATTATTGGCGGTTGAGCGGATTGTGCCAGGGTGTGCATATTGCTCGAGCCTGGCTGTTGTATCTGTAACAAAGAAATTAATATTTAAGACAAGATGAATATAGAATAGTTTTATTTCAATAACCGCAAGACATACAGTTTAGTTTTTTATGACAAAGATAACATCCTAACAATATTATAAATGGGAAAGTTTGTAATAAGGCTGCTATGTTTGTTCCCTAATCAAAAATAAACGAAATACAGCCCTGTGACAGACAGACGGACAGCGAAGTCTTAGTAATAGGGTCCCGTTTTTAATGGGAAAAACGGGAACGGAATTTTATCAGTTATCTGGTTCCCATAGTACAAGCTTTGATTAGTTTGGGGCTAGATAGCGATGTGTGAAACGTCCACCATTTTATTTATTTACTTATACCTTTTTCTTTTGTAAATACATACTTACTATACATAGTAACACCCAGACACAGAACAAACATCTATGTTCGTCACACAAATGTTTGCCCTGGGTGGGGATCGAACTCACAAACCACAGCGCAGAAGGCAGAATTACTACCAACTGAGCTGTGAGGCCAATAGCAAAAAAAAATCTATTTACGACGCTGTGTCACGGCACAAAACAGTAGGTGTCGCTTAAAAATAGGCGTGTGTTAGTCATAGTTGGCGCTCCTATCTTGTATTTGTTTTTGCCGTGAAAATACATAACACACGTTAGAGAGAAATGCCGCGAAGTCAAGGTGATATGATGTTGTCTTTAGCCGACTTACAAAAAAAAATCCGGCGACCATACACGAGGAATGCGTTGAGAGTGAATGAAGTGAAAAGTAGTATGTATGATCGTAGCAAGTGGTTAGCCGTGATCTCTGCCTACCCCTCTGGGAAAATGGCGTGATTTTATGTATGTACAAAAAGGAGATTCTTTAATTTTTAAACATCGAAATCTAATATAAAAAAATCTTGTTTGTCACAGGGCTGTATCTCATGAACAGTGATAGCTAGACAGTTGAAATTTTCACAGATGATGTATTTTTGTTGCCGCTATAACAACAAATACTTACTAAAAAACAGAATAAAATAAATATTTAAGTACCCAAACAACAAACGTGTTTTTTTTGCCGTTTCTTATAGATAATAGTACGGAACCTTTCGTGTGCGAGTCCGACTTGCACTTGGGCTGTTTTTTTAGGTAGGGAAGCTGTCAATACCCGCGTAACAGTCAAGCCATGACAATAACCTATAAACTTGGTGACCACGACACTCCACAAGCTCAAACGGAACTTTTAGCGTTAAGATTTCTTCAAGAATGTCTTGAGAGGCGATGTATACAAAGGACATAATGACATAAGTATAGTCAGGCGGTTATCATATGTTCAACGACATCACAAAGACGCAACCAACGAGATATTGTACAGAGTTCGTTGGCCTCAAAACTGCAGCGAGCTTATTCCGTAAAAAACCGGCCAAGTGCGAGTCGGATTCGCGGACGAAGCGTTCCGTACTATTATCAAAAAAAATTACGTTTGTTGTACGGGAGCCCCACTTAAATATTTATTTTATGAGAATTAAAAATTTAAATTTAATGTTTTAAGAGAAATACATAATCTGTGAAAATTTCAACTGTCTAGCTATCACGGTTCATGTGATACAGCCCTGTGACAGACAGACGGACAGCGAAGTCTTAGTAATAGGGTCCTGTTTATACCCTTTGGGAACGGAACCCTAAAAATCGATCTATATCTATAATAACACCCAGACACAGAACAAACGTCTATGTTCATCACACAAATATTTGTCCTGGGTGGGGATCGAACCCACAACCTACAGCGCTGAAGGCAGAGCTACTACCAACTGAGCTGTGAGGCCAGTCGAACATAAACACAAACTTTTCGAAAATAAAAGTATACCTATTGATGCACGACCAGGATTCAAACGCGCGGTAGGAACGCGGTACCTCCCACTCGGCCAACACCGATTAGTTATGCCTACAATCTTATTTTCGTTCAACATTGTAGTACAAATACATAATAGCTTGCAAATATCGTAAACAAAGAGGTTATCGACACTTATCGCGGGAACATATTTAATACACGGGCCATACCGCAAGAACGAGTAATATCAAAACAATATTACCCACGCTACACAAACTCGTATATCGTTAAAAGACCTCGCCACTTAAGCAGACAAACTACTACCAAATGTGGGCATGTGCTATGTTTGAACGTCCCTCTGACTACCCCCACTAGACATCTTCAAAAGATCTAAGCGCCTGGAGATGTGAGAGGATGTCTACCGTACTTGGGGATTACAGTCGTGATCCTATTTATTTTATAAATATAAAGTTTAGAAACTTAAAGTGCATACAACAAACGTGTTTTTTTGCCGTTTCTATAGATAATGGTACGAAACACTTCGTGTGCGAGTCTGACTCGCACTTGGCCGGTTTTTATCTAGGTACCACGCGAGAAAAGCCGTGGGCGAATCTGTTAATATACACAAGACCATGACGCTCTGTAAAGGGCAAAAACAAAACATATCGATTTATAGGTGCCGAACAACGTGCGCGCGCATTCTCTTTGTAAACACCGGTAGATAAAATTTATAATCATTTCACAAATGTATTGAGATTGCAAACATTTCAAGTGTTTATCAATTGATTGAATGTGCTGAAGCTCTTTGGTTATTTTTTTATTGTTGTATGTACTTGAGTAGTACTTTTAATTAGTATTCTTGTTTGAGCCTTCACCTTGTTCTTACGGCGCCACACTGGAGCTCTACATAGCATTAAGGAAAGGATCATTGAAAAATAAGGTAGACCCCAAGCAGTATTTGTTGCCCGATTCTTCTAGGCTTGGTCGCAAGGAATCGGCGTAGCTTCACCTAGTTCCTAAGACGTTTCAAAGTGATCCTTGTGATTTTATTGAAATAAATGATTTTTGAATTTGAATTTAAGCTGAATTTGTTTATTGTTGTAATTATTGAAGAACCGTGTTGGCAGTGTGGGAGATACCTCGACTTCAATCTGAAGGTAGTGAGCTCAAAACCCGGCTATGCATCAATTGTTTTTTCTATTCGATTTTTTTTTTGTGAAATAACACGTGCTGAAGGAAAATATCGTGAGGAAACCAGTTCGTATTGTTATAAGCGGTGATGGGCTTGCAACTTGTCACGTATGGAATGCCAACTGTATAATGTAGGCATGTGCCAAATGTTTGGACGTGACGACTACCCCTTTTAGGTATATTCAAGGATCAGATCAGAATGAAAAACCAGCGTCTCACCGCGCTTCGCCTACTCCCTAGGTTCGGTGCTGTGCGGCTCAATGCTGAGACGGGGACCTATTTGCCCCCACATGGCACAATATGCTGTTGATTGTTTTCTTGTATTTAATAATTGTGTTGTGCCTTGGAAGCAAATAAATGTTTTTTCTTTCTTTCTTCTTTCGAATGTCTACCATACTTGGGAATCACATCATTTTTAGGGTTCCGTACCCAAAGGGTAAAATCGGAACCCTATTACTAAGACTTCGCTGTCCGTCTGTCTGTCACAGGGCTGTATCTCATGAACCATGATAGCTAGACAGTTGAAATTTTCACAGATTATGTATTTCTATTGCTGCTCGAACAACAAATACTAAAAACAGAATAAAATAAATATTTAAGGGGGGCTCCCATACAACAAACTTGATTTTTGCATTCCAGCGCCATCTAGTTTCATTTGATGTTACTACGTATAATAGGTACTTTTCGCGGTTTTCATGCGACCGCTCGGGGTTTGAGAGGTAAGATGAAAGAGGTTTGCGATTCCGCTGGCAGGTGGCGCTATTTTACCACTATCGGTAAAGTAAGTCGGTAAATAGGTGGTACGTCACATGATCGAATAAAAAGTTTGAAATTGAATTATTGAATTCATGTAGTTAGGTAAATAGGTACCTAGGTAGATATTATTAATTTCCAATTAATTTCGAGTTCGAATCCTGGATCAATGGATATTTCTGTTCGAAAAATGTACCTATATGCGCGTTACACGTGTTTATAACAGTGAAGGAAAACATCGTGAGGAAACCTGTTAGTATTCTTGAAAGCGGCGACGGGATTGCAACCTGTCACGTGTGGAATGCTAACTACGTAGTTAGGTAAATAGGTAGGTTACGAGATATTATGAATTATTTTTTATGTTTCTAGGGTTCCGTATCTAAAGGGTAAAAAACGGGACTACTAAGACACCGCTGTCCGTCTGTCTGTTACCAGGCTGTATCTCGTGAACCGTGATAGCTAGACAGTTGAAATTTTCACAGATGATGTATTTCTCTAAAATCAGCATAAAATAAATATTTAAGTGAGACTCCCGTACAACAAACGTGATTTGCCGTTTTGATAATAGTACGGAACCCTTCGTGCGCGAGTCCGACTCGCACTTGGCCGGTTTTTTTAGTTTATTTACGCGACATACACTACCGGATATTGATCAGGCAGGCATCGCTTGTGGCGGTTGGGGTAGGTCGTAGGGGGGTTGCCCACCCCTTACAAGGAGGGGTGGAGCCGGCTCGTCCGTCGATATTATCCGATACGCGTTCGTGTCGGATTCAAGCTCAAGCCGGACATTTTGATGATATCAAGATGTACAAAATGTTATTTGAAACTTTTAAATTGCTGTTTTAAGGTGAAAGTAAAATTTTTGACTTTTTGTATGGGCTGAGTCTACCCGGATAAGACGGAAAGTGATAAAACTGCATTATCTTGAACACCATCAAATTTAAAAAGAAACTGTCTGTAATTTACTTAGCATGATTATCTAACGAATTAAAAAACCGGCCAAGTGCGAGTCAGACTCGCGCACGAAGGGTTCCGTACCATATCTATAAAATAATATTATATTAAAATCATGTTTGTTGTATGGGAGCCCCCCTTAAATATTTATTTTATTCTGTTTTTAGTATTTGTTGTTAGAGCAGCAGCAGAAATACATCATCTGTGAAAATTTCAACTGTCTAGCTATCATGGTTCATGAGATACAGCCCTGTGACAGACAGACGGACAGCGAAGTCTTAGTAATAGGGTCCCGTTTTTAGCCTTTCGGTACGGAACCCTAACAAAAATGAACTGTTTAGCTATTCATAGTTTTGATTAAAAACGAAACTAGTGTTTTTGAAAAGCAAACTTTGAAAAATAAATCTATGCTACGATCCTGACATACTTCTTTGGCTTCATTCACTCTCATCACCATCCCAGTTTCGTATGGTTTTAGTTTTCAAAACGTGTTGGCCGCGTGGGATATACCTCGAATTTCAATCTGAAGGTCGTGGGTTCGAATCCCGGCGTGCATCAATGGATTTTTCTGTTCGACAATTTATATGCGCATCAAAAACACGCGCTTACAACGGTGAAGGAAAACATCGTGAGGAAACCAGTTAGTGTTCTTATAAGCAGTCACGTATGGAATGCTAACTTCTGCAAAATGTGGGCATGTGCCAAATATAATGTTTGGACGTGCCTCTGACTACACCCACTAGACATATTCAAAGGATCTAAGCGTCTGAAGATCTGAGAGGATGTCTACCATACTTGGGGATTACAGTCGTGATCCTATTAATTTTATTTTTATATTTTTTATATTTATCTTTGTCAATACAACAATGTGTAAATATGCGCTTATCACCAAGGTTACCTCAATATGGTATTCGTTATAGTCACGGACAAACCGCAAAGTTGGTTGCGTTCCAAGTTTTATCTATATCACTAGCGACCCGCCCCGGCTTCGCACGGGTTTAATACATATAAACCTTCCTCCTGAATCACTCTATCTATTAAAAAAAACCGCATCAAAATCCGTTGTGTAGTTTTAAAGATATAAGCAAACATACATACATACAGACGCGGGAAGCGGAAAGCGACTTTGTAGTGATGAACCATCAATGAGCATTGGTGACAGAGTTTTGCGTGACTTACAACGGTAAAGTAAAACATCGTGAGGAAACCAGTTAGTATTCTTGTAAGCGGCGACGTGCTTGCAACCTGTCACGTGTGAAATGCTACTGCAAAATGTGGGCCAAAAAAATAGAAAATGTGTTTGGAGGTCTCTACAATTACCCCTTTAAGGGTTCAAGCGCCTGGAGATCTGAAAGGATGTCTACCTTACTTGGTGATTACTGTCATAATCCTATTACGTACGTACTTGAGTAGTACTTTTAATTATTATTCTTGTTTGAGCCTTCACCTTGTTCGATTGGCATCACACTGGAGTTCTACATAGCATTAAGGAAAGGATCATTAAAAAAAAGGTAGACTACAAGCCGTGTTTGTTGCCTGATTCTTCTAGACAATGGTCGCGTGAAATCGGCGTAGCTTCACCTAGTTCCTAAGACGTTTCAAAGTGATCCTTGTGATATAATTGAAATAAATGATTTTTAAATTTGAATATTTCATATCGTAATGTTCAATAATAGCGTTTAAAAAAAAACTATAAAGAAACCCGAAGAAAATGGGTTTACCAATAGAAAAGTCAAGGGTCACCAAAAATTTATTTCGTAAGATCCTTCCCACATGAACAAACACAACAAAAAAATAACATCAAAATCGGTCCAGCCGTTCCAGCGTGATGCCGTGACCAAGGAAAATAGGAATTCATTTTTAGAGTTCCGTACCCAAAGGGTAAAAACGGGACCCTATTACAAAGACTCCGCTGACCGTTCGTCTGCCTGTCTGTCTGTCACCAAGCTGTACATATCTCATGAACCGTGATAGCTAGACAGTTAAAATTTTCACAGATGATGTATTTCTGTTGCCGCTATAACAACAAATACTAAAAACTGAATATAATAAATATTTAAGTGGGGCTTCAACAAACGTGTATTTTTGCCGTTATTTATAGATAATGGTACGGGACCCTTCGTGCGCGAGTCTGACTCGCACTTGGCCAGTTTTATTTATAAATGAATAATTATTTTAATAATAAATACCTCATTAGATATGTTTGAGCTCAAGTTGTCAAACAAGGAGAATCCCTGCAAAACTTGATCATTTGATTTCGTGTGGTACTGAAACAAACAGACAAAAAAAAACATTGAAAACACGAGTTTATTTATATATCCTAATAATTTTGGCTCACTGGCCTCTAGAGAATAAAATTTAAAATCAAACAGGCCTAAACGACAACACAGATTACAATAAAATTAGCTGTAGATCTATACTAATATTATAAAGAGGAAAGATTTGATTGTTTGTTTTTTTGTTTGCATCGAATAGGCTCCGAAACTACTGAACCGATTTGAAAATTTATTTTACCATTAGAACCCTACATTATCCCTGATGAACATAGGCTATAGAATATTTTCAAAAATGTTAGGGATCCGTATGAAAACTTCGATAATGTAACCCAACGTGTAAAAAAAAAACAAAAAAATATCCTTATATCGCGTACGCTGCGGAAATTATTGACAATAGAGCAAAGTAATGTACTACAGTTTTAAAGAAGACATCAATATCTACAAAAAAGTATGATACCATATGTTTAAATATTAGGAATCCGTATGAAAACTTCAATAATGTAACCCAAAGTGTAAAAAAAATACCCATAATATCATTATTACACCCGTGCGACGCCGAGGCGAACTGCTAGTGTAGATATAATGCCCGAATAAAACATAGGGAGGTTTATAATATTAAAAATATTGCCAAAATAACAAAAAATGGAATAGGGATGATTATGGTATAGATGGCGGTGATGTGAAAAATATCTGACATCAGTTTTGACTACACGGGACAGGACAAAGTCTGTCACTGGTCGGCTAATCACTACATAGTATAAAGCAAAGTCGCTTTCCGCTTCCCGCGTATGTATGTATGTATGTTTGCTTATATCTTTAAAATTACACAACGGATTTAGATGCGGTTTTTTTTTATAAATAGAGTGATTCAAGAGGAAGGTTTATATGTATAATACATGCATAATATAGTAGAGAAACACTGATAATTTTAGAGGTTTCTAATGTGATGTCGTAAATAAACACATTTTTTTGCGCTTACATTGCAAATGCTGGCTGAACCCCACGAGATATATCAAAATAATGTACTACAGTATTGTACACCTTAAAAACGTCTACATAAAAGTCAACGATGGTATTAGAAATGTCTTACGCACAGCGAAGCGGGCACGGGTCAGCTAGTAAATTATATAATTACAAGCTGACCCTGCGAACTTCGTATCGCTTTAGAATTAACAAATGTTGTCTTAAGGTCCCATTCCCGTTACCGTAATTTCAAACCTAATAAAGCTCAAATTGACTCAACGTTTTAGTTAGAAAACTTTTGTATGGAAAAGAAAAGGGCTGTTTATAGAGTTTTCCCGGCAATTATTGGAATTTTTCTCACCTTTTAAACCTTCCCTAAACCTCCACGAACATTTCAAGACCAAGATAAGATAAATCCGTTCAGCCGTTCTCGAGTTTTAGCGAGACTAACGAACAGCAACTGATTTTTATATATATAGTTTTAATTATAGAATAGAGCAGATGTTGCGTTTGATGCCATTTTCCTTTTATTGTGGTTTGTTATTATGATAATTCATTATGTATAAAAAAAAAAAGAATATATAATTAATGTTAAAACTAACCAAATGTGTGCCAAAACTGGACATGCCTCTAACACCTTTCTTAGTGATTCTATTGATTTATTTGAATGCATACAAATTACCACTACAAGGATCATGTTTAAAAGAAGAGAAGAATTAAGCACACTTATTCTTCTAGACAATGGTCGCGAGGAATCGGCGTAGCTTCACCTAGTTCCTAAGACGTTTCAAAGTGATCCTTGTGATTTAATTGAAATAAATGATATTTGAATTTGGATTGGCAGGGACCATAGCTTTCCACTTTCTGACATACTTATTTTGCTTCAATCACTCTCATCACTCTCATGCCTGGCCTTTTTGAAAAAGATGATCCTTTTTAGGGTTCCGTACCCAAAGGGTAAAAACGGGACCCTATTACTAAGACTTCACTGTCCGTCTGTCTGTCACAGGGCTGTATCTCATGAACTGTGATAGCTAGACAGTTGAAATTTTCACGGATGATGTATTTCTGTTGTTGCTATAACAACAAATAACTAAACTAAACACAGAATAAAATCAATATTTAAGTGGGGCTCCCATACAACAAACGTGTTTTTTTGCCGGTTTTTTGAAGATAGTGGTACGGAACCCTGCGTGCGCGAGTCCGACTCGCACTTGGCCGGTTTTATTAATTTGTATTACTACATACCTGATTAGGGTTCTGCTGCATCGGCGGTTCATCTGGACCGAGGCGCGGAACTCCCGTGCGCTTCATCATCGCTGCGGTCAGTCTATGCCCATCACACAATCACCTGAAAAAAACAAGAAATATTAATGGAAACCCTGGAGACTTTGTTCGCTTGAAGTTATTTCCAAACTACAGCCTCTTGGGTTACTGGAAGTCACTGTTTAGTTCTCAACATGAAAAGAAAAGTAATAAAAAAACCGGCCAAGTAGGTAGGTAGGTACAAGTCGGACCATCGACCAAGTGTTACTTAGAAATAATGTAGCATTCTAATGGTGAAAGAATTGTTGATATCGGTCCAGTAGTTTTTAGGTTTATTCGTTACAAACATACAAAGGTTTCCTCTTTTTAATATTAGTATAGATTTAAATTTCCAAGGATAAAATATTCAATTGATAATTATTGAAGCCGGGGTAAGATAATAGTACTTAAAAAATGATTTGGCAACTTAGATTTGGTTTTCACAGATTCCTTTATGAATACATTGAATGTGTCAAACAGCTGATCAAACAGCTGATCTACGATTTGGTGAAACTTGGATAATACTGGAAATAATAGAACCACGACTGTAATCCCCAAGTAGACATCCTCTCAGATCCTTGAAGATGTCTAAAGGGTAGTCAGGGCATATCCAAACATTAAAAATAAGCCGTGTTTCGTTGCCTGATTAGTCTGAATAGTGGCGAGGAACAGGCGTAGCTTCACCTAGCTCTTAAGACGTTTTAACACGATCCTTGTGATTTTATTGAAATAAATGATATTTGAATTACACTTTGGCACATGCCTACATTTAGTAAAAAGATATAGATAGAATAAAGCGACGAAAAGGTATTGGTGGAAGCTAGTGTTACAAAATACCTACAGGAACTTGATACCAAGTTGAGGTTAGAACACATGGTGTCGGTCAATATCACAACACGAAATTCCTACTTATTTCATAACCTCTTTTGCGACAGAGAATAATGAAGGCGAGACAATATGTACCCGACTAAATTCACATGTTTGATTCTCTTGAACTTGTCTACATCGAGTACTTACAATATGTAGTCAAGTCCTGCCAGTTTTTAGTTCCCAATTATTACGAACTTTGCTTTCTCATCCAGTGGCTTGAGTTTTGATTGTAAGCGAGTTATGTTGCAAGGGTCATACGATGACCACGAGGCATGCATATGCAAATAGAATATTAAGGCATGCACGTGGTGGAAATTGTTTATGCACTTTAGGCCACAATAGAAAACTTACAAATATTAAACAGCTGATAGATGCCATCAAAGTGAACTTTCTTCTAGGTCTTCTAGGCATTCTAGGCTTCTAGGCATCAAAGAAAAACAGCTGGGATATTATGAATTAACCACACGACACGACAACTTAAAATACCCGTAATTCTGACTATACAACAAACAATGCAATGATTTTTGCAATGTATTATTTGCTAATTTAAATATGGCGACGGGTCGGGTCGG
This sequence comes from Hydriomena furcata, assembly GCA_912999785.1. NCBI lineage: Eukaryota > Metazoa > Arthropoda > Insecta > Lepidoptera > Geometridae > Hydriomena > Hydriomena furcata. The sequence goes on from OU538845.1 coordinate 6,333,770, forward strand.
GCGACTTGCAATGAAAAGTGGGGGACTGGGGGAGGGACGATGAACGAACGAGAATGAAAAGGGCGCGCCGGGCGGCAAAAAAAAAACAAAACAAGTCAAATCAAAAACCAGGAACCGGAAACGGAAGTAAGGAAGAAGTAACGTATCATCCAAAATTACCACGCATCCAAAAACCAATTGATAAGGCATGTTCATAAAGTTTCTTTTAGTGTAAATACGTACGTAGGTATGCACTTACTTATTTCGGCCTAGTACTATCTTCCAAGTTTACCACTTCGTTTTAGTGCATATTTAGTGTCAAAATCGTAAATGATATTGTCAAAACTAATACCTACGTTAGTTCTCTTCGTTTTAGTGCTTATTTAGTATCAAAGTGAATGCTGTAAAAACTAGACTGTTGATTTCTGTTTTATGGGGATAGTGTCATAATTTTCAGTTATATATGCCATTTATCAATTTTTTTTAACTTTCAATCAAGGTTATGTATTTTTCGACTTTGAAGTACAGGAACTATAAAAAATTGTGTAACCTAACCTAACCTATAAATTTTTTAACACTTTCTACAGACAACGTTTTACGCATCATCAGGCAATAGTCTAACTAAAGTGACTTGTATTCATTACGTAACCATTAACACGATACACGGCAGGTACACCAAGGCTCGAGGCAAAACATATTTCTAATTGGAATTTCGATTCTCCGGTCAAGACACCCACACAGGTTTCGTTTATGAACCGGTCTGGTAGAAGGTACAGAGGCAATGACAAAACTCGAACCTACTTATTTATAGCGGAAAACATACACAAATCGATAACGCCCCGGCTAGATGCACGTACGGACGAAGAGCGCGGCGCAACGAAACTTCCTTCGGCAATATCGGCTGGCTATACTTTATTATATTCCCGCCATTTTATGCTTGCGTTCTAAAACTATTGCCATAGGGTTGGGTTTTCACGGTACAGTCACACAAAAATGTAATTATTAGTTCCACAATGAATCATAGCAAGCGGTTCTTATTTAAAGAAAAAGTTAACTTCGACTAATGATAACCATCTTTCAGAATAGAGCGGTAAAGTTCAGTTTGCTGTGGGCTGAGGAAACGAGGACGGCGCGGCGGTATTCGTCACCCGACGTAGAAAATGGCGACTAAATACCAACAATTACATCGCGAGACTGACTGGTCGTCAATGCGAATCAATGTTAATCGAAGAGGAACTTATGCTAACCCACTTTATGCTACACCGAGATGTTAACACTTTTATATAAGGCACAGAGATAGCACTTGCCCTCAGATAGCATTATCGAGTTATATGAACTTACGTAGATACCGTTGATTTTTTGCTTGAAACACGTTAATATCTTCGATTACACTTAGCAAACGTTGATTATAACTCAAAAAACTGTTATTAGTCATGAAAAAGACATAATAACGCGTCACGACATGCTCCGCGCGACCACATTCGTGCGCCTCCAAATAGCGCAACGGCGCAACTTTTTCGAGCGCGGCGTCAACACGGTCAGGTGGGCGAGGTTGCGACATCGCTATAACGCTGTCTCACTCTCTCTCAAAATGCTCCGTCTCTATCGCGCTTGTAGCAAAGCCGATTCGGGGCAAGAAAGAGGCGTGCGGAGCCCTCCGCAGACAAACGTCGCGCACCGAGCTGCGCGGCTGACTGACTGACTGCTCGCAGCGCCGCCATCCGTCCACGGCGAGCTACGACCGATCGCGTAATCGAGCCCGAACCCTGGAGCAGAGCGGCAACGTCGCCACCGAATAATAGCGAGCGAAACGGACGTGCCTACATGAAATGAAATGCCACGAACCTTCACAACGGAGGTGGTGGACCAAAACAAAATCTCCTTTCTCTAAATTTATACAACAGTTGCATTTGAGAGCAGAGCCGGTTAAACGTCTTCTGTACTACATATTCTTTGCCGCCATAATGATGAAAAATATATCCAGTGGAATTATCGCTTTTAGCGATAAGACCACTGTTTTTATTATTCGTTATTGTGTCCTGTTTTTTGTTATGTATTTTTGATATTGATAAGTTGAACAATACATTCATACTCTATCTATCTATCTATCTAAAAATGAATAAACAAAAGAAGTCGATCTCTCTGTAACTCTTGGAATTCAAGTCATTTCACAAAACCCTGAACACTTGAAAGGTATAATATTATGCCCTTCTGTGATACTCTGTTACCTTGACAACAACAAAGCGTCAGAGCAAGGAGCATAAAATATGGTCAAAAGCTAAGAGATAAGTATTTAAAAGAAAGGGAATAATCATTAACGACCTATATAAAATAATAATTAAACTATAATTGATTTTATATATATGTTTCGAGCTGTTTGTATTGTTTTTTTTTTTTATAATGGGGGTAAAAAAGGGTGAAATAATATCAGGTTATGTAGGGTAGGTAGGTATCTCAACATGAAAGAGATTTGATTGCATATACCTATCGTCATTATTAATATTTTAGTTTTTTTGTTAGTAACTTCTAACCCATCGCGAAATTACTTTTTGGAGAAAACTCAACGTCGATTTAATACTATTTGAATAGTGTTCTCATCCTTATATTAATGAAATTAATTACATACTAGTGGTAAATATAAAATAACAATCAATTTAATATTTTCATCTTTATTTAAAGGTCAAAATAATGAAGAAAAAGCAATATATATGGACAAGCATGTCTAGGTCTACTATAATGTTTGTACTTACAATAAGTGCTAATAAACTACTAACAAACTAATGACCTACATACTTAATATAGTTTCATAGAACATAGAAATAAAGAAGTAGTAATGCGAAGTTACTACAATTATTTTGTTTTCATGACATACTAATCATGAACGTTTGCATCCCCAAATACGGCCATAAAAGATTTTAAAATTACTATAATAATGTTTTAATTTTAATAAACGTTTGAATAGTCAAATAAACCTAATTATTAGTATAAATAGTTATTGATTCTGGATAGATATAATACTACACAAAATATAGACAAGATTAAATTGGATGCAATTCAAATTATTAAATTAAATTGTAATATCTGCATAATAAGAAGGTATAGACGTAAACTAAATAAAGATTTAACTTTGCAGTTGGTAGTTTTATTCAATACGATTCAATTCATCGTTTGTTCTGCGATTGGGTGATTATCATAAATTATAAAAAAGTATGTTACTTATAAAAAAATATGTTTATTATTAGGTAGGTACCTACTTAATTTGCTAGATAGCATTGTGTTAAATTTCCACCAATACCTTTTTATTGACGTAAACTCTTCATCTTCTTAGGTAATAAAACATAATGCAAGATTCTGTGTAGGAATCTAGTATATACATTCAACTAGCACACTACTAAGATCATCAATAAATAAACAAAAACCTTAACACTATTCTTGATAGGTACCTATCTGTATTCGGAAAAGTTTTGAAGGTATTTGTTGTGAAGTGTGTGTGTGAGCGAGCACGTACTATCGATGCTCGCGTATAACTTGTTGAGGGACAGCAAGACGCCTACTTAAGTAATAACCTCATTTTCATTTGTTAGTGTGCGTAGCGCCGAAGAAAACAAGTTTTTACCCTATAAAATGTATAAAGGAATCCTATCATTTATGTACTCCGTTATGATCCTAATACAGCACAAAACAGTTTATCAAGGGTATAAAATCCATTGTTATAAGTAGAGGATACCAAATGTATAGCCTTGAAATCTCTTATCAAACAAGTGACTTGACTACTCACAATTACCAACATCGAGGTGAGGCGACGTTGCCAACATTCAGCGCGCGCTACTGCGTCTTAATTTTATAAAGTAATGCCGCCATTTTGTTTCATTTTATCAGATGCAACTAACTTTACGAGATTGATGAAGAAACTCACGTTTTTGTTTATACGTAGGTATCAGTCAGGTACGATAATGCAATATTCCAATTTAAATCGAAGTAGATTGGTTACCGTTTAATTTAGGTTAAATTCATGATTACGTAACATCTGAAAGGTAAACGCATTTGGCCAGAAATTCATGCACATGTAGTGAACAGGCTCAATACCGAGGAAATATCAATAGATGCAGATTATGATTGTAGATATATCTAGATTCCAGCGATCGCAAACGTGCCCTAACGATATAGGTACTTATGTGGAGGACAGTGTGTCGGCGCAATATGGTTGAGATACGTACATCCATTGAGTGGTCTGTGAGCTGGTGCCGGGAGCGGAGTTCAACCCCCGAGGTTCCAGGGTAACTCTCGAACCCACCCACAACCGAATATATCACAAATTCGGACATTTTTAACGCAAATACCACGGTATCGATCACGCACAGACGCCATTTTGAACCGACACTGAGCAAGAACGGGCGCGCGACGTTGCCACGTCGCGCGTTTCCAATCCGCGCTTCTATTTCTGGCTCCCTCCCCTCGCGCCCGCTGTGACGACTACGGAGGTCGGCAAAAAGAACTCGACAAAACATTCAACAATTTATACCTGCCATACCGCGAGTTCTTATTTGAAAAGCTTGAGCGTGATCTAGTAGGCTATCAAGAGAATGTGGTGAGGTGGGGGGCGCTACATTCGAAACGATAAGATAATAGTCATAGCATAGTTTAGATGTACAGAATTGTAATAACATTAACGTCGGGCGAGCGCCCGGCTTTCACCAAAGAGCGGAGCGAGGCGCGGCCGCGCAGCTCCGCACCGACATGTGCCATTGGCCACTGCAGAGATCGATAGACAAACAGCGACGAGGACAGGCTACTTGCAAGCGAAATTGAGCCTTACGTTTCTAATAATAGAATATCTTTTACACGGACTTCTACTATAAACAAACTACCTCACGACCACACTGACGTCCTCCACGTAGATACGCACGAACACAGGCGTTGTGAAAACGACGCGAGCGGACGGTGGATTGCCCCGACCTAGCGATGTATATCATCATTGTATTATGCCACTTTTCTAGAGTCGAAATTCCTCTACCCCGGCGCACCCAGCGCTCCCTACCGAAGGACAAAGGGGAGATTTCTCACGGAAAACAAAGGGATATGCCGGTCTAAGGACAATAACATGTTCGATTTGAAAATGAACTTTTTAGCAAGTTTTATTGCACAGCGTTGCCAAGTCGCCTTGTCGTGGAGAGCGCGCGGTCATTATGAAATTGAGATTTTCTCAATGCACATGACGCAGTTGAATTGATAAGAGGTTTTTAAACGTTACTTAGAATTGAATGTCCCATAATGCTAAATTAAGATTGAACGGGTGAAAATAGGACACTGATGAACGGAACGAACTATACAATATGGCACTACTTGGCATGTTTCTAGGTACTAACTACTATCACAGATTTCACTACGAAAAGCAATTTTATATCACAAAATGTGATGTTAACAAGCTTGGAATAGGAAAAGACGCAATCTGACAACCAGTCACTCACCTGTATTTTTTGTTGAAATCGGGTTATTTCTTCACAAAACTCACTGGAACGTCACTTGTCGACGAAATAACGTTGTTTCTAAGGTATTTTAAGATTTCTGAACAATTTTAGTTGCATAGAAAAATTAAACATTCCGTTGGACAAACGTCTTGCGCGCATAGAGGCTAAACGCGAACTGTTGGTTTTGGTTTGGTTGGGTCGTTGATTGGAGGGAGACGAGGCACGGGCGGGCGGAACACCGGAGAGCGGCCGACCGAGGGAAACTCAATGGCCATAATTTTGTCAAACTATAAATTATCGAATGTCTGAAACTAATCTCACTTCGTAGTTAAAAAATCTAAATATGTTATTTTTTTTAATATTTATCAACAAATAACACTTTGAACATTCGTTTTAATTTTAAAAAGATGTTGGCATGATATTCTGTTTCACCGTATTGATGAACACACGAAAACCCTTTGAATTCAATCAATCACTATTTATAAAAGCGCCATCTGTCTACAATATTTAATGTTTTTACACTACGACATTATTTGCTTATATTTTCATGATTATGAAGATTTTTTAATTAAATTCTTACTGATTATATTAAAATTAAAAATACGTATTTAGAAATAAAAACTTGCCTGAATACAAAAATATTCTGTAAAATAGTGACAAGTGAATGCCATCAAAATTGAGAAGGTACCTACGTCAAACGAACTCGCTACCGTAGACTTTGCGTATTTTTATTTTGGTTCGACTATAGCTCCGTTGAACCAATTACATGACGAGATCTCAGCCAATCAAAACACAGTTCGTGTATTTTGTCAAAAAGATAAACAGGTTTCGTTCGACGTGGTGTGCTAATGATTGTTATTTCCTATATTTTATCCATTTATTCACTGAATTTTGCACCTGCGTGAGTGAAAACTTATCTTTATTCTAAAACCATGCGGGCTGGACTGATTCTAACTATTTTTTCAATTTTATTTGCTGTAGTATCAGCAAGAATAGATCCCAAAAACTTGAGATGTCTCGGTAAGTATTTTGTTGACATTTTTATTGTGATTATAACTTAATTTTATACAAAAACTAAATGTAATAATTCCTTCCAGTGTGCAGGATGACCTTCGAAGAGCTTAACGATGCGATAAAGAAGATAGATAAATGGGTAAAAGTTGATGTAAGTCCATTTTTTACTTGGAAAACTAAAACTAATCAGGACCTCTTTCGATTATCTTTCCTCTTTCAATTATTATCTTGAATGTTATAGACTAGGTTTTCTACCTGTAACAAAGAGTTGATTCCTTTATTTTAGTTCTTTGTTTGTAGTGATTGATACTAGTCTAGTACCTAGGACCTAGTACTTACGGTAGACTACCTTTAGGTCCTAGGTAGTCTACCGTAGATAGGTACGGATTTTAACAAACTATCGTGTTTACAAATTAGCAATACACGGGTCATTATCATGTATATTATCAAAATAAAAGTCACAAATCTGTCACAAGGCTGTATCTCTTAAACCGTGATAGCTAAATAGTTGAAATTTTCACAGATGATGTGTTTTTATTGCTGCTTTTAACAACAAATACTAAAAACAATAAAATAAATATTTAAGTGGTGCTCTCATACAACAAACCTGTTTTTTTTAGCGTTTTTTATAGATTATGGTACAGAACCCTTCATGCGCATGTCCAACTCGCACTTGGCCGGTTTTTATGTGTTAGAAAGAAAGAAAGTAAAACCATTTATTCAGCTACCACAATATTAAAAAGTTAAAATATTCTAGAGAAAAATACCTATTTATTAAATCAGATTTAGGTCTAGGTTCTATATCTATACTAAAGATACAACTAGCTTCCGCCAGCGGCTTTGACCGCGCGGTACCTGGATAAAAGTAGCCTATGTGTTATTCTGATGTATAAACTATATTACTGTAAAGTTTCATCTAAAACCGTTCAGTAATTTTTGCATGAAAGAGTAACAAACACGCACACTTACTCACAAACTATAGCATTTATAATACCAGCCAACCCGTGACAGACTTAGTTCTGTCAAATTTCAATAATCCAATAGAAAAGACTGAATATTTATAGTCTGTGATATCAGATTTGTTGCACACCAGCGCCATCAATACCAAAATCATCCTTTTTGCGTTTTTTTATCATTTAGGGGTTGTTTTTCGAATTATAAGTTCCTCTTTATTTATTCTGATTTTTTATCTACATACTACAGCAACTTTCATCTTAACCCGTTTTGCTGTTTATTTTTGATTAGGGAACAAACATAGCAGCCTTGTCACAAACTTTCGCATTTATAATATTAGTAGGATACTACTAAGACTGAATGGTTTAATGAAAGTTTTGAGATAAGAGAGATATTTTTAATAGCTTTGTTTGATGATTCAAATTCAAATTCAAATTCAAATTCAAAAATAATTTATTTCAATAAAATCACAAGGATCACTTTGAAACGTCTTAGGAACTAGGTGAAGCTACGCCGATTCCACGCGACCAAGCCTAGAAGAATCAGGCAACAAACACGGCTTGGGGTCTACCTTTTTTTTAATGATCCTTTCCTTAATGCTATGTAGAGCTCCAGTGTGATGCCAATCGAACAAGGTGAAGGCTCAAAAATAATAATTATTAAAAGTACTACTCAGTACGTAAACAATAAAAAATAATAATAATAACAATAACTAAAGAGCCTCAGCACAAATTCAAAAAGCAGCACACGCTACACTTGATTTAGAATGATGATGTGAAATGAGAAAAAGATGATGATTACAGGTCGGCAACTTCAGAATGGATCCCAGCGGTAACACACTGCAAGACAAGATCCCAGCCCACAGATCCTCGGTCTACATCTCCGAAATGATTGATGATATCTGTAAGTTTATGATGTTTTAGATTGATTATAAATAAACTAGCTTTTTATCACTACATAGTATAAAGCAAAGTCCGCTTCCCGCATCTGTATGTATGTTTGCTTATATCTTTAAAACTAAACAACGAATTTAGATGCGGTTTTTTTTAATAGATAGAGTGATTCAGGAGGAAGGTTTATATGTATTAAACCCGTGCGAAGCCGGGGCGGGTCGCTAGTTTATTTATGTATAAAAAGCCGTGGTGGCCGAGGTACCTCGACTTTCAATATGAAGGTTGTGGGTTCGAATCTCGGCGTGCATCAATGGAATTTTCTGCTTGAAAAATTTATATGCGCATCAAAAACACGTGCTCAAAACGGTGAAGGAAAACATCGTGAGGAAACCAGTTAGTATTCTTGTAAGCAGCGATGGGCTTGCAACCTGTCACGTATGGAATGCTAACTAATGCAAAATGTGGGCATGTGCCAAATAAATTCAAATATCATATATTTCAATAAAATCACAAGGAACACTTTGAAACGTCTTAGGAACTAGGTGAAGCTACGCCGATTCCTCGCGACCATTGTCTAGAAGAATCGGCAACAAACACGGCTTGGGGTCTACCTTTTTTTCAATGATCCTTTCCTTAATGCTATGTAGAGCTCCAGTGTGGTGCCAATCGAACAAGGTGAAGGCTCAAACAAGAATAATAATTAAAAGTACTACTCAAGTACGTACAACAATAAGAAAATAACTAAAGAGCTTCAGCACAAATATAGTGTTAAACACGCCTCTGACTAACCCCCTCTAGACATCTTCAAAAGATGTCTACCGTACTTGGGGATTACAGTTGTCATCCTATTTATTTTATTTTTATTTTCAGGTAAAAAAATGGATGACTACGTCAGGGTATACTACAAGTCAACCGGTAAACTGGCAATAATGCAGCTCATGACAAAAGAAGGGGGCATGAACCCAGACTTCTCGAAGACAAAGTTTGTGACAGACGATGACCTAAACAAGAGTTTGGAGTACTATGTAAGTATAATGTAGTAGGTCTGTACTTTTAATTATTATTCTTGTTTGAGCCTTCACCTTGTTCGATCGGCACCACACTGGAGCTCTACATAGCATTAAGGAAAGGATCATTGAAAAAGGTAGACCCCAAGCCGTGTTTGTTGCCTGATTCTTCTAGGCATGGTCGTAAACAGGCTAGGTTCACCTAGTTCTTAAGACGTTTCAAAGTGATCCTTGTGATTTTATTAAAATAAATGATTTTTTAATTTGAATATTTCATTTCGTAATGTTACATAATAGCTTTTAAAAAAAAATATAAAGAAACCCGAAGAAAATGTTTTAACTAATAGAAAGTCAAGGGTCACCAATATTTTATTTTGTAAGATCCTTCCGACATGAACAAACACGCCGAGTGGGAGGTACTTCGAATTTCAATCCGAAGGCTGTGGGTTGAAATCCCGGCCGTGCCAAAAAATCTATGGATTTTTGAAAAATTTACATGCGTATGCTTATACAACAGTGAAGGAAAACATCGTGAGGAAATCAGTTAGTATTCTTGTAAGCGGCGACCTCAGTGCACCTCAGTGTTTTGAACATCTCTAATAGATGGAGGCATTTCAGTTTGTAGAAAGTTCCTAACAATTCTAAGGCAAATGTGTGTCTAGGCAAATCTAGTATATTGAGGGATTGAAATAACTTATTATTATTATTAATTGACTTACGCAAAGTCACGCCTAAACCAATTAACAATTTAAAAGATTATTTTAAAATTGTTTAATTATGTTTCAGTGTGAACGCATGTTTGAGGAAAACGAGGATGAAATCACGGATCTGTACAAGAATCGGCCCCATGATGACATCATGCCTGATGCTGAGACTGATGTAAGTATTTTTAGGATTCCGTACCCAAGGGGTAAAAACGGGACCCTATTACTAAGACTTCGTTGTCCGTCTTTCTGTCACAAGGCTGTATCTCATGAACCGTGATAGCTAGACAGTTTAAATTTTCACAGATTATGTATTTCTGTTGCTGCTATAACACACAAATACCATAAACAGAATAAAATAAATATTTAAGGGGGGCTCCCATACAACAAACGTGTTTTTTTTTGCCGTTTTTTATACTTAGATACGGAACCTTTCGTGCGAGTGCGAGTCCGACTCGCACTTGGCCGGTTTTTATATTAGTGTAGATGTAGTTTAAACTAACTGTTTTATAATTTCAGATTTGCTTTAAACAAACAAATTACTGCGAGGATTGGATGTTACCTGATGAGGAAGACACCACATGGACTCCGGAGATGGAGGCTGAATATGTTAAGGTATGTGCTCAGAACGGTGAAGGAAAACATCGTGAGGAAACCAGTTAGTATTCTTATAAGCGGCCTGTCACGTATGGAATGATAACTACTGCAAAATGTAGGCTTGTGCCAAATATAATGTTTGGACGTGCCTCTGGTAACCCCCACTAGACATCTTCAAAGGATCTAAGCGTCTGGAGATCTGAGAGGATGTCTACCGTACTTGGGGATTACAGTCGTGATCCTATTTATATATATATATATATATATATATATATATATATTTAATGTACACCAAACATTATATTATACAAAGAACACGGCTTGGGGTCTACCTTTATTTCAATGATCCTTTCCTTAATGCTATGTAGAGCTCCAGTGTGGTGCCAATCGAACAAGGTGAAGGCTCAAACAAGAATAATAATTAAAAGTACTACTCAAGTACGTACAACAATAAAAAAATTGACTAAAGAGCTTAAGCATAAATTCTAAAAGCAACCCTCTTCTTTCATACTACATCATCCTTAAATAACATCAACATTCTTGACACACTACAAAAAACTGTTTGAGTAATAAATGTTTTTGATGAATGCAGAATCGTTTTTCTCAATAACCGCAAAACATACAGTTTTGTGTTTCATGACAAAGATAACTTAAGGATATAATCTAGATAAATTACAGGCAGAAACACGGTTGGTGAAACTTTTCTCGATAGATTTGTTTTCCAAAGTTGGCTCTTCAAAAACACTAGTTTCGTTTTTAATCAAAGCTATGAATAGCTAAACAGTTCATTTTTATACAATTCGTTAGATAATCATACTAGCTAAGTAAATTACAGACAGTTACTTTTTAAATTTGATGGTTTTCGAGATAATGCAGTTTTATCACTTTTTCCGTCTTAAGGTAAGCGTCCACCTATCCGTATCGCACGCACCGGACGCATCGCACGCAACGGATCGTAGCATTCTTTGTATAGAGACTCATATAAGTGCGTCCACCTGTCACGATGCGGACAGGTGGACGCACTTATATGAGTCTCTATACAAAGAATGCTACGATCCGTTGCGTGCGATGCGTCCGGTGCGTGCGATACGGATAGGTGGACGCTTACCTTTATCCGGGTAGACTCAGCCCATACAAAACGTCAAAAATTTCACTTATCACCTTCATACTAACACTTTATTTTACAGGTGCACGGTCCAGACCCTTATGGCTTCGGTGGTTTGCCACCAGCATCCCAAATGCCAGATATGTCCGAAGACTACGATGAGACAGAGAGTCAAGATGAAGAGGAAATTAAAGATGAATTGTAGATTCAGTTCTTTCAGAGGAGCTAGCACCTAAACTATGGTCAGTTTCATATACACATAGAATTTATTACCTCCCGGATAAATTTTAGTGAATCTGTGGCAATTTGTCGCCACAGATTCACAAAAATTTAGTGAGTTATGGTTGATCTTATTCTGTTCAAAATAAAGTTTAGATCATTGTATTTAGTGCTGGATAATAGTGGAAATTCGTCGCCACAGACTAACTAAAATTGAGTAAATTACGTATTTTCAAGTCTACCGTGCTAAAACTTATAAATTATAAAGATTTTTTTGTACAATATGACATTATGATATATTTAATTGTAATTAAAATGCATTCCATTAGGTTTTTTTATGAAAAGGATTTTTAAAATCCCAATTTTCAAATTTCATTAATCTTTATAATGAATAAAACGTGTGTACTTGTAAGTGATGAAATTACATATTAAATTTTTGTATTTAATAAGTGTGTGGTCAGTATTTAAAATGTAGATAAAAATATTAAGTACTTTATTTTATTGTGCCATTCAAATGACAGAATGGTGGCAATTCCTTTGTAATACAACAACAGACGTAACTAAACTGGGGCCGTATCAGAAGGTCTTAAAGTAATCTAAAATATAATTTATTATTTGTGGTGCGAAATTGACATCGCTATTCAAACTTGTATGGCGCTGTCACTTTCGCAGTGCGAGTAGTACTGTTTTAATATTACTTTAGAGCTTGTGGTAAGGGGGCAGAACTAATAAGAGACCAACAGAATTGTCACCAATTACATCATTCCGAATTGCATTTATAAAAAAGATAGTTTATGACAATAAACTAGATGGCGCTATTTGATAAAAAACTAAACTTCTTAATGTCCTTTGTTTTCGTTAAAACGTTCATGTACTTGTATGAGTGTTGGGACGCTGGGACATGTTCATACAGGGTAGGCAGAGGCAGTGTTCACCTATTTACCTACCATGACAAGCCTACTGTTTAATTTTATGTATTTATATCTTATTGAGATTAAAATAATTATATTACCATTTAGCGTTTCCGTCCCAAAAGACAATAAAGAGATTTTTAAACGAGTGTTGTGTTATTTAGGGGTGTTTTTTGATTTTGTTAATAAAATGTTTGAAAATAGTTTGTTGTTTTTCTATAGAATTTCCTCTTTATTTAATAATGAGAACTATAGTGTTGTAGATTTACTAAAAATAAACGTTATTTCATAATATTTTAGTCATTAACCTATGGTTTGGCCAGCGTATGCGAGTTTATGTAAGTTTTATGATCGACCTGATTCATATTACATTAAAATAATATTATATATTTAGTTAAAACGAATAACAAGCACGATAGTTTTAATTCTGCAAAATATTAGCCTGACACTTTAGGATAAAGTAGTTTTCCATCCATGAAAGAATTTATAAAATCAGTTCAGTAATTTCAAAGATTTAACAAACTCACATACTTCTATATAGAAGAACACACTACAATCATAATAATATTATAAATGCAAAAGTTTGTGATAAGGCTGCTATGTTTGTTCCCTAATCAAAAATAAACGACAAAACGGATTAAAATTAAACTTGCTGTAGTATGTAGATCAAATTCAGAATAAATAAAGGGGGAACTTATAATCCGGAAAAAAACCCCTAAATGATAAAAAAACGCAAAAAGGATGATTTTGGTATAGATGGCGCTTGTTTGCAACAAATCTGACATCGCAGACTAAAAACATTTAGTCGTCATAGCAACGCAGTTTTGACTAATGAATGATACGCATTCTACCAATACAAGGTTTGTTGGAAAAAAATTGCAAGTTGTCTGAAATTGTGTTTTTCTATGCAATGCAATTATTGAAATTTAGGAAGGATAACGTCTGTCACGGGTCGGCTAGTTAATTATATCTTTGTTTGTAATTAATAAATTACAGCATTAATTAAAAAAAAATCTTTCACGCAAGTAACATTAGCCTTATTTTATTTTCAAAAAATTAGAGATCCCACGTAAAATGCAATAACGTAACCTAAGGTTTCAAATTTTATTTTGTATATTTTCTTGTATTTTGTTATTTTATTGTGTGTTTGTGAAATTTTATGGACCTAGTTGTCTACAATAAAGAGATTTGAATTTCAATTTGAAAAAATTACCTACAATCTTCATTGGTAGTATAAGTATTTATATATTAACAAGCTAACCCGGCGAACTTCGTATCGCTTTAGAATCGTTCTCGTTCCCGTTCTCGTTAAAAATAAAAAAATACAGACAATAGTTTATTCACCTTTTTAAATAGTTTACACAAAATACATTTCTGAACGCATGCATAAATGTCAATCAGTACTTACAGTACCTATTTGACAGGATGGACAACAAATGTTTGACATGTACTAAACCAATGAACATTTATTGAAAATTATTCATCTTTCATAATTATGTATTCGTCGAGTTTTCATTGTTTTTAAGATGTATTCTGCTATTCGGGGCGGAGACAAATCCAACGAATCAAAAACCATAAAAATTGGTCCAGCAGATCTCGAGTTATAAGTGTTGTAACAAACCCGACTCTGTTTTATATTTATATAGATAATAAAATAAAATAACAGTTTTTTTCAAGTATTGATATATTTCTCACCGTAGAAACTAAAAAGAAAGAAAGAACAAGAGTGACTAGATTGAAGAAATAAGTAACTACTGAACACCCACAACCATACAAAAATACAGTATATAAGGCCGTCTACATTTTATTAGACTATGTAAACATAACTTTGATGGAAATTCTGCTGTGTCCACACATAAACCTAAAATTCCTAAAACACGATCGCTCTTATTCATTTTACGTTAAGTCTAAATTCGCGTAACCAGGATGACAGTTCTAAAACTTGGTATATTTTTGGATAAATTTACGATTTTCGTAAGTGATTTAGAAACGTCAAGCTAAATTTAATCAACATGTAAATTGGTGTTGATTATGACACTTGGATGTGTAAAAATAGAGAAATGACCAAAATATCCAAAGTTTTAGTACTGTAATTTTGATGTTACGCGAATTTAGACTAACGTAAAGGAATAAGAGCGATCGTTTTAGGAAATTTAGGTTTAACGAACACAACAGTATTGCCACCATTATAATCCTAGGCCGTTTGACATTATCATAAGAATTTGCGATACAGCTCCTAGCGCCATTAGCAACATTATCAAAAGATGGTAACTAAAGTGAAACGATACATACTTCACTAGATGGCGCTGTTTTAAATTTGTATAATTGCTTAAAAAGCAACTTTACTAAAACCTCACTAGATGGCGCTATTTTAAAATTTTACATCTGCGCAAATAGCCAAGATTTATTCGACTACTTTATTTATTCTTCAGGCAGTACAAGCTTTAGATCAACATTTTTGTTTATTTTATTATTTTTCTTGTTTAAGCCTCATCACCTTGTCGAAGTCAGAGTGTATTTAATTCAATAAAATCACAAGGATCTCTTTGAAACGTCTTAGGAGCTAGGTGAAGTGAACAATTTGTTTTATCTAGATAAATTGATTCGCCGTTCTAATGATACTTTAATGATTGTAGCGTTTCACTTTACATAATTCCATCAACACACACAAGGTCATTCAAATTAAAGTAATTTTAATCTAATTGTCTTTACAGTTTTTTACTTAGACTGTAATGACAAATCTTTTTTTTTTTTACAGGGTGTAATAAGACTACTTTAGAAAACTGAAACTTAGATCGATCATTCATCAGCGAAAAAAAATAAACATAAAAAAAAAAATGTAGTAGTCCTAATACACTATATGGTTTGATGATTTATGTCAGCTTGCTTTGTAGTAAACACTTAGCGATGACATTTTTATACAAACGCCGCTAAGTGCGTCCTAGAGCTTAAGCGTGAACTTTAGCAAGCATTAACCTTTACCAACTTTTTTTTTCATTCAATTTCTTATATTTTTATGCTTGTTTTGAATGACCTTATATAAATATAGATATTACAAACACAATGAAGATATATCGTGGTATTCAGGATGTCCCAGAAGTCGACGTCAAGTCATGATAGCTATAAGAATAAATATTCTAAAAATCCAAGTTAGGTGTGTGTTTTAAATAATGGACTTTAAAGATTCAGTTTGAGCGAGACATATTGTTAAACACACCACACCAAAAAATACATAACTTAATTTTTTTATATAATTTTTACTGATTAAATAATATACTTTTTGATTTGTTTATATCTTTTAGATAACTATTATGACTATCATCCGTTTCCGAATTGAGGTTAACTTCTGGGACACCCTTTACATCTGTAACGGAGAGAACTGAAGAACCATTATTTTTAGGTATGTTAGTATTTATATCTAAAACTATATTATATACCGCCGATTTAATCCTATTTAGCCTACTTAGCCATTCTTGATTCGGTTTTTGACAAAAATGATTTCATTTCAACTAGAAATACAGCTAATTATGACAATTCAGAAAACGAGGTAATTAGCCAAATATCTAGTTAAAATAATTTATAACCACGATAGTTTTAAAAAATGATTTCAATGATTCGGCATTTTTTGTTTAAATAAAAATGTATGTAATCTTTCAGATTGTTTCTTTTGTTTCAGGTACATAATGTTCAGCGCAAGAGAGAATTTATATCAAAATGAAATCATAACAAACGGATACTTATAATTATTAAAAAAAAAAAAACCTGTTGAAAATGTTTCTACAAATCAAAAAGTTAAAGAGACGATATTAGTTTTTATGGTTCCGTACCCAAAGGCTAACAAACGCGGGTAAAAACCCTATTATTAAGACTTTGCTGTCCGTCAGTCTGTCACAGGGCTGTATCTCGTGAACCGTGATAGCTAGACAGTTGAAATATTCACAGATTATGTATTTCTGTTGCTGCTATAACAACAAATACTAAAAACAGAATAAAATCAATATTTAAGGGAGGCTTCCATACAACAAACGTGATTTTTGCATTTCTAGCGCCATCTAGTTTATTTAGGTTTTATGAAGAAACTATTAGTCCTACATTAATATAATTTGAATGGGACTGACTTTAGATTATTCTCTGCGTACTAGATCTGCTCACCAGGTAAAAAGATATACGCGGTCATACATAATATATCCAAAACTAGCAGACCCGTGCCCGCTTCGCTGGGCGACAGACATTCCAAAATTGCTGATCTTCCGAAATTATAGCCTATAAGTTGCCGAGGACTAATAGCTATATAACAAAAAGAGTTTCATCAAAATTCGTCTCGTGGTGTTTGCGTGAAAGCCGGACAACAGACAGACAGACAAAAAGGAGTATTAATTTTAGTTTTTATTCAATGTACATAATTTAACTCTTCCGCAGTTTTATTATATGTATAGATAGATATCGAAGTAAGAACCTTGTCTTTCTCGGTTAAAAATTCGCTTCACATTTCATGCGAGTTCAGTTTCTTTTGACAGATAGGTACTTCTGACGGATGTGGCCTTTATAACGCGATAAGGACTTTCGGTTGTTAAACTAGTAATTGTGGGAATTCCGTTGTGTCTATAAACTAGCTAAAATTTCGCAAAATATGATCACTCTTAATTCTTTTACGTTAAAGTCTAAATTAGAGCAACCTTGAAATTGAAGTTCTTAAATTTAGAACATTTTAGTCAACACTTTTTTACATTCTTACTAAATTTACTTTTCAATGATAAAATCGATTAAACTAGCCTAAGTTTTGAAACATTAATTTTAGGTTACGCTAATTTAGACTTTAACGTGAAAGGAATAAGAGCGATCGTATTTTAAACTTAGTCAGTTTGAGGACACAACAGAATCTTCACCAATATCATAAGTTAATTATAATTAGTTAAGTACATACCTAATGGTTGTGTTCTTTTCGATACAATTTAACTTTAAGGTACTATATGCATTTAGAATTCAATGTACCTAGTTTTGTTCTAAGCTTGGCCTACAAGGCCAATACATGCAATGCAATGATAATACTTATATGTATGTATAATATTGTATAGATACTGTAAAAAGTCAGTTAATAATGTCTTATTCATTAGTTAATGTTCATGTAAAAATTCTATTTCAAAATGATAAATAAATATTGGTATAATAACACCCATACACAGAAAAAACATCTATGTTGGTACAAATGTTTGTCCCAGGTGGGGATCAAACCCACAATCCACAGTGCAGAAGGCAGAATTACTACCAGGCAATGATATCTGTTTTTCAGATTCGAAGGACTAGCTTAGATCTTTCCGAACTGCTAAATTGCTTAAGCAGCTCTCAAGTCTGCTTCACTAGCAACTGACATTATCATTAGTTTAATATACGATGTAGAAAACTAAAAAAAACCGACGAAAATGTTCCGATTCCGACCAATCAAAATATGGGACCAACTTCGGAGTATACCCTATCCATTAAGAATTATCAAAATTGGTTTAATCTATAAAAAGTTATGCGTGGTCTAACGTAAAAAAAATAAACGTGTCGAATTGAGAACCTCCACGGTTTTTTCGTCGGTAAAAATACACACACCATAAGCCTCATTATTCGAGATTGAATTCTTAACCTAACTATTATAAGGAAGGCACTTTCAAAACATTCGATTTGACATCAACCGTCAAAGCGTTCGCTGTAACGTTGACAGCTGATCTGTTATGTCTCATATGGGATTTAACCAGGTCGGAATTCACCAATGCTGCCATGAGACTCAACTCTCCCGCTAAAACTGTAGCACAGATCAACGAAGCTAGCCTAGCAGAGTTCTCCGCTGGGGTAACCCCTGCCCCTTTCACGCCTAACAACTCTAAACATGCACCTTGTCCTGTCAGAACTGTACCGCCACCTACAGTGCCAACTTCTAGAGAAGGCATGGTGCAAGTGACGTACAAATCTTCACGGTTCTCACCGCAGACTTCCATGCTGGTGGAGCAGTTACTGCTTGTAACATTCTGCGCGGGGTCTTGGCCTGTTGCAATAAATATTGCAGTTACCATATTCGCTGCATGAGCGTTATTGCCACCTATAGACCCTGCTAAAGCAGATCCAGAGAGATTCTTCACCTTGTTACATCTAGCCAAAGTGCTGGCGTCGGTTTTGAAGACGTTGCGCAAACTGTCACTGCTAATAGTTGTCTCACAGACAACGCGTTTTCCCCTCCCTTTAACCCAGTTGATAGCGGCTGCTTTTTTATCAGAGCAATAGTTGCCCGATAAGCTGATCACTTCCATGTCTAGGAAGTAGTTTTTGAGGAGTTTTAGCGCGTTTTCAGCGCCTTTCGAGACCATATTCATTCCCATAGCGTCGCCGGTTGTAGCTCTGAATCTAAGATATAGCGTAGCACCATCGACTCCGATGTGAACCTCTTGTAATCTCGCGAATCGGGAGGTCGAATCGAATGCTTCTTTTATCATTGCAAAGTTATCTTTATTATCCATCCATTGTCTGCATTCGTGAGCGCGAACAACGCTGGTAAACTTGACAGCTGGTGCTCGTGTCATACCAACATCTTCGACAACACTCACAACGCCTCTTATACCTATCGCTTTGGCTCCTCTATTCGTGGAGGCCACCAAAGCACCTTCTGTGGTCGCCATCGGAATCATGTACGCTTTTCCGTCCACGTACAACGGTCCCGCGTATCCAACAGGTATTCCGACAAAGCCTATGACGTTTTCGCAGCAAGCGTTGAGCACTTTACTATAATCATAGTTGAGGTAGGGTAGATGTTTTATAGCTGTTTCAGTTTGGAACCTTGAGGCGATAACTTTACGGCGTAGTCTCACACCTCTCAAAGGATCTCCAAGGACAGTTTCAAGTCTGTGCAATGGGATGTGTGACTGTTCAACCAACATGGTCACTTCTTCATCGCTTAGCGATGTACAACCTCCTTCTGATCTGTAGATCTCCAAACACTCCACCATTGGACGTTTCTTCGCGTTTAACTTTGCTGCTGAAGAACTGGGTGAAAGCAAAGGCCATTCTAAATCTTCGCAAGTTGAGGCGTCATCAGTCTGAGTAGACACTTCCGAGTTTGAGTCATCTCCAACGCAGAACTTCGGTTTACCATCTCTTGGCATATCCAAATCGTTTTGTATGATCTCTTTCACGCGCATATCGTTCATATCTATCACCCAGTTTCGTTGTTCTTCAAAGAAAACGAATTTAATGATCAGCGCGCACAGCAAAGTAGCTATAACAATATAATCGGCACTCACTGAAAACCATTTAACGTAGGAATGTAGAAATACGTTATCATGTGAATTTTGAGCCAAGTGATCGGATCGTCCCTCTATAATACCACCATTTTCACTAAATGACCACCTGCTAGTCAGGTGAACGCATAATAACCCAACAGCCATGATCATCTTAACTCTATGGACAACAGGGTTAGGCTTTAAATCTGCTTCTGAAAACGGACTATCCGGCACCATTTCTTTCCTACCCGACGCGAAATCAGCCACCAGAGATAAGCAAGCTGGGTAAAAGGTCACGAATACTAGATAATCGACGAGTAATGCTAGGCAGGCGAAGGTACACATATGCTCTAACCTAGGCACGCCTGTCAACGCTCCAACGCCTACCAACAACACTGCGAGCAGAGTATCTAAAGTGGCCGTTGGTCCAAGCAACGCTAACGCTCGTCCCACCCTCTTTTCCTGATCTTCCCCAGCTGACCAACCCGCTTTAGCCATCCTAGCTCCTCTAGCCACATCTGCTACAAGCAAAAATAAGAACGGAGCGTCTTTTATACTCGCAAGCTCGCTCCAGAAAAGACTTGCCACCGCCGATGTGAATATAAAACTCGCGAACGTGGAGAAAACTCCCGCGATTATGAGGAGATACTTCGATGCGATCTTGTGGAGATTCGAGATTTGGTAGTACGCGTAAAGTAAAGCGGCGCATCTGACGAATGTCATTATAACGGCGTCAGCTGCTTGGTACTCGGCTTCTAAGCCAGGACAGGCGGCGGCCCAGCCGGCGCAGCTCTCTGACCGGCTGCCGGCTTGGCGTTCCACGCTGGCTGCGCAAGCCAGCAACGCGAGAGTGGCTACAATGACCTCCCATTGGTGGCGAGCGCAGAACTCCCCGTGAGCACCCCATACCCTCATTCTGAGAGCTATCTGGAAAGAAGAGAAATAATCGTTTTAGTTTTTACCGAGGGTAGTTCTAACATGAAATTTAGCACAAGTCAACTATTTGCAATATTTAACATTCCATACGTGAAGATCTGAGATTATGCCTACAGTACTTGGGTATAAGGATAACAATCATGATTCTTCTATTTATTATTACTAGCTTCCGCCAACGTGTGGTAACTGAGTAAAAACCGGGGAAAGTGCGAGTCGGACTCGCGCACGAAGGGTTCCGTACCATTTTCTATTAAAAACGGCAATAAAAAAACACGTTTGTTGTATGGGAACCTCACTTAAATATTTATTTTATTCTGTTTTTAGTATTTGTTGTTAGAGCAGCCACAGAAATACATAACCTATGAAAATTTCAACTGTCTAGCTATCACGGTTCATGAGATACAGCCCTGTGACAGACAGACGGACAGACAGACTGCGAAGTCTTAGTAATAGGGTTCCGTTTTTACCCTTTGGGTACGGAACCCTAAAAACTAGCCAAGTCTCGATGGAGCTGCTTGTTTATCTCTAAAAAGTAATGAAATCTAGACCAAGTCTGAGGTTCCTTACTGCGATTTCTTTATTATTATAGTCACACGATTAACGATGGTTGCAAGCGTAGGACGGAAAAGTTTCCAGAGACGGTAAGTTTCAAGTTAGCGGCAACAGAAAATACATAAACTGTGAAAATTGTAACTGTCTAGCTATCACGGTTCATGAGATGCAGCTTTGTGACAGACAGACGGACAGCGAAGTCTTAGTAATAGGGTTCCGTTTTTACACTTTGAGTGCGGAACCCTAATAACCCGTAAATCCCCCAAGACCTTGCAAAGTGGTCGACCTTCGTATTTGCAAATTACATTTCCGCTTTCTCCGAGTGAAGTGTTTGACCTTTAATTTATTTACGAACTTTTGTGAACAACAGACAAAGCTTAAAGTAATAATCTTAATATATATAAATTACGCGTCACGTTGTTTGTCCGCGATGGACTCCTAAACTACTTAAACGATTTTAATCAAACTTTGCACACCGTGTGCAGTTTGATACAACTTTAAAGATAGGATAGCTTACATCTCAATTTATAGTCGCAATATTATTTTATTGCAAATTATTTGTTTATTATCTGACAGTCACAATTATCTGTTAGTTCTAAAAGATTCTAACAGTAAAAATAAAAACGGGGTCCCGTTTTTGCGGAACAGATGATTACTAAGACTTAACTGTCCATCTGTCTGTCACAAGGCTGTATCTCATGAACCGTGATAGTTAGACAGTTGAAATTTTCACAGATTATTTATTTCTGTTGCCGCTATAACAACAAAGCATTTTTAAATAAATAATTAAGTGGGGCGCCCATACAAAAAACGTGTTTTTGTTTTGCCGTTTTTATAGTTAGTGTTACGGAACCCTTCTAATTCTAATGTCAAGTTTATGCTGTGCGTTGATAGATCAGTCAGTAAATTATGAAAGTAACGCCAGAGTTTTATATGTAGGTACGTAGTACGTACTAGCTATCCCGTCGACAGACGTTGTTCTGTCAAATTGCAATAATCCCATAGAAAAAGGCACTTTCAATTTTTCCCGATTTTTTATTTATTAAACCACCCCTGTATTAAAGTGAACAAAACGTTTTCAAAAGTCGCTATATCTATACTTATAATAAATCTGTAGAGAGGTCAATTCTGTACATGAAATATATTTCCAAAATAACTATCAGGGGATGATTAGGGATCGATACTGATGCCAAAAATGCAATCAGTAAAATTTTTGTCTGTCTGTCTGTCTGTCTGTCTGTCTGTCTGTCTGTCTGTATAACCGTTATAGAAACAAAAACTACTGGACGGATTTTAATGAAACTTGGTACAATTATTTTTCATACTCCTGAGCTGGTTATAGTATACTTTTCATCACGCTACAATCAATAGGAGCAGAGCAGTGAAGTGAAATGTTGGAAAAACGGGAGTAGTTACTGCATTTCTTAAGCTTCCGTCGCGTGTGCAACCTTAATGGTTAAAGCTACACAGAAATCATGTATGACGGAAATGTTCTCCTTAAAATTATATAAAAAATATCCCACGACAGCATATGTTTATCTTTTATGGTTGACTCACAATAACACGTGTAACTCCCGATAGCTTAGCAGTTCGAAGCTTTCTGATTATATTTGTCTACTCTTACGTTTATAACACTCTCAGTCATCCCTAATTAAAAAAGTTTACATTATTAACTATTCCATAAAAAAGAATCATAGAAATTGGTATAGAAACACCAAAGTTATACATGAAATACGCTAATAATAAGCCATCGCGCGTGAATACTGAATCATGCTATAAGGATTATTTTTGTATATAAGGTCGCGAACGCACAGGCTGGCGGCTTGCTTAGCGCCTAGAGGCTAGCGAGTCACCTAGCGAGTAGCTTCGTAAAACGAACATTCTCGAACGTTCGCGACCAGCCTAGCAGCTAGGCGTCAAGCATGCGTCAAGCGCGCAGTGCGGCCGGTCGCGAACGTACGAGAATCGGTCGCCGCGCTCGACGCGTCTCGCGGCCGAAGGTATAAAAAGGCGGGGCGTCCGAGCGCGAGCGCGAGCTTCATACAATTTTTGTGTGATACTGCGCAGCCGGACCAAATCTATGGAAATGTACAAATTGTACTCCAAAATCTGGAATTGTACTAGAAGGGGTCCCGAGATATTTACGTTTGAAATGGGCCGGCCAGGAAGTAGTCTAAACCCGTTAATCCCCGAGCGAACGCCGGCGTTCGCGCTTTAACGTCAATGCGCAAGGAATTGTTGAAAAATTTATTATTTGGTAACCCGAAGAGCTATCGCTTCCGGGTTTTGACTGTTACGAAGCTGACAGATGACAGTATCGTTCTGTGTAACAAAACCATTACTTCCATTGACTTCGCTGTAGACCTCAGAGTTTGTACGAAGTGTGATTGCTACAATCAATCCAAAAAATATCGTTTTTGGAACGAAGTTCCTTATGGCGCGTTGCGAAGGAGGCTAGACGGAAAAAAATCAGACGAAAAGTTGTCACGAGTCACGACACCGTTTGCTATAGTGTAGTAAGCCGTGCGGCGTGCGCATGTTTCTCTGTCTGTCTTTCTCTCTCTCATAGAAAGCAAGCCAATTATTTTCGTTTCGTCTTTCTATTTTGCTTTGAACAGTATACTGTCGCGACGATTATTTTTTTTTGTTAAGTTTATACAGGTTTTTTGTACATAATAAATAATAATACAAAATTCTGCACAAGTTCCGGATATTGTTGATGGAGTAGGTACATTTTTCGAACAGAAATATCCATTGATGCACGGCCGGTATTCGAACTCGAAATTAATAATATATACCTATTTACCTAACTACATGAATTCAATAATTAAATTTTAAACTTTTTTTTACTTTTTAGTAAAGTACCTACCACCTATTTACCGACATACTTTACCGATAGTGGTAAAATAGCGCCACCTGCCAGCGGAATTGCAAACATCTTTCATCATTGGTTTACCTCTCAAACCCTGAGCGGGAGCGGGAGCGGTCGCATGAGACCGAGAAAAGTACCTATAATAACGCAGTAATATCAAATGAAACTAGATGGCGCTAGAATGCAAAAATCACGTTTGTTGTATGGGAGCCCCCATAAGGCGCTCTATAAATTATTAAAATTTTGACAGGATTATTTTTTTCTGTCGCGGGTCTGCTATAGGCAATACGCTAAAAAGTTCTTATTTCTTCAAGTTATACGCGAGTGAAACCGCGGGGTACAGCTAGTCTATAATATAAAAATAAGTCGGGTTTTTCTTCCTGACGCTATAACTCCAGAACGCACGAACCGATTTCCACGGTTTTGCATTCGTTGGAAAGATCTCGGGCTCCGTGAGGTTTATAGCAAAGAAAATTCAGGAAAAATTTCAAGAGAAAAGCAGGAAAACAGGAACGGGAACGGGAACTTAACACAGCATTTGTTAATTCTAAAGCGATACGAAGTTCGCCGGGTCAGCTTGTAGTTCATATAAAAGAAAATCGTGTTAGACACTATTTATAATTCAAGAACGGCTGAACCGATTTGGCTGAAAATTGGTGGGGAGGTAGCTTAGAGCCAGGAGAAAACCATAGGATACTTTATAACGAGAACTTAACACAGCATTCGTAAATTCAGCAATTATAAATTTGAAGTTCGCCGGGTCAACTTATTTCTCATAAAAAACGAATCTTACGTATCTTACGTACGACAGAACATCTGTCAGTCAAGGTCAACTAGTCTCTAATGTTAATTCTGTGAAGCAGGGATGTTACGGAGCTTCGACTCCGACTCCGATAAGTCGGAACATCCGATTGTTATTATACCTCCGACTCCGACTTCGGTTCCGAAACTTTTAAATCGGAGGTTTTAATCGGAGGATGTGTGATACACGTGTCACGTGTAAAATTATTACTACAAGGTTTTTTTTTACATTTACATTTAATAAAACAAAATAAAAATCAACACAAAAACAACCTTGGAGTGATTTTGATTTAATTTGTTAACTGTTAAATATTAATAGGAAACATGGCAATTTTTATTTTCATTGTCTGTAAATTGATTAACCCTCGTATTCAAGAACGACACTATGAGAACACGCACCCACAGTGGACGAAATCTTTTTTCATAAAAATCACTTTATGTGTTGTGCGACACTGCATAGTGTGACTAGAGGCACATTGTCGTGTGCCTCTAGCCAAAGTTAAGCTCTAAAGGCACACGGTAGCGTGCGCCATAGTGCCGCTCAACATATAAAGTGATGTTTATGAAAAAAGATTTCGTCCACTATGGGTTCGTGTTCTCATAGTGTCGTTCTTGAATAATGTTTTTATTCTTCTCTGCCGCCACTTCTGATTCCTGATACTGCCTCTGACTCCGACTCCGATAAATCAAATTTAAAAACTCCGACTCCGACTTCGGTTCCTATAAAATTACCTCCGTTACATCCCTGCTGTGAAGCAATAGATCGAACACACATTTAGAACTTTAACACATTAATCTATGGTACATTTTAGAGCAGCATCGACCGACAATATTTAGCAATCGGGACATAAGTACCTAAACACATATTATAAACTATTGGTCAAAGGTTCCAAGAAAGTACTAATTTTTTTAGCATTGGCTTTTGTTACGTGGAAAAATTCTCGCGTTTTTTTTTTGCGTGAACTTATTTCTACCCTAAGTTTCTTACACCTCTACATTATTTACATTATTAGACTTAAAAAACCGGCCAAGTGCGAGTCGGTCTCGCGCACGAAGGTTTCCGTACCATTATCTATAAAAAACGGCAAAAAAATCATGTTTGTTGTATGAGAGCCCCACTTAAATATTTATTTTATTCTGTTTTTGTCACAGGGCTGTATCTCATGAACCGTGATAGCTAGACAGTTAAAATTATCACAGATGATGTATTTCTGTTGCCGCTATAACAACAAATACTAAAAATTAGTGATGTAACGAATGTCATTTCTTGAGCATTCGCGAATGCGAATGCGAATGCGAATATTTGCTACTGACATTCGCGAATGCGAATGCGAATGCGAATAATCCGTTTACTTGACTTGAAGGAGAAAAGCTTTTAATTTTAAAGTTTAATATTTCCCTACTGAAGTTTAATTATTAAATAGACAAATAGGTAAACAAAGGTCGGAAAAAGTGATAAAACTGCATTATCATGAAAACCATCAAAAAAAAATTGTTTTTAATTTAGGTAGCCTAGTATGATTATCTAACGAATTATATAAAATTGAACTATTTAGCCATTCATAGTTTTGATTAAAAACTAATCTAGTGTTTTTGAAGAGCTAACTTTGGAAAATAAATCTATCGAGAAAAATTTCACCAATCGTGTTTCTGTCTTTAATTTATGCAGATTAAATCTAGTTATCTTTGTCATAAAAAACAAAACTTTATGTTTTGCGGTTATTGAGAAAAACCGATTCTGCATTCATCAAAAACATTTATTACGTCTTAATGTTTTTAGTTTCGTTCGAATATAACATTCAAAACTTATGTAAAGACTAAAAAAAGTTTCAGAGAAGAATTGGTTTTTGTTTGTTTACATTGCATTATATATTTTTATGTTTTCTAAGTTCTAATGAGAAGTTAATTGTTATCACTACATAGTATAAAGCAAAGTCGCTTCCCGCTTCCCGCGTCTGTATGTATGCTTGCTTATATCTTTAAAACTACACAACGGATTTTGATGCGGTTTTTTTTAATAGATAGAGTGATTCAGGAGGAAGGTTTATATGTATAATAACATGCTTAATATATTAAGAGAACCACTGATAATTTTAAGATTTCTAATATGAAGTCGAAAATAAACACGTATTGTTAACGTTAACGAGTATACAAAGACATTCCGTAATATATTTTGGTATCAGCGTTGCACCCGTGCGAAGCCGGGGCGGGTCGCTAGTTTAGTATAAATCTGAATCGTAAGCTTAATTACTGAAAGTAGATGGTAAATAAATAATACCAAATGATAAAGTAAAGTCTGATTAATGTGATTACGAGGTTAACTTATTTTTTCTAATAATACAAAAATAAGAAATGAATGGATTTTGATTTTATTAACCTAGTATTATCTCCAAATTATATTTTTTTTTCCAATATACATTCGCAAAACATTCGCTCGAAATTTGCGAATGCGAATGCGAATGCGAATATGCAAAAATATGCGAATATTCGCGAATGCGAATGCGAATATTCGTTACATCACTACTAAAAATAGAATAAAATAAATATTTAATTTTTGGGGCTCCCATACAACATCATAGATGGTACGGAATGGTACGGAACCTTCTATTCGCACTTGGCCGGTTTTTCTAAATTGCCAAGTGTTGAAAAGCTCTTTAGCTTAGGGTAGACAGTGGCAAGACCAAACAATAGAAACGCTAACATTAACATCTGGATGAGGATGTTATTTTTAACCGACTTCAAAAAGGAGAAAGTTATCAATTCACCTGTATGTTGTTGTTTTTCAATTCAATATTTTTTCAGTAACAGGAAGAAAATTACTCACAAATTAAATTGTCACATAAAATATCACTTGCATTTTGTTACCCGGGAATTACCCGCAATCTGTATGCAAGGTGACAAAGACGAATAAAAAAAACCGTCCAAGTGCGAGTCGGACTCGCGCACGAAGGGTTCCGTACCATTTATCTATAAAAAACGGTTAAAAATACATTTCTTGTATGGCCCCACTTAAATATTTATTTTATTCTGTTTTTAGTATTTGTTGTTATAGCAGCAACAGAAATACATCATCTGTGAAAATTCCAACTGTCTAGCTATCACGGTTCATGAGATACAGCCCTGTGACAGACAGACGGACAGAGGGACAGCGAAGACTTAGTAATATGTTATATCTACCTACAACTTGACATATATAACTTGACGGCTGACATGACAGCTTTAGACATCAATACACGTACCTATCGGTTCAGTGATCACGGGCGTGACTGGAACACAAATTTACGCTTCGAACTATAGAATTATTACATTATTATTTATTACCTACTAAAATCAAAAATTAGCCATAAGCCATAAGCCATATAAAATGGGATGTTATTGGCCTTTGTGAAGTAAGAAGGCTAGGAGAAGAAAGAAGAGAATACAGTGACTACATTTTTTACTTCTATGGCGAAAAACAAGGTACACATGGAATAGGATTCTTAATAAAAAAATATATGAAAGACAAAATAATTAGTTTCCAAGGTATATCAGATAGAATCGCAGTACTTAACATACAGTTACCAGAATTTAAACAACCATCGTCAATCATTCAAGTACATGCACCCACAGAACAAGATACAAAGACAGCAAAAGACAAATTCTATAAAGATCTGACAGAGTTGATGCGAAAGAAGAGCAAAAATGTAATTTTGATCGGAGATTTTAATGCTAAGGTGGGTAGAAAATCAAATAAAGACGAGTTTGTTTTGGGAGACTTCAGCCATGGCGACAGAAATGACAACGGACACAGGCTTATAGATTTTTCTTTTACAAATAATCTTAAACTAATCAATAGTTTCTTTAAAAAGAGGAAGTCAAGAAAGTGGACATGGATGTCACCTAATGGCAGAGATAAAAATGAAATTGATTTTATACTTTCAAGAGAGAAGCAGATATTCAGTGATGTTGATGTAGTAAATAGGCTAAATTTTAATACAGACCACAGAATGATAAGAGGAGCTATACAACACGCAAGTAGCAAATCACGAAAACATATTATACCGTCAAACAATAATACGATGATAAAATTACCTGTTCAACAAAATGTCTTAAATGATTTGAGAATCTCATTGAACGAAATTGAAAAACTAAAAACACTACAAGAGAAGTATAATTTCTTGGAGAAAGAACTGAGAAACTGCAATAATACGTGTACCAAAAAGGAAAAGAAAAATAAGTTAAGTGAAGAAACGCTACAGCTAATGGAAGAGAGGAATATAATGATAAAGAAACGTAAAGATAACCACCAAAACATTAATAATATTAGCAAAAAGATTCAAACATCAATAAGGAAACACAAGAAAACAGAAAGACTGAGTATATTAAGAAAACAAATAGAAAAAACAGGAGGAATTAAGAAAGGTCTAAAACAGTTAAAAGAATTTACACAATGGATTCCAAACATGAAAACTAAAAATAAGAATTGTGTGAAATTGACAACTAAAAGATTATCAATAGCCAAAGCAGCAACAGAATTCTATAAAAGGTTATACACACAGGAAGACAAAACAATAATAGTAGAGACAGAGCAGGATGCTTACGAGGAAGAAACGCCTTGCATTTTAGAGACCGAAATCATAAGATCTGTTAAAACACAAAAAAGCGACAAAGCACCCGGAGATGACAGAATCTCGAATGAACTACTCAAAGAATCCCTAACCGTGACGTCCAAACATTTAACGCATTTATTCAATGAAATTATGATTACTGAGCAAATACCAACCCAATGGACAAAGTCCACTATCATTCTGTTGCATAAAAAAGGAGATAAAAACGAAATAAACAATTATAGACCTATATGTTTAATATCCAATCTATACAAAGTGTTCTCCAAAATTTTACTTGGCCGAATAACGAAACAGCTGGAAGAAAACCAACCCAGAGAGCAAGCAGGATTTCGCCCAGATTATTCTACTATAGACCATATCCATGTTGTAAAACAAATTATAGAAAAACTTAATGAATATGGACAACATTACTACATAGCATTCGTTGATTACAAAAAGGCTTTCGATTCCCTGAGTCATAACTTTATCTGGAAAACACTAGTAAACCAAGGCGTACACAGCAAATATGTAAGAATAATAAAAGAAATTTACTAAAATACTACAGCAACAGTACAACTAGAACAACAAGGAGAAGAATTTAGCATTCAGCGAGGCGTTAGGCAAGGCGATCCACTTTCCCCAAAACTATTTATAGCTGTGTTAGAAAGCATATTTAGAAATATAAACTGGGAAGATTTTGGAATAAACGTAAACGGAGTAAATCTAAATCACTTGAGATTCGCCGATGACATTGTTATATTCGCTAAGAAACCAGATATACTGCAAACTATGTTACAACAACTAGACCAAGAAAGTAGGAAAGCAGGTCTGTCTATGAATCCAACGAAGACTAAAGTAATGACCAATGCATCAAAGGAAAACATAAAAATAGGACTAGAGATTATTGAATACGTAGACGAATATATATATTTGGGACATTTAATATCCAATAAAGATCAACACTCAAAAGAAATCGATAGACGAATAAGCAATACTTGGAAACGATACTGGTCACTTAAAGAACTATTTAAAAACGAAACAATGCCAACGTCAGTGAAAACCAAATTGTACAACACGTGCATTATGCCATGCCTTACTTATGGTTGTCAAACTTGGCCGTCCACGAGCAAAAACAACCAAAAATTAACAGTTTGCCAACGTAGCATGGAGCGAAGCATGCTCAACATAAGATTACAGGACAGATGGACCACTTCAAAAATAAGGAAAAGAACGAAGGTGAGCGACGTTATGCAAACAATAAATAAACTCAAATGGAACTGGACTGGCCACATTATGAGAACGAATAGAGAGAAATGGACTTAAGACATAATAGAATGGTATCCTAGAAACGGGAAAAGACATAAAGGACGGCAAATCAAAAGATGGGAGGACGATTTACCAAAAGGATGGAGAAAGTTATCTCGGAATAGAGAAGAGTGGAAGACAATGGGGGAGGCCTATGTCAAGAGACAACCTGACCAACAAACTGGCTGCTGATAAACTAACCTATCTAAAAATTAGGTTAGAATTGCTTAGCAGTTATTATTATTATTATTATTTTTATTTTGTTATGTAGATTGTAAGTTAAAATTGGTTAGAGAATAAAGGCTTTTATTATTTATTATTATTATTATTAAAATCAAAAATTATTAGAGATGCCAAAAACTGGCCAAGTGCGAGTCGGACTAGCGCATGAAAGGTTCCGTACCATTATCTATAAAATAAAAAATAAATATGGTCACGACTGTAATTCCCAAGCAAGGTAAACATCCTCTCAGATCTTCAGTCGCTTAGGATCCTTTGAAGATGTCTAGTGGGGGTAGTCAGAGGCACGTCCAAACATTATATTTGGCACATGCCCACATTTTGCAGTAGTTAGCATTCCATACGTGACAGGTTGCAAGCCAATCGCCGTTATCTATAAAAAACGGCAAAAAATCACGTTAGTTGTACGGGAGCCCAACTCAAATATTTATTTTATGCTGTTTTTAGTAGTTATAGCGGCAACAAAAATACATCATCTGTGAAAATTTCAACTATCTAGCTATCACGGTTCATGAGATACAGCCCTGTGACAGACGGAAAGCGAAGTTTTAGTAATAGGGTCCCGTTTTTACCCTTTGGGTACGTAACCCTAAAAACAGTAACGTCAATTGTCACTATAGAGTGCACTAGACAATTTAAATTTACATAATGTATTCTACATCCTGTTTTAAGTTGGATGACAATGATTTAAGATCTTATTTTCATGCAGTGCTGAGAATTTAGGAATGTAATGTTTGGACATTGCGCTGAATAACCCCTTTAGACATATTCAAGGATAAAGATAGGTATCCCTAAAGCAATTAATTTATACAATAGATTCATAGACCTATTTTTGTGCTGTAGGTTGAGGGTTTGATTCCCATCCGGGACAAACATTTGTGTTTATTCTGTACTAGCTGACCCGTGCCCGCTTCGCTGTGCGTAAGACATTTCTAATACCATCGTGGACTTTTTTGTAGACGTTTTTAAGGTGTACAATACTGTAGTACATACTTTTGATTTGGGAGTTAATCAATGATTTTTTAAAAAACACTAAATTAATTAAATGTAGAAATAAAACTAAATGATTATACGTGTACACCGATTTGGAGGTGGTTTAATAATGATCTCAAAGTACATGGGCGGATGCAGCCGGGCGACTGCAGACGCTGTATCAGCAAACCTTAGTTTCTAAGAACTGCATTGAAGATGCAGGCAAAAACAATATTCTAGACTTAATCTAAGGCAGAGGGGTGAGGGGACAACATAACTCCTCCATCCCTAAGAGGAAAATTATCGGTATGATCGATTTGAGATTTATTCCGATAATTTTTCATACATGGAATGCTATTCAACAATTTGAGTCGAAACACATAAAATAAAAACACAAGAAAACATAAAATGATTAAGCCTAAAGTTACGTATCCTAAAGTTTCACTGAAGTTAAAGTTTCTTTCATTCAAAACACTTTCAATCACTGAACTATGCTTTAAAGAGTACGCCATGTATTTAACTTCATCTAAACTGACACCGTTCATGTTGAGTGCGCGTGCACTGGATAGACTCGCGTTCACACGTAGTCGTGGTAAGGCGATTAGCGGAATTGGCTCCACAACTTCCGTTTCTATGAAGACACGGTGGTTTATGCGAATTCCATTGATCTCCAAATCGCATGGTTCATCGATTGTCACGAGGTAAGTACCGAAAACTGACAATTTACTGATGTCATTGTCGCAATGCTTAGTAAGGGTCGTCTTCAGTCTGCTATACATAATCCAACTGTCGGGGTTGACTGGTTGAACCTTGACCTCTTCAATTTGGACCTGATGTTGCGTACAGCGAGTGGGGTCATTGTCGAATCTCATGAGCTGCTCCATACAGGTAAGCTCATGGTACAAAGCTCGGTTGTCTGTGTTACACAGGAAATGGTCGCCGGCTGATAACGGGCGACATGGTTTCACAATCGGTAAGTATTTCATTCCTTTCGCCAGAAGGTAAGGATATTTAGGAAAAATGGATAAGGTCTTATTTTCGGATTCATGGAAGATTGGTAAGGAGTACAATTTGTAATAATTATAATTAATCTTATCTGTTATAGGGATTTCCATAATAAATGTGATCTGATTTTTCTTAATATAGGATTTTACACAAATGGTTTCCTCTAATTTTAACAAGTTTTCATAGTTCGGTGGATACACTAAGGTTTCAGAATTAGCAATCAATTTCAAATGATACAAGAGTTCCGTAGAGTTCACAATAGACTGATGTAATACAGATACTTTACTTAAGGCTAGAGCAGTTTCAATTTCACTGAGCTTGACAAATAGAGTATGAAAACTGCTTGTATAAACGTTCAACAAACCAATAAAGTACGTCGAGAAAACCCAATTTTTCTCTTTAGCAACTAAATCTCTTATCATAATTTCAGTTATTTTAAGACGGTTTTCCAAATTAAATGTATTATTATTAATCGTTTCAGTTATATTAATAAAACTATCAAACATTTTTGAGACCAGTGTTAATTTATCAGATAATACAATTTCGTTGTGACTCAATTTTGAAGTAAGTTTCTCAAATCTAATCGCGTCTTCGTTATCAAGATTTCCTGTTACGATTTTTATAAGAGAACCCAAAGGATTAATGAGACCTCTTTTAAAGCGCTGTTGTGGAACAATTTGTTGGTATTTTTCCATAGTAATATCGCGAATAAACTCTGTATGTAATTTCGCACTCTTAAATTCTTGAGAATATGATGCATTCCAGTCGACTAATTTACACAGCTGTTCAAAATTTGTAGATACGTAATTTAAGTCGTTGTAAATCCTATCCAATTTAATAACCTTAACTATAGTCCAATGATCAGTTTGAACATAAGCTTGTCCTTCTTTGATCGGAAGTAAACCTGGATTTCCTTCAAGTGTTTGAAGATGAAGAGCCAGCGATGGCACCACTACTAGCAGCAGGCTGCACCTGCGGAGGGCGTTTGATGTTTTTAATTGGAACTTTAGTTTTCCTTTCATTTACTTTTATAGGTAATACATTCCTTTCCGGTTGACCTACTACTTTGGCTTTTACATAACGGGGCTTATCCTTACTTTTACGTTTATTAACGTCTTTGGCGAAAATTGTTTCTCCTATGGGAAATTCTATATCACGTTCACCACCTTTCTTTTCTCTATTCTTTTCTTTCATAGCTACCATCTTTTCTGCCAAATTCTCATACAAAACTTTTGTTCGCTTAGCATGATCTTTAACCAGTTTTTGAAAATAACGCTTTTCTAATTCTATGCCATAAGGGCTGCTTGTGTCTGTATGTCCGAACACAACTTCAAAAGGGGTTAATTCTGTAACAGAATGGATGGCGTGATTGTATGCCATGACTGAATACGTCATCGTGGATGCTGCATCAGTGCAACGTTTCTCATATTTTGCTAATCTGTAAATTTCGATAATAGTGGAGTGAAATCGTTCTATTAGTCCCATTGAGTTAGGATTATTGGGCGTTCCAATGTGAAGTTGTATTTTATGCAAACTTAAGAATTCTTTCATCAATTCGTTGTTGAATTCTGTGCCAGAATCTGAACTAATCTTTTTGGGTATTCCATAATACGAAAAATACTTCATTAAGGCTCGAATAACCTCAGGGGTAGATTTGTTTTGAATTTCAATAGCCTGTCCTAATTTGCTGAAGGCATCGATAAGAGTCAGATAAGATTTTCCTTCGATACTAAAGAGATCTATGAAGATTTCTTGGAAGGGTGAGTCTTGGGTTTGTGTGAGCTGTAAAATAGGCTTAATAGGTTTCCTGTCGTATTTCATTTTCTGGCAAGCCTCACAAGCATTTATGACTGCTGTTACTGTTTCTTGCATTCTATCCCAATAGTAATTTCTGCGAATTCTAACTAATGTTTCCTTTATACCTCGGTGGCAAGTCTTTCCTTCATGATGTTTCATTATTACTGCTCTTTGTTCGTTTTCATCTTCGATAGTGATAACCCTTTCAGTGCATTCGTAAAAATTTATCATACCTTTCTTAAATAATTGAATGATTATATTAGCGAATAATATGCGATGTGATCCGTCTTCAAAATATATAAAATACTTTAATTTTGGTTGTATATATTGTTTCAAAAATTCTTTTATTAATTCAGGATTATTTTTTGGTAGAAAAACTTCTAGAACTTTCTGTTTTTCTCGAGAGAGATTTTTCACCTGCATTTCATTTTTAAACCATGGGTAAACTAAAATTTGGTTAGGCTTGGTGTCTACTGCCTCATGTAAAATTGGTATTCCTGTTGATTCTAGTTCTATAGCAGAATGAATTGTTTCTGATTTGCTGGATTCTGATCGCACTGGATAATTGTCATAATTAGGGCTATGAATTGATGATCTATCTGAAATTTCAATAGGGCTGGCTGTATTTGTCCTACTTGTATCCGATATGGTTATCGTAGATGAATCATTCCTATTTACTTTCTTTTCGGCTGTTAACTTTCCTATCTCTTCAACTATATTTCCTAAATGATATTTTAGCTTTTCTTCCTTCTCATCTACATTAACTGCGATGGATAAATTTTCATCGTCGGAATCTAGAGCATTTATCTTTATCCTAGACAAGGCATCGATTTCTTTTATGTGAACATAAGGATCACAATTCAGTTCTAAGACTTCTTGTCTTCGGAGGCTGTTGTCTGAAAATCCTCTTGTTGATTTTCGTTGGTCTCTTCAATGTCGTCATTACTTAACTCATTTTCAATGTTATAATATTCATTATATTGGTTGGCGTCATAGTAATCGAGATTATTATAATCACCGTACACATAACTTTTATCATAGTAGGGGTCATAATCGTTTGTAGTCAGTTCATTCAATTTGAAACCTTGTTGTGGTGTTTTAGGGACTGCTGTCCGCATTGTAACGTCGCTAGTTTGTAAGCGAGGAGGCTGTACATAAGGTTTCGTTTCTGGCTTATAACCAAACGTTTGAGGGGGTTTGTAGCCAAACGCCTGAGGGGGTCTATAGCCAAACGCCTGAGGGGGTCTATAACCAAACGCCTGAGGGGGTCTATAACCAAACGGTTGGTTATTTTGTTGTTGTTGTTGTGGCTGAAGGCCAAATTGAGGCTTATATCCGAATGATGGTTGTCGGAAAGTACCGTAATTTTGTGGCTGTGCATTCTGGATACCGAACTTAAACTTAGGCTGTGCATTCATGGGTATACCAAAATTAAACCTTGGCTGTACATTATGAGGGGCACCAAAACCGAACTTTGGCTGTGCGTTGTTAAAGCCGGATAACATAGGCTGACTTATCGATGGCCTTGAAACCGTTGCATGTTCGATCTGCCTACCACCATGAATACGATTTCTCATATTGTACTGTTCTGAGAAGTTGACTTCCTCTAGAACAACGCTTAGTGCTGCTTCTAAAGTCGAGGGTGCTTTTAATCTCACTATGCGAACCATATTTTCAGGAAGGTTGTACAAAAATACATTCAGAGCTGTGTTGTTGTAAATTATCAATTTTGCGCGCTTTAAATCTTTGTCATCTATCGTGTTCACTTTTGAAATTAATAGTGAGCGAATTGTTTGTATTCGATTACAGAAATCTAGATAACTTTCACCTGATTTGATTTTTAGAGATTCTAATTCGATATTAATACAAGCTTCGCTACGCGGGTCTCCAAAATGTTGGATAAGGATTTCCTTCAACTCTGACCATGTCTCAACGTCGTCACGTTCTGATAAGAGCGCAGCTGCATCCTCGGCGAGTCTACTAGTCAAAACATTATAGACATAAAGATTCTGAGCTTCGTTTCCGGGCTGACCGTATTGACCGATAATGTATTGGCATTTTCGCAAATATAAATTTAATTGTCTTTTATCACCTTTAAAAAGCGGAATTAACTGAGAGACTTCTCTAGGGATAAGTTTAAGCTTATCGGGCTCTGGTCCAGAAGTTCCAGTCATCGTGAGCTATGAAAATAATCGGAGGAGGCAACTGACTTTTATTCACTATCACACAAATTACACAAATTACACAAATTTTTAAAACACAATAAAATACAATAAAACAAGCAATAGAACAATAAGGATTATATGTAAAAAGTTTTTATAAAATAATATTTTTTTTATATTATATTTAATATATTTTTTTTTTATAATTAATTAATTAATATTATGATCGAGTTTAGATCAGTAATATTTAATTAACACCTAAATATTTTTTTTACTTATATAAAATCAGATCACTTTTGATTTGAATATGCCGTATCAATTTATTCTTAAATCTATGTTTATTCTATTTTTAGAACATGGTTTGGCCTTGATAGAAATGCATACAAGGTCTACCGAATTAAAGTAAGTTATAATGAGCAAGTTTCTATCTCAGGTATAACAATAAAATGTGCAAAATATAGGAGGGTGAGGGAAAGGAATGGCGAAAAGTTTTACTCACCAACCGACCGCTACTCCCATACTGCTTCCACTCAAAAGAAATTTGTTTGGTTCGACGGATTAACTTTACAAGGAATTTTCCCCAAAATTTCCTAACGGATTTGGACGTCGGAAAACTGTGAAAAACACCGTGATTTCAAGGAAATCCGCGCCGGCTGCGCCACTTTTGATTTGGGAGTTAATCAATGATTTTTTAAAAAACACTAAATTAATTAAATGTAGAAATAAAACTAAATGATTATACGTGTACACCGATTTGGAGGTGGTTTAATAATGATCTCAAAGTACATGGGCGGATGCAGCCGGGCGACTGCAGACGCTGTATCAGCAAACCTTAGTTTCTAAGAACTGCATTGAAGATGCAGGCAAAAACAATATTCTAGACTTAATCTAAGGCAGAGGGGTGAGGGGACAACATAACTACATTATTTTGATATATCTCGTGGGGTTCAGCCAGCATTTGCAATGTAAGCGCAAAAAAATGTGTTTATTTACGACATCACATTAGAAACCTCTAAAATTATCAGTGTTTCTCTACTATATTATGCATGTATTATACATATAAACCTTCCTCCTGAATCACTCTATCTATTAAAAAAAACCGCATCAAAATCCGTTGTGTAGTTTTAAAGATATATTACATACAGACGCGGGAAGCGGAAAGCGACTTTGCTTTATACTATGTAGTGATCTGGGAGTTATGTACCTATGTATTTAAAAAAAATAAGTATATAATTATTCTATCATTAACCTAACCAGGCGATGGGCTTGCAACCTGTCACGTATGGAATAGTACCTGCAAATGTGGGCATGTGCAAAAAATAATGTTTGGACATGCCTCTAACTACTCCCTCTAGACATCTTAAAAGGATCTGAGCGCTGAGATCTGAGAGGAGGTCGTACTTGGGGATTACAGTTGTGATCCTATTATTTATTATTATCAGTAATCTGGTTCTTATGTACAAGCTTTGCTTAGTTTGGGGCTAGGGCGATGTGTGAAATGTCCATCAATATTTTACTTATATACTTACTAGCCAACCCGTGACAGACATTCTGTCAAATTTCAATACTGAAAAAAAAGACTGAATGTTTTTAGTCTGTGATGTCAGGTTTGTTGTGTTTTTTTATCGTTTTGGGGATGTTTTTCATATATTAAAGTAGTCTATTATTTATTCGGGCATTATATCTACATCTACAGCAAATTTCAAATTAATCCGTTTTGTTGTTTAGACTGATTGAGGAACAAACATACATACAAACTCACAAACTTTCACTATTATAATATTTTTAGAATTGAAAAAGATAAGCATAGACCATGTAATTTTTATCAAATAGGCAATTGACCTCATAATTACAATTTGTGCCAAATTTTGTTCACTACTGACCTAGAAATTTATCAAAACATGTTTTAAATAACTAGATACCAGTTATCTATCTTCTTCGTGTGGGAGAAAGGAAATTCTACTTATCTATGCTTCAAATATTTAGTTTATTGTATGTAAAAACTAAATTTGCAGTTTTGCTTACGGCATTAAATGTGTCAATCACCAAAACTTGAAGGTCGTAACTGTTTCCCTCAGATTCTTTGATCCCGTGGAGGATAATATTATTCTTTCTCGCTTCCTTTTCTAGGCTTCGAACTTTGTTTTTAAGAGTTACTACTTCGTTTTTCAGCACTTTGTTTTCTTCTAGAATTGGTTTTAGCTTTTTATCAATTGTAGAAGCTAAGTCGTTCGTGATCTTCTCTGTTTGAGCATTCATTTGGCGTCTGAAATCTTCTTTCATATCATCCATTTTTTCTAGCAATAATTCTATTTTTTTCTCCATGGTCGGTAAAATTACTAACAAATTCAATTCTATTCTAACTTTCGATAAGTGGGAGCTAAGCGACGCCTATAGACTGGGCAAAAAACAAGACAATAAACAAAGACCGATACTGATAAAACTTACGCTTTCATGGAGGCGATTGGAAATTTTAAAACATAACAAACAATTCCCCACCGGTATTTATGTCACAGAAGATTACCCAAAAGATGTCCTGAAAACCAGAGAGGATTTAAAAATCAAACTGAAAGAAGAACTAAAGAAGGGAAACAAGGCTGTGATTCGATATGACCAACTAATAATTAAAGGGAAGGATGACTCGAACGTCACAAAAGAGAAAAGGAAAAGGTCACCCTCTAAAACACCCACACACCCAACCACCAACGAAGAAATACCACAGAAGGCACCAAGCAAAATAAACAAAACAAACGCTTTTGAATTTATGAATCGCCCAAGGACAACGTCACAATCATCCACAAGCACACAATAGCAACCAACAAGGGACCCCCGGAAACGCATCAAAACAGAAAAGACCACAACAACCAAAAATTTTCTTTCCCCAAGCCGGTCAGCGGTCACCGTGGGGAAATATGACCGCCACCCTCCAGTGAAACAGAAACAACACCAACAACAAAAGCAACAAGAATGCATTAGAAATAAAACCACAATGAACATTTGTACCTACAACGTACGGTCTCTGGCATCAACAGAGAGGTACCTAGAACTAAACAACGCATTAGCATACATTAATCATGACATAATAGGACTAAGCGAGGTCCGAAGGATGGGTTGTAACATCGAGGAATATGAAAACTATATCTTCTGCTACATCGGTCAAACAAAGGGTCTGTACGGAGTAAGATTCCTAATTAAAAAGAAGCTAAAAAATCAAATAAAGAACTTCATAGGAATATCGGAAAGAGTAGCGCTTCTGCAACTTAAGTTAGAAGATATAGATTTCTCAATAATACAAGCATACGCGCCCACCGAAAAATCAAATAAAGAAGAAGTCCAGAAATTTTACAACGACATTAAAGAAGCACACAACATAGCTGACAACAAAGTAATCGTAATGGGCGACTTTAATGCAAAAATAGGACATCCAAAGAAGGAAGAAAAGATTATCATGGGCAACTACGGCTACGGAGAACGCAACGAACGAGGAGAAGAATTAATTGACTATGCACTAGAATACAACCTATCTATAATGAACACTTTCTTCAAGAAAAGGCCAAACAGAAAATGGACGTGGATATCACCAGATCAGAAATCAAGGAATGAAATAGACTTTATAATGACCAATAATCCTAAAATGATTACAAACTACGAAGTACTGAGCAATGTGATGTTCCCTTCTGACCATAGATTACTGAGAGCAACCTTCGTCTTGAATCACCCTATAAAAAGCAGAAAAAACTTTACTTCACTGCCGAGAACTATCAAGTCCGAAGAAGAGGCACAAAACTACCTCAGATGCTTGACAAGGAAATTAGAAAGTATATCAGAAGAATCAAATGTTCAGGAATATTACAACAAAATAGAGGAATCAATACAAAACAGCATAAAACAAAGAACCAAATCGCAACACAAAAAAACTAACAAAATCTTCAGTGAAAATACAATACGACTAATCAAAGAACGTACCGAACTAATGTTTACAAAGAAAAAAGACCCTGGAATGAAAAAGAAGCTTAGCAACCTGTTTAAGGAAACAAGGAACTCTATTAAAAAAGACTACAGCAAACATAGACATGAAATAATAACAAGAAATTTAAGAAAATATAGAAGCACCAAAAGAGCCATAAAGGAACTAAGTCTAAGCAAATCATGGATACAAAAACTAGAAAGCAACAAAGAAGAAACAAAGTCAAGAAAAAACGTAATAGACCACGCAACCAAATTTTACATGGAATTATATAGTAAAAATGAAAACAATATAGTAGAAGTTATAGACGTGACGTTCAACACAAGCTCAACAGCGAAGCCAATTGAAGAAAGAGAAGTATTTGAACATATAAGACAGCTAAAAGCCGAAAAAAGCCCTGGCCCAGACGGTTTGTCTAATGAAACCCTTAAACTAGGTGCACCAATTCTACTTCACCACCTAACTCACTTATTCAATATGATACTAGACTCAGAAACTGT
This sequence comes from Hydriomena furcata, assembly GCA_912999785.1. Lineage (NCBI taxonomy): Eukaryota > Metazoa > Arthropoda > Insecta > Lepidoptera > Geometridae > Hydriomena > Hydriomena furcata. The sequence continues at coordinate 6,375,572 of OU538845.1, forward strand.
ACCAGAACAATGGTGTACATCAGACATCATACTGCTCTATAAAAAAGGCAATCCTATGGACATCGGAAACTACAGACCAATTAGTCTACTGGCGAACATCTACAAACTCTTTTCTTCAATACTATTAAATAGAATAGCTGAAACAATAGATGAATCACAATCGAAGGAGCAGGCTGGATTCAGGGCAGGTTTCAGCACAACCGACCACATTCAAACATTGGACCAAATTATGGAAAAATATAAAGAATTCAACAGAAACCTATATGTCGCCTTCATCGACTACAGCAAGGCATTTGATAGCATCAGCCACAGCGCAATATGGAACGCCCTATCACAGCTAAATGTTGAACAAAAATACATCAACATCATAAAAAACATATACGCAAAAAGTACGAGTCGAGTAAAACTAGAAACAAAAGGCGACGAAATAAAAATCGAGAGAGGGGTCCGACAGGGCGATCCCCTATCACCCAAAATCTTTATTGCTGTCCTAGAATGCATATTCCGAAATCTTAACTGGGAAAGTAAGGGCATAAGCCTAGAAGGCTGCAATCTCAATCATTTACGTTTTGCGGATGACATAGTCCTAGTGGCCGAAACTGCCAAAGAACTTGAGGAGCTTATACGACAATTAAACAATGAAAGCACAAAGGTTGGCCTACATATGAACGCCTCAAAAACAAAAATCATGACCAACAGCCACCAAGCACCAATCAGGATAGAAGGAAAAAATATAGACTATGTCAAACAATACATATACTTGGGAAAGCAAATGTCATTTTCAAAGTCGAACAATGAGGAAGAGGTAGAGAGACGAGTAGGCTTAACATGGAGAAGATTCTGGTCACTGAAAGAAATCCTGAAAGGTAACTATAACATAAACCTTAAAAAGATAGTTCTTGATACGTGCCTTCTGCCCAGCTTGCTCTATGGCTGTCAAACGTGGACCCTCACAGACAAAATAAAAAGGAAAATAAGAACCACCCAAAGAGCCATGGAAAGAAGCATTCTTAAAATAAAAAAAGTACAAAAAATAAGAAGTGAAAACATAAGAGAGCAGACCAAAGTTCAAGATGCACTTACCAAGGCCCTTAAACTAAAATGGAAATGGGCTGGACATGTGGCACGCTACAAAGATAAAAGATGGACACTAATAGCAACCAGGTGGAGAGGCCCCACAGGGAAAAGAAATGTAGGAAGACCGTTTAAGAGATGGAAGGACGACATAGTTGAAACAGCAGGGAAAGACTGGCTGCTCAAGGCAAAGGACAGAGGAAAATGGGACAAGCTGGAGGAGGCCTTCACCCTAAGAGGGGTCCAACTTAAAGATTGACTTGACTAACATTACTAACAACTAGCCTATAAAAAGACCACTAACAATCTTACTAACGACATTTGGATTGTAAAATAAGTGAACAAGTTGGAAATAAAGGGCTTTATTATTATTATTATTATTATTATGTAAAAACTATTAAACTTTAAAAGAAACTGTCTTTAATTAAGGTGGGTACAGCCCCGGATCTTAAATTTTTTTAGGGGAGGTCATTAAGGGCCTCCCAGTTGCTGATTGCTCTTTTTCGAAACGAAAAAAGAAATACTTCTGAACAAGCCACATCTATTTTTATAAGTATATTACGTCAGGTTCCTACCTAGATTTCTATTATGCTGAAAACATAATAGCAGAAACTTTTCACGATAAAGATATTATTTCAAAATGATATGTTTTAGAATTTATGATCGAAATATTTTATATACCTTCTATTAAAATCAACTTGTGATTTATTGTTAAAGATAGGTAATATGTAGCTCTAGATTTCTATTAGAATAGATTTTTGATAAGTTATTATACATAATTTATATCATTAATTTATTCGAAAAGCTAAGGCGGACCACGCGCCGACGTGTGTTTGTCATTGCAACGGTCGGTAGGATTATTTATCGAAGTGATTAAAGATGGGTACATCTTTATTCACATTTACTATACATTATAAAATAGGAGATGTGGTTTGTTCACAAGTATTTATTTTTTCGTTTCGAACAAAAACAATCGTCGACTGGGAGCGCCTTAACTGAAAAATGCCACCCCCGCCCTTATTATAAATATGATAGAGGTAAAAATAAATACAAAAGAGCAGAGGCGGCTTTTTTCATTAGTTCAGCATACATAAATAAGTTGCCCGTAGCTTCACTCACATGTTATCTAGATAATACATATTTGTGGACATTTCTACACAGCGCCATCTAGCCCCAAACTAAGCAAAGCTTGTACTATGGGAACCAGATTACTGATAGAATACTGTAATACTTTTTATTAGGGTTCCGAACCCAGAGGGTAAAAACGGGACCTTATTACTAAGACTTCGCTGTCCATCTGTCTGTCACAGGGCTGTATCTCATGAACCATGATAGCTAGACAGTGGAAATGTTCACAGATTATGTATTTCTGTTGTCGCTATTACAACAAATACCAAAAACAGAATAAAATAAATATTTAAGTGGGGCTCACATACAACAAACATGATTTTTTTGCCGTTTTTATAGATAACTAGCTGACCCGTGCCCGCTTCGCTGTGCGTAAGACATTTCTAATACCATCGTTGACTTTTTTGTAGACGTTTTTAAGGTGTACAATACTGTAGTACATTATTTTGATATATCTCGTGGGGTTCAGCCAGCATTTGCAATGTAAGCGCAAAAAAATGTGTTTATTTACGACATCACATTAGAAACCTCTAAAATTATCAGTGTTTCTCTACTATATTATGCATGTATTATACATATAAACCTTCCTCTTGAATCACTCTATTTATTAAAAAAAACCGCATCAAAATCCGTTGTGTAGTTTTAAAGATATAAGCAAACATACATACATATTACATACAGACGCGGGAAGCGGAAAGCGACGCTTTATACTATGTAGTGATGGTACGAAACCCTTCGTGCGCGAGTCCGACTCGCACTTAGCCGGTTTTTTATAGATAATGGTACGGAACCTTTCGTGCGCGAGTCCGATTCGCACTTGGCCGGTTTTTTTTCAAAAGCTATGTATTTTCCAAGTTTTATGCAAATCTGTTGTGTTGTGATTGCGGCACAAACATACAAACATCCTTTGTGCAAACTTTTGCATTTAAAATATTATGAAGAATACACAGTTGCTACAGATTTATTTTTGTCTAAGTCAGTCTAATTAAGTACAGAAAGAATCATTTTCTTTTTTTTCTTAACTCACACATATATTGAACATGTCAATACACACATATATTGAATATGTCAATATATTATTATATAAGTACATGGTAAAGGCTGTAAAACTTGACCGACTAATATTCACAAAAGAAATGAGAGTAACATCTACGAAGACAGAAACATAAATAAACATAGGATTAGAAAGTGTGTTAAAAAGGAGGTCAATTGACCACAGTTTTCTCTCAAAAATCCTCATGTTTATCAAGTTTTCCCTTTATATTATTTACTAAACCTACATATTTAAATATTACTTACGTTAGATAAACTTGCAATGAATTCAACACAATTTCCAGCGATGTTATTAGCCCGAGAAACATCACGATTTCACGAACAATATTCCCATGACCCCGCGGCCGACTTCGACAAGGCGCTAACCAAACAACTATATTTAGACATTTAGGTTTGTTACGCGCAGAAATATCTTCAGAACAATCGGTACAAATCTCTCTTTAGTTATTCAAAATAGGATAGGTATTCATCAAAAAAAATTGCCGAGTTTTTCGTAATTATTTAAACGATGTAAGAATGTTCGGACTCACCTGTATTTTATTCGGGAAAAAGAAATTACTGCACTGACTTCCGGTGGATATATTAACTGGTGAAGCTAGAGGAATACTTTGAAAATAAAAAGTATTCTGAGGAGGTCCTCACACCATCACATTCTTCGCCATTTTGACGAGTTCAAGAGCAGTGCTACCATCGCTCTGACTTATTTCAGAAATGCCGTACGTTGATACACATTACAAGTTGAAGTTGCCGTATTATGTTTATTTGCGGAATATGAACTCTCCAGTAATAAATTAATTTAACAATAAAACTAGTTATGATGTTATAATAAGGACTTACAATATTAATATTCTATTTAAAATGAGTTGAAACCACGATTATCGTAATATAATGACAATGACAACTGCCGTACTATGTAATGTATGTACCTATACAGAAATTTTGCCGTATTTGCCGTTGCCGTGCAACACTAAAACTGCTGTAGTTCTGTCAAGATTGACAGCAGACAAATTGACGGCGCATTTTGATTATTATTGCCAGCAAACAAAATGTTCCTACCAGATTGAACCATAACTTTCAAAAAGGTGATGATGATAATAGAACTCGTTTAAAAGAATAAGGTCATACTAAAAAAGTGATTAAAACTATATAAATGCAATAAGTAAGCAATGTTTCGGTCATAACTTGTCAAATCCTTGTTGTTGTATGTTTTATGTTTGTCTCACAGTCAGTGTCACAAATATAAAAAAATATTTACATATGTACATTATTTTACTACGATTTTACAGATAAGATGTCGTAAGTTGAATGAGTTGAATTTCAAAAATCAGGATAATATTAATCTGCCTTATCTGTGTTAGGTTTACATATTTATTAGAACTATAAAATCATGGCACCAAAAAAGAAGAAAAAGAAGCGGGCCGATGTTATGAAATGCGACGAAGTTGACGTGGAAAGATTCCACGCAATCCCTGAAGATGTGTTCAAATTCAATTGGTGGGAAGTCTTTTGCTTTCCATACATTCTATGCTCGCGTGTATGGGACTGCTGTGCATCACTATGCTCAGGCGCCAACCAATGCCTCGTCTATTGGATGATGATACAGTGGGTCGTATGCAAAATTACGAAACTCACAACGCCAGATCCAATAATATTCCCTTATTTCTTCTACATGTTCTGCCAAGTGATTCTACTCACTGTATTCTTTGTTTTGTTATGGGCAACGTTTGGTAAGACCGTGGTTATTCCGTTCTTTGTAAGTATTTACAACGCGTTCGCGGAAGATGAAGCTGAAACGTCTAGTGCAAATACTACTCGGCTATCATTTAGGAGATATTGCTTCAGGAAAGGGGAAATATTCGATAGTTCATTGAAAAATTCATCTGAAAAATACCCGAGTATGCCTATTTTAAATGTTGTTTTAACTTTTATAAATGTTTTTGTATTCGATTTACTAAACCCTTGAACAATTTAAAAACATTTCTGTTTTATTTTTTTCTATCGTTATCATAAACCTACGAAACCATTAGTAGTTTATCAGTAAATTATCAATTAATTATTAATAATAAATACATAAATGCCTAGGTATATATTTCCTAGGTACCTACGCCATCAGTGAGTAGGTATCATATTGTTTTAAGTATTTTATAATAATCATGCATAACCTATAGAGTTATAGACCTAAAAAGTTCTAGATGACCTGAATGTGTCCAAATGTGATTTCAGAAACCTTAGTAAAGAACTGTTTCTTACTAACGATAGTCAAGAAGAACGATAGTCAAGGTAGTGATAAATATATCTTGCCTTAATATCCTTCTGCTATGCTTTTATTAGGAACTAGCTGACCCGTGCCCGCTTCGCTGTGCGTAAGACATTTCTAATACCATCGTGGACTTTTTTGGAGTGGAGTTTTAAAGATATAAGCAAACATACATACATACATACGCGGGAAGCGGAAAGCGACTTTGCTTTATACTATGTAGTGATTCACTTATAAAAACGTATAGATAAACTTTATTATTATGGCAGCCCAGCTGACAAATGGTAGTAACACATTATGACAGACCGAAAAGACTAGTATCAAAGGCAGGAACAATAAAAAAAAAACTGTCTGTCAATTTTTATTGTCTATGGTCAGTTCCGTGTTGATCATGAGGGGGAACGTTGCGTAAAATTTCTAAGAAAATAATTACGTTTCTTTTCGCGTAATTACTATGTGAACAACTTTAAAAAGTATTTCTAAGCAAGAGGATTTGCTGTAATCGACAACGTGTTTGCGAAAAATGGCAGGTGAGCTCGTGTAAACACATTTATGAAGAAGTGAAAGTTTTGATTTCCGTAACAAAGTTTTTGTACTAAATATTATTCTGAATATTCATTGCATTCAGCTGTAATTTATATTTAATCGATTACATTAAAGATGATTAATTGGTTTTTTCGCAGAAATTACCTGTTACGCTTAAGATAAACTGGTTTTCTGACCTTTTATTTATTGTCACACAATAGAAACTTGTTTTAGAACCTTGGAATATTTTTTGCTAAAATTGTAGGTATCTTTATGTACTACGTATTATGCGTATTTATTAATTTTGTAGTATTAGTTCACCATCTTTTGGAATATTATTGAATAATTATTATGACATTTATAAAGTGTTTATTTAGTAATAGTTGTCGACGAATTTTAGACTATTTAGGCACTTAATCCTTTTATTCTGCTATGAATATTGTAGCTATGATTTAAAATAAATAAATGTGTACCTTCTTGTGTTTCTTTCTTTCCATCAGTAGTGATGGCAATTTTGTTGTTGCCAAGCTGACAAAATTTCGTAAAATGCAATGACTATATAATGGCGTTTATAACGACAATTTATTTTTATGTACTTAAGTAATTTCTCGTGACATTATGTGTAGTAGGTTCCTACTTACCTACCACTCACGAAAGTTTTGGAGAGCTCCTTATTTGAATTTACGTTAAAGTTTAAAGTAAGCTCAAAACTAGTTGAGTAATTTTACGTTATTTACATTTTTTTTTTATAATCAAACAGGTCTGCAATCTCCCCCGAAAATGATCATCACGTTCCTACTGCTGGCAACACTGTCGTGTTTAAATTCGGAATACATCGCGCCCGGTCCCGCTTATAACTGCCCGAAAGGGACAGATGCTACTTTGCTTCACCCTTGCGTGTGCGAGAACGGGACAGATGCAGGACTTTATATAAGGTGCGTATGGGGCCGTCCACTAGTCACGTGACTTTTTTTTTAGCAATTTAACCCCCCTCCCCTTCCCCCACCCAAAATCAAGTGTATTTTTTAGTAAGTACTTACCTATAAATAATCTTATTTTTTTTTAAATATTATCTTTATATACAGGTATATCACTACATAGTACATAGTATAAAGCAAAGTCGCTTTCCGCTTCCCGCGTCTGTATGTATGTTTGCTTATATCTTTAAAACATCGACTACATAGCCTAATAGACGCCTAATGGCTTCATTTCTTCAAACAAACAACTCTGTCAAGTCAGTGAGGTATGAGGTACGGGGGGAGTGGGAAAAAATGCATTCTGATTGGCCGGTTCAAGATGACGTGATTCACTAGGGATGGGAAGTGTTGTCATGAGTTGTCGATAGCAGTCAGAGGCACGTCCAAATATTATATTCGGCACATACCCACATTTTGCAGTAGTTAGCAGTCCATGACAGGTTGCAAGCCCATCGCCGCTTATAACAATACTAACTACTGGTTTCCTCGCGATGCGATGCGATGCGACTGGTTTCCACCGTTTTAAACACGGGATCGGGATCGGGGATCGGGATCGGGATCGGGATTATTGAGTAGTGGTACAACACTATTGACTATCGACAAGGAAAATAACCAGTGTAACTTGAGCTTGTGGTAATGGTTTTGTAGCATAAACAGACGAGATGTGCACGGGTCACGGAAGTGGTCGGTACTACTGCAGGTTTGACGCGCGGTATTTTTTATCGGCCGTATAAGCCTGATGTTTTGGATGACAGTGTTCGCCTTGCATGCGGTGTCTTCTGGGCTATGTAGTCGATGTTAAAACTACACAACGGATTTTGATGCGGTTTTTTTTAATAGATAGAGTGATTCAGGTTTATATGTATAATAACATGCTACCCGTGCGAAGCCGGGGCGGGTCGCTAGTACATGTATAAAGTATGATCTAATTTTATTCTAGAAAATTATGGACCATGATAAAAATATCTAGACAAGGTTGCGATCGAAGAAATCGAGCGTTTGACGAAAAAAAAACACGTGATATCTTACTAAAACCCTAGGTACCTATTACTAAGACTTCGCTGTCCGTCTGTCTGTCACAGGGCTGTATTTCATGAACTGTGTTAGATAGACAGTTGAAATTTTCACAGATTATGTATTTCTGTTGCTGCTATAACAACAAACAATAAAAACAGAATGAAATAAATATTTGAGTTCTCAACCAACAAACGTGATTTTTTTGTAGTTTTTTATAGATAATGGAAAGGAACCCTTACTTGCGCGAGTCCGACTCGCACTTGACCGTTTTTTATTTATTAATCGATTGCAGGTGTGGCGGCGCTGGATTAGCGGCGCTAAGTGTCGGCATCGGTAATATAGCGGGACTCGGATTTCCGATTGAACAACTGATTCTGACAGAATGCAAAATTTGTGAGTATTTTTTGTATAATGTATCTCTACAAAGCTGGTAAACTCTGCCTTCTACGCTGTAGGTTGTGGGTTCGATTCCCAAGGTTGACAACACACGAAGAGGATTTTTCTTATGTTCTATAACCGGCCGCCTGCTTAACGTCAAACCTCTTTGTATTTCATGTATGTACGTAAAAAAGTACCTATAAGTTTTCTAAAAGTAATTTGTTTCGCATAGTACAAGCTTTGTCTAGTTTGAGGCTAGATGGCGCTATGTAACATGTATTACTGTAGTGGGGAACTTGGAGAATACAGTCGTGATAATTTTTTAGGGTTCCGTACCCAAAGGGTTAAACGGGACCCTATTACTAAGACTTCGCTGTCCGTCTGTCTGTCACAGGGCTGTATCTCATGAACCGTGATAGCTAGACAGTTGAAATTTTCACAGATTATTTCTATTACTGCTATAACAACAAATACCAAAAAAAAAAGAATAAGGGGAGCTCCCATACAACGAACGTGATTTTTTTTGCCGTTTTTTTGTATGGAACCCTTCATGCGCGACTCCGACTCGCACTTAGCAGGTTTTTTATATTTCCCAGCACGTCTGTTCGGCTCACTCCTCCACCGGTCGACGATACGAGTTATTCGTCTCTTAGACACACCGATACGCTCAATAGACGCATACGCGTTTGCAGGCGTGAATAGAACTCTGCAGGAACTCCATATGACGAATACCAGGATCGAGGAGTTCCCTAAGGAGGCTTTTAAGGTATTTTTTGGGTTCTCAAATCGAATTAATTCAAATATAATCAAATAATTTTTTTGTTGCTTTTTAGGGTTCCGTACCCATTGGGTAAAAACGGGACCCTACTACTAAGACTTCGCTGTCAGTCTGTTTGTCTGTCTGTCACTCACGCGACTGTATCTTCTGTCACAGGGATGTACCTCATGAACCGTGATAGCTAGACTGTTAAAATTTTCACAGATGATGTACTCGCACTTGACCGGTTATTTTTGTAAGACCGCGCATATCTTTTGAACTAAATCTATAAAAAAACCAGCCAAGTGCGAATCGGATTCGCACACGAAGGGTTCCGTACCATTATCTATAAAAAACGGCAAAAAAAATCACGTTTGTTGTATGGAAGCTCACTTAAATATTTATTTTATTCTCTTTTTAGTATTTGTTGTTATAGCGCAACAGAAATACATCATCTGTGAAAATTTTAACAGTCTAGCTATCACGGTTCATGAGGTACATCCCTGTGACAGACGGACAGCGGAGTCATAGTAATTAGTATCGTTTTTACCCTTTGAGTACGGAACTCTAAAAACGGATATCGTTTTTAACTTTTCGATTGGTTGAATCATTTTTGACAGTTTTTATTCTTAGTTACATATATATAACTATATATACAATATATACAACTTATTTACTTTACAGATCCTGAGCAACCTAACCAAGCTGTCAATAGACGGTCATATAATGACGAAGCTGACTAAAGATATATTTGCGGGTAGTCAGGCATTGGGAAAACTAGAGAGACTGCATTTAGTGAATGGAAATTTGTCAGATGTACCTGTTGAAGCTTTCCAGGTAAGTGTAAGCGGCGGTGGGCTTGCAGCCTGTCACGTACAAAACTACTGCAAAGGACAATCCTAATTTCGTAACTCACTGGCTTCAATTGTAAAAATTTCTTAAAATTTGTAAAAACAATGAAACCTGTTACGATTATCAGTAAGTGCCTCTGACTACTCCCTTTAGATATCTTAAATTATCTGTTCGTTTGGAGATCTGAGAGGATGTCTACCGTACTTGAAAATCGGGACCCTATTACTAAGACTTCGCTGTCCGTCTGTCTGTCACAGGGCTGTATCTCAAGAATCGTGATAACTAGACAGTTGAAATTTTCACAGATTATGTATTTCTGTTGCTGCTATAACAACAAATACTAAAAAAAAGAATAAAATAAATATTGATGTGGGGACATACAACAAAAGTGTTATTTTGCCGATTTTTATAGATAATAGTACGGAACCCTTCGTGCGCGAGTCCGACTCGCACTTGGCCGGTTTATTTCTTTTCACTACCCGCTTACGACTACCTAATACCACTTTTCACTACCTCTTTCCCATTTTTAACACTTAAGTGACATAAGAACGTGAATCTATTTATTTCGTTTTGATTTTCTATTCATTTTTCAGAATCTGAGAAAATTAAAAACCCTAGATCTACATGGAAATAACTTGTCAGTTCTGAAAAGAAACCAGTTCAAAGGGCTCCGCGATGTCGAAGTTTTGGATCTTAGGTATGTTTTTTAAATATCATTTTAAACCCTATGTTTTTAGGGCAAACCCTAAAAATATATGTCTGACCTCACAGCTCAGTTGGTAGTAGCTCTGCCTTCTGCGCTATAGGTTTTGGGTTCGATACCCACCCAGGACAAATATATGTGTGATGAACATAGATATTTGTTCTGTGTCTGGGTGTAATTATGTATCTTAAGTGTGTATTTACAAAGTATATACGTATTCTTTACGAGTATATAAGTATTCTATCAGTTAACTAGTTCCCAGTACAAGCTTTGCATAACCAATATTTATATTTATTAAGGAAATCCCTATAAACATGGGGTTCCGAATAATAGGGTAAACCCTACAAAAATATTACCCTACAATATATAGGTATATATTTTTATTTCAGTCACAATAAAATTGCGAAACTGGACGGCAGCCATCTTGGAGATCTTGTCAAAATGGGTTGGTGTAATGTCAGTCATAATGTTATCGCTGATATACCTAGGTATGTTAAACAAGAAATTACCTTAGCTTTTCGAATAAACTCTTATATCATTGAAGATGTCGAATGGGAGTAGCCAGAGGCACGTCCAAACATATTTGGCACATGCAGAGAGCACTGTTTGCAAGCTATTTATACAAATGGTTAGAAAAATCCATCCAATCCACCGTGGGATTCGAACCCAGGACCTTCGGATTTAAAGTAAATGTACCTAACATACCTGTCACGTATGTAATGCTAACTACTGCAAAATGAGGACATGTGTTGAATGTAATGTATGGACGTCCCTTACTACCCTTAGACATCAAATATCTGAACGCCTTAGTGGTTGTCTATCGTACTTGGGGATCACGGTCGTGATCATATTTATTTTTAATTTTATTTATAATTAGCTTTGGTTAGTTTGGGACAAGATGGCGCTGTGTAAATGTCCACCAATTTAATTCTTGTTCATTAATTATGTTTATTATTTCAGAGGAATGTTCGGAAGAAACAATTTACTGAAAGTGCTGCATCTTGATAATAATAAACTGAAAAAACTCGACACAAATAGTTTTAAGGGAATGAGGTTTCTACGGTGAGTTATTTAAAACTTTTGCTTATATAAAAACGGTGTTGATAAACATCAAAAGTTAGTATTATTTTTACCAGCTTCCGTCCGTGGCTTTGCTCGATTTGTATCCGGATAAAAAGTAGCCAAATTCAAAAATCATTTATTTAAATAAAATCACAAGGATCACTTTGAAACGGAACTAGGTGAAGCTACGCTGATTCCTCGCGACCATTGTCTAGAAGAATCAGGCAACAAACACGGCTTGGGGTCTACCTTTTTTTAATGATACTTTCCTTAATGCTATGTAGAGCTCCAGTGTGGTCTATTTGCTATTCCAGGGCATAGGCTATGTATATTCCAAGTTTCATCCAAATCTGTTCGACGACGTTTAGGCTACTTAAGGCGCTCCCAGTCGACGATTGTTTTTGTTCGAAACGAAAAAATAAATACTTGTGAACAAGCCACATCTCCTATTTTATAATGTATAGTATAATATGTGAATAAAGATGTACCCATCTTTAATCACTTCGATAAATAATTCTACCGACCGCTGCAATGACGACAAACACACGTAGGCGCGTGGTCCGCCTTAGCTTTTCGAATAAATTAGTGATATAAATTATGTATAATTACTTATCAAAAATCTATTCTAATAGAAATCTAGATCTACATATTACCTATCTTTAACAATAAATCACAAGTTGATTTTAATAGTAGGTATATAAAATATTTCGATCATAAATTCTAAAACGTATCATTTTGAAATAATATCTTTATCGTGAAAAGTTTCTGCTATTATGTTTTCAGCTTAATAGAAATCTAGGTAGGAACCTGAAGTAATATACTTATAAAAATAGGAGATGTGGCTTGTTCAGAAGTATTTCTTTTTTCGTTTCGAAAAAGAGCAATCAGCGACTGGGAGCCCCTTAACCATTAGTACCCCATTCCACCACAGATTACTTAATTTGAACCCCTTTTACTAGAAAATTATATTTTCATGCGTTTTAATCGACTTTAGCTCTAGAACTCCTGTGTACCCCATAGACGGTCCACTAAACTTGCACCCCTTAAACTAAACTCAAATTCAAATTCAAAAATCATTTATTTCAATAAAATCACAAGGATCACTTATTATATTTTCATGTGTCTTTAAGCTACTTTCCCACTTCCACCTATTTGAACCCCCTGGGGGGTCCTCCAACACTGATTCGGTATACTACTTGCACCCCTTTTACTCGTAAACTATATTTTCAGGTCTTTAGGCAACTTTCCTACTTCTCCCCTTTAAACCCCCTGGAAGGTTCACGAACACTGACTATTACTCCACTTGCACCCCTTTAACTCATAATTTATACTTTCAGACGACTATATCTCCAAGACAACCAGATCTCCGACGTAGGTCGTGGTACATTCTCATCAGTAACTAGAATCGGTACAATTGATCTTGCAAGAAATAGAATCACCAAAGTTGACTACCAGATGTTCCAGGCTTCTAAATTCGCTGAGGTGAGCTATTAGCATCATCATCATAAAAAGCCGTGTTGGCCGAGTGGGAGGTACCTCGACTTTCAATCTGAAGGTCGTGGGTTCGAAATAGGATATAGGAAAAAATAGGATCACGACTGTAATCCCCAAGTACGGTAGACATCCTCTCAGATCTCCAGACGCTTAGATCCTTTGAAGATGTCTAGTGGGGGTCAGAGGCACATGCGCACATTTTGCAGTAGTTAGCATTCCATACGTGACAGGTTGCAAGCCCATCGCCGCTTATACGAATACTAACTAGTTTCCTCACGATGTTTTGCTTCAAGCAAGTGTTTTTGATGCGCATATAAATTTTTCTAACAGAAAAATCAATTGATGCACGCAGGGTTTCGAACCCACGACATTCAGATTGAATGTAAAATGTACCTACTATTATCTCTTTCAGTTTCTTAACCTGGCCGAGAACAACATAACTAAAATAGAAAGTCAAGCATTCACCGATCTCTACGCAGCGACTGTCAACATATCCCATAACCAACTTACCACCATCGAGCCTGGGGCATTCCAAAACTGTCTCAACCTGACAGTTCTTGACTTCAGTCATAATAACTTGACAGATATCGATAAGAAAGCTTTCGATGAGAACACATACCCATTTGAATTTAATGTCGCCTTCAATGGATTCACTGATTTTAGCCAGGTGAGTGTTGAAGTGGGAAATGGGGAGGGAAAAGTGGGAAGTGGATGTTAAACATGGGAGGTAGGAAGTGTTTTGTGAGGAATGGGATGGGGGTAGTAACTAATTACTAACTACCAACGAATCTGGGGTATTTCAAAACTGTCTCAATTTGACTTCATCAATAACTTGACAGATTTGACAAGGCGTTTGATGAGAATACATACCCATTTGAATTTAATGTCGCCTTTAATGGGTTTACTGGTTTTAGAGTGAGTGTTTGAAGTGGGAAATGGGGAGGAAAAGTGAGAAGTGGATGTTAAACATGGGAGGTAGGAAGTGTTTTGTAAGGAATGCGATGGGGGTAGTAGCTAATTACTAACTACCAACGAATCTGGGGTATTTCAAAACTGTCTCAACTTGACAGTTCTGGACTTCAGTCATAATAACTTGACAGATATTGATAATAAAATAAGGCATTTGATGAGAACACATACTCATTTGAATTGAGTGTCGCCTTTAATGGGTTTACTGATTTTAGCCAGGTAAGTGTTGGAAGTGGGTACTGGGTAGTCAAAAGTCGGGTCTAGGTAGTCTAACTGCAAGCGCTCAGATCTTAGAAATTATCTAAAGAGAGTAACCAGAGCCAAACAATTTTGGCACATGCCTACATTTTGCGATAGTTAACATTCCTGACGGGTTGCAAGCCCATCGCCGCTTATTATTACAATTTAATAGAATATTACTAATTTGTTTCGGCTTCCAATAAAAAATATGTCTAGAATTAAGATTATAAATGCTTACAACAATATAATGTGACAGGTTGCAAACCCATCGCCGCTTATAAAAATGCTACTATTTAAGAATACATTCTTTTTTTTCAGCTTCCAATAAAAAATATGTCCGGAATTAGAATTATAAATGCAACATACAATAATATAAGAATAATTCCAAAGAATTCGTTTCCTAAATTATACGAATTACATACTGTTGATGTGTCTCACAACGAGATAGAAGAAATATTCAATGCTGTGTTTCAGAGCTTGTTTTCTTTGAGGTAAGTTGATAAAAAATAAATAGGCCTCACATCTCAGTTGGTAGTAACTCTGCCTTCTGCGCTGTAGGTTGTGGGTTCGATCCCCAGATCAAACATTTGTGTGATGAACATAATTTTTTGTTATGTGTCTGGATGTTAATCTATACCTATACTAGCTTTCCCGCCAGACGTTGTCCTGTCAAATGTCAATAATCCCACAGAAAAAAGCACTTTCCGTTTTTCCCGATCTTTACGCCACCCTTATCACTTAGGGGTATGAAAAATAGATGTTGGTCGATTCTCAGACCTACTGAATATGCTCACAAAATTTCATGAGAATCGGTCAAGCCGTTTCGGAGGAGTACGGTAACTAACATTGTGACATGGAAATTTTATATATTATATAATGCTTTGTCCTGAATGACTGACTATCAACGCATAGCTTAAACCGCTGATCGCAGAGACCTGAAACTTGGAGGGTATGTTCTTTGTATGACGTAGGCATCCGATAAGAACGGATTTTCCGAAATTCTACCCCTAAGAGGGTGAAATAGAGGATGAAAGTTTGTATGAAACTAGCTTAGGGCTAGATAGCTAGATTGCGCTGTCTCAAATGTCCATCAATATTTATTTATTTTATTTATAAATATGTACATTATTACAACAACGGGAAATTACTCACGTAAATGATAAATTGTCAATGAGGACACCGACAATGTTTCGATTCATCTAGAGAATCTTCTTCAGGGTGAGTGGACCATAACGCGCGCGCTACCCTGCTCGCATTGCCGTCTCGCATGAATCGAAACATTGTCGGTGTCCTCATTGACAATTTATCATTTACGTGAGTAATTTCCCGTTGTTGTAATAATGTGTAGTACAACACACGAAAGTTTTGAAAGTGAAATATAAATATGTACCTTAATAAACCTCATCATTCCAGATATCTCTATCTCTCGCACAACTCTCTAACAACAATAAAACCGAGCACATTCGGCACTCTACCGACACTACTAGCGATCGACATATCGCACAACATGCTCTCGGCGGTGTCGCGCGGCAGTCTAGCCAAGTTGCAGAGCTGTCGTGAGATTAACGTGCAACACAACAACATTGGCAGCATTTTTGAGATTCCCGCGGCTTTGGCGTGAGTAATATAAAGGCTAAGTGCGAGTCGGACTCGCGCACGGAGGGTTCCGAACCATTATCTATAAAAACGGCAAAAAAATCACGTTTGTTGTATGGGAGCCCCACTTGAATATTTATTTTATTCTGTTTTTAGTATTTGTTATTATAGCGGCAACAAAAATACATCATCTTTGAAAACTCCAACTGTCTAGCTGTCACGGTTCATGAGATACAGCCCTGTGACAGACAGACAGACAGCGAAGTCTTAGTAATAGGGTCCCGTTTTTACCCTTTGGATACGGACTTTACGGTACTTTTTAGGGTAAAAAGTAAAGTCTCGCAACGCAACTCAGTTCTTCTACCGTAAAAAGTTGTGAGATCCATGTAATACCAAGTCGGTTAATTTATTCAGTAAAGAACTGAGTAGCGGTGCGAGACTTGGTTTTTTAGGGTTCCGTATCCAAAGGGTAAAAACGGGACCCTATCACTAAAACTTCGCTGTCCGTCTGTCTGTCTGTCTGTCTGTCACAGGGCTGTATCTCATGAACCGTGATAGCTAGACAGATGAAATTTTCACAGATGATGTATTTCTGTTGCCGCTATAACAACAAATACTAAAAACAGAATAAAATAAATATTCAAGTGGGGCTCCCATACAACAAACGTGATTTTTGTGCCGTTTTAATAGATAATGGTGCGGTACCCTTCGTGACCGAGTCCGACTCGCACTTGGCCGGTTTTTTTTACAAGATATTAATAATAATAATAATAACTTTATTTATTTCACTCACAAGATATACAAATAGTTATTAAGGCCCTTGATCTCTGAGCTAGGTAATATAATAACATGTTATTCAGAAATCAAGTTCCTCTTCCATCCTTATATTAAAAAAAAAAAAAGAGATAGATAAATTACAGACAGAAACACGATTGGTGATTGAAGAAGAAGAAATAATTTTATTTGCAACAACTTATAACTAACTCAATTTTATAAACAAAAAAAAAACAATAAAAACAAAATGAAAAATAACAAAAATTAAATACAAATGTTGCAAAAAGGACCCTAACTCAGCATGGTGCAGGTTGCAAAATAGCAACCCACGCTGGTCTTCCGTCAGGACCAATTTTGATTTGCGGACGCATACAAGGTAAAAAAAATAAAAATAAAAATGTGCAAAATTAACCAAAACAAAATAAAAGAAAATTAACAAACATTATCATATGATACACAAAATCAAAACACATTAAAAAATAAAATAAAAACAGAGAATCTAAGAAGTTAAATAAATAAATTATATTATCTTACACTACTATATAGCACTTGTGTCCAACAATAGGCTTTCCTGCGCTTTCTGCCAGTCAATAAGAAAGATTTTAATTTTTCTTCTAAATCCATAGCTACTGTCTAGGTTCTCTGTCTGGATTGGTTTCTCGATAGATTTATTTTCCAAAGTTGGCTCTTCAAAAACACTAGTTTCGTTTTTAATCAAAGCTATGAATAGCTAAACAGTTATTTTTTATATAATTCGTTAGATAATCATACTAGCTAAGTAAATTACAGACAGTTTCTTTTTAAATTTAATGGTTTTCAAGATAATGCAGTTTTATCACTTTTTCCGTCTTATCCGGGTAGAATCAGCCCATACAAACAGTCAAAAATTTCACATATCATCTTAACATAAAAGTTATACACATTGTTGCAGCTCATTAAACCTAGCTCACAACAATCTATCAGAGATAAAAGCGAACTCTTGGCCAATGATGAACTCTCTTCTCCGACTTAACTTATCGTCCAACTTGTTGGCCGATCGGTTGTACGACGGAGCGTTCAAGAGCTTGTTAACGCTACAGAGCTTGGATTTAAGCTCTAATGGCTTAACCAAGCCACCATGGCAGGCGTTGAGTGGGCTTAGTAGCTTGCAGTACTTGTTTATGCAGGTATGTACTTGTCCCTGACTGCCCCATACACATCTTTATTAAGAATGACTTTAGCAACTTTTTTTGGATGTAGCTAAGTACGGACGTGCCTCTGACTGCCGTTTTAGATATCTATAAGGACCTTGGAGATTGACGAAATTGAATTTTAATATGAATGTAAGGGCCTCTTAGTATTATACAGTATTTGTATTGGTATTTGGATGTTCGGACGTGCCTTTGACTGCCCTTGGACATCTTAGAGATACTTGGAGATTAATAAATAAATAATAAATATTGGCGGACTTTACACACAGCACCATCTAGCCCTAAACTAAGCAAAGCTTGTACTGTGGGAACTAGATAACTGATAGAATACTTATATACTTTTTTTTTTTGTAAATACATACTTATTATACATATTAACAGAACAAACATCTACGTTCATCACACAAATGTTTGCCCTGGGTGGGGATCGAACCCACAACCTACACATTGGTAGCCTTTTTTCGTTTATCAGAATAAAAAATATAAAACCAAAATATCACTAAAATCACAAGGATCACGTTAAAAAGAGGTAAAAATTTATTTTACAGAACAACAACCTAACTATGCTGAGCAAATCGTCTTTCGGGAACCTGCCTACCCTCTTCCAGCTGGACTTGTCGCAGAATAGCATCAGCGATGTATCGAAACAGTCGTTCACTGGGCTGCAACAATTATTGGATCTATCTTTGAGAGGAAATGGCTTAGAGTTTATTCCCAATGAAGCGTTTAAGGGATTAGTTGCTTTAAGGTAAGAATTTTCTATTGAAAACTAATTTTTAGGGTTCCGTACCCAAAGGGTAAAAACGGGACCCTATTACTAAGACTTCGCTGTCTGTCATGAACCGTGATAGCTGAAATTTTCACAGATTATGTATTTCTATTGCCGCTATAACAACAAATACTAAAAACAGAATAAAATAAATATTTAAATGGGGAAGCCGTGTTGGCCGAGTGGGAGGTACCTCGACTTTCAATCTGAAGGGCGTGGGTCCGAATCCCGGCGTGCATCAATGGATTTTATGTATATGCTCATCAAAAACACGTGCTTACAACGGTGAAGGAAAACATCGTGAGGAAACCAGTTAGTGTTCTTATAAGCGGCGATGGGCTTGCAACCTGTCACGTATGGAATGGTAACTACTGCAAAATGTGGGTATTGTGCCAAATGTAATGTTTGGACGTGCCTGTGACTACCCCCACTAGATATCTTCAAAGGCTCTTAAGCGGATGGAGATCTGAGAAGATGTCTACCGTACTTGGGGATTACAGTCGTGATCATATTTATTTTATTTTTATCATAAGTTTTCCTAAAATTCTAAAATAAATAATTAATAAATCGATGCCGTCGATCAACAATCGATCGATTTGTCAAAAAAACACGTTTGTTGTTAGGGAGCCCCATATATATTTATTCTGTGTTTAGTATTTGTTGAAATAGCAGCAACAGAAATACATAATCTTTGAAAATTTCAACTGTCTAGCTATCACGGTTCATGAGGTACATCCCCGTGACAGACGGACAGCGAAGTCTTAGTAATAGGGTCCCGTTTTTACCCTTTGAGTACGGTAACCCTAAAAAAGTAGCCGATTTCCGTCCCAAGTCTCCGTCTTCCGTCCGTCTCTGACTCTGTATTAAATTTCATCACAATTGGCCCAGCTTTTTGGCCGTGATAATGTGACAGACAGACAGAGTTACTTTTGCATTAGTAATAATAATATAGATATCTGTATTCTTTATAATTTATTTTGTTTCAGGAGATTAGATCTGTCACATAACCTGTTGGAGAAAATTGACAACAAAACGAATGGTTTACTGGATGATTGTTTATCATTGGAAATGGTAAATACTTCTGCAAAATTTGTTTGTTCATGCCTCTGACTACCCCCTTTGATTCTATTTCATTATCTTTTCTTTCAGGTCAACCTCAGTTACAATAACATAGGTTTTCTAACAAAAAAGATGTTTCCTGCTAGTCCATGGATCCCGTACAGACTGCAAGAAGTTGACCTGAGTCACAACTCAATACCTGTATTGACCTATGATTTGACATACGGCTCGAAAACATTGAAAAAACTCAATCTATCGGGAAATGTACTTAATGATATCAGAAATAGTGAGTATTTTATGACCCAGTTCAAAAAGGTACGACCGGGGTCAAACTTGAGGAATGACGAAGGTCAAACTTTGTGTATGATTTAGGTCAAACTTTGCATAAGACATGGGTTAAACTTAGGGTATGACGTAGATCTATCTTTGGGTATGACATAGGTCAAACTTTGGGTATGACATAGATAGGTCAAACTTTGGTTATGAAGTAGGTCAAACTTTAGGTATGACCTAGATATATTTGGGATGATTTGAATATTCTGCTTGCAATATTTTTTTATGTCAAATAAATATGAAAATTAAATTACAGCTAACTACGCTCATCATAATTATAATCGTAATAATTTTAGTAAACGGACGTGACTGTGACTACATTTTTTAGTCATCTTCAAGGATGCTATTAATATATTATTTTTTTTGCAGATGTTTTAGGCAATTTAACATCGCTACAAGTACTTGATCTATCTAATAACAATCTGAAAGAGTTAATTTCCAAAACAAGTAAGTACATCTTGTAAAAATATATCTTCCTCTTACAAAGCACAAACATTTATTTTCTTCTTTAGCCACTAAAGCGTCCAGCGCGCCGATTATAGTACCTACTAGCCGACCCGTGACAGACGTTGTCCTGTCAAAAAAGACTTAATGTTTTTAGTCTGTGATGTCAGATTTGTTGCACACCAGCGCCATCTATACATAAATTATCCCTTTTGCGTGTTTTTATCGTTTAGGGGATGTTTTTCATTTTTTAAAGTAGTCTATTATTTATTCGGGTATTATATTTACATCTACAGCAAATTTCAACTTAATCCGTTTTGTCGTTTAGGCCTGATTGAGGAACAAACATACATACCAACTCACAAACTTTCGCAATTATAATATTTATATAGTAAATAATTATATTAATCATTTCAGCTCAAGCTAAACTATACTTGCCAGATAATTTGACAGAACTATATCTACAAAACAACTTAATAACTGACATACCGGCTGAAAGTATTGTCAATGCAACAATGTTGACAGTTTTAGATGTCAGAAACAACGAGATGACAATACTTGAGCGTAACATTGTCAAAAAGATCATAAACCACAATTTGAACGTGTTTTTCGAAGGTAATTTTTTATAAGCCATATAGCCCTAAACTAAGTAAAGCTTGTGATATGTAAACCTGATTACTGATAGAATACTTAAATACTCTCTCTACCTACCTCTGATTACCCCTTCTAGACATCTTCAAAGGATCTAAGCGTCTGGAGATCTGAGAGGATGTCTACCGTACTTGGGGATTATAGTCGTTATTATATAGATAGGGTCACGACTGTAATCCCCAAGTACGGTAGACATCCTCTCAGACCTCTAGACGCTTAGATCCTTTGAAGATACCTAGTGGGGGTAGACAGAGGCACGTTCCAACATTATATTTGGCACATGCCCACATTTTGCAGCAGCTAGCATTTCATACGTGATAGGTTGCAAGCCCATCGCCGCTTATTACAATACTAATTGGTTTCCTCACGATGTTTTATTGATTTTATTATTATTTTCAGGAAATAAACTGAAATGCGACTGTTTTTCACGACCTCTGAAACACTACCTAAACCGACTAACGCCATCTAGTTTCAAAACGAACACTAAATACAATAATATTATTTGCAATGAACCAGGCAGTTTGACTGATGAGAATTTCCTAAATGTAGACGAAGACAGACTATTGTGTACTGATGCTAATATAACGAGAGAAGACGGGGTATTTGACTATATCAGGGAACCGGATTTGGCATTCAGGGATATACAATAGTAAGTGCAAATGTTAAAAAAAAATCCTTCGAACCTTTTTCTTCATTTTCAGACCAGAGCGCTAACACCTGTCACATAGTAAGATTTTATAAATTCCTTCGAACCTTTTCCTCTATTATCAGAGCAGCGCGCTGTCACCTGTCACATAATATTACATTGTCATCTGGATTTGACAGGTATGCAATGTTTTACGAAGTTTCGTTGAACAGCTCCTGACTTCATCATCAGTTCAGCTGTCACCATATTATTGTATTGTCATCAGAACTAAAGGTGTATGAAAAACAACAACAAATAGTCGAAAAATGGTTTGCAAATTTTGACAGACAACTAACAAACAAACATAATGAACATTGCAAGATAGATAAATGCTTGTATTAATAACCTAAGTCTTATGACTGTCACTTTATTTTTTTTTTTTTTTTTTTACTCAATTTTAGTCTTTTTGATCTATTCCAGGCAATCGTTAGATGATTTTAGCTTACTTTAGTGTTTTTATATATTTTTTGTTTTTTTTTCAGCGCCCAAACATCAATATACATCCACTGGTTCGTACTAACTGCCGATGATGTCGCCGACTTCATAATATACATAAAAGACGACAAAAACGACATTAAATACTCAACAGACGTCGCATACAACCTTCGTTCTCTAACTGTCACCATAGACAAGGATTTGGAAACGTCATTCAAAAACGGCGCGAACTTTGACGTTTGCATCCAAGCGCGCGCGTCGTCGGACGCGCCGAAAAAGTGGCACCCGAGCCAGTGTCAGAAAGTGACAGATGACTTTGACAGCTGGCCGAAGAAGCTGACAGTTGACAAGCGACGGTTGACGAAAAAGAAGGTTAAATATTCATGGTTTTCGAATAGTGTGTTGGGATTGGTAAATGATTCTATATTATTGACATTGTGTATATTTTTGGGTGTATGTTTGAAGATGACTGAATTAAGCGATTTAGTGAGTTAGGTATATCCTTTCTTCACACTGGTCGTTTCTTAGTCACTGTTTTAGGTGATGAAAATGGAGCTAGACCTAGATTTGCTTGAATCTAGGGCATGCAAGTTCCTCGCGATGTTTTCCGTCACCGTTTGAGAGTAAGATTGGTGTTTTTTAGGGTCCCGTGAGAAAAACGAAAAACGGAACCTTTGTAGGATTATTTCGTTGTCCGTCTGTCTTGATACCGTTTTAAAAAGCGTGGTATCAAGTCGAATATATTATAAAATACATAGCTCTACAGTATTTTGAAGCAGTAAAAACATGAAGCTTTTTAGTCAACGCAATCTAAAAATATGGCCATTTATATCCAAAAACGTTTTTATTTTTAACTAGCGACCCGCCCCGGCTTCGCACGGGTGCAAAGCTGATACCAAAATATATTACAGAATGTCTTTGTATACACGTTAAAAACATTTAAAATTTTTAAAAAAAGTCGCGCTGATTTGAAATCTTAAAATTATCAGTGGTTCTCTAATATATTAAGCATGTTATTATACATATAAACCTTCCTCCTGAATCACTCTATCTATTAAAAAAAACCGCATCAAAATCCGTTGTGTAGTTTTAAAGATATAAGCAAACATACATACAGACATACAGACGCGGGAAGCGGAAAGCGACTTTGCTTTATACTATGTAGTGATTATTAGTGAAGAATATTTTTACCGAAAAATAAGGTTCTGTCTTTAACCGACTTATCGAGATAGAGTAATGTTTCTTACTTTTATTACAAGCTTTCATTTAACTTGGCAATGTATATTATGTAACTATGCAACTATGTTTGTTAAGGTGGAATCTTGCAACTCAATTTTAAAACAGTTATCTTCAATCGATTGACCTGAAATTTGGCATACCTATATAACTTCGGTGACAATGCAATAATATGATAGCGAGCTGATCTGATGATGGAGTCAGGAGCTGTTCAACAGACACTCACAACGGAACTCCTTAGTAAATAATTCGATTGAGTAAAAACTTTGCATACTTGTCAAGTTCCGATGACAATGTTATATGATGTGACAGGTAGCCCGCTGGTGCTCGATAGTTTAAATGATTTTACAAAAGCTTGTCATTGTAAAATATTTTTAAACAAAAAACTTATTCTGTTTTAGTTTAAATGTTACCAATCAAAATGTTTTAGTTTTATTAAAATCAATTAATAATACATATTGAACATTTAAGTGGTATGTCTGTATTCGCATGGATCGTGAGTTCGATTCCCAACGTAGACAGACATGTGTGTGATGAACACAGTATATACTAATGTTGTTGTTACCTATTACGATTTGAAAACTGATTTTGGTAAAAAATCTTCAAGATCTAATTTCAATACAAGTTACGTACGAAACCCTCGGTGCGCGAGACAGACTCGCACTTCAGTTTTTTTAGGTTTGTTGAGATAAAAGCTATACCATCGTCATGTCAATTTATATTACTTTATTAATAACTATTTTGGTGCTTTATGGTGCTATAATGAACTTGATTAATTTTAATTATCATCTTTTCGATAAAGACTCGGCAGCATGTAATGTTTTGACGTGCCTCTGACTACCCCCTTAGACATTTTGAAAGATCTAAGCGTCTGGAGATCCGAGATTATGTCTACCGTACTTGGGGATTACAGTCGTGATCCTATTGTTTTTTTTTTAATGAAATAACTATATTAACTATTGCGAAGTTGGCAAAAACATTTACGAAGGCGCAGATTCGAATCTCGCTCGTTAAAAAAATGTATTGACATTTTGAGAATCTCAAATTATGACTTAAATTTTATTTACGTACATAACTTATCTGTGATTTGACTTTATATAATATTTTTTGTCCAAAATGTTTTTTTTATTATATACACATTTTTTTGGTATAGGGTGATCTATTAGCACCTAATATTTTTATAGCGACATTTTTCTGGCTTATATCAGCCATTTTGTTTTTTATTACTATTATTACGAGTTATTTATATTTACTAACTTTTTTAACTTTTTCTAAATCTATTTTGGTATTTATAAAATGTGATTATTTTCTTTACTGTATCAAAGTATCGTCACAAAGTTATTACTAAAGAGTTCAAATTATATAATTTTTTTTAGTATGTTTTACTTTTACCAGCGTTATTTTAAGCAGTTTTTATCTAAAATATATTATATTATTATATTAAATATATTATAAGAAATACATATGCTTTAAAATAAATGAAATCCGTCCATTTTTTTGTATATCTTTATATTTACTTATTTTTTACAATAAATAATAGTTACCATATACTCTAATAAATGCATTTTTATTTCAAATAGACTAAGCTTATTATTATAGGAAAATATTCCTACGTTTATGTACTCGCTACCGCCCGCGGCGTCGCCTGTTGTACCTAAATAAAAAGTAGCCTATGTGTTATTCTGGTGTATAAGCTATATTACTGGAAAGTTTCATATAAATCCGTTTAGTAGTTTTCGCGTGAAAGAGCGACAATCACACAAATACTCACAAACTTTCGCATTTATAATATTAGTAGGATAAGTAATAAATCAAAAAATATTTTTAGAAACTAAAAAACTGAAGCGTAGAGGAATTGCGAATTAAAAGTTCGTGGGTTCGGCAAAGACCCCTGACCCTCACACTACCGTAATATTACGTAAGAATACTTATACGTATATTAATATTTTCTGAGATTCAACGAACAAAATTCTTAATATTTTTTTTATTCATTATTTTTATAATTTTACTCATAACTTTTGGACTAACATATCAGCAGGGCTTTTTTGTTCGTTACAGTTCGTTGGAAAAAACTCGCGGTATGTATGATAATTAACTTTATCGTGTTTTCTTATTAATATGTATCTTTCGTTCTTCAAATTCCGCTTCCGGGTAACTCTCGAGTTCCTCTTTATAACTTGCATGGTCCTCCTTGAAACTTGGTACAGTTTTGTAAGCTGAAAAGTAAATAATGTTTAAAGAAATTTATTCTAAAAAAATATATCACGCTCACATGAGAAACATAATATTAGAATAAATAATTCACAAACGTCGGCGAAAAGTATAATTCAGTGTTCAAAACTAGATACCTAGGTATTTGCTTTAATTTTGTACTCACACGATAATAAAATAAATAATAAATATTGGTGGACATTTTTACATATTGCCATCTAGCCCCAAACTAAGCAAAGCTTGTATTATGGGAACTAGATAACTGATAGAATACTTATGTAAATACATACTAACACCCAGACATAGAACAAACATCTATGTTTATCACACTAATATTTGCCCTGGGTGGGGATCGAACCCACAACCTACAGCGCTGAAGGCAGAGTTACTACCAACAGCTAAGAGGCCGTCAATGCATCCAAAGTTATTGTTTTAAGAACGGCAGGGCTATTTTGTAAAAAACATGAATATCATGTTATGATGTTGAATGCAATACCTAATGTTAGAGAATACCTAATCTGTACACTTTTCATAGTAACTATTCACTATTTATGCACCTATACCTACGCTTCTGCGTAGGTATTGTATTGGAAGCGTAGGTATAGGTGCTTAAACCGCATAAAAAGCGTAGGTATTATGGTATTCAGTACCATAACATGATAATCATGTTTTTACAAAATAACCCCACAGGTTTAAGTTATATGTTGAGCAAGTTTAGTAAACTATGAAACCCTACATTGCGCGTGGTAATGTAGTTGACAGAGTGACAGTTAGTTGACACGCACTTGGCCAGTTGTTTAGATAAAATAGAGATAGAAATACCTAATACCAAGTTCTGCGCAAGGTAAACCAGTTTTAAAAATAATAGGTTTTTAACATTTTACCTGTTTGGAGATGGTTTTGGTTTTGACTCCATTCTGGAGTATAGGAGTTCCAGTCGGCAACGGTTGGTATTTCTAAAACAAAATGTTTTTTTTAGACTTTAGACTACATACCCTCGATAACTGAAACTGAACTGAACATCAGTTTCAGTTATCGGGAGTAGTCATAATACACCTTGTACCTATAGATCAATACTAGGTTCCCGTTCAGCAAGGCTATTTTGATGATTATCATGTTATGATGTTGAATGCAATACCTAATGTTAGAGAATACCTAATCTATACACTTTTCATAGTAACTATTCACTGTTTATGCACCTA
The DNA here is from genome assembly GCA_912999785.1 of Hydriomena furcata. Lineage (NCBI taxonomy): Eukaryota > Metazoa > Arthropoda > Insecta > Lepidoptera > Geometridae > Hydriomena > Hydriomena furcata. The sequence continues at coordinate 6,402,643 of OU538845.1, forward strand.
TACCTACGCTTCTGCGTAGGTAATGTATTGAAAGCGTAGGTATAGGTGCCTAAACTGCATAAAAAGCGTAGGGTATTATGGCATTCAGTACCAATAAATATTGGTATGAATATCATAACATGATAATCATGTTTTTACAAAATAGCCCTGCAGCTTGATAGAAAGGAAAAAAAAAATATAGGATAAATAAAGTATTAAATAGGATAAAAAGTAGCCTGAAAAAGATCAGAAAAGTGTCACTATTCGAAAAATCTAATTAAATCGTGTAATACAACTCACTAGGGTGTCTACTCCGAAAACAATTATCGTACATTCGTTTGTAGACGATATATCGTTACATTTGTATCGTTGTCAAATTCAAATTCTAGGTCAAAGTCAAAGTCAAAGTCAAAGTCAAAGTTTTTATTGCTTTCATGTGTACATTAAGGTCTTATATAAATATGGTATCAACATGAGCTCGGGTAGGGCATTGCAAAAGATCACTTAGCCTATAAAATTATAAAATGTAACAAAATAAAATAAAATTCTAAAACTAAAAAATATTACTTATCGAGGTACATAAACTACCTAAACTACTTATTTAAACAAACTATTTTTGGGTTTTCACAAAAAAACTCTTGCAGAGTGTAAAAACTATTTTCAATTAAATATTTTTTGAGAAGGGTTTTAAATCTGGGTAGGTTATTTTCATTTTGTATTAGGGTAGGTATGCTATTATAAATTTTGACGGACATTGCGTGTGGACCTGAATGAAACATTTGTAATTTAGTAAAAGGAAAAGCTAATCTATTTTGGGGCCTTAGGTTTTGTGGACGAGCATATTTTTGGTCGTTCCATCTATTTATTTATTAATACTTTAATTGCACATAAGAATAAATACAAAAAAACGGACTTAATGCCGAGGCATTTCCAGCCAACCTAATTGGTAGTGCAAATAGTGGTTGGCAAAAAAACTAGGTAATTAAAACCAGGAATAATAAAAAAAATATAGTTTAATCAAAAAATATCGTTCAAACTGTAGTCGAAACTTTGGTACGATTATTGTTCACGATATATCGTACGTAGGTAGTTACATACATTCATAACGTAGATCATACAATACGATTGTAAATAAACTAATTGCCAATTACGATGTAATTATCTAAAACCAAATTAAGAAACCAATTAAATATATAACAAAATCTTATTTAGTTTATACAAATGTACAATTAGGGTAAACAATGCAATAACTGGCCTGGATATATTAGCCAATTCTGTAGTAATTGGACGCATAAAATAAAAGCTTTAAATATTTTTAAAGAAAGCAAAGGGTTTAAATAGAAATACGGCTAATTACCACGTTTTTTTTTTGTATTGCTGACGTTTCAAGACAATTCAGATGCTCTTTATCATGAGAATCGTTCGCGACCGCGATCAACGGTAGATCGGCGAATATAGAACGATTTAAAACCACGATAGTTTTAAAGAAAAAGTTGACAAAAAACAATTCAATCAACATTGCAGATTGAATTTTTAATTTCATTCATGACTTGTGCAAATCTCAGTTAGATTGTTATAAGACAGGAAATACATTTGATGAGTTTATTATTAAATCATTATTCAAATGTAAATTTAAAAAGTAAAAAATAGTTAATAATTCGTATGAGAATAACGCTATCAGTTATTAAGTATAATTATTAATAAAATACTTCGTACTTACGTTTTTCTTTAAACAAATAATTATTTAGAAGAACACATAAAAAATCTTCATTGATAAATTCTTATAAACCTATCTCGATGTGCGCAATAAGCGTAATAATTAATTTTTAATTTAGATAAAAAAGAAAGAAAGAAAAAGTTTTTATATAAAGAATAAACCAAAGAGAAGCAGGAAGATTTTCACAAGAGTTTACCAATTGGCTATTTGACAAGATTTTGAAAACCATTCTAGTTTATTCAGTAGTGACTGTGGAACCCATAAAAAATATTATTTTCAATTCTGTTAAGTATTGGCCCTAAAAATTAAAATTAAATATCAAATAGCAAATATATATGCAAATAGCGTCGTACTAGTTTCTGTGAAGTTACATGCTTGTCAACAATTAAACAAACGTCAAGTTTTTCAAGGCAGGCGATGACATATTGACAAGCATGTTACGTCATCGTCGATTCGACCAATCCTGACCGTTTTGTGTCACGCGACTGGCGTTTAAAAATAGATAATTTTAATTAAGGGTTTTTAATAAATCATTGTTTATTTTCAAGTTATTTTACTCCATAACGCTTTAAGGCATAATTTACATAGATTACTATCAACAACACTTTATTTTTCATACTGTCAAATAGCCTATTGTTTATACGAGTATACTGATCTGTTATTGCACAGTTTACCCTATTTCGATAAATCGGCCCGATTTTTCAATCATCAGATAAGTGTTAACTGTGGAATAAAATTGCAATTTTCCATACGATATGTCAAATTTATTCAACAGTTGACCCTTATCTGTTGATTGAAAAATCGGCCCTTAATAAATAATTTTTCTTACCATTAAGGCTTCTATCGCTAAAATGACCTGCAAACAGAATTGAGATCACTGTTTTAAACAAGATTTTGTTACATCGTAATAATAATAATAATAATAAATGTTTTTATTGCGTTTCCAAAAGTACAATATTATGAACAATGATGAGATCTCCTTTTAAGTAAAAAATACTTGTCATAGGAGATTTCGCTCTTGCTTAGGTCTATTTTTAGAGTTATTTGTGTGGTGGTAAAACTATTAAACATCGTAAGTTCATTGTTGTATTTAAAGATTACTGGGCAGGCTTTTATCTATACAAACGTATTCAGCTGGTTCCTCCCTGGATGATGATACTAGAGCAAATATTTTTCTTCTATACATTCTATGAGAACCATTGCATGCCTCTATGTCTTATTTTTCTCCATAAATTAGTTATTATAAGAATTAGGAACATTTTAACCACAATAATTGGCCAATTTTAACCAACTTTAGACATCCAGTAAACAAATTTGACGAATATAATCAATGAAAGAAAGACATACAGGCATAGCCCCGCCCCATCTTTATTATTATTATTTTTGAAGAAATTATTAAAATCGATCCAGTTTTGAAGGAGGAAACAAATAAATACGAAATAGCGATTTCGTCACTAAATAAGAATATTCAGTCCGCGTTGTTGTCTCTATCGCGCGACAGCAATAAATTTTTAAAATACCTATTTATTTTTTGCTAGGAGTTATCTTAAGAGGCTGCCATTCGCTGATTGCTCTTTTTCGAAACGAAAAAAGAAATACTTCTGAACAAGCCACATCTCCTATTTTTATAAGTATATTACATATAAAGATATTATTTCAAAATGATACGTTTTAGAATTTATGATCGAAATATTTTATATACCTACTATTAAAATCAACTTGTGATTTATTGTTAAAGATAGGTAATATGTAGATCTAGATTTCTATTAGGATAGATTTTTGATAAGTAATTATACATAATTTATATCATTAATTTATTCGAAAAGCTAAGGCGGACCACGCGCCGACGTGTGTTTGTCATCATTGCAGCGGTCGGTAGGATTATTTATCGAAGTGATTAAAGATAGGTACATATTTATTCACATATACTATACATTATAAAATAGGAGATGTGGCTTGTTCACAAGTATTTCTTTTTTCGTTTCGAACAAAAATAATCGTCGACTGGCAGCGTCTTAATACTAGCTTTTGCAAGCGGGTTCGCTCCTGTAATACCTGGATAAAAAGTTGTCTACATAAATGCTATATCAGGACAGACCTTCAGACTTTACGTTCTAAGATAATCTGTTCTATCTACCAATCTACCATTGGGATTGATTCTTTCATTCATATTTTAAGTGAACCATGTTCTTAATGAGTAATAAAATACTTTTGTAAAGAGTCTATTAAAAAAAATACTCGTAGTACAATTTCTCATTTCGAGTACAGTCAGCAGCAAAAATTAATGATGTTTTTATGACTGTTGTGTATCACAACACTTGATAGTTATGAGGTAACAAAAACAACTAACAAAACACAAAAGTTATCATTTGTTAAACATTTGTAACTTAGTACAGTCATATGTTTTTGATGCTGACTGTACTAACGAGTATCTAATTGCAGTCTTGTGAAAGTGACAATTTGTCTGTTAAAAAACTGTCATTTTAACTAAAAATGCGGCTAATTACCAGGTTTTTTACAAGCTTTTATTTAACTTGCAATGTAGTAACTACATATTTTTGTTAAGGTGGAATCTTGCAACTCAATTTTGAAGCAGTTATCGCCAACCGATTGAGCTGAAATTTAGCATACTTAAGTAACTTCGGTGACAATGCAATAATATGACAGCGAGCTGATCTGATGATGGAGTCAGGAGCTGTTCAACGGAACTCCTCGGTAAATAGTCTGATTGAGTTAAAACTTCGCATACCTATCAATCTCAAATGACAATGTAATATTATGGTACTAGAGAGCTGGTCTGATGAAGGAGTTCGAATGTAGCCATAGGAACACCTCAACTCACTGGCCTCACAGCTCAGTTGGTAGTAACTCTGCCTTCTGCGCTGTAGGTTGTGGGTTCGATTCGATCCCCACCCAGGGCAAATATTTGTGTGATGAACATAGATGTTTGTTCTGTGTCTGGGTGTTACTATGTATAATAAGTATATATTTACAAAAAAAAAAGTATATAAGTATTCTATCAGTTATCTGGTTCCCATAGTACAAGCTTTGCTTAGTTTGGGGCTAGATGGCGCTGTGTGTAAAGTCCGCCAATATTAAATATTATTATTATTATTATTAACTACCCCGTCGTGTTTGGGCTTGTTGGATTTGTCTTGACAAGGTCTCTAGGATTATAAAAGCTTGTTTAAAAATATATTGTTAATTAAAAAACTTATTCCTTGTAATTAGCCGTATTTCTAGTTAAAATGCTTAAAAATCACGATAGTTTTAATTACATAAGTTATTGTAGATAATTAGTTATTACCATGTGGATTCCAAGTTTCGTGCTCGTTGTGATGATGATGTTTTGACTTCAGCAATGTGAAGAACGAAGCGATCTGAAAATAATAAAAATAAAATAAATAAAAAAATAGGGTCACGACTGTAATCCCCAAGTACGGTAGACAATAGACATCCTCTCAGATCTCCAGGCGCTTAGATCCTTTATATATGTCTAGTGGAGTTAGTCAGAGGCACGTCTTAACATTATATTTGACACATTTGGCCCACATTTTGCAGTAGTTAGCATTCCATACATGACAGGTTGCAAACCCATCGCCGCTTATAAGAATACTAACTGGTTTCCACACGATGTTTTTCTTCACCGTTTTGAGCCGTGTTTTGATGTGCAAATGAATTTTTCGAACAGGAAAATCCAATGATACACGCCGGGATTCTAACCCACAACCTTCGAAATGAAAGTCGAGGTTGTCACTACATAGTATAAAGCAAAGTCGCTTTCCGCTTCCCGCGTATGTATGTATGTATGTTTGCTTATATCTTTAAAACTACACAACGGATTTTGATGCGGTTTTTTTTAATAGATAGAGTGATTCAGGAGGAAGGTTTATATGTATAATACATGCTTAATATAGTAGAGAAACACTGATAATTTTAGAGGTTTCTAATGTGATGTCGTAAATAAACACATTTTTTGCGCTTACATTGCAAATGCTGGCTGAACCCCACGAGATATATCAAAATAATGTACTACAGTATTGTACACCTTAAAAACGTCTACAAAAAAGTCCACGATGGTATTAGAAATGTCTTACGCACAGCGAAGCGGGCACGGGTAGCTAGTTGTTGATAAGTTGTTTCATAATACATAAAACATATTATATTTTTAACTATAAGTAGTATTTTAAGCGGCGATGGGCTTGCAACCTGTCACGTAATGCAATGTAGGCATGTTCCAAATATAATGTATGGACGTGCCTCTGACCCCCTCTAGATATCTTCAAGGATCTAAGCGTCTGGAGATCTGAGAGGATGTCTACCGTACTTGGGGATTACAGTCGAGATCCTATTTATTTTTTATTGAAACATAAGCAAGAAAATCGCGCGGTTTGGCACCTTCCTAATTATTTGCGGTTTCATGAACACGTTTTTGCCCAAAAAAATGTAGGTGAATGAACACAGTTTTTTAGGGTTCCGCACCCAAAGGATAAACGGGACTTCGCTGTCCGTCTGTTCGTCTGTCTGTCACAGGGCTGTATCTCATGAACCGTGATAGCTAGACAGTTGAAATTTTCATAGATTGTGTATTTCTGTTGCTGCTATAACAACAAAAACAGAATAAAATCAATATTTAAGTAGGGGGAAAAAAATCACGTTTCTTGTATGGGCATACAAGAAACGTGATTTTTTTGCTTGACTCACTGACTGACTGACTCACTGACTGACTGACTGACTGACTGACTGATTGACTGTCTGACTGACTGATATATCAAAGCCTAAACCACTGATCCTAGAAACTTGTAATTTGGAGGGTGTATTCCTTTTGGAGTGTAGGGGTGCACTAAGAAAGGAATTCCCAAACTTAAACCCCTAAGGGGGTGTAGCGGGGTTTGAAGCCTGATATCGCATGAACGAAGTCGCAAGGGTTTCCACTAGTTTTTAATATAACGGTTTCCATAGTAGGTACAAGCTTTGCTTATTTGGAGCTAGGTGGCGCTGATTGACATATCCGCTTAGCCGTAGGCGAATAATGAGAAAGTGACAGGTATAACTCAAAAAGAGGTTACTGTCTTTACTAAACTGATCGTAATCCGCTTTTACTGTCAAATTTGTATTTTTTTGGCGCATGGTTCACTTAAGTATTATTTAGATAAGAGAGCTATCGAAAGATAGCTATCGATCGGTGTAAAAACACTAGATCTAATGCACTACCGGACTATCCTACAAATTATAAATGCGAAAGTTTGTGAGTGACTCACCCTCGTATTCAAGAACGACACTATGAGAACACGCACACACAGTGGACGAAATCTTTTTTCATAAACATCACTTATCTTTATGTGTTGAGCGGCACTATGGCGCACGCTACCGTGTGCCTTTAGAGCTCAACTTTGGCTAGAGGCACGCGACAATGTGCCTCTAGTCACACTATGCAGTGTCGCACAACACATAAAGTGATGTTTATGAAAAAAGATTTCGTCCACTGTGGGTGCGTGTTCTCATAGTGTCAAAAACTACTGAATGAACGGATTAAAATGAAACTTTACAGTAATATAGCTTATACATCAGAATATATACACTCAGGATATTCCTAGGGTAGGAGTTAGTGTTCTTACAGTTATAAATTGTTTGTTTATCTTTAATAATTGTAACGAGTCAGACCTTCATTCGAATTCACAAAAATAAATATTGTCGAAAAATTGATTTAAATCTAAATTATCTATCATACTTAACCAGAGAGAGACATATTGCCTTATTAAAGGGAACTAGAAATGTAACATTTACGATAAGTTATCGTATGCTTGGTATCGAATATAACGCTTTATAAGTATTATGTTATTATACTTGTGCAGGACGACGTTTAGAATAGTGAATAGTACAATAGCTTTAATTTGTTTATGGCCAGTACCAAGGTTTAGAACAATGAAAATAGACATTAACTAAGGATCGTAAAGTTAGCTTTCACAAAAGATTTAACTTTTAGAAAGTCGACTATTATGAAAAATATCTCTTTCGGCCATAAAACAATAAAATGTATCCGAACAAAGCCGTTCGGATTGTAAACGCAAACAATAAAATGTATCCTAACAAAGCCGTTTGGTTTGTAAACGCCGATTTTAGAAATAAAGGGATACAATATAGAAACTTAAGAACAATACCGCCGACCTAACGGTCGTCTTTGACGATTCCCGTAGGAGGCGGGCCAATGAGAGCTCGGGATATTCGGAGAGGAAGGGGTGTAGAGATGGTCACGGGATCTGGTAGCGGGACAGTCAGTGAGGGCCAGCCTAAGTGACAACAACGAGGAAAATAAAGTGAGAAGTCGAGTCGACCAAGTGTTTCGTTCGAAGCAAGGGAAAGTCAACCCCGCCTTCCCAGAAGGCTGCTCTCTACACACAATTGATACCTAACGGTGACAACTAGATTGTGATTCTGCTCGGTTCGGGATCTGGAGTGAGGAAAGGTCGTGAGTTATTTTGGAGTTCATTATTCTTTAAGTTTAAAATCAGCTAGTTGTGTCTGTTATGAAGGACTTGTCTAACCTTACCTTAGTTAATAATTACATTCTGTGTTGGAGAGAGATAATTTGAGATTTTGTTTCAACATGAGACCCGTAACGGGAAGTCCGATCAATGTAGACCTAACATACATCATATAGTCCGAACAATGTGGACTTGACCTACAATCTTCATAAAGTCCGTTGAATGTGGACTAAGCAATCTTCAGATAGTCCGATCATTGTGGACCCGACAATTGGAGTTTAAGTTATATGATTCGAGCAACGTGAATCTTAACTTATGAGACGTACAATGTGTCTTTTGATTGAGATGACCTGAGCTGGTGATTAACTGGATCACAAATTATATCAATTATAATTTTTACAACGGAGAGTTGGTTAGACATTTACTTCATAATGAACTTGAAGGTTCTATTTATTATGATTTATATTATGTATAAGTATTTATCTGACCTAAATAGGATGTTTTAGAACCGATCTAATCGATTCTTCAGCATCCGAAAGTAACCACTTATTTGAAGGCTTGACTAACACAGACACACTGACTCAGGTTGCTAAAAGATTATGCCCTCTTGTCCCTTGCTTGACTGAATTGACCGACTGAACCTATGACACCAACAGTTAATATCATTCCCACCATATTTGATAGCGACCACCGATGGTGTGTCTAAGTCTATCTCTCGGAGGAACGGTGCCCAGTTCAGTGCAGATGAGCCGTACTATCAGTTCGGGGAGGTGAACTGATCTAAGCCGAGTATATCACATTACATTTTAGATAACTGACAAGCCGAACTAATTTATTATATACCTATATTTTATTCTTCGTTACTTCTTTTTCTCAATACCAGCATACCTTCTAGACTTTCCTCAATTGTATACTAAATGGTTATGTAGTAGTAGATAAGTAGGCAGACAGTTTAATCATAATATCTTAAAAGAATCAGAGTTATTACCTTATCACAACGTACGGTCCTAATCAATAAAAACTAGACGATCACTTGGCCAATTTAAATAGTTAAATCAGATCATAACAACTATTAGGATTAGTTCTAGTTAAGGGTTAGCTTCTCATAATATAAGTTACATTAAATTAATATTTAATTCAAAAAATTTAGTAAGATGATGAAGTCGGGCATGTAGTAGTTGTAGTATTATTAGATGTCGTAGTGTTTAAGTTATTTAGGTTATTCAATTAGATTGATTGAGAGGGGCAATTCAATTAGGTTAGGTTCTTTAAGTAGATTGATAGATGATAGTAGGGGGGGGGGGGGTGTTACAATTTGGTGCCGTAGTAAACCAGGATATTTAATAGTAGTTTTTAGTTACAGCTTGGTTAATCCGTAAACCTGGATATTTAATAGTATTTTTTTTTAGATACAAGTTGTTATGTTTCTTTAATTATTTAAGTGCGGATGAAACCGCACAATTTGTTGCCGTTAATGGATAGGATTTGATTAAACTGTATGCAATGAAAAGTTTGATCTAAAGGAAGTTACTCTATTTATGCTTATACTCACTTAAACTTTATTAGTCTCTAAACTTAGTATTCATAAAAATGCTTTGAGCTTGCGAGAGAAAGAAATACACACTTGAATTAGAGAGAGACAGAGATACTGTGTTCAGAAACAGTAATAGATGTTTAGATGAGTTTTGGATTATCTAATTAAAAGATATTACTTAATATCTAGGTTCAAAATTTAAGTCCTAAAAGGTTTTAAAGTTTCACAGACGGGGGGTTGCTTGAATAGATCTGTAGCTATCTAGTATTCGTAATAAAATTAGTTATTTAATCTAAGGGGTTAAGTTGGCCTTAACTAATCATTTACTTATTATTCAATCAAGGAAAAGGATTATTGCAGCTAAAGATTATTATCTAGTGTCAATCATACGAAACCCATAAGTATAGTCAAAATAATGTAAATGTCTAAAACGAAACTTTTACAAACAAGTAATGACATTTTTAGTGACAGGAATAGCACAATCTTTATCGAGTGTAAAGAAATTAGTATTGAAGTAATATTGCTATTCACCACTGGATGTGTTAAAATAAAATTAGTCGTATCTACTAGATTTTACATACGTACAATACGTAGTAGGTAACACTACCTACCAATTGAGGGTGACTTGTTAATTTAATTTACACTTACTTAAATCTATTAGCTAGAAATATTGTTCTAAGTTGGATAGGAGAACTCTAAATTAAATATTAACATAAATAGGTACAAATTAACTATTTTATTGCCATAGTATGAGTTCTCACAGTGTTCATTATTGGACAATTCTTTGAAACAGTCAGAGTAGATATCAAAGTAGGTAGATATTTACGTATGTAAAGATTTTTTAGAGTTAGATGGCTTGTTGAAATTCCATAAGGGACGGATCCCAGGCCACTCGACATTTGTAGGAATGTTAATTGGTTCGCCACGTATTTTTTGTAAGATACTGTTTAAGCACAAACAATCTCACGCTCAGTTAATCTCAACAAGGATGAAGGGGAATTACCTTCCTAAATATATTTGATGGCTAGAAGTGCTTACGTAAAAAATAAATAATGTATCGTGTATTTTAAAAAAAAAAGGTACTCGGTATACTTACTAGCCGATTGTGTTTCTGTTTGACCCATAAATGTGTCTATGCAAATCTCAACCTTATAGACGTAGATAGGTATAAGTACGTTTAGAATTAGTTGATTCTGTGAGAACGAATAAACAAAAGTCAGCATTTTAGACAAGACGACAATGAACAAAGACTAACAATGGCTTCACTGTGAAATAAAATTATTACCAATTAGTTAATACAACGAATATTAGAATGTTTACATAGCGGGTTGATACAGAGGTTGGAAGTTGTGACACAGTTTACTAACAAGTAACAACGTAACAGATCCATCACTTCCCTGCAGAACGACAAATACCTTTAAGCTTTATAATTAGTTTGTACTTTAAAATATTATAAACTTAACTTTATTAACTAGACCTAAACTTTCTTGCTGTCAAGTGACACAAGAAGGTATGAGTTTAACTGTTTTGACTTATCGGAACATTTAAAGTGCACAGCGGGTGATGACAGACATAGGCCGGTATGAGAATACCTTAGAGTTGACTCAACCAAGTTAAGTACAGAAATGTTTTATAAATGATTTTATTTATAGAATGGTAAATTTGTTTTTAAACCTTCTCTAAACTTTGCATTTGTGAGTTTGATAGTGACAAATATTCTGAATCTAATAAAAAGGTTTGATCAAATAATCATGTGAGAATTAGAGCGTGGACACTAAGAATTAAATGAAATTGATTTTAAATATACTATACAATTTGCTTCCAGGCCTTTCTTTTAAGTTCAATGAAAGGTTTACTGTAGATACAATTTATAATTTTATTTTTATTATCCTTTTAATATTCTAATTTTAATCTTCACATGCGGTGTTCCTCTATCACTTGTGTGTTAGATTAGCAGGTACTTATCGCGCGACTTTAAGCGAGTGACGGAGGCTAGTTATGGGTTCTCAGTGCATAACTGAATTGAAACTTCATCAGAATATTTATCACGTTCGCGTATATACAAAGTTGTAAATACTGAAATAGTATTTTATATATGGTCAGGTAAACATTTCAATTGAATTCATTTTATCATATAAAGACGTATAATTTTATGCGGTTAAGTAGGTAGTAGTAGTAGGTTTAGCACTAGTTACGTCATTACGGAACATACTTATTGTTTGTAATCGATTGCAAACTGGTAAATAAGTCATGGGTTTGAATTCCGTACGTTTCGTTAAGTTATTAGATTGTTATTGTTATGTTTCAATAAGTATACTTAGGTATTACAGTAACTAGTTTCGAACGTAATATCATCACTCTTACAAACGTCGAATTGAATGGGGATTTCTTTATATTTGATATTAAATTGAGAATTTTTAATTGAATTGATTAGAGTGCGAGAAAGGTGTATCAATTAGTAAACAGAGGCCAAAAACTTACACACCAAATAAATTTACAATAAATGTAAGAAATTACGTCTTGAAACAGGCATTAACAAGTGCTAGTATTAGTGTTTGAGTTTAAATTAGGCGGAGGAGATCAAACAGTGATTGATCAATGGCATTTTTAAGTAAAATTAGTGCAGGTAAAGCAAACTCATTTAATGCATGAAAGGTCAGTTTGTGTTACAGCACATGGGTAAGTGTTAGATTATAATCATACACTATTATAGATATTTTAAAACTAATAACTCACGAATTGCATTAGGAAAATGACCTATAGTATCTGTAAATACAACTTATGGTTCATGAATAAGCAGCCTCTTTAACTCAAAATTGTTCTATCTAAACACATTTTGTTTTGGAACAAGGTATATAGCTGTTAGATATACATAGATAGAATTCAAAGTAATACAACCGGTAGATGAGAACACTAGGTAGATAGTCACATTTGGTAATTTCATGGTTTTCAAAGTCCCGCGTTATGCTAGTCATATTTTATTGTCTAGGAATTGAGCTAACGGATATACCTATCATATTTCAATGGGAAAATTCATCAACTATTCGGTTGTTAAGATTAAATTTAGATACGTAGCCATGATTGTCATAAATGACACCGCCGTGAGTATTTAATGAGATTATCTTATCAAGTTATTGTTACATTAATAAAATGATGAAATCTACATTAAATACCAATGGTTTGGATCCAGGTATTATGATATAGCTAGGTGCGCTATACATACATTAGGTATTTAATCAAACAGTTGATATTAGGAAAATTAATATACCGATAACATGTAAATGTTTATTTATCTCATTGTTTTCCTAAAACAAAACAATTATTTTTAATTTATCAATGGTTAGGAATTTTAACTCATACACGGTTAAAATACTTAATTTATTTATTTCATGGTTCTCCGGAAACAAATTCAATTTTATATTAGCATCGTCGTTGAAATTGATAAGGTAACAACAATGTGATAATTTTCAAGGTTCATAATGGAGAGATTTTATAAACTATTACCTCAGATAAATCAAATTATTAACTAATGATTTTACAATCATATTTTATTTAATAATCTTTGTTGAATACCAACGAGTATGTTACTTCAGTGATTTGAAAATAAAAAAATGTTTAGTTAGTCTTGAGGAGTTCTAACAGTTTTGAAATTTAATAACGTCTGTTAAAAAAAAAAAAAAAAAAAAAAAAAAAAAAAAATATATATATATATATATATCTTTATTAAAATAAATTCAACTACATAACTAAATCATAATGGTGGGTTGATTATTGTAGCTTATTTAAATTGCTTGACATCATATTAACATAATTATTTATTTACAGGATGTCTAGTAATTACAGGGTGTAAAATAATATTGGATGTGAAAATTAAAATACAGAGTTATGATTATTCATACATAGTGGCGCAAAAATTTAATTTGAGTAACTACTCAATCTTGAAGAGCTTGACTTCACAAAGCAATGTTTGATCATTGCTTGCTTCTTGTTTCTTTGACAATAATGAATCGTTCTTATTGGAAATAAAATATTTGACTGGGTATGAAGTTTTCTTTATCCCCATCTAAATAATAAATTATTATTTTCATAAAATGCTTTTATGTACGTATGGTAATCTGACATGTTCGGTAACTATACTGAAAAAGTATTCCTTCTTGAACTGAACTAAGGTACTCTTAATAAGGTAAAGATCTTGGAAAAGATTTTGGTAAAGGTAATGGTTGTTAAAGGTAACAAAATCATACAAAAGAAACTCAATTGAGTTTAATGTCAAATCAAATAAATCTTTTTTTTATACATGGAATCTTCGTGCTCTCAAGTTTACATATAGTTGGTGAATTGTCTGGTGGCGTAAACAACAATGATTGTGGGGAGGGGGTGTGAATAATGTTCTGTGAGTGAAGAATGAATTTAAATTTTGAAGTGCAAGAGAGATGAATGCTAGATTGGAGGTAGTGAAATATATGTGATAGAGTTTAATGGAATATTGGGCCAGATGATTCAACAAATATTCTAAATTGAGACGGTTTGATTTTAGTTGGTTTTCGATAAACGATACACTTACAAAGAACTATTATGAAGGAGAATTGGTGTTAGGATACATATTTCATCAGCGATCGCTGATTTCATGAAAGTTCTTACTATACAGATAGGCTCGACCTAAAGCACACTATACATACTCCGAGTGTTATTAACTTGTGGTTTTGAGATTGGTGCTTTGTGGGATGTTCCAAGCATGGAGAGCTATGTGTCTAACCCAAGGGGAAAGATCCTCATCTGTAGACCTTTGTAGATTACTCCTGAGGAAATGGAAGATTGATATCCAAAGCTGTTTGTGCTACAGAGTATTACAGGATTGACTTGCCTCACAACCAAGTTGTCTCATGTGATGTTGATCGGACTGGCTAGTTGGATATCTGTTTATTGATTGGTTCATCAAAAACTTAGTCACCGGTACAAAATTATAATTAATGACATCTCGGTCTAAAAACACTTACATATAGGCACACTCACATACACACACACACACAATAGTTATCGAAACCAAATATAATCAAATTAGAAGATTTTATAAATTAAAATTACTTACACAACAAAATTTTATTAGGAGGTAAACTACTACTATAATGTAATTATAATGGTATGTTTTATGTTATGGTTACATTATGACTGTGTTGTTTTATTCTAGATAATAAGATCCTATATATATAAATATATTCTTATTTACATATTATATTTTATAATTATATATATGTATACATGTATTTATGGAGAATTATATTCTATAAATATCTTTATGTATTATAATTTATTTTTGCGAAGAACTACTTTCTACTTATTGAAAATTAACTACGATATTCTATCTGCGTGAATTTTGGGGGTTGGCTGTAACGAGTCAGACCTTCATTCGAATTCACAAAAATAAATATTGTCGAAAAATTGATTTAAATCTAAATTATCAATCATACTTAACCAGAGAGAGACATATTGCCTTATTAAAGGGAACTAGAAATGTAACATTTACGATAAGTTATCGTATGCTTGGTATCGAATATAACGCTTTATAAGTATTATGTTATTATACTTGTGCAGGACGACGTTTAGAATAGTGAATAGTACAATAGCTTTAATTTGTTTATGGCCAGTACCAAGGTTTAGAACAATGAAAATAGACATTAACTAAGGATCGTAAAGTTAGCTTTCACAAAAGATTTAACTTTTAGAAAGTCGACTATTATGAAAAATATCTCTTTCGGCCATAAAACAATAAAATGTATCCGAACAAAGCCGTTCGGATTGTAAACGCAAACAATAAAATGTATCCTAACAAAGCCGTTTGGTTTGTAAACGCCGATTTTAGAAATAAAGGGATACAATATAGAAACTTAAGAACAATACCGCCGACCTAACGGTCGTCTTTGACGATTCCCGTAGGAGGCGGGCCAATGAGAGCTCGGGATATTCGGAGAGGAAGGGGTGTAGAGATGGTCACGGGATGGGGTAGCGGGACAGTCAGTGAGGGCCAGCCTAAGTGACAACAACGAGGAAAATAAAGTGAGAAGTCGAGTCGACCAAGTGTTTCGTTCGAAGCAAGGGAAAGTCAACCCCGCCTTCCCAGAAGGCTGCTCTCTACACACAATTGATACCTAACGGTGACAACTAGATTGTGATTCTGCTCGGTTCGGGATCTGGAGTGAGGAAAGGTCGTGAGTTATTTTGGAGTTCATTATTCTTTAAGTTTAAAATCAGCTAGTTGTGTCTGTTATGAAGGACTTGTCTAACCTTACCTTAGTTAATAATTACATTCTGTGTTGGAGAGAGATAATTTGAGATTTTGTTTCAACATGAGACCCGTAACGGGAAGTCCGATCAATGTAGACCTAACATACATCATATAGTCCGAACAATGTGGACTTGACCTACAATCTTCATAAAGTCCGTTGAATGTGGACTAAGCAATCTTCAGATAGTCCGATCATTGTGGACCCGACAATTGGAGTTTAAGTTATATGATTCGAGCAACGTGAATCTTAACTTATGAGACGTACAATGTGTCTTTTGATTGAGATGACCTGAGCTGGTGATTAACTGGATCACAAATTATATCAATTATAATTTTTACAACGGAGAGTTGGTTAGACATTTACTTCATAATGAACTTGAAGGTTCTATTTATTATGATTTATATTATGTATAAGTATTTATCTGACCTAAATAGGATGTTTTAGAACCGATCTAATCGATTCTTCAGCATCCGAAAGTAACCACTTATTTGAAGGCTTGACTAACACAGACACACTGACTCAGGTTGCTAAAAGATTATGCCCTCTTGTCCCTTGCTTGACTGAATTGACCGACTGAACCTATGACACCAACAGTTAATATCATTCCCACCATATTTGATAGCGACCACCGATGGTGTGTCTAAGTCTATCTCTCGGAGGAACGGTGCCCAGTTCAGTGCAGATGAGCCGTACTATCAGTTCGGGGAGGTGAACTGATCTAAGCCGAGTATATCACATTACATTTTAGATAACTGACAAGCCGAACTAATTTATTATATACCTATATTTTATTCTTCGTTACTTCTTTTTCTCAATACCAGCATACCTTCTAGACTTTCCTCAATTGTATACTAAATGGTTATGTAGTAGTAGATAAGTAGGCAGACAGTTTAATCATAATATCTTAAAAGAATCAGAGTTATTACCTTATCACAACGTACGGTCCTAATCAATAAAAACTAGACGATCACTTGGCCAATTTAAATAGTTAAATCAGATCATAACAACTATTAGGATTAGTTCTAGTTAAGGGTTAGCTTCTCATAATATAAGTTACATTAAATTAATATTTAATTCAAAAAATTTAGTAAGATGATGAAGTCGGGCATGTAGTAGTTGTAGTATTATTAGATGTCGTAGTGTTTAAGTTATTTAGGTTATTCAATTAGATTGATTGAGAGGGGCAATTCAATTAGGTTAGGTTCTTTAAGTAGATTGATAGATGATAGTAGGGGGGGGGGTGTTACATAATGTAACATGTAGATAGGTAGCTTAACATAACACAAACAATTTTATGTAACTTTTAGTTTCGTAAGCTTTGGATACAATAAATTAACTTTTTACTTTATATAGGCTATTTTTTATCCAGGTACCACCCATGCGACGCCGCGCCGGGGCGAGCAGCTAGTACATTTATAATTGTATTATCTACATACAATTGATTTTGACTGGCCTCACAGCTCAGTTGGTAATAAAATTGCTGACGTTTTGTATGGGCTGAGTCTACCCGGATAAGACGGAAAAGGTGATAAAACTGCATTATCTTGAAAACCATCAAATTAAAAAAAACTGTCTGTAATTTACTTAGCTAGTATGATTATCTAACGAATTATATAAAAACCGGCCAAGTGCGAGTCGGACTCGCGCACGAAGGGTTCCGTACCATTATCTATAAAAATGGCAAAAAATCATGTTTGTTGTAAGGGGGGCTCCCTTAAATATTTGTTTTAACTATAGATTTTGACACGGGTCTTTATCACGTAATTACCTTTAATTTACCGCGACCATGGTTATTGTAACATAGCCGAAACGTCGGGAAAGTAAATTAAAGGTAATTACGTGATAAAGACCCGTGTCAAAATCTATAGTTATGTCTACTAATCACGATAGTTTGAAAAATAATATTTGTTTTATTCTGTTTTTAGTATTTGTTGTTAGAGCAGCCACAGAAATACATAATCTGTGAAAATTTCAACTGTCTAGCTATCACGGTTCATGATATACAGCCCTGTGACAGACAGACAGACGGACAGACAGACGGACAGACAGACGGACAGACAGACGGACAGACAGACGGACAGACAGACGGACAGACAGACGGACAGACAGACAGACGGACAGCGAAGTCTTAGTAATAGGGTTCCGTTTTTACCCTTTGGGTACGGAACCCTAAAAATGAACAGTTTAGCTATTTATAGTTTTGATTAAAAACGAAACTAGTGTTTTTGAAGAGCCAACTTTGAAAAAAAAAACAATAAGAAAAGTTTCACCAATCGTGTTTCTGTCTGTAATTTATCTCTTTGTCATAAAAAAACAAAACTGTATGTTTTGCGGTTATTGAGAAAAAACGATTCTGCATTCATCAAAAACATTGATTACTCGTCTTAATAGGTACACACTGTACTCTGCATTTTATATGCATTTCTCGCAAGAAAAGCCGCGTTTGAAAGCTAGTCTATACACCTAAGTAATTAAGTTTAAAAAAGTAAAAAAAAAAAATCGTAGAATTTATCCGCTCAGATCTTGAGACGCTTAGATCCTTTGAAGATGTCTAGTGGGGGTAGTCAGAGGTACGTCCAAACATTATATTTGGCACATGCTCACATTTTGCAGTAGTTAGCATTCCATACGTGACAGGTTGCAAGCCCATCGCCGCTTATAAGAATACAATTACGTTTAGAAAACTAAAAAGAAATTCGACGAAAATGTTTAAAAAATGGAATCAACTTCGGTGTATCCATTATAAAAAGAATTATCAAAATTGGTCTACTCTGTAAAAAGTTATGTGTCGCCTTGAGAACCTCCTCTGTTTTTTCGTCGGTTAAAAAAACATGTCAAATTGATAACCTGCTCTTTTATCATCGGTTAAAAAGATGGAAAACGGCCTCACAATTTTTTGTACATATTCACTTATTGAGCCGATTATTTTTTTGTCCAACACAAAAACTTGATCTAAATTAGAGTAACTTAAGGCGCTCCCAGTCGACGATTGTTTTTGTTCGAAACGAAAAAAGAAATACTTGTGAACAAGCCACATCTCCTATTTTATAATGTATAGTATATGTGAATAAAGATGTACCCATCTTTAATCACTTCGATAAATAATCCTACCGACCGCTGCAATGACGACAAACACACGTTGGCGCGTGGTCCGCCTTAGCTTTTCGAATAAATTAACGATATAAATTATATATAATTACTTATCAAAAATCTATCCTAATAGAAATCTAGATCTACATATTACCTATCTTTAACAATAAATCACAAGTTGATTTTAATAGTAGGTATATAAAATATTTCGATCATAAATTCTAAAACGTATCATTTTGAAATAATATCTTTATATGTAATATACTTATAAAAATAGGAGATGTGGCTTGTTCCGAAGTATTTCTTTTTTCGTTTCGAAAAAGAGCAATTGTCGACTGGGAGCCCCTTAAGTCAAGCGTACCAAACTAGCTTCCATCTCGCTCTGTCTCGTGTAGAGTAAAAGAGAAAGATTCAAAACCTAAAAGTATTGTTAGAACTCAAAATCTTGTTCGGTTTCTAGTTGCCAACAGAAACGACTTTCAATTTCTACATCATTTGTTGCCTTTGTTTGATTTTGCCGGCGAAAAAAAGAGGTTTCTATCTATCTACACTGATATTATAAATGCGAAAGCGACTGTCTGTCTGTCTGTCGCCGATTGTGACGAAATTATCTACCTATCTACTTACCTATCTACATAGCAATAAGGAAAGGATCATTAAAAAACCGGCCAAGTGCGAGTCAGACTCGCACACGAAGGGTTCCGTACCATTATCCTCCCATACAACAAAGGTGTTTTTTTGCCGTTTTTTATAAACGACAAAAAAACACTTTTGTTGTATGGGAGCCCAAATTAAATATTTATTATATTCTGTATTTAGTATTTATTGTTATAGCAGCAACAGAAATACATAATCTGTTAAAATTTCAAGTGTCTAGCTATCACGGTTTTTTAGATACAGCCCTGTGACAGACAGACGGACAGCGAAGTCTTAGTAATATGGTCCCGTTTTTACCCTTTTGGGTACGGAACCCTAAAAAAGGTAGACCCCAAGTCGTGTTTGTTGCCTGATTCTTCTAGGCTTGGTCGCGTGGAATCGGCGTAGCTTCACCTAGTTCCTAAGACGTTTCAAAGTGATCCTTGTGATTTTATTGAAATAAATGATTTTTGAATTAAAGGAAAACATATAAGAAGTTACGGAACCCTCGGTGCGCGTGTCCGACTAGAACATATAAACATGGCATTACCCCAAATAGATCATGAAATCTATTCGGACTTTTTTCAAAAAGAACCCACTTAGACATCACGTCTTAGAAATACATGAAATTAATGTTTAGATTAATTAATTTTACAACTAAGCAATTAAAAACCGCTTATTGTAGTTGCGCTCTACTTCGTTTAAGTTTATGTTATTGTTTTTTGGTGTGCAATAATTTTCAACAGACGATAAAGGAGTTTCTCTAATCGACGCGTAAATCTAGATTTATTTTTACCATAAGGGTAAAAACGGAAACCTGTTACTAAGACTTTTAGGGTTCCGTACCTTGACATTTCGATTGGTCAAAACGTTTTTGTCGGTTTTCTTTTCAATTTTAGCTATTTTTTATGTAACAATACTGCAAAATGATAGCATGTGCCAAATTTTACGTTTGGACTTGCCTTGACTACTATACTTACCCCCTTAAGGAAATCCTTTATCTTTAAAGGTACGTAGCTGGCATTCCATTCGTGACAGGTTACAAGCTCGTTGCCGCTTATAAATAAAAGTTAGTAAAAGATTTAAGAACGTTTAAATTTTTGAAAAATATTAAATAATATCAACTTTTTATGAATATGATTATGATAATACAAATGTTCCCTAAAAAACTAAAAAAGTGTTCTCTCCGGCGGGGAATCGAACCCCGGTCTCCCGCGTGACAGGCGGGGATACTTACCACTATACTACCGAAGACTTAGAGACTACGACGAAAATTATGTTCTGTTTATGTACTTATATAGCCGACCCGTGTCAAACGTTATTCTGTCATTTTTTTTTGTAATAATAACACAGGAAAAAGCTTTTTCAGGCAGCTTCCAATTTTTTCCCTACAAACCCTGTACTGATAAAATAAACTACGAATTTTGGTAGAATGCGTATCATTCATTAGTCAAAACTGCGTTGCTATGACGACTAAATGTTTTTAGTCTGTGATGTCAGATTTGTTGCACACCAACGCCATTTATACCAAAATCTACCTTCTTGCGTTTTTTATCATTTAGGGGTTGTTTTTCGGATTGTAAGTTCCCTCTTCTGTTAATCTGATTTTTTTTATGTACTACTATAGAAAATTTTATCTAAATCAGTTTGGTCTTTAGTTTTGATATGGTACAAAAATGTATACAAACTCACAAACTTTCACATCACTACATAGTATAAAGCAAAGTAGCTTTCCGCTTCCCGCGTCTGTATGTATGTATGTATGTATGTTTGCTTATATCTTTAAAACTACACAACGGATTTTGATGCGGTTTTTTTAATAGATAGAGTGATTCAGGAGGAAGGTTTATATGTATAATAACATGCTACCCGTGCGAAGCCGGGGCGGGTCGCTAGTTAATAATATTATAAGGATGCATACATGCGTACCAACAACAAAAAAAACATACATACTTACGTGAGAAACATTACTCTCTCTCTAGCACAGTGGAGTAAAAAAACTACATAGTAATTACTATGTAGTTTTTTTACTCCACTGTGCTAGAGAGAGAGTAATGTTTCTCTACTGATTTTACAAAATTGATATTTAGATGAGATATTTTCAATGAGTTACAAAAACCAAATAGTACTTACCTACACAATGGATTCTCTATTGTGTAGGTAAATAGATACCTGGTTAGTTGTTTTCTATTATTGATTGATTTTTAATTTAGAATAAAAACTAAATAGAAAACCGGCCTAGTGCGAGTCAGAAACGCGCACGAAAGGTACTTATCTATAAAAAACGGCAAAAAAACATGTTTGTTGTAACAAACAGTATCTATAAAAACGGCAAAAAATCATGTATAAACTTTTTTTATACCTTATAACACCCAGACACAGAATAAACATTTATGTTCATTAATATTTGAAATTTACCTTGGTGGGAACCGAACCCACAACCTACAGCGCTGAAGGCAGAGTTACTACCAGCTGAGCTGTGAGGCCAGTACCACATACATTTACTTAATTTCAAGTTTAAAATGTTAAATTAATTTCCGACACACTAACCTTAGCAGAACTGACAGCGACCTTAAACACTAACAAAAGCAATCCAATAGCGACACTCTTTACTGCCATTATTGACGTCAGCATCATCCAGGTAGACGTGGCTCCGACGTGGAAGACCAGAGGCATCATGGCCATCGACATCTTCTTAATACCACGACCTGATAAAAAAACGTTTGAGTATATCATTTACATCAAACAAAAAAACAAAATTATTTATTTCTGTACCTAAAATTACATAAATCTATCACTAATGGCCTTTTAAGTAATAAATACTTGTGTTAGAAGACCTCGCTCATCCATATCGAGATTGTAGGTTACAGATCAGGCACTTATGATATAATATAATATAAAAGAATCTAATTAATAAACAGTGTAAGTTACACAACGCAGAAAATTATTTAGTAGTAACCAAAAATAATTAAGTAGGTAATTAGTGATAATAAATATTAAGTGTGTGTGTGTGTGTGTGTGTGTTTGTGTTCTATGATATAATTTGCAAGAATGCTTCCGTCTCATCATACGTTTTTGTTTTCAACCAACCTATCAAAACTTTTCTTGAATCATAATATGTTTGCGGATAGATATTCAAGCTTTTATTAACCCGATTATAGTTAAAAGCCGATTGTCTAACATACTGGTTTCTAGCAAACGTAGTTCTTATTGGTGGAATCAGCGCAGCTCTGTCTTTTTCATACATACATACTTAAAATCACGCCTGTTTCCCAGATATCACGGCTTTCCACTTGCTACGATCCTGACCTGACATACTTCTTTCGCTTCATCACATTCCTCATGACTCCTCATGACCTGGCTTTTTTTTTGAAACGTCACTTGGTCTAGGAAAATACGCCGAGGTCTTTCTCTTCCAACGTATATTATATTTAAATATTAGTTATTATATTTATATTAGCCTTATTTTTGGGAAAAATAAAAAATAAAAAAACTTAATTGTAGGTCTGAATATGCTCCACAACTTTATTTTTTGATATTTTTAACGAGAAAAAAAAATAGCGAAAAACATATTTCACTTCCTAAATGGTTTCTTCGATCGATATCTCAATAAAAAATTCAATAAAATCTCATCTTATCTTATCGTATCTCATCTCAATTAATCTCAATAAAAATGTATAGAACTTTAATTGTAGATCGTATAAAAATCAACAAAAAAACAGGCTAAGTGCAAGTCGGACTCGCGCACCAAGGGTTCCGTACCATTATCTATAAAAAAACGTACAAGAAAAGTACAAGTTGTTCTAAAAATTAAAATTGTAATCTACTAAGCTTTGAGTAATGTAAATTGTTTTATAAATATCATCTAAGAATTTGGAATTTTCTCAAGTAAAATAGTTTTTTTTTTCAATTATATAATTCAAACCTCGCTGAACCTAATCATTATCACTAACTTACCCTTTAGAGATTGAAATGTCTAATTGTTCAATTATTTTTAAGTCTCTATTATAAATTAATAAAAATATATATATTATCTTACGATTTCAACCACGTACTCTAAAACTAGGCAATCATTTTTGTTGTATAAATAATTTAAAATACTTAACTGCTTTCATTGTTTCTGATCTTCGGCTTGATATCTTCATATCCCATCATCCTTCCCCATTCACTGTTCCCAATGTGTTTATCATTGAAGTCTTCTAAATATTCCGACACATAATTCGTCATATCACAAAACCTCTGCAAGCCATTTTCAACTTCCGATATATAACCTTTTTCCTCCAAACTTGTTACTAACGGCGCGAAAAAAATAAGAATAAAAACTTTTTGTTGGTACATTTTAATTTTGAAATTGGAATACGCGCGTTCGGTTGCGTTTCGAAATTGTAAGTGGCCAGTCTTTTTGAGTAGCCGTAAGTGTACAATTTTTTCTACTTATTACCTAGCGTCCGTTTTAAACTTTAAGCTTGACCTCTTTTTCGGAACATGCTTCATAAAATGGTAGGTCAAAAAAAATTGGTACCTATCATCATCGTTTCGACACTTACTATGCGTACCTATGCCTACTAATCGATAATTTCACTTTAAAAATTAGTTATGTAAGTTTCAAAATAAATTCACTTTCTTTGATCTAAAATGTAGTCACTTACATGATAAATAGTTAGATACAAATATCCTTTTCAAATTAGAAAGTTTGTGAGGATGGATGTTTGTGCCTCTATCAAGCCTTAACGGATTTGGATTAGACTTTGAATATACATAGCTTATGCTTTGGAATAGCAAATAGAATACTTGTTTAGACAAGTATTTATGGATTTAAACGCTTGGAGATTTGGACATGGGGATTACAGTAGTAATCCTATTTTATTTTAATTTATTATGGTAAACTTAATTACTCGTATCTTTTCAAAAATCTTTATGAGTAATTAGGTGGTAGGGGAGAAAGAGGCAGCTTAGGACAGAAACCAAATGTACTCCGAAGTGAAAAATAGCCCTTTGGATTGTTATTTTAAGTATAGGAAAAATAAATCACTACATAGTATAAAGCAAAGTCGCTTTCCGCTTCCCGCGTCTGTATGTCTGTATGTATGTTTGCTTATATCTTTAAAACTACACAACGCATTTTGATGCGGTTTTTTTTAATAAACAGAGTGATTCAAGAGGAAGGTTTATATGTATAATACATGCATAATATAGTAGAGAAACACTGATAATTTTAGAGGTTTCTAATGTGATGTCGTAAATAAACACATTTTTTTGCGCTTACATTGCAAATGCTGGCTGAACCCCACGAGATATATCAAAATAATGTACTACAGTATTGTACACCTTAAAAACGTCTACAAAAAAGTCAACGATGGTATTAGAAATGTCTTACGCACAGCGAAGCGGGCACGGGTCAGCTAGTAAATAATAAACTAATTAACATCATTTATATTAATGGCAGTCAATGTTTTGATAATAATTTTTAATTAGTGTATATTTTTAATTATGTATGAGTTTTATGATGTTTTTATGACGAATGATTAAAGTTAGTCAGAGGCACGTCCAAACATTATATTTGGCACATGCCCACATTTTGCAGTAGTTAGCATTCCATACGTGACAGGTTGCAAGCCCATCGCCGCTTATAAGAACACTAACTGGTTTCCTCACGATGTTTTCCCTCACCGTTTTGAGCACGTGTTTTAAATTTTTCGAACAGAAAAATCGAATGAGCACGCCGGGATTCGAACCCACGACCATTAGATTGAAAGTCGAGGTACCTCCCACTCGGCCAAGAGTACAAGAAGATTTTTATTTAAAAGTGTTTTATATTCCCCATCTCCTCCACATTCGTAAACACTTTTCTTGCCACATATGAAACATATCTCTAAATTTAATACTGATTTTGATCTTAACAACTAATTAGCTAAAGAATAGTTAGTTACAGTTGCGTTTTTTGCCACCAAAAATTCTAGACTAGAGAGCAATAACTGTTCCAAATTTCAAAAAACTAGGTCTACATTTGTGGTTGGCCAAAAATCTCTCTACATTACACGTTCAGACGCTGCCAGTCGAAGATTATTTTTGTTCGAAACGAAAAAAGAAATACTTGTGAACAAGCCACATCTCCTATTTTATAATGTATAGTATATGTGAATTAAGATGTACCCATCTTTAATCACTTCGATAAATAATCCTACCGACCGCTGCAATGATGACAAACACAAGTCCGCGCGTGGTCCGCCTTAGCTTTTCGAATAAATTAATGATATAAATTATGTATAATTACTTATCAAAAATCTATCCTAATAGAAATCTAGATCTACATATTACCTATTAGTTGATTTTAATAGTAGGTATATAAAATATTTCGATCATAAATTCTAAAACGTATCATTTTGAAATAATATTTTTATCGTGAAAAGTTTCTGCTATTATGTTTTCAGCTTAATAGAAATCTAGGTAGGAAACTGAAGTAATATACTTATAAAAATAGGAGATGTGGCTTGTTCAGAAGTATTACTTTTTTCGTTCCGAAAAAGAGCAATCAGCGACTGGGAGCCTCTTCAGAGAGATTGCTAGCCGATTCCGATCGACTAGTCGGTGTCGATCGACTAGTAGCGGTGATACATCGACTATTTGTAACTAGCCGACCCGTGACAAACGTTGTTCTGTCAATTTTTTTTTAATTATCACATAGGAAAAAGCTATTTCAGGCAGCTTCCAATTTTTTCCCTACAAACCTTGTACTGATAAAATAAATTACGAATTTTGGTAGAATGCGTATCATTCATTAGTCAAAACTGCGTTGCTTGGCTAAATGTTTTTAATCTGTGATGTCAGATTTGTTGCACACCAACGTAGTAGCAAAATCATACTTTTTGCGTTTTTTTATCATTTAGGGGTTGTTTTTCGGATTATAAGTTTCCCCTTTATTTATTCTGTTTTTTTATCTAAATGCTACAACAAATGTCATCTTAATCCGTTTTGTCGTTTATTTTTGATCAGGGAACAAACATAGCAGCCTTATCACAAACTTTCGCATTTATAATATTATTAGGATAGGACATGTGATTTGTGTGCCATTATAACTTTTTATTAAAGGTGATGCTTGAAATGTTTGTTTATAGAGTTCCGTACCCAAAGGGTAAAAACGGGACCCTAATACTAAGACTTCGCTGTCCGTCTGTCTGTCACAAGGCTGTATCTCATGAACCGTGATAGCTAGACAGTTGAAATTTTTACAGATTATGTATTTCTGTTGCCGCTATTACAACAAATACTTAAAACAGAATAAAATTAATATTTAAGTGAGAATCCCATACAACAAACGTATTTTTTTTTGTCGTTTATAGAATGGTAAGGAACCCTTCGTGCGCGAGGCCGACTCGCAATAGTTATAATTAAAAAAAACTTCTAAACCAATTTTGAAAATTCTTTCAGCTATCAAAAGCTACATTATCAGCGAGTAGCATATATCATATTTTATTTTCAAAAAAATAGAGTTCCCCACGGAAATTGCAATAATGTAACCTAAGGTATCAAAAATTTGCCTATGATCTTCATTAGTACAATCTGCAAGGCTTGGTCGCGAGGAATCGGCGTAGCTTCACCTAGTTCCTAAGACGTTTGAAGTGATCCTTGTGATTTAATTGAAATAAATGATTTTTAATTTGAATTTGAAATTGCAAAGCTGTGGCGGGTAGCTAGTTTTACAGCTACACGTAAATGATTTGATTGACATTGACATTTGACATTATGACGCTTGAGTGCACAATGGTGACTTCACACGGTTCAAAATTGTTAACGAGCAGGCGGAAATGTTACAAAAAATTGTTAAGACTGCGCCGAGCGAAATAATTCAAAATGGTAGACATAAAAAAACCTTCCAAGTGCGAGTCGGACTCGCGCACAATCTATAAAAAACGGCAAAAAATCACGTTTGTTGTATGGGATCCCCACTTAAATATTTATTTTATTCTGTTTTTAGTATTTGTTATAGCGGCAACAGAAATACATAATCTGTGAAAATTTCAACGGACTAACTATCACGGTTCGTGAGATACAGCCCTGTGACAGACAGACGGACAGACAGACGGACAGACAGACGGAAGGACAGACGGACAGCCAAATCTTAGTAATAGGTTTTTACCCTTTGGGTACGGAACCCTAATAAAAAGTAGCCTATTTTTAATTCTAGGGCATAAGCTATTTATGTTCCAAGTTTCATCCAAATCTGTTTAGTCGTTGGGCGTGATTGAGTTGCAAACATACTCACAAACTTTCGGATTTATAGTAGTTAGTAACTGGTTTTCTCGTGGTCGTTCTCGCTTGTATGTAGAACCCATTATTTTTAAAAGCATCTATTTAACTTGTCTCATTTGTATTTATTTATTTATTTATTTATCATAGAATCAACAGCACTTTGTGAATGTAACATAAAAAAAAACTTAACTAAACATACTGCCAATAACAGATTCTTACTTTTTAAACAAGGTTTTTTTTTTTTTTTTTTTTTTTTTTTTTTTTTTTTTATATATATAGTTGCTTTGCTTTTACATGAATAAAAATAAAGATTATAAACTAGACAATGTGTCAGTAGTTGACGTGCAAAATTATGAAATTACAAATAACAAAGATAAATTAGGTACGCGTGTGTATGTTGGGCGTGAATGTATGTGTGTGTGTGTGTGTGTGTGTGTGTATGTGTGCATGCATGTATGTGTGGTGTATTTATGTAATGTCTGTGTGTGTGTGCAAATACGTGTAGCTAAGATAAGTATAAAAGTTAAGTTAAGAGTTGTATGTTTTTTAGTTTGTTTGTAACTATAAAAAACCGGCCAAGTGCGAGTCAGATTCGCGCATGAAGGGTTCCGTACCATTATCTATAAAAACCGGCCAAGTGCGTGTCGGGTCACGCGCAATGTATGGTTTCGTAGTTTACACAGCTAACAACGTTATATAAGTAATTTTCAATATATATACTAACTAAATTATAAAAAAAAACCTTTTATTCCCCCCAACAATAGACACTCTGTGGTCAAGTTTTTGTGCTGGCAACAATACATTATTCACACTACTTAAAACTCTATCAAATTTGATTTAGCATTTTTTTTTTATTTGCACGCACTTGAACGGAAACCGCACTTCGGACTAGTCACTGGGAAAGCTCAGAGTAATATAACCAAGCTATAGTGTTAAGTATGAACATAATAACATCCTCTCTGATTTCCAGGCGCTGGAATCCTTGAAGATGTCTTGAGGGGCAGTCAGAGACATGTTTGGACATTGTCCTGTCAAATTTCAATAATCGAATAGAAAAGACTAAATGTTTTTAGTCTGTAATGTCAGATTTGTTGCACTCCAGCGCCATCTATACCAAAATCATCCTTTGTTTTTCGGATTATAAGTTCCCCCTTTATTTATTCTGATTTTTTATCTACATACTACAGCATATTTCATCTTAATCCGTTTTGTCTTTTATTTTTGATTAAATACAAACATAGCAGCCACAAACTTTCGCATTTATAATATTACAAGCTGACCCCGCGAACTTCGTATCGCTTTAGAATTAACAAATGTTGTCTTCCGTTCCCGTTCCCGTTCCCGTTACCATTATCAAACCTAATAAAGCTCAAATTGACTCTACGTTTTAGTTAGAAAACTTTTGTATGGGAAAAAAAGGGCTGTTTTTAGGGTTTTACCGGCAATTATTCGAATTTTTCTCACCTTTTAAACCTTCCCTAGACCTCCACGAACATTGAATTTGATTTGAATTTGAATTTGTTCCAAACCATGTTTTAATTAACAAATTTTAACAACAAACGGTTATTATACCTAATGTATATTAATGAGACATACCATCTTGCAGACTTTCTTAAGCGCATTGATGAGGACATTCAATAATGTATCATATTTGTTTATCATGTTGTACAATCAATAGTTTTTGTAGCGCACACGAAGAAAGCAAAATTTTTGGCATTTTTTTACACCTTGCTTCAAACTATCGTCATTCTTATAAAGAATTTATTACTTTTTCAAAATAAAAAATAGCCTATGTTACTCAGGGATAATGTAGCTTGGTAATGCTGAAAGAATTTTTGAAATTGGTTCAATAGTTTTTGAGTTTATCCATTAGAAACATACAAAAAAACAAAAAATCAAAACTTTTCTCTTTATAATATTAGTATAAATAAATATATAAATAAATATTGGCGGACTTTACACACAGCGCCATCTAGCCCCAAACTAAGCAAAGCTTTTTTTTTATTTTTTTTCTAAATACATACTTATTATACATAGTAACACCCAGACACAGAACCAACATCTATGTTCATCACACAAATATTTGTCCTGGGTGGGGATCGAACCCACAACCTACAGCGTAGAAGGCAGAGCTACTACCAACTGAGCTGTGAGGCAAGTATATATTAGTATTTAAGTATAAGTATATATAGATTAGGATTAGTAAGATGTTTTTTGAATTTGAATTTAAGTAAGGTACTTAAGCAAGACTGACTGCCCATCTGCCCAACACTGTTGTGGCAGGCATGTCCCTAGTGGAATTGGGTAGACTGTGTTTGTTTATTATTGTTTTATTTTATATTTTAAGTAATTTTTAAGTAAATAATTAAGTGTAATGTGCCAATTATGAGCCAATTGCTCGAAATAAAATGATTTTATTTATTTACATTCTACTCGGCCAACCCGCTAGCTAGACCTAGAGTAACTCCCATTACTCTGAGTTTTTTTAAAATGGTGGCCGTCACATCATCTGATCATTATCGTTTTGGTAATTTAGTTTAACATTTTGAAAGTAGGTTACAACGTCCTCTTGTACCTTTTTATTCTAAAAAGCGATTTACAGTACTCAATTGTTGGTCCTCGGTTTATGGTCTAACCTTAGACAGTGACTTTGTTCACCTGGATAAAAAGTAGCCTATAAGTCGGAGTCGGACTAGCGCACGAAAGGTTCCGTACCTATAAAAAACAGCAAAAAAAACGTTTGTTGTATAGGAGTCCCACTTAAATATTTATTGTATGCTGTTTTTAGTATTTTTTGTTATAGCGGCAACAGAAATACATAATCTGTGAAAATTTCAACTGTCTAGCTATAACGGTTCATGAGATACAGCGTTGTGACAGAAGACGGACGGCGAAGTCTTAGTAATAGGGTCCCGTTTTTACCCTTTGGGTATGGAACCCTAAAAATAATGACTTTATGCTTTTTTTGTTGACAGTTATAATGTTTATTTTTTTATATTTACATAAGTGCTGCAGCCCTATTGTGTAAGCTCCCTGATAATTGTAATTGGCTTTAACTGTCAAAAACCCATTGTCTTTTGACAGTTGCAACACAATGGTAGATAAGATTCGCTGTCTCACAGAACACAGATCACAGAGTACTAAATAGTACCTGGTCTCTCTTTCTGACACTGTCATAAAATGACAGCCTGACAATATCAAAATGTTAGATCTAGTTTGACTTGACAGGTATAAGTTTCTAAACCTGGTTGTTATATTTACAGTTCCATACAGTTAAATAACTAGCTATCTAGTTTTTTAAAACAGTCTAGTTTTTTGTACCGTCTAGATTACCTATGTATTTATATTCGCATCAAATTACGTGAAATAAATATGGGTTAAGAAACATAAAGGCTTGCTTCAGCATTTCGTTTGTACAAAAATGAATAATAACAGGCCATGTGCGAGTCGGACTCGCGCACGAAGGGTTCCGTACCATTATCTATTAAAAAACGGCATAAAATCACGTTTGTTGTTTCGAGCCACACTTAAATATTAATTTTATTCTGTTTTTAGTATTTGTTGTTATAGCGGCAACAGAAATACATCATCTGTGAAAATTTCAACTGTCTAGCTATCACGGTTCATGAGATACAGCCTAATAGTACGGAACCCTTTGTGCGCGAGTCCGACTCGCACTTGGCCGGTTTTTTATAATTGGTAAGTGTCTTCAGTATTTGGAAGTTATCTTACACCCTATAATAATGGTTGAATTAAATTTTTGCTCGCATTTATAGGTACCGCAAAGGTACCTACTGTAAAATATACTGACGGGTGCGATGGTGTGTAGTTAAATCCTAGCCTGTTTCTGAGTTCAGAGAAAGTTAGTACACTCATTGTCTTAGCTATCAGGGTTCCGTACCCAAAGGGTAAAAACTGGACCCTATTACTAAGACTTCGCTGTCCGTCTGTCTGTCACAAGGCTTGTATCTCATGAACCGTGATAGCTAGACAGTTGAAATTTTCACAGAAGATGTATTTCTGTTGCCGCTATAACAACAAATACTAAAAACAGAATAAAATTGATATTTAAGGGATCCCGACGACGTGTTTTTTTTTTTGGCCGTTTTTTATACGGAACCCTTAATGCGCGACTCCGACTCGCACTTAGCCGGTTTTTTTAATATTTCCAATTATTTTTATGAGGAATTGTACAGTAGCGTTTTGAACGCTATGTTTATCAGTATTTGTTATATTTATTTCGAAAGTCGACTTTGATGGAGTATTTTTGGCTCACTAGTGAAAAAAATCCGCCCAAGTGCGAGTCGGCCTCGCGCACGAAGGATCCTGTACCATTATCTATAAAAAAACGGCAAAAAATCACGTTTCTAATATTTACTTTATTCTGTTTTGTATTTGTTGTTATAGCGGCAACAGAAATACATCATCTGTGAAAATTTCATCTATATAGCAACTGTATAGAAACATCGTGAGGAAACCAGTTGGTATTCTTATAAGCGGCGATGGGTTTGCTACCTGTCACGTATGGAATGCTACTACTGCAAAATGTGGGCATGTGTGGGCGCACGGATCCTCGATGATGTCTAAAGGGGTTAGTTCCTCTGGCACGTCCAAAAATTACATTTGGCACATTCCCAAATTTTGCAGTAGTTAGCATTCCATACGTGATAGGTTGCAAGCCTTACCCCCGTATTCAAGAACGACACTATGAGAACACGCACCCACAGTGAACGAAATCTTTTTTCATAAATATCACTTTATGTGTTGAGCGGCACTATGGCGCACGCTAACGTGTGCCTTCAGAGCTCAACTTTGGCTAGAGGTACACGACAATGTGCCTCTAGTCACACTATGTAGTGTCGCACAACACTTAAAGCGATGTTTATAAAAAAAGATTTCGTCCACTGTAGGTGCGTGTTCTCACAGTGTCGTTCCTGAATACGGGGGTATATATAGGGTATATATTAGTGTAAAAAAAACAATATGGGGACAGAGCTTGTATTTTATTCTTGAAACATAAGGGGGTAAAATTAGGGGGGCGTCTATTAATTACGTGAGGCGTTTAGGGGGGGGGGGAAATCTCACCCAATCTGACTTAAGGGCGATGGGGGGGGGGGGTAAATATCATAAGAAACAGTGTAAGTAAGTTAAGAAAACATAGTTCCTACACATAACTTAAGAACAATATTGTCATAAAATCAAGCAAATTATGTTTATACCATACCTACTTTAAAAAGCTTATTTTATTCACGCAAAACAGTGAATAAAAAGGCCTTTTATTCACTGTTTTGTTTTTATTCACTATTTTGGTGTTTGAATTTGGAACACAAAATATATCCGGTCTCTATTTCAATGCTTACACAAACTCCTTGCGCTGAGATTCGAAATTCAAAACTCTTTGGTGCAAATAAATTCTCGAGATTTGATTGGTTGATATTTGCGACAAGGAGTTTGGCATTAGATTAAATAAATATTCTCGTAGTCATGGTATAAAGTATAGTATGCAACTCCTGAATAAAGTACGAATTTATATCGAGGGCCATGAATCACTCGCGTCGTTCAGGATTCTAACAGTTGAATCACTCGCTGCGCTCGTGATTCAATCATTAGAATCCTTCACTTGCTCGTGACTCATCTACGGCCCTCGCTTTAAATCCGTCCTTTATTCACTAGTTGCATAATATACTATTATACCATACCTACTTTAAAAAGCTTATTTTATTCACGCAAAACAGTGAATAAAAAGGCCTTTTATTCACTGTTTTGTTTTTATTCACTATTTTGGTGTTTGAATTTGGAACACAAAATATATCCGGTCTCTATTTCAATGCTTACACAAACTCCTTGCGCTGAGATTCGAAATTCAAAACTCTTTGGTGCAAATAAATTCTCGAGATTTGATTGGTCGATATTTGCGACAAGGAGTTTGGCATTAGATTAATAAATATTGTTTCACATGTCTTTTCTCGTAGTCATGGTATAAAGTATAGTATGCAACTCCTGAATAAAGTACGAATTTATATCGAGGGCCATGAATCACTCGCGTCGTTCAGGATTCTAACAGTTGAATCACTCGCTGCGCTCGTGATTCAATCATTAGAATCCTTCACTTGCTCGTGACTCATCTACGGCCCTCGCTTTAAATCCGTCCTTTATTCACTAGTTGCATAATATACTATTTTTTTTA
The DNA here is from genome assembly GCA_912999785.1 of Hydriomena furcata. Classification (NCBI taxonomy): domain Eukaryota; kingdom Metazoa; phylum Arthropoda; class Insecta; order Lepidoptera; family Geometridae; genus Hydriomena; species Hydriomena furcata. Next base: position 6,436,805 of record OU538845.1, read on the forward strand.
ATAATCCAATGCAATGAAGCACTTGTTAATGTATTTATACAACAAATAAGCTTGTTTCTTGAGGGGGTAGGGGGGTTAGCCAAATATCCATTAAGGAAAGGATCATTGAAAAAAAAGGTAGACCCCAAGCCGTGTTTGTTGCCTGATTCTTCTAGGCTTGGTTGCAAGGAATCGGCGTAGCTTCACCTAGTTCCTAAGACGTTTCAAAGTGATCCTTGTGATTTTATTGATATAAATACCTTTTGAGTTTGAGTTATCAGGACATCTCAACCAGGGGGAGGGGGTGTTCAAATATTGCCAAAACCACAATTACGCAATGGAAGTGAGTAATTCTGTCTGTAAATTATCAGAAAATACTTAAATAAACATAAATACATAACAAATAAAGCAAGTCGCGATAAGAGTAACACTAGCGGTAAGCCGGTGGCTTCGCCCGCGTGAAGAGAAGAGAGCTACGTCGTGGTAGTTGGAGTTCCAGCCAATGAGGTGCTCGTCCCGGTTCTGGACACGTAGCCATAGTTCCAGGGGACGGAAGTATCTGGGGACAAAAAAAAAAAAATATTAATAAAAAAAATAAACATTAAACTAATAAGAATGATAAATATTGGTGGACATTATTACACAGCGCCAACTAGCCCCAAACTAAGCAAAGCTTGTACTATAGAAATTAGATAACTGATATAATACTTACATACATAGAAACATACAGACATAGAACAAACATCTATGTACATCACACAAGTATTTGTCCACAGCTCAGTTGGTAGTAACTCTGCCTTCTCTGCTGTAGGTTGTGGGTTCGATTCCTAAACTAACATTTGTGTGAAAAACATGGATGTTTGTTCTGTGTCTGGGTGTAAGTCTCTATGTATGTAAATATTCTATCAGTTTAATATCTAGTTTCCATACTACAAGCTTTGCTTAGTTTGGGGCTAAATGGGTGTGACATTAGTCCACCAATATTTATAAAAAAACTAGGATATTTTCTCATCACAGTAAAATACTAACTTGACAAGTGATTCCGGAGAGATCCTATTGGTTTTTCCCTTCGACATCGTCCTGATCAGTTCTGATGCAGACTTGGAAGATCCTGGCTGCATTAGTTCACTGAAAAACAAAAAAAAGTGCGAGTCAGACTCGCGCATGAAGGGTTCCGTACCATTATTTATAAAAACGGCAAAAAAAAATCACGTTTGTTGTATGGAAGCTTCCTTAAATATTTATTTTATTCTGTTTTGTCGTTATAGCAGCAACAGAAATGCATAATCTGTGAAAACTTCAACTGTCTAGCTATCACGGTTCATGAGATACAGCCCTGTGACAGACAGACGGACGGACAGACAGACAGACAGACAGACGGACAGCGAAGTCTTACGAAACACTAAAAAATCTTACTAATATTATAAATACGAGAGTTTGTGAGGATGTTTGTGTGTGGCTCAATCACAGTTATTGAAATCCCAAGGAAAGGAAAGTTTCTGTCAAAACTAGTGATTTTACGCTTTAAGAATTTTAAGTAACCATTTACTAAAAGATAGACAAATACTTCTATGTTGTTTAAAACTTTCTTTAATTACTTTAGCAATGTAAACAGGTTTTTGTATAATAAAAATGTGACTGAAGTGGCCAACGCCGGGGTTCTTGCCCTATATTTTATGTTCATTGCACTTATTCTTTCTAATTTTAAATAAAAAGGTGTCTAAAGTGTCCAAAGCCCGGGCTCTTACCCTATATCTATAACGTATTTTTGTTATTTAAAGTTATTCATACCTTAACAGACGCCCTGCATCTCTGCTTCTGTAGATATCGCATTCGTGAAGAAGGCCCAAATGTCCTGAGGCTGTGCACAGCTGATCGAAGATTTGGAACTCCAGGATAGTAGCTAGGAAGTACTTTATGTATTCCTATATAAAATAAATATTTATTTATTATACAATACATTTATATTTACATAATAAAAAGAAAGTCGGGTTTGTTACAATTACAACACTTATAACTCGAGAAGGGCTGAACCGATTTGACTGAAAATTGGTGGAGAGGTAGCTTAGAACCAGGAGACGGACATAGGATTTTTTTAATGGGAACAGGAACGGGAACACGAACGGAAACGAGAATGGGAACGGGAACTTAACACAACATTTGTTAATTCTAAAGCGATACGAAGTTAGCCGGGTCAGCATGCCTATAATAAAAAAATTGTTAACTAAATGTGGGCATGTGCCAAATGTAATGTTTGGACGTATCTCTGACTGCCTCATTATAAATCTTCGGAAAATCAGAGATGCCTACAAAGTTCCGGGATTACAGTCGTGAATATTGCGTAAAAAGTAAATGTGTTTCAAAACAAAAAAGTGTTTTTTTTAGTTTACTTAATTACCTGATCAGAAATGATGTGGTATTTGGAGCCAGGGTCAAAATCAGCTTCGGATCTTGTCATCGGAGGTATCACCCCCTGGAACCGAAGCTTCATCTGCCACCATCTTGTATTCATGTTGTGGACGCCATCTTCGAAGACTGACCAGCGCCACTAAATTTTTTTCACGATGAGGGTAGATCGAAATAAGTTTGTTTGAATTATTTATGATATCCTAATCCTAATAATATTATAAATGTGAAAGTTTGTGAGTTTATATATATGGTTGTTTCTCAATCAGGCCTAAACGACAAAACGGATTAAGTTTGAAATTTGCCGTATATGTAGATATAATGCCCGAATAAATAATAGATTACTTTAAAATATGAAAAACATCCCCAAAACGATAAAAAAAACGCAAAATTGATGATTTCTGTATAGATGGCGCTGCTGTGCAACAAATCTGACATCACAGACTAAAAACATTCAGTCTATTTGATTATTGAAATTTGACAGGACAACGTCTGTCACGGGTAGTAATTAATATTAAGCAATTATGGCTCGTTTTTTTTTGGCTTTGCGGGTAGTTTTGTAACATGTATATTAAGATAGTAAATAAATAAATACCTGATCAACCATAAATGCAAATGGAAGGTATGCAACTTTCTCCAAAGCCATCGACATTAAGAAATTCATGCTCACTTCGTAAGGATCATGGCTTCTGTAAAAAAAAGAAATATGGAATCATTATTTAAATCATTACTTGTAAATTTACAAAAAAAATAAAAAAGTATATATGTATTCTATCAGTTATCTGGTTCCCATAGCTTTGCTTAGTTTGGGGCTAGTTAGTGTTGTGTGTAAAGTCCGCCAATATTTATTTATTTATATTTATATGCTATATATATAATAGACATGTCTCTGACTATCTTCCGTAAAAATCATCAAGGAATGTTAACAAAAAAATATGGAGTGATTTGCCAAATCATGGACATGTCTTTGACTACCTCTCGTAGACCTATAAGGAATAAAAAAAATGGGGTCATGTGCCTAATAATGTTTGGACATGTCTATGACTACCTTCCGGTAAACATAAAATATGGGGTGATTTTCCAAATCACAGACATGCCTCTGTCTACCTCCCGTAGACATCTTCAAGGACTGTAAACAAAATAAACATGAACTCATATTATGGATTCATGTGTCTAATAATGTTTGGACATATTATTATTTCTGACTACCTCTCATGGAGAAGTTCATTGAAAAAAGAGGTTATTTGCAAACAATGTTTAGACATGTCTCTGACTACCTCCCGTAGACCTCTGAACTGACACTAATGTGTCCGTTTTGACATTAGATGTCGATATGTCGATACTATAGTGATTCGTGAGACGTTTCAAAGTGATCCTTGTGATTTTATTGAAATAAATGATTTTTGTATTCGTGGAAATTAGTTCTTAGTTTACATACTTGTTTTGATAAAGTCCTACTCTTTGCAAATGTTGTAGATTGTAAACGGATAGCGTCGCTGCGTTTGCCACCGCTTCGTGGAAAGCTGAAAAATATAATTAATGTTTTAGGATTCCGTACCCAAAGGGTAAAAACGGGACCCTATTACTAAGACTTCGCTGTACGTCTGTCCGTTACAAGGCTGTATCTCATGAATCGTGATAGCTAGAAAGTTGAAATTTTCACAGATTATGTATTTCTGTTGCTGCTATAACAACAAATACTAAAAACAGAATAAAATAAACATTTAAGTGCGGCTCTCATACAACCAACGTGATTTTTTGCCGTGTTTTAATAGATAATGGTAAGGAACCCTACGTGCGCGAGTTCAACTCGCACTTGGCTGGTTTTTTTAATTCTTGTTTATTGTAGATTCAATTTTTTTTTGTATTTGACTTTTATCTATGTGTAAGTTCATCACAATCGGCCTTGCGGTTTGGTCGTGATAACGTCACAGACAGACACGACAGACATAGTTACTTTTGCTTTTATAAAAGGTATTATTATAGATTAGTATTTAATATATTTTAGTATTTTTTGGTATGTTTTAGTATTTTTTAGTATATTTTAGTATATTGTAGTATATTTTAGAATATTTTAGTGTATTTTAGTACAATCTATATATATATAAATCAATGCCACTTTTCGTTGTAATTTTATAACTTAAGAACGGGCCAATCCAAACCAAATGTTTAGGCTTTGTTCGGACTATTTAGTGGATGATTTGAAGTTTACACAAAATCGGTAGAGCGGTTCTTCATTTATCACATTTTTGTAACAAATTAATTCAATAAATGGCGGATCATTTTGTATATGGGGATTTTGCTGTCAATCAATTATTGAAACTTGACAGGACGTCTGTCACGGGTCGGCTAGTTTAGTATATTTTAGTATTGTTTTAGTATATTTTAGTATGTTTTAATATATTTTACCTGGATTTGCACCATCTCTGAACAATTGGGGCTGGTCTGCATACTGAAGGTAGTATTGTATGTGTGCCATTTCATGGTGGGTTGAAACTAAATCTTGCATTGTCACTTCTGTGCATTGTTTTATCCTGGAAGAGGGAAAAAGGGGGGAGAAGGGTAAGCTGCTATACACACATTTTATACAAACATTATGAAGTCTGAAGTTTGGAGTTGGGAGTCGGGAGTGGGGGGTTGGAAGTCGGGAGTCGGGAGTCAAGAGTGGGAGTCGGGAGTCCGGAGGTCGTCAGTTGGGATTCGGGAGTCGGGAGTCAGGAGTGGGAGTAAGGAGTATGGAGGTCATGAGTTGGGATTCGGGAGTCGGGAGTCAGGAGTCGGGAATCAGGAGCTACTGAGTGTTTTTATTTCAATATATCATTACAGGGATATTTTTGAAAGAAGATAATAAAAAGGAGAAGGAGACGGAGAGAGAGAGAGGGAGAAAGAGGACATAAGACTAAAAAAAGAAATGTTTATCTACTGGGCGCTTACTTACAAAACTATTTTGACATTATCGAAGTAATATCGTCGTTTGTCGTAGAATGTATGATAGATAGATAGATAGATAGATAACACTTTATTGATTACCACACGTTCACACGAATACAAATATTTATGAATAGAAGTAAAATAAATAACACTATGCTTAGAGGTAATACAATGGGCGGCCTTATCGCTAAAAGCGATCTCTACCAGGCAACCTTAGAATGGACTGGAATGAACATATAAAGAGAAGGGGCATGTTGGTGCGGCTTTAAATATATACTAGTAGATACAAAATCACTACATAGTATAAAGCAAAGTCGCTTTCCGCTTCCCGCGTCTGTATGTCTGTATGTATGTTTGCTTATATCTTTAAAACTACACAACGGATTTTGATGCGGTTTTTTTTAATAGATAGAGTGATTCAGGAGGAAGGTTTATATGTATAATAACATGCTTAATATATTAGAAAACCACTGATAATTTTAAGATTACAAATCAGCGCGACTTTTTTTTTTTTAATTTTAAATGCTGTTATCGAGTATACAAAGACATTCTGTAATATATTTTGGTATCAGCTTTGCACCCGTGCGAAGCCGGGGCGGGTCGCTAGTTCAAAATATAGTCTGAAACGATGTGACGTTTGTTCCGATATATCGTTTTTAAAATTAGACCCCTCCCCTGTTGCTTATTGAATTTGTGCTGAAGCTCTTTAGTTATTTTTTTTATTGTTGTACGTACTTGAGTAGTAGGTACTTTTAATTATTATTCTTGTTTGAGCCTTCACCTTGTTCGATTGGCACCACACTGGAGCTCTACATAGCATTAAGGAAAGTATCATTAAAAAAAGGTAGACCCCAAGCCGTGTTTGTTGCCTGATTCTTCTAGACAATGGTCGCGTGGAATCGGCGTAGCTTCACCTAAGTGATCCTTGTGATTTTATTGAAATAAATGATTTTTGTTTATTTTTTTGAATTTTTGAATTTGTTAGTGTAATTTTAGTCCGATCGAAGCCTAAACTTACCTATAGTCTATCCTATTGCAGAAGTCCCATGCACTAGCAGTACATTGCACGCTTTTCTGAGCAGGTCTCGCCAGCATCGATCCTCGCCAGAATTCTGGAGGAACTGGTTTCAAACCCATGGATGTGTAGAACTCTTCGGCCATTTGGAACATTCTGGAATATGAGAAATAGATATCCTAATCCTAATAATATTATAAATGCGAAAGTTTGTGATAAGGCTGATATGTTTGTTCCCTAATCAAAAATAAACGACAAAACGGACTATGATGAAATTTGCTGTAGTATGTAGATAAAAAATCAGAATAAATAAAGGGGGAACTTGTAATCCGAAAAACAAGCCTTAAATGATAAAAAACGCAAAAAGCATGATTTTGGTATAAATGTTGGTGTGCACAAAATCTGACATCACAGACTAAAAACATTCAGTCTTTTCTATTCGATTATTGAAATTTGACAGGACAACGTCTGTCACGGGTCGGCTAGTTATGGTTTCGTACCCAAAGGGTAAAAACGGGACTATAACTAAGACTTCGCTGTCCGTCTGTCTGTCACAGGGCTGTATCTCATGAACCGTGATAGCTAGACAGTTGAAATTTTCACAGATTATGTATTTCTGTTGCTGCTATAACAGCAAATACTAAAAACAGAATAAAATAAATATTTAAGATGGGCTCCCATACAACAAACGTGATTGTTTTGCCGTTTTTATATATAATGGTACGGAAACCTTCGTGCGCGAGTCCGACTCGCACTTGGCCGGTTTTTACCCTTTGAGAACGGAACCCTAATTAAAAAAGTTTTCCAGATAATGAAAAACTGAAAGTGCTTTTTTCTTTGGGATTATTTAGATTTGATAGGACAACGTCTGACGGGATAGCTAGTATAGATATAGACTAGTATAGATACAAGTTGGTATATACCTGAGTGGTGTGAAGCCCTGACGGAGCATCTCAGCGGTTACATCGACGTTTGGTGACTGTGGGAATGGCATTACCAAGTCCATTATGGATTTCCAGTTCTGAGCCCACATATTACCTAAAACCATCAATAAAAGTCGATGAAATACACAAAATCTAAGCACTTTTCTACTCTTGAAAACGATCCATCAATAAAAGATGATGAAATACACAAAATCTAATCAGGGGGTCTACTCTTTAAAACGATAAACGATATATCCTGACAGCTCGGTTGGTAGTAACTCTGTCTTCTGCGCTGTAGGTTGTGGGTTCGATCCCCACACAGAACAAATATTTGTGTGATGAACATAGATGTTTGTTCTGGGTCTGGGTGTTAATATGTATAATAAGTATGTATTTAAATAAAGTATTTAAGTGTTCTATCAGTTATCCAGTTCCCATAGTACAAGCTTTGCTTTGTTTGGGGCTAGATGGCGCTGTGTGAAATGTCCACCAATATTTATTATTATTACTTATATATTCATTTTTAGGGTTCCTTTATCATTTTTATGATTTCAGCTAACAGATGTCCACTAATTGACATTTAGACATATGCCTTCCGGAAGGTTAAAAGGCTAAAGGTAAAAATAAATACAAGGGAGGGGGGGGGGGGGCAATATAAAGTTTTCCCCCCCCCTAAAAAAAATTTAAATTAGTAGTAAAAATAAAAAAAAATAAAAAAATAGGATTACGACTGTAATCCCCAAGTTCGATAGACATCCTCTCAGATCTCCAGACGCTTAGATCCTTTGAAGATGTCTAGTGGTCAGTCAGAGGCTCGTCCAAACATTATATTTGGCACATGCTCACATTTTGCAGAAGTTAGCATTCCATACGTGACAGGTTGCAAGCCCATCGCCGCTTAAGAATACTAAATGGTTTCCTCAAGTGTTTTTGAAGCGCATATATACCATAAATGTTTTAAACAGATAAATCCATTGATGTACCGAGATTCAAACTTACGACCTTCAGATTAAAAGTCGAGGTGCCTCCCACTCGGCCAAAATAAATATATAAAAGCCGTAATCTATACTTCTATACTAATATTATAAAGAGGAAAGATTTGATTGTTTGTTTGTTTGTTTGTTTGCATCGAATAGGCTCCGAAACTACAGGACCGATTTGAAAAATTCTTTCACCATTAGAATCCTACATTATCCCTGATGAACATAGGCTATAGAATATTTTCAAAAAAGTTAGGGATCCGTATGAAAACTTCGATAATGTAACCAAAGGTGTGAAAAAAAATCCAAATAAAATCCTTATATCACGTACGCTGCGGAAATTGTTGACAATAGAGCAATGTAATGTTCTACAGTTTTATAGATATCATCAATATCTACAAAAAAGTCCAGAATACCATAAGTCTAACTATTAGGGATCCGTATGAAAACTTCGATAATGTAACCCAAGGTGTAACACCCGTGCGACGACGCCGGGGCGGACTGCTACCGTCTCATTAATAAACGTAGACTAGCGCAGGATTAAATTTAGTCCAACGCTTACGTTTGGACTAGTCGAATTCAATATTAATAAACAAGGATTAGAAATGGAGTTGCTTACATTAAGCTGGTATTAACAAGTCTTGGTGTAACCTCAGATGATCTTTGGATAAGTAAATTTTTATTAATAGCACCGCTACTAGTGTTTTAATATTACTATTGTTATTAAATTCTTACCGAGTAAATGGGCTGGTATTGGACCATCGCTTCTTACTGTCGTTTCTCCATAACGTTGCAATAACCTCTTTCTTACGTAGGTGAAGAGTTGCTTATACAATGGAGCTACCTGAAATATATTATGTTAATAAATATTTAATCACTACATAGTATAAAGCAAAGTCGCTTTCCGCTTCTGTATTCTTCTGTATGTATGTTTGCTTATATCTTTAACTAGCGACCCGCCCCGGCTTCGCACGGGTAGCATGTTATTATACATATAAACCTTCCTCCTGAATCACTCTATCTATTAAAAAAAAACCGCATCAAAATCCGTTGTGTAGTTTTAAAGATATAAGCAAACATACATACATACGCGGGAAGCGGAAAGCGACTTTGCTTTATACTATGTAGTGAAGCTACACAACGGATTTTGATGCGGTTTTTTTTAATAGATAGAATGATTCAGGAGGAAGGTTTATATGTATAATAACATGCTTAATATATTAGAGAACAACTGATAATTTTAAGATTTCAAATCAGCGCGACTTTTTTTTTAAATTTTAAAAGCTGTTAACGAGTATACAAAGACATTCTGTAATATATTTTGGTATCAGCTTTGCACCCGTGCGAAGCCGGGGCGGGTCGCTAGTATTTAATATAATAAAATATTTAAGACGAGGAATAAATGTTTTTGATGAATGCAGAATCGTTTTTCTCAATAACCGCAAAACATACAGTTTTGTTTTTTGTGACAAAGATAACTAAATCTAGATAAATTATAGACGGAAACAAGATTGTTGAAACTTTTCTTGATAGATTTATTTGCCAAAGGTAGGTCTTCAAAAACACTAGTTTCGTTTTTAATCAAAACTATTAATAGCTAATGTTCATGTATATATAATTCGTTAGATAATCTTACTAGCTAAGTAAATTACAGACAGTTTCTTTTTACATTTGATGGTTTTCAAGATAATGCAGTTTTATCACTTTTTCCGTCTTATCCGGGTAGACTCAGCCCATACAAAAAGTCAAAAATTACACTTATCACCTTAAGTTACTCACAATATAATACAATTGCATTTCTAAAATTTGAAGAAAAATATGCACTTAATTATAACATTTCAGGAGATAATTTTTAGGGTTCCGTACCCAAAGGGTAAAAACGGGACCCATTACTAAGACTTCGCTGTCCGTCTGTCCGTCTGTCCGTCTGTCACAGGGCTGTATCTCATAAACCGTGATAGCTAGATAGTTGAAATTTTCAAAGATTATGTATTTCTATTTTTAGTATTTGTTGTTATAGCAGCTATAACAACAAATACTAAAAACAGAAAAAAATAAATATTTAAGGGGGGCTCCTATACAACGTGGTTTCTTGCCGTTTTTTTATAGATAATGGTACGGAACCCTTCGTGCGCGAATCCGACTCGCACTTGGCCGGTTTTTTATATGTTTACCTGATTATACATTTCTTCTGTGCTGGCTCTGAATGACTGATCGTCGTATGGTGCCCTCATTTGTTCACCGGCATCTCTGAACCCTGGAGTTTGTTTTTGTTAGTGTTTTATTAATCTATACTATCTATACTAGTCTATACTAATATTATAAATGCGAAAGGAACTCAGTCGTGACGTTATCACGGCAAAACCGCTGCGCTGGGCTGATCGTGATGCAATTTCATACAGAGATAGTTTAAAGTCTTGGGACTATAGAACGGACTATAGGATGGACTATAGGACGAACTATTTAAGAGGCTCCCAGTCGCTGATTGCTCTTTTTCGAAACGAAAAAAGAAATACTTCTGAACAAGCCACATCTCCTATTTTTATAAGTATATTACTTCAGGTTCCTACCTAGATTTCTATTAAGCTGAAAACATAATAGCAGAAACTTTTCACGATAAAGATATTATTTCAAAATGATACGTTTTAGAATTTATGATTAAAATATTTTGATACCTACTATTAAAATCAACTTGTGATTTATTGTTAAAGATAGGTAATATGTAGATCTAGATTTCTTACATAATTTATATAATTAATTTATTCGAAAAGCTAAGGCGGACCACGCGCCAACGTGTGTTTGTCGTCATTGCAGCGGTCGGTAGGATTTTTTATCGAAGTGATTAAAGACACACATCAGGGTACATCTTTATTCACATATACTATACATTATAAAATAGTAGATGTGGCTTGTTCACAAGTATTTCTTTTTTCGTTTCGAACAAAAACAATCGTCGACTGGGAGCGCATAAAGCTATATTTTTCCCTTTTTAGATTTTTAAAAGTATTAATGATTGCGATAAAGTCGACAAAAATCGATTTCCTAAATATAATGTACATCTATACCTACTAAACATTACAAATGCAAAAGTAACTCTGTCTGTCTGTGACGTTATCACCTCCAAACCGCTGGGCCGATTGTGATGAAATTTTATACAGAGAGTCAGAGATATAAGGTCTTGGGACGGAAATCGGCTACTTTTTAGGGTTAACGTATCCAAAGGGTAAAAACGGGACCCTATTACTAAGACTTCGCTGTCCGTCTGTCCGTCTGTCTGTCACAAAGATATATCATGAACCGTGATAGCTAGACAGTTGAAATTGTCACAGATTATGTATTTCTGTTGCCGCTATAACAACAAATACTAAAAACAATAAAATAAATATTTAAGTGCAATAAACGTGTTTTTGGTGGTATGGTACGGAACCCTTCGTGCGCGAGTCCTACTCGCACTTGACTGGTTTTTTCTCGCTAGTATGTTATTATACCTGAGGTTTGAGCAGCGTGGTTCGCCAATTGTACATATCTCATGAAGCGATTCTTCAACTTAGGCCCCGTCTTGTCTCTAAAGCTTCGCCACACATACAGTAGCTCACTCTCTATCCTGGAGTGAGCTACGATCCGGGATATTTCCGGATCCAGCTGCATATCGCAATAGTTTGAGCTGTCCGTGCCTGGGAAATAAATCAAATAGGATAGGGTCACGACTGTAATCCCCAAGTACGGTAGACATCCTCTCAGATCTCCAGGCGCTCAGATCTTTGAAGCTGTCTGAAGGGGGAAGTCAGAGGCACGTCCAAACATCACATTTGGCACATAGGTACCCATATTTTGCAGTAGCATTCCAAACTTTTTGGTGTGTGTGGTGTGTCTCAGGAATTAGTGCACCCCGCACTAAGAAAGGAATTCCTGAGATTCAACCCCTTAGGTACGGCAGCAAGGATTGAAGTCTGTTTTAAAATAATAATAAATACGTCTTCGAAGCTAGGTGAAGCTACGCCTGTTCCTCGCGACCATTGTCTAGATTTAGAAGAATCAGGCAACAAACACGGCTTTGGTTGGGCCTATAATTTTTTAGGGTTTTCTAGGACTTCGCTGTCCGTCTGTCCGTCTGTCCGTCTAGTAGAAAGAGGTTTATTTCATGATTGAAATAAACATCTTACTACTAATATAATAACTAAAGGATAAATCTATACTAATATTATAAAAAGAAAAGTTTTGATTTTTTGTTTTTTTGTTTTTTTTGTATGTTTGTAATGGATAAACTCAAAAACTACTGAACCGATTTGAAAAATTCTTTCACCATTACCAAGCTACATTATCCCTGAGTAACAGGCTATTTTTTATTTTGAAAAAGTAATAAATTCTTTATAAGAATGACGATAGTTTGAAGCAAGGCGTAAAAATTGCTAAAAATTTTGCTTTCTTCGTGTGCGCTACAAAAACTATTGAACGGGAATTGTAACGGGAACGGGAATGGGAACGGGAACGGGAACGGGAATGGGAACGGGAACGAAAACGGGAACGGGAACGGGAACGGGAACGGGAACGGGATCGGGAACGGGAACGAAAACGGGAACGGGAACGGGAACGGGAACGGGAACGGGAACGGGAACGGGAACGGGAACGGGAACGGGAACGGGAACGGGAACGGGAACGGGAACGGGAACGGGAACGGGAACGGGAACGGGAACGGGAACGGGAACGGGAACGGGAACGGGAACGGGAACGGGAACGGGAACGGGAACGGGAACGGGAACGGGAACGGGAACGGGAACGGGAACGGGAACGGGAACGGGAACGGGAACGGGAGACAACATTTGTTAATTCTAAAGCGATACGAAGTTCGCGGGGTCAGCTTGTGACTAATAAGGATCATTCCTTTCCTTAGTAGAGCTAGAGATATCTACCTTCAGTGTACGGCTGGTAATGCTGATACGGTTGGTTAGCGAGCTGGAACGGCTGGTAAGTTGGTTCCTGGTACTCGGTAGGGTACATCTTGGGGATGTGGGGGTCGTACGACTTCTGGCTATAAGGGCAGATCTTAGCAGAGTTGTAGATCTCCTTCATTTCAGATATAAGCTGCTGAAGCTGAAAATCAAGGCAACATAATACAAAACTTTTGCGTTACTGACTGAATGATCGATTGACTGACTGACTGACTGAATGACTGACTGACTAACTAACTGACTGAGTACAATGGGCGATTTTATCGCTATAAAGCGATTTCTTCCAAACAGCTTCAGATCATCATCAATTTTTATCAAATCGGCTTTTATTACCTAAAATGAACGGTTAACCACGACAGATCCATCGAGGGTCCTTCAAGACTTACTTCAGTAAATTTATCATCAGGCAACACTGCCCGACTGGCTTGCACTATCTTCAACAGCTGTCTCCGACTCTGAGGGTCTGACAGCCTGGAGCTGTCAAAGGCAGCTGCCTTCCTCCATGACAGTCTCTCGAACTTGGAGCTTAACGTCAACTCTTCAGTCATGCGCCGACGATTGTATTCGGTTATGTTAGTGACGAATTTCCATTGTGCCATTGTTACCCTGAAATTGGGGTAGATATAGAATTATATTGGGTACCCGAAAAAGGGGTAGGTACAGAATATTCTGTCACTATGTTATTACATCCCCGACTACGCAAAAATATGTGTTATAAGTTTGATTGTCTTGTCTATGCTTCTATACTTCTATACTAATATTATAAGGAGAAAAGTTTTGATTTTTTGTATGTTTGTAATGGATAAACTCAAAAACTACTGAACCGATTTCAAAAATTCTTTCACCATTACCAAGCTACATTATCCCTGAGTAACAGGCTATTTTTTATTTTGAAAAAGTAACGGGAACGCGAACGGGTACGGGAACGGGAACGGAAGACAACATTTTTTTAATTCTAAAGCGATACGAAGTTCGCGGGGTCAGCTTGTATTGTATATTGTATAATATAGGTGTACATTTCACACATTGTTATCAAGCTCCACAAAGGTAGACAAACAAAACGCTGGGAAGATGACATGAATAAGATAGCTGGTCCAGAATGGACACGTACCGCAAAAGACAGGACAAAATGGAAAGCATTAGAGGAGGCCTTTGTCGAAAGACAAGCTGAGAAGAATAAACCGGCTACCGATTAAAATAAGTTTAATAGAATTAAAGTTTAAATGTAGATACAATAGAGTTAAGACGCTGCCAGTCGACGATTATTTTTGTTCGAAACGAAAAAAGAAATACTTGTGAACAAGCCACATCTCCTATTTTATAATGTATAGTATATGTGAATAAAGATGTACCCATCTTTAATCACTTCGATAAATAATCCTACCGACCTTTGCAATGATGACAAGCACACGTCCGCGCGTGGTCCGCCTTAGCTTTTCGAATAAATTAATGATATAAATTATGTATAATTACTTATCAAAAATCTATCCTAATAGAAATCTAGATCTACATATTACCTATCTTTAACAATAAATCACAAGTTGATTTTAATAGTAGGTATATAAAATATTTCGATCATAAATTCTAAAACGTATCATTTTGAAATAATATTTTTATCGTGAAAAGTTTCTGCTATTATGTTTTCAGCTTAATAGAAATCTAGGTAGGAACCTGAAGTAATATACTTATAAAAATAGGAGATGTGGCTTGTTCAGAAGTATTACTTTTTTCGTTCCGAAAAAGAGCAATCGTCGACTGGCAGCCTCTTAAAGGAAATGTTAAAAATTAAGTTTCAGCAATAAAGGCTTATATTATTATTATTATATTATCTAGCTCCAAACTAAGCAAAACTTGTATTATGGGAACCACATAACTAATAGAATACTTACATTTTTTTTGTAAATACATATTTATACATACGTACATATTTATTATACATATTAACACCCAGACTCGAACCCATCGACCCCACCACCTACAGCGCAGAAGGCAGAATTAGGTACTACCAACTAAGAAGCCAGTCAAAATCAATTGAGACCAGTCAATGGGGTGATAAGTGAAATTTTCGACTTTTTGTATGGGCTGAGTCTACCCGGATATGACGGAAAAAGTGATAAAACTGCATTATCTTGAAAACCATCAAACTTAAAAAGAAACTGCCTTTAATTTAGGTAGCTAGTATTATTATCTAACGAATTATATAAAGATGAACTGTTTAGCTATTCATAGTTTTGATTAAAAACGAAACTAGGGTTTTTGAAGAGCCAACTTTGGAAAATAAATTTATCTAGTAAAGAATCACCAATCGTGTTTCTGTCTGTAATTTATCTAGATTATATCCTTAAGTTATCTTTGTCATAAAAAACAAAACTTTATGTTTTGCGGTTATTGAGAAAAAACGATTCTGCATTAATCCAAAACATTTATTACTCGTCATTATTACAACAACGGGAAATTACTCACGTAAATGATAAATTGTCAATGAGGACACCGACAATGTTTCGATTCATCTAGAGACGACAATGCGAGCAGGGTAGCGCGCGCGTTTAATGGTCCACTCACCCTGAAGAAGATTCTCTAGATGAATCGAAACATTGTCGGTGTCCTCATTGACAATTTATCATTTACGTGAGTAATTTCCCGTTGTTGTAATAATGTGTAGTAAAACTCACGAAAGTTTTGAAAGTGAAATTTATTACTCGTCTTAGAGATTGTGGTAAGGACAGAGATGGGCACTTACCCGGTAAAAATAATTTTTACCCATTCATTCCTATTTATACCCATTTATACCGGGTAAAAATGATTACATCTTTTTTTTTTACTTTTTTGACACTTATCTAATTATGGATCACGATTTTCATATTTTCATTAGTTTAGATCTTTCGAAGATGTCTAGTGGGGGTAGTCAGAGGCACGTCCAAACATTATATTTGGTACATGCCCACATTTTGCAGTAGTTAGCATTCCAAACGTGACAGGTTGCAAGCCCATCGCCGCTTATAAGAATACTAACTGGTTAATACTAATTAATTATGGTGTTTTCTTGTAATTTTATAATTTGGTTTATAATTATTCAGACTTTAGTAAAGAAATAAGAGCGGTCGTTTTTAGGAATTTCAAGTTTAGCGTGGAGACAACAGAATCTCCACCAATGTAATAAAATTAAACTTAATACAAATTCCATAAAATATTACCGAAATTCTATCTATTTTGATTATTCATATTATGCATGGTTGTGTAGATTGTTTGTCCTGCCTCTTTGACGTGTAATCTATAAAAACCGGCCAAGTGCGAGTCGGACTCACGCACGAAGGGTTCCGTACTATTATCAAAACGGCAAAAAATCACGTTTGTTGTACGGAAGTCCCACTTAAATATTTATTTTATGCTGTTTTTAGAGAAATACATCATCTGTGAAAATTTCAACAGTCTAGCTATCACGGTTCATGAGATACAGCCCTGTGACAGACAGACGGACAGACAGACGGAGAGAGAGACGGACAGACAGACGGACAGACAGACAGACGGACAGACAGACAGACGGACAGACAAACAGACAGACGGACAGACAGACGGATAGACAGTCGGACAGACAGACGGACAGGCAGACGGACAGACAGACCTGCAGACAGACAGACGGACAGACAGACGGACAGACAGACAGACAGACAGACAGACGGACGGACAGATGGGCGATGGGCTTGCAACCTGTCACGTTTGGAATGCTAACTACTGCAAAATGTGGGCATGTACCAAATATAATGTTTGGACGTGCCTCTGACTACCCCCACTAGACATTTTCGAAAGATCTAAACTAATGAAAAGATTAAAATCGTGATCCATAATTAGTTAAGTGTCAAAAAAGTAAAAAAAAAGATGCAATCATTTTTACCCGATTTGTGACGTCATTCTTACCCATTCATTCCTATTTATACCCAATCATTCTTACCCATTCATTCCTATTTATACCTAATTTATATCGGGTAAGAATGACGTCATTCTTACCCAATCATTCTTACCCATTCATTCCTATTTATACCCAATTTATATCGGAATATTACCTATTTATATCGGTACTTTGAGGTTTAATCTATAATAAGTAATCTAAAAATAACTTAAACAAGTAGTATTTCATATAAGCACTTAGTGTTTAGGTAACATATTTAAATATATTGTTTTGTGTCGAGCGTAGGTACGAGTAGGTACTTTGGAAAAAAGTAGACTAGCCCGTCAATCCCCAAGCGAATGCCGGCGTTCGCGCTGTGACGTCACTGCGCCATACATTCCGACGTTGCGGCCGGGGTTTGAGTGGCTAGAGACAAGTTTAACGGGAAGATGGGGTGGGTGGGGGATGCATTGCGTTGTACTTGGTACTGCGGCCATTTTGTTTAGTACCTAGACGTTAGAGGTGGGTACTTGTGTTTTGACGTACCAGGTCTAATTAATACCACCTCCATCAAATACCAGGTTGAAATACCAGGTTTAAAATACTTTAAAGTATTTAGTTTCAGGCGAACCAACTCTCCACCCAGCATCCCCCCCACCTAGGATTGGTAATTTGTTGAAAAACACTGAAGTACGTACAAAATTACTTTTGAAGTACAGAAATACTTGAGTATTTTTCAAAAATACTTTCAAGTACAAAATACGCGTTCAAACTGTGTCGTAATACCTGGTACGTATTTTTTTATGCCTATTGCCTATACCAGGTTTGCAAACCTGGTCGAGTAAATACGCACCACCTCTACTAGACGTACGTGCGCGCTCCCGCGCACGTTCACACACGCGCGTTTAAACGTCCATTCATCTAGGCGTGCAGCAAGCCGCGTGTGAACAGGCGATCGCCATTCAAAGCACCAAGCAATTCAACATTCAACGCGGCGTTCAAATCGAAGCGTGTAAACGAGTGCCGAGTGCCGAGCGCCGATCAAAGCAATTTTTTTAACCGACTTCAAAAAAGGAGGAGGTGTTTTGTTTTTTTACTTATGTGTTGAGTAATGTAATAAAATTATGAGTATAATATAATATATATATATAGGGAAGTCTGGCAACGCTGGTACCTACAGACAGACAGTTACCTACGTTAGTATTTATAATATTAGTATAGATTCTAATGAGAGTCCCATAGTCCCATGTTATTATTTTATATATTATTATACACCTACCTACCTAAGTACTTATAAGTAGGTAGGTAGGTACATCGCGTATTATTAGTTATAACTAACTAACTATATGTATCACATATGGAATGCTAAATAAGTAGGTAGGTACCTACCTACTTCAAAATGAGGGCATATGCCTAATATAATGTTTGGACATGCCTCTGGCTACCCCCTAAGCGCCTGGACATCTGAGAAGATTTCTTCTTAGGGATTGCAGTCATGATCCTAACTATATATTTTATTTCATTTATTTTTAGCTAATACCAAGTACTAAGTAGGTAGGAAGTAGGTAGGTAATAATTATTAAAAAATGAAATTAAATACTTAGGATCACGACTTTAATCCAAGTAGGTGGGTTACTAAGTACGGTAGATCTCAGATCCACAAAAAAAATACTAAAGGAGTCAGTCAGAGGCACGTCCAAACATTACATTTGGCTACAGCATTATAATAATAATGGCTAGTAAGTAGGAAGGGAGGTGTTTTGCTTGTAGGTATTCCTACATGTACCTACATAGATAAAGGTAGGTATAAAATAGTACGCCATCGCTTGACCTGTCGAGATTCGAACCCATAACCATCGGATTGAAAACCGAGGTCAGTACCTACCTAATTTGTCATCGAGCGCCAAGCAATTCCACTTTGATGTTTTGTCGAAATACCGACAATCGATGGATCGGACGGATTCACGAGCTCATTCAAAATCAACGTGTTCACAAGCTCGGTGGTTTGAATTGATTGTTGAATTGGTCGTTGAATGGAGAGCGTATCGGTTCAATGCAATTCACGTTCAAATTCAAAAAGCAACCGGTTCACATGCCCGTGCTCGTTGAACGCGCTAGTGAATGGACACGTACCTATGTGACCGCACCTTTGATCGGCCAAATGTACCGTGCTTAACTACTTAAAAGTGTAGGTAGGTCGATGTTTGCCATTGGTTTCGCAGACACCGGCAACAATCAGTGTTTGTTACTTATATTTGGAGATATGGATCTTTGTTCATTTTTTAGGGTTCCGTACCTAAAGGGTAAAATCGGAACCCTATTACTAAGACTTCGCTGTCCTTCTGTCCGTCTGTCTGTCTGTCTGTCACAGGGCTGTATCTCATGAACCATGATAGCTAGACAGTAGAAATTTTCACAGATTATGTATTTCTATTGCTGCTCTAACAACAAATACTAAAATCAGAATAAAATAAATATTTAAGACAACAAACGTGATTTTCGCATTCTAGCGCCATCTAGTTTCATTTGATGTAACTACGTTATTATTAGGTACTTTTCGCGGTCTCATGCGATCGCTCGGGGTATGAGAGGTAAAACAATGATTCGCAATTCCGCTGGCAGGTGGCGCTATTTTACCACTATCGGTAAAGTAAGTGGTACTTTACATGATCGACTAAAAAGTTTGAAATTGAATTATTGAATTCATGTAGTTAGAAATAGGTACCTAGGTAGATATTATTAATTTCAAATTAATTTCGAGTTCGAATCCTGGCCATGCATCAATGGATATTTCTGTTTGAAAAATGTATATATGCGCGTTACACGTGTTTATAACTGTGAAGGAAAACATCGTGAGGAAACCTGTTAGTATTCTTGAAAGTGTCAAAAAAGTTAAAAAAAAGATGCAATCATTTTTACCTGATATAAATTGGGTATAAATAGGAATGAATGGGTAAGAATGAAGTCATTCTTACCCATTCTCATTCTTACCCATTCATTCCATTTTATATCGGGTAAAAATGACGTCATTCTTACTCATTCATTCCTATTTATACCCAATTTATTTCGGGTAAAAATTACGTCATTCTTACCCATTCATTCCTATTTATACCCAATTTATATCGGGTAAAAATGATTGCATCTTTTTTTTTACTTTTTTGACACCTTACTAATTATGGATCACGATTTTCATATTTTCATTAGTTTAGATCTTTCGAAAATGTCTAGTGGGGGTAGTCAGAGGCACATTTATAGGGCCAAACATTATATTTGGTACATGCCCACATTTTGCAGTAGTTAGCATTCCAAACGTGACAGGTTGCAAGCCCATCGCCCATCTGTCCGTCCGTCTGTCTGTCCGTCTGTCTGTCCGTCTGTCTGTCCGTCTGCCTGTCCGTCTGTCTGTCCGACTGTCTGTCCGACTGTCTATCCGTCTGTCTGTCCGTCTGTCTGTCTGTCCGTCTGTCTGTCCGTCTCTCTGTCCGTCTGTCTCTCTGTCCGTCTGTCTGTCTGTCCGTCTGTCTGTCCGTCTCTCTGTCCGTCTGTCTGTCTGTCCGTCTGTCTGTCCGTCTGTCTGTCACAGGGCTGTATCTCATGAACCGTGATAGCTAGACTGTTGAAATTTTCACAGATGATGTATTTCTCTAAAAACAGCATAAAATAAATATTTAAGTGGGACTTCCGTACAACAAACGTGATTTTTTGCCGTTTTGATAATAGTACGGAACCCTTCGTGCGTGAGTACAACTCGCACTTGGCCGGTTTTTTATAGATTACACGTCATAGAGGCAGGACAAACAATCTACACAACCATGCATATTATGAATAATCAAAATAGATAGAATTTCGGTAATATTTTATGGAATTTGTATTAAGTTTGATTTTGTTACATTGTTGGTGGAGATTCTGTTGTCTCCACGCTAAACTTAAAATTCCTAAAAACGACCGCTCTTATTTCTTTACTAAAGTCTGAATAATTATAATCCAAATTAAAAAATTACAAGAAAACACCATAATTAATTAGTATTAACCAGTTAGTATTCTTATAAGCGGCGATGGGCTTGCAACCTGTCACGTTTGGAATGCTAACTACTGCAAAATGTGGGCATGTACCAAATATAATGTTTGGACGTGCCTCTGACTACCCCCACTAGACATCTTCGAAAGATCTAAACTAATGAAAATATGAAAATCGTGATCCATAATTAGATAAGTGTCAAAAAAGTAAAAAAAAAAGATGTAATCATTTTTACCCGGTATAAATGGGTATAAATAGGAATGAATGGGTAAAAATTATTTTTACCGGGTAAGTGCCCATCTCTGGGTAAGGAGGATGTAGATACACACCTGTAACACATGCTTGAAGCTTCTCTGTCATACTCCCGAAGAAACTGGGCAGCCTCCATTGCATTGGTGTTTGAACCCTGAAAAATAACAGACGTCCTGTCAAATTTCAATAATCTCACAGAAAAAAACACTTTCAGTTTTTCCCGAACTTTATGCCACCCTCATCACTTACTTGTTCCGTACTTATCAAAACGGAAAAAACACGTTTGTTGTACGGGAGCCCCACTTAAATATTTATTTTATTCTGTTTTAGTATTTGTTGTTGGCAACTGAAATACATAATCTGTGAAAAATTCAATTGTCTAGATATCACGGTTCATGAGATACAGCCTTGTAACAGACAGACGGACAGACGGACAGCGAAGTCTTAGTAATAGGGTCCCGATTTTACCCTTTGAGTACGGAACCCTAAAAATACCCTACGACCTATTCTCAGACCTACCTTATTACACAAAAGTTTCATAACAATCGGTCAATCCGTTTCGGAGGACTTTGGTTACAAACATTGTGACACGAGAATTTTATATATTAAAAGATTGTAAGCCGTGTTGGCCAAGTGGTAAAGATAAAGATCATTTTTTTGCTTGAACACAATGTGGGTTACACAGATGATAATAAATAATATTTTAGATTCAATTATGTTCTACTAAAATTAGCATGCAAATGTTATAGTAAGATAAAGACAATATTATATTATAATTAATGTCAAAAAAATAAAAAGTAATAATAGTAACAGGCTCAATAGAAATATGGTAATGTCAAAATTTATCTGTCATAAAATCGTTAATATTATAATAGCATTTGTTGATTAATAATAGTTTAGGTAAGTACCTCGTGTTCAATCTGAAGGTCGTGTGTTCGAACTAGGCGTGCATCAATGGTTTTTTCTGTTCGAAAATTTATATACGCATCTAAAACACGTGCTTACAACGGTGAAGGAAAACATCGTGAGGAAACCAGTTTGTGTTCTTACAAGCGGCGATGGGCTTGCAACCTGTCACGTATGGAATGCTAACCACTGCAAAATGTGGGCATGTGCCAAATATAATGTTTGGATGTGCCCTGAATACCCCCACTAGACATCTTCAAAGGATCTAATCGCCTGGAGATCTGAGAGGATGTCTACCGTACTAGGGGATTACAGTCGTGATCCTATTTTTTAGATGATTGTATTTTGTGACTTGGAAATTCCACTGTGGAAAACGAGTTCAGTTGAGTTGAACGATATGGTGGATGTTACGCTTTGGTGAGCACCGGCCTTGTTTTGATAATAATTGAAGATGTCACGCGCGTCTTTACAAATTGAGGTCGTTTTGAGAATTACTTTTAATGATATTAGGTACCTTCGAGTATGTTCTTGTAAGGAATTGTCCTTGGCACCTTTTGGTAATAAATAAATCTATTTATCTTCTACTAGTATATAAAATAAAGTCAGGTTTGTTACAACACTTATAACTCGAGAACGGCTGAACCGATTTGGCTGAAAATTGGTAGCTTAGAACCAGGAGACGGACATAGGATACTTTTTAACGGGAACGGGAACTTAACACAACATTTGTTAATTCTAAAGCGATACGAAGTTAGTTAGTTTAGTTAGCCGGGTTAGCTTGTAAATAATAAATAAATACTAGCTGTCCCGACAGACGTTGTCCTGTCAAATTTCAATAATCTCAGAAAAAAAGCACTTTCCGTTTTTTTTTGGCTCTATGCCACCCCACAAAAAATACCCTACGACCTTATTCTCATACCTACCAAATATACACATTTAATTAGAATAGGTCAAGCGGTTTCGGAGGAGTTTGGTTACAAACACTGTGACACGACAATTTTATATATTAAAAGAAGATTGGTAGGTAACATTTCACACATCTAGCCCCAAACTTAGCAAAGCTTGTACTATAAGATTAGGTACTGATAGAATTTACATACATTTTTTTTTGTAATAACATAAGACTACATAAGATACATTATAACACTCAGACACAGAACAAACATCTATGTTCATCACACAAATATTTGTCCTGGGTGGGGATCGAACCCACTAACTATAGCGCAGAAGGCAGAGATACTACCAAGCTGTGAGGCCAGTCATATGGCTACAGATGAACTGCATTCACTACATGATTACGACAAGTAAAACCAGGGCATCGCTGTAAGCGATAGCGATCAGCAGGGGCCGTACCATAAGCTCTTAGAGTAATATAAAAACAATATTACTCGCGGTGAGAAAGTGACAACGCCATACGAGTTTGTATAGCGTTGAGCTACATAGCATTAAGGAAAGGATAATTTGAAATAAGTTTTCTGTTGAAAAGACAAGCTTTTGTAAAATCATTTAACTTATACCTGGGCACTGTGCCATTTCAATTCAACTATTTCTTCCCTAAAGTGGCACTGTGCTATTTCAATCCAATTTTATTTTCGAAAATTTAGGAATTTTTGAAAAATTTATTATTTGGTAACCCGAAAAGCTATCGCTTCCGAGTTTTGACTGTTACGAAGCTGACAGATGACAGTATCGTTCTGTGTAACAAAACCATTCACTTCCGGATCCGAAATATGTTTCCGCGCAAATTTAAAATGAAAAATGCACCAGCGCGCTATCACCTTTCACATCATATAACATTGTCATCGGAACTTGACAAGTATGCAAAGTTTTTACTCAAACGAAGTATTTACTAAGGAGTTCCATTGTGAGTGTCTGTTGAACAGCTGACTCCATCATCAGATCAGTTCGCTGTCACCATATTATTGCATTGTCACCAAAGTTACATAAGTATGCCAAATTTCAGCTCAATCTGTTGAAGATAACTGCTTCAAAATTTAGTTGCAAGATTCCACCTTAAGGGGCTGCCAGTCGACGATTGCTCTTTTTCGGAACGAAAAAAGTAATACTTCTGAACAAGCCACATCTCCTATTTTTATAAGTATATTACTTCAGGTTCCTACCTAGATTTCTAGCTGAAAACATAATAGCAGAAACTTTTCACGATAAAAATATTATTTCAAAATGATACGTTTTAGAATTTATGATCGAAATATTTTATATACCTACTATTAAAATCAACTTGTGATTTATTGTTAAAGATAGGTAATATGTAGATCTAGATTTCTAATAAGTAATTATACATAATTTATATCATTAATTTATTCGAAAAGCTAAGGTGGACCACGCGCGGACGTGTGTTTGTCATCATTGCAGCGGTCGGTAGGATTATTTATCGAAGTGATTAAAGATGGGTACATCTTTATTCACATATACTATACATTATAAAATAGGAGATGTGGCTTGTTCACAAGTATTTCTTTTTTCGTTTCGAACAAAAATAATCGTTGACTGGCAGCGTCACATAGATACATAGTCAAATACATACATTTCAAGTAAAATAAAAGCTTTTAAAAATGATAGGCCCCAAGCCGTGTTTGTTGGCTGATTCTTCTAGGCTTCGTCGCGAACAGGCGCCATCTAGCCCCAAACTAAGCAAAGCTTGTACTATGGGAACCAGATAACTGATAAAATACATATATACGTTTTTTTGTTGTAAATACATACATATTATACATAACACCCAGACACAGAACAAACATTTATGTTCATCATACAAATATTTATCCCGGGTGGGGATCAAACCCACAACCTACAGCGCAGAAGGCAGAGCTACCTACTACCAACTTAGCTGTAAGGCCAGTCTTAAATGCCTCTTTGACTTTCCCAAAGAAGGTTGACGGCAGACAGGCGTCTGTTTGTAAAACATAAGCCAATCCCCTTCGCAACATTGTCATGTTTGTCAACATGCGTGCCGACCCCACATTAGATGGGAAAAGGAGACTAAAATTTTAATGAAATTTCCTTTTGACTTTGATTGCGTTGTCAATTTTGCATTGCGAGTAATATTATTTTATTATTACTTTAGAGCTTGTGGTAAGGACGCTGATTTATTAGCAAAGTATGTACATTGCGGTAACAATGGATTGATAGCCATTTACTAATTGGTCTTTATACAGGGTGTCTCACTGAGGAGGCAAATAGGTCCCCGTCTCAGCATTGAGTCGCACACCGAACCTAGGCAGTAGGCGATCGCGGTGCAAGGCGGGTATTCAGAGGCACGTCCAAACATTAGGATAGAAATCATAGACACGACACAGAGTACGGTACGAGGTCTTATGATTGTTTAACTACGAAACTAAAAATGAGAGGAAATACCTAATTTATAAGATTGCTCTGGTAACATCACGAATGCGCAATTTGTCATGAAAATCTTGAGCGTGAAGGTTGAGGTTTAAAAACCGGACAAGGGCGAGTCGGACTCGCGCACCGACGGTTCCGTACAAAATGTTGATAAGTTTTCCTAGTAAGAAATCACAGAAGTAAAGATTTTAGACTAGTAAGGAGAGAATAAAGAGATTTTTATCTAGTTTTACAGATTTAGAACTGTGTTGGCCGAGTGGGAGGTACCTCGACTTTCAATCTGAAGGGTTCGAATATCGGCGTGCATCCATGGATTTTTCTGTTCGAAAAATTTATATGCGCATCGAAACACGTGCTTAAAACAGTGAAGGAAAACACCGTGAGGAAACCAGATAGTATTCTTGTTAGCAGCGATGGGCTTGCAACCTGTCACGTATTTGAACGTGCTTCTGTCTACCCCCACTAGACATATTCAAAGGATCTAAGCGTCTGGAGATCTGAGAGGAGGTCTACCGTACTTGGGGATTACAGTCGTAATCCTATTTATTTTATAGAGGTCGCGGTACGCATTTATATATTATTAGGAGCTTTTATTCATAACTATTAACAAATGAAAAAGTACAGTCGTAGATAATCCTATTTCATCACTACATAGTATAAAGCAAAGTCGCTTTCCGCTTCCCGCGTATGTATGTATGTTTGCTTATATCTTTAAAACTACACAACGGATTTTGATGCGGTTTTTTTTAATAAATAGAGTGATTCAAGAGGAAGGTTTATATGTATAATACATGCATAATATAGTAGAGAAACACTGATAATTTTAGAGGTTTCTAATGTGATGTCGTAAATAAACACATTTTTTTGCGCTTACATTGCAAATGCTGGCTGAACCCCACGAGATATATCAAAATAATGTACTACAGTATTGTACACCTTAAAAACGTCTACAAAAAAGTCAACGATGGTATTAGAAATGTCTTACGCACAGCGAAGCGGGCACGGGTCAGCTAGTTTTCACTAAAAATATATGGCCCAGTTGTTACGGAGATAAGAGAGGGAGATAGAGCGACGAACGGACAGACACACGAGCGATCCTATAAGGGTTCTGTTTTTTCCTTTTTAGGTACGGAACCCTAAAAACCTTATTTGTCATATGTTACAGAAGCATGACCAGTGTGGCAAAAAATACTAATTCATGTTGCAAGGATGTTATTAAAATGGTTTGCAAAAGACTTTTTAGTTACGGACAATGATGGGTTGCAATCGAACTGACAACGTTTGTAATTTCCCGAGTTGTTTCTCAAAGCTGCTAATTTATTTATTTATTTATTTATTTATTAAAAAGGATACCCAACACAGCGGGGTGATTTTGTAAAAACGTGATTATCATGTTATGGTACTGAATGCCATAATACCTACGCTTTTTATGCTGTTTAAGCACCTATACCTACGCTTCCAATACAATACCTACGCAGAAGCGTAGGTATAGGTGCATAAACTTTGCATAGTTACTATGAAAAGTGTACAGATTAGGTATTCTCTAACATTAGGTATTGCATTCAACATCATAACATGATATTCATGTTTTTTACAAAATCACCCCGCAGGTGTACACATTCACATTCAGAAAAAATTATACAAAAAGTTAGAGCAAAGTGTATCCACAATTATAGGGTACCACAGCATGCGAAGAGTTTTTAACAACTTAAAAATATATAGGTATCTATAAATCTATACTAATATTATAAAGAGAAAAGTTTTGATTTTTTGTTTTTTTGTATGTTTGTAATGGATAAACTCAAAAACTACCTGAACCGATTTCAAAAATTATTTCACCATTACCAAGCTACATTATCCCTGAGTATTAGAGACAGTTTCTTTTTAAGTTTGATGGTTTTCATGATAATGCAGTTTGTTAGTAGCTCTGCCTTCTGCGCTTTAGATTGTGGGTTCGATTCCCATCCAGGACTATACCAACACGGGTCACGTTTACCTATTGTGGGGGAAATGCTAAAAAAACATCACGTGATTAATGGACGGCACAGACGGACAGCGAAGTCTTAGTAATAGGGTCTCGTTTTTACCCTTTGGGTACGGAACTCTAAAAAACTAAAAAGAAAACCGACGAAAATGTATCGACCGATGAAAAGTCAAGGAACGATATTAGTTTTTTTGGTTTAATTAAAGAATTATTAGTCCTACATGAATATAATTTAAATGGGACCAACTTGGGACTAATATCTACCATTCTCTAACAAAAATCATAGAAAACGAATCACCTGGTAAAAATAAATATGTCATACATACTTACATACATACATCATACATACAAAAAAAGCAAAAAAATATAAATATACTTAGGTACGTGTCGAAAAGAAAACTTTTTCCGTCGGCTAAAAATGAAATCCTATTTTCCACTAATTAGCAACAATCAAACCATCTAAAAGTAAATGAAACACTTACCATGCTAAAGTAATCTTGACAACACGCATTATGTATGAAGAAAGCAAAAAATGCAGAATGCAACACGAAACGTTTGCCAATTTTCATCTTTTAACAAAGTTTAGACACTTTTATTTTAAATTACAGATAAATTCTCACATCTATAGATATATCTGTTGTATTATTGTCCATTTGAAATGAAAAATAGCTCGTTACACAAGCTGATGTAAACTTTTCATATTTTTTTACCAACTTTACTTTCCCGCGCGAATTCCATCCATCAAAACTGACGTTCACTTTTCTAACCACTTTAGGCAGTTTCTTTTTTATTCTACCAGATTTTTTTTTAAATTCAGAATAGGACACAGAAAACTGTCTTGCAGCCTTTCTTGTCGCCAACTGGAGTAATATTTCCGTTGCTTTTGTTTTGTGCATGCTTTGATGAACACGGCATGCATGGGTGCGGCGATACAAACGCTGTCCTGAGATGGGGTTTTGACTCTTTTGATCCTTATGACATTTCAACACCGTGTTTACTATTTAAAAATAAAAAAAGGTGCGTATTAATCTTTAATCCGCTCAAAATAAACATAAAAATAGTGATCAAATAACAAAAACTCCGACAGAGCTAAATTTTGGTAGAGACCTTGGGTACATCAGTAAAAATAATATTATGCCTAAAGTCCCTATTAAAAAATAATTATAATGAATCTTCTTCAAAATAAAATTTAATTAACCTGCTGGCAGCTAAGTATTAACCTTACCTAGGTTTACCACCTACCAACGACCAACTACTTAAAATAGGTATATAACTCTCTATACTTACTAATTTATTTTAACTATCAATCATAAAAAAAACCTGTCAAAGATTAGGTAATCCGATCAATAGTCTAACTAAACCTATACCTACAATTATCTAGCTAACAACGAAAAAAAATCTTACCCTTGTTTTTTTTTATTAAGTTGTTACTTTTTAGGTAGGTAACTACAGTAGGTACCTTGTGTTTGTGTATGTGTGTGTGCTACGCTATATAGGCACCTACTATAGTACGACATAGTAATATAGATTAACGACTACAGATGTGCCTATTTCTGTCAAAATTACAATCTGTGGTTATTATAACAGTACATAAATAAAATCTGGTAAATCAAAACCTTAAAGTCCCCTTTTACCTACTTAGATTAAAAGCCGGACAAGGGCACGTCCAAACATTATATTTGGCACATGCCCACATTTTGCAGTAGTTAGCATTCCATACGTGACAGGTTGCAAGCCCATCGCCGCTTATAAGAACACTAACTGGTTTCCTCACGATGTTTTCCTTCACCGTTGTAAGCACGTGTTTTTGATGCGCATATAAATTTTCGAACAGAAAAATCCACTGATGCACGCCGGGATTCGAACCCACGACCTTCAGATTAAAAGTCGAGGTATATCTCACTCGGCCAACACGCTTTTTTAGGCACGGCGGCGGCGTGATAAAGACCTGTGTCAAAATCTATAGTTTATTTATACATAACTTTAACCTTAAGTTAAAGTTATTGTAAGGTACCTAAGTAGGTACCTACCTACTCTTAAACTATTACAATGATCACAAATTGCAAGTCGGACCTCGAAGATCTGTGGTCGCAAACATGTCGGCAGACGATTTATCGTCGAGACGCGGAGAGAGCTGCAATCATCATCATCAATCAGCATTCTACTTTTAAATTGTTATGCTTTGAGCTAAATGCCTGTCTTAGGTATGTCTTAGGTACCTATGTAATTTGGTTAAATAGGAATTGAAATTGAAGACACCTCAAAATCAGGCCTTGTTTAGGGAATGCAATTTTAGTTTTGTTGTATGGACTGAGTCTACCCGGATAAGACGGAAAAAGTGATAAAACCGCATTATCTTGAAAACCATCAAACTTAAAAAAAATCTGTCTTTCATATTAGTAACGAGTATGATTTTATTTAACAAATTACCTATATAAAAATGAACTGTTTAGCTATTCATAGTTTTGAGTGAAAACGAAATTAGTGTTTTGGAAGAGCCAACTTTGAAAAATAAATCTATCGAGAAAAGTTTCACCAATCGTGTTTCTGTCTATATTTTATCTAGATTAAATCCACACTGTTATTTTTGTCATAAAAAAACAAAACTGTATGTTTTGCGGTTATTGAGAAAAAACGATTCTGCATCAAAAAAAACTGATTTTTGCAGTATTTTTTAAGATAAAGTCGAAATTACAAAATTTCTTTACGTATGTAGGCTAGGTAAAGAACACACATAAATAAAAGGACAAAATATGTTGTAGAGATGAGCCATAGCCATTAATTAAAAAAAAAACATGTGCGTGGCTTATTCTACCACAATCTAGTCTAGAAAAATAAACACATTGTCCAAAATGGCGCCTTCCGCCATCTTTATTTGAATGAACAATTGGAAATTCAAAACTCGACATGCTCCGAATAACTTCCTATTGTGAGGAAACCAGTTAAGTACCCACTAAGGACTGGTAGAACCACCTAGTTAACTTATAAGACTGCTTTTTGAACTGTAGCTGCAAGAATTTTAGGTTCAAATCTTATTGAACTGTTTTTTTAATAGTTTTGTGTTCTTAAGGTAAGGTCCTACAACAATAAATAATTAAAATGTAAACCAAATGACATAAAACTGAGGAATTTAGTTTTTTACGACTGGCTCGCTCTGCCCTCTGCGTTGTAGGTTGTGGGTTCGATTCCCACTCAGAACAAATATTTTTTTGTGTGAACAAAGTTACCAATCGAAAAATCAAGGGACAATATTACTTTTTTAAGTTTAATAAAATAACTAATACAATAATGGGGGGGATTAAATGGGACCAACTTCGGACTATTCTAAAAAAAGTAAAAGATAAAAACAGCAAAAAAAAAATTAAAATTACGCGCTGAATTGAAACTCCTTTTTCGTCAGTTTAATAAAAAGATTAAAAAAAAGTGTGTATTCAAAATATTTAATTTACTTACAATTACTATACAATATACGTGTTTATTAAAATTATCTAGTGGTTTTAACACGTACCTAATAGGTACTTATATTCAAATGGGAATTAACCCATTGATAGCAAATCTGTTGTCCACAAACTAACTAAAATTCCGAAATACGATCGCTCTTATTCATTTTACGTTAAGGTCTAAATTTGCGTAAACCCAGAATAAAATTTCTAAAAATAATCTTAAAAATTATATTATCTAGTCATTTCTCTATTTTTATTATCAACACTTGTAAATTTGTATTGACATTACAATTATGTATAATTTGATAAAACTACATAGTTTTCGAACTGTCATTATGAGGTCACGCTAATTTGGACTTTAACGCAAAAGGAATAAGAGCGGTCGTATTTTACGAAATTTTAGTCAGTTTATGGTAACTATAGAATTGTCATGTCAATATCTAACTTAGATGTGATGCAGTCTAAAAACCTAAAATTTATTTTGACGAATCATTACTATGATAAATATTTCATTTATTATATTTTTTTTATATAAACAATATATTTCTCAAATTAAAATTATTGCACTTCAGAATATTAGTCTCAAAAACCGTATCAATTTTATTGTTCAATTCTAATTATAATTGATGCAAAGTGTGGGCATGTGCCGAATATAATGTTTGGACGTGCCTCTGACTACTTTCTAGACATTTTTAGGATCTGAGAGGATGTCTACCGTAATTGGAGATTACAGTTGTGATCCTATATTATTTTTGTAACAGCTTATTTTACTTAGTTTACCATACTCATCACAGAATTTGGCATCTAAGCTCAACGGTCTCTCAAAGGCAACGATGGACTTGCAACCTGTCACAAATATGGAATGCTAAAATATTATTGTGCCAAATCATAATGTTTGGATATTTAACCCCCTTTAGACATCTTTACCTGAGCGCTTGGAGATCTGAGAGTATGTCTACCTTACTTGGGGATTTCTTTATACTATTTATTCTAAATTTGGTTAGCTACTTCGGAATTTTCCTGATTTATCAAACTGTACTTTTTCCTTGACGTATCAATATTGTGTCTTCGTTTCATATGTTTTTTATAGTTTGAGCCATTCGTAAAGTCTCTTTCACAGTACACACAATGATAAGGCTTCGCCCCCGTATGTTGTCTTAAATGTAGGTTTAATCTAGTTTTAAAACGAAACGTCTTATTGCAATATTCACAAACAAATGGCATAAGGTCCGTATGGATAATATAGTGGGATTTTAAGAGCCGTTTGACTCTGAAACTCTTGCCACAATGTTCGCAAACAAACGGCTTTGCTCCCGAATGTAAACTTAAGTGTGCTTGTAGGTTACCTCGTGCTCGGAAAGACATTGAACAATGCTCGCACTTAAAAGGTTTAACTTCCTCGTGAGTTGTCATATGAGTGCTTAGAGTACCTTTTGTAAAAAACATTTTACCGCAGACATGGCACGAGAAGTCTCGACTACGTTCCGTATGAACCAACTTATGTTGTTGTAGGTTACTTCGAGTCTTAAACTCTTTATCGCATATTGTGCATTTCAAGTCTGATAGTTCACCTTTAGACGGTTTTCGTTTATAAACTTTAGCGTATAGGACTATATGGTCTTGTAGTTGATCGGGGGTTTCGAAACCTGAGCCACAATGTTCGCACATAAGGTAGAAGTCCTGTTTATGGAATGCATAGTGCTTTTTAAGGTACCTATCGCGGCCAAACCTCTTACTACAGTATTCACAGCTGTATCTTAGCAGTTTTTTGTGTTCTCGGACATGTTTTACGAATGATCGATAGTTTGGGTAGGTTTTGGCGCAGTCGTTACACTTAAAGTTACAGCAGATCGAGTGTATTTCGACAGAATGGAGTCTTAAAGATTGTATGTTCTCAAATAAAGCATCACATTCACCACATCTCCATGTGTAATCGTTCCAAGTTAGGATCGGGTATGGTACATTTGTGTTTATATCCTCGGTTGTCACATTATCAAGTAGTTTGAAGTTTTTATTTCGTTTCTTGGTGTACACTAGTGGTTCGTCTTCGTCGCTTGATTTGTAGTCTTGGAAGTTATCTTGATGATCGAAGGTTATGTCTAATTTTTCCACCTTTACTTCACTCAGACCCAAGTCTATTAAAGCTTCGGGGTCTACAGTGAGTTCTTGCAGTTCATTCTCGCATTTTACGTCTGGTTTTTGATCCTGGAAGCTTTCCCAATCTTTGTTTACTGGCTTGGCGACGTCGTCACACAAGTTTATCGTCTCTCCTTTAATGTCGAAAATAGAGTTTAATTTCGCCTGTGCCGTGCGCACTGCCACTAGAAATCGCCACGTACGTTCCAGTAGATCGAAGCAGGAGTAGCAAATCGTGATCGGAAGTGTATCTTCAGGAGATATTTGAACATTTATCCATTGCATTTTTGTGACGAGGTTCGAACTCACTCCGACGTCTTCGTCGGGTGATATCATGTTGTCCTTCTTCGTTAGCTCGGCGCAGAGCCGGCAGTATGTCTCGTCGGTATCGGACATTGTTTTTATCAACTAAATTTGGGCACCATTAGACGGGAAGTCGATTTGTTTGAAGAAAATGCAAAAGTTTACGAAATTTCAATGAAAACATTCACTGACCTCCTGACAATGATTTATGTTTGACAACTTTGACAAGACAGACGCTTTGGTGTTGCCATAAAATTGTTTTTAAATTCTACCATTTCTCAGAAAATTAAAACAATATGAAAAATAGTTTTTTTACTCTTTGGTACCTACGTCTCTGAATCTCAGGATGATAGGTAGGTAGGTACATAGTTTTTTTTAATAATATCAACTAAGAAATAGTATATTTAAAAAAAGACTCCAGTTTTATTAAATTTATTTAATTTAAGTTTATTAAATTTAGGTACTTAAGGAGAGTTTATATAGTTTCACATAGGTTAGGGTAGGTATCTAGGTACCTACTATAATCTAAGCTGGTTTTGTAAAGTTACTTTATCTAGGAAAATCAGGAATGCGGATACATCAGTAATATATTCTATTTCTACGTTTAGGTACGCGTTAACTTTACATCGAATACCACCGTGTAGCAATTCGTTTCTTTACTCGATTTGGTCATTATTTGATAGGCGAGAGATAGTTTAGCAAATATTTTTGTTCTAAAGTAGATTGCTATCTATTTCTATCATTCATTGTTGTTTCAAAGGCTACTTACCTTGCCCTACATTGTTAGGATTTTTACAATTCACGTAATAGCTAATAACTGATAAAATAATAAATATGATGACAGCGAGCTCTGCTGATAAAGTCAGGAGCTGTTCAACTGACACTTACAATGGAACTCATTAGAAAATAAATCAATTGAGTAAAAACTTAGCATACTTGTCAATTTCCGATGACAATGTTATATTGACAGGCTCGCGCGCTCGATGGTTTGAATGATAAAAAAGCTTGTACTTCAACAGAAAACATATTAGTTATTACAATGGGCTGAAACTATATCTTGTTACACTATTACACTCCCACAATAAATCTGCACCTACCTACCTACTAGGCAGTAAAGTCAGTGCCTGTGCAATTTTAATATAAGTCCAGAGGTTTTTTTGCACGGCTGGAGCACGCGTGATCTGATTACAAATTGTTTTTCCACGACTGAGGTAAAGCCGCTTTAAAAATCAATCGGGTACAAAATAAAAAAACGAAAGAACCGTTATCATCACACACTAGGAATGTTTTTCTTTGTACATAGTATCTCAAATAAAAATAAAAAAAAATTGTGTGTGTCAGCTCCGACGCACGACTGGAGTTTACCAGATCGTGCGTAGAGCGTAACCCCACTATAAGATGTTTTGCCATCAGTAAGAGTGAGAGAAAGCATTATAAAGTATAGGCAAAGTAAGGGTACACACTACCCACGATCAAGCTGCACTGCTCACACCAAATTAGAAAGTTGCGCACCAAAAACGTAACGAGGTCATGCGTTCAGTAGATTTTACTACTCAAATTGTTTTCATACCGGGCGCCTTATATCAAAAACCGATTCCTAAGGAGTAAACTCCAAAAATAGGATCACGATTGTAATCCCCAAGTACGGTAGACATCCTCTTAAATCTCCAGACGCTTAGATCCTTTGAAGATGTCTAGTGGGGGTAGTCAGAGGAACGTCCAAACATTATATTTGGCACATGCCCACCATTTTGCAGTAGTTAGCATTCCATACGTGACCGGTTGCAAACCCATCGCCGTTTGTAGGATCTCAGTCTTACTATATTTTTATATAGTAGAAAGCTATTTTATATATAAAAAGCACCTATCTTATTTTATGGCCTTGCTAACTCTTTCAATTAGTCACGATTAATTATACAGAAATAAATTAAAGGTTCAGGTATTTTGCGACTTATATCAAAGAACTTGGTAATAAAAATATAGCTTTCGTAGATACTGCTTTCATTGATGCTTTGAAAACATTTCCTAGTAAATAAACAATGGAAACCAACGCCAAATAGTCAATATACGTAAACTACCTAGGTCAACGACACGTAAGGATTCAATTAGTATTCAGTACGTTTACAACTAAATTGTAATTCTGTTGTAGGCACTAAACTTCGCATATAAATAGATAGATTGATAATCTT
The DNA here is from genome assembly GCA_912999785.1 of Hydriomena furcata. Lineage (NCBI taxonomy): Eukaryota > Metazoa > Arthropoda > Insecta > Lepidoptera > Geometridae > Hydriomena > Hydriomena furcata. The sequence goes on from OU538845.1 coordinate 6,472,465, forward strand.
ACATCTGGTAGATTGTAACTAAAATCTTTGCAATTTTTTCAGTGTTGCCAGCTTAACTTTTGTGAGAGTTATGGTAGAAATTTTAATAGAATCTTGGTTTCTTCATGCTAAGGCGACTCGCTCCGTGGGAATCATGAACCTTTTGGTTGAAACCGAAATCGTAAAGTTAGATTTATGAGTTGAATGAAAAGCCGTTTAGAATATTAAGTTCAGTTTACTTAGCGTGAGTCATCGGCCAAGTAGGTAGGTAACTTTAAAAACCAGTCGTTATTTATTTCGTCTAGGCTAGATGTCTTATCTAAATACTCAAATAATCATCCAAATCACGTACAAAATCATGTTATTTTGCGGACAGTCATTTTTTGTAAGTATGTTTTCAAGACATTGAACTTAGGTAAGTACCTAACCTGCCTAGGTAAGTACCATTTAAGACCTATGTAGATATTCTATGGTATGATAACGAAGAATGATGTCTATCGAAGCGTCCGCCAGAGGCGTTTATTATGGCCTTACATACAATTTTTTTTTTGTTATATTTATTTACCACTAGCGACCCGCCCCGACTTCGCACGGGTTTAATACATATAAACATTCCTCTTGAATCACTCTATCTATTAAAAAAACCGCATCAAAATCCGTTGTGTAGTTTTAAAGATATAAGCAAACATACATACAGACATACAGACGCGGGAAGCGGAAAGCGACTTTGCTTTATACTATGTAGTGATTTACACAAAATGAAAATATAAAAACAAAATTAAAAATAGCACTAAAAAACCACAGAGGTTTAAAACTTGTGCTATCACGAGTCACGTTGCATAAAGGTAATAAGTAGGTAGGTACATACTTAAACTTATTTTACATTAAAAACTTTATAACACAATTATATAAAGAACAGAATATTATATAGTACATTTAGCGGCTTTATTATTATATTACTAGGTGTTAAACTGTCGCAAAGAAACATACTTACCTACAAAAAAACTTTTGACCTAAAATAAACAATTGTTTTTGGATTTTTTCAAAAAACTACCTACTTAAAATCATTCTAACTGTTAGATTGTACCGTATTGACCCGAAATTTTCAAAAGATCGTGCTTTGAATAACTTTGTTATCGAGTGTGACAATAAAATCGATTCAAACACCGATAGCGGCGTTTTGGGGACTTTAAAGATGTTGTTTTTGGCCCAGAATATAATAGTAAAGATCAAAGTCTAAGAAAAAGTCTAAGAAAAAGGATCACTTTGAAGCATATTAGGAGATTTTGAACAGAAACATCCATTGATGCAAGACCGGGATAATATTCGAACCGGCGACCTTCAGATTGAAAGCCGGGGTACCCCCCAATACGCCAACACGGTTTTAATAAAAAAATAAATAAAAGTAAGGCTGCTATGTTTGTTTCCTAATCAAAAATAAACGACAAAAAGGATTAAGATGAAATTTGCTGTAGTATGTAAATAAAAAATCAGAATAAATAAAGGGGGAACTTATAATCCGAAAAACAACCCTAAATGATAAAAAAACGCATAAAGGATGATTTTGGTATAGGTGGCGCTGGTGTGCAACAAATCTGACATCACAGACTATAGTTGTCATAGCAACGCAGTTTTGACTAATGAATGATACGCATTCTACCAAAATTCGTAATTTATTTTATTAGTACAAGGTTTGTAGGGAAAAAATTGGAAGCGGCCTGAAATTGCTTTTTCCTATGTGATTATTAAGATTTGATAAGAAAACGTCTATCATGGGTCGGCTAGTATGAGATACATTGTGTTTTCTTGCCCCTCGATAGTTGCCTACCTATATTAGTTCCCACATAAGTACATGTATGAGTCATAAAAATGACAGTAGGTACCTACAAGTACTTAATCAAGTACTTACAAGTATCTGTATCACACCGTTTGAGTACGTGCAGGCGCGACAATTTAACATTTACGGTATTTTTTTTAATTTTTTTTGCAACATTACTATTTCATGTCACATGGAAGAGAGCCAAGAGAACTGTGGTAGGGTCAGCAAAACAAGCGGTAGGAAATGTACGCTCAACAAATAATAAATAAATAAATAAGATGACGACTGTAATCCCCAAGTAGGTACGGTAGACATCCTCTCAGATCTCCAGGCGCTTGGATCCTTTGAAGACATCTTCAAAGGATCCAAGCGCCAAGTGGGGGTAGTCATAGACACGTCCAAACATTACATTTGGCACATGTCCATATTTTGCAGTAGTTACCATTCCACACGTGACAGGTTGCAAGCCCATCGCCGCTTACAAGAATTCTCACTGTTTTTCTCACGATGTTTTTCTTCACCGTTTTGAGCACGTGTTTTGATGCGCATATAAATTTTTCGAACAGAAAAATCCATTATTATTTTTCAAACTATCGTGATTAGTAGACATAACTATAGATTTTGACACGGGTCTTTATCACGTAATTACCTTTAATTTACTTTCCCGACGTTTCGGCTATGTTACAATAACCATGGTCGCGGGCAGAGTCTGCCCGCGACCATGGTTATTGTAACATAGTTAAATGGTTATTGTAACATACATAAAATCTATAGTTAGAAAAATCCATTGATGCACGCCGGGATTTGAACCCACGACCTTCGAAATGAAAGTCGAAGTACCTCAAACTCGGCTTTTTCAATGATCCTTTCCGTAATGCTATGTAGAGCTCCAGTGTGGTGCTAATCATCATACAAACTATCAGGATGTTTTGGCACGAGTTAGCTTGTTTTGCTGACTGTACCCAAATCCTCATTGAAAATTCTCAAAGCTCTGTCTGGCGTGCGTTTATAAAAGGACGATATAAATCGTAATTTCGCATTCACAGGTATTTCGCGATACGACCGGTGCCGGGGCGGAATATAGTGCGAAAAGTGATTTTTAGCAGTTTTTTTATAGCGAGAAAAAGTTATTTTGTGCAAAGTGAGTTCCTGTTGGAATAAATAGTGAGTACTTAGCATTTTTTTGGATGTAGATTTTTTCTGCAGCTAGGAAAATCGATATAAATATTAGGTTTTCAAAACTAAAAAGAAAAATGTTGATAATGTTTCGACTAATCAAATAGTCAAGAGGCGATACTTTTTGTTGATTTTAGGACTGATTGTGATAGGAAAATGATGAGGAATTAATTAAAGTTTATGTCACTATCAAAACGGTTTTTTCAATTCATCATGATCTCTTTGCTTGTCCCTCCACATCGCACCACTGTACTTGGTACAAACTCTCCAGTCCCCAGGTTATGCAGGTCCCTAAACGATAATTGCAAGAACATTGATATTACACATTATTACAACAACGGGAAATTACTCACGTAAATGATAAATTGTCAATGAGGACACCGACAATGTTTCGATTCATCTAGAGAATCTTCTTCAGGGTGAGTGGACCATAACGCGCGCGCTACCCTGCTCGCATTGCCGTCTCGCACGTTGCCGTCGTTGTCAGTGCGAGACGGCAATGCGAGCAGGGTAGCGCGCGCGTTATGGTCCACTCACCCTGAAGAAGATTCTCTAGATGAATCGAAACATTGTCGGTGTCCTCATTGACAATTTATCATTTACGTGAGTAATTTCCCGTTGTTGTAATAATGTGTAGTACAACTCACGAAAGTTTTGAAAGTGAAACATTGATATTTTTTCAACAAACTTAAGTAAGTTCCGCCGGCACTTGGCCGAGAACTTATCTAACTAAGTAATGTTTTAAAATTTTAAATTAAATTAGGATTAGATAGGCATGTTACTATTACAAGCCTCTCTTGTTTTATTTCCTTCTTAATTCATAATATATTATAATGTATAAACGCTATTATTATTTTTTCTCTTTCTGTAATTTGTTACTTCTTCTTTAAGATATTAAAAGCATGCAGTGTTTACCAAATCAAATCAAATCAAATCAAATCATTTATTTGCAAGAATACATTATTATTTTACATGTCAGATCTTAAAACTATTATGGTAGATTGTATTCAGCCTGCACGCAGGCGTGCAAATGTTTTGTGAGTCATATAATTAGAATTAAGTATTAGTCATTAGGTTACAATTCAATTTTCCAAATACTCTTTCACACTGTAAAAACATTCTTCAATTAGCCAACCACTTAACTTTTTCCTAAACATATTTCCATTTAGTTCTTTTAATTCTTCCGGTAATTTATTGTAGATTGTGATGCACATGTTATAACTATTTCTCTTATAAATATCCTTATGGCACTGGTGGTTGTAGAGTAAATTTGTAAATTTTTACCTATAAGTGATTGTGCAATTAGCATAAGACAGTATTATTGTACCTAATTTGTAAGGTTTTTCTTTTCATGTATCGTTGTAACAATTGTTGGTAGACCTTAATAAATAAAATAAAAATAAAATGATTTCCCAACAATAGGTCCTCAAAGTTAGTAGGGTAGGGCTATCTCCCCCGGACTTACCTTATTAGTTTTTTTTTTTTTAAGTTTTACGATAGGACTATTAAACCTACTTACATAAATACAATTACATCTAAATTACTTTAGGCTAAGTATTTTCTCTCAAATTTTTTCTCAGGTTGCCTGAAAGAAGTCGCTTTTTAGCGATAATGCCCATTGTACTCAATTTATAAATTCATACCTATTTCCAAAATAGATGGTTTGAGTTAAAATTTGTTGAAAAAAAGAACAAAAATTTCAACTTAAGGTGATAAGTGATTTTTTTTTACTTTTTGTATGGTCTGAGTCTACCCGGATATGACGGAAAAAGTGATAAATCTATCTTGAAAACCATCAAATTTAAAAAGAAACCGTCTGTAATTTACTTAGCTAGTATGATTAGCTAACGAATTATATAAAAATGAACTGTTTAGCTATTCATAGTTTTGATTAAAAACTAGTGTTTTTGAAGAGCCAACTTTGGAAAATAAATCTATCGAGAAATGTTTCACCAATCGTGTTTCTGTCTGTAATTTAACTAGATTATATCCTTAAGTTATCATTGTCATAATTTTTTTTTTTTTTTACGATGGGAAAATGCGTTACGCATCCCTTACAGCTCGGGGGGAGCTGAAGGGGTATGTCGGGCTCTCCGCCAGCTACTAATGCTAATAAGACACTAGTAACCAGCGGCATACCGACTAAAATCCCATCGATGTTCAGTCGCTCACCTAAGTGCCAATGCATCGTCAAACCATTCGCCGTCCGATAAACGGTTCGACTCTGCATCAGCACTTGACTGAGCCACGGGGTACAACGGGCCGCCTGCCTTAACTTATTTATTTTAATTTCAGATCACAATGAAGAGATCAGTGCCACTCTTGAGCAGTTTTTCAGTCATATTCCTGTTGTTTGTCAGCGGAAGTGCTGACGAGATTGACTTGGAAGTGCAGAGCGGTCTGATGATGAAGATGTTGAGGGTACGATTTCGATAGGAATTATTAAATCTATTCTTTACATAATATAATAAAACTGTAGAAGAGTTAAATTCTGTACATTGAATAAGAACTAAAAGAAATACTCCTAGGGGCTTTTATACAAGTAACAAAAGCCAAAAAAAAAACATTTTGAAATTTTTGTCTGTCTGTCTGTCTGTCTGTTGTCCGACTTTCACGCAAAAACTACTGGACGGATTCTGATGAAACTTTTTTTGTTATGTAGCTATTTCTTCTCGGCAACATATAGGCTATAATTTATTTTGAAGATTGGAATACCAGATGTGAAACTATCTGTCGACCAACGAAGCGGGCACGGGTCAGCTAGTACTTAATAATCCGAATAATAATATTTCAGGCAGCTTAGAATTTTATCCCTACAAACCTTGTTAAAATAAATTACGATTTTTGGTAGAATGCGTTTCATTCATTAGTCAAAACTGCGTTGCTATGACAACTAAATGTTTTAGTCTGTGATGTCAGATTTGTTGCACACCAGCGCCATCTATAACAAGCCTACTTTATTTTAAACTAATGAAGTAGGGTTTTCAGTCGTGGTCTGGGCATTGTGACGTAGTGAAAAACTGGTAAATGTTTTTAAACAGGTTATTTATGTATACATTTTATATTTTTCAGGACTTGGCTAATCAGACAGCTGCAGACTCCCTAAATCTACCCGCAAATGCGTCTTCTATCAGGGAAAATATCACTGACACTTTCAGGTGAGGATGTTTGTTTGTTTGTAGGTCAATCACGTCTAAACGACCGATCGGATTTGGATGAAACTTGAAATATACCTAGCTTATGCCTTGGAATTGCACTTTACCTATTCCGAAATTTGCGCAGGACAAATTCAAATTCAAAATCTTTTATCTATATCTATACTATTACAAGGTGTCTCAAAAGAAAGTTCACATTTAAATCATTTTTTAAAAGAAAAGTCTTAGCTTTATTGAAAAAATGTTTATTATATATTGAAGTACACTGTTTGGGAATTTATTTTTTAAAAATAACATCGTCCAAATGTAAACCGTTGCGTTGTCGGCATTCATTTAGTCGGGCACTAAAATTGCCTATGACAGCTCGGCAGGTAGTCTCCGTGATGGCTGCCATTTCATGACGGATATTTTCTTTTAATTGTGCCAGGGAAGTCGGTTTATTAGCGTAAACTTTTGATTTGACATAACCCCACAGGAAAAAATCCATAGGTGTTAAATCGGGACTCCGTGGAGGCCAATTTATGTCACCTCGCCTGGAGATTAATTTGTTCGGAAAAATTTCTCGAACTCGAGGCAGAGATCTGTTGGACGTGTGTGAAGTTGCTCCATCCTGCTGGAACCATGTTCTTTGGTTGTAACCAGGAAAGTTTTGCAGTTGGGGCACGAAAAACTCGTCTAACATCTCCACATAACGCTCTGAATTCACTGTGAGCGTGCGTCCCCTTCCATCTTCAAAAAAGTAAGGGCCGATAATTCCTCGCGCCGACATCGCTGCCCATACGGTGACTTTGGGTGAATGTAGCGGTTTCTGATGTTTTTGTTTTGGATTGGTTGCACTCCAGTAAAGACAATTTTGCTTGTTTACATGCCCATTCAGGTGAAAATGGGCTTCATCGGAAAACAAGATGTTGGTGAACGTTGGAAAGCGCTCAATCATCTGATTTACAAAGTCAAGCCTCTGACCAGCATCTTGAGGCTTCAGTTCTTGCACCAACTGAATTTTGTACGGGTGCAGCTTTAAATCTTTGTGTAAAATGCGGCATAATGAAGATCTGTGCACATTTAAAGCAACAGCACGCTTCCGAATCGAGAGGTTTGGATCATCTCGAATAGACTGAGTAACACTGTCCACGTTTTCGGCTGTTCTTGATGTTCTTGGCCGCCCAGATTTTGGTTTCTCCAGAGTTGACCCAGTCTCTTCAAACTTCTCAACCCATTTTGCAATGAGTCGAGTGCTAGGCGCATCATTTAAGTGACGAATATGTCGAATACTGCAGAATTTTCTACGCGCTACAGTCGCCGAATTACCGTTTTTGTAAAACTCACGTACGCACAACGCACGGTCCGCACCAGAGAAACGCTCCATAGCGACTAAATTCCCAAGAGCCAGACTACCGACTGACATACCCCCCGCGCCCCTCAGAATAGTTGCTTTCGCGTAATAAGATAAGCAAATGTGAACTTACTTTTGAGGCACCTTGTACTATAATATTATAAAGAGGATAGATTTGATTGTTTGTTTGTTTGTTTGCATCGAATAGGCTCCGAAACTACTGGACCGATTTGAAAAATTCTTTCACCATTAGAATCCTACATTATCCTTGCTGAACATAGGCTATAGAATATTTTCAAAAATATTAGGGATCTGTATGAAAACTTCGATAATGTAACCTAAGGTGTAAAAAAATTACCCATAAAATCATTATTACACCCGTGCGATGCCGGGGCGGACTGCTAGTATTTCAATAAAATGAAAAGGATCACTTTGAAACGTCTTAGGAACTAGGTGAAGCTACGCCGATTCCACGCGACCAACCCTAGAAGAATCAGGCAACAAACACGGCTTGGGGTCTACCTTTTTTGACAAAGTGACAAAGTCTGTCACGGGCCGGCTATGTAGGCTAAGTAGGTATGTATTTACAAAAAAAGTAAATATGTAATTCTGTCAGTTATCTGGTTTTTATAGTACAAGCTTTGCTCAGTTTAGTGCTAGATGGCGCTCCGTGTCTTTACACAAAAACACTTTCCACCAATATTTTTTTACACCCTTAATACGCTATCTCAAACGCTACTTTTTCAGTTGCGAGAATCGAACCTACGGCTACTACGCGGACGTGGACAACGACTGCCAGATCTTCCACGTCTGCCTACCCTCACAAACCCCGTCTGGAAGAAACGTTACCTACCGCTGGAGCTTCATCTGTCCAAATGAGACTATCTTTAATCAGGTGAGTGATTTAAAACAACGCCATCTTTTGATGGAATGTGGAAACGCTAGTAACAAAATATCTCAAGAGATGGCGCTAGAGGTTTTGGAGAATTTCACGTGTGAGCTATCGTAGACATATTGTATTATCTGTAGTAGCTCTGACTTCTGCGCTGTAGGTTGTGGGTTCGATCCCCACCCGGGATAAACATTTGTGTGATGAACATAGATGTTTGTTCTGTGTCTGGGTGTTATGTATAATAAGTATGTATTTACAACAAACGTATATAAGTATTCTATCAGTTATCTTGGTTCCCATAGTACAAGCTTTGCTTAGTTTGGGGCTAGATGGTGATGTGCGAAATGTCCACCAATATTTATTTATTTATTATTATTTTGTAAACTCTATGTTTATAACAGAAAATATTTTGGGTGGAAATCGATCTCACAACCTACAGCGTAGAAGGCATAACTAACACTAATTGATATAATATGAGGCCAAATATAATAAAAATAGAACATAAGAAGAGATCTAACTCGCAACGACTCAAGAGATGGCAGCACTCGAGCCAGAAATTGAAAAATTTAGTTAACTAATAAATTTTTATTATTTCAGGAAGTACTTGTTTGCACCAGACCTGAAGACGCAATCGATTGCAAAGATTCTCCCGATTACTATGACTTGAACAACGAAATCGGTAAAGAAATTAACAAAACACGAATCGTTGAAGACTTCGATAATAATATAGAAGCGATTCCCGTGAAGGTAGAGAATATTCCTGTAAGAGTTACCAAGAAACCCGAACAAGCCTTTCCTTCTAGAAACCCAACAAGAAGACCTATTAAACAGAACTACGTAGTACAACAACTAATTAAGGATATTGTTGATGAAGAGATGAAAGAGGAAATGCAGAATCTAGATTTTGCGGAGGATATTGGTGATGTTTTCCCTGTAGTTTCTGATGCAAGCGAAATTGAACCTGAAGGTATAGAGAATAGAGATAGGATTGTGATAACAGATGAAAGGGTAGACGCAGGTGAGAAGGTAGATTTCAATGAAAGAGAAGGCGATAGGTTAATATTGGAAAGAAGTATGGGACGGAATATAAAGCGAAGCGGACTTAGATTTACAGCAGATGTTTAGTTTTGTTTAATACTAATTCTCAAGTGGCCAATTAAATTGTAAATTTAATATTAGAATGAAATAAAAAGTATGTCAAGTTATATTGTGTTTTTTATATCTTGATCCGGACATCAATAAATGGATTTTTCTGTGAAGAAATTATATGCGTAACAAGTGCTCAAAACGTGAAGGAAAATATCACGAGAAAACTAGAGTCTTATTATAAGCGGCGATGGAACTTGTCACTTATAAAAACTAACTACTACTACAGAATCCATGCAATACATGTTCCAAATGTAATTTTTAGACGTGTTCTGCCAACCCCCTAAGACATCGTTAAGGATTACAGTACAGATAAGGGGATTACAGTCGTGATCCTATATATTAAAAAAATAGTAAAATAAGTTAAAATTATGTACTTCGCATATTAATTTGATGTACCTAGTACTTTTAACACCAAAAGTAGAGTGATTCTCTGCAAATTCTACCGTTACTCCTAATTAATAAGTAGGTACTTAATAAAGATTGATTCGAATACTTTATTACTCATAAAACAGGACCCCTTATCAGAAAACAATTAATTTCTTCACGAAGTAATCACAATAAAAGGTATTTTCAATTTTATGTCTCAGTACTGAACTGTGTTCAATTTAATATGGCATGAGAAAATGAACGTGATTTTTGTGATACTTTTGGTGAACAGATTAATTAGTGCACAAGACTCTAGTGACGAGACAAAGTATATAGACTTGCTTCCAGATAAAGATAAGGAAGAGTTTTTAGAAAGGATAGCGAGAAGGATTTTTGAAGGTGTTCAAACACAGGATGATGTAGATAGAGCCAGTGGAGAAGTGTCAGAGACACAATTAGATGAACAAGACGCGTTTGTTAAGCAAATTCTCAAAGAGGAATCATTGAATTTGAGAAAGAGTGGCATTGAGCATAAACAGGATAATGATAACGAAGAACCTTCAGAAAATAAAGATATCCATAACCCCGTTGATGATTCTGAACTGGTTGATTTAACTTTACGTGATGGTAAAAGAAATAAAAGAAATAGCTTGGGAAAAACGAGTGACAATTCTAAGATTATTCATGTTAGTGTGGGTAATGGGGAAATGAATGTTCCACAACAAGAAGATGATCCTACAAATACCGATTCAGATTCAGATAAAAGTGGGCTAGTTGCAGAAGATATTCAAATTAAGTATTTTAAAAGAAATAAAGTAGAAAAAACAAATTTAGAAATAACTTCTCAGAGTAGTAAATCAATGATAACACAAGCTGCTGATGCTGATGCAGTTAAAGATTCTGAAGAAAATATTGCAGCTACTGAAGATGTTGATGATTCTCCAAGAGACCAATTGCAAGAAACTAAAGAAGGGATTGTGAATGAAGATAATCATGATGAAAATAACAATATACAATCTGACGGAGGTTCAAAAGAAAAGAGTTCTATATCTGAAACTTTTGCAAGTACGACTTTAGGTGAGTATACCAGTCCTGATGTAAAGCCATTGGTAGTGTTAACCACTGAAAAATTATCAAACAAATACAATCAATCAGAAGACCATATAAATCCTAATGCTCGTTCTCTTAAAATTAGTGCAACTTCAGAGGGTAATAAAGAAATAGAGGAAAACAATATTACACCAGAAGATTTAATAGACAATGCTAGTAAAGTCACAGTGGAAACCGTAAATGATTTACTAGAAACTAAGCCTAACAAAGAAACTGTAAAAGAATTAAAAAATGACAACTCTGATGCAATCACTACTAATAAAGAAAACTCAACAGGAAAAAACGATGATGTAGATTCTACTACCTTGCAAACTAAAGAACTCGTTACAGCTTTAGTGAAAACTAAAAGTAAAGAAAAAGAAAGCAATTTAAAAGAATTGATTCCAAGCAAAGAAGACAATTTTAAACAGATAAATGATAAAGACAAGAATAACAAAGAAGATGTCACCTCTAAAAAGTTGATTGGCGGTGAATTAAATGATAACATGGTGAAAGTTAATAATAAAAGCACATCTAAAAACCTTGGAACAAACCGTGTTACAGTAAATGAATCTAAAACTGAAGATGTTCAGAAGGAAAATACTGAACAGCCTGCTAAATTAGATAAACAAAGCTATAACATGGCTAATGATATGATCAAAGTATTAAAAACAGAAATAGTACCAGTTACTTACTCTGATGATCCAAATTTTGAAGGTTTGAGAGCATTGTATGAAGCTACAAAACCTAAGGAGTATAAAGTGTATGAACTTCGTAAGTAACAATAAACAATTTGTCTGTTGACTCTTAAATCTATGAATATAAAGATTAAAATGTGACGTTCACATTTAATAATATTTAATTTACAGAAATGCTCATAGTGTCATTTTATAGTTTTGTATATCAAATCATCAAGAACTTACAAATAAAAAGCTTTATGATAATAACCTAAATCAGTCTAACTTACCGACTATAAATAGTTTATTGTAATTTAATTAGTATTTTATTAATTTCTAGCGGCAGACAAAGAACCATTCTTACAAAAACACCATCAAGAAATAACCAACAAAGAAAATCCATATTATGTTCCAATTTACAACTATTCACCCGACAATGCTTACTACAATGCTCATAACCGTCTTGGCCCTAATGCTGATGATGATGAAGATGCGATCGTCATTAATCGTGATACAAATGACGCCAAAAATGATGATTTTGATGTAAATAAAAGAGAAGGTGACAATTCAAACAGTGAAAATGACAGAGAAGACAACGATAGTAATATTAACAAACAAACTCCAATTGAAAGTCTTATTTCGATGCTTAAAAACTACAAAAACCAAAGAAAATTCAGATTTGGTAGTGCCAAAGAGAAACGTCACAAAATATCACCGTACAAGCTAAACATGCCTGTTGTAGTACATTATCCCAAGTTCACTGATATAATTTTGAATCCTACTGATTATCTAGACATTGATTACTACTACGGTCGATCAAACACTCCTAGAACCCGCTGCGAGCTAGATAAAAAACCCGATAAAATATTTCCAGATTCAATGGAAGAAGATCATCCATATAATGATATGCATACAGAAAACAATCTTAAAGATCACATGCGATCTGTTAGAAAGCTACTGTACAGACAAAAACACTTCGGTTACAAAGCACCACCGAACTTTACCGAATCATTGGAAGAAAAAACATCAAAAGAAATTTTAAGAATGAAAACGAATACAAGAAATAAAAACTACAATCACGAAAATGAAAAAAACATCGCTATGGACTACTTTTTCGGAAGAATGAGCGATGATATTAATACTGAAACACGTACACATCAAATCAGCTACCCTAAATATCCCAAAAAAGATAGAAAACACAAAATAAATAAACTAAAAGACAAAAAACCTCGAAATAGAATTCCAAAAGGCTACAGATACAATGATATTCATCCAGCAACACCGGCGTACACAAACAAACGACCATATTACTACATGCCTTTAAGAGCTAAGAAGAAAGTCAGCAACTCAACAGATTTTGCAACAATCAAAAAAATCTTAAGCATGTCTGATGAGAGCGACCTAATTATAAACTTAGATAAGCTTTTAAAGTTGAATTTGACAGCTAGAACTAATGATGAAGAGGATATGGAGTCGTATGTAGCAGTGTTGGAGGATTTAGTGAGGAATGATGCCAAAGGTTTGATTCAGTATGACTGGTTGAGTACAACGATTGATGTGCAATCAGCGTTGATAAAGCTAATGGACATGATGTAAGTAAGACATGTTAACTTAGAGAATAATAATTACGATTAAAACTAATAATAGATTTTTACACGGGTCTATTACTTTAATTTATTTTCCCGCGGCCCTCGACTATGGCTATTGTAACATAGTCGAAACGTCGGGAAAATAAATAAAAGGTAATAATTACGTGATAAAGACCTGTGTTAAATATAAATAGTTATGTCTACCAATCATGATAGTTTGAAGAATAATTTTGGATAATTATTTTTTTGGATGGTATAGTGGTTGGTTGATATAACTATATCCTGTTCCCGTTTAATTTAATTTAATTAGTTTAATTATAGGTAATCAGGTACGTAATAAAGACCCGTGTAAAAATCTATAGAATTTTCCAAATCGGTAAGTACTTTTTAAATAGAAATACGGCTAATTACCACTTTTTTCCTTGTATTGCTGACGTTTCGAGACAATTCAGATGCTCTTCATCATGAGCGTAAGTACTACTAACTAAAATAAAAATAAAATAAATAGGATCACGACTGTAATCCCTAAGTACGGTAGACATCATCTCAGATTTTTCAGGCACTCAGATCATTTGAAGATGTCTAGAGGGGTTAGTCAGAGGCACTTCCAAACAATATATTTGGCACAAGTCCACATTTTGCAGTAGTTATCATTCCATACGTGATAGGTTGCAAGCCCATCTCCGCTTATAAGAATACTAACTAGTTTCCTCACTATGTATTCCTTCACCGTTTAGAGCACGTGTTTTGATGCGCATATAACATTTCCGAACAGAAAAATCCATTGATGCACGCCAGGATTCGAACCCACGACCTTCGAAATGAATTTGAGGTACCACTCAGAATACTAACTACTGCTTTTTAATGTGCTAAACTTATATTTCAAACGATCGTGATTAGTAGACATAACTATAGATTTTGACACGGGTCTTTATCACGTAATTACCTTTAATTTACTTTCCCGATGTTTCGGCTATGTTACAATAGATATGGTCGCGTGCAGACTAGAGACGTGTGTCTCGTCAGAGAGCACATCTCTTGGATTCAAGTCTAACAAAGCTGTAAATTTAATGCTAGTAGTAGTAATTAGATATCGTCATCCAAAAAATTGTAGCGCGTGAATCCAAGAGATGAGCTCTCCCACGAGACACACGTAGACTGGAGTACTCGGAGCTACCCTCGAGAAGTGGAGGCAGTTAACGAAACTATCCTCACTTGTTTCACTTTCAAAACTTTCGTGAGTTGTACTACACATTATTACAACAACGGGAAATTACTCACGTAAATGATAAATTGTCAATGAGGACACCGACAATGTTTCGATTCATCTAGAGAATCTTCTTCAGGGTGAGTGGACCATAACGCGCGCGCTACCCTGCTCGCATTGCCGTCTCGCATGAATCGAAACATTGTCGGTGTCCTCATTGACAATTTATCATTTACGTGAGTAATTTCCCGTTGTTGTAATAATGTGTATCCTCACTTGGTCTTCAGAAATAGAAATGTCCATGTTCCATGATAAAGACCCGTGTGAAAATCTATAGTTATGCCTTTGAATTTCAGAGAAGAATTAGAAAATAGCATTACTATAGCAAAACCAGACTTACAACTGTTAAAATACACAACCTTCCTCCACAAATCAACAAAAATAAAGAGAAGAGATAATAGAAGAAACAAAATACTACCAAGAAATAAAAAGAAGAGAAAACATATTATTACTGAAAGTGGACTTTTAAACAGAATTTGGCTGATTAGAATGATATCTCATAAAAAGGAAACGATAATTTCGGAAGAAGATTTGAGCGATTTTAACAAGTTTTTAAATGAATTGCAGTATTATTTGTACGATGTAAGTTTGTTAATCTCTAATTTAAACTAGCTGTCCCGACAGACGCCCTGTTAAATTTCAATAGTCCCGTAGAAAAAAGCACTCTCACTTTTTTCCGAATATTACAATTTTACGATAGATTTTTCGAAATTTTCTTTATACAAACCTTGTCCTGACAATAACAAACATAAACAAAATAATCATCCAATTTGGTGCAGTCGTTCGGAAGTTATATTACATACATACATTTCGGCATTTTTTTTATTAAGATAATTTAATAAAAATTTAAATAACAAAAAAAAACCGACGGAAATGTTTGGATCAATCAAAAAGTAAGAGACAATATAGTTTTTAAGTTTTAAGAGGGAACTAATTAGTCCTAAAAACAAAAAAAAAATCTAAATCGTATCAACAGGTAAAAAGATATTATGCCCGGTCATACCTAAATAAAAAAATACATATTATATCTATTTTTTTTGAGAACCCATTTTTTTCTTTGGTTGAAAATGAGGATATTATTACTTGAATAGTCATACAAATCAGTAGCTCTACCTTCTATGTATTAGGTTGTGGGTTCGATTCCCATCCAGGTCAAACGTTTGTGTAATACATGTATTATTTATATGTATTTATATTCGATGGTTGTATTCATAATATTTAATCAATTTCAGTTACACACTGCGATACAACAAATAGGAAACATTACAAACTATCAAAACCAAAGATGGTTCCAGAATCTCAAAGAACTATACCTAAAACCTAAAAGAAAGAATCTTCTAGAAGTACTGCTACACCTCACAACAACTAGACTTCTAGATCTAATAGAAGACAGCGCGAAGAACGGCGCAGAAGATGACTTCCTGACATATGTTTTGAAGAACGAAAAAGAAGTAGAAAGAGCAAAAACAGAATTTATTTTCGCGCGGAAAATTATAGATGCGTTAAAAACAGAAGGGATTTAATGAAATAATTATATATTTAACTTATATAATTTTATTTAATAATATAAAATTACATTTCTCTTATAAATTATTAAATCTATGCTAAATCACAAAATTATTATTATTAATTATATAGATTTGGTAATGCCATCAATTTTGGTATTAACATAAATGATTTTATTATATGGTTGTGGGCATTTTAACATTTATATTTTCAAATAAACGATTTATATTGAAAAATTGATTAAAACGACGATATTTAAACAACATAGAATAGAGTATTTATGTATCTTTTAGTTTAAGCAAATGTTTTGTAACAGGAGATATTTATTTATTAATTATTCATATTTAAATAGACAATACGGGAAATATTTAGTTGTGGTAAATCAAGTCTAGAGTTATTTAAAACGCATCACAAATGTCACTAATCAAAACGGACCATAGACAAAGAATTGTATTAACTATAGATTTTAAACAAGTTTGTTTGCTATGCTTAGTTATTGACTGCAAAAATTGAAAATGACCAAAACCGGGGTTGTAACCACAACCGGGTCTATGACCCAACTGCATAGACATTATGACAATACAAGAAATTACTCACGTAAAAATATAATGTCGATCAAAACACCGACAAACTAATTTCTCGTTTATCTATACATATAATAAAACTGTAGAAGAGTTCAATTCTTTACATTGAATAAAAACTAAAAAAAATACTCCTTTCAAGTAACACAAGCCAAAAAAAAAACATTTTGAAATTTTTGTCTGTCTGTCTGTTGTCCGACTTTCACGCAAAAACTACTTGACGGATTTTGATGAAGCTTTTTTTGTTATGTTGATATTAGTCCTCGGCAACATATAGGCTATAATTTATTTTGAAGATTGGAATACCAGATGTGAAATTATCTGTCGACCAGCGATGCGGGCACGGGTCAGCTAGTACTTAATAATCCGAATAATAATATTTCAGGCAGCTTAGAATTTTATCCCTACAAACCTTGGTAAAATAAATTACGATTTTTGGTAGAATGCGTTTCATTCATTAGTATTATATATTTATTAAAATGGACTGCATACTAGCTTTAGCCCGCGATTAGCACTTATCTTACTATAAACTACTTATTTCTATGCATAAAAATGTGTCTGTTTATGCGTGAAAGAATACCAAACCAACAAACATACAAATACACTTAGTATTTAATAAGGATGCAATAATATTGAATTATAGTTTGAAAATATAGCTAAATACACAAATTATTTAATTATTTTACATCAGGAATAATTATTTTATTAAAATGTACTTTGGTTTTCTATTTATTTATCAAACGGAAAATACATAATTAATCTAAACTTATTTATTTAATAAATCTCACCAATAAATATAAATTATATTAACTTAATAATGGTGAACTAAGTATCTAGTAATGAAGCAGTGACTAAATTATTAAAAACTATAAAAAATCTTAGTTAAATCTTTTTATAAAAAAAAATCAATTGCAGTGCGTTTAGACTCGCTTAAAACTCGAAAATTGTTTTTGTTGTTCGTAATTATTAGGACAAGGGTTTATAGAGAAAAATAAAATTAAAAGTGAAAGTGCTTTTTCTATGGGATTATTAAAATTTGGACAAGACAACGTCTGTCGGTCAGCTTATATTTATAAACATGATTCGGAAAGGTGTAGAAATCTATTTGGTCTACGATAGAAATGTGACCTATAATTATGATTATCAATAAATAACTATTATGACTATTATGATCAACTTCGAAATATTATTTGTAGCTAGGTATAGTATTATAGAAAACTGGTCGCACACGTAGGGTTCCGTACCACCGAGCGACATAGATCGCTGGAAGAAAAGCGTAGAAATCTAATTTTTAAGATGTTTGTGGGTCTAACTTTTTTCAACTTTGAAATTTGAAATATAATCAACATCGAAATATTAAGTGTAGGTAGTTGTAGTTTATATACAGTTGTTGGTTTTGGCTTATGCTTCAGTCTCCAAATCTGCTTCTATTTCTTCCGGCGTCCGAAGGTCTATTGCGAAGCGCTTCTTCATACTTGGCGGTCTATCGTCGATTTCTGGAAGTGACAAGTGAGAAGTGAGAAGTGAGAGTATATATAAAAAATAAATAGGATCACGACTGTTTGTAATCCCCAAGTACGGTAGACATCCTCTCAGATCTCCAGACGCTTAGATCCTTTGAAGATGTCTAGTGGGGCTAGTCAGAGGCACGTCCAAACATTATATTTGGCATATGCCCACATTTTGCAGTAGTTAGCATTCCATACGTGACAGGTTGCAAGCCCATCGCCGCTTATAAGAACACTAATTGGTTTCCTCACGATGTTTTCCTTCACCGTTGTGAGCACGTGTTTTTGATGCGCATATAAATTTTCGAAAAGAAAAATCATTGATGCACGCCAGGATTCAAACCCGCGACCTTCAGATTGAAAGTCGAGTTACATCCCACAACATTAGCCTTCTTATTGTATACTAGTAGTCCGACCCGGCGTCGCACGGGTGTAATAATGATTTTATGGGTAATTTTTTTACATCTTTGGTTACATTATCGAAGTTTTCATACGGATCCCTAATAGTTAGACAAATGGCATTAGAGACTTTTTTGTAGATATTGATGTTTTCTATAATGCGTCTTACCTGAAGTCTGCATCTCTTTGACCCTTCTTGAATAGTCCTGAAAAGCAGCTGCAAGGGAGTATGTTAATCTTCTTGCTGAGTTCCTAAAAAAAAACAAATATATTTTGAACTCGGTTCAGTAGTTTTTGAGTTTCAAATTCAAATTTAAAAAATCATTTATTTCAATAAAATCACAAAAATCATTTTGAAACGTCTTAGGAGCTAGGTGAAGCTACGCCGATTCCACGCGACCATTGTCAAGAAGAATCAGGCAACAAACACGGCTTGGGGTCTACCTTATTTTTCAATGATCCTTTCCTTAATGCTATGTAGAGCTCCAGTGTGGTGCCAATCGAACAAGGTGAAGGCTCAAACAAGAATAATAATTAAAAGTACTACTTAAGTACGTACAACAATAAAAATCACTACATAGTATAAAGCAAAGTCGCTTTCCGCTTCCCGCGTATGTATGTTTGCTTATATCTTTAAAACTACACAACGGATTTTGATGCGGTTTTTTTTAATAGATAGAGTGATTCAAGAGGAAGGTTTATATGTATAATACATGCATAATATAGTAGAGAAACACTGATAATTTTAGAGGTTTCTAATGTGATGTCGTAAATAAACACATTATTTTTTCTACAATAAAGTCCGCGATGATATTAGAAATGTCTTACGCACAGCGAAGCGGGCACGGGTCAGCTAGTAATAACTATATAGCTTCAGCACAAATTCTAAAAGCAGCACACGCTACACTTGATTTAGAAATACAAGAATTCGTTACGTAAATATAAATGTTTCTTCTTTATCCTAATAATATTATTAATGCGAAAGTTTGTGAGTTTGTATGTTTGTGCCTCAATCAGGCCTGAACGACATAACGGATTAAGATGAATATAGATATAGATATAATGCCCGAATAAAAACTAGGGTGGTTTATAATCGACTTTCAATCTAAAGGTCGTGGGTTCGAATATCAGCAAAAAACCATGAATTTTTCTGTTCGAATAATTTATATGCGCATCAAAAACACGTGCTTACAACGGTGAAGGAAAACATCGTGAGGAAACCAGTTAGTGTTCTTATAAGCGGCGATGGGCTTGCAACCTGTCATGTATGGAATGCTAACTACTGCAAGATGTGGGCATGTACCAAATATAATGGTTGGACGTGCCTCTGACTACCTCCACTAGACATCTTCAAAGTATCTAAGCGTCTGGAGATCTGAGAGGATGTCTACCGTACTTGGGGATTACAGTCGTGATCCTATTTATTTTTTATTTTATTTATAATCCGAAAACTTCAGATTATACAAAATGCAAAAGGCATGGTTTTTGGTATAGATGGCGCTGGTGTACAAAAAATCTGACATCAATGTTGACTGCACAGGACAAGACAAACCCTCGTATTCAAGAACGACACTATGAGAACACGCACCCACAGTGGACGAAATCTTTTTTCATAAACATCACTTTATGTGTTGAGCGGCACTATGGCGCACGCTACCGTGTGCCTTTGGAGGTCAACTTTGGCTAGAGGCACACGACAATGTGCCTCTAGTCACACTATGCAGTTTCGCACAACACATAAAGTGATTTTTATGAAAAAAGATTTCGTCCACTGTGGGTGCGTGTTCTCATAGTGTCGTTTTTGAATACGAGGGTTAAGCCGGAAACACACTTACGTGTCGTGTCGTGGCGCGACACGCCACTAGCTAATCGCTTTCATACATTTAGTATGGTTAGAGACATATTTGGGTGTCGTGTCGTGTCGCAAACGCTATCTTGCGATTGGCTAGTGGCGCGACACGCCACCCCACGACACGTAAGTGTGTTTCCGGCATTAGTCTGTCACGGGTCGGATAGTAAATAATATAGGTTATATCTTATCTAGAGCTGTTACAACATTCGCTAAGCATGTTTTCGTTCTAGCCTATAATCTTGCGCAACTACGATCGCTCGTTATCAAAGTGACAGGTAGATAAAAAAAATAGGGTCACGACTGTAATCCCCAAGTAAGGTAGATATCCTCTCAGATCTCCAGACGCTTAGATCCTTTGAAGATGTCTAGTGGCACATGCCCACATTTTGCAGTAGTTAGCATTCTATACGTGACAGGCCCATCGCCGCTTATAAGAATACTAACTGGTTTTACGATGTTTTCCTTCACCGTTTTGAGCACGTGTTTTGTGATGCGGATATACATTTTTCGAACAGAAAAATCTATTGATGCACGCCGGGATTCGAACCCACGACCTTCGAAATGAAAGTCGAGGTACCTCCCACAGCAATTTCAGGCAGCTTCCAATTTTTCCCTACAAACTTAAAAGGTTGATAAAATAAATTATGAATTTTGGTAGAATGCGTATCATTCATTAGTCAAAACTGTGTTACTATGACGACTAAAATTAAATGTTTTTAGTCTGTGATGTCACATTTTGTGCACTTCTTGCCTTCTAAGCTGTAGGTTGGGGATCGAACCCACAGTTCGATCCCCAACCAGGGTAAACATTTGTGTGATGAACATAGATGTTTGTTCTGTGTCTGGGTGTTACTATATGTATATTATGTATATATTTACAAAAAAAAAGTAAATAAGTATTCTATCAGTTATCTGGTTCCCATAGTACAAGCTTTGCTTAGTTTGGGGCTAGATGGTGTTGTGTGTAAAGTCCGCCAATATTTATTTATTTATTATTCGAATTTTATGGTAGTCTATTATTCTGCATCTACAGCAAATTTCATCTTAATCCGTTCTGTCGTTTAGGCCTGATTGAGGCACAAACAAAAAAACTCACAAACTTTCGCATTTTTATTACTTGCAGACCAGTAAGACATTTCTAATACCATCGCAGACTTTTTTGTAGACGTTTTTAAGGTGTCCAATACTGTAGTACATTATTTTGATATATCTCGTGGGGTTCAGCCAGCATTTGCAATGTAAGCGCAAAAAAATGTGTTTATTTACGACATTACATTAGAGACCTCTCAAATTATCAGTGTTTCTCTACTATATTATGCATGTATTATACACATAAACCTTCCTCTTGAATCACTCTATCTATTAAAAAAGACCGCATCAAAATCCGTTGCGTAGTTTTAAAGATTTAAGCATACATAGGGATATAGGGACAGAGAAAGCGACTTTGTTTTATACTATGTACGTTAGTTTGTTAGTTACTAACCTAGACTCACAAACAAACGCATGACATTCAAAAGGATTAAGTCCTTTAACATCAGCGTTATCCTTCACAATAATCATAGAGAACACTCTCGTGTAGACCAGGTCCTGGACGCCATAGGAAATGGATTCGATGTTGAAGAACACCGCCATATGTTCAAACTCTTTACGTTTAGATCCTTGGTTTATTGTTTCTAGGTGGACTCCATCAACTGTTATTGTAAGTTTCACTATGGGTAGAGCTTGACCTGAAAAAAGGAAAAAATATTTATGACTGGTATACTAATCTGTTTTAGGGTTCCGTACCCGAAGGGTAAAAACGGGACCCTATTACCAAGACTCCGCTGTCTGTTTTTTTACAAGGCTGTATCTCATGAACCGTGATAGCTAGACAGTTGAAATTTTTACAGATTATGTATTTCTGTTGACGCTATAACAAAAAATACTAAAAACAGAATTAAATAAATATTTCAGTGGGGCTCCCATACAACAAACGTATTTTTTTTGCCGTTTTTATAAATAACTAGCTGACCCGTGCCCGCTTCGCTGTGCAAAAGACATTTCTAATACCATCGTGGACTTTTTTGTAGACGTTTTTAAGGTATACAATACTGTAGTACATTATTTTGATATATCTCGTGGGGTTCAGCCAGCATTTGCAATGTAAGCGCAAAAAAAATTGTTTATTTACGACATCACATTAAAAACCTCTAAAATTATCAGTGTTTCTCTACTATATTATGCATGTATTATACATATAAACCTTCCTCTTGAATCACTCTATTTATAAAAAAAAAACGCATCAAAATCCGTTGTGTAGTTTTAAAGATATAAGCAAACATACATACATACATAATACATATTACATACAGACGCGGGAAGCGGAAAGCGACTTTGCTTTATACTATGTAGTGATGGTACGGAACCCTTCGTGCGCGAGTCCGACTCGCACTTGGCCGGTTTTTTATAAATAACTAGCCGACCCATGATAGACGTAGTCCTGTCAAATTTCATTAATCGAATAGAAACGACTAAATGTATTTAGTCTGTGATGTCAGATTTGTTGCACACCAGCGCTACTAAATCTTTACTAAAATCATCCATTTACGTTCTTTCGGATTAAAAAAACCACTTTCCTCTGGTCTTTTACCTGGTGGTAACGCCTTGGCAGCTGCCACCATGATGTCTACTGGTTTTCTGGTATGCTTGATGCCCCATAGTCCTCTCGCATCGCTCTGCCCAAGATATTTTACCTGAAAAACAGAAAAACACAATTTAATAGGTAGATTTTATTACATTCTTTTTACATGTTCCACATATCTATACTTCTATACTATCTATACTAATATTATAAAGAGGAAAGATTTGATTGTTTGTTTGCATCGAATAGGCTCCGAAACTACTGGTCCGATTTGAAAAATTCTTTCACCATTAGAATCCTACATTATCCCTGATGAACATAGGCTATAGAATATTTTCAAAAATGTTAGGGATCCGTATGAAAACTTCGATAATGTAACCCAACGTGTGAAAAAAAAACCAAAAACAAATTCTTATATCGCTTACGCTGCGGAAATTATTGACAATAGAGCAAAGTAATGTACTAAAGTTTTATAGAAAACATCAATATCTACAAAAAAGTCCATAATACAATTTGTTTATTTTTAAAACGGTATAACTGAACCCTTATAGTATCACTCGTGTGTCTGTCCGTTCAATCTTAATTTCCATCATCTCCAAAACTAATAAGGCTAAAATTAAAAAAAAAAATTGTTATCCGATATCTATCGGAAAGAACAATTTTTTTTGGAAGTTTGTTTGGAAGCTTCGGTGCGCTAGTCGAACTCGCTTTTCCGTTTTTATATGTGGCGACCAGGCCTCGAACCACTACACCATTACCGTCCGGGTGTTCCAGTTAATCCACATCATACAAAAGCATGACGAATTACTTGCCATAGAAATCACATCAAAATGTACCTACTAGTATTGTGTGTTGTATTGTGTGTATGTACTTATATCAATTGTTATATCTACATTATATACATATTACAGTAAATAATAAGTCTAGCTAATAGAAACGAAGCATGATAAAATTGTATAGTATAATAAAATGCCGTGTTGGCCGAGTGGGAGGTACCTCTAGTGGGTTTTAAACCCGGCGTGCATCAATGGATTTTTCTGTTCGAAAAATTTATATGCGCAAAAAACACGTGCTCAATACGGTGAAGGAAAACATCGCGAGGAAGTTAGTATTCTTATAAGCGGCGATGGGGTTGCAACCTGTCATTCATATGGAATGCTAAGTACTGACAAATGTGGGCATGTGCCAAATATAATGTATGGACGTGTTTCTGACTACGCCCACTAAACATCTTCAAAGGATCTAAGCGCGTCCGCGTTTGCAATTCTTGTTTATCCGTGAAAATCAAACATCTCATATCACAACAGCCTTATTGTCTTTTGACAGATGACACTAGAAACTAGACAGTTGACGCCGATTACGATTATAAGTGACTTTACGCAATAAACTGCAGGTCAGTCATTTTCAATTTCCGCCACAGGGATACCAGTGGTCTTCAAATGATTATCGTGATTCGCACCTATGACTTTCGCATCTACACGCCACTTCATAATCATTACCTCATACCTACGTGTACATATTGTATGTAGCACGTTATTAACGTGCTGTAGACCGTGTCGAAATACGTGCAACATCCGAAGGAATCTGAACGAATTATCCACAGGCTTATATTCAACCTATGGAATGATAACTATAGTAAAAAAATCCTACTAATATTAAAAAAATAAATAAATATTATCACGACTTTAATCCCCAAGTACGGTAGACATCCTCTCAGATCTCCAGGCGCTTGGATTCTTTGAAGATATCTAGTGGGGGTGGGTAGTCAGAGGCACTTCCGAACATTATATTTAGCACATGCCCACATTTTGCAGTAGTTATCATTCCATACGTGACAGGTTGCAAGCCCATCGCCGCTTATAAGAATACTAACTGGTTTCCTCGCGATTTTCCTTCACCGTTGTGAGCACGTTAACTACTGCAAAATGTGGGCATGTGCCAAATATAATGTTTGGACATGCCTCGGAGTACCCCCACAAGATATCTTCAAAGGATCGAAGCCTCTGGAGATCTGAGAGGATGTCTACCGTACTTGGGGATTACAGTCGTGATCCTATTTTTTTTTTATTAATTAAATGGATTATTTAGGTATTTACTTGGTTAGAGGTAAAGATGGTGACTGACTCCTTTAATGTTTATGTAATTGATTAAGTGGTGTCAAGTGGTGACCTCATAACTCCATCAGTGTTTCTAAAATGACACATGCACTTAAGACACACCTAATCAAGGTCATAAATGTATCTCTAGCAGACTTAAGACGAGTAATAAATGTTTTTGATGAATGCAGAATCGTTTTTTCTCAATAACCGCAAAACATACAGTTTTGTTTTCTATTACAAAAATAACTTTAGATAAATAGACAGAAACACGATTTGTGAAACTTTTCTTAATAGATTTTCAAATCGGTCCAGTAGTTTCGGAGCCTATTCGATGCAAACAAACAAACAATCAAATCTTTCCTCATTATAATATTAGTATAGATTAGGATTTAGATGTGAGTATATCATTTGAATAATGTATGACGAAATTTCCGGTTCAACGGTCTCTCTCTAATTATTTAGTAATTTAAACTGTGAATTTAGAAATCTCCTAAATAATGCATAAAAACCGGCCAAGTGCGAGTCGGACTCGCGCACGAAGGGTTCCGTAACATTATCTATAAAAAACGACAAATAAACACGTTTGTTGTTTGTTGTTATAGCAGCAACAAAAATACATAATCTGTGAAAATTTCAACTGTCTAGCTATCACGGTTCATGAGATACAGCCCTGTGACAGACAGACGGACAGACAGACGGACAGACGGACCGCCAAGTCTTAGTAATAGGGTCCCGTTTTTACCCTTTGGGTACGGAACCCTAAAAACTACCAAATGATACAGTTTTTATAGAAATCGGTTAGGTAGTTTTTATAAAACCCGGTCGAATGTGCCCTGTTTCATTTTATATAATCCATATAAATATATTCTATATATATATTTACTAGCAGACTCGGCCACCCGTTGCTGTGTACATTAAGAAGAAGATTATAATAATCTTTCAGATTGTCTGTTATGAAATTTCATATAGAGATAGTTTAAAGTCTTGGGACAGACATAAACTACTTTTTTCCCAAAATGTCCTTTTTTTCAGGAATTTCAGTGTTTTACAATAAAATAGAAGATAGATAGACGTCCTGTCAAACTTCAATAATCCCACAGAGAAAAGCACTTTCAGTTCTTCCCGAACTTTACGCCACCCTTAGGGGTATAGAAAATACCCTACGACCTGTTCTCATACCTACCAAATATACACAAAATAAATCATAAAAATCGGTCCAGCCGTTTAAGAGGAGTTTGGTTACAAACACTGTGACACGAGAATTTAATATATAAGATTTATTTACCTGAAAGGATATAGGTAGATCTTCAACTGTCACTGGTCCTTCAGTGATCTCCGCCATCTTGGATTTCTGCTATTTCCGTTTTAAAATAAGAAGCATTCTTGTATCTGTAACAAAAAAACTAAAACGATAAGAAAACGCAAAATAGTATATTATGCAACTATTGAATAAAGGACGAATTTAAAGCGAGGGCCGTAGATGAGTCACGAGCAAGTGAAAGATACTAATGATTGAATCACGAGCGCAGCGAGTGATTCAACTGTTAGAATCCTGAACGACGCGAGTGATTCATGGCCCTCGATATAAATTCGTACTTTATTCAGGAGTTGCATACTATACTTTATACCATGACTACGAGAATATTTATTTAATCTAATGCCAAACTCCTTGTCGCAAATATCGACCAATCAAATCTCGAGAATTTATTTGCACCAAAGAGTTTTGAATTTCGAATCTCAGCGCAAGGAGTTTGTGTAAGCATTGAAATAGAGACCGGATATATTTTGTGTTCCAAATTCAAACACCAAAATAGTGAATAAAAACAAAACAGTGAATAAAAGGCCTTTTTATTCACTGTTTTGCGTGAATAAAATAAGCTTTTTAAAGTAGGTATGGTATAAAGGATGATTTTGGTATAGATGGTGCTGGTGTGCAACAAATCTGACATCACAGACTAAAAACATTTAGTCGTCATAGCAACGCAGTTTGACTAATGAATGATACGCATTATATGTACCAAAATTCTCTATTTTATCAGTACAAGGTTTGTAGGGAAAAAATTGGAAGCTGCCTGAAATTGTTTTTCCCATCTGATTATTACAAAAAAAATTGACAGAACAACGTTTGTCACGGGTCGGCTAGTAAAAAATATATGACATTGTCATCGGAAAACCACTCAATCAAAAACAAGTCACTGCGATGGAAATAACACGTGATGTCAGTAGGATTCTTTGATTTAAGTAATGACAAAGATAGAGAGCAATTGTGTTTGTAGGTACTGTAAACTAAAGGCGCGGATACAAAAGGAACACATCAAAGTCAAAGTCAAAAATAAAATCACAAGGATCACATTGAAACGTCTTTAGAGCTAGGTTACGCCTGTTCCTCGCGTCCACGCCTAGAAGAATCAGGCAACAAACGTCAAAATTTCATCACGGTTCATGAGATACAGCCCTGTGACAGACAGACGGACAGCGAAGTCTTAGTAATAGGGTCCCGTTTTTACCCTTTGGGTACGGAACCCTAACAAGATGATGGAACAACATGTTGCTCAACAACTACGACTGTCTCTATGGAAATGCCGTCCCAGGTGTCCCGCGTCACGTAAAATGTTGTGGGCATGTTGCGGGACACTGTGCAACGTCACGTAGATTGAGCGGGACTCAAGATGCGAGACAAAATGTTCCCTAGTCACTAGGGCCTAAGTTTATCCTTGAATTTTTGGCCTGCGCACATCGGCGGACGGGACAACTGCGCTGCGATGCTCCGAGACCGATCACCGAGCATTGATATACACCTCATTTCGATTCGATAACTATAGTAAAAAATGTTTTTGATGAATGCAGAATCGTTTTTTCTCAATAACCGCAAAACATACAGTTTTGTTTTTTATGACAAAGATAACTTAAGGATATAATCTAGATAAATTACAGACAGAAACACGATTGGTAAAACTTTTCTCGATAGATTTATTTTCCAAAGTTGACTCTTCAAAAACACTAGTTTCGTTTTTAATCAAAACTATAATTAGCTAAACAGTTAATTTATTTTAATTCGTTAGTTAATCATACTACGCTAAGTAAATTACAACAGTTTCTTTTAAAATTTGATGGTTTTCAAGATAATGCAGTTTTATCACTTTTTCCGTCTTATCCGGGTAGACTCAGCCCATATAAAAAGTCAAAAATTTCACTTATCACCTTAAATTTAATTGATACCTATATTTTAAATCTTCTGCTATCCCATCCGCCAATGTGGGCAGGCCCTTAGTCTCTTTGATTTAGCTAACAACATGTTAAAGTGCAATTATGTTTGCACTGTAAACTAAGGAAGGCCAATTTTCACCAGCGATAAACAATTTTATCTGAGATAAGGTAATTATCTAACAGATTTTCAATCAAGATAGGTTATAACTAATTTTGTTATCATGGCAATATATTTTAATAAGTGGAAACCATTGTGATGTTATTTTCAAACAGACTTCAACCGCGGCGCCCCTTTAGGGGTCGAGTGGGAATTCATTTCTTAGTGCACCCCTACAAAGAATACACCCACCGAATTTCAAGTTTCTAGCTATATTTACGCTATTTTGTAAAAACATGATTATCATGTTATGATGTTGAATGCAATACCTAATGTTAGAGAATACCTAATCTGTACACTTTTCATAGTAACTAATCACTGTTTATGCACCTATACCTACGCTTCTGCGCGGGTATTGTATTAGAAGCGTAGGTATAGGTGCCTGAATAGCATAAAATCGTAGGTATTATGGCATTCAGCACCAATAAGTTTGGTATGAATATCATAACATGATAATCATGTTTTTACAAAATAGCCCCACAGTTTAGGCTGTGCGTTGATAGATCAGTCAGTAAGCAAGATTTTTATACATTTAGATCAGAGGTTCCCAAACTATTATGTCTCATAGACCACTTGCTTCTTCAAGCCGACATTTTTGTTCTTTACTTTCGAAACCAGGCAAATTTACCTCTTACAACTTGTGAAACCCCAAATTTGTATTTTTTTCGCCAACGTAGACCCCGTAGTCTTTCGTGGACCCCAGGGAGTCCACCTGGACTTCTTTGGGAATCACTGATTTAGATAAAGACCCGTTTTTAGGGTTCCGTACCCAAAGGGTAAAAACGGGACCCTATTACTAAGACTTCGCTGTCCGTCTGTCCGTCTGTTCATCTGTCTGCCACAGGGCTGTATCTCATAAACCGTGATAGCTAGACAGTAGACATTTTCACAGATTATGTATTTCTGTTGGCGCTTTAACAACAAATACTAAAAACAGAATAAAATAAGTATTTAAGTGGGGCTCCCATACAACAAACGTGTATTATAGAAAATGGTATGGTAACCCTTGGTGCGCGAGTCCGACTCGCACTAGGCCGGTTTTTTTATAGATTAAAAGAAACGTAAAATCTCGATCGATTCTATTGACCATCACGACATTCCCTCACGATTCAGATAACAATATTACAATATTCACGCAATACACGCTAACTTTCTCATTTCTGTTATACAACTGGCTTACGCACGCGGCTCCACTTGCGCCGTACCCAAATAAAAAGTATCCTACGTTTTAATCAAGGTCATACCCTCGTATTCAAGAACGATACTATGAGACGAACCCACAGTGGATGAAATCTTTTTTCATAAACATCACTTTATGTGTTGAGCGGCACTATGGCGCACACTACAGTGTGAATTTAGAGCTCAACTTTGGCTAGAGGCACACGACAATGTGCCTCTAGTCACACTATGCAGTGTCGCACAACACATAAAGTGATGTTTATGAAAAAAGATTTCGTCCACTGTGGGTGTGTGTTCTCATAGTGTTCTTGAATACGAGGGTTAATCTCTCATCTAACATCTGACAATACGGCTGCAAATTCAAAGTCAATTTCATACTTTTTTTGACTGGTTTAAATTCAAAGTCTAAAACTTCAAAGGTATTTATTCCAATAAAATCACAAGGATCACTTTGAAACGTAGGTAGCTAGGTGAAGTTACGCCTGTTTGCGACCAAGCCTAGAACAATCAGGCAACAAACACGGCTTGGGGTCTATCATTTTTTTCAATGATCCTTTCCTTAAATGCTATGTAGAGCTCCAGTGTGATGCCGATCGAAGAAAGTAAAGGTTCAAACAAAACTAATAATAAAAACCGGCCAAGCGCGAGTCGGGCTCGCGCACGAAGGGTTCCGTACCAATATCTGTAAAAAACGGTACAAAAACACGTTTGTTGTAAGGAAGCCAAACTTAAATATTTATTTTATTCAGTTTTTAGTATTTGTTGTTATAGCGTCAACAGAAATACATCATCTGTGAAAATTTCAACTGTCATGTTCATGAGATACAGCCTGACGGACAGCGGAGTCGTAGAAATAGGGTCCCGTTTTTAGGGTTCTGTACCGAAAGGGTTAAAACGGGACCCTATTACTAAGACTTCGCTGTCCGTCTGTCTGTCCGTCTGTCTGTCACAGGGCTGTATCTCATGAACCATGATAGCTAGACAGTTGACATTTTCACAGATTATGTATTATAGTTGCTGCTCTCACAACAAATATGAACAACAGAATAAAATAAATATTTAAGGGGGGCTCCTATACAACAAACATGATTTTTTTGTAGTTTTAATCATCCGACTCGCACATGGCCGGTTTTTTTTCCTTTGGGTACGAAACCCTAAAAAATACTAGGTAACAGATAGAGATTCGAACTAGTTTTAAAGCCATACATTTTCGGCTGTACAAAAACACCTGTTCTAAGGATTCCCCCTCGACTGTGGCCATCGACGCATCAGCTGTGACGTCGGTTGGAACAGGTGTTGAAGATTGGATAGGTAATATTTGTTTATATTCGAAAACAAATTTTAAGGGACACACACCATTTAAGGCACATCGCCCACACGAGCTAGAGTCGAGGCGGTGCAAGGACGGCACCGCTTGTTCGACAGTGAAGAGTCAAGGCGAGAGCGAACAAGCGGCGCGGGTCCAATAGACGATGTCGTACAAATTACAAAAATCACATAGAAAATGCACTGTCACTTGTTCCCAGTGGATTTTATAAAAATGTAAGGGGTGCTCTAAGAAAGGAATTTCCGAACTTCAACCATTAAGGGGGTGCACAAAGTGATTACACTATGTGATGAAGAAAAAAAATGATAGTGAAATAGGATGACGACTGTAATCCCCAAGTACGGTAGACATCTTCTCAGATCTCCAGGCGCTTAGATCCTTGAATATATCGAAAAGTAGTCAGAAACATTACATGTTGTCCATTACATTTGACCGACATTTAGCATTCCATACGTGACAGGCTGCAAGCCCGTCGCCGCTTACAAGAATACTAAATTGGTGTGATGAAGACCCGTGTAAAAACCGAGATAGTTTGATAAGCTTTGCTTTGTTCATGGCTAGATGGCACTGTATGAAATGTTCAATATTTATTTATATTTTAAGTACCTCGTTTATCAACGATATCGTTATCTCTTATCAGTACAATGGTTGATAACAGCTGGAAATGACAGAAGAGAAACCGCGTTCGGAAATCATTTTAAATAATAACCGGCCAAGTGCGAGTCGGACTCGCGTACGAAGGGTTCCGTTAGAACTTAGCGGGGACAACGGGAATAAACCTTTTTTTTTTAAATTTTGTAGCTAGACAATCTGTCTATTTTTTTTAACTTTTTTCCACTATAAACTTTGTACTGGTAATTACGAACATAACAAAAAAAATATCATCCAAATTGGTCAAGCCGTTTCCGAGTTTTAGCGAGACTAACAACAGATTTAATTTAATTCCCATTGTCCCCACTGATCTTTCTGGTGGGGAAAATGGGAATATAATTCAATTATTTTAATAAATTAAGTTGTCCCCCTCCCCCTTACCTACCCCCCGGTAAGGGGGAGGGGGAACAACATTTCAAAATGAAGTCTGTAGGTCACTAAGTCATTATGAAAGCAGAATTGGCTCATTCTGAGATTTTTTGTTTCATTGTTTTCAAGATTAAAAATTACATAAAAATTCCATTACCCCTTATCTTTTAGTTTTATAAAATGTCTTTATTATCTTTATTACAAAAACAATAATGTTAATAGCATAGTTATGTTAATAGTAATATCATTGAAACTTGAGTTTACCGTTCCAGGTTTAGGGGTATACTGAGAAAGGGATTTCTTACGCAACCCTTAGAGGGGTACAGTGAGAACGAAGAACTGCATGCGAATGAAGTCACACGTGCATTGTTTCAATCTATCTATATAAATAATAAGGGACTTCGTTCCAAAAATTAATCGTCGAAATCGTTTGTACGCGCATAACTTCGGAACGACTGCACTAAATTAGATGATTCATTCATTAATGTGTTTCATAATGTCAGGACAAGGTTTGTATGACAGAAAACTTCGGAAAATCCATCGTTAAATTCGGGTAAAATTGAAAGTGCATTTTTCTATGGGACTATTGAAATTTAATATAATAGGACATCGTCTGTCGGGACAGCCAGTATGTTATAAATAAATGTCATCTAAACAACATTCTAATCATACATTGTTATATAAGATAATCCCATTTGCATCTAAAATGTCAGTTTTGCATAATCTGCAATAAGGAAACATAAAAGTGCAAGTCTTAATACTCTACAATTATGAAGACATATTTTTTTTGTTTGTAATGGATTAACTAAAAAACTACTGGACCAATTTTAATTTTTTTTACATCTATCGATAGCTACATTATCAGCGAGTAACATAGGCTATATTTTATTTTCAAAGAAATTAGAGATCCTTACAAAAATTCCAATAATGTAACCTAAGGTATCAAAAATTTGCCTATAATCTTCATTAGTACAACCAGTCTTATGTTGATCCAAAAGTCGACTACATTATAAGTAGGTCAATTTTAACAGGAGTTAAAAGTGCCTGCGATATAGTTTTCACCCCCTTAGGGGTTG
Organism: Hydriomena furcata; assembly: GCA_912999785.1. Taxonomy (NCBI): domain Eukaryota; kingdom Metazoa; phylum Arthropoda; class Insecta; order Lepidoptera; family Geometridae; genus Hydriomena; species Hydriomena furcata. The sequence goes on from OU538845.1 coordinate 6,505,487, forward strand.
AATGCGCACAATTCCCGTTCTCAGTGTACCCCTAACAACAAAAGAAAGATACTCAACAGATTTCTTGTTTCTAAGACTTACGACTCTGTCTGTGTGTCGTCAGTCATGCAATCTCGTCAGTATTTAGATAAAATATATAAATTCACGTACTTTAAAAAACTTTACACTAACGCAAAAATACACGAGAAAAGGCTCATTATAACGTCATCACTCACCAATAACATAACAAAAACACACTCACTGTACACAATAATAAAATAAAATAAAACACAAAATAAAAGTTTTAAAAACAAAATGGCGCTACGTCCGAACCGGGCCAAAGCGCAAATGTGAATACTAAACTCACTTTTCAAAATCGGAACGCATCGCGGCCATTTTTAGTAGAGCTGTTAGGTCGAGTATGGTAGAGGCATTCTTCCAATTTTATGTTTAAAACTATAATTACAATTGATATTGTAAATATGTGATTGTAATATAAAAAATATATATTTGAATCAATTTTTTAAATTTGACTACATAATTATCGTAAGTTTTAATGTTTTTTTTTAATCAAATTTTTTTTTATGTTTCTCGATGTTAGTGTAGTTTTTGATATGTGAAATATATTTTTTTCTCTACTTAGGTAGGTAGGTAGGTACCCTTAAAACATTTAAATATTGTGTATTAGATGTTATTTATTTCTGTAAATAAAGATTATTTTACCAACTAACGGAATAGAAAAAAAAATAAAATATTAGGTATAATAAATATGAAATCTTTATAATAATTCGTGTTATAATTATTTTACACCATTTTTTAATTGTAACTGTAAAAAGTTTTTATGACAAGAATAAAAAAAAAAACTTTTTTTATATAAAATACCTTTTATAACAAAGAATGTGGATAAACTTAAAATTATTATTGTCAATGAACATAGTTTTGTTTATTAATGAAAGATTCGATTTCTCTACATTCATCCAACTTTAATAACACGCGAGGCTCCAACTATACTGGTTATTAAGCACGTAAATACAAACTTAAGTCTTACAACATGCCTAGTATTTTGAACTCTATTTCGTTAATGATACGGTTTAGATTAGAATTTGTGATGTTATTTTGTATTTTGGTATATTAATACACAATGAAGTTCTAGGTAGTGATAAGATATACAGGTTGTTTTATTTATTTGAATACTAGTAAACCCGCGACAGACGTTGTTCTGTCCAAATTTTAATAATCTCATAGAAAAGCCGTGTTGGCCGAGTGGTATGTACCTCGACTTTCAATCTGAAGGTCGTGGGTTCGAATCACGGCGTGCATCAATGGATTTTTCTATTCGAAAATTTATATGCGCATCAAAAACACGTGCTTACAACGGTGAAGGAAAACATAGCGGCGATGGGCTTGCAACCTGTCACGTATGGAATGCTAACTACTGCAAAATGTGGGCATGTGCCATATATTATGTTTGGACGTGCCTCTGACTACCCCCACTAGACATCTTCAAAGGATCTAAGCGTCTGGAGATCTGAGAGGATGTCTACCGTACTTGGGGATTACAGTCGTGATCTTATTTATTTTTTATTTCATAGAAAAACGCACGTTGCTATGACTACTGATGTCAGATTTATTGCACACCAGCGCCATCTATGCCAAAATCATCCCTTTTGCGTCTTTTTTTAATTTTGGGTATGTTTTTCGTATTTCAAAGAAGTATAATGTTTTATTCGGGCAAATTTGGTCTGCTAGTAATTGGTATGGTTAAAAACAACACTCTGTTAATGGTTGTTCATGTGTGCGTCCTCACCTGTAGCGCACTATGCGTGTGTGTGTGTACAACATACACGTAATAATTATGTCATGCGTGACCGGCACGAATGTAGCTCTACTTCATTATCATTGTATTTTGAACACAAGAAAAATAGGAGAGTCGCAATTCGATTTAAGATGTTTGAGTTGGTCATCCTAATAATATTATAAATGCGAAAGTTTGTGTTATGGGTGCTATGTTTATATCACTACATAGTATAAAGCAAAGTCGCTTTCCGCTTCCCGCGTCTGTATGTCTGTATGTATGTTTGCTTATATCTTTAAAACTACACAACGGATTTTGATGCGGTTTTTTTTAATAGATAGAGTGATTCAGGAGGAAGGTTTATATGTATAATAACATGCTACCCGTGCGAAGCCGGGGCGGGTCGCTAGTTAAAAATAAACGACAAAACGGATTAAGATGAATTTGCTGTAGTATAAAAAATCAGAATAAATAAAGAGGGAATCCGGAAAACCACCTCTAAATGATACAAAAATTAAAAAAGAATGATTTTTGTATAGATGGCGCTGATGTGCACCAAATTAGACGTCTCAGCCCGAAAACATTGAGTTGTCATAACAACGCATTCTACCAAAAAGGTGCTACCTAAGGTCAGTATTCGAAATTTATTTTTTCAAAATCATCTGACATGACACAAAAAATTGGAAGTTATTACGTACGTAGATTTAGGAAATCGATTTTCGACGACTTTATCGTAAAACATTGAAATTCCTGAAATACAAATGAAAATTTTGAAAAAAATAGCCTATGTCCGTTCCAAGACTTTAAACTATCTCTGCGCATAAAATTTCATAATAATCGACCCAGCGGTTTGGCCGTGATAACGTCACAGACAGACAGAGTTACTTTCGCATTTTTAATAACTAGCCGCCCCGTGACAGACGTTGTCCTGTCAAATTTCAATAATCGAATAGAAATGACTGAATGTCTTTAATCTGTGATGGCAGATTTGTTACACACCAGCGCCATCTATACAGAAATCATCCCTTTTGCGTTTTTATATCGTTTTGGGGATGTTTTTTATATTTTAAAGTAGTCTATTATTTATTCGTTCATTATATCTACATCTATAGCAAATTTCAACTTAATCCGTTTTGTCGTTTAGGCCTGATTGAGGTACAAACATACATACAAACTCACAAACTTTCGCATTAATAATATTATTAGGATAGTATAAAAGTATAGATTAGTTAGGTAGAGCATACTTCGAACCCGCACCGGTAGTGTCTCCACGCATGGCCTCTCAAAGAGTTACACATTAACCGACTGCACGGTTCAACTACTGAAGGTTCGATGCCCGGTTTTGAGCATTTCGCAAATTATCTTCTAAACATAATAACATTATGTTTGAGACAATATCCAAAATTTTCAGTAGTTAGCATTCCATACGTGACAGGTTGAACTTGCCCCTGACTACCCTTTAGACATCTTCAAGGAAAGCGTCGTGAGATCTGAGAGGATATCTACCGTACTTGGGGATTACAGTCGTGATCATATTTAATTTATTTACTCATCACAGAATTTGGTATCCAAGCTCAACTGTCTCTCAAAGGCGGCGATGGACTTACCACCTGTCACGTATGCTAAATATTGCAAAATGTAGGTATTGTGTCTATACATGATGTTTGGACATCAGACTACCCCCTTTAGACATTTTTAGGACCTATAAGCGCTCGGAGATCTGAGGGGATGTCTACCGTACTTGGGTATTACAGTCGTGATCCTATTTATTTTAAGTTAATTATTTCGATGTTTTGGTAAATCACTACATAGTATAAAGCAAAGTCGCTCTCCGCTTCCCGCGTCTGTATGTAATATGTATGTATGTCTGTATGTATGTTTGCTTATATCTTTAAAACTACACAACGGATTTTGATGCGGTTTTTTTTAATAAACAGAGTGATTCAAGAGGAAGGTTTATATGTATAATACATGCATAATATAGTAGAGAAACACTGATAATTTTAGAGGTTTCTAATGTGATGTCGTAAATAAACACATTTTTTTGCGCTTACATTGCAAATGCTGGCTGAACCCCACGAGATATATCAAAATAATGTACTACAGTATTGTACACCTTAAAAACGTCTACAAAAAAGTCCACGATGGTATTAGAAATGTCTTACGCACAGCGAAGCGGGCACAGGTCAGCTAGTTAATAATAAGAAAAAAATTCTTATATCTTCCCTGTAACTGTTACTATGTGGGCGGGAGAATTTATCAGTTATTGCCCCCCCTAAAAAAATTGATACTTAATGTTTGTGCCCAGTAGGTCAAAGTTAAGTAAATGATGAGTTGTCCATTCGTCTGTAAAGTGTATGTTTGGCCGCCCCCTGAACTTGCTGCCCAGAGCATGCCCCCCCCTAGATCCGGGGCTGATTCATCCCCAAAAGGGGCGCAGCAGGGTTTAAAGTCTGTTCAATAACTTTACATGAACGAAGTCGCGTGGTTTTCCACTAGTTCTATATGATTTCGTATTATACTGGGAGATCGATCTTTCATTCTGAAGGTCGTGGGTTCGAGTCCCGGCCATGCATCAATGATCTGGAACATTCATTCTAAACAAAAGAATTGTAATGATTCTTGTAAACAGATAATGATGGCCTTGTGAGGATTTCAAAATTTGGAAAGCGTTTCGGTCGTCATTTAAATTGAACTCATTGCCTCCCCACCCCCTGTATCATAATTCAGGGTGGGATGGGGTGGGGGGGTGATTGAACTTATTTCTCCCCACCCACCCCCGGTATTTGCGTCTGAAGCACGCACTGATCCATAACAACCCTGGGAACTTTATTGCTAAGGGGTAGGTAGCTATTAACATTTCACTCCTTTCCCACGTATTCAAGTAATTAACTAATGATTTAAAAAAAAACCCTATCAAGTGCGAGTTGGACTCGCGCACGAAGGGTTCCGTTAAAAAAACGACAAAAAAACACGTTTGTTGTATGGGAGCCCCACTTAAATATTTACTTTATTCTGTTTTTAGTATTTCTTGTTATAGCGGCAACAGAAATACATAATCTGAGAAAATTTCATCTGTCTAGCTATCACGGTTCATGAGATACAGCTTTGTGACAGACAGACGGACAGCGAAGTCTTAATAACAGGGTCCCGTTTTGCCCCATTGCGTACATAACCCTAAAAACACCTAACTGTCATAAAGCATGTCGATTATCACAGTACAATGAATCAAAGAGAATAGCTACATAATTAAAATTGGGTGATATTTGGGTTAGCTGGAAGAAAATGTTTTGGCATTAAAGCCACCTTTTGGTTTATAATTTTGTAAGTGCAATTAAAATCACTATCACTACATAGTATAAAGCAAAGTCGCTTTCCGCTTCCCGCGTCTGTATGTATATATGTATATATGTTTGCTTATATCTTTAAAACTACACAACGGATTTTGATGCGGTTTTTTTTAATAGATAGAGTGTTTCAGGAGGAAGGTTTATATGTATAATAACATGCTACCCGTGCGAAGCCGGGGCGGGTCGCTAGTATTACATAAATAATACAATTTTCAGTAACGCCTATTTTTTTCCGATAGCAAAATTCTTAGCCTCACTTTTGCGATATTAGTTATAAAAGGCGCCCATTATAAATCAAACAATTTATTTTAGTAACGGAGTGCGATCTTAAAATAACAAGGTTTAAGAATGATGACTAAAGATTTTTTAAAATACTAGCTGGTCCGGGCTTCGCACGACTGGTACCTAGATAATAAGTAGCCTATGTGTTATTCTGATGTATAAGCTATATTACTGTAAAGTTTCTTTTTAATCCGTTCAGTACTCACATACTTTCGCATCATCACTACATAGTATAAAGCAAAGTCGCTTTCCGCTTCCCGCGTCTGTATGTATGTATGTATGTTTGCTTATATCTTTAAAACTACACAACAGATTTTGATGCGGTTTTTTTTAATAAATAGAGTGATTCAAGAGGAAGGTTTATATGTATAATACATGCATAATATAGTACAGAAACACTGATAATTTTAGAGGTTTCTAATGTGATGTCGTAAATAAACACATTTTTTTGCGCTTACATTGCAAATGCTGGCTGAACCCCACGAGATATATCAAAATAATGTACTACAGTATTGTACACCTTAAAAACGTCTACAAAAAAGTCAACGATGGTATTAGAAATGTCTTACGCACAGCGAAGCGGGCACGGGTCAGCTAGTTTATAATAATAGTAGGATTTACCTACTTGATTAAGTAAAAGATGAACAGATGAATAACATAAATACAATTATTGATGAGCCAGGTTTCAAGGACGGATATAGATCAATTAGATTTAATTGAGATTACAGATACCTAATCATAATCCAATAAAATGTGTCAATTGTCAATTCAATGCGAAAAAAAAACTAAATAATAACAATAGTCATGTGACAGTTATTACACAGTAATTAAAAAGAAACACGTGGACATAGACAATGATAAGACTGTTCAGTTTGTTTTAATTTTAGCAATCCTTGGTAAAATTGTTGATCCTTTTTCTTCTTCTAACTTAAGAGCTGTGCTCTTGTCGGTGTAATTGATGCAGCTCTCTCCATCTATTTCTCTCCAGTGCCGTCTCTTTAACTTCCTTATACGACACGACAGCTATTTTCTCCTTTATCTCGCTCATGTAGCTTATTCGTGGCCTTCCTCTTCCTCTCTTCCCTTCCATTATAGTCTTTATAAAACTGTCGTGCCGTATAAGCTGGCCAACCATCTTCCCTCTTCTGTTCTCAATCGTTGTTAATAGGATCCTTTTTTCCTGTATTCTACGTAAAACCTCTATATTTGTAATTTTTTCTGTCCAGCTTATCCTTTCCATCCTTCTCCAGCACCACATTTCGAAAGCTTCTAGGATCTCCCTATCTCTCTGGGTCATTGTCCAGGTCTCACACCCATACAGCGTTGCCGTTGAAAAAGGAGGGTCTCATTTCGATGCGTATATTTTTTTTTAAATCTTTTTTTCTTAAATTGTGTTGCGAATTGGTCGTGTCGCACGGGTGGTAGGTACCTGGATAAAAAGTAACCTATTTTGCGTGAAAGAGTAATAAACACACACAATCACTCACAAATTTTCGCATTCAAATATTACCTAGTAGGACTAACACCCAGACACAAAACAAACATCTATGTTTATCACATAAATTCAAATTCAAAAATCATTTATTTCAATAAAATCACAAGGATCACTTTGAAACGTTTAAGGAACTAGGTGAAGCTACGCCGATTCCACGCGACCAAGCCTAGAAGAATCAGGCAACAAACACGGCTTGGGGTCTACCTTTTTTTAATGATCCTTTCCATAATGCTATGTAGAGCTCCAGTGTGATGCTAATCGAACAAGGTGAAGGCTCAAACAAGAATAATAATTAAAAGTACTACTCAAATGTTTATCCTAGGTGGGAATCGAACCCACAACAGTGCAGGAGGCAGAGATACTATCAACTGAGCTAGTAATCAAATTTTTCTAGGCTTGTCATGAGGAACTGGCTAGCTTGACACTAGCTTGTCACAAGCTTGACACGAATTTGACGCTTGCTAGTCAAGAGATTGACAGATTCTCACGGTAATAATTATTATTCTGGAAATTAATCGCATTTATAACCATTCATTATAAGTAATAATAATTACAGACTTGTGCTAAAGATTAGCAAATTAATGACTTTTTTAATTAAGGTATAGGCACTTGACATTTTTGTTATTTTAGGGCTGAGTCTACCCGGATAAGACGGAAAAAGTGATAAAACTGCATTATCTTGAAAACTATATTATCACTACATAGTTTAAAGCAAAGTCGCTTCCCGCTTCCCGCGTCTGTATGTATGCTTATATCTTTAAAACCACATAACGGATTTTGATGCGGTTTTTTTTATAGATAGAGTGATTCAGGAGGAAGGTTTATATGTATTAAACCCGTGCGAAGCCGGGGCGGGTCGCTAGTTATATTATATTATATTGTATACTACTATACATTATTCATCATCCTAAAACTAAAACTAAAAAGTGTTGCGATTTTAATCGCCCGTGTAGGAACGAAATCAAAGCTTCACAAGTTCAACAAAAATCATATTAAAATGAGCACAATTATGAATTTTTCACACTACAGTTAATATAAACTTGTAATGTCGAAACAGACGAACGTAGACGTTGCGATAGTCACTTATATTGTGGATAAATAGTTTTGATACTTTAACTTTACTTAACTTTGGTAGATAATCCTACTAATTGACTGGCCTTACAGCTTCAGTCGGTAGTAACTCTGCCTTCTGCGCTGTGGGTTGTGGGTTCTATCCCTACCCAGGGCAAATATTTGTGTGATGAACATAGATATTTGTTGTGTCTGGGTGTAGTATATATTTACAAAAAAAAAGTATGTAAGTATTCTATCAGTTATCTGGTTCCTATAGTACAAGCTTTGCTTAGTTTGGGGCTAGATGGCGCTGTGTGTAAAGTCCGCTAATATTTATTTATTATTTTATTAATCCTACTAATATAAATGAGAAAGTTTGTGAGTGGTGTGTGTGTTTGTTACTCTTTCACGCAAAACTAAACGGATTTAAATGATGATTTAAAGTATCAAGATGTTTTTACCGTTATATAAACCCATAGTTTTATACGTACGAAATGGTGAGAACCGTAATCTAGGGTTTGGGGCAACAAGACCTTGAAACTTGGGAAAAGTGGCTACTTACCAATATTTCCGGGAAGATTTGTGACAAAGATGGTAATTGTTACTGACTTAAATTTCGTAAAAACGATCTCACTTTGTTAAGTCTAAGTTAGCGTATCCTCAAAATGACAGTTCTCAGATTTCTATCAACAGTATTGCCACCTGGGAAGTGTTGGAAAAGGCGCTATGAAATAATAGGGGATGAAAGTTTGTATGACACTCTGCCATTTTTTATTTGAAACAAATGAAACGTGTTAATTAATTTCAAAATATAAAATAATTAAACATGATTATATAGATATAAGGGCTTTTTGAATTTCATCCCTTGACGGGGTAAAAAGGGGTGTTAAAGTTTGTATGACAAATTCGTTGTTTATTATTAAAATAACTTGAAATTTAGTATTTATGCTCTTCAATACCATTAACGAAACACGTGTTTAAGTGCTTTTTGATTTTCATCCCTTAACGGGGTAAAAAAGGGCGTTAAACTTTATTATTGAACTTTGCACTTTTATGCACAGAAATCGGAATGAAAAATTGTAAAATTCTAAAAACTAAAAGTGCTTTTTTCTATGTGATTATTTAAATTTATATAAGGGTGAGTTACCAGTTACGAGGAGCTATGGAGCTGTGCGATGCGGACCAATGACAGCACTCAAATATTCGAGTTTTATAAAATCGAGCGCAGTCATTGGTTCTCTCCGCACAGTACAGCAGGGTGATTTTGTAAGAAATGATTATCATCTAGATTGGTCGTCTGTCCAATAATTATTGGCAATAAATCACCTAGGCTCCGCCCACTGAAGGCCATCGAAAACTTTCGATCTATTTACGATTCGTTCATCCAGAAGTTCTATTACTGTCAGTAGGATTGATTATGATAAATAGAGTGAAATATGTTAAAAACGATACTAGTGATATTCTTAAAAAAATATATTATTTATACTGCAATAGATATTGATTAATATTTCCATGTTTTCCTTTAATATTTTTCGTCGTGGTTTAAATTATCTATCTTTCAAAATTAATAACGGAACGTAAGAACGAATGGTTTATATGTGTTACAGTTATTTTTTAATTTTAAACAAATTTTACACATCGACACACACACACATCGAAAATGTTAACTTGAGAGGTATTGCATTCGTTTGACGTATAGACGTTCAATTGTTCACCATAGAGTGAATGATTTTTAATAGTTACTATGAAAAGTGTACAGATTAGGTATTCTGTAACATTAGGTATATTGCATTCAACACCATAACATGATAATCATTTCTTACAAAATCACCCTACAGTATTTTGTAAAAAACATGATTATCATGTTATGATGTTGAATGCAATACCTAATGTTAGAGAATACCTAATCTGTACACTTTTTATATGAACTATTCACTGTTTATCTATACCTACGCGTCTGCGTAGGTATTGTATTGGAAGCGTAGGTATGGGTGCCTAAACAGCATAAAAAGCGTAGGTATTATGGCATTCAGTACCAATAAATATTGGTATGAATATCATAACATGATAATCATACAAACTCACCCTTTTATACGAGCTGTTAATATTGACACTCGACATTTAATAACTTTATGATATAACCCCATGTTAAAGCAAAATATTAAAAAAAACTTACCCTCGTATTCAAGAACGACACTATGGGAACACGCACCCACAGTGGACGAAATCTTTTTTCATAAAAATCACTTTATGTGTTGAGCGACACTGCATAGTCTGACTAGAGGCACATTGTCGTGTGCCTCTAGCCAAAGTTGACCTCTAAAGGCACACGGTAGCGTGCGCCATAGTGCCGCTCAACACATAAAGTGATTTTTATGAAAAAAGATTTCGTCCACTGTGGGTGCGTGTTCTCATAGTGTCGTTCTTGAATACGAGGGTTAGTATCCTTTCTTATTGCAACCGTAGAATCCTACACCTTTCAAATTTCAAGTTTCTAGGAACAGTGCGTTCATAAATTCAAATTCAAATTAAAAAATCATTTATTTCAATAAAATCACAAGGATCACTTTGAAACGTCTTAGGAACTAGGTGAAGCTACGCCGATTCCACGCGACCAAGCCTAGAAGAATCAGGCAACAAACACGGCTTGGGGTCTACCTTTTTTTTAATGATCCTTTTCTTAAAGCTATGTAGAGCTCCAGTGTGATGCCAATCGAAGAAGGTGAAGGCTCAAACAAGAATAATTATTAAAAGTACTACTCAAGTACGTCAACAATAAAAAATAATAATAATAACAATAACTAAAGAGCCTCCGCACAAATTCAAAAAGCAGCACACGCTACACTTGTTTTAGAAATAAAACTTAAAGATAAAATAACTATTTGCTTAAAAATAATTAAGGTAGACAAATGTACATACATAGTAGTGTAACATACATAGATCAGTCAGTCAGTCATTAACGTTTTACATATCACTACATAGTATAAAGCAAAGTCGCTTTCCGCTTCCCGCGTCTGTATGTCTGTATGTATGTTTGCTTATATCTTTAAAACTACACAACGGATTTTGATGCGGTTTTTTTTAATAAACAGAGTGATTCAAGAGGAAGGTTTATATGTATAATACATGCATAATATAGTAGAGAAACACTGATAATTTTAGAGGTTTCTTATGTGATGTCGTAAATAAACAAATTTTTTTGCGCTTACATTGCAAATGCTGGCTGAACCCCACGAGATATATCAAAATAATGTACTACAGTATTGTACACCTTAAAAACGTCTACAAAAAAGTCAACGATGGTATTAGAAATGTCTTACGCACAGCGAAGCGGGCACGGGTCAGCAAATTTAGATTAAGAATAGTTTTTACCCGCGACATCGTCCTCGTCCGCGTATATTCAGGAAATTAAAAACTCCAACTGTGGTCAAAAATAGACCACCAATAAGGAACATCTTACACGACCTCAAAACCGAAAGTACCCTTTACATAGCAAAATTTAGGGTACAATAATCCACAATCTGACCTTTTAAATAGTAATTTCTATAATTGTTACAAGCCAAAGGCGAATTTTATGATCACGAAGATGTTCGACATTGGTTTCCATTACTCAAGTCCAGTCCATTTTATGTTCCCACGGTCTGTGATAGATGAGATGGTTCTCACAGAAAAATATCTTATGCGAAACTTTATTTGATAAAACTCTGTACCAAGATGTTGTGTTTTAATCCGACTATTAATTACGTTTAAAATAAGTTTTTTTGTAAATATATTTTAAAATGATTTTTTTATAAATTCTAGTGCTCTAGTACTCGTCAATAATCCAACGAGCCCAAACACGACGTGGTTATGTTTTGTTGTTAGACAATTCCTATGGCTACATTCGAGCTCCATCATCAGACCAGCTCGTTAGTACCATAATTTTATATTGTCATTGGAGATTGATAGGTATGCGAAGTTTTAACTCAATCCGACTATTTACTGAGAAGTTCAGTTTAACAGCTCCTGACTCCATCATCAGATCAGCTCGCTGTCACCATATATCGAATCGTCACCGAAGTTACATAAGTATGCGAGTCAAAATTGAGTTGCAAGATATATAATTATGGAATACATACGAGTACATTGCAAGTTAAATAAAAGTGTGCAAAATCTAAAAATATAACCGACTTCATGTTGTTATAAATTGAATTGAATAAGTCCAATACAAAATTTCATTCCCTATTTCTTCACCCATAAAAGTGGTATTTTTTACTCAAATTTAAATGTTTAATTCGTTCAATCAAGTTTTTAATTTAGATATTTTCTATGACTCTAAAGTATTTTTTTGGCAATACGGTAGACAGACAACTTCTCAGATCATCAGGGGCTTAGATCTTTGATTTTGTCTAAAGGGGTAGTCAGAGGTATTCCCTGTAGGTATATTCCAAATTATTAAACAGTATACAGAATTAAAATGAACAAATCCATCTGCGAGCTAAGTTTAAGTCCAATTCTTTTCCTTAGTCTAGTCCTAAGCAAAATTAAAAGAAGAACACAATCTCTTAGGTCTTAATTTCAACTTTTGAGACCTAAATCTATCAAAAGCCTCTCCAAGGTCAATGTAGCCTTTAAGGTAATCCATTCAATGACCTAAATAATGTACCTAAAGGGCTTAAATGTCAGAAGACGGTCAAGAGAATGTCCATTCTCCGCTTTAAAAATAATAGTGTTATTGCAAGATGTGTTGAAAAATCTTCTTAATTTTGTCATATTAAGTGGCTGGTCGCTCTTAATACTGCTGCTACACGGGCAATTTTTTATACGACTTCAAACCAAATATAATGTTTGGATGTGCCACTGGTTAACCTCTTTAGACATCCTTAAGGATCTGAGCGTCTGAAGATTTGAGAGGATGTCTACCGTACTTGGGGATTACAGTCGTGATCTTACTTCATCTTTTTTGGGGTTTTTTAATAAGGGTCTCAATTAAATTGTACTTTTTTCATGTTTGTTACCTCAGGACTTTGTTATTAACCGATTTGGAAAGTTATTTTTTTGTGTTGGGAGGATACTTCCCGTTTGGTCCCATTTAAATTTGAAGAATCGATTATCCAATCGACGCGGTCGCGGGATAAAGCTAGTAGGCATAAAATAAGCAAAGCTTTTAGGTACAATGGGAACTAGATATTATACTTATATTTATACTTTTTATTGTTTTAATTTAATTTTTTATTATATAATTGAATCAATTATATACTATTATTTTTCTTGACAATACTGTTATTTAAAATTGCTACATATGTATGAAAAATGTGTTATGTTTAAATGAATTTTAAACAAAATATGTGTCGTGTTATATATGTAATTAATTAAATAAATGATTATTGATTACTTTTTTAGGGTTCCGTACCCAAAGGGTAAAACGGGACCCTATTACTAAGACTTCGCTGTCCGTCTGTCAGTCACAGGGCTGTATCTCATGAACCATGATAGATAGACAGTTGAAATTTTCACAGATGATGTATTTCTGTTGCTGCTATAACAACAAATACTAAAAACAGAATAAAATAAATAATTAAGTTAGGCTCCCATACAACAAACGTGACGTTTTTTTCCCGTTTTTTATAGAATAATACGGAACACTTTGTGCAAGAGTCCGACTCGCACTTGGCGGGTTTTTTTTATACATACATACTTTTAATACATATAACAAACATCTAAGTTCATCACACAAATGTTTGTCCTGTCCTGTCTCAAAACTACTACAAACTGAGCAGGGATTCGTACCCACATCATCTTTAAACCACCCCACTATGCCATCAGCGATTCTAACCTACCTCCTTTTTCCCCCGCAAACTTATTACTTGAAATATTCCAGTAGCTAGATGAACACAAGTAATAATTTAATTGTTTGAATATTGTGTGTTGCAGGCAACGGTGACCGGTGTCGTGGGAAATGCAATAGAGTTAGGTGGATACGACTTTCAATCGTACATCGTTTGAACCCGTGTTTTATTAAAGTGTATTTTTATTGTTCCCAACTTCAATAAAAACGGAACTCTTATGGTCTGCGCACATTGGTGGAGGAGATCGCGAAGGATTTAAAATTGATCACTTTTGAAATACTAGCTAACCGTGACAGACGTTCTGTCAAATTTCAATAATCGAATAGAAAAGACTAAATGTTTTTAGTCTGTGATGTCAGATTTGTTGCAAACCAGCGCCATCTATACAGAAATCATCCCTTTTGCGTTTTTATATCGTTTTGGGGATGTTTTTCATATATTAAAGTAATCTATTATTTATTCGGGCATTATATCTACATCTACAGCGAATTTCAACTTAATCCATTTTGTCGTTTAGGCCTGATTGAGGAACAAACATACATTCAAACTCACAAACTTTCACATTTATAATATTATTAGGATATTAGGATTAGGATTGCGATTGAATAACTATTAAATTATATTTTTAAATACATATTTTGTTAAATCGCAAGTAGGTAAATCATCTTATAAAATGATGATGGGTTTGCGAACCTGTTACCTACAATATGTTACTAAAATAAAATGTTGTTTAAATTGTGACTACTCCTATTAGACTTCTTCAAAGATAATAATAATATTAAAAATAAAAAGTTTAATAAAGAACCAAAAACTTAGAAAACAGTAGGTAAGTACTTTGAAATATTGCTAGGTGTAGTAAAATAATAATTGGTAGGTACTGTTTAAATATTATAGGATCCTTTTGGAGATCTGAGAGGATGTCTACCGTACTTAGGGATTACAGTCGTGATCTTATTTAATTTTTTTATAGTATGACTTGGCTTATCCACATGAATTTTACCTCTGATATATAACTCCAATTCACCAACATTCTCGCTTCAGTCGCGCGCGCATTGTTTTAGAGTGTGTTTGTGTGTTTGTGGTATGTACTTACTTATAATAAACTTAAAATTTTACATAAAATTAATAATAAATATAATTAGGATAAATAACTTAATTCTGTTTTTTTTTTAAATACTTCATAATTGTAATTTTTTTTATGTAACTTTTTCTTAATAGTACTTACCCAACTGCAAAAAAGGGGAGATTTTTTATTCAATTGTATTTTTTTAATTTGTTACCTCAGAACCCCGAAATTTATTAACCGATTTGTTTTTTTATTTTATTTAAAGGGGACCTAACGGGAAATACTATATTTCCCGTTTGGTCCCATTTAAATTTGAGGGAAAAAACCGCCTCTAAATGTGCAAAAAATCAGGGATCGAATTTTGTATTGGACTTATAATTATTGGCTAATGTATGTATGAGGAATGTAATAATTATATGTGTTAAAGTATTTGTTTTAGGACATTCTATTTTCGCTATTATCCCTTGTTGCTGCATTTCTGTTAATTTATTTTTTACTTGTTCTCTGATTGCTATTGGTAGTTTACGTGGTGGATGTATTACTGGCTGGGAATTCTCTTTTAATTGAATCTTGTATTCTCCAGGTAAACATCCAACCCCTTCAAATATGTCTTCAAATTTACTTAATAAACTATTCGACCAACAATCTACTGACAAAAATCTTTGTACTAACTTTAACTCTTCACAAGCATTTTTATTTAAAACTGGTACCGAATCAACATCAGCCACTATAAATTTTAAGAAATAAAATTGTTGCTTATATTCTGCCTTCAAATAACATTTTCCAATCACGACTATTTGACTGCCTGAGTAGCCTAGAAGTTTTATAGAAGTTTTCGTTAAAACCATTTATCGCTACAGTGTGTCAGATTACATTTTAAAAAATTTACCTGATCGTTGGCTTCCCCATGAACGTCCTTACTAACAAACATTGTAGTCGGTTTTGTTTTTAGTTTTTAAAACATAATTATTTATGAACATTAACTTATTTATAAAATAAAATGAATAGGATCACGACTGTAATCCCCAAGTACGGTAGACATCCTCTCAGTTCTCCAGGCGCTTAGATCCTTTGAAGATGTCTAGTGGGGGTACTCAGATGCACGTCCAAACATTATATTTGGCACATGCCCACATTTTGCAGTAGTTAGCAATCCATACGTGACTGGTTGCAAGCCCATCGCCGCTTATAAGAGCCATTACTTAGCTTTTACGTAATAATCACGTATCAGAGATGAAAATAGTACTTAGAAGTAAGTATACAGTTAATAGGCGTGAAATGATTATAAATACCTACGTAACCAAAATTAATATTAAAATCATTTACGAGTAATAACTAGTTTCCGCCCGTGACTTTGCCTTGTACCTTGATATAGTTTTTTTCTGTTTTTAAAACCTGAACCTTTCATCCAACCGAAAACACAAGGGGGGTTAATGCCAAAACTGACACTTTTACTATACAAAAAGTGTCAAAAAGTGTTTTGACATTTGATACGTTGTCGATACGATAGTGGTTCGTGCTCAGGCCAAAGTAGCTATACATTTAAATAAATAAATAAATATTGGTGAACATTATCGCAGCGCCATCTAACTCCAAATTAAGCAAAGCTTGTACTATGGGAACTAAGTTAACTGATAGAATACTTAAATACGTTTTTTTTTCCTAATAAAAACCAAACTTCTGAATTCAAACTTTACATTTTACTGCAAAATGTGGACATGTGCCAAAAGTAATGTTTGGACGTGTCTTTGACGACCCCCCTACTTAAGACACCAAGAATCTGTGCGCCTAGAGATCTGGGAGTATATCGGTACGGTCGTGATCCTATTTATTTTGTTTTTAATTATCCTTATACACCTTGTATTATATATTTAGTTGTCAAAATATGACAGTTAAACGAGCAGTTTATCAACTGTCTAAAACTGACGGCTGGTATTACAAACAGTCGCAAAACACGCTAATTACATTGTAGGTGTACGTTATACGACTAGGACGTTGTAGACGTAACCACTATATATTTACTTCCTAATTTCATTTCAAAGCGTGTAAGCGCATTTACATATTCATTAAATACTTAGATTAGGTACATTCATAATGAAATAAACAGTAATTTGATTTATAAACATAAAAAATCTTTTTGAGTCAAGGAAAGGTATTAGTTTTAGGGTTTTACCCAAACGGTAAAAACGGGTAAAAACCCTATTACTAAGACTTCGCTGTCAGTCTGTCTGCCACAAGGCTTGTATCTCATGAACCGTGATAGATAGACAATTAAAATTTTCACAGATGATGTATTTCTGTTGCCGCTATAACAACAAATACTAAAAACAGATTAAAATTAATATTTAAGTGGGGCTTTCATGCAACAAACGTGTTTTTTGCCGTTTTTTATAGATAATACGGAACCCTTCGTGCGCGAGTCCGACTCGCACTTGGCTGGTTTTTTTGATTATGAAAGAGTTCTGAGGTAAAAAAAATAACATGCTGAATGCTTAACCGTGTCATACCATAAAAAAAACTCGCCAAGGATAGTTTTTCACTTTGCCCCGTGAACCGTAAAGTACCCAATGACATGTATTGTTTATCACTGGGATTGCTCCAACTCGCTCTATTAATAATAATTAAGATTCATTTTGTATTAAAAATAAATACAAATACTTAAAAAAAAAAAAAAAACAATGAACAAAATTAAATTAAACTTAACTAAATTTGACGATTTATTAAAATATCATTAAAATTCTAAATGATCCAAGTGGGATCATTTAGAATTTTAATGAATAAATGTTTTTTTTATTTGATTTGATTTGATCATTTTTGTATGTAAATGATGATTACTTATCTTGTAAGGTTGAACTACAAACAAAATCGTTAATTATACTATTTTTAACAGACGATAAAATATGAGGTTCTCAATTTTTCAACATAAATAATAATAAATAAATATTGGCGGACTTTACACACAACACCATCTAGCCCCAAACTAAGCAAAGCTTGTACTATGGGAACCAGATAACTGATCGAATACTTATTTACTATTTTTGTAAATACATACATAACATACACAGTAACACCCAGACACAGAAGAAACATCTATGTTCATCACACAAATGTTTGGCCTGGGTGGGGATCGAACCCACAACCTACAGCGTAGAAGACAGAGTTACTACCAACTAAGCTATGAGGCCAGAGACATGTATATTTATAAATGACAGCCTGTTGATCCGTTTTCGATGATTATTTATCTATTGTGTAGGGAATAGTCCCAAGTTGGTCCCATTTTAATTATAATTATTTATGTAGGACTAATAATTTCTTCATAAAACTTAAAAAATATCAATTCTGACTTTTCGATTGGTCAAAACATCTTCGTAGGTTTACTTTTTAGTTTTTAGGGTTCCGTACCCAAAGGGTAAAATCGGAACCCTATTACTAAGACTTCGCTGTCCGTCTGTCTGTCTGTCTGTCCGTCTGTCTGTCTGTCTGTCACAGGGCTGTATCTCATGAACCGTGATAGCTAGACAGTTGAAATTTTCACAGATTATGTATTTCTGTTGCTGATCTAACAACAAATACTAAAAACAGAATAAAATCAATATTTAAGGGGGGCTCCCATACAACAAACATGATTTTTTTGCCGTTTTTATAGATAATGGCACGGAACCCTTCGTGCGCGAGTCCGACTCGCACTTGGCCGGTTTTTTAGTTATGGTCAGCCGATTCAATCTATCACGATCGGGGGAACAAGGAAACAGATCGAAAACCACAAACATTAAGAAACTGTCAGTCTCACAAGTATCATTGCTTGATCAGTTTGACCTGATTATGGTCAAACACTTGACCGTATCATGATTTACGTCATTGATTCATAAAAGATTTTAACACACTTAAAAAAAAAGGAGTTGGTATTCAAGTTTGTAGTCTTTTTTTAATGTTTACCTCAGATCTCCGTTATTTATTACCTGATTTGTGTTTTTTTTATTTTGGTTTTGAGGATATAATTCCCGTTTTGTCCCACTTCAATTTGAGGAAAAAATACCAACTCAAAAGATGGAAATAATATATAAAATGAAATTGGATCACGACTATAGACTATAAACTATAACCACGGTAGACATAATCTCAGATGTCAAGGCGCTTAAATTCTTTGAAGATGTCAGAAGCGCGTCCAAATCACATTCAAAAACGGCTTCAAAAACGGCACGGTGAAAAAATAAGGAATGAAATTTGGTATTGGACTTATAGCAACATGAAGTCGAGATATTGTTTTTAATTTTAAATAAAGTAATTATATATAAAAAATATTAATATTCTAATAGGTAAAATACTTAAATACTTTTTTTTGAAAATACATACAGAAGAGATTGTAATACACAGATATAGAACACAAATGTTTGACCTGCGGATCAAACCTGCTACAGCGTTGAAGGCAGAGTTGCTACCCTAGGATATAGACCCTAAAACAAGGGGTTGAGGGTCATTTGCAATCACCAAATTGCCCAACATAATCTGTAGTTCACATAGAATCATCTTATAGTTTTGAAACTAACCATTAGATATTGCAAAATGTTTATTACTGGCTTGTAAAGAGTGGTCAAAGATGGTATCTTTCTCCCACGATATTTGTTAACAGAGACTGTATTATAATCATGATTTGTGGATCTTGACACGCCTTTAGTTTTAACAACTACTAGAGGGGTAGGCAGACAACACGGCTACGATCCTGACATACTTCTTTTGCTTCATTCACTCTCATCACATTCATCATGCACATCGTTTAGAGTGCTATTGAACTGGCCTTTTTTCAAAACGACCATTTGGTCCAAGTACACTCACACTCGGAGTTTTAACAGTTATAAAGAGAATAATAATTAGGCTTTTTTGCTATGCGCAGCTTTATTGCAAGTTCACTTCACTGATAATCGTGATGGGTTTCAACTGTCAAAATCCAATGGTCTTCTGGGCTAAAATGTAGTTGAATAAAGTATCAAGAAATTACACTATCTAAGTGACAAGATGGTACAATTGACATCGTTTTTACCAAAGTTTTTTTTTTTAAGTATTATTATTCAAAAGAGTTTTAATACATAATTTAACAAAACGCCAAATTGTTTTTAATTATTGAAACGTTCTACAATGTTAACTGAAATAAATAATATGGAAAACTAACAGATCGAAGCAAAAAATAATGAAAAAATAATATTTACAGTGCGGTCGTGTAGTAAGTGGGAACGTAAAAATATGTTTGTATCAATACATCATCACTTTTTTCTCCTTTTACCACTTAATGTGGGGTCGGCACAACATGTTGCGAAAAGGATTTGGCTTATGTTTTACAACCGGCTGCTAACCCCTGTGCTGTCCGGGCTCGTCCACTTACTAAAGGCTCCGGCCCAGCCTGGTCTAATATAAATATAATAACTACTGTCTACATTAAAACTAAGATTTGAAACTGCCATGATAAAAATAAAATAAATTATTCAAAGCCCGGTGTCACGGTTGCACGATTTTCCGTTAGCTAAAATGTCCTCTAATCAGATACTTATAAAAGCCGTTGAATAAACACAAAACTATTTGAAAACCTGTCAACAAGTGATAAGACAAATAAATCATCTAATGGAGTCCATACTTTGGCTAAAAAGACGAGTAAAATGAATGCAGAATAGTTTTTTCTTAATAACCGCAAAACATACAGTTTTGTTTTTTATGACAAATAACTTAAGGATATTCTAGATAAATTATAGACAGAAACACGATTGGTAAAACTTTTCTCAATAGATTTATTTTCCAAAGTTGGCTCTTCAAAAACACTAGTTTCGTTTTTAATTAAAACTATGAATAAACAGTTTATTTTTATATAATTCGTTAGATAGTGTGACTAGCTAAGTAAATTATAGACAGTTTCTTTACATGTTTGATGGATTCAAGATAATGCAGTTTTATCACTTTTACCGTCTTATCCTAATTCATCATTTCACATATCGACTAACTTTCTGATTTAGAATATTAGCAGGAAAGTAGGATTTGTTTAAAAAGTACTTACTTAAGTATATAAATGTTGTTTTCAAACTATACTTAGTAGGTATGTGTGGTGTATTCTTAATGTCTGATAGAGACAAGTCTACTTTCAAAATTTGAAAGTTTAACCTTGCATTTTCAAATATTAAAAACAATAATATAATTTTGAAATGTATAAATGGTTCGTGTATAAACGACATTCCAGTTTCATCTCGAATTATACTTTCGTAACACAATTTTGAGCTTCTGTTGTAAGTAATTATTATTAAAACATCCTTTGCAATAGCAAAGAGATTATTACTGGCCTCACAGCTCAGTTGGTAACTCTGCCTTCTGCGCTGTAGGTTGTGGGTTCGATCCCCACACGGGACAAACATTTGTGTGATGAACATGGATGTTTGTTCTGGGTCTGGGTGTTAATATGTATAATAAGTATGTATTTACAAAAAAACAGTACATAAATATTCTATTAGTATTCTAGTTCCCATTGTACAAGTTTCGCTTTGTTTGTGGCTAGATGGCGTTGTGTTATAATGTTCACCAATATTCATTTATTATTCTATTTTTTTACCCTTAGAGGTGATATTTTTTCCTCAAATTTAAATGGGACCAAACGGGAATTATATCCTCCCAACCAAAAAATAAATTTCCAAATCATAAATAAAGTTCTGGGGTAACAAACATAACTTAAGAACTGACTTAAGAACCTCTTGAATGAAAGAATCTTTTTTAAAGTTGGTTATAAATTTATACAAAATCAATAGACTCCCATTAAATGCATGTAATCTTGATACAACTTGTACACTTCCCACGGTTGGGGAAACAGAGCTGTAAACTTCCACATTGTAACGCGTTTTTTGTCTGTCTGACGGCTTGATTGGCTCTGTGATTTAGTTAGGTAAATCCTTGTATAGGCTTTAATTATACCTGATAAATTTTTAGTGCGCGTGCGATTTGACAGCGCATTGCGATTTACGTTTAAAAAACTTAAAACAAAACCGACTTTATGTTATAATTCAAATACAAAATTTTATTCCCTATGATTTCAACCTTAGAGGTGGTATTTTTTCCTCAAATATAATGGGACCAAACGGGAATTAAATTTATACAAAAAAAAAAAAAATCCTAATCGGTTATTGAATAAACATAAAACTAAATACAACCGACTTTAAGCTCCTCCTTTTTTTTGAAATTGGTTAAAACAAATTTTGTCTCTTGATTTTTTCAATAGATAAAAACTATACGCTTCAACGAATCGTATAGTTCGGCTGTCTATCCATAACGATGATTTCTGGCCATGATCTATGCCACCTTGGTACCTCAGCTTCATACAAACACAATTCGGACTTATGAGAACTATAGTTACCACAGAATTGCACAAAGGACAAAAACATACAATTACAAATGTAGTTATAATTACCTGAAATCAACAATTATGCAAAGTGTAACATGAGAAATAATGGTCTATTGAGCTTTAATTAAAGTATTTTGACAGAGTTTGTATGCTAAATTCACACGTGGCATAGGTACATTGGTGTTAGACCCATATCATAGACCTATTGAGTTAACTCATTGATAATCGTGATCGGCTTTAAATGACAAAATCTCATTTTGACAGTTGCACAATGGAAAATTTACAGTTTTATTTACTGTAAAATGTAGGCATGTGTCAAATGTAATATTTGAACGTGCCTCTGATTACCCCCATTAGACGTCTTCAAGGATCTGAGCGCCTGGAGATCTGAGAGGATGTCTGATGTATTTGGGAATTACAGTCGTGTTTTTTTTCATAAATTTGTTTTTTAATTTGAAATCTATAATTTTATTTGTTCCAGGTTACAGTGGCACTGTTAGGGTTCCTCAAAGTTTTATAAAATGTCACAACCCAGGCGAGTGTCCTTGCAGGGTTCCGTGGGAGTGATAGCGGTAATGCTCTACCTCCTGGATAGATCTCTAGCTGTAAGTACCTTATTATCCTCATCATTATAATACACACAAAATCAGCCGTGTTAGCCGAATGGGAGGTACCTCGACTTAAATCCAAAGGTCGTGGATTCGAATCTGGGATGCGCGTCAATGAATTTTTCTATTCGAAGAAATATGCGGATTAACACGTGCATATAACAGTGAAGGAAAACATCTTCGGTGCTATTAATAAAAATTTACTTATCCAAAGATCATCTGAGGTTACACCAAGACTTGTTAATACCAGCCTAATGTAAGCAACTCCATTTCTAATCCTTGTTTATTAATATTGAATTCGACTAGTCCAAACGTAAGCGTTGGACTAAATTTAATCCTGCGCTAGTGTACGTTTATTAATGAGACGGCTTGAGAGAACCAATTAGTACTCTTATAAGCGGCGACGGACTAGTAACCTATCACGTGTTAAATACAAAAAAATGTGAGCATATTGTGCCAAATATAAGGTTCAGGCGTGCCTCCGACTACCCCATATAGACATCAAAGATCTAAGCGCCTGATCTGACAGGATGGCTACCGTACTTGGAGATTACAGTCGTGATCCTATTTTCATCCATTTTTTCTAGCAACTGGACAGCTACGTACCAGATCAAGACTACCCGATCTACACAGAGGTACCTCTTGGTCTGTCATTCACCTGTGATGACAAGATACCAGGGTACTACGCAGATCCTGAAACCAGGTGTCAAGTAAGTATTTACTTATTGCTAACCAGCTTCACACGGCTGTAATAAAAATTATAGGCATATTTTTGATACCTTAGGTTACATTGTTGCAATTGTCGTAGGGATCTCTATTTATTTTTAAATAAAATCTGGCTCCTCTTAGTCTTTGATAATGTAGCTTTTGGTAGGTAATAGAATTTTTTAAATTGGTAAGGTATATTATATAGGTAAAGCTTTGTCGTTTTCGCGCCTATCAAAAGAATGCCAGCAAAGTTGCGTACGATGTGAAAACTTAGTTTTAAACTACTTTAAACATTTTAGTTTTAATGTTCTGTTTGTTTTCTAAATAAATGATTGAAATGTACAAGTAAAAAGGCAAAATACTTATTTAGTTGGGATGATATATTTCCCGTTTGGTCCCATTTCAATTTAAGGAAAAAATACGGGATGAAATTTTGTATTGGATTTATAAACAACATGAAGTCGGTTTTTTCTTTAACCTCTAAGTATCATGGTTCTGTTTGTTTTCCAAATAAATAATTAAGAAATATGAACCTAATATTTTTTTCATTAAAAATATAAAAAATATATTCCAGGTATGGCACTGGTGTGTTCCCAGCATAAGTGGAAATGAGAAGTACTCCTTCATCTGCGCGCCTGGTACCGTCTTCAGTCAACGGACCCGAGTCTGCGATTATTTCTATAAGGTAACATTCTGCGAAGTTCTTATCCTGGTAGGCTATTTCGTAAAAAGTGATATTCGCCTGCTAGCTTTCATTGCCAGAGAGAGACATCAATCAAAAGATAATACATATTTCATAGATATTATAGAATCTATGTATCATATTTTATGGTATTTTAATAGTTAGGTACTATGAAAGCGTATTCTTTAAATTAGACTGATTTTCATAGCTATGAAAATCAGAGGTATGAGGGAATAGTCAGAGGCAGAAATTAGAAATTTTTGTGGTAGTAGAATGTATGATGTCAATTGTCAAAAGTACCTAACGTTGGTGTTTCCATTCCTCAAAATATAGTCGGAAACGATATGACGTTTGTCCCGATACATCGTTGATTGTTGAGTAAACCCCCTAAATTGTTTCATAATTTTCAGGTTGACTGTGACAGCTCCCCAGCATACTACTCCGTGAATCAGGATCTCTACAAAGATGAACAAGGAAACTACATCAATGGCAAAAAGTAGTTTTTCTATTTACTAAGAGCTCACAAATTCACTATAGATACAGTCGTATTTTCATCACACTTTTATTAGATTCACTATAACAAACTATGTAAGAAAGTCTTGAAAATAGAATTCAACCAATTTCTAATTGTTGGATCAGTAGTTGTAATCAAATAGAAAGATCCACCTGACACTATAGTTCCCTCCTTTCATAACCTATAATTGTGTTCTTGTCTTTATTTGTGGTCGAGATGAAACATTTTTTTATTCTATATAAAAAAGGTCTTAATAATTTAAGTTCTTAAAGTTTGTGCCTTTTTATAAATTTTAGATTTGTAGGTTATATTTTACAAAATAATTTAAGTTTACTTATAAAATAATAATAAAAAGTACTAAGTACCTTTATAATAACTAACAAAAATAAATAACAAACTAGAGTTACCATTAGTAAGTTTTAGATATAATTATTTTAATATTAATAATGCAATTCGTGATGAAATAAAAATTGTGATATTTTTGAATCGATAAATATTTATGTAAATATGCAATAATGTTACCAATATTTTTCTTATAATATATTCCTTTTCACTCTATCTCACACATTTAACACACTAAGTTTTCGAACTGTCATTCTGAGGTTACGCTAATTTAGACTTTAGCGTAAATGGAATAAGATCGATCGAATTTAACGAAATGTTAGTCAGTTTGTTTTTACCATAAAATTTTATATCCAATACATTGTTTTTTTCGTAACTTAACTTGTAATGATATAATTACAAGAAATAGCTTGCTAAAGTATGTCAATTTATTTATTTTTATTTGACTCATTAAAGCACCATAAATACTTGTACATTAAAGGGGCACCGGACGTCCAGTGGCGCCAACCAATTGATTTTTAAATACATCTTTTCATAAAATAAATATGTAGAAAAGAAGACCGTCATATCAAAATAACGTCTGTTAATCCCTGCCGTCACTCTTCTTTTTTCTCTATTTATATATTTTTTCATATGTATTTAAGTCACTAAAATATTTTACAGGGGTAACTCATTTGACAGCGAGTATGACAGACGCCGACTGACAGCTCGAAGGAAAAGACAGCAAAACCTGAGGAAAGCTAAAACGACTGACAACTTTGACAGGAGAAGTCGGAGGACGTAGACTTTGACAGTACAAAAATAAAGAATTAGTTTTTAACCGACTTCAAAGGGAGATTGTATTTGTTTATGTTTGTTACCTCTGAGCTCAGAATTTATTATCCGATTTGGTTTTTTTTTTGTTGGTATGATATTTTTCCCGTTTGGTCCCATTTTATTTTAAGGAAGAATTACCACCTCTAAAGGGAAAAAAAAATGGTGATGAAATTTTGTATTGGACTAGAAAAACATGAAGTCGGTTTTGTTTTTAATTTTTTAAATCTTATACCGAAAAATGCGACTAGACAATTGCAAATGACGATTGATATCGATTGATGAAACATCAATGTAGGGTTCTTTCTTACTAACCATGTGTTACGATTGCCAGTGATCTTACGTAATGAGGCGACTGCTTTGTTTTGTCAGCGAATAACAGAACGACGGTTTTGACAGACGACTTTTCGATTGTTTCCACTAGAAACTGATTGCTAAAAACTTACGTAATTATCATTGTCATATTTTTTATGTAATACCAAGCTTGTTTTTTTTTATAATTTATCATTTATTTAAATTTAATTTTGATAAATTGATTTTATAAATGCCATTAATATGCCAGCATTGAAGTCAAAAATGTAAATAGGTTTTTTATTCAATTTTTTTTCAATAAAATATTTTAAAATACCTAATTCTATTTATTTATTGTATTTTAATGAACCATATAAGTTTAAAAAAAATAGCGGAGATGACGGTCTAGTGTATGTATGTATGTATGTATGTATGTATGCCTATGCCAAGCGTAAAGCTTGGATGTGCCTCTGTCTACCCTTCTTAGACATCTTCAAGGTCATCGTTTGACCTCTGAGACGATACGATTTTTTTCTTACGCAATAAGGCTGCTGTTATAGCAGTATGTTTCACTTGCTTGTGAATACGGCTGTAACTACGTTCATTAGGTACTGACATAATCATTGGTAAAACACAATTCGACGTGATTTCGACCATTTAAGGCGCGGAAGTAACAATTACGAAGTGAAAGGTGTTAAGGGCCATTTAGTTTCAGTGCCGATGTAATATTATAGGTACCTACTAGGTAGGTATGTATCCTTAAGATATCCATACCCTCGTATTCAAGAACGACACTTATGAGAACACGCACCCACAGTGGACGAAATCTTTTTTCATAAAAATCACTTTATGTGTTGTGCGACACTGCATAGTGTGACTAGAGGCACATTGTCGTGTGCCTCTGGCCAAAGTTGAGCTCTAAAGGCACACGGTAGCGTGCGCCATAGTGCCGCTCAACACATAAAGTGATGTTTATGAAAAAAAAGATTTCGTCCACTGTGGGTGCGTGTTCTCATAGTGTCGTTCTTGAATACGAGGGTTAATGAGTTAGGGGTCAGTAAAAATAACCTGTGTTGGTCGATAGTCGGTTGGTTCAAATCTCGTCCATGTGTCAATATTTTTTTCTGTTCGAAAATGTATAATGCGAAAGGAAATATTGTGAGGAAAACTAGTATTCTTATAAATGGCAACGGGCTTGCAACCTGTCACGATCACGAATGGAATCTAAATAAAAGTATATACTACTGCAAAATATGCGCATGTGCTAAATGCAATGATGGGATGCCTCTGACTACCTCCTTTAGACTAAACTGAGCGCCTAGAGATCTGAGACGATGTTTATCGAAATGCATGAAGAAGGTGATGAGAGTGAAGGAAAAGATAATATGTCAGTGTTGACTCTGCCTACACCTCTGCGGAACAGACGTGATTGTATATGTACGAATGTATGTATGTATGTATGCATGTACATATGTATAAATATAAAATAAATAAATATTGGCGGACTTTACACACAGCGCCATCTAGCCCCAAACTAAGCAAAGCTTGTACTATGTGAACCAGATAACTGATAGAATACTTATATACTTTTTTTTTTTTGTAAATACATACTTATTATACATGGTAACACCCAGACACAGAACAAACATCTATGTTTATCACACAAATATTTGCCCTGGGTGGGGATCGAACCCACAGCGCAGAAGGCAGAGTTACTACCAATTGAGCTGTGAGGCCGGTCAATAAAAAAAAATGCCGGTATGTGTGTATGTCTACCGTCTATCTATCTATATGTCTATCGTGAGGAAACCAGTTAGTGTTCTTATAAGCGGCGATGGGCTTGCAACCTGTCACGTATGGAATGCTACACTACTGCAAAATGTGGGTATGTGCCAAATATACCTAATGTTTGGACGTGCCTTACCCCCACTAGACATATTCAAAAGATCTAAGCGTCTGGAGATCTGAGAGGATGTCTACCGTACTTGGGGATTACAGTCGTGTTCCTATTTTTTTTTTTTTATTTACCTTCTGGATTAAGCGCGTGTGCTAAGCGGCGACGGGCTTGCAACCTGTCATGCTAATCAAAACGTGGGTTAATAGTTCTCATAATTATTTAAAAAGAGACTAATATTAGTAGTTTTATTACTGTGAAAATTAGAAATGCTTATGTTATGTCCGTCTGTCATAAAATAAAGATAAATATTCTTCTGTCAAATAAAGTTAGGTAACGTTTTTAAAATCAAGTAATCTGGATCAGTAGAGCTACTTTTAGACTGTTTGCAACAGTCTTTTGTATTTATAATCGATGTTAAAAAAAAAAAACCGGCCAAGTGCGAGTCGGACTCGTACACGACGGGTTCCGTACCATTATCTATAAAAAACAGCAAAAATATCACGTTTGTTGTATGGGAGCCCTACTTAATTATTTATTTTATTCTGTTTTTAGTATTTGTTGTTATAGCGTCAACAGAAATACATAATCTGTGAAAATTTCAACTGTCTAGCTATCACGGTTTATATATTGGTCCTATTTATATAGTACGGAAACATTCGTGCGCGAGTCCGACTCACACTTGGCCAGATTTTTGTTCATTTCCAATTTGGATTTTTTTTTTTGATGGAAGGATATATTTCCCGTTTGATCCCATTCATATTTGAGGAAAGAATACCATCTCTAAAGATGTCATTTTGTATTGAACAACAATATGATGTCGGTTTTGTTTTTAGTTTTTTAAACGTTATTAAGTAATTCTCCCGAATATTATTTAGATAAAAAGTAATGTAGGCTACTTTTTATCTATTGGCTTATCCAGGGCATAGACTATGTATGTTCCAAGTTTTATCCAAATCGGTCTGGTCGTTTGGTCGTGATTGAGCAACAAACATCCTCATAAACTTTCGGATTTATATTAGGATTAGATGTATTTCTTTCTAATTAACTGTTTCTAAATAATAAAAATATAATTTGTTTGCAGGCAGAATCCAACACTTTGTATGTGTGCGATGCACTCACCCACACACACGTAAGTTGCATTGTGTGTCTGTGTGCGTATAATTAGTGTAAAGGTGTATTTACATTGATGGTTTGTTTTTTACTAGATTCCGCCCGCGGCTTTTCTCGCTTTTACCTGGATAAAAAGTTCTATGCTATTCCAGGGCATATAGTCTAAATTCGTTCGGTCGTTTTGGTGTGTATGAATGAGCCACAAACATACAAACATCTTCACCAACGTTCGAATATAATAATATTACTAAATTACCCCTGAGTCCGTGACAGACGTCCTGTTCAAATTTTAAAATCGCATAAAATAGCACTTCCAGTTATCCCCAATCCTAATTCAATTTCCATTTTTTCTTAGAAACCTTGTCCTGATAATATTAACGAATACCGACCTTTTTATTAGGTACAACATTTTTGGTTGAATGCGTATCATTCGGTCATCAAAACTCATTATTGTCAGTTTTTTTATTAACTTAATTTATTTGTTGCACACCAGCGCCATCTATACCCAGACAAATCTTCCCTTTTGCGTTCCCTACATCGCAGAAGGCAGAGCTACTACCAACTGAGCTGTGAGGCCATTCAGGTGACACAACAAACTAGAGCCTATATTACTCCAATCCACTCACATCTTTACATAAAATCCCGCTATGCAAGCCTCACAAGGTATCATATTCAGTCAGCAAACAGCTTCGGCCAGCGACGGCCGGCCTCTACCACAAAAAAAAACAAAATAAAAAGAACCGCGAGTGACACCTGTCAATGTGAAGTGACGTTTAAGTGACAATTACGGTAGGGCGCCAAAGTTCCATACTTTTTATTGTAGGTTTTGTTATGTAGGTAAGTATTTATTGCGTAATTCGTTCGTAACATTTTTGGGGTACCGTATGGCGTTGTGAAACGATTTGTGGTGGAAGAAGAGATTTTAGAATAGAATATCTATATATTTACTAGCTGTCTTGACAGACATTGTCCTGTCAAATTTCAATAATCCAACAGAAAAAAGCACTTTCAGTTTTTCCCGAACTTTACGCCACTTAGGGGTATAAAAAATAACCTATGATCTATTCTCAGACCTACTGAGTATACACAAAATATCATAAAAATCGGTCAAGACGGGTTTGGTTACAAACGCTGTGACAGGAGAATTTTATATATTAGAGATTACTAATAATATTATATAGAAAAGATTAGGAGCAATAGTTTAGCGTGGGGCATGTTATGAGGGAAGAAAGTCATGTAGCAAGAAGAATGTTAGGAATGAAGGTGGATGGATGTAGATGTAAAGGTAGGCCAAAGAAAAGATGGATGGACTGTGTGAAAGATGACATGGATAAGAAAGGAGTGATGAGATGACTGCTGATAGAAGGAAATGGAAGAAGTACACATGTTGTGTCGCCCAGTGGGGTCGCCACTTAAGTGGGATAGAGACAGGATGATCTTTATTGCACACCAAAAATTATCAACAATTACACAAAATCTATTAATAAACAAGCTGACCCGGCGAACTTCATATCGCTTTAGAATTAACAAATGCTGTGTTAAGTTCCCGTTCCCGTTCCTGTTTTCCTGCTTTTCTCTTGAAATTTTTCCTGAATTTTCTTTGCTCTAAGCCTCACGGAGCCCGAGACCTTTCCAACGAATGCAAAACCGTGGAAATCGTTCTGGAGTTATAGCGTCAGGAAGGAAAACCCGACTTATTTTTATATTATAGACTAGCTGACCCGTGCCCGCTTCGCTGTGCGTAAGACATTTCTAATACCATCGTTGACTTTTTTGTAGACGTTTTTAAGGTGTACAATACTGTAGTACATTATTTTGATATATCTCGTGGGGTTCAGCCAGCATTTGCAATGTAAGCGCAAAAAAATGTGTTTATTTACGAAATCACATTAGAAACCTCTAAAATTATCAGTGTTTCTCTACTATATTATGCATGTATTATACATATAAACCTTCCTCTTGAATCACTCTGTTTATTAAAAAAAACCGCATCAAAATCCGTTGTGTAGTTTTAAAGATATAAGCAAACATACATACAGACATACCGACGCGGGAAGCGGAAAGCGACTTTGCTTTATACTATGTAGTGATGAGTGTGACAATAATTTTAAGAGGAACCATCTTTCTTTTCAATCGATATTTTTTTTTATCGTTGTAAGATAAATTAATAAATATAAAGTAAATTTACCTAGTTACCTAAGTACTAAGAAGTTATAACTTTGTATAATGGAAAACATCGTGAGGAAACCAGTTAGTATTATAAGCGGCGACGGGCTTGTAATCTGTCACGTGTGGAATGCTAACTACTGCAAAATGTGGGCATGTGCCAAATGGAATGTTTGAACCTCTGACTAACCCCTTATGAAATCTTCGAGGATCTTCGGATGTCTACCGTACTCGGGAATTGCAGTCGTAATCATTTTAAAAGTTATTTCTATAAGAAAAGCGAGTTTTAAAATAAAGTAAAAGCAATTTTACTAGTTTTAAACAATTTCTAACAAAGATGGAACTTTCTAGAGCAATTACTCTTCCTCTGGCTAGCTTAGGATGCGCTGAGAACGTTTTGTCTACCTGCCGAAGAGTAGACAAATATTATTATAAAACAAAGCTATTGTATTAAACAGATATATAAAATACTACTAGCAGTCCGCCCCGGCGTCGCACGGGTGTAATAATGATTTTATGGCTAATTTTTTTACACCTTGGGTTACATTATCGAAGTTTTATTAAAGATCCCTAATAGTTAGACATATGATATTACAGACTTTTTTGTAGGCATTGATGTCCTCTATAAAACTGTAGTACATCACTTTGCTCTATTGTCAATAATTTCTGCAGCGAACGCAAATAAGGATTTTTTTGGATTTTTATTCACACGTTGGGTTACATTATCGAAGTTTTCATACGGATCCCTAACGTTTTTGAAAATAATCTATTGCCTATGTTCATCAGGGATAATGTAGGTTTCTAATAGTAAAAGAATTTTTGAAATCAGTCCAGTAGTTTCGGAGCCTATTCGATGCAAACAAACAAACAATCAAATCTTTCCTCTTTATAATATTAGTATAGAAGTATAGATATAGAAATAGGATCACGACTATAATCCCCAAGTACGGTAGACATAGACATCCTCTCAGATCTCCAGACGCTCAGATCCTTTGAAGATGTCTAGTGGGGGTAGTCAGAGGCACGTCCAAACATTACATTTGGCCTAAAACACGGATAAAACGATGTTTTCTAATATAAAAAAAAACGGGCCAAGTGCGAGTCGGACTCGCGCACGAAGGGTTCTGTATCTGTAAAAAACGGCAAAAAAACAAGTTTGTTGTATGGGAGCCCAACTTAAACGTTTATTTCATTTCGTTTTTAGTATTTGTTGTTATAGCGGCAACAGAAATACATCATCTGTGAAAATTTCAACTGTCTAGCTATCACGGTTCATGAGCCCTGTGACAGACAGACATCGAAATCATAGTAATAGGGTACCGTTATTACTCTTTGGGTACGGAACCCTAAAAATTAAACCTAGGTAGATCGATTTATCGCCCCCGAAACCCCTGCATACATTTCATGAAAATCGATTTTTGCAAATTGCAATGTATGTAACTATGTAACTATATTTGTTAAGGTGGAATATTGCAATTCAATTTTGAAGCAGTTATCCCCAACCGATTGGGCTGAAATATTGCATACACCTTTAGTTCTGGTGACAATACAATAATATGATCTGATGATGGAGTCAGGAGCTGTTCAACAGACACTTACAATGGAACTCCTTAGTAAATACTCGATTGAGTAAAAACTTTGCATACTTGTCAAGTTCCGATGACAATCGTGTGTTGCTTTTTGAATTTGTGCTGAAGCTCTTTAGTTAATTTTTTTATTGCTGTACCTACGTACTTGAGTAGTAGGTACTTTTAATTATTATTCTTGTTTGAGCCTTCACCTTGTTCGATTGGCACCACACTGGAGCTCTACATAGCATTAAGGAAAGGATCATTGAAAAAAAAAGGTAGACCTCAAGCCGTGTTTGTTGCCTGATTCTTCTAGGCTTGGTCGCGTGGAATCGGCGTAGCTTCACCTAGTTCCTAAGACGTTTCAAAGTGATCCTTATGATTTTATTGAAATAAATGATTTTTGAATTTGAATTTATCACTTTTTCCGTCTTATCCGGGTAGAATCAGCCCATACAAAATGTCAAAAATTCATCACCTTCAGGCTAGCCTTTACCTACTTGGTTGAGTAACAATTATTCAAACTTTCGCATTTTAATAGTGTGATTCTGACAGGAAAAACAATGCTAAGTTTTTAAATATAAGTTGCTTTCTTGTATTTTGGATTGTTCCGTAATAAGTATTATCAACGACGGTACCAAATTTTGACTTTAATTCTTCTAAAGGTGTGACCAGACATTGAGCGGCAATCGAGCGCGGCAAGTATGCGGTGAGGACAATAACACCGTTTGAGCGCGGCTGGTATCTCGCGGATGCCGCGCGCGGCTGTTGTCCAAATAGCGCGACTGCCGCGCTCGATTGCCGCGCAATATCTGGTCACACCTTAATAGAAAGCTGTTGCGTTACTGACTGACTGATCTATCAACGCATAGCCCATGTATTTGGTATTTAGGGGAGCTCTAAGATAGGAATTCTCTTAAACTCCAAGCAAGGGCGGATTCAGGGGGGAGGGTCATGGGGTCAAGACCCCCCCCCTGGGCTGAGTCCATTTCCATGTAAAACTCTTGTAAGATGACTTTAAAGTTTTGTCATAGTTAACAAAATCCTGAAAATATCTTGATTTTTGGCTCTTAAGCTAGGGTTGCCATCTCTAAAATTTGGCAACCAGGACAAGACGCGTGAAAACCCCGGACTTTAGAGCCCAGAACCCGGACATGTTTTTATTTTAAAAGATTTTAAACATAGTCAGTGTTATAAAAAACGGGTCAAGTGCGTTCGTTCGTTCGTCGTCGAGTTTCCCCCGCCCCCCTCTACCAACTAAACTATTGGTTTTGGATATGTGAAAAAATTCACTGTTGAAAAATA
Organism: Hydriomena furcata; assembly: GCA_912999785.1. Classification (NCBI taxonomy): domain Eukaryota; kingdom Metazoa; phylum Arthropoda; class Insecta; order Lepidoptera; family Geometridae; genus Hydriomena; species Hydriomena furcata. Next base: position 6,539,708 of record OU538845.1, read on the forward strand.
CCGGTTAATGAAACCCGTACTACGAAGGAAACCCCGCCCGGACGCTCCCTGGACGCCCTCTAAACTAGGACAAATCCGGGGAAACCCGGACGGATGGCAGCCCTACTTAAGCACACACAAATTTAAGCTTCCCAACCTATTAGTTCGTTTTTGGCTACTTCCATTATTTCGATAATATTTTGCCAGAATAACGTTACCGCAGCAGAATGTGTATTAAATTATGTATCTTTATTGTCTTTGGACACTCGAATTTTAAAATTCGGTCACAATCACACGAAACAATGGTCTACATCAGTGTACCGCAAAGTGTGTACCGCGGCACACTGGTGTACCGTGGTCATTAGTTGGTGTGCCTTGGAAAAATAAGGATATCTTATAAACGTATTTTTAGCAGCCCTGTCAACGATTACTCCAAATTTAGACTGTCTTAAACAGGCTCATGTTTCGCATTAGATACCTTTTCTGCCATTTAAAGTTTAGTTTTGTTGATTAATAAAAAATATTATTTCGTTGATTAATAATAAATGTTGATTAATATTACTTAAAAACTGATTCTGATTCTGTCCACTCACCCTGAAGAAGATTCTCTAGACTAGATGAATCGAAACATTGTCAGTGTCCTCATTGACAATTTATCATTTACGTGAGTAATTTCCCGTTGTTGTAATAATTTGTGGTATACCTACCTCAAAAAATTTCATGTACTTTGGACACAAAATGTTTGCGGAACACTGGTCTACATTACTGCATACATCAAATCCTGATTAACCCTATACTTGGCAGGAATTTTTATTTTTGAAATGTTGTTTTTTTTTGTATAATTTGTGATCTAGGGTCATTAATAGAGGGGATAGTATGAAAAAAAAAATTATATTATTAATACTTTTAGATTTATTGAATGTACCATATTTGGCACATTGCCAGATGTGTCATAATCAACTTTACTAAATCAACGTACCATATGTGTCACACTGCCAGGCTTATATACATTTGTGTTTAACACTTTATATAACAAAAATATTACATTCTTACATTAAAAAGTAACAAAAACATGCTAAAAATAATTTGCGATTACGTTATATTCATTTTCAATTTATAATCTGTAGATAATATATAAATAAGTATATAAAACTATTTAGTATTCCCCTAATCCTTTCTTAGTACTTTCATACATTGCACTTTTGTGCACAATGTATGAAACTCCCTCCGCTAAATTTGAAAGTTGGGTGATGAGATATTTAATCAAGCGTTAGAGAGAAGATATGCGAGTATTATCAACAGCCCAGAAATGATGTATATGCCCCAAAACGATCTGCTAGATCAGAAAATGATTGTCAAAAATATTTTCCATCGCCTTCTGAAACTTCGAAAGAAGTGCTAGTTATTTATGTGCTGTAAAGATTTGTTTTTGCACATTTAGAGAGATGATGTCATCTAAGTAGAACAGCTTGAAGTATTGAATGACACTCTTTCCTGCAAGTCAAACCCCAAAGAAGACATGATCTTTGACTTCAGCAGAACTAGTGAACTTTTTACAACGCCAATAAGGTGTTAGTCTTTAAGACCTTCCTTCGTGCCTAATACACTAGGTCTTATTGATTAAGTAGCTGCTTAGGGTCAAGGCTGCATACCTACAATAGGGTAAGGTACTTGTTCAGAATCAACGGGCAATGAACAGTGATCGACAGCGATGACAGTTGATATTGTAGCAGAAATATTGATGTAACAACTTGATTCATCTCATTATCAACATTTCATAAAAAGTTTAGGTTTTCCAGTGAAAATGGCAATGGGAAGGTGTGAAGGCGGTGAACTGCTATCACAGCATTGCTATTGTTCATCATCTGATGATTAAATTTTGTCTAAATCTGACTTGCCCCCGACTCGAAAATAAGACCCACAAGTTGACGAGGTCGATGTTGCTGCTGCTGATATAGTTGCGGCACCTATGGCGCTAAAATGTCATTTTACCAAGTACTTCGCATCAAACTGACACCTTATGTACATTCTTATCTCTATAATTTCTTGACAATTAAAGCTCAAGCTTGAAAATTTTATGACGATTGGTGAATTTCGATTTATTAGAGCATTAGATTAGAATGCTATCGTCGAAAAAACATTCATACTCGCATAAAAGGGCCGACGACACCTCCGAGTTGTCAAAGAGATCTCGCTTCGCTCGATCAAAAATCATAAATGTATGTAATTTTGAAAAAATATAATTTATACGAGTATGGCAATGTCACATATCAGGTACATAGTAAAGATAAACTTGAATGGCGCTCATCTGGCAATGTGACTTATTTGGTACATCATGAAAAACCAGTTGATTGCATGCCATTGTAATTAATTTAGGAACATGAATATATTAATTTCGGGTGTAAAAAAATGTTAACTATTACATATCAACCGTTTTTGACAGAAATACTAAAAAAATACTAGTAATATTTAATTTTTTTAACCTTCGGTGCGAAGGCTCCTTTCATTGGTCAGCTATCATTCGCTCTACTTCAAATTGAGAGTTGCAAATCATCAAAAAGTATATTTTAGTAGAATTGGGACAATATTTTCTAAATTATGTAATAATTAAAATAGTTTAAAAATATTTTTTCACGCGTAGGGAATTTTTGAAAGTTGAACGTACCAAATTAGGCACTCTGCCAAGTATAGGGTTAAAGCCAACATTTGGCCCTAATTATGTTCACGTGATCCCCCCCTGGCACCAAAGCTGGATCAGCCCTTGACTCCAACGGCGCCCCCTTAAGCGGGGGTTAAAAAAAAATAAAAACACAGTGTTTGTAACCAAACCCTTCCGAAACGGCTTGGCCGATTATTATGCCATTTTTTGTGTATTGGTAGGTATGAGAATAGGTCTTTAAAATGTTTTTACCCTTAAGAGATAAGGGTGACATAAAGTTCAGGAAAAACTGAAAGTGCTTTTTTGTTGTGATTAGTGAAGTTTGACAGGTCAACGTCTTTTTTTTTAATACAACCTTTTTTGACGACTACATAATTTTAACTTCAAGTTTGCAATAAAAAAACAAATCCCAGAAATGGTATTACAAAAAGTTTACAATAAAAGTACCTACAGAACCCGAAATAGAGAGACCGGTTCGCTCTTGACCGTGCATTGCTCAAACTTGTTCAATTCGGGTCATTTTTACATTACAAGTATTATTATAACATACTTATACATAATACGAATGTATACATAACCTTATGTATTCGTAAAGTCGTAAATACAATGTAGCAATAGCATTATTGTTGTACAAATTAACATAAATTACGTAAATATGAACGGTTAACCAACTTCAAAAAGGAGAAGGTTCTCAATTCGCCTGAATCTATTTTTTATACTTTTGATTTGAGCATGTTTGAGCCTTCACCTTGTTCGATTGGCATCACACTAGAGCTCTACATAGCATTAAGAAAAGGATCATTAAAAAAAAGGTAGACCCCAAGCCGTGTTTGTTGCCTGATTCTTCTAGGCTTGGTCGCGTGGAATCGGCGTAGCTTCACCTAGTTCCTAAGACGTTTCAAAGTGATCCTTGTGATTTTATTGAAATAAATGATTTTTGAATTTGAATTTGAGAATTTATGTTACGCGATTACTCCGGCGTTTGTGGACGGTAAACAAAATTATTTGTTTAATTGAGTTGGTCCCATTACCACCAAGTCAGCATCTGATGATGGGATCACAGGGAAATCGAGAGAAACCTTCAAAATGTATAAACATTGATAGTGGTTTTCAACTATAGATCTTGCCCTTCTTTCATTGGCATACATCCCGTTTTTACCCCAAAGGGTAAAAACGGGACCCTATTACTAAGACTTCGCTGTCCGTTTGTCCGGCTGTCTGTCACAGGGCTGTATCTCATGAACCGTGATAGCAAGACAGTTGAAATTTTCACAGATTATGTATTTCTGTTGCTGCTAGAACAACAAATACTAAAAACAGAATAAAATAAATATTTAAGGGAGGCTCCCATACAACAAACGTGTTTTTTTTGCCGCTTTTATAGATAATGGTACGGAACCCTTCGTGCTCGAGTCCGACTCGCACTTGGCCGGTTTTTTTATATATTTTTATATATAATGGATATAATTGTCACGGTTAACGTAAATTAGTAGACCATGGTATGGGGCTAATCAGAGCGAGTCTTCTAAAATAATTTTTTAACTTTTTAAATATTAAATAAAAAAAAAATAAAAAAAATATGCAAACAAACAAACAATCAAATCTTTCCTCTTCTTAATATTTATTAGTATAGATTAATATAAATATTCAATTATGCTCATATTTGTAAAGTGTTTTCTGGTAAGATCAGACTATTTTTCAGTAAACTATTTTTAAATGATTTTTGATTAAAAGTTTACAATGACGGTATTATAAAAAAACCGGCCAAGTGCGAGTCGGACTCGCGCACGAAGGGTTCAGTACCATTATCTTTAAAAAACAGCAAAAAAATCACGTTTTTTTGTATGGGTGCCGCACTTAAATATTTATTTTAAGCTGTTTTTAGTATTTGGTGTTAAGGCGCTCCCAGTCGACGATTGTTTTTGTTCGAAATGAAAAAATAAATACTTGTGAACAAGCCACATCTCCTATTTTATAATGTATAGTATATGTGAATAAAGATGTACCCATCTTTAATCACTTCGATAAATAATCCTACCGACCGCTGCAATGACGACAAACACACGTTGGAGCGTGGTCCGCCTTAGCTTTTCGAATAAATTAATGATATAAATTATGTATAATTACTTATCAAAAATCTATTCTAATAGAAATCTAGATCTACATATTACCTATCTTTAACAATAAATCATAAGTTGATTTTAATAGTAGGTATATAAAATATTTCGATCATAAATTCTAAAACGTATCATTTTGAAATAATATCTTTATCGTGAAAAGTTTCTGCTATTATGTTTTCAGCTTAATAGAAATCTAGGTAGGAACCTGAAGTAATATACTTATAAAAATAGGAGATGTGGCTTGTTCGGAAGTATTTCTTTTTTCGTTTCGAAAAAGAGCAATCAGCGACTGGGAGCCTCTTAAAGTGACAACAGAAATACATCATCTGTGAAAATGTCAACTGTCCCATACAACAAACATGTTTTTTTGCCGTTTTTAAAGACTGTCACGGGTCGGCTAGTTATAACTAGCCGACCCGTGACAGACTTTGTCCTGCCCAAATTTCAATAGTCGCATAGAAAAAAAAACACTTTCAGGAAACTACTAAATGTTTTCCCTATAAACCTTGTCCTGATAAAATAAATTACGAATTTAGGTAGTAACGCAGTTTTGACTAATGAATGATACGCATTCTATCATTCATTAGTCAAAACTGCGTAACGACTACTATAACGACTAAATGTTTTTAGTCTGTGATGATTTGTTGCACACCAGCGCAATCTATACCAAAATCAACCTTTTTGCATTATTTTACTATTTAGGGGTTGTTTATCGGATTATAAGTTCCCCCTTTATTTATTCTGATTTTTTATCTACAGCAAATTTCATCTTAATCCGCTTTGTCGTTTATTTTTGATTAGGGAACAAACATAGCAGCCTTATCACAAACTTTCGCATTTATAATATTATTAGGATTAGTAGGATGCTAAGTGAAAACCTATTTAGGTGTTACCTAAGTTCTAACGCAATACCTAAGTTAGAACAGCAATAGTTGCGCTGCGTTCACCCAGAGTAACAAATCATTTTAAAAGCAGTGTTGCAAACTTTTAAACATCTTTTCATGACAAAATCGTAGCTGGCAATTTGTTTCGGTTTTTCAATCGACGAAAATAGGTTTAATTCGATACCTATATGTTTTAACTAGTTTTTACCTGCGACTTACGCGCGAAATCGTTTTTTGACGACTTTATTTCAAAACATTGAATATTTTGGGATAAAAGTAGTCTATGTTATACAACCGGCCGCCTGACTGACATCAATCTCCTTTGGGAATAGGATAGAATAGGATAAAATATTCAGAAAAATTACTTACCTTTAAATTTATAGTTCAGTCTAGCAGATTTTTTTACCTAGGTTTTTAAATTATCGATGTTTTCATACGGATCCCTTACGTTTTTGAAAATATTCTATCGCCTATGTTCATCAAGAATAATGTAGGATTCTAATGTTAAAAGAATTTTTCAAATCGGTCCTGTAGTTTTGGAGCCATAACAATGCAAACAAACAAACAATCAAATCTTTCCTCTTCTTAATATTTATTAGTATAGATTACTATAATTCAATTATGCCCGTATTTGTGCTTTCTGGTAAGATCGGACTATTTTTCAGTAAACCTAAGAGTCTTAGAAATATTTTTTTTTATTGCCTCTGGTTACTCTTTTAGAAAGCAATATCATCTGCTTTGATGCAAAAATTCTGAGGTTTATTTTTAAGGGTTCCGTACCCAAAGGGTAAAAACGGAACCCTATTACTAAGACTTCGCTGTCCGTCTGTCTGTCTGTCACAGGGCTGTATCTCATGAACCGTGATAGCTAGACAGTTGAAATTTTCACAGATTATGTATTTCTGTGGCTGCTCTAACAACAAATACTAAAAACAGAATAAAATAAATATCTAAGGGGGGCTCCCATACAACAAACATGATTTTTTTGCCGTTTTTATAGAGAGTGCGCGAGTCCGACTTTTTATTTGTAATGTTTTGATAAACACAAAGGTTTATAGAATTAAAACTATCGTGGTTGTTAATCATTTTAAATAGAAATACGGCTAATTACCACGTTTTTAACACGCTTATTCTTTGTATTGCTGTCGTTTCGAGATCTGAATTGTCTCGAAACGTCAGCAATACAAAGAAAAACGTGGTAATTAGCCGTATTTCTATTTAAAACAATGGTTTATGATTTACTAGCTGACCCGTGCCCGCTTCGCTGTGCGTAAGACATTTCTAATACCATCGTTGACTTTTTTGTAGACGTTTTTAAGGTGTACAATACTGTAGTACATTATTTTGATATATCTCGTGGGTTTCAGCCAGCATTTGCAATGTAAGCGCAAACAAATGTGTTTATTTACAACATCACATTAGAAACCTCTAAAATTATCAGTGTTTCTCTACTATATTATGCATGTATTATACATATAAACCTTTCTCTTGAATCACTCTATTTATTTAAAAAAACCTCATCAAAATCCGTTGTGTAGTTTTAAAGATATAAGCAAATATACATACATACATATTACATACAGACGCGGGAAGTGGAAAGCGACTTTGCTTTATACTATGTAGTGATGAATGATCAAAAAGATCATAATTATTCAGAATGGCAAGGAAAAGATCGGACCGTGGTAGGGTAAGATCGGACTACCATAAAAAATCGTCCTTGTAACAGCTACAATAAGGTCTACCACAAGAAAATATTCGGTCTTACCAAAGTAAAAAAAACCAGCCAAGTGCGAGTCGAACTCGCGCACGAAGGTTTCCTTACTATAAAAAACGGCCTAAAAATCACGTTTGTTGTATGGGAGCCACCCTTAAATATTTATTTCATTCATGTTTTTAGTATTTGTTGTTAAAGCAGCAACAGAAATACATATTCTGTGAAAATTTCAACTGTACGTAGCTAACCGTAGCTGTTACGGTTCATGAGATACAACCCTGTGACAGACAGATGGACGGACAGACAGACAGACAGACGGACAGCGAAGTCTTAGTAATAGGGTCCCGGTTTTACCCTATGGATACGGAAAACTAAAAACTAAGTAAAACCAATTATTTAATTTGTGATAAAATATGCGTTTTAGCTAAGATTTTAGGGGGGTGAAGGGAGGAGCAAAACAAAATGGCGCGTAAGGTCATGTTGCCATAATTTAAATATATCACCGAATTGAGTCCGGACTTATACCTTGATCTTACAAGAAGGCACCTTAACTATGTAAAAAACTCTGAACTAAATTTTCGAATAGAAAAATCCATTGATTTCAACCGGGATTCTAACCCACGACCTTCTAAAGCCAAGTTACCCCCACTTAATGCTTCTCATCATTATCTAATATGAAACTACCAACAATTTGTTTTAAACACAGCAACTTAGATGGTATACTTTTGCGTAATAGAGAAAGCGGGGTTTTACTTGAATCAAAGTAAATTCTACTGAATTTGCATTCTTATAAGCGGCGATGGGCTTGCAAGCCCTCATAAATAGGATCACGACTGTAATCCCCAAGTACGGTACGGTCTCCAGACGTTTAGATCCTTTGAAGATGTCTAGTGGGGGAAGTCAGAGGCACGTCCAAACATAATATTTGGCACATGCCCACATTTTGCAGTAGTTGGCATTCCATACGTGACAGGTTGCAAGCCCATCGCCGCTTATAAGAATACTAACTGGTTTCCTCACGATGTTTTCCTTCGCCGTTTTGAGCACGTGTTTTTGATGCGCATATACATTTTTCGAACAGAAAAATCCATTGATGCACGCCGGGATTCGAACCCACGACCTTCAGATTGAAAGTCGAGGTACTTCCCACTCGGACAACATGGCTTTCGGCGGTCATAAAAATCTAATATATAAAAGAAAGTCGTGTTAGTTACACTATTTATAACTCAAGAACGGCTGAATCGATTTGGCTGAAAATAACATAACATTTTGTTAATTCTAAAGCGATACGAAGTTCGCCGGGTTAGCTTTTAATAAAATAAATAGGATCACGACTGTAATCCCCAAGTACGGTAGACATCCTCCCAGATCTCCAGATGCTTAGATCCTTTGAAGATTTCTAGTGTAGTCAGAGTATGTCACGTATGGAATGCCAACTACTGCAAAATGTGGGCATGTGCCAAATATAATGTTTGGACCACTGACTACCTTTAAGTTGTAGTCAACGTAGTAGTCAGAACATGTACATATCCTAAAAAAAAAACAAAATTCAAAAATCATTTATTTCAATAAAATCACAAGGATCACTTTGAAACGTCTTAGGAACTAGGTGAAGCTACGCCGATTCCACGCGACCAAGCCTAGAAGAATCAGGCAACAAACACGGCTTGGGGTCTACCTTTTTTTTTATGATCCTTTCCTTAATGCTATGTAGAGCTCCAGTGTGGTGCCAATCGAACAAGGTGAAGGCTCAAATAAGATATTAATTAAAATTACTACTCAAGTACGTACAACAATCAAAAAAATAACTAAAGAGCTTCAGCACAAATTCAAAAAGCAGCACTACTTGATTTAGAAATAAAACATAAAGATAATATAACTATTTGCTTAACTTACAAAGATCCTGTAGTGAAAATCGGAGATGATTTCCATGCTTAGGAATTACAGTTTTTTATATTAATAACTAATATTATAATTTAAATACTAAATCCGAAAGTTCGTAAGTATGTTTGGATGTTTGTGTCTCACGCCTAAACGGTATTGGATGATACTTGAAATATGCATAGCTTATGCCACGGAATAGCAAAGATTTTTTTATCTAATTACCATGCGATTGAAGCCATGGGCAGAAGCTAGTAATTTAAATAATTTCACACTTTTTAAATTTATTATTGAAATTGAATACTTACCTACAAATTAATATTACATACAAATTTTATTAAAAAACACATAAATCTACTAGAAAATTGGATGTGAACTATCCAGAATCAAAAGACCTCTGAAAGCGAACAATTTGACTGTAACCATAGCTCAATATATTTAAAACACGTAACATAGAATAAACCATTTCATAAAGAGCTCAGCCCTCAAACAATCTCAAGAGTTTTACAGGTCATTTTATATAAGTTTGAATAACTTTGTCAATGGCTATATCACCGTTATTTTTAGAACTCGATTCTCAAGTATTTCCCTAATATTTAGAGGTCATTCTATAAAAGTTGTATCAACCAGTTGACAAAGAGCTGTCACACCGTTTGGATTTAATTGCGAAAGAGGTCTTAGTGGATTGGATAATTTTGATTCACTTTCACTTAAATGTCCTAAAAACTAGTTAGTTGTTTGCGATACTTAAAGGTTTTTCTAAACTTTGTTTGTTTTGGTAACTGGTCAAGTGTGAGTCGGACACTCTCAGCATTTGATTAGGTACCTAATTTATAATAATACTAGCTTCTATGCTCGGCTTTGTTCGTGTAGTACCCGGATAAAAAGTATATAAGTATTTTACTAGAGGACATAAGCAGCTATGTATCACTATCACTACATAGTATAAAGCAAAGTAGCTTTCCGCTTCCCGCGTATGTATGTATGTTTGCTTATATCTTTAAAACTACACAACGGATTTTGATGCGGTTTTTTTAAATAAATAGAGTGATTCAAGAGGAAGGTTCATATGTATAATACATGCATAATATAGTAGAGAAACACTGATAATTTTAGAGGTTTCTAATGTGATGTCGTAAATAAACACATTTTTTTGCGCTTTCATTGCAATTGCTGGCTGAACCCCCACGAGATATATCAAAATAATGTACTACAGTATTGTACACCTTAAAAACGTCTACAAAAAAGTCAACGATGGTATTAGAAATGTCTTACGCACAGCGAAGCGGGCACGGGTCAGCTAGTTGTATATACAAAAGTTTCATCAAAAATCGTTGAGACTGAGCCACAAACATACAAACTTTCGGATTTTTAATATAAATAAAAAATATTTATGGTAATTTCACACAGAACATCTAGCCCTAAACTAAGCAAAGCTAAATAACTAACTAAGCTAAACTAAGACTACTGAATAAACAATTAAAATTGGTAAAAAAAAATATTTTTTGTTTTTGTTTGTGATATATAAACTAAAAACTACTAGACCAATTTTGAAAATTCTTTCACATAAAAAAAGCTACATTATCAGCAAGTAACATAGGCTACATTTTATTTTCAAAGAAATTAGAGATCCTTACGAAAATTGCAATAATGTAACGTAAGGTATCCGAAATTTTCCTATAATCTTCATTAAGTACACTCGTGCCGTGGCAACTAGATTTATTAGGGTTCCGTACCCAAAGGGTAAAAACGGAAACCTATTACTAAGACTTCGCTGTCCGTCTATCCGTCTGTCTATTATAGGGCTGTATCTTATGAACTGTGATAGCTAGACAGTTGATGTATTTCTGTTGCGGCTATAACAACAAATACTAAAAACAGAATAATATAAATACTTAAGTAGGGCTCCCATACAACAAACGTGTTTTTTTGCCGTTTTTCATAGATAATGGTACGGAAACCATCTTGCGTGAGTCCGACTCGCACTTGGCCGATTTTTATAATTCCTAAAGCACATTTTATACTCTAACCGTAACATGATGTAATTATTTGACAGCATATCAAAATCGTTACGATTGTGTAACATAATTACCAATGTAATTACCAAGTTAATTTATGATATTTTGACTAACCGGTACACTGGTTTTGAGTTCTTGAAATATGAGGTAGGGTCAAAGACCCGGTTGTGGTGCCTACCCCAGTTTTGGACATTTTCAATTTTGGCAGTCTTTAACTACAAACTTGTTTAAAATCTATAGTTAATACAATTCTTTGTTTAAGGCGCTCCCAGTCGACGATTGTTTTTGTTTGAAACGAAAAAATAAATACTTGTGAACAAGCCACATCTCTTATTTTATAATGTATAATAAAGATGTACCCATCTTTAATCACTTCGATAAATAATCCTACCGACCGCTGCAATGACGACAAACACACGTCGTGGTCCGCCTTTGCTTTTCGAATAAATTAATGATATAAATTATGTATAATTACTTATCAAAAATCTATTCTAATAGAAATCTAGATCTACATATTACCTATCTTTAACAATAAATCACAAGTTGATTTTAATAGTAGGTATATAAAATATTTCGATCATAAATTCTAAAACGTATCATTTTGAAATAATATCTTTATCGTGAAAAGTTTCTGCTATTATGTTTTCAGCTTAATAGAAATCTAGGTAGGAACCTGAAGTAATTAATATACTTATAAAAATAGGAGATGTGGCTAGTTCAAAATTATTTCTTTTTTCGTTTCGAAAAAGAGCAATCAGCGACTGGGAGCCCCTTAAGTTCCTATTTCTTCATAATAGTGTGGATTCCTTTTTATTTTATTGCAAGCTTTTATTTAACTTGCAATGTATGTATGTAACTATGTAACTATGTTTGTTAAGGTGGAATCTTGCAACTAAATTTTGAAGCAGTTATCTTCAACCGATTGAGCTGAAATTTCGCATACTTATGTAACTTCGGTGACAATGCAATAATATGATGACAACGAGCTGATCTGATGATGGAGTCAGGAGCTGTTAAACGGACACTCACAATTAAACTTAGTAAATACTTCGATTGAGTAAAAACTTCGCATACTTGTCAAGTTCCGATGACAATGTTATATTATACTAGCCGACCCTGTCTAATTTTAATAATCGAATAGAAAAGACTGAATGTTTTTAGTCTGTGATCAGACTGTTGCAGTTGTCAGATTTGTTACAAACTAGCGCCATCTATACAGAAATCATCCCTTTTGCGTTTTTTTTATAGTTTTTGGGATGTTTTTCGTGTTTTAAAGTAGTCTATTATTTATTCGGGCAGTATATCTAAATCTACAGCAAATTTCAACTTAAGCCGTTTTGTCGTTTAGGCCTGATTAAGGAACAAACATACATACAAACTCACAAACTTTCGCATTTATAATTTTATTAGGATTAGGATGACAGGTGATAGCGTGCTGCTGCTCGATGGTTTGAATGATTTTACAAAAGCTTCAACAAAATAAAAAGAAAAAAATTGGGGTGGGCCACCCTTATTTAGGTATAAAAAATACCTTTCAACCTATGCTCATACCTACCAAATATACACAAAAAAAACATAAAAATCAGTCAAATCGTTTCGGAGGAGTTTGGTTACAAACACACGAATGTTATTTAAATGATATAAGTTCATTAAATAATTTTCGAATTAACTTAGTATTTTTCCCACGAATGCGTTAAAATTAGATATTTATAAATGTAATAGGGCGAAAGTGGTCGGTTTTTAATAAATTCATACTTAATTTTGAATGCCATCAGATAATATATAAGTATTTTGACAGAATGAAACAAAGCGTTAAATCACTCTATGGTTGAGAAATATCGATTTTGGAGGACAAAATATAATATTTTATGTCAGCGCAAAAAATGGTCAAATGCGAGTCGCACTCGCGCACGAAGGGTATCCATTATCTAAAAATAAAATAAATAAAATGAGCCTTTATTTCTACTAATTACTAGTTTAACTTAGGTATAATTACTTATTTATTGTGTATCACTTTTATCAGTAGTCGCCTCCATGGCGTAGGCCTCCCCCAACTTCTTCCACATATTTCTATTTCTGGCCTTTGTCATCCAGTTTGATCCAGCTTTCTCTATGAAAATGTCTTCCCATCTTTTTTCTGGTCGACCTCTGCCTCTTGTTAGATTTCTTGGTATCCACTCTGTTATTTTTTTGGCCCATCGACTGTCTTCCATCCTAGACATGTGTCCTGCCCATTTCCATTTGAGGGATCTTATCCTTTTAACAACATCTGTTAACTTTGTTCTTTTCCTTATTATTTTATTCCTGACCATATCTTTTTGTCTTATTCCCAGCATGCTCCTTTCCATCTTCCTTTGACAAATGGCTAATTTGCTCTCGTCTTCCTTCTTTAAGGACCAGCTTTGACAACCATATGTCAAAGCAAACAATAGGTAAATATACAAAAAAACAAGCAATAGGCAAGAAAATAGAGCAACGCAATACATGTTTGTTACGTGCCTAAACGTAAGAACGCTACTGAAAGATAGTAGAATCTCAGAATTGAATTATGCTATCCATTATCTATAACGGCAAAAAAAACGTTTGTACGTATGGGAGCCCCATTTTAATATTTATTTTATTCTGTTTTTAGTATTTGTTGTTATAGCGGCAACAAAAATACATCATCTGTGAAAATTTCAAATGTCTAGCTATTACGGTTCATGAGATACAGCCCTGTGACAGACAGACGGACAGACGGACAGCCAAGTCTTAGTCATAGGGTCCCGTTTTTACCCTTTAGGTACGAAACAGAATAAAATAAATATTAAGGGGGGCTCCCATACAACAGACATGATTTTTTTGCCGTTTTTATAGATAATGGTACGGAACTCTTCGTGCGCGAGTCCGACTCGCACTTGGCCGGTTTTTTAGTTTATTCATCACAAACAAACATGCTTACAAAAAAACTCTTTATAATATTAGTATAGTCGTATAGCTGAGGTAAGATACTCGTAATTTCCGATACCTAAAACTTTTTCTTTTGTTTTCTTTTTAGTTTTATAAACGTACCTAATTATAGTTAGGGTAGAGATAGTACAGGACTTTCTTTATTGTCCGTGAAACAATGATTATACCAATTACTTTAATACCAGGAATCAGATAAACTCTGTCGGCATTGTGTTATATTGTTAGAACGTGGGTGAATAAACTACATTTACAACTTTCTTATCGTGATTATTGTTTACTGAATTTACTAAAAACATGATTTTTTATTATTTTCTAAGCCTTAAAAGTGCGATGGAAAGAAGCTTCCTAAGAATAAAAAGAAGTGACAAAATAAACAGCGATACTTTATGAGCCAAAACTAAGCTTAGAGATATCCTTACTAAAATAGATCAACAAAAATGGCGTTGGGCAGGACATATGATTCGCAATAAATATGAAAAATGGAGCAAAACAATAACAAACTGGTACCCAAGAGATAGCAAGAGAAAAAGGGAAGAGAAATTAAAAGATGGGAGGACGAAATAAAATTAACAGCCGGCCCTTTCTGGAGAAGGGCGGCTTTAGACAGACTTCATTGGAAGGAGCTAGAGGAGGCCTTTGCCGATAGGCACTCTCAACTAAGAGACATTATCTAGTGTGTGTTACTAGCTAAGAGTGAAACAGTAAAATGTAATGTAATAATTGTTCAGAAATAAAGGCTTATTAATATTATTATTATTAAGCCTTAAGGCGCTCCTTCGACGATTGTTTTTGTTCGAAACGAAAAAAGAAATACTTCTGAACAAGCCACATCTCCTATTTTATAATGTATAGTATATGTGAATAAAGATGTACCCATCTTTAATCACTTCGATAAATAATCCTAACGACCGCTGCAATGACGACAAAAACACGTCGGCGCGTGGTCCGTTTTGCTTTTCGAATAAATTAATGATTATGTATAATTACTTATCAAAAATCTATTCTAATAGAAATCTAGATCTACATATTACCTATCTTTAACAATAAATCACAAGTTGATTTTAATAGTAGGTATCAAAATATTTCGATCATAAATTCTAAAACGTATCATTTTGAAATAATATCTTTATCGTGAAAAGTTTCTGCTATTATGTTTTCAGCTTAATAGAAATCTAGGTAGGAACCTGAAGTAATATACTTATAAAAATAGGAGATGTGGCTTGTTCAGAAGTATTTCTTTTTTCGTTTCGAAAAAGAACAATCGTCGACATACAGCCCCTTAAAAGTTCTTATACCTAAATATGAAACTAAACTAAACTTTTACGTTACGTCAATCCTCTGCGATAGACGTCCTGTCCATACAATTCTACTAATCCTAATAATAAGTTTGTGAGTTTGTATGTATGTTTGTTCCTCAATCAGGCCTAAACGACGAAACGGATTCAGTTGAAATTTGCTGTAGATGTAGATATAATGCCCGAATAAATAATAGACTACTTTAAAATATAAAAAACATCCCCAAAACGGTAAAAAACGCAAAAGGGATTATTTCTGTATAGATGGCGCTGGTGTGCAACAAATCTGACATCACTAAAAAACATTCAGTCTTTTCTATTCGACTATTGAAATTTGACAGGACAACGTCTGTCACGGGTCGGCTAGTTTTATAAATGTGAGAGTTTGTGAGTGTGTGCGTTTGTTACTCTTTCACGCAAAAACTACTGAACGAATTAAAATGAAACTTTACAGTAATATAACTTTTTATCCACCACCTACCTACCTACCACCTACCACCACCCGTGCGAAGCCAAGGCGAGCTAGTAATCTCATAAAAAAACTTTCAGTTTAAATATCAGTTCAGTGGAGACTTTTAGAGTATCTAAAAGGGTTTCAACTTGAACGGAACCCTAAAAAAACCGGCCAAGTGCGAGTTGGACTCGCGCATGAAGGGTTCCTTCTAAAACATTCATCTATATAAAACGGCAAAAAATCACATCTTCCATTGATTAACATCAAATTAAACTAGATGGCACTAAAAATGCAAAAATCACGTTTGTTTGTATGTGCCCCCTTATATGTTTATTTTATTCTGTTTTTAGTATTTTTTGTTATAGCAGCAACATAAATACATAATCTGTGAAAATTTAAACTGTCTAGCTATCACGGTTCATGAGATACAGCCCTGTGACAGACAGACAGGCGAAGTCTTAGTAATAGGGTCCCGTTTTTACCCTTTGGGTACGGAACCCTAAAAAGCGTAAAAACTGTTATATAATTTTATTTTTCAAACTATCGTGATTAGTAGACATAACTATAGATTTTGACACGGGTCTTTATCACGTAATTACCTTTAATTTACTTTCCCGACGTTTCGGCTATGTTACAATAACCATGGTCGCGGGCAGACTGGAGTACTCGGAGCTACCGTCGAGAAGCGGAGGCAGTTGAAGAAACTACCCTCACTTGGTCTTCAGTTATATAATTGCCTGAAAATTATACAATTACTATAAAAAACAGTTACATAAACACACGTTTCCTGCTAAATACATATCAGGAAGGAAACAATTCGAATCGTGTATCGTTTGTTGAAGTAGAAAGTGAGTTAATAGGATGGGCTCCAACAATTACACATATTTATAGGCTAAATAACGGCTTTACGCGGGTGTTGTGAAGAATATAGGCAAATTTTTGATACCTTAGGTTACATTATTGCAGTTTACGTAAGGATCTCTAATTTTTTGAAAATAAGATATAGCCTATGTTAATTGCTGATAACGTAGCTATCGATAGGTGAAATAATTTTTAAAATTGGTTCAGTAGTTTTCCAGCTTTGAACAGTTGTTCTAAAGAAGATTATAGGCAAATTTTTGATACCTTAGGCAAAAACTGCAATATAGTATATCGCAGTTTTTATAAGGATCTCTAATTTTTTTGAAAATAAAATATAGCCTATGTTACTCGCTGATAACGTAGCTATCGATAGGTGAAAGGATTTTTAAAATTGGTCCAGTAGTTTTTAGTTTATCCATTACAAACAAAACACAAAAATATAAATTTTTCTCTTTACAATACTAATGAAAATGTAAATAAAAACAAACATCTACGAGTATGTTCATCACACAAATAAATAATAATACATACATACATACGTAAAATTACGCCAGTTTCCCAGAGGGGTAGGCAGAGATCACGGCTTTCCACTACGATCCTGACATACTTCTTTAGCTTCATTCACTCTCATCACATTCCTCATGCATGCGTCGGTTTAGAGTACTCTTGACCTGCGGGGTGATTTTGTAAAAACATGATTATCATGTTATGGTACTGAATGCCATAATACCTACGCTTTTTATGCTGTTTAAGCACCTATACCTTCGCTTCCAATACAATACCTACGCAGAAGCGTAGGTATAGGTGCATAAACTTTGCATAGTTACTATGAAAAGTGTACAGATTAGGTATTCTCTAACATTAGGTATTGCATTCAACATCATAACATGATATTCTTGTTTTTTACAAAATCACCCCGCTGGTCTTTTATCAAAACATTACCAATTTGATCCAGGAAAATACGCCGAGGTCTTTCTCTTCCAACGTTCCCTTTCACACTCGCCTTAAATAATAATGACATATAAAAAACTAAAAAGAAAATGACATCCTAATAATATTATAAATGCGAAAGTTTGTGAGTTTGTATGTATTTTTGTTCCTCAATCAGGCCTAAACGACAAAACGGATTATGATTTGGGGGCACGGCAGTGTCCCCGCCAAGTCGAGCGCGAAGCAAACACTGCCGTACCATCCTTTACTGGAACCATTTCGCCGCATTTTCAGGCCCCTATTTGAGAACCACTGGATAAGACTAGAACGCTGAAATTTTCGTCATCCAGTAAACCATAATCACATACTTAAAATCCAAAATTTCAAGTCTGTAGGTCATTTAGTTACGAAGTTAAGCGAAAGCAAAGTTTCGCATTTTAGACAGACACTCACTCACTCACTCACTCACTCACTCACTCACTCACTCACTCACTCACTCATGATCATCAGAATAGAACTAGTACTTCCCATAAACTCAGAGAGCTGAAATTTGGTACAGAGTTAGGGTTTAATGGCCACATAAAGAGAAAACCATAAAAACTAGGATAATCGAAGATCTGGAGTACCTGGTGACCCTGATAAGAAAACACAAGAGCCTAACCAAACTATTAGAGATCGACATACCGCCTATACAAAAAATATTCAACTACTGGACCGATTTGAAAAATTCTTTCACCATTAGAATCCTACATTATCCCTGATGAACATAGGCAATAGAATATTTTCAAAAATATTAGGGATCCGTATGAAAACATCGATAATGTAATCCAAAGTGTGAAACAATTAAAAAAAAAAACCTTATATTGCGTTTGCTGCGGAAATTATTGACAATAGAGCAAAGTTATGTACTACAGTTTTAAAGAGAACATCAATATCTACAAAAAAGTATGCAATACCTTATATCTAACTATTAGGGATCCGTATGAAAACTTCGATAATGTAACCCAACGTGTAAAAAAAAAAAAAAATCCTTATATCGCGTACGCTGCTGAAATTGTTGACAATATAGCAAAGTGATGTACTACAGATTTAAAGAGGACATCAATATCTACAAAAAAGTATGCAATACCATATGTCTCACTATTAGGGATCCGTATGAAAACTTCGATAATGTAACCCAACGTGTGAAAAAAAATCCTTATATCGCGTACTCTGCGGAAATTGTTCACAATAGAGAAAAGTAATGTACTACAGTTCTAAAGAGGATATCAATATCTACAAAAAAAGTCTGCGATACTAAATGTTTTATTAGGGATCCTTATGAAAAATTCGATAATGTAACCCAAGGGGTAAAAAAATTACCTATAATATCATTATTACATCCGTGCGACGCCGGGGCGGACTGCTAGTACGCAATAAAATTAAAGGAAAACTCTGGATAAGACTAGACTGGCTTTTATACTTACTTATACTTACAAGTTAGATAAAGAAATAGTCGAACGATTAACTTTATTCTACTCGAACATTACACAAATTAACAAATTAAATAAACTAAAATATTAATTTCGCTCAAAATTTGATCAAAATATAATGCATTGGACTAAGAGTGGCGGTGATATCCGCACACGTCGCTAGATGGCGCTGACTGTATTTTAAACGCGCTTACGATTTGTTTTTATAATAGAAAAACTACTCGTAAAAAGAAAAAAAACTGTGACAAATAAGAAAATCTAATAAAATAAATGAATAAGCCCACGTTTCTACAAAAGGAAGTGAAATCCCACCAAAAACATTCTGTAAAAAACTAGCCAAGTCTCGATGGAGCTGCTTGTTTATCTCTAAAAAGTAATGAAATCTAGACAAAGTCGTGTCAAGTCGAGGTTCTTTACTGAGATTTCTTTATTATTATAGAATGTTACGTGACTTGGCCGTTGAAGAGTACACAAGGGTACAAAACCAGGTGCTCCATGACACCATTGCACCAATCTGTCGCCAGAACCGCTACCCATTAACGATGGAAAATTGCCACTTAGAAAACGTTGATTCAATAACCAGTCAATTGTAGGCTTGATAAAGCTGCGTATTTCAATAATACTTATGTAAAGGCGAGCCTGAAACAAACAGTATAAAAATACGTCTATTTTATGTTAGATCGGTGGTCGATTTGACGCTCCAAAAAGAAGACAGCAGAAGTCAGCATTGTCAATGCTGAATGTATGTGTTGCACGATCAACAACAGCCTAAAATAAGACACTAGCGTCCAATTACCAATACCTGTATTGGCTATTATCTCGCTTAACAAACATAGGTAGTTACAACAGATATAACATTACGTGTATACAAAATTGACTTGTACCCACTAACGTATAAAGAATGTTCAACGGCCAAGTCACACAACATTCTATAATAATAAAGAAATCTCAGTAAAGAACCTCGACTTGACACGACTTTGTCTAGATTTCATTACTTTTTAGAGATAAACAAGCAGCTCCATCGAGACTTGGCTAGTTTTTTACAGAATGTTTTTGGTGGGATGAAATTTACTGTTTATGTAGATACATATAATGCCCGAATAAAACATAGACTACTTTACAATATGAAAAAAAACCCCAAAATGATAAAAAACACATAGAGGATGATTTTGGTATAGATGGCGCTGGTGTGCAAAAAATCTTACATCCGTGTTGACATCAATCATATCAACGTGCGTTACTCTATGCGATTATCGAATTTGGACAGGACAACGTCTGTCGCGGGTCTGCTAGTGATACATACATTGCAAGTTGAATAAAAGCTTGTAAAATACAAAAACAAATAATATACACATCAAATTAAGAGCCTCCTTCGTCGGTTGTAAACAAATTGTTAACATGAATAATATTTAGTGTTTTGTGCGGAGCTCTGTTTTTTATAGCTTGACCCACTCTTGGCCGATTTCATTTATTTAATAGTCGTCCTGCAATAAGTATATGATAGGTAATACTTGATTGCACATTATTAACGAGTACCTTATATAAATAAACTAGCGACCCGCCCCGGCTTTGCACGGGTTTAATACATATAAACCTTCCTCCTGAATTAAAAAAAACCGCATCAAAATCCGTTGTGTAGTTTTAAAGATATAAGCAAACATACATACATACATATTACATACAGACGCGGGAAGCGAAAAGCGACTGCTTTATACTATGTAGTGATCTATATTATATAACAAGTGCGAGTCGGACTCGCGCACGAAGGGTTCCGTACCATTATCTATAAAAACGGCAAAAAAAACATGTTTGTTGTATGGGAGCCCCCCTTAATTATTTATTTTATTCTGTTTTTAGTATTTTTTGTTAGAGCAGCCACAGAAATACATAATCTGTGAAAATTTCAACTGTCTAGCTATCACGGTTCATGAGATACAGCCCTGTGACAAACAGACGGACAGACAGACAGACGGACAGCGAAGTCTTAGTAATAGGGTTCCGTTTTTACCCTTTGGGTACGGAACCCTAAAAACTAGCTGTCCCAACAGACGTTGTTCTGTCAAATTTCAATAATCCCACAGAAAAAAGCACTTTTACCCGAACTTTAAAACTCTTGGCTGGACCGATTTTACTAATTCTCCGATCTTCCGATTTTTGTTGTATTCGTTAGTGTCAGGAGATGGTTCTTACGAAAGAAAATTTTGAAAAATTTGACAGGACAACGTCTGTCAAGACAGCTAGTAATAAATAAAAATTGACGAACATTTCACACAGCGCCACCTAGCTTCAAACTACTGTGTATGGAAACTAGATAACTTATAGAATACATAATATATACCTACTGTACTAGGCCCTTAGGTGTATACATTTAAAATGCAATATTTAAGGTGATAAGTGAAATTTTTGACGTTTTGTATGGGCTGAGTCTACCCCTACCCGGATAAGACGAAGTGATAGATAGAAGTGATAAAACTGCATTATCTCGAAAACCATCAAATTTAAAAAGAAACTGTCTGTAATTTATTTAGCTAGTATGATTATACATTATTACAACAAAGTTTTGAAAGTGAAATAGTATGATTATCTTACGAATTATATAAAAATAAATTGTAGCTATTCATAGCTTTGATTAAAAACGAAACTAGTGTTTTTGAAGAGCCAACTTTGGAAAATAAATCTATCGAGAAAAGTTTCACCAATCGTGTTTCTGTCTGTAATTTATCTAGATTATATCCTTAAGTTATCTTTATCATGAAAAACAAAACTGTATGTTTTACGGTTATTGAGAAAAAAACGATACTGCATTCATCAAAAACATTTATTACTCGCCTTAAGTATTATTTTTGTATCTCATTTTAAGTGAACTCTGTGTTTTTATGAGAAATAAAATTCTTTAAACCTAATATACTTTTTTTTTGTGAATACACACAATGTCAATCGCAAGGTCAAAAGGTATTTTATATCAATAAAATCTCAATGATCACTTTGGAACGTCTTAAGAACTAGGTGAAGCTACGCCTGTTCGCGACCAAGCCTAAAATAATCAGGCAACAAACACGGCTTGGGGTCTATCGTTTTTTTCAATGAACAAACATAGAGTTCATCGCCCAAATGTCTGTCCTGGGTAGGGATCGAACCCACAACCTACAGCGCAGAAAGCAGAGGTACAACCAACTGAGCTGTAGTATATTAGTTTCACATATTTTCTATCACGGCTTACTGCGTTTGTAAAAGTGCACGCGATAGTTTAATAACTGTCACTTTTGACAGATGTCAACGTAAGTTATGGAAAACAATCGCAGAATGAAAATGAAATATTTTAGATTACATCATTTTGGTTATACCTACATTATATCGCTACGGTCGCTAATATCGGTCGCTTTTCTTCAAAATTCCGGCCATATTTTTTTTATAAAAATCGGCCAAATGCGAATCGATCTCGCGCACGAAGGGTTCCGTTCCATTATCTATATAAACGACAAAAAAAAATATTAACCCCCCATAAGTATTTATTTTATTCTGTTTTTTTAGTATTTGTTGTTAGAGCAGCAACAGAAATACATAATCTGTGAAAATTTCAACTGTCTAGCTATCATGGTTCATGAGATACAGCCCTGTGACATTTATTCAGTCCCTACTTAAGGGCCCCTCTATCGTAAGTTAATATCTGTTGATGTCAGATTTAGTATTGTCATGACACAGGCACCTTATAGGCACCCAATAAAAAAACCGGCCAAGTGAGAGTCGGACTCGCGCACGTTCCGTACGGACAATAGAAGGGGGTAGAAATACTAAAAACAAAATAAATTAAAATTTTAAGTGGTGCTCCCATACAACAAACGTGATTTTTTTGCCGTTTTTTATAGCCATTATCTATAAATTGTCTATCTTGTCTATTGTCCGTACCATTTGGGTACGGAACCCTAAAAATTACACTATTAAAATTGCAACAATATTATTGTGACGTCACAAATCTTTTAGCATTGTGGGCATGCCCATAGTGCCCACAACGGTGGATCCTTTTTAGTTTGAAAGCGGAACATTCAGTTTCAGTTTTCGCGAGCGATCTACATAACTACTGCAAAATGTGGCCAAATATAATGTTTGGACGTGCCTCTGACTACCCCCACTAGACATCTTCAAAGATCTAAGCGTCTGGAGATCTGAGAGGATGTCTACCATACTTGGGGATTACAGTCGTGAACCTATTTTTTTTTTCTAAATCTACACCCTGTATAGGTACTCATCAAATACCCCCTTTTTTCGTCGGCTAAAAGATAATTATGCTATTATGGTATTTTGAGCCTTAAGTTAATTATAAAAACACATAAAAAAAAATATAGGTTCACGACTGTAATCCCCAAGTACGGTAGACATCCTCTCAGATCTCCAGACGCTTAGATCCTTTGAAGATATCTAGTGGGGGTAGTCAGAGGCACGTCCAAACATTATATTTGGCACATGCCCACATTTTGCAGTAGTTAGCATTCCATACGTGACAGGTTGCAAGCCCATCGCCGCTTATAAGAATACTAACTGGTTTCCTCACGATGTTTTCCTTCACGTGTTTTTGATGTGCATATAATTTTTTGAACAGAAAAATCCATTGATGCACGCCGGTATTCGAACCCACGACCTTCAGATTGAAAGTCGAGGTACCTCCCACTCGGCCAACAAGTAGCTCTGTGTAAATAAACGTAACATAATTTATTGGTTCTAGATTTTATATTTTCCAAGTCACGATTATATGAGGCAACCCGCCGGCCGAGCGAGTATTGAATTTAAACTTCTATGAGCTGGCCGATTTCACGTACTAGCTGCGCAAGAGTCGATCTGTTAGTAGGGGTACCATGCGACCTAGATAACTTGGGATAACTCTTAACTCAATAAGTTTTCTGTTATAAAATATATTTCAATGACAAGCTTTTGTAAAATTAATTAAACCATCGAGCACCAGCGCGCTATCAAATATAACATTGTCATGACAAGAATGCAAAGTTTTGTTGTTCTGTTGTGGCCGTTGAACAGCTTCTGACTCCATCATCAGATCAGCTCGCTTTCACCATATAATTGTAATATCACTAGAATTAAAGGAGTATGCAAAATTTCAGCTCAATCGATTGAGGATAACTGCTTCAAAATTGAGTTGCAAGATTCCACCATAACAAACTTATTTACTTAAATTACTTTTGACTTTTATTATAGCTAGCTATAAGTGCAACCAACAATTACATTTAATGCATGTCTATATTTATGTTTATTCTGTAATTAAAATATAATGGTTTGCAGTTTATTTTGTGGATATTGTATTTTAACAAATTTCGAGTAGTATCAATAACGTAAATGATTACAATGAGGTGTTACACTAATATTTAATTTTTGAAATTAGTAATAAAATTATGTCGATTATTTTTACCAACGTGGATACCCTACCTTAGTATTATACTATGCGCGCACGCAATACCGTGCGGTGACTGTGGTTTGCGGTGCTGGTGGGATATTTGAGGAAATAATTATTGTGATTGTTGGTTTATTATGAACTGAATGTTACAGCTCTTAACTCAGTTGATGCCTGCGGTAATTCTATTTATTATATCTTTACGATGCGTTAGCCATATTAATTATTTTATTAATGCATCTGGAAATAAAACTTATAATTATTAAGTATTCCCGAAGAGAGTTGAAGTTAGGCAGGCGGTCGGTTGTTAAATATAAGCCCAATCCTCTGATAAAACCACATTATGTGGGAAAAGGAGATAAAAATGATGATAATCTAGAAAAACTAAGTCGATCTTAGGTCTAGTTTAATTTACTTGAATTAATATTTATGCTATACAAATTCTACTCTGAAAACATTTATTTTTATTTTTTTATTTTGTTTGTACTTAAATCAAAATTACTTCATCTTTAAAAATAGGTCTGATAGCAACAGAATCACAAAAATAAATATTTGGATTGCTAAACCTATTTGACCTATAATATTTACAAACCAGCAAATCTGACCCACACTCGAAACAAACAGAAAAAGTTAAACATCAACGGCCAACGGCCTTGCGAGACGTTCTAATCCGTGGACAGCTTGCAGTGTGGTCACCATACACCGCCCGAGTCAGTTCACTCGCGGCCGTCAGACGGTAAGAAAGTGCGCGGGAGTCGTTTTTTAGTTAAAACAAGCTGGTAGGGAGGTTTTTATTGATAATTTTCTGTAAGGGCGTGTATTGTGTGTTTTTTTTATGTTTAGAAACGGGTTAAATGTATTGAAGATGTGTTTTGTATGTTATGTGACTGTTCGAGTGTCTTACATAATTTTTATTTGGTTTGAATGACATCTAGGGTTGACAGTGAAGCTTTTATTCTTGTTTGAGCGGTTTTGTACTTATAATTGGCTGTCTAAGTTATTTTTTTTTCTTATTTTGATAAAACCTATAACAAAAACATCATTTTTTTATAAAATAACTTATTTTTATTTAATATGTTTTAGATAATATATATTTTGCTCAGTTCTTTTTATGAGAAGATGATAGAAGTAAACTGCATTTTTATGAATAATAGGTTATCTTTTATTATTAAATTAATTTTGCCGTTTATTTTCGTAAATTTTAAAAGTTGGCCAGTTGTCCCAGTTTTTGCTTAAAAATAGGTCACTGTACTCCACATCCTACTTTTTTATTTGTTTTTTTTATTTCAGGTAATGGCAATGCTATAAATGCAAGTTCCCCCCACCGAGACCAAAAAGGGTATAGCCCAGACCATCTGGACCTTCTTAAAGGACTTTATCTACTTGTATTTCAAATTCGCGCTATACGCTGTGGCCATATACATTCTGTTCTACTCCTATGACTATTATTTTGGGTGATTTGAAGAACTAGTGATGTGAAGGAAGTGACAGTGATTTGTGTTTTTAAAGACTTTTTGGTATTTTTTTGACAAACGAGGATTATTGGTAAGTTATATTTTTTTTATACAAAATTAAAAAAAAAACTTTGAAAGCGTAAAAAATCTAAAATATCACTACAATTGCTGCACCTACGCATTCAAAAAATCTATATAAATAAAAATGTGATGCTGTTCGTTAGTTAGCGCATCACTTTTCAACAGCTGGATAAAAAAATGTTGTTTTATCATGTTTTTTAACATTAACGTTATTATTAAAAGAAAAATTTTAAATATCTTGTATTCTTTTAAGCGACAATGGACTTGCAACCACGAAATACTAACTACTGCAAAATGTGTGTATTGTGCCAAATATAATGTTTCCGGCTTCCCTTTAGACATATTCAAGGATCTAAGCGCCTTGAGATCCGAGAGTATGTCTACCGTACTTGGGGATTACAGTCGTGACCCAAATTATTTTTAAAAGTTGAATATTTGACCGGACGTATGTGAAATTTGGTATGGAATTTTAGTATTAAAATTTGGACAAGACTAGAAAATAAAATATGCCATATTTGCATAATCCAAAAGAGGTAGGTAAGGTATACTTCCGACATACAAACATCGACTTGACGTGCGTGATATACTTTTATTATACTACTAGCGACCCGCCCCGGCTTCGCACGGGTAGCATGTTATTATACATATAAACCTTCCTCCTGAATCACTCTATCTATTAAAAAAACCGCATCAAAATCCGTTGTGTAGTTTTAAAGATATAAGCAAACATACATACAGACATACAGACGCGGGAAGCGGAAAGCGACTTTGCTTTATACTATGTAGTGATACAGGATGTATAGTATCATGGTCACACAATAAAACATTTATAAGCGGTATGCAACTCGATTAATTTCCACTTGCTTGGATGTTAGGAATTAATGCGGATGGATGTAGATGTAAAGGTAGGCCAAAGAAAAGATGGATGGACTGTGTGAAAGACATGGGTAAGAAAAGAGTGATGAGATGACGGCTGATAGAAGGAAATGGAAGAAATACAAATGCCGATAAGGCGATAAGGCCAATCCCACTTAAGGCGATACTTGAAATTTTTGACTTTTTGTATGAGCTGAATCTACCTGGATAAGACAGAAAAAGTGATAAAACTGCATTATCTTGAAAACCATTAAATTTAAAAGGAAACCGTCTGTTACTCAGCTAGTATGATTTTCTAACGAATTATATAAAAATTAACTGTTTAACTATTCATAGTTTTGATTAAAAACGAAACTAGGGTTTTTGTAGAGTCAACTTTGGAAAATAAATCTATCGAGAAAAGTTTCTGTTTCTGTCTGTAATTTATCTAGATTAAATCCTTAAGTTATCTTTGTGGTAAAAAACAAAACTGTATGTTTTGCTGTTACTGAGAAAAAAGGTTCTGCATTCTTCTAAAACATTTATTACTCCTCTTAAGGTGGATAAGAGCTGATGGATAAGAGAAAGATGATGATGATGATGCAACTCAATGTTTCCAACATAATATCATGTGTCTCGATTCTATCACATTTAGTAAGAATTATTACCACGACTACCAATTTTTAATAAGAAAGTTTGGTAAAATTCAGTTTTTTTAAATCATTTAAATAAAATTAATGGCCAAAATAATTAATAAAACTCACTTTTACAACAAAACAAAAAAAGTACTATAGATTGCTGCTTGACATTATTTTTTGGGATATCCTGTACAAAAACATGCAAATCACATAATAAAAATCGAGTATTTGTATAAAATAATAAAAAACCGGCCAAGTTTGAGTCGGACTCGCGCACTAAGGGTTCTGTACCATTATCTAACAAAAATTGCAAAAAAATCACGTCTGTTGTATGCGAGCCCCATTTAAATATATATTTTATTCTATTTTCAGTATTTGTTGTTATAGCGGCAACAGAAATACATAATCTGTAAAAATTTCAACTGTCTAGCTATCACGGATCAGTGACAGGCATACGGACAGCGAAGTCTTAGTAATAGGGTTCCGTTTTCACCATTTGGTTAACTAATTAACTAATAGACATTCATTAATATCGTCAAAGTAAAACATTGCAATAACTTCACCTTGAAACCAATCTATTACGAAAAAGTTGAGTCAGTATATTGTTATTGGCCAACTTAATTAAAACTAGTTAAATATTACCCAAACGACAATAATACTTCAACATAATTTTAGGGTTCCGTACCTAAAGAGTAAAAACGAGACCCTATTACTAAGTTTTCGCTGTCCGTCTTTCTGTCACAGGGCTGTATCTCATGAACCGTGACAGTTGAATTTTCACAGATGATGTATTTCTGTTAACAACAAATTCTAAAAACAGAATATAAAAAATATTTAAGTTGGGCTTCCAAATAACAAACGTGCTTTTTGGCGTTTTTATAGATAATAGTACGGAACCCTTCGTCCGCGAGTCCGACTCGCACTTGGCTGGTTTTTAACTACATTATGCATATTGAAAAGGTTGTGTTAAAAATATTTAACAAGCAATTAAGAACCGGTTGAGTATAACGAGCTTAAATTTCTACAATTTTATATTAGACTAGCCGACCCGTGACAGAGGTTGTCCTGTCAAATTTCAATAATCAAATAGAAAAGACTGAATTTTTAAATTTTTGATGTCAGATTTGTTGCACACCAGCGTCATCTATACCAAAATCATTCCTTTTGCGTTTTTTATCGTTTGGGGATGTTTTTCTTATTTCAAAGTAGTCTATTATTTATTCGGGCATTATATCTACATCTACAGTAAATTTCAACTTAATCCGTTTTGTCGTTTAGGCCTGATCGAGGAACAAACATACATACAAACTCACAAACTTTCACATTTATAATATTACTAGCTGACCCGTGCCCGCTTTGCTGTGCGTAAGACATTTCTAATACCATCGTGGACTTCAGCCAGCATTTGCAATGTAAGCGCAAAAAAATGTGTTTATTTACGACATCACATTAGAAACCTCTAAAATTATCAGTGTTTCTCTACTATATTATGCATGTATTATACATATAAACCTTCCTCCTGAATCACTCTATCTATTAAAAAAAACCGCATCAAAATCCGTTGTGTAGTTTTAAAGATATAAGCAAACATACATACATACATACGCGGGAAGCGGAAAGCGACTTTGCTTTATACTATGTAGTGATTAGGATTACTCATAGATCAAGATCACAGAAGTAAAATAAAAAAAACCCTGCCAAGTGCGAGTCGGACTCGCGCACGAAGGGTTCCTTACCATTATCTATAAAAACGGCAAAAAAAAACGTTTGTTATATGGGAGTATCACTTAAATATTTACTTTATTCTGTGATCAACTGTTTAGCTATCACGGTTCATGAGCCGACAGACAGACGGACAGACGGAAAGACGGACAGCGATGTCTTAGTAATAGGGTCCCGTTTTTACCCTTTGGACACGGAACCCTAAAAATCTTAAAGATTCCTTGATTTATGACTTAAAGAACCACTGACATTTTAATATTGTGACATTCAAATGAAAATGACATTTAAAAGTCTGTAAAAACGATGACCATCAACTTAAACTACTTTTGACATTAGTTGCTAAATATAGTTTGATTTATTGATGCTCTATGATCATAATTTTATTATTGAGAGGTAATAAAAATTGGTAATACAAGCGATAAATTTGAAAAATATAATAATAGTTTAATTAATATAAAATCTCAGACATACTCTCAGATCTCCAGATACAGATTTTCACAGATTATGTATTTCTGTTGTTGCTCTAACAACAAATACTAGAAACAGAACAAAATAAATATTTAAGTGGGGCTCCCATACAACAAACGTGTTTTATTGCCGTTTTTTATACGGCGGATTTTTTTTATGGTACGGAAATCTTCGTGCGCGAGTCCCACTCGCACCTGGCCGGTTTTTTTATAATATAGAAGATATAAAAAAGTATATAAGTATTCTCACAGTTATTTGGTTCCCAAAGTACAAGCTTTGCTTAGTTTGGGGCTGTTGTACAAACATAACGAAATATTCCACTAACCAGTACCTACTTACACCAATCAATAATCGAAAGTTAAAACGAATCGAATGGTTTGAAATCGATTAATTCATAGTATCATGAACTATTACACAACTGTTAATATTCTTAATACCATGAAGCGTAGCTTTTCTGATCGTTCCAAATCAAATAGACAATAAAAGTATTACGTTTCTTGCCTCAGCCTACACCTTGTCTAATCAACACCATACTGGAGCGGTACATAGCATCCTACTTCCTATCCTAATAATATTATAAATGCGAAAGTTTGTGATAAGGCTGCTATGTTTGTTCCCTAATCTAAAATAAAATATTTATAAAAATAGGAGATGTGGCTTGTTCAGAAGTATTTCTTTTTTCGATTCGAAAAAGAGCAATCGTCGACAAACAGGGCCTTAAGATGAAATTTGCTGTAAATAACGTGTACGTTTGTCGCGATATACCGTTGATTGTTTTAAAGAGTAGACCCTAGACCATAAGCAAGGTTACTCTCGACCAGCGAGAGTGTAGTCAGTGTCGTAACGTTGAAAGTATGAGGCATGATTGACCAGTTTTTAGGGTTCCGTACCCAAAGGGTAAAAACGGGACCCTATTACTAAGACTTCGCTGTCCGTCTGTCTGTCACAGCGCTGTATCTCATGAACCGTGATAGCTAGACAGTTGAAATTTTCACAGATGATGTATTTCTGTTGCCTCTATAACAACAAATAAAAACCGAATAAAATTAATATTTATGTGGGGCTTACAAACAAACGTGATAGCTGTTTTTTATAGATAATGGTACGGAACCCTGCGCGAGTCCGACTCGCACTTGACCGGTTTTTTGTTTCAACATGTCCACATATGCACACAACTTGTGGTCAACCTTGATTAGTCAAGGCTAGTATATACTAACTACGATTATTCTGTAGTGACTGGAAAAAGTTGAATAAAAATGTGGTTTAATAAAACTAACTACAAAGAACTTGTGAGGACTAGTGGTCTTTTATCTCACGCATTCTAATCATTCCCCGCTTTCCTCTTTATAATAAAAAATAAATAGGATCACGACTGTAATCCCCAAGTACGGTAGACATCCTCTCAGATCTCCAGACGCTTAGATCCTTTGAAGATGTCAAGTGGCACATGCCCACATTTTGCTGTAGTTAGCATTCCTTATGTGACAGGTTGCAAGCCCATCGCCGCTTATAAGAATACTAACGGGTTTCCTCACAATGTTTTCCTCCTTAAATAACTAAACAAAAATAATATTTTTTTGTAACTGTCAATACTTCGCGCACTAATGAAGTTTACAGGTATTTTTTATAATACTTACGTTACATTATTGCAATTATCTTAAGGATCTCTAATTTTTTTGAAAATAAAATATAGCCTATGTTACTCGCTGATAATGTAGCTGTAATAGGTAAAAGAATTTTTAAAATTGGTTCAGTAGTTTTTAGTTTATGAACAAAAACACAAAATTTACCTCTTAAAATTAGTAATGTAGATGACGACTAGGTTCTGCCTAAGTCTTTGTAATTAAACAGAAAACAAATATCCTTATATAAATAAAAAAATATTGGTGTACATTTCACACAGCGCCATCCAGCCCCATACTAATCAAAGCTTGTACTATGGAAACTAGATAACTAATAGAATATTCTACTTCTTTTTGTAAATTTATTCGATCTCATATTGTATATGATGGTACTGTAGTATTATGTCAGCAGTCAGCAGTGACGGGCTTACAACCTGTCACGTAGTAACTAAATTATTGCAAAATGTGGGCATGTGCCAAATATAATATTGAAAGTGCCTCTGACTACCCCCTCAAGACATCTAAGCGCCTGGTGATCTGAAAGGATGTAGATAGATAGATAGATAGAAAACTCTTTAATGCACACCACATAACAATAACATGAAAAAAAAAAGCAACACAAACCAACATTGGAGTACAATGGGCGGTCTTATCGCTGGGAGCGATCTCTTCCAGATAACCTTTGGATGGACTGGAAATAAAGTGTACGATATACGACGGTGGTGCAGTCAAAAGCGTGTACCTACATACATTTAATACAAAATAAACCTAAAAATATCTTTAAAAACAAATAAAATAAAAATTAAATTAAAATACCTAATCTATACTACTCAGAGGTATTTAAATGTAATGTCTACCTTACTTGGAGATTACAGTCGTGATCCTATTTTAATATTGTCTGTGGCATGTGGTATGCCCCGGACTTGCCTTCACAAGGAACTACCTACTCTTAAAATTGTATTAAACTATCACTAAAGCAATCGACTCAACAACTTCTGTTGCAACGAATGCAATAGGTACTTACGTAACTCCTTTAGGTCAGTCTTAAGTCCTAGATACTCAAAATGTTGTTATTTGTTGTGTTGCTTAATCAATACATACCCTCGTATTCAAGAACGACACTATGAGAACACGCACCCACAGTGGACGAAATCTTTTTTCATAAAAATCACTATATGTGTTGTGCGACACTGCATAGTGTGAATAGAGGCACATTGTCGTGTGCCTCTAGCCAAAGTTGAGCTCTAAAGGCACACGGTATCGTGCGCCATAGTGCCGCTCAACACATAAAGTGATGTTTATGAAAAAAGATTTCGTCCACTGTGGGTGCGTGTTCTCATAGTGTCGTTCTTGAATACGAGGGTTAGTTAGGTATCGCTGGGTCAATAATGCCTGGCGCACAGTGGAAGACGGAACGCGTATTTAAAATTTATTAATTGAATTTAATAGCTATCCTAATCCTAATAATATTATAAATGCGAAAGTTTGTGAGTTTGTATGTATGTTTGTTCCTCAATCAGGCCTAAACGACAAAATTTGCTGTAAATGTATGCTGTGATATAATGCCCGAATATTTACACTCGTCTCTTACAACTTCGTAACTGTCAAAGTATAAAAAAAACCGGCCAAGTGCGAGTCGGACTCGCGCACGGAGGGTTCCGTACCATTATATATAAAACGGGCAAAAAAATCACGTTTGTTGTATGGGAGCCCCCCTTAAATATTGATTTTATTCTGTTTTTAGTATTTGTTGCTATAGCAGCAACAGAAATACATATTTTGTGAAAATTTCAACTATCTAGCTATTACGGTTCATGAGATACATGAGTACATGATGAGTTCATGACGGACAGACAGACGGACGGACGACGGACAGCGAAGTCTTAGTAATAGGGTCCCGTTTTTACTCTTTGGGTACGGAACCCTGAAAACTAGGTAAAAAGGTTAAGTTAGATGTAACAATAATTGACACCTAGCCTCTAAGTGGATATTTCTGTGGTAAGTATTGTTTTTACATGATTTTATTTGACTTGTTAGTAAGTTTGGGTCAAATCTTGCAACTGAATTTCAAACCGGTTTATCTATCCTACTAATATTATAAACGCGAAAGTTTGTTTGTATGTTTGTTCCTCATTCAGGATTAAACGACAAAATGATAGATGTAGATATAATGCCCGAATAAATAATAGACTACTTTTATATACAAAAAACATCCCCAAAATGATAAAAAAACGCAAAAGTGATGATTTTGGCATAGGTGGCGCTGGTGTGCAAAAAATCTGACATCAGTGTTGACATCAGTCGTTATAGCAACGTGCGTAACTTTATACGATTATCGAAATTTGGACAGGACAAAGTCTGTCGCGGGTCTGCTAGTATTTTATATACAGGGCGTCCCACGGATATGCCACATAGAGGCAAAGTACTCTTAATACTGTAGATGGAACATTTTACTGAAAGAAGACATTATTTGAATTTATAAAACAATTTAAACTGCATTCATAGATCTTTAAATAATTACATGGTTGAATCAGGAATCGAACCCGTTACACGAGAAAAATAATTATCCTGTAGCTTTATCATACCGATCGAAAGGCTTCATCATAAGGATTATATTTTGTCAAATCGAGACCCGATCCGGCAACTCTTGCGTGTCTAACAACACCGAGGTCAAGGTATTACACAAACACATCTGTTAAGTAAGATAAGTATTTTCCTACTGTTTCGTATTAACACTCGTAACAATAGTAAGGCTGCATTAAGGCGCTCCCAGTCGACGATTGCTCTTTTTCGAAACGAAAAAAGAAATACTTCTGAACAAGCCACATCTCCTATTTTTATAAGTATATTACTTCAGGTTCCTATCTAGATTTCTATTAAGCTGAAAACATAATAGCAGAAACTTTTCACGATAAAGATATTATTTAAAAATGATACGTTTTAGAATTTATGATAGAAATATTTTATATACCTACTATTAAAATCAACTTGTCATTTATTGTTTTTTTTTTTTTTTTTTAATCTTTATTTTTAAAAAGGGCTTTGAATCGCTTAGCGATTCATTTATTGTTAAAGATAGGTAATATGTAGATCTAGATTTCTATTAGAATAGATTTTTGATAAGTAATTATACATAATTTATATCATTAATTTATTCGAAAAGCTAAGGCGGACCACGCGCCGACGTGTGTTTGTCGTCATTGCAGCGGTCGGTAGGATTATTTATTGAAGTGATTAAAGATGGGTACATCTTTATTCACATATACTATACATTATAAAATAGGAGATGTGGCTTGTTCAGAAGTATTTCTTTTTTCGTTTCGAACAAAAACAATCGTCGACTGGGAGCGCCTTAAGTACCATCTTATTTCGGTCAATGTCATTTGACCATAGACACAAATAAACATTAGACATTACATTTGTCAGCCCATCTATAATAATGTCTATCCTAATAAATGTGAAACTTTGTGAGTTTATATGTACGTTTGTGCCTCAATCAGGCCTAAACGACAAAACGGATTAAGTTGAAATGTACTGTAGATATTTATATAATGCCCGAATGAAAAATAAACTACTTTAAAATACGAAAAACATCACCAAAATGATAAAAAACGCAAAAAGGATGATTTTGGTATAGATAGCGCTGGTGTGCAACAAATCTGACATCACAGACTAATAACATTCAGTCTAATCTATTCGATTATTGCAATTTGACAGGATAACGGCTGTCACGGGTCGGCTAGTTATATATATACAAGAATTTCTCGTTTAAAGGTATATCTAATTCTTTTTTTGTTGTAATCGTAAGTGTCAGGAGAAGGTTCTTCAAGTTTGACATGACGTCTGTCGGGACAGTTAGTTTTGAAATATTAGACATCGAATTACTTAGTTGGCCGCCCACCCACCACGCCACTGTAGTTCATTGCAGCAGGGCTATTTTGTAAAAACGTGATTATCATGTTATGATGTTGAATGCAATACCTAATGTTTAGAGAATACCTAAACTGTACACTTCTCATAGTAACTATTCAATTTTTTTGCACCTATACCTACGCTTCTGCGTAGGTATTGTATTGGAAGCGTAGGTATAGGTGCCTAAACAGCATAAAAAGCGTAGGTATTATGGCATTCAATACCAATAAATATTGGTATGAATATCATAACATGATAATCTGGGCAGGCAGGCGGTACGGCCGTACCATCCTTTTCTCAAAGCAGTTCAGGCCATTTTCGACTCCCTATAACTTCGTTGTGGATAAAACTAGAAGCCTGAATTTTCAGTAACCAAGCAGGCATTATATAAACACGGCATATTTCAAATTTCATTCAATTTGAACCAGTAGTTTAATAATTATAACTGAGCTTCTTTACTTCTTTAGAACTTATATAGCTAACCTTTACGTAATAACTTAAGACAGAAGGACCCTTAAAGTACCCTGAATAAATTAACCGACTTGGTATTACATGGATCTCACAACTTTTTACTGAGAACTGAGTTGCGTTGCGAGACTTTTTTT
The DNA here is from genome assembly GCA_912999785.1 of Hydriomena furcata. Classification (NCBI taxonomy): domain Eukaryota; kingdom Metazoa; phylum Arthropoda; class Insecta; order Lepidoptera; family Geometridae; genus Hydriomena; species Hydriomena furcata. The sequence continues at coordinate 6,575,679 of OU538845.1, forward strand.
ACAAGTTATGTTTTTGATGGCATCATGTTTTTACAAAATAGCCCCACTGACTTACAATTGTTTTCACCGATTACATGTTCCGGAAGCTGCAATAAAAGATCCATCTAGCATTGTTGTGCGAATTGCATAACACTCTCGTCACTAAGTCGGTCAAAAGAACTACGGTCAATTGAGTTTTATACTGAGACTAATTTCATCTTTATGCCAAGTTAAGGCCATGGCTTGCCATATCTTAAGACGAGACTTATTTTTGATGAATAAATAAATAATAAATAAATATTGGCGCACTTTACACACAGGGCCATCTAGCCCCAAACTAAGCAAAGCTTGTACTATGGGAACCAGTTGACTGATAGAATACTTATATACATTTTTTTTTTGTAAATACATACTTATTATACATATTAACACCCAGACTCAGAACAAACATCTATGTTCATCACACAAATATTTACCCTGGGTGGGGATCGAACCCACAACCTACAGCGCAGAAGGCAGAGTTACTACCAACTGAGCTGTGTGGTTGTTAGGGTTCTGTACCCAAAGGGTAAAAACGGGACCCTATTACTGAGCCTTCGCTGTCCATCTGTCACAGGGCTGTATCTCATGAACCGTGATAGCTAGACAGTTGAAATTTTCACAGATTATGTATTTCTGTTGTCGCTATAACAATACTAAAAACAAAATAAAATAAATCACGCACGCCGGGATTTGGACCCACGACCTTCAGATTGAAAGTCGAGGTACCTCCCACTCGGCCAATACCTAAATAAAAGACAGTTTATTGATTAACCTTCCGTGCTAGTTAAAAACTGTGCAATTTAGTGCATGTTGTAACTAGCTTCAGCACCCGGTCTCTACCGGTCTCGGGCCATTAGCTTGTTGCGTAAGCAAGTTCATTTCCATTGATATACGTTTATCTTACTAACTAGCGACCCGCCCCGGCTTCGCACGGGTAGCATGTTATTATACATATAAACCTTCCTCCTGAATCACTCTATCTATTAAAAAAACCGCATCAAAATCCGTTGTGTAGTTTTAAAGATATAAGCAAACATACATACATACATACAGACGCGGGAAGCGGAAAGCGACTTTGCTTTATACTATGTAGTGACTAGCACGCCATCGTCGCACGGGTGTAATAATGTTTTTATGGCACTTGAGGTTTTCTTTAATACATCATTGCTCTATTGTCAATAATTTCCGCAGCAATTACGATATAAGGATTTTTGCATTGTTTTTCACACTTTGGGTTACATTATCAAAGTTTTCATACGGATCCCTAACGTTTTTGAAAATATTATATAGCCTATGTTAACCAGGGATAATGTAGGATTCTAATAGTATTTTTTTTTAAATCAGTCCAGTGGATATCTCTTTCTTTTTAAAAATAAAATATAGCCTATGTTACTTACTGATAACGTCGTTTTTTTTTAGTTGGTTCAGTAGTTATTTATTTTATTAATTTTAAAGAAAAATACAAGTACTTATATTATTTATTAATATTGGTGTAAATTATTGTGTATTTACAAAAAAAGTATTTATGTGCGATTATTCTATCAGGGGGGTTAACATGAACCAAATGCCAAAACTGACACGTTTACTATACAAAAAGTGTCAGTTTTGACAATTGGACGATACGTTGTCCATACGATAGTGGTTCGTGCTTAGGCCATAGGTTTCTGGTTTAGTTTGGAGCTAGATGGCGCTGTATGAAATATCTACAACAAAATATCATACAAATACAAAATAATCATATCTAATACAAAATAATAAAAAGTCGTCTAACAACACAATGGAAACAAACCTAACAAATCGTGATTACAATCTAACCAAATACCAAGTTTATTGCTGTCATTTTAATCTGTATTTAATTGCTAGTAATTTTGCGATTCGCTATTAAAGTAATCTAAATTAGTAATTTAGGCATTCTACTAATTTGTTGGTACTTTTTAGAGTCCCGTAGAGAACTACGGTCAATTGAGTTTTATGCAAAGACTAATTTCATCTTTATGCCAAGTTAAGGCCTTAGCTGGCCATATCTTAAGACGAGACTTATTATTTTTGATGAATGCACAATCGTTTTTAGGGTCCCGTACCCAAAGGGTAAAAACGGTACCCTATTACTAAGACTTCGCTGTCACATGGCTGTAATTCATGAACCGTGATAGCTAGACAGTTGAAATTTTCACAGATTATATATTTCTGTTGTCGCTATAACAACAAATCGTTTTTGTTTAAAAACAAAATTATTAGTTATACAAATCACGTTTCATTGGCCTTCCCTTTGTTTCAGAGTTTAAATAATACAATTTATTCACATTCTCTTCAAATAAATCGCCATTTTAGATATAAAATCAATATAGTTTTGTTTATTATTGTGGTATGGCTTCGAGACATGAATAATAAGTAACATGTCTTTATCACAATGACTAATAAGTACTAAATAATATTATTATAACAAGGTAAAATAATGTTTGGATTTGCATCTGACTAACCCTATTAGATATCTTCAAGGAACTGAGCGGCTAGAGATCTGAGAGGATACCGTACTTGTGGATTACAGTCGTGATCCTATTTTTTTTAATGGGTTAACTAAAAAAAACTGAATCAATTTTGAAATTTCTTTTACTTATCAAAAGCTACATTATCAACGAGTAATATGGATAATATAATTAAAAAAAAAAGAGATCCTCACAATAATTGCAATAATGTAACCTAAGGTATCAAAAATTTTCCTATAAACTTTCTTAGTACAACCGTGCGAAGCCGGCGACAACAGTTAGTTTCCAATAAAACCATTTCATATATAAAATCGTATTGTGTACGTAGTAACACGTCTTTTTACAAATAAAAAACTAGTCAAGTGCGTGTCAAGCCTCGCGCAATGTTTGGTTTCGTAGTTTACGCAGCTGACAACGTTATAATTATATTATAAGTAGCTATCTGTCCCGACAGACGTTGTCCTGTCTAATTTCAATACTCCCGTAAAAAAAGCACTTTCAGATTTTTCCCTAATTTTACAATTTTACGATGGATTTTCCGAAATTTTCTTTCATACAAACCTTGTCCTGACAATAAGAAACACATAAAAAAAATCATCCAATTTGGTGCAGTCGTTCGGAAGTTATGCGCGTATATACATTTCGGCGATTCATTTTTATATTTATATATAGATTTATTTTTCAAAGTTGGCTCTTCCAAAACACTAATTAAAATTCTATAATTTGTTAGATAATCATACTAGCTACATAAATGAAAGACAGTTCTTTTTAGTTTGATGGTTTTCAAAATAATGCGGTTTTATCACTTTTTCCGTCTTATCCGGGTAGACACAGCCATACAAAAAAACAAAAATGTCAAGAATCACTTTAATATTCACCAAACTTTACTCTTTGAAATCGTTTGTCTTGAGACTTTTAATTATTATTCTTGTTTAAGCCTTCACCTTGTTCTTACGGCACCACACTGGAGCTCTACATAGCATTAAGGAAAGGATCATTGAAAAAAAGGTAGACTCCAAGCCGTGTTTGTTGCCTGATTCTTCAAGGCTTGGTCGCGTGGAATCGGCGTAGCTTCACCTAGTTCCTAAGACGTTTCAAAGTGATCCTTGTGATTTTATTGAAATAAATGATTTTTGAATTTGTCGTAGTAGAATATATATAATATGTCATTTGTCAAAAGTAATGTCAGTCGTTACATCTTTCAAAATATAGTGTGAAACGATGTGACGTTTATCACAATATATCGTTGATCATTTTCAAGAGTAGATCCCTAAAATTATCTCCAATTTCAGCTATTATTGCGGTCGTTAGAATCACGTCAATATTGGTTCAGTAATCATTATTATGTCAATTTGGTATATCGAAGGAGCGCGTTTAAGTCTTTTGTATGGAAGATTGATATTTGACAGTTAAAACTATTATATGCGTAAGTATTTTCATTTATATGTATATATATTTACAAAAAAATAAGTATTTTATCTATTAAAAAATAAAAATAAAATAAATAGGATCACGACTGTAATCCCCAAGTACGGTAGACATCCTCTCAGATCTCCAGACGCTTAGATCCTTTGAAGATGTCTAGTGGGGGTAGCCAGAGGTAAGTTCAAACATTATATTTGGCACATGCACACATTTTGCAGTAGTTAGCATTCCATACGTGACAGGTTGCAAGCTCATCGCCGCTTAAAATAATACTAACTGGTTTCTTCACGATGTTTTTCGCACGTTTTATTGCGCATATTACAACGGCACATGACCAAGACTCGAACCCAAATCGTACCTTCCAGACCAACATTTATTCTCCGAATGCGTTTAAAAACATACCATCCAGACTTAATATTTATAATTCTGAAAAGGCATTTAAAAAACATAGCGAATAACTCAAACCTCCTTATAAAGTCGGGAAAGATGTCAATTATTTTAATTTGGAAAACAGTTACTAATTAAAATGCTACACGTGTCTCTGGCAACACTAAAAGGGTTAAGTAACACACTCCTTATAAAACAAATGGGTAACACACTAACCTATAGGGACTATTATATGGTTATGTGTTTATTAACCTTGAAACCATTAATCTATATCTACACGTCTACACTACTATTATCTATCTATCTATCTATCAAATTCAAAAACCATTTATTTCAATAAAATCACAAGGATCACTTTGAAACGTCTTAGGAACTAGGTGAAGCTACGCCGATTCCACGCGACCAAGCCTAGAAGAATCAGGCAACAAACACGGCTTGGGGTCTACCTTTTTTTTCAATGATCCTTTCCTTAATGTTATGTAGAGCTCCAGTGTGATGCCAATCGAACAAGGTGAAGGCTCAAACAATAATAATAAAAAAGTAGGTACCTACTACTCAAGTACGTCCAACAATAAAAAAAACGGCCAAGTGCGAGTTGGACTCGCGCACGAAGGTTTCCGTACCATTATCTATAAAAACGGCAAAAAAAATCATGTTTGTTGTATGGGAGCCCCCCTTACATATTTAATTTATTCTGTTTTTAGTATTTGTTGTTAGATCAGCAACAGAAATACATAATCTGTGAAAATTTCAACTGTCTAGCTATCACGGTTCATGAGATACAGCCCTGTGACAGACAGACAGACGGACAGACAGACAGACGGACAGCGAAGTCTTAGTAATCGAGTTCCGATTTTACCCTTTGGGTACGGAACCCTAAAAAGTACCTACTACTCAAGTACGTACAACAATAAAAAATAACTAAAGAGCTTCAGCACAAATTCAAAAAACAGCACACGCTACACTTGATTTAGAAATAAAACCTAAAGATAAAAGAACTATATGCTTAAAAAAATTTAAAGTGGACTATCTATTTTTTTATTTTAGTAGTCGGCATTCCATACTTGACAGGTTACAAGCCCATCGCCGCTTACAATAACACTAACTGGTTTTTATCTGTTTTTCCTTCACCATTTCGAGCACGAGTTACGCGACCGGTATTCAAACCCACGACCTACGAATCGCAAGACAAGACTCCCACTATGCCAGCAAAGCGTAACTAACGTTCTTTTTTCTCCACCATTACGCCATTACGCGACCGGGATTCGAACATACGACCTACGAACCGCAAGACACAGCTAGGCCATATTAGTTAATATCAATGCAATAAATAATATTTCCACTCCACGTACTTCACTGTTACGCAACGGACAGACAGACGTGTTGTATGGGACCTAGATTTGTATTACGAAAATAAGTTTCTCTTGTAAAAAGGTCAAGAGTGGATGAATACAGGCCGTGAAGCGATTTGGCGCATTTTCAGAACGTTTTTAGGGTTACGTACCCAAAGGGTAAAAACGGGATCCTATTACTAAGACTTCGTTGTCCCTCTGTCCGTCACAGGGCTGTATCTCATAAACCGTGATAGCTAGACAGTTGATATTTTTACAGATGATGTATTTCTGTTGCCGCTATACCTACAAATACTAAAATCAGAATAAAATAAATATTTTAGTGGGGCTCTCATACAACAAACGTGTTTTTTTATTGCCGCTTTTATACATAATGGTACGGAACCCTTCATGCGCGAGTCCGACTCGCACTTGGCTAGTTTTTGTTACAATGTCAATGTCAAAGAATATAATTTATTTCAATAAAAAAAAATTATACAGAAAAATTTCATAAAATTTATACGGAACCCTTTAAAACATAATAATTAATTACAAAATTAATTATTATGTTTTATTTTATCAGTACAAGGTTTGTAGGGAAAAAAATAGTACCTGTCTGAAATTGCTTCTTTAGTGATTACTAGCTTACCCGTGCCCGCTTCGCTGTGCGTAAGACATTTCTAATACCATCGTGGACTTTTTTGTAGACGTTTTTAAGGTATACATAGTTGATATATCTCATGGGGTTCAGCCAGCATTTGCAATGTAAGCGCAAAAAAATGGGTTTATTTACGACATCACATTAGAAACCTCTAAAATTATCAGTGTTTCTCTACTATATTATGCATGTATTATACATATAAACCTTCCTCTTGAATCACTCTATTTATAAAAAAAAAACCGCATCAAAATCCGTTGTGTTGTTTTAAAGATATAAGCAAACATACATACATACATATTACATATTACATACAGACGCGGGAAGCGGAAAGCGACTTTGCTTTATACTATGTAGTGATTACAAAAAAAATTGACAGAACAACGTTTGTCACGGGTCGGCTAGTACACAATAAATAAGTAATTATACCTTAGTTAAACTAGTAAGTTAGTAGAAATAAAGGCTCATTTTATTTATCTTGTGGTATGGCCACGGTAGCTATTTATAATGACAAAGTAACTGTTACCTTAAGGACAATGCAAGGTGAATGACCTAAAGCCTGCACTCACCCGTGTGACTAACCCTCGTATTCAAGAACGACACTATGAGAACACGCACCCACAGTGGACGAAATCTTTCTTCACAAACCTACAAACAGTGCAAAATATAACTTGTTTTTTAGGGTGTGAACCAAAGGGTAAGATCGAAACCCTATTACTATGACTTCGCTGTCCGTCTGTCTGTCACAGGGCTGTATCTCATGAACAGTGATAACTGGACAATTGAAATTTTCACAGATTATGTATTTCTGTTGCCGCTATAACAACAAATACGAAAAACAGAACAAAATAAATATGAGGGGCTCCCATACAACAAACGTGTTATTTTGCCGTTTTTTATAGATAATGGTGCGGAACACTTCGTGCGCGGGTCATATCGCACTTGGCCGGTTTTTACTTTGAATATTGATTAAAAACGGTTGTTTTAGGCAGACCGATGACGAAGAATTAATTAATAAACAAACTTTGATAGTGTTTTACATTTAAGAATGTAACTCAGTGAAAGTGAGCACTGGAGCGTATCGATGCAGTAAGAATGCACGCACCTGTGGCGTTGTAAGGTTTAGCACTAGTTTCTGGCGATATTAAGTAGCGACGAGCTCCATAAAAACCTTTTTATAGACCAGTAGTCCCGATAGACGTCTTATCAAATTTTAATAATACAAAAAAAAAAGTATTTTTAGTTTTCCCGAACCTTACGCCACCCATATCACTTAGGGGTATAAAAAATACCCTACGACCTATTCTCATACCTACCAAATAAACATAAAAAATATCATAAAAATCGATTAAGCCGTTTCGGAGGAATTTGGTTACAAACACTGTGTCACGAGAAGATAATTTTATATATTAGAAGACTAGCAGTCCGCCTAGCGTCGCACGGGTGTTATTTTATGCAAATACACCTTGGGTTACATTAATGAAGTTTTAGTAGGGATTCCTATTTTTTTCTAGTTATAAATATAGCTTAAGTTACTCAGAGATAATGTAGCATTCCAATGGTAAAAGAATTTTTAAAATAGGTCCAGTAGTTTTTGAGTTAATTCGTTTCAAAAATACTAATCTTTCTTTTTAATATTAGTATACGTTGCGCGGGTAAATTGTTCATACGAGCCATTGGTGTTTGTGAAATTGTCCATTCGAATAAAATTGTACATCCGGGCGAATGTTTTCGTGGCATTGTCCTTTCAGGCAATTGTGTTCGTAAAATTGTCCATTTGGGCATACGTCCATCCCAACGATTGTTAATTCGAGTAATTTGTTTTATGAAATTGTCCATTCGGGATATTGTTCATACGAGCAATAGTGTTTGTGAAATTGTACATTCGAACAATTGTTCATTCGGGTCAAATTGTCCATTTAAACAGTTATTCATCCGGGGAAACTGTCTTCGTTAATTATCCATTTGGGATATTGTTCATACGAGCAATTTTGTTTGTGAAATTCTACATTCGAATAATTGTTCATTCGGGTCAAATTGTCTATTTAAACAGTTATTCATCCGGGGAAACTTTCTTTGTGAAATTGTCCATTCGGGCCATTGCTTTCATAAAATTGTCCATTCGGGCAACTGTCCGTCCGCAAAGCGCGATTTGTGTATTCGTGATCAACAAGTTAGTGTTTTGTTATAGGCGATATACTTCCCTTCACCACACAATGCAAGGTCCCACGACTTTCTGCCTAACCCCATTACCAATACCCACCTTATGGGTAAGGAAATAAGGATGAAAATAGAACCGACTTATAATAAAACGCTTAAAATATTTTATTATTCAATTTATTGTTGAGAATTATAATACAAAGGATAAATGTTATTAACAGAGCTATAAGATTTAATTACATTCATATCATATGGCCTCCAGCGGCGATGGGCTTGCTGACTGTCATATAACTACAGCTTAAAGAAGTCACTGTGGACTGGAAGGAGCTAGTCTGAGAAACATCCATATTTTGCAGAAGTTATTCCATAGGTTGCAAGACCATCGCCGTTTATAAGAATATAAGAAATATAACTAAGAAGTTTATAAGAAATATAACTAAGAAGTTTATAAGAAATATAACTAAGAAGTTTATAAGAAATATAACTAAGAAGTTTATAAGAAATATAACTAAGAAGTTTATAAGAAATATAACTAAGAAGTTTATAAGAAATATAACTAACTGGTTTTCTCGTGATATTTTCTATGTATATTTTTCTAACAATAAAACCCTGATGCTGACTGGGTTTTAAACCCACAACCTTCGTATGGAAAGTCGAGTAATTCGAGGTTATTTCTAGCTTTTACTTAATATAAATAGGATCACGACTGTAATCCCCAAGTACGGTACGGTTTCAAAGAGAACCTTGTGATTTTATTAAAATAATTGTTTTTTGAATTTGAATTAGGTAGACATCCTCTCAGATCTCCAGGCTCTCAGATGCTTTGAAGATGTCTAGGGGGTAGTCAGAGGCACATTCAAACATAATGAAATTAAATGTAATGTACAAGAACATAGGTTATAAAAACAGTCAAAAACAATGATGCCTGCAGAAGTGTTATATTTGGCACATGTTGCAAGCCCATCGCCGCTTATATAATAACTAGTTTCTTCACGATGCTTTCCTTCAACGTTTTGAGTACGTGTTCTGATGCGCATATAATTTTTTCTAACGATAAATCCCTTCGTCATTCGAACTCACGACCTTCGAAATGAAAGTCGAAGTACCTCCCACTCGGCCAAAATACAGTTGAAATTTTCACAGATTATGTATTTCTGTTGCTGCTCTAACAACAAAAATATTAAAAACAGAATAAAATAAATGTTTAAGGGGGGTTCTCATACAACAAACATGATTTTTTTTGCCGTTTTTATAGATAATGGTACGGAACCCTTCGTACGCGAGTCCGACTCGCACTTGGCCGGTTTTATTAAGCATTTACTTATCTATTTATTTTTGTTCCAGTTGGAGAGTTCACAATGAAGCGGTCACGACACCGATGGCTTGGTCTCACTCTGTTTTGTAAGTTGTATTCAAAATAGTTTTAAGAAAATTGAATTTTATACCTAAAATACTGAACCAATTTTGAAAATTCTTTCAGCTATCAAAAGCTACATTATCAGCGAGTAACATAGTCTATATTTTATTTTCAAAAAATATAGAGATCTATACGAAAATTGCAATAATGTAACCTAAGGTATCGAAAATTTGTCTAATCTATAGTGCGAAGGGGCAGGTAAAAACTAGTATAAACTAATAATATAAATTTATTTATTATTTATTACACAATACATCTATTATTACAGGTAACTTAATATACAATATAGTAGTTATAAGAATTAAAAATTAAAAATTAGAAAAACATTATTTCACTTTCAAAACTTTCGTGAGTTGTACTACACATTATTACAACAACGGGAAATTACTCACGTAAATGATAAATTGTCAATGAGGCAATGCGAGCAGGGTAGCGCGCGCGTTATGGTCCACTCACCCTGAAGAAGATTCTCTAGATGAATCGAAACATTGTCGGTGTCCTCATTGACAATTTATTATTTACGTGAGTAATTCCCGTTGTTGTAATAATGTGTAGAAAAACATTATCATAAACCTCAATAACATCCTTATTTTATATATACACATCAAAAAATAACTACTTATTAATTAATTATTTACAAATTAAATTAAAAATCAATTATCACAATAGTCAACAAAAACAACTAAACAGTTACGTACACAATAAAAACCCAGTTATTTACAATAGCATAAATTGTATAGTGTACCTTTACAAACTCGCTCTGTGAATGCGTAAGTAACTGTCTATCTGTGACGATATCACGGCCAAACCGCTGGGCCGATTGTGATGAAATTTCATGTAGAGATAGCTTAGAGTTTTGGGGCGGACAATGGCTACTTTTTACAAGCTTTTATTTAACTTGCAACGTATTTATGTAAGTATGTAACTATGTTTGTTATTGTTGTTGTCAATTTTGAAGCAGTTATCTTCAACCGATTGAGCTATTTGACATACTTATGTAACTTTGGTGACAATGCAATAATATGGTGAGCTGATCTGATGATGGAGTCAGGAGCTGTTTAACAGTCACAGCGGAACTCCTTAGTAAATTCTCTGATTGAGTAAAAACTTTGCATTCTTGTCAAGTTCCAATGACAATGTTATATTATGTAACAAGTTATCGATGGTTGGTTTTACAAAAGTTTGTCATTTAAATATATTTTTCAAAAGAAAACTTATTTCCACAATATTTTCTTTTGATTTTCCAGAATTTCAATGTTTTACGATTCAGTCGTCAAAAACAATAATCTACGCGAACGAACTCGCGGGTATAAGCTAGTCCTATATAAATCCATTTTAGGTCACAATATTAGACTTCCTGGACATTAACCTTGGTCGAAATGCGGTCGAACTGGTCGTAATAATCGACTCGATTCTAAATGGCAAGACCATACATTTTATATGAACTATAACTGACTATATTTACAAATTTAATAGACATTAAAATCATCCAACATTTAGTTTTGTAATATTGCATTTTTATTTATTTATCTATCTTGGCTGAGTGGGAGGTACGTCGACTTTTAATCTGAAGATCATGGTTTCCAATCCCGTCGTGTCGTGGATTTTTCTGTTCGAATAATTTATACGCCCAAAAACACGTGCTCAAAACGGTGAAGGAAAACATCGTGAGGAAACCAGTTAGTATTCTTTTAAGCGGCGATGGGCTTGCAACTGTCACGTGTGGAATGCTAACTACTGCAAAATGTGGGCATGTGGACGTCCACGGACAATGGCAACGGTATATTTCAAAAATCATATCTAGTGGGCACGTGCCCACTAGACATCTTCAAAGGTTCTAAGCGTCTGGAGATTTGAGAGTATGTCTACCGTACTTGGGAATTACAGTCGTTATCCTATTTCATTTTATGCTTCCAGTTTAGTAGTAAGTGGGCACGTCCACATGCCCACATTTTGCAGTAGTTAGCATTCCATACGTGACAGTTGCAAACCCATCGCCGGTCAAAATCGAGTAAAATGAAGTACTTAATATCAATCACTGCTATTATAGTATTGTATTTAGAATTTATTAATCTGGGGGCACAGCAGTGCTCCCGCCAAGTCGAGCAAAAAGCGGCACGGCCGTACCATACTTTTCTTGAGCAGTTCAGCCATTTTCGAACCCTTATAACTTCGTTGTGGATAAAACTAGAAGCCTGAATTTTCAGTAACCAAGCAGGCATTATATAAACACGGCATATTTCAAATTTCATTCAATTTGAACCAGTAGTTTAATAATTATAACTAGTCAAAGTTTCTTATTTTGTCACTCACTTACTGACTGATCATCAAAACTGTAAGGCACTTCTAGCAGACATAGAAGCTTATTTTGAATACAATTACCGTCTCATTAATAAACGTAGACTAGCGCAGGATTAAATTTAGTCCAACGCTTACGTTTGGACTAGTCGAATTCAATATTAATAAACGAGGATTAGAAATGGAGTTGCTTACATTAAGCTGGTATTAACAAGTCTTGGTGTAACCTCAGATGATCTTTGGATAAGTAAATTTTTATTAATAGCACCGTTAGTGTTTAGTGTATAAATCAAGGAAAAACTTAAATATTTTGCAATTTCGGTCCAATTTTCCAGATATCTATTTTAATATATTAATAAACATAGTAATAGGTATATACCAGCTGTATAAATCAAAAGTGCCTTTTTAAATGTATACGGTTTCAAATAAATAATAATAAATATTAGTGGAAATTATCACACAGGGCCATCTAGCCCCAAATTAAGCAAAGCTTGAACAATGAGCACTAGATAACTGATAGAATACTTAAATACTTTTTTTTTGTAAATACATACATTATGATACATAATAACACCAAGACACAGAACAAACATCTATGTTCATCACACAAATATTTGTCCTGGGTGGGGATCGAACCCACAACCTACAACGCAGAAGCCAGAGCTTCTACCAACCGAGCCAGTCAAATTGACATCGAAATCTTGAAAAATGAATATGCGCGTACAATTTTTACCTATTTAAATGTAATTTTTGAAATTGGTACTGTAATTTGTTCGTTTATTCATACAAAAAACATGCAAAAAGAAAAAACTTTTTTTTTAACGACGATTTTTTATGTATGACCCCGCATATCTGTTTACCCGGTGATCCGATTTCGATAATTTTTGTCTATTATGTAGAAAATAGTCCCAAGTTGGTCCCATTTAAATTATATTAATGTAGGACTAATAATTCTTTCATAAAACTTAAAAAAAAACTATCGTCCCTTGACATTTCGATTGGTTAAAACATCTTCGTCGGTTTTTCTTTTTAGTTTTTTAAACGTAAATATCCCTTTATACCTAATACTTATTAAAACTATATTACAGGCGTGTTGTCAGTTTATACATCTTCCGTGTGCATGTGTAGGTGTAGGTAGTGCCAAGATGAGTCGCAAAGTTCAAGGATTATAGAATGTAACACATTATTATTCATATTGAAATGTCACGGAGTCTTACAAACTGAGGTTAAAATCGGATTTATAAACTGATAAATGTAAAAATGCCCTCTAAATAACCTACTAATTCCTACACACATAATAAAAAAACTAGTTAAGTGCGAGTCAAACTCGCGCAGTCCATCAATAACGGCAAAAAAACACGTTTGTATGGGAGCCCCACTTAAATATAGTTTTTAATCTGTTTTTAGTATTTGTTGTTATAGCGGCAACAGAAATACATCATTATGTGAAAATTTCAACTGTCTAGCTATCACAATTCACGAGTTACAGCCTTGTGACAGACAGACAGACGGACAGCGAAGTCTTAGTAATAGGGTCCCGTTTTTACCCTTTGGGTATGGAACCCTAAAAATAAAAAATAAATAGTATCACGATTGTAATCGCCATGATCCTTTAAAAATGTCTAGTGGGGGTAGAGGCACGTCCAAACATTATATTTGGCACATGCCCACATTTTGCAGTAGTTAGCATTCCATACGTGACAGGTTGCAAGCCCATCTCCGAATGAAGTACTCTTCATTAGTAGGAAAAAAACACTAAATGAATATTACATTATTGCATAATCGAATGTTGTTGACCTTCGATTTGAAGAATACCTAATTTAGACTAAAGTTTTCCTTAACTTGCAAATATGTATTCGGAGAATTTAGGTATTTTCGTATTTACCGTTTGCTCAATCTTATTTACAGAAATATTAGGTAGGTATAACATTTTTACAAGCTTTTATTGAACTTGCAATGTAGTTTGTAACTATGTTTGATAAGGTGGAATATTGCAACTCAATTTTGAAGCAGTTATCTTCAAGCGATTGAGCTGAAATTTCGCATACTTATGTAACTTCGGTGACAATGCAATAATATGACAAGCTGATCTGATGATGGAGTCAGGAGATGTTCAACAGACACTCACAATGTAACTTCTTAGTAAATACTTCGATTAAGGCACTCCCAGTCGACGATTGTTTTTGTTCGAAACGAAAAAATAAATACTTGTGAACAAGCCACATCTCCTATTTTATAATGTATAGTATATGTGAATAAAGATGTACCCATCTTTAATCACTTCGATAAATAATCCTACCGACCGCTGCAATGATGACAAACACACGTACGCGCGTGGTCCGCCTTAGCTTTTCGAATAAATTAATGATATAAATTATGTATAATTACTTATCAAAAATCTATCCTAATAGAAATCTAGATCTACATATTACCTATCTTTAACAATAAATCACAAGTTGATTTTAATAGTAGGTATATAAAATATTTCGATCATAAATTCTAAAACGTATCATTTTGAAATAATATTTTTATCGTGAAAAGTTTCTGCTATTATGTTTTCAGCTTAATAGAAATCTAGGTAGGAATCTGAAGTAATATACTTATAAAAATAGGAGATGTGGCTTGTTCAGAAGTATTACTTTTTTCGTTCCGAAAAAGAGCAATCGTCGACTGGCAGCCTCTTAAGTCGGGATTGTATAATTGTGTCGGAAGAATTAGCCAGCCTAGACCCTGCGTTACCGGGCCTAGCTGTTACCAGAATGCACCACGTGGAGGTTTCTTCCGCGCACCCTTCTATCCGTTCTATCCCTTCTGCCGCGCACTATTCGTCAGGAGCTGGGGGGTTAGCATGAACCACTATCGTATCGACAACGTATCGTTCAAATGCCAAAACTGACACTTTTACTATACAAAAAGTGTCAATTTTGACATTTGGACGATAGGTTGTCGATTCGATAGTGGTTCGTGCTCAGGCCACTGTTCAACAGTCACTCACAACGTAACTTCGTAGTAAATACTTTGATGGAGTAAAAAAGTTATGTGACAGGAACTCGATGGTTGATTTTACAAAAAAGCTTGACAAACTTTATTTATTACCACTAGCTGCCTGCCCCGGCTTCGCATGGGTGTGCTATTGAAAATTATAGGCAATTTTTTGATATCATAGGTTACATATTGCGTATTTATATTTTTTTCTAACGAATCTAAAGTTAAGATATTTTGTACTTACTAACAAAATATGATTTTAGGGGGAGTACTCTTAAACCTCACCACGTATCACCAGGTGGGGATGGTTCAAAAATGCTAAAAAACCCGCCAAGTGCGAGGTCTCGCATACGAAGGGTTCCGTACCATTATATATAAAAAACGACAAAAAAAATCACGGGTTTTGTATAGGAGCCCTACTTAAATATATTTTTCTATTCTGTTTTTAGTATTTGTTGTTATAGCGACAACAGAAATACATCATCTGTGAAAATTTCAACTGTCTAGCTATCACGGTTCATGAGATACAGCCCTGTGACTGTGCCTTAGTAATAGGGTCCCGTTTTTACCCTTTGGGTACGAAACCCTACAAAAGCATGTGATTAATTGACGACCCTTAAATGTAGCCATTAGAACCTAATCCACAATTTTCACCTTCCAGATCTAACCCTGACACTCCTCGCCATAGAACTGCCGTCTACATCATCTCTGAAGGCCACATCTTTGATACGTGCCACGACTACCACTACCACAGCCTCACCTGATGAAGAATCGACTGGAGAAGATGGATCTCAGGTAAGCTCTTCATTTTCTCCATCCTTTAAATGTTGGCCAAATATAAAGTTCATTTGACTCCCTCTAGACATCTTCAGAGATCTAAGCGTCTGGAGATCTGAGAGGATGTCTACCGTACTTACTTGGAGATTACAGTCGTGGTTTGTTCATGTCTGAAGAATACTTTATTGTAAGCATGCAGAACATTTTCTTTACTTTACTTTTGAATATATCACTGTAAAGTGACACATCTGAATGATAGCCAACATAGACCAGCTTGGCTAGACTGGCTTCCTCCGGAGGACTGACTTGTTAAATCAATGTATACTAATATTAAAGAGAAAAGTTTTTTTTTTTTGTTTTTTGTTTTTTTGTATGTTTGTAATGGATAAACTCAAAAACTACTGAACCGATTTCAAAAATTCCTCACTATTACCTTACTTAGAATTAACAAATGTTGTCTTCCGTTCCCGTTCCCGTTCCCGTTCCCGTTCCCGTTCCCGTTCCCGTTCCCGTTCCCGTTCCCGTTACAATTCCCGTTCAATAGTTTTTGTAGCGCACACGTAGAAAGCAAAACTTTTGGCAATTTTTTACACCTTGCTTCAAACTATCGTCATTCTTATAAAGAATTTATTACTTTTTCAAAATAAAAAATAGCCTATGTTTCTCAGGGATAATGTAGCTTACATTATCCCTGAGAAACATAGGCTATTTTTTGGTCGCGTGGAATCGACGTAGCTTCACCTAGTTCCTAAGACGTTTCAAAGTGATCCTTATGATTTTATTGAAATAGAATTTGAATTTAAGTCGCGTAGATATAATATTTTTTAGGAGACTGTAAAATCAGATAACTCTACCTTATTAGCTGATAACTAATTAATAAATCTAGAAAGTTTGATTTATTAATGATAGATTTATTGTTTATTATCTAATCATTTAACTTAAAATAATAATATTTCATCATACTAATTCATTGATGTAGATATTGTGTAATCACTACATAGTATAAAGCAAAGTCGCTTTCCGCTTCCCGCGTCTGTATGTCTGTATGTATGTTTGCTTATATCTTTAAAACTACACAACGGATTTTGATGCGGTTTTTTTAATAGATAGAGTGATTCAGGAGGAAGGTTTATATGTATTAAACCCGTGCGAAGCCGGGGCGGGTCGCTAGTAATAAATAAATAAATCATTTTAGGAACGGAACATTTTATACTCTAGTATGGTGTTACTAACTTCCACACGCGGTTTCGCTCGCGTATTGCTATGTATATTCCATGTTTCATCCAAATCACGTGTGCATCAATGAATTTTTCTGTTCGAAAATTTATATGCGTATCAAAAAACGGTGAAGGAAAACATCGTGAGGAAACCAGTTAGTATTCTTATAAGCGGCGATGGGCTTGCAACCTGTCATGTATGGAATGCTGATTAGGTACTGCAAAATGTGCCAAACATAATGTTTGGACGTGCCTCTGACTACCCCCACTAGACATCTTCAAAGGATCTAAGCGTCCAGATCTGAGAGGATGTCTACCGTACTTGGGGATTACAGTCGTGATCCTATTTATTTTATTTTTTACTAGCCGACCCGTGACAGACGCTGTCCTGTTAAATTTCAATAATCGAATAGAAAAGACTGAATGTTTTTAGTCTGTGATGTCAGATTTGTTGCACACTAGCGCCGTCTATACAGAAATCACCCCTTTTGCGTTTTTTTATCATTTTTGGGATGTTTTTCATATTGTAAAGTAGTCTATTATTTATTCGGGCATTATATCTACATCTACAGCAAATTTCAACTAAATCCGTTTCGTCGTTTAGGCCTGATTGAGGAACAAACATACATACAAACTCACAAACTTTCGCATTTATAATATTATTAGGATTTTAAGAAGTAAGATTAGTGTGAGATCCCAAGCACCATGTAGCACCTTAGCCGATACCAACCTTCTTAATGATTTATGCAGGAATGTGATGATATTCATTGCATCATCAAAACCAGCTTTAAAAAACATAGCCATTAGCGAATAAATAACGCACGAACTAGAAAATGCAGCAAAAGAAGGCCTTCAACTCCCCCCACCCCCCCTATTCCCCTTCCTTTTAGCGTTCCGTACCAAAAGGGTAAACGGGATCCTATTACTAAGACTTCGCTGTCCGTCTGTCACAGGGCTGTATCACATGAACTGTGATAGCTAGACAGTTGATTCACAGATTATGTATTTCTGTTGACGCTATAACAACAAATACTAAAAACAATACAATAAATATTTATGTGGGGCTCCCTTGCCTTTATAGATAATGGTACGGAACCCTTCGTGCGCGAGTCCGACTCGCACATGGCCGGTTTTTTGCCGTCGAGAGTATTAAAAATGCAATAGTCTCTCTGCTAGTCTGTTAAAAAAATAAATCAATAAAACATGATAAATTATGTTTATTATTACGTATTTAATAGGGAAACCATGTTTCGTAATAAATCACAGAAAATAAAAATTTAACACCTCGGCTGACTTCAAAACCAAACCGCGATTTTTCGTCATTTCTCATATTCTCAGAATCTGAATCTATTTAAAAAAACCGGCCAAGTCGGACTCGCTTACGGGTTCCGTATAAAAAAAACGGCATAAAATACATGTTTGTTGTATGGGGGGCCCACTTAAATATTTATTATATTCTGTTTTTAGTATTTGATGTTATATCACCAACAGAAATACATCATCTGTGAAAATGTCAACTGTCTAGCTATCACGGTTCATGAGATATACAGCCTTGTGACAGACGGATAGCGAAGTCTTAGTAATAAGGTCCCGTTTCTACCCTTTGGGTACGGAACCCTAAAAACATCGTTTTTAATTAAAATAAACATGCCTAATCATACAGCTCAGAGTTTACCTTCTGCGTAGGTTGTGGGTTCGATTCCCAACCAGTACAATCATTTGGCCGATGAATATATTCTATCAGAAATTTGGTTATCATAGTTATAAGCTTTATTTAAATATTGAAGCTAGATGTTTTAAATAAAACTTTTGGATATAAATCGACATAATAAATATTTAAAAAATAATTTTATAATTAAAAAAAATAGGTTAGATTCTTGAAGATGTCTAAATGAGTTAGTTAGAGACACGTCCCGACATTACATTTGGCATAATGCCCAAATTTTTCAGTAGTTACCATTCCACACGTGACAGGTTGCAAGCCCGTCGCCGCTTACAAGTTTCCTCACGATATTAATTATTTTACTATTTTTTTTTAATCGCCGTGTTGGCCGAGTGGGATTTACCTCGACTTTCAATCTGAAGGTCGTGGGTTCGAATCCCGGCGTGCATAAATGGATTTTGCTGTTCGATAATTTATATGCGCATCAAAAACACGTGCTTACAACGGTGAAGGAAAACATCGCGAGGAAACCAGTTAGCGTTATTATAAGCGGCGATGGGCTTGCAACCTGTCACGTATGGAATACTAACTACTGCAAAATGTGGGTATGTGCCAAATATAATGTTTGGACGTGCCTCTGACTACCCCCACTAGACATCTTCAAAAGATCTAAGCGTCTGAATATTTAAGAGGATGTCTACCGTACTTGGGGATTATAGTCGTTATCCTATTTTTTTATTTATTTATATTAATATTTTTTTTTTAATTTCAGATTGATGGGGAAGACGACGAAGGCAACTCAACAAGAAAACTCACCGGCATCCCACAAGTGGACTACGTCCACGATCCCAACTTGCCACGCGAGCTGAACGGCCACAACCTCTCTGACTACCCCTTTTACGCGACCGTGCCTAAGCTCGAGCTGATAGACTTTAAATGTGATGGTTTACATGATGGGTTTTATGCTGCTGTTGCGCATCAATGTCAGGTACGTGTTTGGACGTGCCTCTGGCTACCTTTAAATGTCTTCAAGGACGCCTGATCTGAGAGTATGTCTACCGTACTTGGTCACAGTCGGGATCATGTCATTTCATTTTTATTTTGAGATTACTCTAATTTAGACTAACGTAAAAGTACCCCAAAAAGATATCCTATAAAAACAGTGTGACACCCCATGACACCCCAATTATACCCAAAACATACATATGCTGGGAAAACATAGTGATACCCTATGACATAACCGGTATACCTCAAAAAGGCATCGTAGAAAAACAGAGTGACAACCCACTACATTCTAAAAAGACCTATCCTGGCAAAAAGAGTGACACCCCATGACACCCCAGTATACCCCAAAAGACATCCTAGAATAACCAAGTGACACCCTAACACACCCAAAAAGACACCCTGTAAAAGGATGTTTGGCAATCTGATGTGACCGAATTAATGAATGGTTTCAGGTGTACCACCACTGCATCCACGGCATCCGCTACGACTTCCTCTGCGCGAACTACACCGCCTTCGACCAGCGTACCTTTATCTGCCAGTTCGTTAATGTTGTTGACTGCGAAAACTCACCTAACTTCTGGAGCAGGTACCTATTAATGAACTATCTATAGAACTAAAACTAACTACCTATAAGTAGACATAATATAGGCTATTTTGTAGTATGAAAAATAAAGTGTTGTTGATAGTAATCTATGTAAATTAAGTCTTCATAAAGCGTTATGGAGTAATATAACTTGAAAATAAACAACGATTTATTAAAAAAACCCATATTTAAAATTTTCTATTTGTAAACGCCTGTCACGTGACACAAAACGGTCAGGATTGGTCGAATCGACGATGACGTAACATGCTTGTCAATATGTCATCGCCTGCCTTGAAAAACTGGACGTTTGTTTATTTGTTGACAAGCATGTAACGTCACAGAAATTCATTTGCATAAAGAAGCGTTTTTGCGGGTTAATTTAATTGTCGATATTTAATTTACATTTTTAGGGCCAATACTCTTATGGGTTCCACAGCCACTACTGAATAATCTAGAATGGTTTTCAAAATCTTGTCAAATAGCCCATTATAATTTTTACAAGGGTCTTTAACACGTTATTATTACCTTTAATTTATTTTCTCTCTGGGGATCTCTACTAAAACATCAAAAATGTAACCTAAGAAATAAAAAAAATTACCATTAAATTAGTTTACACTTGCGAAGCCGAAATTAATAGTACTAAATATTTATGCTTTAACCACCTTTCAGAAACGATGCCCTCTACAAAGCAACCACCGCGAAACCAACCCCCGCACCCCCCACCACCACCACGACAACCACAACCACGCAGCGACCACCACGCCCTCTACGAAGACGTCGACCGTACTATTCCGATGATTATTATGATGATTATTACGAAGCGAGGGATGATTATGAATACGAAGAGAGGTAATAATTACGTTAAAACTAAAAAACCGATCAAGTGCGAGTCGGACTCGCGCACGAAGGGTTCCGTACCATCATCTATTAAAAACGGCAAAAATACACGTTTTTTGTATGGAAGCCCTACTTTAATATTTATTTTATTAGTTTTTAGTATTTGTTGTTATAGCGACAACAGAAATACATCATCTGTGAAAATTTCAACTGTCTAACTATCACGGTTCATGAGATACAGCCCTGTGACAGACAGACGGCCAGCGAAGTCTTAGTAATAGGGTCCCGTTTTTACCCTTTGGGTACGGAACCCTAAAAAATTACATCGAAATGAGAAGCTTAATTTTTCATTGGTTGATAAACAGTTTACTTATAACGCCATCTATTGACTTTTAGCAGATGATCTGTTAAAACATACCAACAGATGGCGTGACTTTTTAAGAATAGTCTAAACATTTTGAATTGTTTTGTTTTACTTTCCAGGCCAAGGAGGCCACGGCCACGACCTCAAGGCAGGCCTGGGGCCAAGAAAAGACCAGTTGATGATTACGAAGATGAAAGGTAATTAAAAAGGATCACAAAAATGTTTCAGGATTCTTCTATTCTTGGTCGCGAGGAACAGGCGTATTTTACCAAGCTTCTATGAGGCTTCAAAGTGATTCTTTAGATTCGACTACATTACAGAATTATTGATAGAGTAATTATGAGAAAGGTTTGATGTGTAATGATTGTATGATTAAGATTGTTTAATTTGCCTGTAACTATCACCTAATCAGTACTATGATGCTTGACAATAACATATTACCTGTTGTCATCTTTTGACCAATTTATTTTCTCATTTACTAGGTATGACCGTCGCCGTCCCGGCACAGCTAGAGGGCGACCCGCTAAAAGACCATACGAGAGAAGACCGTACGATGAAGACGAAGACAGAAGACCTTACAGAAGCGGGTCTAGAAAACCAAGACCTCGTGATGATGATGATGATGATGATGATAAATACGAAGATGACAGACCAACTGGTAGAGGAAATGCTAGAGATTCCGGTAGGGATGCTGGTAGAGAAGACAGAGATGATATCAGACCAAGAAGACCTATTGACGATGATGTGAAACCCAAAAGACCGGTTGATGACGAAGTAAGACCTCTAAAGAGACCTATCGATGAACCAAGAGAAGAACCACGCCCTAAAAAACCAGTCAACACAGATGACACTGAAGAACTAAGACCGCTGAGACCAGTAGACTTTAGCAGACCTAGAAAGGAATATAGGCCGAGAAGTGATAGACCTGTTGTGAGTGATGTAGATGAAGATGAGGTTTTAGATTCAGAAGTTAGAGTAAGAGATCGAGATGAAATTAGACCTAGAGACGAAATCAGACCCAGAGACAGAGATGAAATAAGACCAAGAGATGAATCTAGACCTAGTGCTAGAGATGAATCTAGACCTAGTGCTAGAGATGAATATAGACCTAGAGAAGAAACTCGTCCCGAACCAAGGCCTCACAACTTCAGGCCAAGAGACGAACGCAAACCTTACGACCGAGATGTAGATGGTCCAAGTGTAAGAGGTGAGGATAGATACCAGTCGAAAGGCAGACGGTATGAGAACAGACCGACTAGGGAAGAAAAACCCAGAGATGATAGACCTAGACCGTTTAGAGAGAAAAACTACGATGATGACAGAGTTGAAAAGAAAGAGGTCACATCACCAGCAGCTGGCTTAGTCAAGCCTAATGGTCATGGCATTTTTGCACAACCAAGAATGCCGCCGAAGATCAAGCGACCAGTTCCCGTCAATGCTAAAGAAAAGTTCGAATACGTACCTATAGTTACAACAACTAAAGCTCCAAAGCTTTATGATGATGATGAGTATGAAGACTATGATGAAGAAGATACAAGAAGACCGTCGTCTTCTGGTAAAAGCAGTGCGGTACAGCAAAGACCAATTCCTGAGCCGGTTGAGAAGGAAAAGTTCAAACCTAGTAGACCTCATTTAGGTAACAAAGCTAATAGGAAGCCTATTGATTACGATGACGAGTACTATGATGAACCACCAGCTAAGAACCAGAAGGTAAAAGAAGTAAGAAACAGATCAAAGTCATCCGATGATTATTACTATGATTATGAAGAAAAACAAGATAGAAGAAGACTGAAAGATAATTTTGAAAGCAAAGTCAAAGGGGTAAGGACAAACGTTAGGGTAGTAAAGAGGCCTTTTTTACCGTCTAGGGGTGGTAGTCCGTATTTGCCGCGAGGTTTACAACCTGTAGCAGGCAAAGACGTGACAGCTCCTATAAATACCACCCCCAAAACCACTACTTCCACTTCCACCACTTCCGAACCTATTACCAATCCCCCTACTACCACTACGACTACAACTACTACAACTACTACTACAACTGAAGCACCAACAACAAAACTAACAACAAGAACAACAACAACGAGACCGACCACAACAACGAAACCCACAACAACGGTTACAACACAACAAACAACAGATTATAAACCCGAAGAAGAATACGAATATTATGAAGAAGAAGACGTCGAAGATGATAAAAAGAAAGAATCGACAACACAGTTTATTGAACCTTCTACTAAAATAGAAACCACGACATATTTGAGAACAACATTGCCTCCTATAACAACAGTTAAAACAACAACAACAGCAAGAACAACAACAACACCAAGAACAACAACAAAAGCAAAAACAACAACACCTAAACCAGAAACAACACCATTAACAACAACTACACCCGAACAACAAGCGAAACACCTAGCAACAAAAGTTTTACGCGTATACAACGAGAACTACGAAGCGATAAGGGACAAATTAGAATCAACACTCTCACCTGGAACCTACATAAAACCCTACCTAGCAACCTCAAAGCCAGCACAGGAATTTAAACCTAAAATACAACCGCATCCAGAAATATCAAAACCTTACACAGCAACTGGAAAACCATTCCTCTCAGACAATATATATATAAAGCAGAATTTAGCTGATTCTATTGAAAGCGACTATGATGTGAGACTCAATGAAGCACTAGCTCCTAAATTTTCCCCTAGAATTCCTACCGGATTTTCCATTCCAGACAGAGACTACACCTTTTCAAGGTATAGACAAATACCCGAACCACAATTCGCAGCATCTGAACTAAGTAATTTTCAAGTTAGAAAGAGACAACAAATACCCTCAGTCAGCTTAAGAACTCCAAATTCTTTTTACATTCAACCTCAAAGGATGATGTTCGATGAATTAAACAGATTTCCAAGGCATCTTTACAGACCTGAGTTCTTTTAAAATGTGATTTTTGGTAACTATTTTAGTATGAAAACCTGTAGTGTGTTCAGCCGACATTTCTTTTTATATTACTCGCTTTTGTCCGCGTTTTCTTAGCCTATATGCTATTCAAGGACATGGCTTATGTATATTTCAAGTTTCACCCAAATCTGTTACGGATTTATAATTTAGTAGGACTAGCTGACCCAACAGACGTTGTCCTGCCCAAATTTCAATTATATCATTAAAAAAAACTCTCGGAAACAATCGTTTTTTACTGGAATTAAAATAAAATCCTACATATTATAATCTTTTTTAAATTTGAAATTGTTGAAGTTAATTAAATCTGTTTGGCCAAATTATAAAAAATGTCGGTAAATCTAAATAAATTAATGCATTCTACAGGTTTTCGTAAAATAATAATTTAAAATTATGCAAATTTTATAAATTAATTCTGTTCTGCATCACTGCCAATTTATAATTATAGGAAAAAATGTAATTAAAAAAATATACTTTTTAGTTACCTTATTATAAGTTATGTTCTCAAAAGTTACCTATTTATAGGTGCAATGAAAGTTATCTGAGATAATTATAATTTTTTTATATTTTTTTATAATACCTACTCTTAGATTTACAAGATTGTCTGTCAATACGTGTGTAAATTCGTAATACTGACAAGTTTTATAAAACTAATTAAATTATAAAATTGTAAAAATTAGGGAGATAATTAAAATTATTTCGTACATGAAAATAAGATTTGTATAAAATAAAAAAAATATAATTGAAATAATTTACCTACTAGGGTTTTATTTATTCTTACGTTTCCCTCTGTAAGGTTTATCATACATAAAATCTATACTTCTTTTGCTTCATTCACTCTCATCACATTCCTCATGCATGCTCGTCGGTTTAGAGTACTCTTGACCTGGCCTTTTCAAAACGTCACCAATTTGGTCCAGGAAAATACGCCGAGGTCTTCCTCTTACAAACTTCACATTCACTTGCCATATACCATATATCTCTTTTGTGAATCTTTCTTCATTGACTCCTCACAGCTCAGTTGGTAATAGCTCTACCTACTGAGCTGTAGGTTGTGAGTTTGATTCCCCCAAGGATAATAGGTCTGGGTGTAACTATAATAAGTATTTACAAAAAAAAGTATATAAGTATTCTATCAGTTATCTGATTCTCATAGTGCAAGCTTTGCTAAGTTTGTGACTAGATGTGACACTGTGTATAAAGTCTCCAATATTTATTTTATTAATTTTATTTAAGGTTTAAAATAAAACAAAATATAAGTTAAGTATGAAATTTTTTACAAAAAATCTTATATCTATAAAATAACTAGCATAGTACCACATTTTCTTTTAATTATAAAATATTATAAATAACTTTGGAATGTTCTAAAAAACAAACAAACTGCGAAAATTATCAAAATTAAATGCAATCACATATTCAGGCAACATTCCGTTTTTTTAATTATTAAGTTATAATTTATAAAATACCTATTCGTAAATTAAGTTTTTTTTTTGCATATTATATAAAAGACTAGCTTTTAACCCGCGATTTTGTCCGCGTAGATTCGAGAAAATTGATTTTTGATTATTATAATCGTAAAATAATAAAAATCCTGAAGATTTTTTGAAAAAAGTAGCCTATGTTTATGCCAAGACTTAAAACTATCTCTACATAAAATTTCATGAGAATCGGCCCCGCGTTTTGGCAGATAACATCACAGACAGACAGAGTTACTTTCGCATTTTTATTATTAGTATATTAAAAATAATATCCAGCTGAATGTAAAACCACAATAATTACACTTTGGCAAGTTTAGGGCATAATCCGCGAGCTTATTATCGATCTTCATCCGCTGATTTTCATTGCCACAGCTTCTGATTTTGGAGAATTTAAGAAAAAGATTTCTATTATAATTATATAATACTAGCCGACCCGTGACAAACGTTGTTTTTTTGTAATAATCACATAGGAAAAAGCTATTTCAGGCAACTTCCAATTTTTTCCCTACAAACCTTGGACTGATAAAATAAATTACGAATTTTGGTAGAATGCGTATCATTCATTAGTCAAAACTGCGTTGCTATGACGACTAAATGTTTTTAGTCTGTGATGTCAGATTTTGTGCACACCAACGCCATCTATACCAAAATCATCCTTCTTGCGTTTTTTTATCATTTAGTTGTTGTTTTTCGGATTATAAGTTCCCCTTTTATTTATTCTGTGTTATTATCTACATACAGCAAATTTCATCTTAATCCGTTTTGTCGCACATAACATAGCAGCCTTATCATAAACTTTCGCATTTATAATAATACTAGCGACCCGCCCCGGCTTCGCACGGGTAGCATGTTATTATACATATAAACCTTCCTCCTGAATCACTCTATCTATTAAAAAAAACTGCAACAAAATCCGTTGTGTAGTTTTAAAGATATAAGCAAACATACATACATACATATTACATACAGACGCGGCAAGCGGAAAGCGACTTTGCTTTATACTATGTAGTGATTAGGGTGGTAAGATAATATGTCATGCCATGACATCGGTTCTTGAGTTACTATGACCACAATCTTTTTTGAGGGCCGGAACCGCGCCTATTGACAATTGACATCATACATTCTATAACAGACGATGATTTCTAAGTACGGTTTGGCCAAATATATCGGAGCACTGTCATTGTTGATAATGTCGAAATTTCGTAACATGGCAATGAAAATCAATAAGTGAAGATCGATTTTTACGGAGAAAGCTCGGCGTTTGCTATTCTAATAAACTAAGGCATACAATTATTTCTACTAAATAACTAATTCTAACTAGCTTCTTTACGAACTAGCTTCCTTTAAGTTTAACAAAGTTGTTAATAAGTTTTTTCTAGTCTAATGGGGTAGTAAAAGGCTCGTCCAAACATATATTTGGCACATAACAACATACACTTTGACTTACGATTGTCAGACATACTCTTAGATACTATTTTATCAAAACTATCGTGATTAGTAGACATAACTATAGATTTTGACTATAGAGTCTGGTTATTATAACATAGCCGAAACGTCGGGAAAGTATATTAAAGGTTTACGTGATAAAGACCCGTGTCAAAATCTATAGTTATAGGTACTCTTAGATCTCAAGGCGCTTAGGTCCTTGAAGATATCTGAAGGGGGTAGTCAGGTACTTTGATAAGTACCTCAGACTTATAAATGCGAATTCTCAATCTGTCCTTTTTCCCCCTGATATTTGAGACTCCAATCGTTATCAGGGTCAAAAGCTTTGTTTTTTATCACCTTTTCCTCCTGGACTTCTCTGTGGAATATCCTGTTGATTGGAAACTGGAGGTAGTAGAAAACGAAGGTGGAACTCCAGATGACGAGCTGGTAGATGCAGATCTGCCACCAGGTCATGACTCCGAAGACAGCGTAGAGCCAGCGACCAGTGATGAAGTAGATGGAATAATAGCTGGAAGAAAACAATGGTTCTATTGTGAAATGTTTAGTTTATTGTATGCGCTGAGTCTACACGGATAAGACGGAAAAAGTGATAAAACTGCATTATCTTGAAAACCATCAAACTTAAAAAGAAACTGTCTATAATTTACTTAGCTAGTATGATTATCTAACGAATTATATAAAAATAAACTGTTTAGCTATTCATAGCTTTGATAAAAAACGAAACTAGTGTTGAAGAGCTAACTTTGGAAAATAAATTTATCGAGAAAAGTTTCACTAATCGTGTTTCAGTCTATAATTTATCTTCTTTCTATCATATATTATATATAAGTTATCTATCTCTCGACTTTCAATCTGAAGGTCGTGGGTTAGAACCCCGATGTGCATCAATGGATTTTAAAAAACAGAATATATATATTTTTTTATGGGGCTATACAACAAACGTAATATTTTCCCCGTTTTTTATAAATAATGGTATGGAACCCTTCGTGCGCGAGTCCGACACGAACTTGGCCGGTATTTTTTAAAATACGCGCCGCATAAGTACCTCTTTTTTTGAGTTCGGTTCGGGTTAAAAACTTACACAATAGCATAGAACACTCCGATGCCGCCAATCAAACCCAACTCGAGTTTCTTATCGGTCGGGTTCCGTCTGGCCTGCAGCAAGGTTTCCACCAGGAGCATCACAGTGATGTTGGTGTGAACGCAGTGGTTGAACCACCAGGGTACCACTATGTCGTACACCGTGGGGAACACCAGCTCGCGATCGATGGAGTACACCGTCCAGAACATGGTGGAGATGAACTAGAAATAAAAAAATAGGATCACGACTGTAATCCCCAAGTACGGTAGACTCTCGGATCTCCAGGCGCTTAGATCCATTGAAGATGTCTAGTGGGAGTAGTAAAAGACACGTCCAAACATTACATTTGGCACATGCCCACATTTTGCAGTAGTTAGCATTCCATACGCTTGCAAGCCCATCGCCGCTTATAAGAATACTAACTGGTTTCCTTCACCGTTTTGAGCACGTGTTTTTGATGCGCATATATATTTTTCAAACGGAAAAATCCATTGATGCACGCCGGGATTCGAATCCACGACCTTCAGATTGAAAGTCGAGGTACCTCCCACTCGGCCAACACGGCTTCTTTACCTACCATTTAACCCCAATTTAAGCAAAGCTTGTATTATGGGAACCAGATTATTAATAGAATATTTTTAAGGGTTCTGTAGTTTAAAAGGAACCCTAAAAAGTTAGGATACTTTCGTCATGTCCAATTTGTTTTGGACGGGTCATGAGTGGGTGAGACTTCTACTTTAAAGGTCGTGGGTTCGAATCCTAGCCATGCATAAATGGATTTTTCTGTTCGAAAATTTAAATGAAATTAAATAGTTTCACGACTGTAGACATTCTTTCAGATTTTCTAAAGGAGGTAGTTTAATGCAGGTCCAGTCTCAGATCTCCAGGCTCTTGAAAATGTCCAAAGTTAGTCAGAGGCACGTCCAAAAACTTTGGAAGTATTATTAAAGAGATTGTATAGAAAGCATTCTTACCAGAGTAAATGGCACCACCATACCACAGAACAAAACATCTCTGTAGTACATCAACTTCTTGCCAATCTTTGATTGGTGCTTGTCCAGCCACTCCAGCACATCGTACAGGAGCGAGAGAGACAGAAACACCGTTTGAAACATCTAGAAAGAGAGAAAAAATTACTTTAAGACGAGTAATAAAGTATTGATGAAAGCACAATAATTTTTTGTCAATAACCGCAAAACATACAGTTTTGTTAACTTATGGATTTAATCTAGATAAATTATTAAAGACACGATTGGTGAAACTTTTCTCGATAGATTTATTTTCCAAAGTTAGCTGTTCAAAAACACTAGTTTCGTTTTTACTCAAAACTATAAACTACAGTTAATTTTTATATAATTCGTTAGATAGTCATACTAGCTACATAAATTAAATACAGTTTCTTTTTATGTTTGATAGTTTTCAAGATAATGCGGTTTAATTTAATCACTTTTTCCGTCATATCTAAAACTACTACTCAGCCCATACAAAAAAACAAATATTTCAAGCGTCACCTAAATATAGCAGAACTAAGATATTCAGACGTTTCTTAAATATGAGATTTCTATAATATTATAGTACCTGGATGACTGAACTTTGCTAGGTATTTCATTGCCTGATAACACGGATAAAACGACGTTTTTTAAAAGTGAAACCTAGCTAGATCGATTTATCGCCTCCTAAACCTCCTGCATACTAAATTTCATGAAAATCGTTGGAGCCGTTTCCGAGATTCAGATTATATATACACAAGAATTGCTCGTTTAAAGATATTAAATACATAGATAGATAGATATAAGCTTGTTACTGACTGACGTTAATCTGGCGGAGAAAATACATTTTCTAAGATGGATGATAAACTAGAAGTAATTTTTTTAGTAGGTACAAATATCGTTGAAAACGCACTTGGCCTGTTTTTGTTATTTCAAATGACATTTTCTTGTCGCTAGTTTCTGGTGCACAAAGTTTACTCAATTCATAACTAGATGTCGCTGCAAAAAATGTTCCGATGCTAGATCGCGCTGACGAAAACGCACGGGGGAATATCACTAGGTCGGTTTGTATTTTCTAAGAATTGGTTTACCTAAAGTTGTAATTCCAACTTTATTAAATGTTATTTTGAAAAAAGCAACTCATTGAATTGAAGTTGTTTTGTTACATACGAAATCTATCTATACTATATATAAAAATAAATTGCTGTTCGTTAGTCTCGCTAAAACTCGAGAACGGCTGAACGGATTTATCTTATATTGGTCTTGAAATGTTCGTGGAGGTCTAGGGAAGGTTTAAAAAGTGAGAAAAATTCGAATAATTGCCGGAAAAACCCTAAAAACAGCCCTTTTCTTTTTCCCATACAAAAGTTTTCTAACTAAAACGTAGAGTCAATTTGAGCTTTATTGCTATTGTATAACGTTCACTGTTGTCTTAGCAATGTAGGTGTGTTCCTAAGAACGGGAACGGGAACGGGAACTTCAAACAACATTCGTCAATTGCGATACGAAGTTCGCCGGGTCAGCTTGTAGTAAATAAAAAGTAAAAACCGGAATCACGTTTGTTGTATGAGAGCCCCACTTAAATATTTATTTTATTCTGTTTTAGTTTTATTTGTTATAGCGGCAACAGAAATACATCATCTGTGAAAATTTCAACTGTCTAGCTATAACGGTTCATGAGATACAGGCCTGTGACAGACAGACGGACAGCGAAGTCTTAGTAATAGGGTCCCGTTTTTACTCTTTGAGTACGGAACATTAACTAGCTATCCCGACAGACGTTGTCCTGTCAAATTTAAATAATCCCACAGATAAAAGCACTTTTAGTATGTTGCAAAATTCCCTCGTGACTAGGTATGTGACTATGTGACTATGTGACTATTGTGTGTCATTTTATCAGTGAATTCCAATGTTTATCTACATAAAAGCACGTACGGAGTGTCTGGCAGACGCAGATATAATACTAATTATATCAGCAGACAGTGACCTATCACCTCATCTAAGTAATTGATAAATAGTCGTATGATTTGTCTGATTGTAGGTAATAACAATTTTGCAATCGATACCTTTTTAATTTTCATTCAGAAATATAAAAAACATTCGTTCGAAATTGTTTGTTTTTAAATGATAAAGATAAATAAACGTTTATTTTAGTACCACCAAAAATCAACACTTCAAAAAATATAGTCAAAAAAACTAGAAAACATTTTTGGTTTTTAGGGTTCCGTCTGTCTGTCTGTCGGTCTGTATGTCCGTCTGTCAGTCACAGGGCTGTATCTCATGATCCGTAATAGCTAGACAGTTGAATTTTTCACATAATATGTATTTCTGTTGTTGCTATAACAACAAATACTAAAAACAGAATAAAATAAATATATAAGGGTGGCTCCCATACAACAAACGTGTTTTTTGCCGTTTTATTATAGATAATGTTACGGAACCCTTATGCACAAGTCTGACTCGCACTTGGTCGGTTTTTTTGAGTAGGACCATCTGTTTACTAACTCTAAGGACCTATTGTCGGGTCCATGATGATTAAATACACCAAGATATATAAGATTTTGTTAGTGACTTAAACTTCAGTTATATCACTACATAGTATAAAGCAAAGTCGCTTCCCGCTTCCCGCGTCTGTAATCTGTATGTATGCTTATATCTTTAAAACTACACATCGGATTTTGATGAGGTTTTTTTTAATAGAATCGTGTAGAGAATAGAATCGTGCGCGAGTCCGACTCGCAAAATTTACGGATTTTGATGAAACTTTTTTTGTTATGTAGCTATTAGTCCACGGCAACTTATAGGCTATAATTTATTTTGAAGATCTTTCTGCCGGTTTTTCTGTCTACTGAATTGTCGACCGTTGCAGCCGAAGCATGATATCTATCAGGGTGCTGATATGGATACCAAAACGCGACTCTAAAATATCTATTCCGCTATTTGTCAATTTCACTAAGGTCAAGCGTGTTTTAGGGTAAATTTATATTAGACCGGGCCGGAGCCTTTAGTTCGTAGACGGGCCCGGATGGAACACGGTTCAGGCTTGATGCTTGAAATTTTAGTTTTTTTTGTATGGGCCGAGTCTACCCGGATAAGACGGAAAAAGTGATAAAAACGCGTTATCTTGAAAAACATCAAACTTAAAAATAAACTGTCTTTTATTTATGTAGCTAGTATAATTATATTACTATTTAGCTAGGTATTCATAGTTTTGAGTAAAAACGAAACTAGTGTTTTTGAAAAGTCAACTTTGGAAAATAAATCTATCGAGAAAAGTTTTACCAATCGTGTTTCTGTCTATAATTTATCTAGATTATATCCTTAAGTTATCTTTGTCATAAAAAACAAAACTGTATGTTTTGCGGTTATTGAGAAAAAACGATTCTGCATTCATAAAAAAAAATGTTACATATACTGCTTCATACAAAATGTATGTAACGTTTCAAATCCATGCCCCGTCAGGGCCACGAACACGGCACGCCCCGGACACGGACCGGTCTAATATATACCTACCCTTATTATCAATGGTCTATTTATTTTGGGAATGTGTCCGGGTGGTCACGTGACAAGCATTGTCCTAATTGGGCTTGGGCAATGACCCCGTGATAACAATTAAAATTATTACTATAATTAAAGTTTTGTAGGTATTTGTCTGGGCAATTTCTGTCTATCTATGGTATTGATATACCAATATTGAGGGGCTATTTTGTAAAAGCATGATTATCATGTTATGATATTCATACCAATATTCATTGGTACTGAATGTCAAAATACCTACGCTTTTTAAATCACAAGGATCACTTTGAAACGTCTTAGGAACTAGGTGAAGCTACGCCGATTCCACGCGACCAAGCCTAGAAGAATCAGGCAACAAACACGGCTTGGGGTCTACCTTTTTTCAATGATCCTTTCCTTAAAGCTATGTAGAGCTCCAGTGTGGTGCCAATCGAACAAGGTGAAGGTTCAAACAAGAATAATAATTAAAAGTACCTACTACTCAAATACGTACAACAATAAAAAAAATAACTAAAGAGCTTCAGCACAAATTCAAAAAGCAACACACGCCGCTACACTTGATTTAGAATTAAAACTTAAAGATAAAATAACTATTTGCTTAAAAATAATTAAAGTAGACAAATGTTACACAAAATAAAATTAAGTACCTAAATTAATATTTAGCTGTCGAGTGGCAGAGCGACATCAGGCCACGAGGATTTATCATTTATATAATAATCATCTACAGTATAATACGCTTTGTTTATAAGATTATTCCTTATGTGGGCTTTAAATCTTCTAACGGGAAGTTTTGTTGCGTTTTCAGGAAGTTTATTATAAAATAGTATACATACAATTCCCCATAAACGACCCCTTCACTTTTTCTAAAATATTCCTAAGCTACAGAACATTACAGGCTACTTGTTCATCAACGTACTAAGCGAGTAAATCCGCTGGATAAAGCTAGTAAAATTAAAAGTAAGCCAAGTAGGTACTTGCATAATTTCTAGACCTTTGTATCGCATTATGATAACGAATTTAATAGTTTTAGATAAAATAATTACTGCTTAATTAGTCTAGTATATACACGTTTAGTTAAAATGGTTTTGATTATACTGATCATCAGATCAGATGCTTACAGAAGTCCAATAGGGGTAGTCAGAGGCATGAACGATACGTAAACACACGTAGGTAATGGTTAACTAACATAATAAGAATTATGTCTAAAAACGTATAGTTAGTAAAAAAATAATAAACAGGATCACGACTGTAATCCTCAAATACGGTAGACATCCTCTCAGATCTCCAGACGCAGATCCTTTGAAGATGTCTAGTGGGAGTAGTCAGAGGCACGCTCGAAGATTATATTTGGCACATGCCCACATTTTGCAGTAGTTAGCAATCCATACGTGACAGGTTGCAAGCCCATCGCCGCTTATAAGAATACTAACTGGTTTCCTCGCGATGTTTTTCTTTGCCGTTTTCAGCGCGTGTTTTGATGCGCATATAAATGATTCGAATAGAAAAATCCATTGATGCACGCCGCGATTCGAACCCACGACCTTTAGATTGAAAGTCGAGGTGTCTCCCACTCGGCCAACACGGCTCAAAGTAGGTACCTACAGATCACCAGATCCGAAGGGCTATTTTGTAAAAAACATGATTATCATGTTATGATGTTGAATGCAATACCTAATGATAAAGAATACCTAATCTGTACACTTTTCATAGTAACTATTCACAGTTCTACGCTTCAGCGTTGGTATTGTATTGGAAGCGTAGGTATGGGTGCCTAAACAGCATAAAAAGCGTAGGTATTATGGCATTCAGTACCATAACATGATAATCATGTTTTTACAAAATAGCTCTGCAGATCCTTAGAGACGTCTACTGGGTAGTCAAAGATACGTCCAAACGGTACATAAAACCACATTTTTCAGTGGTTAGACTTCCATAATAAGAATACTAGCTCGATGTGTTTCATTTTTATTTAGTTATTTAAAAAAAATATAACTTCCAAAAGAATACTCACAAAGTTCCAACCAGTTAGGTACGCCAACTTATATCGATACAAGTTATCCAAATGCATGTGATTACTCGGTACCAATTCGATATTTGACGCAAAACTTGCAACATAATAATGGTGTAGTGTTGCAAAAAGATGTATAACAGTTGTCCAATATAGTTTTGCGTCACTTTTGTCAAATAACTTCTCGTTTTCCGTTATCAAAAAGCAAAGTATGTTGTAGTATATATTGTAGTCTTTCCACACTGCTTCCATTTCGATTTATTTTGCACTATTTTAACGTAATGATTGAATTGTTATCTTAATTTCACTGTTTTTTAGAAATATTCTGTAAATTAGTATGAATTAGATTATCATGTTTTTATTTTGTGTTTATTCTTACTATTATTTTAATATTTATTTACATTTAACTGGTTTTTTGTAAATATTCTGTATTGGATGTTAAGATGTATGTATTTAAATGATTAATGATTAAATTTAGTTATAAACAGACACAATTTAAATATATTTTTATGTACCTACACTGACACAATAAATAAGTGATTATTATCCGTATATTTTCACTATTTGTAATAAAACTGTCAAAATGACATAAAACACTATGATTTTTTATGAAATCCCGACCTACCCCGTAATCGGGCTAGATCAGTTAGTTGTGTTCTGAAGAATTTATTTTAATTTTCATTTGTTTTTAAACTAATTAAACTAGTAATTTAAATAGACGCTCGTATCTATGGTATAATTGGGCAACTCAACTATGGTTACAAATCTACCCTCACTGTGTTTGTTATCTTAAAGTGTTGCCGTCAGATAAAAAAAAATATCCCACTAGGTTGAATAAAAAATCTATTGTTTGTATGTAAAATGTTGATGATTCTTTGGCTGGTGTACTTATAGGAGATGTTAACAAAAAAAGTAAGTTAAAGTCAATGTTACTATAATTTATTTACATTAATTAACAATGTTGGCACCTAATTCGGCTAAGCTCTCTCAAATAAATGGGTTTATTTGAGATTTATCAATGTACCTACATCATTATCTAACATAATAATAACACTCGGATAAAATTACGTTTTCTAAAAATAAATGTTTTAATTTATAGAAAATTTCGTTTTATCCGTATTTTTAGGCAATGAAATACCGAGCAAAGCTCGGTTATCCAGGTGTATATGTATATATACAAGAATTGCTCGTTTAAAGGTATTAGATATTAATATTTGTATTAAGAAATTAACAGAGATATATTTTTTCAATCGTATCTTTAAACTAGGAATTGTTAGATGCTACATTTAAAATATATGTTATGTACTTACATAGATATTAAATGAATTTTAAGACGCTTTTATAGTTAAAAATATAAAAAATCTTTAAAATCTATTATTAAAATAAATAAATAATTAAATACGTGTAATATACGTATATATAGAATAATTTTATCTGTGTTTGTTCATTTGGGGTCAAACAATTTTTTTTATTTTCTCTCTTATAAATCGGGAAGTCTTCTAAACTTGGCAACACTGAACTCACTTCGGAGTGAACGAGTCTCATTATAAATTATTATTGATAAGACTAATTAAAATGTAGGTAAGTTATGATTATCACTTGCTCAAACGATGAATATAATAAGAATAGAATAAATTTATATGTATGACATGCCTTTGACTAACCCCCTTAATCATTTTCAGTGATCTAAGCGCCTGGATCTGAGTGGATGTTTAATTGAGGATTATAGTCGTAATCCTATTCTTTTTTTAATATTAGGTATATATAAATACCAGCCAAGTGCGAGTCGGTCTCGCGCTAGAAGGGTTGCGTATCATTATCTATAAAAAACGGAAAAAATAACGTTTGTTGTATAGGATTCTCACTTAAATATTGATTTTATTCCGTTTTTAGTTTTTTTTATAGCGACAACAAAAATACATCATCTGTGAAAATGTCAACTGTCTATTATCTACGGTTCATGAGATACAGCCTTGTGACAGACAGACAGACATACGGACAGCAGTCTTAGTATTAGGGTCCCGTTTTTACCCTTTGGGTACGGAACCCTAAGAACCAGACATTTTGAAATATTTGTGGAAACAACTCCACTTACCTACCCTTATTGCCGGCCCTTTTTTTCTGGTTCCCATAGTACAAGCTTTACTTAATTTGGGGTTAGATGGCGATGTATGAAATGTCCACCAATATTTATTTATTTTGTGTACACAAAATGCTAAGCCCTAGCTGTATTATCGCTGAGAGCGATCTCTTCCAGGCACGCTTTGAACAAACACTTACGAAATTCCAGTTAGTTCCGTATCCGTAACAGAGTGTCCACACTTGCTTCAACACCATAAGTTCATGGTCATACACTTTTATAAAAATCAACACTCCATACACATTCACTACACAGTGATGTAAAAAGAACAACGTGTGAAAGATTGTCCTTAAAGTTTTAATTAAATTTCCCCGCTTTAACGAAGCTAGCTCCGCCATTTTGTTTTTAAAAATAAAAAAATAGTATCGCGAAAAGTTTAGCCACAACTGTCAATTACAAAAAGTTTTTAATATTCTAAATTAGAATTTTTGTTTTGACAAAGCAAACTCGGCCATTTTGTTTTTAAAAAATAAAAGATATTGCAAAAAGTTTGAACAAGTGTCAAATTTTAAAAGAATTTAAATTCGAAATTTGAATTTTGCAGAAAGTTCGGTCACAATTGAAAATTAAAAAAATAAAATAAATTCAAAATTAATTTTTAAACACGAAATTAAATATTTTCAAAATGTTATTGTTATATCTCTATTCTGTCCAATGCGTCTTATTCCGAGTCAGTAGCGAACTAACCACAATAATAAAGAATGCAACCACCAAGGTACCTAAGGTAATTGTACCTATTACAGAAATAATTTAAAACGAGTTCCGTCGACTTGCAGTAGGCCTGTGTGAAATTGCAGGTATGTACTTAGGATGGCTGACGCGAGGCATCGGGGGCGACAATTGTGTGTTCGTAATCTACATGTTAGTGTTTGAGACAGCGGATTTAAATCAAAACAATAATAATGTACAGTGTGCACAATTTTTAAAAGGCGAATAAATGTGGGTAGGTATTGTGCGGAACATAATATTTCTACTACTGAAATAGGATTACATACATTTCATATTATTTTGTTTGTTGCCTTTTTATGGATGACAAAAACAAAAAAAAACATTTAAATCGGATCACCAGGTAAAATATATTATTATTACAACAACGGGAAATTACTCACGTAAATGATAAATTGTCAATGAGGACACCGACAATGTTTCGATTCATCTAGAGACGACAATGCGAGAAGGGTAGCGCGCGCGTTTAATGGTCCACTCACCCTGAAGAAGATTCTCTAGATGAATCGAAACATTGTCGGTGTCCTCATTGCTAATTTATCATTTGCGTGAGTAATTTCCCGTTGTTGTAATAATGTGTAGTACAACTCACGAAAGTTTTGAAAGTGAAAAAGATATTATGCTTATTTTTTACCTATTGATCCGATTTGGGTGATTTATTGTAGAGAATAATCCAAAAAAAGCTCCCATTTACAGTGTATTTATGTAGGTGTACTTTAAAACGTAATTTTAAAAAAATAATTCATAGGCTCTCGAACTAATTAACTTCTCCCATCATAAGCTATTATAAAACATGTCTAACAAAACGTATAAAAAAAATAACGGAAGACAAAGTAAGGTAGTGCATCAGGGGCGCGATTCGAGTGTACGTGATCTGCGAGGTACATGTACTTACTTGTACAATTGTACATGCCTTATCTATGTCATCTGCAATATTATTTTATGAGGCAATGTGATCATTTATTTTTGTTTGTTTTTAGACTTGTAGTTATACCTAGTCGGCGTAATATTGCAGCCTCCTTGTTAAGGTAGAATAAACTAAAACTTGAGTCAAATACCAACTTCAAAGAGGTTAACTGATTGGCGGGAAAGAGAACAAGGAATAAGATGTTTTTTTGTTATAAATAATCATCGTGTTATAAGAAAACACGAGAATAACTAGCGTAAAATGTAGCTATCGACATTTTACTAGACCTTCCCTCCCCGTCTTCTTATTACCTATATGCCCCTAGGCCTCCAGACCTCTAAATCCGACCCTGCGTTTCACTAATTAATAGTGTATATTGTGTAGATATTAATGTATCACATTACCCATGGAAATCTAAAAATATAATACTCTGCATTACTGACTGATCCAACTACGCGTTAAGAGGCTCCCATACGCTGATTGCTCTTTTTCGAAACGAAAAAAGAAATACTTCTGAACAAGCCACATCTCCTTTTTTTATAAGTATATTACTTCAGGTTCCTACCTAGATTTCTATTAAGCTGAAAACATAATAGCAGAAACTTTTCACGATAAAGATATTATTTCAAAATGATACGTTTTAGAATTTATGATCGAAATATTTTATATTCCTACTATTAAAATCAACTTGTGATTTATTGTTAAAGATAGGTAATATGTAGATCTAGATTTCTATTAGAATATATTTTTGATAAGTAATTATACATAATTTATATCATTAATTTATTCGAAAAGCTAAGGCGGACCACGCTTCGACGTGTGTTTGTCGTCATTGCAGCGGTCGGTAGGATTATTTATCGAAGTGATTAAAGATGGGTACATCTTTATTCACATATACTATACATTATAAAATAGGAAATGTGGCTTGTTCACAAGTATTTATTTTTTCGTTTCGAACAAAAACAATCGTCGACTGGGAGCGCCTTAAGGTAGAATAAACTAAAACTCGAGTCGAATTCCAACTTCAAAAAGGTTACCTGCTGGCGGGAAAGAGAACAAGGAATAAGATGTTTTTTTGTTATAAATAATCATCGTGTTATAAGAAAACACGAGAATAACTAGCGTAAAATGTAGCTATCGACATTTTACTAGACCTTCCCTCCCCGTCTTCTTATTACCTATATGCCCCTAGGCCTCCAGACCTCTAAATCCGACCCTGCGTTTCACTAATTAATAGTGTATTATTGTGTAGATATTAATGTATCACATTACCCATGGAAATCTAAAAATATAAGACTCTGCATTACTGACTGATCCAACTACGCGTTAATCTAAATATGACCGACAGACTGATCTATCAACACAGCTTAAACCACTGGTCTTTGAAACTCGAAACTTGGAGGGTGTAATCTTTTTAGTGTGTAAGGGTGCACTAAGAAAGAAATTCCTGAAATTTAACGCCTAATCTGGTACAGCAGTCTGTTTGAAAAAAACTTCAGACAAAGTCGCGAGGGATTTCACTAGTGACATATAAATACTCGCTTGACCAGCTGTTCAAGTAAAACCTCTTTGCATGTCCGCAACACACTTGGCATTGAAGGTGAAGGTTTTTTAGTAATTTTGATCGTGTTTTTCTCAATAAAGAGCACAGTTTTGACTTTAGAGTTCTAATTATCCAAATTAAAGATACAACCACATTTTTAGGGTTCCGTACCCAAAGGGTAAAAACGGGACCCTATTACTAAGACTTCGCTGTCCGTCTGTCCGTCTGTCCGTCTGTCTGTCACAGGGCTGTATCTCATGAACCGTGATAGCTAGACAGTTGAAATTTTCACAGATTATGTATTTCTGTTGCTGCTATAACAACAAATACTAAAAACAGAATAAAATCAATATTTAAGGGGGGCTCCCATACAACAAACATGTTTTTTTTTGTTTTTTTTTTCAATAATGGTACGGAACCCTTCGTGCGCGAGTCCGACTCGCACTTGGCCGGTTTTTATTTTTTCTTTTGTGTCAAAGGATTTACCTATTGTCTTTTTGTTTATCTAAAAACATGGTAATTTTAAAATAAAGGTACTTAATTCAGAATTTTTAGCTTTTGAATATTTTATTTTATTTGACAGATAAATAAAGAACCAAGAATTCTTTTTCAAACTATCGTGATTAGTTAATAAATAATAGTAAAATAAATTAAAGGTAATAAAGATCCTTGTAAAAATCTATAGATACTAACTACCTACTATGAAAACAAATACCAAACTAATTGTATTAGAATTGAGGTTTATAGGACAGTTTAAGTAATGGGGTAGGCAGGTATAGGTGCTTACTGCAACCCGATGCTAAAGAGCATTAGAAGCCATACAAACGAAGTTCGTTCACCTCCTTAGTTGAAAGAGGTTTGTGTTGTATACCTAACTACTACATTATTTTATTTTATTTTTACAATATTTTAAATAAGTAGGTATCTAATTATTTGTAAGGAAGTAGGTATACCTTACCAAAATATAAATGGTTTAGAGATATTTAATCTCAAATTAGGCCATTACAGTCTCAGCTGTGAAACTTAAATGAAATAGGATCACGACTGTAATCCCCAAGTACGGCAGACATCCTCTCAGATCTCCATGCGTTCAGGCAAGCCCAAACATTGCATTTGGCGCATGCCCACATTTTGCAGTAAGTAGTTAGCATTTGTCTTGACCTTGTATTTTTATAGGCCATTTACCCGCTACGCTACTGAGGTCATTGTAAAAAGGTTGCACAGCTCATTTCCGGCCATGCCGGGTCAATAAAATAAACCCCTTTGAAAAATGCATGATCATTTCGATCGCGTGTGCATTGCTATGATAATTATGAAAGGCGGTACGCTGCAATTTCAAGAGTGATGTTTACTAGTTTGATATTATGTTATATTCTTTTCTACTAGCTGACCCGTGCCCGCTTCGCTGTGCGTAAGACATTTCAAATACCATCGTTGACTTTTTTGTAGACGTTTTTAAGGTGTACAATACTGTAGTACATTATTTTGATATATCTCGTGGGGTTCAGCCAGCATTTGCAATGTAAGCGCAAAAAAATGTGTTTATTTACGACATCACATTAGAAACCTCTAAAATTATCAGTGTTTCTCTACTATATTATGCATGTATTATACATATAAACCTTCCTCTTGAATCACTCTATTTATTAAAAAAAACCGCATCAAAATCCGTTGTGTAGTTTTAAAGATATAAGCAAACATACATACAGACATACAGACGCGGGAAGCGGAAAGCGACTTTGCTTTATACTATGTAGTGATTCTACCATTTGAATTATATATCTACTACTACCTTTGACTTCCTACTACCATCCACCCGCATCTTCGTACCTATACCTACCTACTCTAATAAAAAATAGGCTATACTAAAAGTCGTTATTGCGTTGTACAACCACAAATACTTATCTAAACTTCAGAAAAACACAAAATAATGTTGACAGGAAGTAAGGACTTGTAGTAGGTATATAGGTACATATAAGGTACTATAATAGCATCAACAGTAAAAAAATAAATCTCGTAAAATAACTTAGTAAGATAATGATCATGACAGATCAAAGTGGTCTAAAAATAGAAGATGCGAACAAGACTTCATAGGCATACAGACGGACTTTATACTGGCCGACTGTGTTCCGCTCGACTGCACAGCGTAAATACCGGAAAATAAGTATATATTGTAGGTAAATGG
Organism: Hydriomena furcata; assembly: GCA_912999785.1. Lineage (NCBI taxonomy): Eukaryota > Metazoa > Arthropoda > Insecta > Lepidoptera > Geometridae > Hydriomena > Hydriomena furcata. Next base: position 6,618,273 of record OU538845.1, read on the forward strand.
ACGTCAACATTATCATTTTCTTCATAGGCATACAGATTTTGGTCATTTTCAATTTTGCCAGTCAAGAACTTATCAAACGTGTTTAAAGTCTATAGTTAATTAATAACTATTCGGGATAATGGCGTCGGCTCTGTTGGCAACGAACTAAATTATAAACGATTTTGACATAAGTAAGTACCTACCTATCCAAATATATTGCTCTCTTTTATTCTATACAAAACCGAACCGTTTTTAAATATATTACAAGAGCTAGGTACAGTGGCGGCAGATTTTAGGGGCGGCAAATTTAGGTTAATTTTTTCAAACATCTTATTTATTAGCCTTTATCGTCCCACTGAAGAACAGATGCCTCCCTCCATTCCGTCTTGGCCAATCACTTGATTTTGCCAAATGTCTTACAGGAATCACCACTTTTAACTAAATCGTTGGATTGTAATCTCTGGGGGTGGTTCAATAGCCTACTGGCGGCAAATGTGTAAGTCCGCCACTGGCTAGGTATGTTAATAAAAAAAACCTAATTGCAAACGTGCAGTCCGACTGCATATACCGATAAAGTCCATCTACATGTGCTCAACTTAAACTAATCACAAACATCATAGGAAAAACCCATTTTATAAATAACACGCTAGTTTTAAACAGAATTCTTCAATATCATGGTTGGTAATTTCACGGACAATTCCTCTCATGTACACGTGTACCTAGTCCCTTATAAGTAGGTATACAATGACCCTTACTTACTTTTAATGTACACTATCCCTCGTATTCAAGAACGACACTATGAGAACACGCACCCACAGTGGACGAAATCTTTTTTCATAAACATCACTTTATGTGTTGAGCGGCACTATGGCGCACGCTACCGTGTGCCTTTAGAGCTCAACTTTGGTTAGAGGCACACGACAATGTGCTTCTAGTCACACTATGCAGTGTCGCACAACACATAAATTTTGCGATTTTGCGAGACGACTGAATGAATGTGGTTTTAGTTTGGTAGGTATTATATGTTCAAATTTGATTACTATTATTATTGTTTGTTGTATTTTTATTATTGACTTTTGTACTTACTTATTGGCTTTTTATATTTATTAACACATTGGACATTATTTGTGGTTAACTTTTTGTAATTAATTAGTGTAACTGGTATGTACCGTGCTAATTAATAAATGGAAATAAATAAATAAATAAATAAATAAAGTGATTTTTATGAAAAAAGATTTCGTCCACTGTGGGTGCGTGTTCTCATAGTGTTACATAAGTACCTACTCTTAACTACACTAATATTATCTTACTAGTCTTATTTTACTAATATTAAGTCCGAAAGTTTGTAAGGTGGTTTGGATGTGTGTGGCTCAATCACGCCCATTTTATAAATAGCGTGCGCGAGTCCGACTCGCACTTGGCCGGTTTTTATGACATTCTTCTGATCCGGTTTGACATAAAATATTTTTACTTTTAACCTTAGTAAAATGCTTAAAACAAAATATTTAAATAAAAATAAAAAAAAAAAAAAATAAAATCATTTTATTTCGAGCAACTTCGACTCATAAATGGCACATTATACATTTTCTTATCTACATAAAAAATATAAAAAACATAATAAAATAGAATAATTAAATAACGCAAAATACTATATAAATTAAATTAAATTAAATTAAAACATCCATAAACTAAACTAACTTACACTAGACACAATAAAATAAACAGGAATTATACAGTGTGACCATTGATAAAACCCACCCAGGATGGTCAACCCTAGGTGGGCTTTATCACTCTCTGAATAAAACATTTCCATACAGGCGAATTTAGCCTATCCGATATAGTTCTCAGGATGCGGTGATGATGAAGGATGATGAGTTCTGATTTAAGACATCCTTGTATTTGCAAATGAGTCAATCCTAAAAGTCATTTATATTTAGAAACGAATAATAATAACTTGTTTCTTTGCAGTACGTAATTATAATAAAACAAGCTTCTTTTTAGGGTTCCATTCCCAAAGGGTAAAAACGGGACCCTATTACTTCGCTGTCCGTCTGTTACAGGGCTGTATCTCATGAACCGTGATAGCTAGACAGTTGAAATTTTCACAGATTATGTATTTCTGTTGCCGCTAAAACAACAAATATATAATAATAACAGAATAAAATAAGTATTTAAGTGGGGCTCCCATACAGAAAACTACTGTTTTTTTTGCCGTTTTTTATAGATAAATAATAAATAAATAATAATAAATATTAGTGGACATTTTTACACAGCGCCATCTAGCCCCAAACTAAGCAAAGCTTGTACTATGGGAACTAGATAACTGATAGAATACTTATATAGTTTTTTTTTGTAAATACATACATATGATAAATACTAACACCCAGACACAGAACAAACATCTATGTTCATCACACAAATATTTGCCCTGGGTGGGGTTCGAACCCACAACCTACAGCAGTGAAGGCAAAGTTACTACCAACTGAGCTGTGAGGCCGTCAATGATCAGATAATGGTACGGAACCCTTGCGCGAGTCCGACTCGCACTTGGCTGGTTTTTTCTTTGTTCTACACGCAGATTTGCTCGTTTGATTCACGGATAAAAATATGTATCTATCTATGTGAAATTCTTGACTAACTGATTGACTGACTGATCTATCAAGCACTCCTTAAATTTAACAATTTTATTGCACGATTTTGGTGTTATGTATACGTAGATGTAGATTTTTAAATATTTGTAAGATTGAGAATGGCGACGGGCTTGCAACCTGTCACCTAAGGAATGCTGCAAAATGTAGACATGTGCCTAATGTTTGGCACACCTCTGACTACCCTTTAGACATCTTCAAAGGATCTGAGCACCTTGAGATCTGAGAGGATGTCTACCATACTTGAGGATTATAGTCGTGATCATTTCATCTTCATATTTCGCAAAGTGCAACCGTACACGGAAGACATTATGTATATTATTATGCCCATAGTTTTTATATTCATTATTATGCTTTATATTCAAGGATTACCAGTTTTTTACCTTTTTGCTAGTTATTTCAATTGTTTTATTAGGATTCCGTACCCAAAGGGTAAATACGGGACCCAATTACTAAGACTCCGCTGTCAGTCTACCTGTCTATCAAGGCCTGTATCTCATGAACCATGATAGCTAGACAGTTGAAATTTTCACAGATGATGTATTTCTGTTACCGCTTTAACAACATACTAAAAACAGAATAAAATAAATATATAAGTGGGGCACAACAAACGTGATTTTCTTCCCGTATTTGATAGAAAATAGTACGGAACCCTTGGTGCGCGAGTTCGACTCGCAATTAGGCAGTTTTTTTTTATAAAACACAGTGACTGTAACCATCACAACAATAAAATGATAACGTGAAAAATGTATATTAGTCACGTAGGAAGGTAGGTATTAGGTAAAAATCTTCACTTTCAAAACTTTCGTGAGTTGTACTACACATTATTACAACAACGGGAGTGCGAGACGGCAATGCGAGCAGGGTAGCGCGCGCGTTATGGTCCACTCACCCTGAAGAAGATTCTCTAGATGAATCGAAACATTGTCGGTGTCCTCATTGACAATTTATCATTTACGTGAGTAATTTCCCGTTGTTGTAATAATGTGTAAAAATCTTCAATCGACAAAAAAGGTGGTTCTCAGATCGACGATCTTTAGTTATTTTTTTATTGTTGTACGTACTTGGTTAGTACTTTTAATTATTATTCTTGTTTGAGCCTTCACCTTGTTCTTACGGCACCACACTAGAGCACATACATAGCATTAAGGAAAGAATCATTGAAAATAATGATAGACCCTAAGCCGTGTTTGTTGCCTTATTCTTCTAGGCTTGGTCGCGAGGAATCGGCGTAGCTTCACCTGGCTCCTAAGACGTTTCAAATTGATCCTTGTGATTTTATTGAAATAAATGATTTTTGCATTTGAATTTGAATATGTGACAGGTTGCAAGCCCATCGCCGCTTATAAGAATACTTACCTCTTCCGTCTTATTCCTAATTATTCGTAATTAGCATTTATACTAATGACAGGTACCTAAATTGTCAAGCAAACTGTCTTATTACAAGCAATTAGTGACACGAAGAGATATTAATTGAAACAATAGATTTATTGTAAAACCATGCCATTATCATTTACCTACAATTGTATTGCCTTCAGAACTTTTTGAAGATCTTCATTTCATATTTTTATTACTAGCCGACCCGTGACAGACGTTGTCCTGTCAAATTTCAATAATCGAATAGAAAAGACTGAATGTTTTGAGTCTGTGAAGTCAGATTTGTTGCACAACAGCGCCATCTATACAGAAATCATCCCTTTTGCGTTTTTTTATCGTTTTGGGGATGTTTTTCATATTTTAAAGTAGTCTATTATTTATTCGGGTATTATATCTATATTTATAGCAAATTTCAACTTAATCCGTTTTGTCGTTTAGGCCTGATTGAGGAACAAACATACATACAAACTCTTTGTGAGTTTGTATGTATGTTTCTTTCACATTTATAATATAACTAGCTGATTCGTGCCCGCTTCGCTGTGCGTAAGATATTTCTAATACCATCGTGGACTTTTTTGTAGACGTTTTTAAGGTATAAAATACTGTAGTACATTATTTTGATATATCTCATGGGGTTCAGCCAGCATTTGCAATATAAGCGCAAAAAAATGTGTTTATTTACGACATCACATTAGAAACCTCTAAAATTATCAGTGTTTTTCTACTATATTATGCATGTATTATACATATAAACCTTCCTCCTGAATCACTCTATCTATTAAAAAAAACCGCATCAAAATCCGTTGTGTAGTTTTAAAGATATAAGCAAACATACATACGCGGGAAGCGGAAAGCGACTTTGCTTTATACTATGTAGGAAGGATATTATTAGGATGAAGATAGAAGTTAAATAAGTATTACTTACATAATTCCAGTTAGTCAAGAAGCACAATATGAATTTCTGCATATCCACGATGAGAGGTTCAGCGGCAGCTTCTTCACTTAATGTAAAACCCACATAAGTTCCGAATATAGACACACCATAGTTTATAAATACATATATCGCGTGCACCAGAGTTCTGAGTACCAACCTGGTTGTATTTCGGTGTTTTTCTTCACCAACTGGTATTGCCACTTCACACATTTTATTGTCACTGAAATTGGTGTTTGTTTAATAATTTTCTTTAGTTTTTAGTTGCTTTTATCAAACATCTAATAAATAAAAATGAATCGCTGAATGTAAGCGCAATTCTCGAGAGCAGCTGAACCGATTTCGCTAATTCTTTTTTTGTTGTATTCGTTTATTATCAGAAGGTTCATAAGGAAAAAATAATAATTTGACAGGACGTCTGTCGTGACAGCTAGTTTACAATATAATTGATGAATTCTTTACGTTTTCATTTTTTTTATATCGTTTTTTAGGGTTCCGTACCCAAAGGGTAAAAACGGGACCCTATTACTAAGACTTCGCTGTCCGTCTGTCTGTCACAGGGCTGTATCTCATGAACCGTGATTGCTAGACAGTTGAAATTTTCACAGATGATGTATTTCTGTTGCCGCTATAACAACAAATATTAAAAACAGAATAAAATAATTATTTAAGTGGGGCTCCCATGGTAATGGTACGGAACCCTTCGTGCGCTAGTCCGACTCGCACTTGGCCGGTTTTTTAGTTATATTGTGCATTTATTCGTTATTTTCTTATGTTTTTAGTTATAGTTTATCACAAATTTACTTAAATATAGTTTGACAACTGCTTATTTCGTTTTAGATTATTTGATTTAGTGTTTTAGGTAAGAATAATAAGATAGAACTTATTTATAATATTCTTCGATCAGGTTATATTTGATCGAAGTTAATATTAATAAAATGTTTTTTGGTTTTATTTTCTTACAATAGCTGAACTCAATTCTTATTATACAGTTTAATATATTTACAGAAAATGGTGACCGCACTAAAAATCGTAACAGATAATTAAATAATGTATAATCAGCAATATTTTTAAGTTTTAATTAAAAAAAAACACTTCATTTTGTTTGCAAACATTGTAATTATAAGTTTTCTCGTAGGTATTATGTATTCAAAAATGTATTTTTAACAACTTTTACACTGGTAGGTACCTATTTGTTTTCTGTGTAATTTACGAAAATCGTAACATATAAAAAAGCAAGATTTTTAGTTTCTTCTACTCTCAGCACTTTTTACAATTCACTTTATTTTGTTTTAAACACTTTTGTAATACAATTTATTATACGGGTTTTTAATATTTTAATCACGATAATTTGTTAAACGTATTTATTAGAACAAAAAACATTGACAGCAAAAGTTAAAATCTAAATGTTTGTTGTGTTATGTTTTATTCTTGAATAAAATTGTTTGTGTTACAATAAACGCGAAGCGACTACAGGTGAGGAGGTCGAACCAACTACAGCACTAATGTTATACATGGGAGTTGCAAATTACTGATGCGTGTTTTTTTCGGGGTTACGTCCGCAAAAGCAGAAACCGTAATTTTATTATTATTTATTGTCATCATGTAGCGGCGATGGGCTTGCAACCTGTCACGTATGGAATGCTAACTACTGCAAAATGTGGGCATGTGCCAAATATAATGTTTGGTCGTCTGACTCCACAAGACATCCTCAAAGGATCTAAACGTCTGGAGATCTGAGAGGACAGTCGTGCCCCTTTTTTAAACTTGTATTTATTTATAGTACTTACCTATATGTCCAAGTTTTATTAAAATTCGTTTGGTCGTTTAGACGTGATTGAGGCACAAACATCGAAACATTATCACAAACTTAAATTAGTAAGGTCAAATATAATGTACGGAAACCTATGACAAGTCGTTGGACTCACACTTGTTATCAATTTATTTTAGCAATAACATACAAACTAGTTTTTATCTTTTTTATTCATAGAACCTAAAAAAAACAATATGAATTAATCTAACAAAAATAGGACCACGACTGTAATTCCCAAGTACGGTAGACATCCTCTCGGATCTCCAGGCGCTGAAATCTATTTGAAGAGGTCTAAATGACCTAGTCAGAGGCACGTCCAAATATTACATTTGCTCACATTTAGTAGCATTCCACACGTGACAGGTTGCAAGCACGTCGCCGCTTACAAGAATACTAACTGGTTTCCTTCATCGTTTTGAGCACTTGTTTTTGATATGCATATAAATTTTTCGAACAGAAAAACCCATTGATGCACGCCGGGATTCGAAACCACGACCTTCGAAATGAAAGTCGAGGTACCTCCTACTCTGCCAACACTGCTGTTAATAATAATAATTGTAATAATCGAGAATATAAAGTAAGTTAAATAAGCTAATCTAAGCTAATTATTGCGAAGACAAACAAACATGCCTATTGCATAAGATCAATGACAATCGTAATCTTCTTCCATTGTCTTTTGACAGACAATGTAAGCGCACGATATAAATTGACATTTATTTATGAAACACTAGCCGACCCGTGACATAAGTTGTCCTGTCAAATTTCAATAATCGAATAGAAAAGACTGAATGTTTTTAGTCTGTGATGTCAGATTTGTTGCACACCAGCGCCATCTATACAAAAATCATCACTTTTGCGTTTTTTTTATCGTTTTGGGGTTGTTTTCGCATTTTAAAGTAGTCTATTTATTATTCGGGCATTATATCTACATCTACAGCAAATTTCATCATAATCCGTTGTGTCGTTTAGGGTTGATTGAGGCACAAACATACATACAAACTGACAAACTTTCGCATTTATAATATTATTAGGATTTCTATGCTAACTACTGCAAAATGTGGGTATTGTGCCAAATTTAATATTTGGACCTGCCTCTAACTACCTCTCTCAGACATACTCAATGAACATAGATGTTTGTTCTCTGTCTGGGTGTTTTAAAGTATTCTAAAATAAAATAAATAAATAGGATCACGACTGTAATCCCCAAATACGGTAGACATCCTCTCAGATCTCCAGACGCTTAGATCCTTTGAAGATGTCTAGTGGGGGTAGTCAGAGGCACGTCCAAACATTATATTTTGCACATGCCCAATATTTGCAGTAGGTAGCATTCCATACGTGACAGGTTTCAAGCCCATCGCCGCTTATAAGAAGTCAAAGTATTTTATGTATGTATTTACAAAGAAAAGTATGTAAGTATTCAGATATCTGGTTCTCATAGTATCTTTGCTTAGTTTGGAGCTAGCGGGCGCTGTGTGAAGTTACCGAAGAAAGCCGCGCGCGGAAAATGAAGTTATTAGTAAGCAAATATTACTATACCATAGATGATTTTATGAATGATAAAAATCTCAATTTAAGACGAGTAATAAATGTTTTTGATGAATGCAGAATCGTTTTTTCTCAATAACCGCAAAACATACAGTTTTGTTTTTTATGACAAAGATAACTTAAGGATTTAATCTAGATAAATTACAGACAGAAATACGATTGGTGAAACTTTTATCAATAGATTTATTTTCCAAATTTGGCTCTTCAAAAACACTAGTTTCGTTTTTAATCAAAACTATGAATAGCTAAACAGTTCATTTTGTTATAATTCGTTAGATAATCATACTAGCTAAGTTAATTACAGACTGTTTCTTGTTAAATTTGATGGTTTTCAAGATAATGCAGTTTTATCACTTTTTAGGGTTCCGTACCCAAAGGGTAAAAACGGAACCCTATTACTAAGACTTCGCTGTCCGTCTGTCTGTCCGTCTGTCTGTCTGTCACAGGGCTGTATCTTATGAACCATGATAGCTAGACAGTTAAAATTTTCACAGATTATGTATTTCTATTGCTGCTCTAACAACAAATACTAAAAACAGAATAAAATAAATATTTAAGTGGGGCTCCCATACAACAAATGTGATTTTCGCATTCTAGCGCCATCTAGTTTCATTTGATATTACTACGTTACGTAACACGTACGTACGGAACCCTTCGTGCGCGAGTCCGACTCGCACTTGGCCAGTTTTTTTTCTGTTTTATCTGAGTAGACTCGGCCCATACATAAAGTCAAAAATTCCACATATCACCTTAATTTATTTTTATTATTTATTTTATTTGACATTATTACTACTATTATTATTTTTAATGACATCTTAAAATCATGACCACAATATTTAATTACAATTTTTATTATTATTATTATATTTTTTTATAATTTGTTGTAAATTTGATATTGCATGCCTTCATAGCATCGACTACACAGCCCAAAAAGACACCGCATGCAAGGCGAACATTGACATCCAAAAGGTCAGTCTTATACGGCCGATAAAAAATACCGCGCGTCAAACCTGCAGTAGTACCGACCACTTCCTTGACCCGTGCACATCTCGTCTGTTTATGCTAAAAAACCGTTACCACAAGCTCAAGTTAGACTGGTTATTTTGCTTGTCGAAAGTCAATAGTGTTGTATCACTACTCAATAATTGATGATCGATAAACCTACATAGTAGTAACAACAACAGTTGGACCTAACTAGTAAAACTACTTATTGCCAACTAGCTTCCGTCCGCGGCTTCGCTCGCGTTGTACCTACATGGATATGAAGTAACCTATTTGCTATTCGCATTTATCATATTATCGCTTTAGAATTAGTTCGCGTTCGCGTTCGCGTTCCCGTTCCCGTTCCCGTTCCCGATCCCGTTCCCGTTCCCGTACTATCAAACCTAATAAAGCTCAAATGGACTACGTTTTTTTAACTTTTGTATGGGAAAAAGAAAAGGGCTGTTTTTAGGTTTTCCCGGCAATTATTCGATTTTTTTTTTCACCTTTTAAACCTTCATAGACCTCCACGAATATTTAAAGACCAAGATAAAATAAATCCGTTCAACCGTTCTCGAGTTTTAGCGAGACTAACGAACAGCAATTGATATTTATACATTCACCATTTTAAACACGTGTTTAAAATGGTGAAGGAAAACATCGCATCGTGAGGAAACCAGTACCTAGTAAGTATTTTTATAAGCGGCGATGGGCTTGCAACCTGTCACGTATGGACTGCTAACTACTGCAAAATGTGGGTATGTGCCAAATATAATATTTGGACGTGCCTCTGACTGCTATCGACAACTCATGTCAACACTTCCCATCCCTAGTGAATCACGTCATTTTGAAATTAGAATGCTTTTTCCGGCTCCCCCCGTACCTCATACCTCACTGACTTGACAGAGTTGTTTGTTTGAAGAAATAAAGCCATTAGGCGTCTATTAGGCTATGTAGTCGATGCTTCATAGGCAGAGTAAATTGGTAATCTATACATATAATAAAACTGTAGAAGAGTTCAATTCTGTACATTGAATAAAAACTAAAGAAAATACTCCTAGGGGCCTTTATACAAGTAACACAAGCAAAAAAAAACAATTTTTAATTTTTTGTCTGTCTGTCTGTCTGTTATTCGGCTTTCACGCAAAAACTACTGATGGACGGATTTTAATGAAACTTTTTTTGTTATGTAGCTATTAGTCCTCGGCAACATATAGGCTATAATTTATTTTGGACATTGGAATAGGTACCAGATGTGAAACAACTGTCTCCCAGCGAAGCGGGCACGGGTCAGCTAGTATATTAATAAGTTAACATTTTCTGTACATTTATTTCAAGCAATAAATAAACTTTGATTTTGACTTTGGAAGCTAGTATCCACAAAAACATTAAATAGTGATCGACTGATTGGCATTTCCACCTTCCGATGCCAACTAATTACTATTAATTCTTCGAGAATTATAAAACGACCATGACTTTTTACCGATATATCACTACATAGTATAAAGCAAAGTCGCTTTCCGCTTCCCGCGTCTGTATGTCTGTATGTATGTTTGCTTATATCTTTAAAACTACACAACGGATTTTGATGCGGTTTTTTTTAATAAACAGAGTGATTCAAGAGGAAGGTTTATATGTATAATACATGCATAATATAGTAGAGAAACACTGATAATTTTAGAGGTTTCTAATGTGATGTCGTAAATAAACACATTTTTTTGCGCTTACATTGCAAATGCTGGCTGAACCCCACGAGATATATCAAAATAATGTACTACAGTATTGTACACCTTAAAAACGTCTACAAAAAAGTCAACGATGGTATTAGAAATGTCTTACGCACAGCGAAGCGGGCACGGGTCAGCTAGTATAATATATAATATTATAAAGAGGAAAGATTTGATTGTTTGTTTGTTTGCATCGAATAGGCTCCGAAACTAAAGGACCGATTTGAAAAATTATTTCTTTATTAGAATCCTACATCATCCCTGATGAACATAGGTTATAGTGTATTTTCAAAAATGTTAGGGATCCGTATGAAATCTTCGATAATGTAACCCAACATGTGAAAAAAATCCCAATAAAATCCTTATATCGCGTACGCTGCAAAAATTATTGACAATAGAGCAAAGTGATGTACTACAGTTTTATAGAGGACATCAATATCTACAAAAAAGTCCATAATACCATATGTGTAACTATTTGGGATCCCTATTAAAACTTCGATAATATAACCCAAGGTGTAAAAAAAATAGTCATAAAATTATTATTACACCCGTGCGACGCCGGGACAGACTGCTAGTTACCGATAAAAAAGAGACGGTTCTCAATTCGACATAATTTATATATATTTTTGTTATTGACCGCGCATATTTTCTTTCTGGTGATCCGATTTCGATTATTTTTACAAGCATTTATTTAAACTTGCACTGTATGTATGTAACTACGAGTATGTTTGTTAAGGTAGAATCTTGCAACTCAATTTTGAAGCAGTTATCTTCAACCGATCGAGCTGAAATTTCGCATGCTTATGTAACTTCGGTGACAATGCAATAATATAACAACGAGCTGATCTGATGATGGAGTCAGGAGCTGTTCAACAGACACTCACAAAACTCCTTAGAAAATACTTCGATTGAGTAAAACTTTGCATACTTGTCAAGTTCCGATGAAAATGTTATATGATGTGATAGGTGATAGCGCGGTAGTGCTCGTTGATTGATTTTACAAAAGCTTGTCATTGAAAAACATTTTTCAACAGAAAATTTATTCTATTGTGTAGAGAATAGTCCCAAGTTGGTCCCATTTAAATTATATTCATGTAGGATTAATAGTTCCTTCATAAAATTAAAAAAAAACCGGTCAATTGCGAGTCGGACTCGCGCACGAAGGGTTCCTTAACATAATATATAAAAACGACGAAAACGTTTGTTGTATGGGAGCCTCCCTTAAATATTGATTATATTCCGTTTTCAGTATTTGTAGTTATACGGCAACAGAAATACATCATCTGTGAAAATTTCAACTGTCTAGCTATCACGGTTCATGCGATACAGCCTTGTGGCAGACAGTTGGACAGTAGAATCTTAGTAATAGGGTCCCGTTTTAAAAACCCTAAAAACTAATATCGTCCCATGACTTTTCGATTAATCGAAACATTTTGGTCGGTTCTTTTTCGTTTTTTAAACGTAATATATCTTTTATTACGCAATAGTCATCGCCCACGCCTTCACTCGCTTATTTTGGGTATAGAGTTGCCATTATATTACTAATCATGGTCAACCTTCGAGACCTTCGAGACGAGATATTACGATGAAGCCATTTAAAGAAGAATTATTTATCTAATAAGGAAAACCAGCACACAACAAACAAAATATTAAAACGAGTAATAAATGTTTTTGATGAATGCAGAATCGTTTTTTCTCAATAACCGCAAAACATACAGTTTTGTTTATTATGACAAAGATAACTTAAGGATATAATCTAGACAAATCTAGACAGAAACACGATTGGTGAAACTTTTCTCGATAGATTTATTCTCCAAAGGTGGATCTTCAAAAACACTAGTTTCGTTTTTAATGCAAAGTTTTTACTCAATCGAAGCATTTACTAAGGAGTTCCGTTCTGAGTGTCTGTTGAACAGCTCCTGACTCCATCATCAGATCAGCTCGCTGTCACTAATTATTGCATTGTCACCGAAGTTACATACATAAGTATGCGAAATTTCAGCTCAATCGGTTGAAGATAACTGCTTCAAAATTAAGTTGCAAAATTCCACTACTAGTTTAATAAAAGCTTTTAATAATTAATATGCATTATTACAAATACCTAAATTTTATAACATTCGCGCCATTAGGAATATCAAGGTGGTCTAGATCTGACGATCTGACCTTGGTTATAGAGATATACATATTATATAAAAACTAGCTGACCCGTGCCCGCTTCGCTGTGCGTAAGACATTTCTAATACCATCGTGGACTTTTTTGTAGACGTTTTTAAGGTGTACAGTACTGTAGTACATTATTTTGATATATCTCGTGGGGTTCAGCCAGCATTTGCAATATAAGCGCAAAAAAATGTGTTTATTTACGACATCACATTAGAAACCTCTAAAATTATCAGTGTTCCTCTACTATATTATGCATGTATTATACATATAAACCGTCCTCTTGAATCACTCTATCTATTAAAAAAAACCGCATCAAAATCCGTTGTGTAGTTTTAAAGATATAAGCAAACATACATACATACATACATACGCGGGAAGCGGAAAGCGACTTTGCTTTATACTATGTAGTGATGATGCTGCATAGTGCCTGACTATTCATTGACGTACATCAAACTATCCTAAACTAACAACCCTATTACATAATTGCGCTTGTAATCGACTTGAACTGTCAAAATTAACAAACGTCAAAAGGGGCCGTCCATAAATGTAACACGGATGTCAGATATTTTGCACACCAGCGCCATCTATACAAAAATCATCCCCAATGCGTTTTTTTTTTAATCATTTTAGGGATGTTTTTCGTATTTTAAAGTAGTCTATTTTTATTCGGGCATTATTATTAGCAAATTACATCTTAATCCTTTTTTTCGTTTAGGCCTGATTGAGGCACAAACATAATTAATTTTATCTACACTAATGTTGTAACATTCTACTTATGTTTCCAATACTTGACTTATAATTACTACTGTTATAGCACAGACAACAAAACACTCAATTTAAGCAATTTCACATGATGGTATAATATCCACATCGATATCGTAAAATCTCATTATAACATCAATAAAACGCGACCAATTATGATTGGCCCTGCGCGCGCAGCTGCGCTCTTCTTATTGGTTAGATTTTAATGGCGGCAAGTTCACTGTGACAATACACGTACGCGTGAATTTAATGTTTCGCAATGTAAATAAACTATTGTCAGCTTTTACTCTTGTTGTTTGATTAATTGCATTAGTGAAGATAAAGTAGTGTATGCAACTGCATATAACACGGGTATTAAAACACGAGTGTGAGTTTATGAAACGAGCGCAGCGAGTTTCATAATAGTAACGAGTGTTATATGTTCATATGTATATCATGTGTTATATGTATATCATGTTCCTTATATGACAGTTGCATAAACTACTAATAAACAATTCACAAAGTTTCGCATTTATACAATTACTAGCTGACCCGTGCCCGCTTCGCTGTGCGTAAGACATTTCTAATACCATCGTTGACTTTTTTGTAAACGTTTTTAAGGTGTACAATACTGTAGTACATTATTTTGATATATATCGTGGGGTTCAGCCAGCATTTGCAATGTAAGCGCAAAAAAATGTGTTTATTTACGTCATCACATTAGAAACCTCTAAAATTATCAGTGTTTCTCTACTATATTATGCATGTATTATACATATAAACCTTCCTCTTGAATCACTCTATTTATAAAAAAAACCGCATCAAAATCCGTTGTGTAGTTTTAAAGATATAAGCAAACATACATACATACATATTACATACAGACGCGGGAAGCGGAAAGCGACTTTGCTTTATACTATGTAGTGATTAGGATCACAGGGGGGGTTAGGTGTAGTAAGATAACTTGTATTTTAAAATTTTTCGATAAACGCGCGATATTGAAACCTAAAAGCGTCGAAATGACATTTTTAGACCTTAATTTTGTAGAATAAAATAAGATATTAAAATATGTGTATTCAAAGATAGTATTCTACAATTTTTAGGGTTTCGTAGTCTACAAGACAAGAAACCCATATAGTTTCGACATATTCGTCCGTCCGTCTATCTGCAGCTTAGCTCAGAGACTAATACACGTGATTTGAGTGTGGTGTAGGTGTAGTGGGGTGGGGGGAGGGTGTCTTAACCTCACCCTCAAAAAATGCTAACATCACGTGATTAATGTGTGTTGATGTGATACGTTGAAAGTCAAAAGTCGCGGGCAGATCTCTGTTTGTCTCGAAATATACTTTTCCGGTTGCTCAAGGTTTAGTGTTAGTAGGAAGTTTATAAATAATAAATAATATGTATGACTTGTGGGTTAACATTAAATTTAATATTTTATAATATAGTTATACCTACAAAAACTGGCCAAGAAGGGTTAAAAAACGGCAAAAAATCACGTTTGTTGTATGGGAGCTCCCCTTAAATATTTATTTTATTCTATTTTTAGTATTTGTTGTTAAAGCAGCAACAGGAGTACATAATCTGTGAATTTCAACAGTCTAGCTATCACGGTTCATGAGATACAGCCCTATGACAGACAGACGGACAGCGAAAGGTCCCGCTTTTACCCGGAACCCTAAAAAAATATAATTTATTTTCTCTCACAAAGTAGGTTTAAAGAAATTTATTCTCAAAAAAGACATTACAGTCACTTACATGAGAAACATAATATTAGGGTAAATAATTAACAAACGTCGCTCAAAACTACATTCAGTGTTCTAAACTAGATAGCTAAACATTGCTTCACTTTTGCACTCATACAATGCATTTAAAGTTATTGTTTTAAGTACATGATTGAGTTATATGTTGAGTAAGTTTTAATTTAAATGCATTGAACGAGCTTACATTTTTTATAATTGATGGTAGTTTATTATACAGCTGTGCGCCTTCAAAAGTTACATACCTAAGTAAATAAGAATACAATGGCTTCGGTGGTAGGCAGACACAATTATGCAAATCTGTTTTTGAAATACTGCGTCAGGTTTGACACCTGTCACAGGTCACCAAAAGTACAAGTTATGTATGTGCTTTACCCGCGTAGTCAAATTCAAATTCAAAAACCATTTATTTCAAAAAAATCACAAGGATCGCTTTGAAACGTCTTAGGAACTAGGTGAAGCTACGCCGTTTCCTCGCGACCATGCCTAGAAGAATCAGGCAACAAACACGGATTGGGGTCTAACTTTTTTTTCAATGATCATTTCCTTAATGCTATGTGAGCAGTGTGGTGTCTCGATAAAAAACCTTTATGCTATTCTAGGGCACAGGCTATGTATATTCCGGAGCGTCATCTAAATCCGTTAGGTACTTTGGGCGTTATTGAGCCATACATATATCCTTACAAACTTTCGGATTTATTTTACTTTTATAAGGATACTAGCTGACCCGTGCCCGCTTCGCTGTGCGTAAGACATTTCTAATACCATCGTTGACTTTTTTGTAAACGTTTTTAAGGTGTACAATACTGTAGTACATTATTTTGATATATCTCGTGGGGTTCAGCCAGCATTTGCAATGTAAGCGCAAAAAAATGTGTTTATTTACGACATCACATTAGAAACCTCTAAAATTATCAGTGTTTCTCTACTATATTATGCATGTATTATACATATAAACCTTCCTCTTGAATCACTCTGTTTATTAAAAAAAACCGCATCAAAATCCGTTGTGTAGTTTTAAAGATATAAGCAAACATACATACAGACATACAGACGCAGGAAGCGGAAAGCGACTTTGCTTTATACTATGTAGTGATTTTCCTGCGGCGATGGGCTTGCAACCTGTCACGTGAATGCTAGCTACTGCCAAATGTGGTCATGTGCCTCTGACTACCCCCTCTAGACACCTTCAAGGATCTAAGCACCTAAAGATCTGATAGAAATGTATACATTATTAGTTTTAATAATGTATAAATTCAGTGTTATTAATTATTTGTTCTCAAATAAATAAATTATTATTATTAAATTATTATTATTATCATAGGATGTCTATGTCTACCGTACTTCGGGATTACAGTCGTGATCCAATTTCATTTTTTTTTCCATTTTTTTCGCTTTTTTCTAGTAAATAATATTAGGTAGGTTCTTTTAAGACGAGTAATAAATGGTTTTTGTTGAATGCAGAATCGTTTTTTCTCAATAACAGCAAAACATACAGTTTTGTTTTTTATTACAAAGATAACTTACCTCTAAATAATCTAGATAAATTATAGACAGAAACACGATTGGCAAAACTATTCTCAATAGATTTATTTTCCAAAGTTGGCTCTTCAAAACCACTAGTTTTTAGGGTTCCGTACCCAAAGGGTAAAATCGGAACCCTATTACTAAGACTTCGCTGTCCGTCTGTCTGTCCGTCTGTCCGTCTGTCCGTCTGTCCGTCTGTCCGTCTGTCCGTCTGTCTGTCTGTCACAGGGCTGTATCTCATGAACCATGATAGTTAGACAGTTGAAATTTTCACAGATTATGTATTTCTATTGCTGCTCGAACAACAAATACTAAAAACAGAATAAAATAAATATTTAAGGGGGGCTCCCATACAACAAACTTGATTTTTGCATTCCAGCGCCATCTAGTTTCATTTGATGTTACTACGTATTATAGGTACTTTTGAGAGGTAAGATGAAAGAGGTTTGCGATTCCGCTGGCAGGTGGCGCTATTTTACCACTATCGGTAAAGTAAGTCGGTAAATAGATGGTACTTCACATGATCGAATAAAAAGTTTGAAATTGAATTATTGAATTCATGTAGTTAGGTATTATTAATTTCCAATTAATTTCGAGTTCGAATCCTGGCCGTGCATCAATGGATATTTCTGTTCGAAAAATGTACCTAAGTATATGCGCGTTACACGTGTTTATAACAGTGAAGGAAAACATCGTGATGAAACCTGTTAGTATTCTTGAAAGCGGCGACGGGATTGCAACCTGTCACGTGTGGAATGCTAA
Organism: Hydriomena furcata; assembly: GCA_912999785.1. NCBI lineage: Eukaryota > Metazoa > Arthropoda > Insecta > Lepidoptera > Geometridae > Hydriomena > Hydriomena furcata. The sequence goes on from OU538845.1 coordinate 6,636,230, forward strand.
CTACGTAGTTAGGTAAATAGGTAGGTTACGAGATATTATGAATTATTTTTTATGTTTCTAGGGTTCCGTATCTAAAGGGTAAAAAACGGGACTACTAAGACACCGCTGTCCGTCTGTCTGTTACCAGGCTGTATCTCGTGAACCGTGATAGCTAGACAGTTGAAATTTTCACAGATGATGTATTTCTCTAAAATCAGCATAAAATAAATATTTAAGTGAGACTCCCGTACAACAAACGTGATTTTTTTGCCGTTTTGATAATAGTACGGAACCCTTCGTGCGCGAGTCCGACTCGCACTTGGCCGGTTTTTTAATCAAAACTACAATTAGCTAAACAGTTAACTTTTATATAATTCGTTAGATAAACATACTAGCTAAGTAAATTATAGACAGTTTCTTTTTAAGTTTGATGGTTTTCAAGTTAATGAAGTTTTATCATTTTATCCGTCTTATCCGGGTAGACTCAGCCCATACAAAAAACCAAACATAGTAACATACCTATAATAAAAATGTCTTACAATAATTTAAAGTGCTTTTAGTCGAACCACCATGCACTAGCATGCAGCCTACAAGAAATGAATAGCAAACCCATATTCCTTTGCTCTTAGAAAAAAACAGGCGTTAGGCATAATCCTACTTATTAATTTGTCCTGTTTAAAAATACTATAAATGGGAAGTTTGCGAGTTAGTATATTTGTTGTATACCTAATCACCATGAATGAGGGTATTATATTTTAAGCAAAGCCTAAGGTTTGTAATAGGGGCATACTGGTGTCGATTCTGTTCGCACGTTACTAATCCTAAAATTTCCTATAAAACAAATTAAAACAATTCCGCTCAAGTCTAAATAGGAGTAACCTCAAAATGGAAGAATTCTTAAATTTAGAAAATTTTAGAAATTTAGTTTTTGATGTGCAAAAAATAATAAGAAAGTGTAAATTTCACTTTAGTAAAGACCTTTTTACATGCTGACTAAATTTACGTAGAAAACCGTTAAATTACTTAAAACTAGCCTATGATTTAGTTCTGTTATTCCTGAGATTACGTGAATTTAGAATAACGTAATGGAATAAGAGCGATGGTATTTTAGGATTCCGATTTTAGAATGGATACAAAAGAATCGCCTCCTACTCTAAGTTAGACTTTAAAGTAAATTAATAAGAGCGAAATTGTTTAATATATTTAGGAAATTCTAATTTTAGATCGGTGCTAACAGAATCGACACTTTTGACACTTTAAAGTAGGTATTGCATATTTTAATAAAAAACAAATATATATAATTACTAAATATTTTATGTAGAATCTCTCCATTTTGAATAGATACTTAAGGCGCTCCCAGTCGACGATTGTTTTTGTTCGAAACGAAAAAATAAATACTTGTGAACAAGCCACATCTCCTATTTTATAATGTATAGTATATGTGAATAAAGATGTACCCATCTTTAATCACTTCGATAAATAATCCTACCGACCGCTGCAATGACGACAAACACACGTCGGCGCGTGGTCCTCCTTAGCTTTTCTAATAAATTAATGATATAAATTATGTATAATTACTTATCAAAAATCTACTCTAATAGAATTGTAGATCTACATATTACCTATCTTTAACAATAAATCACAAGTTGATTTTAATAGTAGGTATATAAAATATTTCGATCATAAATTCTAAAACGTATCATTTTGAAATAATATTTTTATCGTTAAAAGTTTCTGCTATTATGTTTTCAGCTTAATAGAAATCTAGGTAGGAACCTGAAGTAATATACTTATAAAAATAGGAGATGTGGCTTGTTCAGAAGTATTTCTTTTTTCGTTTTGAAAAAGAGCAATCAGCGACTGGGAGCCTCTTAAGGCGCTGCCTTAAAACCGCGGCAGAAACGACTAAGACAGTTAACAACGGCAAGCTCTAGATGGCGTATGCGTATCGTAAATATTATCGACAGTTTTTATGAGATTACGTTGCTGGTACCTACGTAGGCAAGTAATAGGGGTAGCTTTACCCACCTCTCATAACCATTTTCCGTGGTCCGCCTTTGCTTTTCGAATATATTAATGATATAAATTATGTATAATTATTTATCAAAAACCTATTCTAGTAGAAATCTAGATCTACATACCTATTACCTATCTTTAACAATAAATCACAAGTTGATCTTAATAGTAGGTATCATAGTATTTCGATCATAAATTCTAAAACGTATCATTTTGAAATAATATCTTTATCGTGAAAAGTGTCTGCTATTTGGGGGCACGGCAGTGCCCCCGCCAAGTCGAGCGCGAAGCAAACACTGCCGTACCATCCTTTACTGGAACCATTTCGCCGCATTTTCAGGCCCCTATTTGAGAACCTCTGGATAAGACCAGAACGCTGAAATTTTCGTCATCCAGTAAGCCATAATCACATACTTAAAATCCAAAATTTCAAGTCTGTAGGTCATTTAGTTACGAAGTTAAGCGAAAGCAAAGTTTCGCATTTTAGACAGACACTCACTCACTCACTCACTCACTCACTCACTCACTCATGATCATCAGAATAGAACTAGTACTTCCCATAAACTCAGAGAGCTGAAATTTGGTACAGAGTTAGGGTTTAATGGCCACATAAAGGGAAAACCATAAAAACTAGGATAATCGAAGATCTGGAGTACCTGGTGACCCTGATAAGAAAACACAAAAGCCTAACCAAACTATTAGAGATCGACATACCGCCTTTACAAAAAATATTCAACTACTGGACCGATTTGAAAAATTCTTTCACCATTAGAATCCTACATTATCCCTGATGAACATAGGCTATAGTATATTTTCAAAAATATTAGGGATCCGTATGAAAACATCGATAATGTAATCCAAAGTGTGAAAAAATTAAAAAAAAAATCCTTATATTGCGTTTGCTGCGGAAATTATTGACAATAGAGCAAAGTAATGTACTACAGTTTTAAAGAAGACATCAATATCTACAAAAAAGTATGCAATACTATATGTCTAACTATTAGGGATCCGTATGAAAACTACGATAATGTAACCCAACGTGTGAAAAAAACCCAAAAAAATCCTTATATCGCGTACTCTGCGGAAATTGTTGACAATAGAGCAAAGTGATGTACTACAGTTTTAAAGAGGACATCAATATCTACAAAAAAAGTCTGCGTTACTAAAAGTTTTATTAGGGATCCTTATGAAAAATTCGATAATGTAACCCAAGGTGTAAAAAAATTACCTATAATATCATTATTACATCCGTGCGACGCCGGGGCGGACTGCTAGTACGCAATAAAATTAAAGGAAAACTCTGGATAAGACTAGACTGGCTTTTATACTTACTTATACTTACAAGTTTACAAGAAGAAATAGTCGAACGATTAACTTTATTCTACTCGAACATTACACAAATTGAATAAACAAATTAACAAATTAAATAAACTAAAATATTAATTTCGCTCAAAATTAAGAGTGGCGGTGACACGTCGCTGGATGGCGCTGACTGTATTTTAAACGCGCTTACGATTTGTTTTTATAATAAAAAAACTACTCATAAAAAGAAAAAAAACTGTGTCAAATAAGAAAATCTAATAAAATAAATCAATAAGCCCACGTTTCTACAAAAAGAAGTGAAATCCCACCAAAAACATTCTGTAAAAAACTAGCCAAGTCTCGATGGAGCCGCTTGTTTATCTCTAAAAAGTAATGAAATCTAGACAAAGTCGTGTCAAGTCTGAGGTTCTTTACTGCGATTTCTTTATTATTATAGAATGTTATGTGACTTGGCCGTTGAAGAGTACACAAGGGTACAAAACCAGGTGCTCCATGACACCATTGCACCAATCTGTCGCCAGAACCACTACCCATTAACGATGGAAAATTGCCACTTAGAAAACGTTGATTCAATAACCAGTCAATTGTAGGCTTAATAATACTTATGTAAAGGCGAGCCTGAAACAAACAGTATAAAAAATACGTCTATTTTATGTTAGATCGGTGGTCGATTTGACGCTCCAAAAAGAAGACAGCAGAAGTCAGCATTGTCAATGCTGAATGCATGTGTTGCACGATCAACAACAGCCTAAAATAAGACACTAGCGTCCAATTACCAATACCTGTATTGGCTATTATCTCGCTTAACAAACATAGGTAGTTACAACAGATATAACATTACGTGTAAACAAAATTGACTTGTACCCACTAACGTATAAAGAATGTTCAACGGCCAAGTCACACAACATTCTATAATAATAAAGAAATCGCAGTAAAGAACCTCAGACTTGACACGACTTTGTCTAGATTTCATTACTTTTTAGAGATAAACAAGCGGCTCCATCGAGACTTGGCTAGTTTTTTACAGAATGTTTTTGGTGGGATTATGTTTTCAGCTTAATCGAAATCTAGGTAGGAACCTGAAGTAATATATTTATAAAAATAGGAGATGTGGCTTGTTCAGAAGTATTTCTTTTTTCGTTTCGAAAAAGAGTAATCGTCGACATACAGGGCCTTAAGTTTTCCGGGATTTAGGAGGCAGTTGTAAATGTAACAAAAAGACAGGCAAAATAACTTTCGAATTCATAATATTACCACAATACGCATTGTACGTGTTATTGTAGTAAAATTAAGCCTATGTCACTCTCCGACTTTTTTTATTTAAAAGTTTTTATTTAACTTGCAATGTATGTATGTATGTAACTATGTAACTACTAGCCTATGTAACTACTATATACTACTTAATTTTTTTTCGTAATAATCACATAATATAAAGGATTTCAGGCAGCTTCAAATTTTTTCCCTTCAAACCTTGTACCTACTGATAAAATAAATTACGAATTTTGGTAGAATGCGTATCATTCATTAGTCAAAACTGCGTTGCTATGACGACTAAATGTTTTTAGTCTGTGATGTCAGATTTGTTGCACACCAACGCCATCTATTACAAAATCATCCTTTTTGGGTTTTTTATCATTTAGTGGTTGTTTTCGGATTTAGTTATTCGGGGGAACTCCCCCTTTATTTATTCTGATTTATTATCTACTTTACAGCAAATTTCATCTTAATCCGTTTTGTTTATTTTTGATTAGGGAACAAACATAGCAGCCTTATCACAAACTTTCGCATTTATAATATTCGTAGGATGTTTTTGATAAGTATAATTACTTATCAAAAACCTATTCTAATAGAAATCTAGATCTACATATTACCTATATTTAACAATAAATCACAAGTTGATCTTAATAGTAGGTATCAAAGTATTTCGATCATAAATTATAAAACGTATCGTGAAAAGTTTCTGCTATTATGTTTTCAGCTTAATATAAATCTAGGTAGGAACCTGAAGTAGTATATTTATAAAAATAGTAGATGTGGCTTGTTCAGAAGTATTTATTTTTTCGTTTCGAAAAAGAGCAATCGTCGACATACAGGGCCTTAAATTCATCTACTGAGTAAATAGGTACATATATACCTACATAGCTACTTCTGTCACAGATTAAAAACAGTTATTGAGAATTTAGCATGAGTGACAGTAAAAAGATTAACCTTCAACAATGACCTACGCATTCGCTCACCCGGATTCAAAATGAAAACTAATTTTCACCTGCTCTCATCACACATGTAATTGCCAAAGCGAGTCTAAACCAGTTACAAAAGAAAGTAACTTTTTATATTCTTCATTGCCACGGCCAACGCCAGCCAGTGAGCTCTCGGTCGCTACCAACATACCACCTTTCCCAAGAAAGTCGCGCGCACAAATTAAATAATTGCATAAATACTTTTTGATCGTCAAATTTTAAAAGAAAAGTAAAAACTGCGTAGAAAAAAGCAAATGTCATAATTCGAATATAAAATGGCGGGTAAAAAGTTTATGTTCCCGCTTTTATTTTTAATTATAACCAGCCAGGTAGAATGTGCAACGCTGATGGAGACATCGTATGAGTATGTAATGAGTTTTGGCAAAAGTATAGGGCCTGGTTTGATGTCTTTATGGGATTGTATTGGGGAGGAAGAGGCTTGGACGTGTGCGAGAGAGAAGGCAGGAAAAATCCTGGATGGTTGGGGCGAGAAGGTGGATAATGAAAGAAGAAATTGGAAGGGTAAGTTTTTTTTTATTTATAAAAGTCTCTGAACGTCTGAACTATGCTGAGGATGGACGGACATGGTGAAACTTTAAAAGCACTTATTGTTTTTTTTCAAATTTTTGATATTTTACGGTTGATTTTAGAAAATTTTCTTTTATACAAACCTTGTTCAGAAAATAAAGAATAAAACAAAAAAATAATTATCCAGTTTGATGCAGTCGTTCCGAAGTTACGCGCGTAGGTACAAACATTTCGGTAATTATTTATATAGATTAGCAGTGCGCTCCGACTGCGCACTAATGAAGAATATAGGCAAATTTATGATATCTTAGGTAACATTATTGCAATTTTCGTTGAGATCTCTAATTTTTTTGAAAATAAAATATTGCCTATGTTTTTCGCTGATAATTATAGGATTTTTTAATATTAGTACAGTAATTTTGAGATTATCCGGTACAAACTAAAATAAATACAAATTTTACTTCTTTAAAATATAAAAATATATATCAGTATCGATACGTGAAAGTGTTGTTTTATTATGTGAAAATCACAGATCTTTACCTAATTGACACATCTATTTTTTTTTAATAAAATATAGTCTATTATACTCGCTCATTAATGTAGCCTTTGATATCTGTATAGTGACAATAACTTCTAGAAAGTACGAAGAAGATTAGAGCAAAGAACTAATGCATAAACTGAACGGATTTAATGTCTGTTTAAAAACAAGTACTAAAAGTGAAACTATGAATTATCATAGTTAAGATCTTAATTAATCTAATATTACACACAAGAAAATAGAGTTTGCCTGACAGAAAAAAAATAGCAGCATTTTCATATCACGCATCACTACATAGTATAAAGCAAAGTCGCTTTCCGCTTCCCGCGTCTGTATGTATGTTTGCTTATATCTTTAAAACTACACAACGGATTTTGATGCGGTTTTTTTAATAGATGAAGTGATTCAGGAGGAAGGTTTATAAGTATTAAACCCGTGTGAAGCCGGGGCGGGTCGCTAGTTCGTCATAAAATAAAACAAAAACTACTGAACCAATTTTAAAAATTCTTTCACATATCAAAATCTACATAATCAGCGAGTAACATAGGCTATATTTTATTTTCAAAAATGTTAGAAATCCCCATTGAAATTGCAATAATGTAACCTAAGGTATGATAAATTTGCCTATAATCTTTATTACCTACATCACCCGTGCAAATCCGGGGCGGACTGCTAGTTATATATAAACGAATACATTAGACAAATTCGTGACGGGAAACACTCCAAGATGATTCACTCTCACCAAATAATGAGCTAAGAATAATGACGTTGTCCAGTGGCGCCCCCAATAGATTTTTAAAAATATTTTTACATTTTTTTCGCAAGGATGGTAACTTGATAAAAAATAGCCTAAGTATAATTCTGATGTATAAGCTATATTACTGTAAAGATTCATTTTAATCCGCTCAGTAGTTTTTGCGTGAAAGAGTAACTAACACACACAACCACTCACAAACTTTCGCATTTATAATATAAGTAGGATTAAAATAATTCGAATAGTATGATTATCGAACGAATTATATAAAAAAATAACTGTTTAGCTATTCATAGTTTTGAGTAAAAACGAAATTAGTGTTTTGGAAGAGCCAACTTTGGAAAATAAATCTATCGAGAAAAGTTTCACCATTCGTGTTTCTGTCTATAATTTATCTAGATTAAATTTATCTAAATTAAGTTATCTTTGTCATAAAACAAAACTGTATGTTTGTGGTTATTGATAAAAAACGATCTGCATTCATCAAAAAAATAAAACTCGTCTAAGAGAACAATGGAGGCGCCACTGGACGCTAAGGTCCCCCTTAATCTGGATCAAGGACAGGGTAATGGTAATGTCTAGCCCTAGACATAACTAGGTGGTACCTAACTGTCCCATGCCTAACGGTAGACCTACCTTTAGTCCGGTTAAGGGGAAAACTTGCCGACTTTACTCTATACAAACGTATTTCTCTGTTTTCTCCCTGGATAATAACAATATATTACTATATTATAAATGCGCTATTATATAGCCGTGCTGATGGCCGAATAGGCGGTACCTCAACTTTCAATCTGAAGGTCGTGGGATCGAATCCGGCGTGCATCAATGGATTTTTGATCAAACTATCGAGCATCAGCGCGCTATCACCTGTCACATCATATAACATTGTCATCGGAACTTGACAAGTATGCAAAGTTTTTACTCAATCGAAGTATTTACTAAGGAGTTCCATTGTGAGTTGACCATTGTGACTGTTGAACAGCTCCTAACTCCATCAGATCAGCTCGCTGTCATATTATTGTAGACCCCAAGCCGTGTTTGTTGCCTGATTCTTCTAGGCTTGGTCGCGTGGAATCGGCGTAGCTTCACCTAGTGCCTAAGACGTTTCAAAGTGATCCTTGTGATCTTATTGAAATAAATGATTTTTGAATTTGAATTTGAATTTGCATTGTCACCGAAGTTACATAAGTATGCAAAATTTCAACTCACGGTTGGGAATAACTGCTTCAAAATTTAGTTACAAGATTCCACCTTAACAAACATAGATACATTCTTACATTGCAAGTAAAATAAAAGCTTGTAAAAAGGCCCCACTTTCTGTCTATTTGTTTGAGACAAATACATAAATAAAAATAAAATAAAATAGCCTTTATTTCCTCATACATAAACATTACATGCAATATAAATTTAATTAGTTATCAATTTTATATTTGACTAGCGACCCGCCCCGGCTTCGCACGGGTAGCATGTTATTATACATATAAACCTTCCTCCTGAATCACTCTATCTATTAAAAAAAACCGCATCAAAATCCGTTGTGTAGTTTTAAAGATATAAGCAAACATACATACAGACATACAGACGCGGGAAGCGGAAAGCGACTTTGCTTTATACTATGTAGTGATTTGGTATTTTAATTAAGTTATTATTATTAGTATGTGTAAATTAATTATTTATAAAATCTTAATGTCGTTGTTGAGGTCCCCTCTTTGGGCGAAGGCCTCCTCCAGAGCTTGCCAAATTTCTCGATCTTGTGCTTCGTCTGTCCATTTTATCCCAGCTACTGCGATTAGTTCGTCTATCCATCTTTCCTGTGGTCTGCCTCTGGCTCGGGTTACAGACAAATACATATATATACAATAATGTAATACATAGTAATTACTATGTACCTACTTTCCCAGTATGTACTTGAACCTGACCTACGAATACATAAATCAAAGCATGTTTGTTTGTCTAACACACAATTAATATACTTTTTAAAAACATTTATGCTAATTTCTGTAATATATTATAATTTATGATAATATTTTGATGTTTGAACATTGATGTACATAACTCAGCTACGTTCAAACCGACGCGATGAAGCAACTCATCACAATCATCAGTCGAAGAAAAAGTATTTATTTTGGTGTCTTAATAAAGGTCTTTTTTAAAGATAAAGATAAAGATAAAGATAAAGATATTTATTTGCTTAAACATGTGTTTACATTTTTGTGTGAGATGGTACATTATTTATAATATGGACATGACATGTTTTACATTGGTTAGTATGCAAATTTTATATTATAATGTCAAAATATGCTAGGTAGATTATTTTTCATGAATTAGTAGGTCAATAAATTTATGAGATATTATCATTTATAAATTCGTCAATTGTGTAATAACATTTATCTATTAATAATTTTTTGAATTTTATCTTGAATAGATTATCATTTAAATCTTTGTAAGCCCTAGGTATTTTGTTAAAAATTTCAGGTGCTACACAGACTAGACTTTTGCGTAGTAATGCGGTTTTTGATGGATGCAAACATAACCTGCTGTTATCACGTCGACTTCTGCTTACGGTGTCTGATAATCGTGAAAACAAATGAGAGTTTTGCCTAACAAACATTGCAACCTCAAATATGTATAGAGACGGAAGTGTTAGAATTTTATGTTTTAAAAATAGTGGTTTACAACTATCACTAATTTTTATTTTAAACATTGATCGCAGACATCGCTTTTGCATCTTAAATATAATATTTTTATTTGTAGAGTTGCCCCAAAAAATTATTGCATATCTCATTACAGACTCTGCCATGCCGTGGTACGCTGTCAGTAATGTTTCTGTATTTACTGTGGATGACAGTTTATGCAAGGCGTATGATAAGCTACTTATTCGTTTACTTAGTTCTTCTATATGTGTTTTCCAATTTAGTTTACTATCGATTATAAGACCTAAAAATCGTGTGGTATCCACGTTGTTAACTGATTGATTTTCAAACGTTACGTTAATGTCGGGTGAGATGGATCTTTGATTGAAGTGCATAATTGTGGTTTTTTTTAATTAATTTTTAAATTGTTATTAATAAGCCAGGTAATAATAGATTGCATTGAGTTATTTATGTCAAATTGATAGGTTTCAAAATTATTGCAAGTTATAGTTATTGTACTGTCATCGGCGAATAATGTCATCGGATGTATTGTGACTTTTGGAAGATCATTAATATAAATAATAAATAACAGTGGGCCTAATACACTTCCTTGGGGTACGCCGTATTTAATATGTCGTATATTTGACTGGAAAGTCTTTTCATATTTAGTTTTAGGATCTAATCTAGTTATTTCTGTCATCTGTTTTCGGTTACTTAAATAAGTTTTAATGAGGTCTAGGACGTTACCTCTTATTCCGTAAGCTTCTAATTTTGATAATAATATAGTGTGCTCTACATAGTCAAATGCTTGTGTCATGTCGCAAAATATAGAGCAAATGGGAGTTCTTTTATCGACATTACATATGACATTATAGTAAAAGTCATAGATAGCCATGTTTATCTATACTATCTATACTAATATTATCTATACTCTTATCTATACTAATATTAAAAATGCGAAAAGAACTCTGTCTGTGACGTTATCACGGTCAAACCGCTGGGTTGATTGTGATGAAATTTCATATAGAGATGTCTGGGAATAGGCTTATTTTTTTCAGGAATTTCTATGATTTACGATAAAGACGTCAAAATATTTTTCTGAATCTACACGGCCGAAGCCGCGGGTAAAACTAGTAATATAAAAAAAAACGAACTAGTGCGAGTCGGTCTCGCGCACCGAGGGTTCCGATCAAACTACATAGGTACATAGGTAGGTACTTATAGGTTTTACTGATCAAAATTTTAGGCCCAGTTTCCTGAGTACGAACCACTATCGTATCGACAACGTATCGTTCAAATGTCAAAACTGACTATTTTTGTATAGTAAAAGTGTCAGTATTGGCATTTGTATTGACGATACGTTTTCGATATGATAGTGGTTCATGTTAAGACGAGTATTAAATGTTTTTGATGAATGCAGAATCGTTTTTTCTCAATAACCGCAAAACATACAGTTTTGTTTTTTTATGACAAAGATAACTTAAGGATATAATCTAGATAAATTACAGACAGAAACACGATTTGTGTAACTTTTCTTGATAGATTTATTTTTCAAAGTTGGCTCTTCAAAAACACTAGTTTCGTTTTTAATCAAAGCTATGAATAGCTAAACAGTCTATTTTTATATAATTCGTTAGATAATCATACTAGCTTAAGTAAATTACAGACAGTTTCTTTTTAAATTTGATGGTTTTCGAGATAATGCAGTTTTATCACTTTTTCCGTCTTATCCGGGGTAGACTCAGCCCATACAAAAAGTCAAAAATTTCACACATCATCTTAACCTCCTATAGTTTCGGAAATAAGGAAATGAATGGACACGAGTGATAAGGGTTCCGTTTTTACCTTTTGAGGTACGGATCCCGGAAAAAGAACTTAAAAACAAATGACGTCTTCGTTTCTCGTATAACTGCGACTGTTTGCACGTGCCTTTATTTGCACTTTCTTAAAGCATAGGTGTTATAATCTGAATTTGAAAATAGGCTTTCTTCTTGTTTAGTTTGTAACAAGAATGTCATTATACACTTTCATTTGTGCTTATGCCCACACGTGGCTAAAGGTGTGACTAAATACCGTGTAGGTTATGACAATTATTTATGTCGTACTCCGTTGGCGTAGTGGGAAGTAGGTACCTAAAGTAGGTTCTAATCAATTACGAAAATCATCGATTAATTACGTTTAAAAACTAAAAAGATTTTTTGAAATGTTTGTTTATCTCTAGATATTTCATCTGATTTGGAAAATTATTTTTTTGGAGGATATTTCCCGGTTGATCCCATTTTAATTTGAGGAAAAAATACCAACTCGAAAGGTATTACTATTTAGAAAATTAATTTAGAATTTTGAAATTGATTAGTTTATTAAGATTTAGAAAAAATATTTTTGGCGTTTTTATCGTAACACATTAAAATTCTTAAAAATCAAAGGAAATTTTTGAGTAAAACGTAGCCTATGTCCCTCCTAAGACTTTAAACTATCTTTATATGAAATTTCATGGCAATCGACCCAGCGGTTTGGCCGTGATAACGTCACAGACAGACAGAGTTATAATATTACTAGCTGCTCGCCCCGGCTTCGCACTGGTGATACCTGGATAAAAAGTAGCCCATGTGTTATTCTGATGTCTAAGCTATATTACTGTAAAGTTTCATTTTAATCCGTTCAGTAGTTTTTGCGTGAAAGAGTGACAAACACACACACATACTACTACTAGCGGACCCGTGACAAACATTGTCCTGTCAAATTTCAATAATCGAATAGAAAAGACTGAATGTGTTTAGTCTGTGATGTCAGATTTATTGCACACCAGCGCCATCTATACCAAAATCATCCTTTTTGGGGATTTTTTCCATATTTTAAAGTAGTCTATGTTTCTTTTTCTACATCTACAGCAAATTTCAACTTAATCCGTTTTGTCGTTTGGGCCTGATTGAGGAACAAACATACATACAAACTCACAAACTTTCGCATTTATAATATTAAAGGATTAGGATTAGTAGGATAGTAGGAAGTATAGATGAAGTTGGTAAATAATCCAATTTTTTTTTTCTCTCTTTTCTTTCTGTTTTCTTTTGTTAACCAAGTTAAGTTGTACCGATTAAAAATAATAATAATAATAGTTTATTCTCATTTGAATTGAATTGATGGAATGAATGAATGATTAGTACACTTATCATTCGAATAACTTACCTATTACCTAAGCTACTCGTAAGCCACGATGAAGGCTATTTTTAAAACATGTTTACCGGTTTACATACTTACTGTTATAGTATTGACTGCCGGTAAATATACTCTACGTTATGTGTTGTTCTTACACGGTCAACAAAAATTAAACAAATGTCTCTCAGTCACATTTTTCTAAAATTTTGTACTATATATTTTAGATTCAGTTCATTTGCGACTATTAAGGTAATAAGTGAAATTTTTGACTTTTTGTATGGGCTGAGTCTACCCGGATAAGACGGAAAAAGTGATAAAACTGCATTATATTGAAAACCATCAAATTTAAAAAGAAACTGTCTATAATTTACTTAGCTAGTATGATTATCTAACGATTTATATAAAAATGAACTGTTTTGTTTATAGTTTTGATTAAAACTAGTGTTTTTGAAGAGCCGACTTTGGAAAAAAAATCTATCGAGAAAAGTTTCACCAATCGTGTTTCTGCCTGTAATTTATCTAGATTATATCCTTAAGTTATCTTTGTCATAAAAAACCAAACTGTATGTTTAGCGGTTATTGAGAAAAAACTATTCTGCATTCATCAAAAAACATTTATTACTCGTTTTATTGTTTTTGTGGCAAAACTATTTATATAATTCGTAAATACAATAACTTTTTGATATATTTTTTTTAAGATGAGGAGCTTAAGTTAGCGTGGTATGGGCATGTTATGAGGAGGGAAGAAAGTCATGTAACGAGAAGAATGTTAGGAATGAATGTGTATGGATGTAGATGTAAAGGTAGGCCAAAGAAAAGATGGATGGACTATGTGAAAAATGACATGGGTAGAAAGGAGTGATGAGATGACGGCTGATAGAGGGAAATGGAAGAAGTACACATGTTGTGCCGACCCCACTTAAGTGTGATAAGTGACAATAAATTTTCTGTTAAAAAAAATCACGAAATTATTATTTTTTGTCAATATTTGCGTTTGCCAATGTTAAAATCGATGGGCTTGCAAACTGTCACTTGGAATGCTAACTACTGCAAAATGTGGGCATGTGCCACTAGACATCCTCAAAGGATCTAAGCGTCTGGAGATCTGAGAGGATGTCTACCGTACTTGGGGAATTACAGTCGTGATCCTATTTTTTTTTATATTGCCCGTGTAATCATAATTCATAATTCATAATTCATTTATTCATTTGTAAACACAGGTATAATAATAATATAAGATGGTAAATTAAAAATCAAGAGTCTCTGCATTTTGCCTGGCGGCGTACAAACATTGTTTTTATGGGGAACATTGTATTTAATATAATTAATAATAAAGAAAAAATGTCAAAAATAAAAAAAATATAAAGGAATAGAAATTGTGTTACAAGTCATAAAAATATTGATTACATGTCATAAGAATATTGATTAAATTTAGTCTACTTGAAATTAAAATTATTCATCTAACTGTAACTTATCATTTAAAAATTCTTGAGTGCTGTAGTATGCTCTTTCAAGTAGCATTTGTTTTAGTTTTGCCTTAAACACAATCAGACTGGAAATATCTATGATAGACTTAGGGAGTTTATTATAAATACGGGCAGCCATACAGACAACACTTTTGTTATAAAGGGCGGTTTTATTGCGAGGAAAACAAATTTTTACATTGTGGCGTTTACTGTTACGCTTCCTAAAAAGGTCCATATTTGATTTTATAAAAGACGCAAGTTCATAAATATAGAGACTAGGTAGTGTCAGTATTTTAAGGTCAAATAATCGCACCTTTATAGGTTAGAACTACCGATAATCCCACTTTACGAGGTATACTGTATTGTGTGGTTTTAAATCGCGGTTTATCAACGATCTCGTGTCTAGAAAGGTTGAAATTGTATTAACACGATTGCCATTGCATCCGTGTCGTAGCTAGGCATTTGACCCGACTTACCTCGGGTTATATTACACCAGCAGGCTTGAATAATATTAACTATTAAAAAACTAAAAAGAAAACCGAGAAAATATTTCGACTAATCAAAAAGTCAAGAGACGATATACTTATAATCGTTTTTAGGGTCCGTACCGAAAGGGTTAAAACGTGACCTTATTACTAAGACTTCGCGTCACAGGACTGACTCATGAACCGTGATAGCTTGACAGTTGAAATTTTCACAGATTATGTATTTCTGTTGCTACTAGAACAACAAATACTAAAAACAGAATAAAATAAATACTTAAGTGGGGCCTCCCATGCAACAAATGTGTTTTCTTTCCGTTTTCTTCTTGTCCGACTCCCACTTGGCCTGTTTGTTTTATTTAAGATTTGTGAAGGAACTATTAGTCCCATAAAAATACTATTTTGACTGGCATCGCAGCTCAGTTGGTAGTAACTCTGCCTTCTGCGCTGTGTGTGTTCGATTCCCACCCAGGACCATCATTTGTGTGATGAAAGAAGATGTTTGTTCTGTGTCTGAGTATATAAATGTATCATTAGTAGGTATAGGTACATATAGGTACAAAAAAGTTAAACTCCACTTGAGTGCGATAAAGACAGGACAATGATAAAATAAATAATAAATAGGATCACGACTGTAATCCCCAAGTACGGTAGACATCCTCTCAGATCTCCAGACGCTTAGATCCTTTGAAGATGTCTAGTGAGGGTAGGCAGAAGCACGTTCAAACATTATATTTGGCACATGCTCACATTTTAGTAAGCATTCCATACGTGACAGGTTGCAAGCCCATCGCCGCTGTTTTCTTTCACCGTTGTAAGCCTCACGATGTTTTCTTTCACCGTTGTAAGCACGTGTTTTTGATGCGCATATAAATTTTAGATCAGAAAAATTCATTGATGCACGCCGGGATATGAACCCACAACCTTCAGATTGAAAGTCGAGGTAAATCCCACTCGGCCAACACGGCTTGATTTACAAAAAAACATTAGGTATTCTATCAGTTATCCGATTCTTTGTATAATTTAGCGCTAGAAGGCGCTAAATGTCTACCAATATTTATACTTCCTGTTTTCTTCATCAGAGGCCGCTGATGCTGAAGTAACATCATCAGGAAGATCATTTGGGGAGCTGCCTTCCAAAATCGGTGAAGACGTAGAGGTTTCTATCGCATCGCTCGCTGAGATCTTCCATAACAGTTTTGCCAGGTACAATATAATTAAGAGGCTCCCAGTCGCTGATTGCTCTTTTTCGAAACGAAAAAAGAAATACTTCTGAACAAGCCACATCTCCTATTTTTATAAGTATATTACTTCAGGTTCCTACCTAGATTTATATTAAGCTGAAAACATAATAGCAGAAACTTTTCACGATAAAGATATTATTTCAAAATTATACGTTTTAGAATTTATGATCGAAATATTTTATATACCTACTATTAAAATCAACTTGTGATACATATTATACATTATAAAATAGGAGATGTGGCTTGTTCACAAGTATTTATTTTTTCGTTTCGAACAAAAACAATCGTTGACTGGGAGCGCCTTAATTGTTTATTTTATTATTAAAATACTAACCGACCCGTGACAGACGTCCTGACAAATTTCAATAATAGAATAGAAAAGACTGACCCCCGTATTCAGGAACGACACTATGGCACACACGCACCCACAGTGGACGAATTCTTTTTTTTAAACATCACTTTATGTGTTGAGCAACACTATGGCGCACACTACCGTGTGCCTCTAGCCAATCTAGTCACACTATGCAGTGTCGCACAACACTTAAAGTGATGTTTGTGAAAAAAGTTTTCGTCCACTGTGGGTGCGTGTTCTCACAGTGTCGTTCCTGAATATGGGGGTTATTAATGTTTTTAGTCTGTGATGTCAGATTTATTGCACACAAGCGCAATCTATACAGAAATCATCCCATTTGCATTTTCTATCGTTATGGGGATGTTTTTCATATTTTAAAGTAGTCAATTATTTATTCGGGTATTATATCTACATCTACAGCAAATTTCAACTTAATCCGTTTTGGCGTTTAGGCCTGATTGAGGAACAAACATACATACAAACTCACAACATTCACATTTATAATATTATTAGGATAATTGAGTGACATAATTAAAATATAATTTTATAAGGATTTTTAAATATTAATGGGATTTTCGAGTTTTAAAAAGGTAGTTTGATAATGATCGCTTTTTAGCTTGTACAGATTTGTTATATTAAAAGATAAAGTAAAATCAAAGACTCGTAGTTATTTGTTTCAATAAAATCATAAGAATCACTTCAAAACGTGTTAGATGTTGTTTTATTTGATGTGTTGTGTAGTACAATAAAGCATTTTTATTCATTCGGTCATTTCGTCATACATTAATTCATTCATCTATATAATTACATAAAAGAAAGTCGTGTTCGTTACACTATTTACAATTACAACTCAAGAACGGCTGAACCAATTTGGCTGAAAATTGGTGGGGAAGTAGCTTAGAACCAGGAGACGGGAATAGGATACTTTTTAACGGGAACAGGAACGGGAACGGGAACGGGAACGGCAACGGGAACGGGAACGGGAACGGGAACGGGAACCTGTCACGTATGGAATGCTAACTACTGCAAAATGTGAGCATGTGCCAAATATAATGTTTGGACGTGCCTCTGACTACCCCCACTAGACATCCTCAAAGGATCTAAGCGTCTGGAGATCTGAGAGGATGTCTACCGTACTTGGGGATTACAGTCGTGATCCTATCTTATTCCTTTTACATTCAAGTTTAAATATGCGTAACCTCTAAGTGACAGTTCTAAAAGTCAGCATTGTTTTAGACAACTTTACAATTATCGTAAGTGATTTAGAAACGTCAAGATAAATTTAATCAACATGTAAATTAGTAATTGACTAAGATGACACTTGGATGTGAAAAATAAGCAAAATAATTTTATTTTTAGATAAATGACCTAAGACGAGTAATAAATGTTTTTGATAAATGCAGAATCGTTTTTTCACAATAACCGCAAAATATACACTTTTGTTTTTATGACAAAGATAACTTAAGGATATAATCTAGATAAATTACAGACAGAAACACGATTGGTGAAACTTTTATCAATAGATTTATTTTCCAAATTTGGCTCTTCAAAAACACTAGTTTCGTTTTTAATCAAAACTATGAATAGCTAAACAGTTAATTTTTATACAATTCGTTAGATAATCATACTAGCTAAGTAAATTATAGACAGTATCTTATTAAATTTTATGGTTTTCAAGCTATTGCAGTTTTATCACTTTTTCCGTCTTATCCGGGTAGACTCAGCCCATACAAAATGTCAAAAATTTCACTTATCACCTTAAATCAAGTTTTACAGTTTTCATTATACCTGCCATCCTAAGGTTTCGCTAATTTAGACTTTACCGTATAAGACTTAAGATCGTAAAATTAAAACTACAGTCAGTTTGTGGAAACAACAGAATTGCCGTTGGAACTAATCAAAATAATAACCGGTCAAGTGCGAGTCGGACTAGCGGACGAAAGGTTCCGTACCATCTATAAAAAACGGCAAAAAAAAAATTATGTTTGTTGTATGGGAGCCCCACTTAAATATTTATTTTATTCTGTTTTTAGTATTTGTGTATCATGGTTCATGAGATACAGCCCTGTGACAGACAGACGGACAGCGAAGTACTAGTAATAGGGTCCCGTTGTTACCCTTTGGGTACGGAACCCTAAAAACGGTAAAAACTTTTGTTTTCACACGATCAAGTGAAACTGACTAAACCAGCTTAAACTTTCTTCCCTTGTTTAAACGTGACCTACAATTATTAAGGTAAACGCCCACAGAACCGGTACGGGTGAGTCACACTCATAAAGTCAATTCATTTGGTTTTATTTACAGTTGCGTTGTTTTAGTTTTGTTTATATAAGAGTATTATTTACTGCAGAATGTGGGCATGTGCCAAATATAATGTTTGGACGTGCCTCTGACCCCCACTAGACATCTTCAAAGGATCTAAGCGTCTGGAGATCTGAGAGAATGTCTACCGTACTTGGGGATTACAGTCGTAATCCTATTTTTTTATTTTGATTTTTATTATAATAAGTCATTGTTGTTTAGTTTTAAGAGATTATGTTATAACAAAAAAAAATATTCTTTCTTTTCTTCTTTCCTTCTTTCCTTCTTTCCTTCTTCCTTCTCTGTTTTCTTCTTCCTTTTTTAGGGTTCCGTACCCAAAGGGTAAAAACGGGACCCTATTACTAAGACTTTGATGTCCGTCTGTCCGTCTGTCCGTCTGTCTGTCACAGGGCTATATCTCATGAACCGTAATAGCTAAACAGTTGAAATTTTCACAGATGATGTATTTATGTTGTCACTATATCAACAAATACTAAAAACATAAATAAAATAAATATTGTGGTGCTCCCATACTTTGCTCCCATGTGTTGGCTCCCATGACTAGCACTTGGCCGGTTTTTCTAATATAGACTCCCACGCGAACAAGGTCGCGGTCACAGCTAGTAAGTTTTAAGTAGTTACATCCATAACCTCACTGCACAATTAAATTATAACAAGTCGGTCATATGTGAAAGCGTGTATAAGTACTTTCACTTTCGAAGAAGAATTCGCATCGATTCTGCGCTAACCTGTTAGTACCTTTACATTATTCGGTAATTTTCGAATCATATCTTGTCATGCATTACATATACATAACGTCATCATGATGATGATGATCTTGCATGACAGCTAATTTTATTACTCCTATCTACGCTAATAACAATTGTATTTTAGTTTGTATCAGATAATTATCTATAAAAAACGGCAAAAAAACACGTTTATTGTATGGGCCCCCCTTAAATATTAATTTTATTATGTTTAAAGTATTTGTTGTTAGAGCAGCAACCGAAATACATAATCTGTGAAAATGTTAACTGTCTAGCTAACACGGATCATGAGATATAGCCCTGAGACAGACAGATGGGGTCTCGTTATTACCCTTTGGGTACGGAGCCCTGAAAATTATCTCCTGAAATGTTATAATAATCCATCTTTTTCTTATCAAATTTTAGAAGTGGAATTGTATACCTATGAACCGTCTCATTAATAAACGTAGACTAGCGCAGGATTAAATTTAGTCCAACGCTTACGTTTAGACTAGTCGAATTCAATATTAATAAACAAGGATTAGAAATGGAGTTGCTTACATTAAGCTGGTATTAACAAGTCTTGGTGTAACCTTAGATGATCTTTGGATAAGTAAATTTTTATTAATAGCACCGTATTTCCAGTTAGTAACATAAGCTATATTTTATCTTCATAAAAATTAGAGATCTCCACATAAATTGCAATAATGTAACCTAAGGTATCAACAATTTGACTATTAATCTTCATTAGTCTCATTGTTTCTGATTGGTTTTTTTCCATACCAAAAGTTATTGTTTTTTCTGTCAATTCAGTCATTTTTAGAGTTCCGTACCCATAGGGTAAAAACGGAACCCTATTACTAAGACTTCGCTGTATCTTATGAACCGTCATAGCTAGACAGTTGAAATTTTCACAGATTATGTATTTCTTTTGTCGCTATAACAAAAATGACTAAAAACAGAATAAAATAAATAATAATAAGTCCCATACAACAAACGTGTTTTTTACCGTTTTTATAGATGTACTTCGTGCGCGAGTTCGACTCGCACTTGGCCGGTTTTTTGCTCTAACGCTCGTATAGCTGTTTTTCTTAATCAAGGTCTGTAGATATAAATAGCAATATTATTCTAAAAAAGTTCAATGTTTTTATTTTAAGGTGTTATGTGAAATGTTTGGTTTATTGTATGGGCTGAATCTACCCGGATAAGACGGAAAAAGTGATAAAACTGCATTATCTGGAAAACCATCAAACTTAAAATGAAATTGTCTATAATTAACATAGCTAGCTATAAATATCTAACGAATTATATAAAAATTAACTGTTTAGCTATTCATAGTTTTGATTAAAAACGAAACTAGTGTTTTATAAGAGTAAATTTTGGAAAATAAATCTATCGAGAAAAGTTTCACCAATCATGTTTCTGTCTATAATAATTTATTTAGATTATCATTAAGATATATTTGTCTTAAAAAACAAAACTGTATGTTTTGCGTGTAACACTCCCCCCCTTTAAAACCACCAGCCTATAGCCTAACCTACCTACATACTAGCTTACATACTACACACCCACCCGACTTCATCATCATACTATTAATATTTTTGAAATTTAAATATAATAATTTTAATTAATTTATATTATAAGACGTTAATAGAAAACTATATTAATACCTAGTCATCCTGAAATCTTACCTAGAACTAATCCTAATAGTTGTTATGATCTTATTTAACTATTTAAATTGGCCAAGTGATCGTCTAGTTTTTATTGATTAGGACCGTACATTGTGATATAGGTAATAACTCTGATTCTTTTAGGATATTAAGATTAAACTGTCTACCTACTTATCTACTATTAGATTCTATAACACTTTAGTATACAATTAAAGAAAGTCTAGAGAATTTGCTGATATTGAGAGTAAGAAGTAACGGAGAATAAAATATATATAATAAATTGGCTAGGCTTATCTGTCATCTAAAATGTGGAAAACTCAGCGCAGATCCTCTCCCCTCCAGTCCGAGAAGGATAGTGGAGATCATTCCATAGACCTTATCTCCTCCTCTGAGTAGAAGGCTTAATTGTCATTTGAGTGGGAATGATATTACAGAGTCATAAAGTTCAGTCTGTCAATTCTGTCTAGCAAAATATAAGAGGACTTAATCTTTTAGCAACCTGAGTCAGTCCGTCTATCAGTCAAGCCTTCAAACAAAAGGTTACTTTCGGATGCTGAAGAATCGATCAGATCGGTTCTAAAACATCCTATTTAGGTCAGATAAATACTTATACATAATATAAATCATAATATTTAGAACCTTCTTGTCCATTATGAAATAAATGTCTAATAAACAACTCTCCGTTGTTAGAATTATAATTGATATAATTTGTGATCCAGTTAATCTCCACAAACACCAGCTCAGGTCAACTCAATCAAAAGACACATTGTACGTCTTATAAGTTAAAATTCACATTGCTCGAACTTAAACTTCAATTGTCGGGTCCACAATGATCGGACTCCCCGATACAGGTCTCATGTTGAAACAGAATCTCAAATTATCTCTCTTCAACACAGAATGTAATTATTAACTAAGGTAAGGCTAGACAAGTCCTTCATAACAGACACAACTAGTTGATTTTAAACTTAAAGAATAATGAACTCCAAATAACTCACGACCTTTTCTCACCCCAGATCCTGAACCAAGCAGAATCACAATGTAGTTGTCACCGTTAGGTACCTATCAATTGTGTGTAGAGAGAAACCTTCCAGTCATAAAAACCATTTAAACTGGTGCTTTAAATCAATTATTGAATTACACTCAAACATCACAATAACTTTTATCTAAACTAATTCACAAACTTTAAGCACTAGAACGACTTCTCCATGGCCCTAAGCACACCCATCAATCCTACCCTCAAATCCAGCAGCCAAGATCAAAAAAACCCCAGAAATTATTCCCAAGCAAGTCCCAACTCGTTCCTCGTCCTCCCCAGCGCCTCCATGTTTTTTTTCTCTTCCCGCGCTTAAAAATACCAACCAATCAGAGCTCAGTGAATGAATGCAAAAACTCGAATTATTGCCATATACGTCACACGAATATAACTAATGGTTCACATTCTCGATCGATGAACTATTCTTATGTCATTGTTAATACTGACAGGTGATGTAACAGTTGACATTCCCATATCTCTGTCATAATTGACAACTTTGAGCTATGACAAACAATTCTCGCACCTCAAATCCACTATCGATTGATAAATCAGACCAATGATTAGTAATTTAGATTTAAAACACTATAATTTATTTTTGTGGATACCTTGAACGAAGCCTGACTCGTTACAGCCAACCCCCAAAATTTACGCAGATAGAATATCGTAGTTAATTTTTCACTAAGTAGAAAGTAGTTCTTCGCAAAAATAAATTATACATATAGATTAGATACTTATAAAACATTTTGTACATAAACAAAATGAATCCTTTATAGATATTCATTTAAATATATATTTATAAAGTATTATATATATAAAAGAAAAGAATATACATAATTTTATGTATATAAATACACTACCACACACATTTCCTAAAATAAATTAACACAGTTATAATGTAACCATAACATAAAACGTACCATTATAATTACATTATCAGTAGTAGTTCCGTTACCTCCTTTTTTTTGTTATTTATTTTTAGTTGTACAATCTTCTAATTTGATTGTATTTGATTTCGATAACTATTATGTATGTATGTAAGTGGGTTTACCTTCATGTAAGTGTTTTTAAACCGAGATGTAAATAGTTATAATTTTGTACCGGTAACTAAGTTTTTGATGAATCAATCAATAAACAGATATCCATCTAGCCAGTCCGATCAACATCACGTAAGACAACTTGGTTGTGAGGCAAGTCAATTCTGCAATACTCTGTAGCACATACAGCTTTGGATATCTATCTTCCATTTCCTCAGGAGTAATCTACAGAGGTCTACAGATGAGGATCTTTCCCAAGGGTTAGACACATAGCTCTCCATGCTTGAAACATCCCACAAAGCACTAATCTCAAAATCACAAGTTAATCACACCCGGAGTATGTATAGTGTGCTTTAAAACGAGCCTAACAGTATAGTAAGAACTTTCATGAGAACAGCGATAGCCGATGAATATTTATCCTAACACCAATTCTCCTTCATAATAGTTCTTTGTAAGTGTATCGTTTATCGAAAATCAACTAAGATCAAATCGTCTCAATTTAGAATATTTGTTGAATCATCTGGCCCTTCATTCCATTAAACTCTACCACATATATTCCACTACCTCCAATCTAGCATTCATCTTCCTCGCACTTCAAAATTAAAATCCATTCTTCACTCGCAGAACATTATTCATACTCCCCACAATCATTGTTGTTAACGCCACCAGACAATTCACCAACTATATGTGAATTTGAGAGCACGAAGATTTCATGTATAAAAATGATTTAATTAATTTGACATTAAACTCAATTGAGTTTCTTTTGTTTGATTTTGTTACCTTTTTAAAACCACCTTTGTTACCTTTAAAACCATTACCTTTTTCAAGAACTTTAGTTCAGTTCAAGTAGAAATACATTTTTCAGTATAATTACCAACCATGTCAGATTACCATATGTAAATTAAAAGCATTTATATATTTTTTTTTTATATTTTATTATTTAGATAAAGTAATAAAGAAAACTTCATACCCAGTCAAATATTTTATCTTCAATGTTTAACTATTGTCAAAGAAACAAGAAGCAAGCAACGATCAAAGATTGCTTTGCGAAGACAGGCTCTTCAAGCTTGAGTAGTTACTCAAAATTAGATTTTCTGCGCCACTTTGAATGATTGAATAGTCATAACCTTTGTATTTTTAATTTTCACATACATAAATATTTTACACCCTGTATAAAACCTTTTATCCCAAATTCCCATAATAATATTATTTTACTCCCTGTATAATTTTTTATCCCGAATTCCCATAATAATATTATTTTACATCCTGTATAATTTTTTATCCCGAATTCCCATAATAATATTATTTAACACCCTGTATAATTTTTTATCCCGAATTCCCATAATAATATTATTTTACATCCTGTATAATTTTTTATCCCGAATTCCCATAATAATATTATTTAACACCCTGTATAATTTTTTATCCCGAATTCCCATAATAATATTATTCTACAACCTGTATATAACTTTTATCCGGAGTATCCATTATAATTATGTTTAATGTGATGTCAAGTTATTTAATTAAGCTACACTAACCACCCCACACTAGCATTTGGTTGTTCAATTAAGAATTAATTAAGTAGTTAAATTACCTCAATGGAAGAATACTTATATATATTTTATACAAAACAGACCGTAACTAAAACTCAGAACTATAAGCAAATCTCAAAATCAATCTAACAATTACTGCTTTACTTAAATCATTGATTAACTAATCCAAACTTAGTTGCATATCTTAAACCGATTAAATCCTACCAACCAAAACATTAAACTTAAATAATAGACCAAGATTATTAATTAATTGATTATAAAATTCATTAAATATTAATTTAATTTACCTGAAATAATAGATTGTAAAATCTTCAATATGTATTCCCTTTCAACTTCTCACATTAATGTATCTAATAATTTTCAACAACGTTGCTAAATTCAAAAATTAACTTGTTCCCGGAGGAACATGAGATAAAATATTTTTGTATTTTAAACGTTATGAATTTAATATCCTATCCGTTGCTAATTTTAAAAGTTGTTTTGTTTTAGAGAAACGTTGCGATAAAATAAATATG
This sequence comes from Hydriomena furcata, assembly GCA_912999785.1. Taxonomy (NCBI): domain Eukaryota; kingdom Metazoa; phylum Arthropoda; class Insecta; order Lepidoptera; family Geometridae; genus Hydriomena; species Hydriomena furcata. The sequence goes on from OU538845.1 coordinate 6,661,796, forward strand.
TATTTAAAACACTATATATTAATTTTCCTAAGATATTTACCTTAGTTATTGAAAATGCCTAAAATTAATTGTTTATATAAGAACCTATATATTCACATAGTGTACCTAACAATAATATTATATTTAAAACCCATTATTTAAACCAACTTTAATAAATTTGAAAATTTACTTTGCTCCCGGAGCGATGATATCAAATTATTCATTTATTTTTACCATTATGACTCAAGAAACCTAACCGTGCCTAATTATAAAAATTATTTTGTTCACAAGAAACTATAGAATAATTGAGTTAGGTATTTTAACTGCCAAACATAAGTTTTTTTTCTAACATAATTTTCCTAGGTAACAAAAGGTTATAAAATTAATTGTCTAAATAAATACCTAATGTATGTAAAGCATACCTAACTATTCTATAATACCTGGACTAATTAGATTGGTATCTATTTCCTTCTACTGTCCTATTAATTGTGAAATTAACCCCATTAATAAGAAAAATCTAAAACCTTGGAAATACTAAATGTGACTAACTTCTCAGAGTAGGTAGGTACTTTTCTACAGGTTGTTTTACCATGAATTTTACTTATGTTTATCAAGTAAGCACCTAGGTAATCATCACATCGTTTCAAGAACAAAATGTGTTCAGGAAAAATAATTTTGATATAAATAATTTATTTATCCTATGAACTCCCAATCATATTTACAAATGCTATAGGTTATTTTACTAATGATCGTAAGTAACTAGTTTTGTAATACCTATAATAATAAATGATTATAGTCTAACACTCACCAAAGCGCTGTATATAAACACAAACCAAGTTCTCTTCCTGATGAAGGTCTTTTCCTGAACTCTTCTTCTACCCAAAACCGCCATTGAACAATCACTGATAGATTTCCTACCTCTAATTTAATCTCAAACACTAACACTAGCACTTAGAAAGGCCTATTTCAAGACGTAAATCTCTATTTTATATACAAGTCGTCACGAACCGGTGTCTCAGTTTTTCGCCGGTAATAACGAAACTAACTTAACCTCACTTATTTTTCCTACCTACCTCCAAAGAGCATATAAGTGTCTACCTCCGTTACACTCCCGTTTCACTCTCAATCTCTCAACGCCTGATACTAATGCATTCCCAAGTAGGTACTTGTTACCACGCTAATATCGTATATCTTGTCTTAAATAAAACTCACTATCAACCAATTCTAAACACATCTACATAGCTCCTATCTACCTAGATCAAAGTCGCGATCCCAACTACGTAATTTATTTCATTTTAAAATAATTATTACCTATCTACCTTATACCTACCCACTTACTAGCTTGTAATGGGACACATAGACTAGCTAAGTGGTCAATGAACTCGTATACCTACCTATCTATTTATGTAAATATTTAATTTAGGATATTCCTATCAACTTCGATAGATAAACTTGATTGGCAGATGTAATTTCAATTAATAAGACGCCCTCTATTGGCAGGTAGCGTTACTACGTATTATTGTAAAATCGAATAGATACGACTAATTTATTTTAACACATCTAGCGGCGAATAGCAATACCTACTACTTAATTTCATTACGCTCAATAATGATTACGTTTCCTGTCACTAGATGGTATTACTTTGTTTTATTTATATTATTACGAATTTAATTATAAATTTTTGTATGATTGACACTAATTATTAATCTTTAACTGCAATAATCCTTTTCTTTGTTTGAATAATAAGTGATTAATTAAATAGTTTTTAAAACCAACTTAAGCCCTCAGAATTTATAAACTAGTTTGATTATAAAACAAATATTGGATAGCTATAGATTGAATATATCAACCCCCCAACAACAAGACTTTTGAATATTCCTGAACTTAATTTTAAGTAATATCTTTTACTTAGAAACTTATAAAAAAAATATCTATTACTGTTTCTGAACGCAGTATCTCTGTCTCTCTCTAATTCAGTGCACCAGTGTGTATTTCTATCCTTTGCTAGCTTTAAACATTTTTATAAATAATTTATTATAAGTATAGATGGCTTATCTATATAGACTAAACAATAAAGTTTTTTAGAACGAAATGATTTGACAGTTCATGCCCCGTCAAGTATAGAAAACTGATTTATAACCAAAATTCAACTTCCAATTAAATATTAACTCATTTATTTGGTTTAATAGGCTTCAATTAAAGTCTGAACTCTTGCAAGGAGTATAATTATTGAAGCGAATGTTCTAGTGCTGTAAAACCTATGAGTTCACCTCTGATCTTTGTGTATAAGTGAATTATTTAAGTGAATATAAGTTTACCTATAAAAGTTAAAGTTAAAAATTTTAATCTATTCTCTTTACCACCGATAATCATAGTTAGAATTACTTCAATTAAATTAACCTTTCCATTGCATACAGTTTAATCAAATCCTATCCATTAACGGCAACAAATTGTGCGGTTTCCTCCGCACATAATTAAAGACATAACAACTTGTATCTAAAACTATTATTAAATATCCTAGTTTACGGATTAACCAAACTGTAACTAAAACTACTAAATATACTGGTCACGGCTAACAAATTGTAACACTCCCCCCCTTTAAAACCACCAGCCTATAGCCTAACCTACCTACATACTAGCTTACATACTACACACCCACCCGACTTCATCATCATACTATTAATATTTTTGAAATTTAAATATAATAATTTTAATTAATTTATATTATAAGACGTTAATAGAAAACTATATTAATACCTAGTCATCCTGAAATCTTACCTAGAACTAATCCTAATAGTTGTTATGATCTTATTTAACTATTTAAATTGGCCAAGTGATCGTCTAGTTTTTATTGATTAGGACCGTACATTGTGATATAGGTAATAACTCTGATTCTTTTAGGATATTAAGATTAAACTGTCTACCTACTTATCTACTATTAGATTCTATAACACTTTAGTATACAATTAAGGAAAGTCTAGAGAATTTGCTGATATTGAGAGTAAGAAGTAACGGAGAATAAAATATATATAATAAATTGGCTAGGCTTATCTGTCATCTAAAATGTGGAAAACTCAGCGCAGATCCTCTCCCCTCCAGTCCGAGAAGGATAGTGGAGATCATTCCATAGACCTTATCTCCTCCTCTGAGTAGAAGGCTTAATTGTCATTTGAGTGGGAATGATATTACAGAGTCATAAAGTTCAGTCTGTCAATTCTGTCTAGCAAAATATAAGAGGACTTAATCTTTTAGCAACCTGAGTCAGTCCGTCTATCAGTCAAGCCTTCAAACAAAAGGTTACTTTCGGATGCTGAAGAATCGATCAGATCGGTTCTAAAACATCCTATTTAGGTCAGATAAATACTTATACATAATATAAATCATAATATTTAGAACCTTCTTGTCCATTATGAAATAAATGTCTAATAAACAACTCTCCGTTGTTAGAATTATAATTGATATAATTTGTGATCCAGTTAATCTCCACAAACACCAGCTCAGGTCAACTCAATCAAAAGACACATTGTACGTCTTATAAGTTAAAATTCACATTGCTCGAACTTAAACTTCAATTGTCGGGTCCACAATGATCGGACTCCCCGATACAGGTCTCATGTTGAAACAGAATCTCAAATTATCTCTCTTCAACACAGAATGTAATTATTAACTAAGGTAAGGCTAGACAAGTCCTTCATAACAGACACAACTAGTTGATTTTAAACTTAAAGAATAATGAACTCCAAATAACTCACGACCTTTTCTCACCCCAGATCCTGAACCAAGCAGAATCACAATGTAGTTGTCACCGTTAGGTACCTATCAATTGTGTGTAGAGAGAAACCTTCCAGTCATAAAAACCATTTAAACTGGTGCTTTAAATCAATTATTGAATTACACTCAAACATCACAATAACTTTTATCTAAACTAATTCACAAACTTTAAGCACTAGAACGACTTCTCCATGGCCCTAAGCACACCCATCAATCCTACCCTCAAATCCAGCAGCCAAGATCAAAAAAACCCCAGAAATTATTCCCAAGCAAGTCCCAACTCGTTCCTCGTCCTCCCCAGCGCCTCCATGTTTTTTTTCTCTTCCCGCGCTTAAAAATACCAACCAATCAGAGCTCAGTGAATGAATGCAAAAACTCGAATTATTGCCATATACGTCACACGAATATAACTAATGGTTCACATTCTCGATCGATGAACTATTCTTATGTCATTGTTAATACTGACAGGTGATGTAACAGTTGACATTCCCATATCTCTGTCATAATTGACAACTTTGAGCTATGACAAACAATTCTCGCACCTCAAATCCACTATCGATTGATAAATCAGACCAATGATTAGTAATTTAGATTTAAAACACTATAATTTATTTTTGTGGATACCTTGAACGAAGCCTGACTCGTTACATGCGGTTATTGAGAAAAACGATTCTGCGTGTGACCATAAGTCACGCTATTTTTTGTAAAGTTAAATAATACGAGTATCATTTCCAATATACTGCCACGTTCATCAAAAACATTTATTACTCGTCATAATCAAATTTTCTCAGAAGAAAAATGCTAAATATCTGTAATATCGAAAAATTGCTTATAAAACGGTTATTTTAAAATTAAATCAATAAATATTTAGACAATTTTTTTTTAAAGTTAATTAATTATTAATTTGTGGATCAAAAAAACAAATTATAAAAATAATTAAATTACATTACAAATTAATAAAAATGAAAGCGATAAATCGACGATATTTTAAAAATATTTATTAAATTATTATGTTTTTCTATACTCAAAAACTTACTTTCCCAACTCGAAAAAACTAATCAAAACCTGTCAAAATTTGACACGCTTTTGAACTTATATAAAAAGCGTTAGTTATAAAAATAAACTATATTATAAAATGATTTGTTTTTTTTTTTGTAGTTTTACATGGTTTTGATTAGTTTTTTATGTTTTTTTTTAATAGCTCCAAGTTTTTATATTAATTCAAAAGCGTGTCAAAGAAACCATTTCTCAAATTCAAAGAGACTGTTATATTTTTTAATTTTCTTTTTCTAATCATATCTCTTTGCAGAGCACTGGAATCACGCAAACACGACAGCGGTGGAATCGACAGCATCACAATATCCACCGGCGGTGACAAGAAGATGAAGAAGAAGAAGAAGCAAAAGCCTCCCAAGATCCACCTTCTCCACCCCATCATGATGCCAACACGTAAAGCGCAAAAGGCGGAGAAAGGTCGGAGTTTTCCAATCGGGAGACAGTCTTGGGTTATCGGAGAGACTGTCGAGCATGAGAGTGTAGCTATCGATGGGGTAGAAAGGGGTGTCGATGGGGTAGTCGTTGAAAAAGGGGTAGAAGTAGACGGAAGGGGTTACGCCGATAAATTGGGTTCGGATGTTGGTGGAACGCGTGAAGCAAGAGGGCTCTGGGCAGATCTTAAGGGAATGGGGTCGGAGGCAATGGATATGTTAGCTGACACGGCGATGGAGGCTGAGAATAAGGACAATGGGGTGCAAGACAAGAGCTCGTTTGAAGGTGATGGTCCTGGTTGGTATTTGATTTAGATTAAGACCCGTGACAGACGTTGTCCTGTCAAATTTCAATAATCGAATAGAAAAGGTTGAATGTTTTTAGTCTGTGATGTCAGATTTGTTGAACAGCAGCGCCATCTATACCAAAATCATCTCTTATGTGCTTTTTATCATTTTAGGGATGTTTTTCGTATTTTAAAGTAGTCTAAATAATAGACAGTATTATCTACATCTACAGCAAATTTCAACTTAATCCGTTTTGTCGTTTAGGCCTGATTGAGGAACAAACATACATACAAACTCAAACAAAATTTTCGTTTGAAATTTCAAACGAAAATCGTGATGTAAAAAGCCGTTTTGGCCGAAAGGTAGACCCATTATGGAAAGGATCATTGAAAAAAAACCAACCAAGTGCGAGTCGGACTCGCGCACGGAGGGTTCCGTACCATTCTATAAAAACAGTTGTATGGGAGCCCCACTTACATATTTATTTTATTCTGTTTTTAGTATTTGTTGTTGTAGCAACAACAGAAGTACATCATCTGTGAAAATTTCAACTGTCTAGCTATCATGGTTCATGGGATACAGCCCTGTGACAGACAGACGGACAGACGGACAGACGGACAGCGAATTCTTAGTAATAAGGTCCCGTTTTTACTCTTTGGGTACGGAACCCTAAAAATGATAGGCCCCAAGCCGTGTTCATTGCCTGATTCTTCACCTAGGTTCTAACACGTTTCAAAGTGATCCTTGTGATTTTATTGAAATAAATGATTTTTGAATTTAAACTTGGTACCTCGACTTTAAATGCGAAGATCGTGGGTTCGAATCCCGGCCGTGCATCAATAGATTTTCTATTCAAGTAACACACACACACACCATCACATCACTCACAAACTTTCGTATTTATAATAGGTGGACACATTTCACACAGCGTAATCTAGCCCCAAATTAAGCAAAGCTTGTACTATGTAAACTAGATAACTGATAGATACGCAGTACAACAGTGAGGCCAGTCAATTTATTCATAAGTAACTTTCAAAAATATCTGTGCTAAATTCCAAAATAAAGTTAGTTAGATAAATAAAAAAAAATATGATCACGACTGTAATTTACAAGTACGGTAGACATCCTCTCCGATCCTCAGGCGAGTCGATCCTTGAATATGTCTAGAGGAGGTATTCAGAAGCACGTCCAAACATTACATTTGGCACATGCCCAATTGCAGTAGTTAGCATTCCACACGTGACAGTTTGCAAGCCCATTGCCGCTTATAAGAATATTAACTGGTTTCTTCACGATGTTTTTAGCACGTGTTTTAATGCGCATATCAATTTTTTGACTAGGCCAACACGGCCTTAAGTAACTTTCAAAAGTATCTGTGCTAAATTCCAAAATCAGGTTAGTAATGGAATATTAATCGAATTATTAACGCTAATTTTCATCAATCTTATATCACGCATGGGATTTTTGAAACCAGTTAATTCAAATGTGATTTTTAGGGTTCCGTACCCAATTGGTAAAAACGGGACCCTATTAGACTTCGCTGTCCGTCTGACTGGCCCAGGGCTGTATCTCATGATCCGTGATAGCTAGATAGTTGAAATTATCACAGATTATGTATTTCTTTTGCCGCTATAACAACAAATACTAAAAACAGAATAGAATAAATATTTAAGTGAGGCTCCCATACAACAAAAGTTTTTTGCCGTTTGTATAGATAATAGTGCGGAACTCTTTGTGCGCGTGTCCGACTCGCACTTGGCGGGTTTTTTAAAAAACATGCGTGATAATTTGATGCGTTTGTGTAATTAAAGTGTACTTTCAAAAGTATTTTGCGATTCCGACACTTTTTCCGACACTCCAAAAGAAACAGTTTTCTATTTCATTTGGAGTGTCAAAATATGAAAGACAATGGAAACCATCACAATTTAGCGTTATGTCATGGGAGGTCATGAGGGTCCGGTTTTTTTTAATTTATTTTACAAATGGTTGATTTTATTTAGATAAAAAATAGTAAATTATTATCAACTTAAAAAACATTAATATCCACTTCAGCTTTTTTGAAATATTTAATATTTTTTACGTTTTTCAGATAAAATCTCTAGTCTGGTAAATTATTTAAATAATTGCATGTGCATTTTTGAATGCCTGTTACAATAAGAAAAATGAATGTTACAATTTATTTTTTAAATTAAATGTGCATTTTTGAGTGCTTGATATTTAGTAAATGAATATTTAATAAATAAGATAAAAAAGACAGAGAATTTAGCATGGGCATGAAGTTTTTCGCACCGGTTTAGTGGTTAGATACCTTTACTTTATTTCACTTAGGGCCTGTTTCACCATCTTCAAGTAAAGTCCTAAGTAAGCTACTACGTACTTAACGTACCATTTGACATTTGATAGTTTTGACACTTTCATACATTAATTTAGCGCTAACTGGAAAGTAAATAATCAACACTTTACTTGAAGATGATGAAACAGGCCCTTAATGTTTATTTTTGTTCCCAAAAACCATGTAAATGATAATTCATTATTTGTTGCTAATTTTCTTTTTATATTTTAGAGCAAAGAGGCAAAAAGAAGAAGAAAAAGAAGGCTATTTTGAAACTGCTGATCCTCGGAGCAGTTCTGAAAGCCAAGATTGGAACTCTACTTCAGATCCTGTCATTTAAGTTACAGGTAAGTGACATACAATATAGGTATAGTAACTTTTACTTTATATTTTTTCCGTGTAGATTCAGAAAATCGATTTGTGACGAATTCAAATTCAAAAATCATTTATTTCAATGTGATTTTATTGAAATAAAGGATCACTATGAAACGTTTTAGAAACTAGTTGAAGCTACGCCGATTCCTCGCGACCAAGCCTAGAAGAATCAGGCAACAAAGTAGTGTTTTTGAAGAGCCAAACATTGGAAAAAAAAACTATCGCGAAAAGTTTCACCAATCGTGTTTCTGTCTGTAATTTATCTAGATTATATCCTTAAGTTATCTTTGTCATAAAAAACAAAACTGTATGTTTAGCGGTTATTGAGAAAAAAACGATTCTGCATTCATCAAAAACATTTATTACAGAAAACTTGTTTCCTTGTCTTCTAGGTGAAGTTCTTCATCGTAGCTGTGCTGGGCTTGGCCATCAATCTGGCGAGACTGTGGATAGATTTGAAGAATAAACATCAACAGCAACCACAAAAAGTAAGTACTTAGGGGTAAGCATGAACCACTATCGTATCGACAACCTATTGTCCAAATGCCAAAACTGACACTTTCACCCTCGTATTCAAGAACGACACTATGAGAACACGCACCCACAGTGGACGAAATATTTTTTCATATACATCACTTTATGTGTTGAGCGGCACTATGGCGCACGCTACCGTGTGCCTTCAGAGCTCAACTTTGGCTAGAGGCACCCGACAATGTGCCTCTAGTCACACTATGCAGTGTCGCACAACACATAAAGTGATTTTTATAAAAAAAGATTTCGTCCACTGTGGGCGCGTGTTCTCATAGTGTCGTTCTTGAATACGAGGGTTACAATGCAAAAGGTGTCAGTACTGACATTTGGACGATACGTCGTCGATACGATAGTGGTTCGTGCTCAGGCCACTGGTCTTTCATCACACTTGTCTTCATGGACTGCTCAAATCTACCACAGACTGTAATCTAAGTAGCATACAACAAAATTATAAAGTAATTCATAATATTTAGGGAAAGGATTTTTTTGTTATTTTGATAGTGTTTTCCAATTCAAATTTAAAAATCATTTATTTCAATAAAATCACAAGGATCACTGAAACGTCTTAGGAACTAGGTGAAGTTAGGCCGATTCCACGCGACCAAGCCTAGAAGAATCAGGCAACAAACACGGCTTGGGGTCTACCTTTTTTTTATATTTATTATTTTTTAAGAGAGAAAGAAAACTCATTTATTAGTCCCACGACAAGCAAAACACAATTTACAAATAGCACTTTGTGCTATTTGGGGGAAAATAGGTCCCCGTCTCAGCATTAAGCCGCACCTGCACCAAACCTTTATATTATGGCATAGATCATTTTAGTATTTTGTTTATCCAAAGTAAAGTCAAATATAGATAGATTTATCTAGCGTTTTTGCATAAAATAGGATCACGACTGTAATCCCCAAGTACGGTAGACATCCTCTCAGATCTTCAGACGCTTAGATCCTTTAAAGATGTCTAGCGGGGGTCAGAGGCACGTCCAAACATTATATTCGGCACATGCCCACATTTTGCTGTAGTTAGCATTCCATACGTGACAGGTTGCAAGCCCATCGTCGCTTATAAGAATACCAACTGGTTTGCTCACGATGTTGTCCTTCACCGTTTTGAGCACATAATGATTAATTATAATTTTGTCAACCCTAGTAAGCTGTCATTTCAGGGAACCAGATTATTTATCAACAGACACAACAGAGTTACCATCTAAGTTGTAAGAACAGTCATATCATGGAGAAATTATTATAAAATGACTAAGCACGTGACAGCCGTCATTAACTTTCTATACACTTTTGAACACACTAGTTTGAATTAATTATCTCGTTTGAAATGAAGCTACAGCATAGTGGTAGTAATAATATCGTAAATAAATGTTGGCCGAATGGGAAGTATCCCGACTTTCATTTCGAAGGTCGTGGGTTCAAATCCCGGCGTGAATCAATAGATTTTTCTGTTCAAAAAATTTATATGCGCATCAAAAACACGTGCTAAAAATGTTGAAGGAAAACATCGTGAGGAAACGAGTTAGTATTCTTAAAAGCGGCGATGAGATTGCAACCTGTCACGTATGGAATGCTAACTACTGCAAAATGTGAGCATATATGTGCCAAATATAATGTTTGCCTCTGACTACCCCCACTAGACATCATCAAATGATCTAAGCGTCTGGAGATCTGAGAGGATGTCTATCGTACTTGGGGATTACAGTCGTGATCCTATTTTATTATTTTTTAAAGTTCGCTTGGTTAGCATGTCTATCAAAAATATGAATTTGACAGAAAGTTCTTATAAAAGAAAATTGAATCGAGACAGCTAGTTATTCATATTTATTTAAAAAAACAATAAACCGTTTAGGATCACAGTCGTGTACTTGACTTCCGTGTTCATAAATATGCAAACGAATTAACCTCCTTCAGATCCGGTCATGTGACCCTTTGGCTTTCTACTTAGGTACTAATGAAGTATGTAGTTACTATTTATAATACTTATGTTATTAATTAATAAGCAATCAATGAATTATGTTGTACATAAAAACCAACTTATATATTTTGACCCGGAACATGTCGTCAATAATACTTCAATCAATAATAACTTCTTCTACTTAAGTTCTTCGCTTTACAATAGAGTCAATAAAATTCTTTCCATCTACTCGCTCCCACATTATAAATGTAAGTTAAAATGTCTAAAATGGCTTTTATCCCTCTCCTATGACGAAACAGAGAACTTACTTAGAACACCCGAATAAAAAAACAGATTTTCTCCAATTGCACTCAGATTAAACATTCACATTCATACACACACTCACTCACACACACACACACACACTCACACACACACACACACACACACACACACAAACACACAAACATTTGTCCTTAGATTTTACTTTTATCTTTGTATTTTTCTTTGTATTTATCTTATCGTTAAGAACATTTCTGTGTATAGGAGGCGGGCGTTGAGACTGCTACACAGTTTTTTTTAACTTTTGCGGTTCTCATCGTTCTATTGTAAACTATTTCCTTTGTACTCTGTTCTAAATTCTAAATAAATAAATAAAATAATAAAACCAAGAGCGAGTCGGACTGGCAAAGGTTCCATTATCTATAAATAAAACCGGCCAAGTGCGAGTCGGACTCGCGCACGAAGGGTTCCGTACCATTATCTATAAAAACGGCAAAAAAAACATGTTTGTTGTATGGGAGCCCCCCTTAAATATTTATTTTATTCTGTTTTTAGTATTTGTTGTTCGAGCAGCAATAGAAATACATAATCTGTGAAAATTTCAACTGTCTAGCTATCATGGTTCATGAGATACAGCCCTGTGACAGACAGACAGACGGACAGACGGACAGACGGACAGACGGACAGACGGACAGACGGACAGACGGACAGACAGACGGACAGCGAAGTCTTAGTAATAGGGTTCCGATTTTACCCTTTGGGTACGGAACCCTAAAAACGGCAAAAAATCACGTTTGTTGTGTGCGAGCACCACTTAAATATTTATTTTATTTCTGTATTTGTTATTATAGCGGCAACAGAAATACATCATCTGTGAAAATATCAACTGTCTAGCTATCACGGTTCATGAGATACAGCCTTGTGACAGACATACGGACAGCAGAGTCTTAGCAATAGGGTCCTTTTTTACCCTTTAGGCATGGAACCCTAAAAACTAATAGACCAATTTGAAAAATCAGTATCAAAAGCTACATTATTAGCGAGTAAAGACATGTTTTGGAACCTTTCATATGCGAGTCCGACTTACACTTGGCGGGGTTTGTTTATCCGGTACAAACAAAAATAAAAACATTACCTCTCTATGAATTCCCGCTGTCCCCGGTGACGGGGACACGGTCACCGGGGACAACGAAACTACACCACTAATAGTAGTATCCTAATAATATTATAAATGCGAAAGTTTGTGATAAGGCTGCTATGTTTGTTCCCTAATCAGAAACAAACGACAAAACGGATTAAGATGAAATTTGCTGTAGATAAAAAAATCTGAATAAATAAAGGGGGAATAATAATCCGAAAAACAAGCCCTAAATGATAAAAAAACGCAAAAAGGATGATTTTGATATAGATGGCGTTGGTGTGCAACACATCTGACATCACAGACTAAAAACATTTAGTTGTCATAGCAACGCAGTTTAGACTAATTGATACGCATTCTACCAAAATTCGTAATTTATTTTATCAGTACAAGTTTTGTATGGAAAAAATTGGAAGCGTTTTACTATGTGATTATTACAAAAAAAAATTGACAGAACAACGTTTGTCACGGGTCGGCTAATAGTAGATAATAAAATTCTTATCAAACATGCAGTTTCTTATAAGAAACGCAGATAAAAACAGGTATGTACAAACATGGATAAAAAGCATGGCATCCGTTGGGAGAAAACGACCCCATAGCCCACATACAAAGCACGTTTTGCGACTTGTGAACGCGCGCGACTTCTGTCACAGTTCATAACTTACTTTCGTATTCCTAGAAGGTTCATAAAAAAAAAAAAAAAAGGATTGTGACTTTAATCCCCAAATACGGTAGACATCCTCTCAGATCTTCAGACGCTTAGATCCTTTGAAGATGTCTAGTGGGGGTCAGAGGCACGTCCAAACATTATACTTGGCACATGCCCACATTTTGCAGTAGTTAGCATTCCATACGTGACAGGTTGCAAGCCCATCGCCGAAGGTTCATATATGAGGTAATGACTGACGGAATCAGATAGCATGGTAATTAACGCTATAAGTGTTCCGTAATGGTTTGACACTTTGCTGTACATATTTAGCAAATTAAATAATTAATTTTAACACGAGTCATAATCACATGTTTGATCTTAGGAACGTGGGGAAAATAAACTAAAGGTACCTATTTAATCCTACTATATTATAAATGCGAAAGTTTGTGAGTGCGTGTGAGTGTGTGTGTGTGTGTGTTTGTTACTCTTTCACGCAAAAAGTACTGAACGGATTTAGATGAAACTTTACAGTAATCTAGCTTATACATCAGAATAACACATAGGCTACTTTTTATCCAGGTATACCACACGTGCGAAGCCGGGGAAGTGCAGCAGTGAGGATATACATAAAATGCTATTTTAATTATTTTTATTGTTATAATTATGTACTAACTAGCTTCCGCCAGCGTAGTACCTAGATAAAAAGTAGTCTGTGTTATTATGATGTGTAAGCTATATTACTGTAAAGTTTTATCTAAATCCTTTCAGTAGTTTTTGCGTTAAAGAGTAACAAACACACACACACACACACTCACACACACACACACACACACACACACGCACTCACAAACTTTCGCATTTTATAATATTAGTAGGATTTTATACATTAGGTAGGTATATATATAGAATATAAATGTAGTAGCGTGACCGACTGATAAAACGAGGTTAATGCATTGATACTATTTATTGATTCACAACGAGTAGTAAGTTTACTTTATTTGCTTTCACATTAAAAAACGGTGAAAGGACTTAATGCTGAATGCAATAACTACCAGTCATCCTGCGTAGAAAAAGTTAATTATGTTTAAACAAGTGCGAGTCGGACTCGCGCACGAAGGTTTCCGTACCATTATCTATAAAAACGGCAAAAAAATCATGTTTGTTGTATGGGAGCCCCCCTTATATATTTATTTTATTCTGTTTTTAGTATTTGTTGTTATAGCAGCAACAGATACATAATCTGTTAAAATTTCAAGTGTCTAGCTATCACTGTTTTTGAGATATAGCCCTGTGACAGACAGACAGACGGACAGACGGACAGCGAAGTCTTAGTAATAGGGTCCCGTTTTTACCCTTTGGGTACGGAACCCTAAAAACATCTAAATCGGATCATCGGGCAAGAAGATACGAGCGGCATAATCATATGGATTAGACGTGGCTTTCCTAAAAAGTCCATTATATCCATTTTTGTTAATTTTGAGACTGATTAAGATAGGAATATGATGTAAATATAATTGAAGTTTATCTCACTAACAAAATCTTACTATCATATGCCTTCAATCATCATGGACCCAACAATTGGTCCGCAAAGTTTGTAGGGCCATCTCCCCCAAACTTACCCTACATAAAATAGCAACAAAAATGCCATCAAATGGTTATCTATTCCTTTAAAAACGGTCAAGTGCGTATAGAGCCACGCGCAATGTAGGGTTTACACAGCTAACAACGTTATAATAAGTAATTTACAATGATATTTGTACTAAAACAATTGTTTATTTCTTCTCCAAATACATTTTATAAGTTGGTCGACTATTACTCGTAAACTTGTAAACTTAGCTGTGATAGTTTTGCTTTTAACTTAATTATATGTATTACCTACCACAGTGAATTTTTCACGCCTCCAAAACCAATAGTTTAGCTTTTAGGGGAAGGGGGGGACATTTAACTCAAACAAAAAATAGTACTTTAAAGCTTAATATTTCACAAACGGCTCCCTTAATCGAAAAGTTGTTTTCACGAACCCACAATATTTTTTCAAGATCTTATCAACAACATCCTACATAGGGTACGCGAAAAATAAAAAAAAACATTCCCACTTTTCATGTAGTCCCTACATATCCATAAAAATGTCCAGGTAATAAAAATGTTTTTTAAGACGGACATGGAGAAACTATAAGGGTTTCTTGTAGACTACGAAACCCTATTTAACTCGAAGATGATGTTTCTACCGCATACCAAGTCGGGTCAATGACACGGGTCACAGTATAAGGAGTAGGTGCAGGTCACAGTGAAAGTGGAAAGGACGTGACTAGTGGGGGGAGGGGGGAAAGCATTGGCGAAGTCAAAGATCCCAATCGTGCAATAATGCTTACTGAACTCTGCGATGAACTAGAGATATACTTACCGGCTGGTTATTTAAATACGAGCCGTATCTGTGTAAAGCGAAATCTAATATTATAGGTAAATGAGCGAAAGTTTGTAAGGATGATAGAACGAATTTGGGTGAAACTTGAGATATGCTAAAAATATTCAATATTTTTCCTACATAGCTATCTTAATTAACGCGCTACAATTTTTTGGATGACGACACGACATCTAATTACTACGACGTCACGTCTCGAAACGTCAGCAATACAAGAAAATTCTATTTAAAACAAGCTAACCCGGCGAACCGTTCCCGTTCCCGTTCCCGTTCCCGTTCCCGTTCCCGTTCCCGTTCCCGTTCCCGTTCCCGTTCCCGTTCCCGTTCCCGTTCCCGTTCCCGTGCCCGTTCCCGTTCCCGTTCCCGTTCCCGTTCCCGTTCCCGTTCCCGTTCCCGTTCCCGTTCCCGTTCCCGTTCCCGTTCCCGTTCCCGTTCCCGTTCCCGTTCCCGTTCCCGTTCCCGTTCCCGTTCCCGTTCCCGTTCCCGTTCCCGTTCCCGTTCCCGTTCCCGTTCCCGTTCCCGTTCCCGTTCCCGTTCCCGTTCCCGTCCCCGTCCCCGTTCCCGTTCCCGTTCCCGTTCCCGTTCCCGTTCCCGTTCCCGTACCCGTTCCCGTTCCCGTTCCCGTTCCCGTTCCCGTTCCCGTTCCCGTTCCCGTTATAAAGTATCCTATGTCCGTCTCCTGGTTCCAACCTACCTCCCCACCAATTTTCAGCTAAATCGGTTCAGCCGTTCTTGAGTTA
This sequence comes from Hydriomena furcata, assembly GCA_912999785.1. Taxonomy (NCBI): domain Eukaryota; kingdom Metazoa; phylum Arthropoda; class Insecta; order Lepidoptera; family Geometridae; genus Hydriomena; species Hydriomena furcata. The sequence goes on from OU538845.1 coordinate 6,677,689, forward strand.
TAAGTGTTGTAACAAACCCGACTTTCTTTTAAATATAAAGATGATTAACAACCACGATAGTTTTGACTCTATATTATGTAGAATTATTGTATAAATATGTTATTTTTAGTATATTTTTTACTTTCAGGTAATATACTACGAACACGCGCAGCACCAGCATCATTACGACCATGAGGATGAGCACGAATCCCAAGGATGGGGACCCTGGTCCAGGAGTATGGAACCTGAGGTAATAAATATAAAAAATAAATAAATAGGATCACGACTGTAATCCCCAAGTACGGTAGACATCCTCTCAGATCTTCAGACGCTTAGATCCTTTGAAGATGTCTAGTGGGGGTAGTCAGAGGCACGTCCAAACATTATATTTGGCACATGCCCACATTTTGCAGTAGATAGCATTCCATACGTGACAGGTTGCAAGCCCATCGCCGCTTATAAGAATACTAACTGGTTTCCTCACGATGTTTTCCTTCACCGTTTTGAGCATGTGTTTTTGATGCGCATATAATTTTTTCGAACAGAAAAATCCATTGATGCACGCCGGGATTCGAACCAACGACCTTCAGATTGAAAGTCGAGGTACCTCCCACTCGGCCAACACTGTATTTAGAGTTACTACCTACTAAAATGTAAGAATGTACAATTTGTGTGTACGAATTAAGTAACCCAAGTTACTTAATTCGTACACACAAATTGTACATTCACACAACGCTAAACTAAGCAAAGCTTGTGAATACTATGGGACTAGTATTGAGTGTTTATATAAGTGATATTTTATGCACTTCATACAACAAACAAACACAGTCAATTGAGAATACTTAATGGCGCTAAATAGGTACCTACTTCGATAAAACCATACTTCAACTCCACACCACTACACAAGAAGTACCTAAAGTAGGAATTAAGTAGGTATGTCTGTACATAAGTATCCTAATATAATATTATAAATGTGAAAGTTTGTGACTTCGTATGTATATTTGTTCCTCAATCAGGCCTAAACGACAAAACGGATTAAGTTGAAATTTGCTGTAGATGTAGATATAATGCCCGAATAAATAATAGACTACTTTAAAATATGAAAAATATCCTCAAAATGATAAAAAAACGTAAAATGGATGATTTTGGCATAGATTTTGGCGCTGGTGTGCAACAAATATGACATCACAGACTAAAAACAATCAGTCATTCAGTATTCGATTATTGAAATTTGACAGGACAAAGTCTGTCACGGGCTAGTGTATAAATATATAATATACCTTACTAGCAAGTTGTGGGCACTATGGGCATGCCCACAACCCTAATAGACTTGTGACGTCACAATTTTATTTTTGCGTTTATAATAGTGTCATTTTTAGGATTCCGTACTCAAAGGATAAAAATGGGACCCTATTACCAAGACTTCGCTGTCCATCAGTCTGTCTGTCACAAGGCTGTATCTCATGAATATGAGATACAGCCTTGTGAATATAGATAATGGTACGGAACCCTTCGTGCGCGAGTCCGCTCTCTCTCTCTCTCTCGCTCGGACTCGCACTTGGCTGGTTTTTTCATTTCACGTCGCCCGGCATCGCTATTTTTTTATACATTATAATTAGTATAAATTATTTTTTTTCTTTTATGTCGTATGTCATAATTATGCCAAATAATATAATTAATGTTTTTTTTTAGGAAACCGACGCAGATGTTGATGTCGACATCCAAAACTCACCGTACCGAGCCCAGATACGGAACCCGCACCTATACTCGCGACCGGTCAACGCATAGCCACTACGCTCTATCAGTCACTTAGTTTAAGTTATTTTAAGGGGCCATACCACAAGATCCAAAAGAATTTATTTATTTACTAGCTGTCCCGACAGTCAAAGTCAAAGTCAAAAGGCATTTATTACAATAAAATCACAATGATCACTTTGAAACGTGTTAGGAGCTAGGTGAAGCTACGCCTGTTTTGTGACCAAGCCAAGAAGAATAAGGCAACAAACACGGCTTGGGGCCTATAATTTTTTTCGTTAATCCTTTTCTTAATGCTATATAGAGCTCCAATGTAGTGATCGAACAAGATGAATGCTCAAACAAGTATAATAATTAAAAGTACTACTCAAGTACGTACAACAATAAGCAATGAACTAAAGAGCTCCAGTCCAAAGAGCAGACGTTGTCCTGTCAAATTTGAACTTATAATTTTTCAAGAATTTAACAAATTTACGCTGGATTTGCCAAAATTTTCTTTTATAAGAACCTTCTCCTGAAACTAAAGAATACAACAAAAAAAGAATTTGCAAAATCGGTCGAGCCGTTCACGCGTGATGCCGTGACCAAGGGAAATATGGATTCATTTTTATACATAAAGATAAATGATTACTTTCGAGCTTGTGGTACGACCCAAGGTGTATGTATAACGTGTTTTTATGTTATATTATTAAGGGTCTGTTTCACCATCTTCAAGTAAAGTCCTAAGCTACTCGGCGATTACCAAAAACAAACGTACCATTTGACATTTGATAGTTTTGACACTTTCATACATTAATTTAGCGCTAACTGTAAAGTAACTAATCAACACTTTACTTGAAGATGATGAAACAGGCCCTAAGTGACGTATTTCTACTGGTTTTGTTTTGGTTACTCTTAGGACATTGACCTGGTTCAAGCAAGTAACCATTAATGTTATAAATTTTATTTTTTCTATAACGTCATAATTATGCCAAATAATATTTATGATCGGTGAAAGGTGATCGGTTTATGAAAGTTATTTAGGTGAGGAAATGAACACACCGAAAACAGAATAAATTAATAAACGTATATTGTTCAAAATAAAACGGAGTTCTAGATGTGAGATGGCGAAGCGAACAACAAACGTCATAGAGCAGCGGATAGAGGCACTTGTTTCTACTTTCTAAATGTAGGCTAGGGTCGTGTTTGAAATTCTTCCAACACAAGGCTTGAATCTACTATTCTTAGCTGTTATATTTTCAACTATATAAATTGTTATAATTATGTCAAATAATATCTATGATCGGTGTAGAGGAATTTATTAATAATTTTTGACACTAAATAAGTCCCAACGCTTGAATTACCTATTGCAATTGTTAATATTATGTCAAATGATATTCATAATTGGTATACAGAAAGCTATTTATATTTTTGACACTAAAAAGGACTCAAGGCGGTGGAATCAATTTTATAAATTGTTATTATTATGCCAAATAATATATATTCTTAAAGTTAATTGTTATTTGCTATAATTTTTGAACAAATCTTAAAAACAAAGTACAATTTTTTTTGCATTTATTGTAAGTTATTTATAAAAAATTCTAGTTTCATGTAGGCATTATATACTAATTAAAATATAAAATACCTTGTTAGCTGTGGCCATAGAGTGCTTGTTAAATTATTTGTATGAATGTTGATTGTTCGAATTATTTATTAAACTTTTTTTCTCATAAAATAATATTGTTTTTTACTTCTGTGAGCAGTTATTTCGGATGCCTTTGTCCATTCGAAATACCTTTAAAATGATGAAATATTTATTTAAATAGGACATTACTCTTCACATGCATACAAACTCAAATTTGCACATTCTTTTTATAATATTAGTTAGATTAAATACATTTAATAGTTAACCCTATACTTGGCAGAGTGCCTAATTTGGTACGTTCAACTTTCAAAAACTCCCAACGCGTGAAAAAATATTTTAATCTATTTTAAATATTACATAATTTAGAAAATATTGTCCCAATTCTACTAAAAAATACTTTTTGATGATTTGCAACTCTCAATTTGAAGTAGAGCGAATGATAGCTGACCAGTGACAGGAGTCTTGGCACCACAGGGTAAAAAAATTAAATATTACTAGTATTTTTTTAGTATTTCTGTCAAAAACGGTTGATATGTAATAGTTAACATTTTTTTACACCCGAAATTAATATTTTCATGTACCTAAATGAATTACAATGGCATGCAATCAACTGGTTTTTCATGATGTACCAAATAAGTCACATTGCCAGATGAGCGCCATTCAAGTTTATCTTTACTATGTACCTGATATGTGACATTGCCATACTCGTATAAATTATATTTTTTCAAAATTACATACATTTATGATTTTTAATCGAGCGAAGCGAGATCTCTTTGACAACTCGGAGGTGTCGTCGGCCCTTTTATGCGAGTATGAATGTTTTTTCGACGATAGCATTCTAATCGTTGCTCTAATAAATCGAAATTCACCAATTGTCATAAAATTTTCAAGCTTGAGCTTTAATTGTCAAGAAATTATAGAGATAAGAATGTACGTAAGGTGTCAGTTTGATGCGAAGTACTTGCTAAAATGACATTTTAGTGCCGCAAGTGCCGCAACTATATCAGCAGCAGCAACATCGACCTCGTCAACTTGTGGGTCTTATCTTCAAGTCGGGGGCAAGTCAGATTTAGACGAAATTTAATCATCAGATGATGAACAATAGCAATGCTGTGATAGCAGTTCACCGCCTTCACACTTTCCCATTGCTATTTTCACTGGAAAACCTATACTTTTTATGAAATGTTGATAATGAGATGAATCAAGTTGTTACATCAACATTTCTGCTACAATATCAACTGTCATCGCTGTCGATCACTGAACAAGTACCTTCCCTATTGTAGGTATGCAGCCTTGACCCTAAGCAGCTACTTAATCAATAAGACCTAGTGTATTAGGCACGAAGGAAGGTCTCAAAGACTAACACCTTATTGGCGTTGTAAAAAGTTCACTAGTTCTGCTGAAGTCAAAGATCATGTCTTCTTTGGGGTTTGACTTGCAGGAAAGAGTGACATTCAATACTTCAAGCTGTTCTACTTAGATGACATCATCTCTCTATGTGCAAAAACAAATCTTTACAGCACATAAATAAGTAGCACTTCTTCCGAAGTTTCAGAAGGCGATGAAAAATATTTTTGACAATCATTTTCTGATCTTCTTGACATCGTTTTGGGGCATATACATCATTTCGGGGCTGTTGATAATACTCGCCTATCTTCTCTCAAACGCTTGATTAAATTTCTCATTACCCAACTTTCAAATTTAGCAGAGGGAGGTGCATACATTTCACAAAAGTGCAAACAAAGAAAGGATTAGGGGAATACTAAAGAGTTTTATATACTTATATATATATTATCTACAGATTCTAAATTGAAAATGAATATAACGTAATCGCAAATTATTTTTAGCATGTTTTTGTTACTTTTTAATGTAAGAATGTAATATTTTTGTTATATAAAGTGATAAACACAAATGTATATAAGCCTGGCAGTGTGACACATATGATACGTTGATTTAGTAAAGTTGATTATAACACATCTGGCAATGTGCCAAATATGGTACATTCAATAAATCTAAAGGTATTGATAATATAATTTTTTTTTTCATACTATCCCCTCTATTAATGACCCTAGATCACAAATTATACAAAAAAAAACAACATTTCTAAAATAAAAATTCCTGCCAAGTATAGGGTATACTGTCCTAAAAAATAGTGTCGAGCGGAAGTCTTGTCTATTTTTTTTCTAAATAGCAGTGTCCGTATTAATATGGCTGTAGGAAACCGGAAGTGTCGTTACAATATCAATAATTATGTATATAAACTAGCCGACCCGTGACAGACTTTGTCCTGTCCAAATTTCAATAATCGCGTAGAATAAAGGAAAAAACTAAATGTTTTAGTGATGTCAGATTTTTTGCATATCAGCGCTATCGTCATAAACCAATATCATTCTTTTTGCGTTTTTTGTCATTTAAGGGTGAGTTTTGGGATTATAAGTACCCCTATTTTTTAATTTGTTTTTTTTATCTATATCTACAGTAAATTTAAACTTAATCCGTTCTGTCGTTTAGGCCCGATTGATTTTCAAACATACATACATGCTAACAAACTTTCGCATTTATAATATTATTAGGATTAGAATATTATTTAGGTTCCAACGAATGCTAAGTACTGCAAATGTGAGCATGTGCCAAATGTATCTAATGTTTGGAGGTGCCTCTGACTACCCTATTTAACCTGAGCCCCTGGAGATCTGAGGGAATGTTTTCTTTATTTGGGAAAGTAGGAAGGTTAGGTAGGTAGGTAGATATATAATAAAAACGCCAATGAACTAACAACAATACCATTTATTTGGATATACAGGTTCTTAAATATAGTAACAGTTATAATTTGGCTAACTAATGATGCCAAGAACATTATATTGCTGCTAATTAGATAAACACTAACAGATAAATACATTTATGCGAAGACAAATAATGTCTTGGAAGACCGACATCTTAAAGACTCTTCACCATTAGTCATGATTACCGTCATTCTTACCGTCATGATTACCGCCATGATTACCGTCTTGATTACTGTCATTCTTACCGTCATGATTACCGCCATGATTACCGTCTTGATTACGCCGTCAACACACTTAACAAATTAACAAAAAAAAAGCGCAATCATGACCCAACATCTTTTTGATCATCATGTTCTCCTTTTCTCACTTCATGTGGAATCGGCACATCTTAAAACACATTATGCCCAGCGGCCTGCCTGACGTCAGCTATCTTTGGAATTAAATTATAATATTATAAAAAATAAAAATTAACAAAAAAAAAGCGCAATCATGACCCAACATCTTTTTGATCATCATGTTCTCCTTTTCTCACTTCATGTGGAATCGGCACATCTTAAAACACATTATGCCCAGCGGCCTGCCTGACGTCAGCTATCTTTGGAATTAAATTATAATATTATAAAAAATAAAAATTAACAAAAAAAAAGCGCAATCATGACCCAACATCTTTTTGATCATCATGTTCTCCTTTTCTCACTTCATGTGGAATCGGCACATCTTAAAACACATTATGCCCAGCGGCCTGCCTGACGTCAGCTATCTTTGGAATTAAATTATAATATTATAAAAAATAAAAATTAACAAAAAAAAAGCGCAATCATGACCCAACATCTTTTTGATCATCATGTTCTCCTTTTCTCACTTCATGTGGAATCGGCACATCTTAAAACACATTATGCCCAGCGGCCTGCCTGACGTCAGCTATCTTTGGAATTAAATTATAATATTATAAAAAATAAAAATTAATAAAAAAAAACGCGTAATCATGACCCAACATCTTTTTGATCATCATGTTCTCCTTTTCTCACTTCATGTGGAATCGGCACATCTTAAAACACATTATGCCCAGCGGCCTGCCTGACGTCAGCTATCTTTGGAATTAAATTATAATATTATAAAAAATAAAAATTAATAAAAAAAACGCGTAATCATGGCCGAACTTTTGATGTTTATCCAAAAAATCCCGACAATGCGATCGCAATATACATGCCCTCTACGTTCATGATTGTCTATGCCATAGACAACATAGACCATAGACTTTATGATCAATGGTGTAGAGAGCCTTTAAGAATTCGGGGCTGAAATTCGTGGGGCAGAAAGAGCCCCTTTGGAAGACACAATTTCAAATCATCATTTGACATTGAAAATATATTTACTTAACCCTATTCAAAATGGAAGACTTTGATTTGTTGCGTCTCTTATAATAATACACAACAGACGTCCTGTCAAAACTTTACTAATCCCATAGAAAAAAGCACTTTCAGTTTTACCCGAATTCTGCAATTTTCCAGTGGATTATGCACCATAATCTTTCATACAAATCGCGTCCTAATAATTAAGAACACGCCAAAAAAAGTTCAGCCGAATATGTCGAGCCTTTCTCGGGTAATGATCTTTTATACTTGAATTTTATTTAAGTTAGTGCTGCCATCTATGATCGAATAGTTGTACTTCGACGCTAAATTCCCGGATTCATTGCCTCTTATAACTATTTAAATAAAACTTTATTACATTCTCATTCATTTCTCTTACAAACTATGTTCTATGAACAGAATCGTATAGTAATTTTGACAGTAATTTGCTAAAAATATATCGCAAAAAATAAAAAATTCACGACACATTACGACATACATATATTTACATCGTTTTATAATTTGACTTTTAGTTTTATTTAATTCCAAAGTACAATATTTTAATAATCCTCTGTAATATTACATCTCAAAAGATTTTTTTGTTCAGTAGTTACACTACTCAACACTAGATGGCGTTAGCGTCTATAACAATCGAGGCATTGTTTTTAAAGTAGTATGTCTATCGTGTATTGAAAACCATTTTATATAAAAAATATATATACTGGCGGACTTTACACACAGCGCCATCTAGCCCCAATCCAAGCAAAGCTAATACTGTGGGAACCAGATATCTGATAAAATACATATAATTATATATATTTTTTGGTAAATACATACTTATTATACATAATATTTTAGAATAGTTGATAGTTGGTAGCTTTTTAGCAATGAATCAATTTTAAAACGTCACAATACACAACTTAAAAACATTCACGATAATTTTAACACACAATTTGCACACAAACTTACAATTTAATTAATTAATTCTATGTCATTTATTGTCATTGTCACATCGCTTCTCTTATGTACAAGACCTTATTACTAATTAATATATTAGGAAATATATAACAATTATATAACTAAACTGAAGGATGCATATTAACTAGATACATTGGTAAAAAAAATAGTTAACTTAAGATAAAAACTTGGTTTTTAGATGTTTTTAGATTAAACCTACTATTGTTACATATTTGTGTAAATTAATAAATATAATATACCTAATTATAAAAATAAGAATACATACAATTTTGACTGTCAGACTAAAAATATATATAAATAAGAACGTATTACATTGAAATATAATATAATATATAATGTTTATATATATATATATATAGAGAGTAGTAACGCTGGAATACGTCTCAGAGATCAACAGAATCTAAATCCGTCAGAAAAAAAACATACTATATGTATTTTTTATTTAGTTAGTAGATAGATATTACATAAGTCTATACCTAATTAGCTAAGTATTTACGTACGTTACGACGAAAGGTATCGGCAAGTTGAAGAGCTTAGTTTATAACTACATAGGGCAGTTTAAATTACTTATTGCATTTAAATACACCGTCTTTTCTGTTCTTTACTACAATTATTGTGAATTTCGACAGCGACGCCCCATAATAATACTTTTTTTAAGAAGCGTTCTACATTAATAATTCAGTTATGCATTATGATAATATAAAAATACATAAATCAACCCAATTATTTACTTTTACATATTTTCAGGCGACAATTTTTGGTCATCCCGCAAATAAGCAAAACTATTTAAATATACCGTAATCTTTTGCAAAAATATTTCAGCTAAGCTAATCAATTTAATGATCACAAAAACTACGCGTTACTGAATTTTTAATCCGCAAGTTACCGTCTCAGAGACCGGATTTTTAAGCACCTCCTACTTTGAGTTTACAACATAACTAATAACGATTTTATACTTTTTTAATTGGCAAAACGGGAGATATGTTTAATTTAATGTGAATTTTTATTATTATAACCGTAATTTTACACTTAATTACTTTGGTAACTCTTACCTTCACTACTATTAACTAATTATTTCTAATAAAAGTAAATTTTAACATGATACATAGCAGCTAATTAAAAAAATGTTTAAGTACGGTAATTGAAGTTTTTTAAACACATTTTCTATGAAAACACTTACACAAAAAAAAGGAATTGTGTGGTTTCATGAAACCACGGTAAAAGTGAAACTTTTAGTCTATACACTACACGGTCAGCTGATGAAACTATAGACGCCGCCATATTGGCCTCGGCTGCTCTGAAGAGCGCCTTTCACTTTATCCCTACTCCGCGGCCGACCGTCACGCGACATGCGACACACAGACCAAAAAATTTGAGACAATGTAATAAAAGTTTCACTCTAAACTAACTAACTAAAAAACTATAAAAAATATTCGAGACTGACACAATAAAAACAGATAAAAAAAACTGCGACACAGTTTTTAAGCGAAATAAATAATAAAAAAACACACCTATTTATACTTATTTTTATACATCAACCTCTACGTAGCGACATTAACATTCATAAAATCTCATTCACTCTAACATTCATTCATCATTAACTCGCATTATGACTCGATTTTAGATACATCAATTCCAAAAACATTAATATTTTTTGAAATATATTTTCATTGTCAAACAACTACAGATTTTTGTAAGTTACATATCAATTCAGTTTATATAATATATTTTATTTAATTCATAGACGGCTCTGAAATTTTAGTTTTATAATCATTTCCATAATACCGTGAAGACATTTAAAATGGACCTCTAAAGATAATTTTCAAAAGCACAGTAAGTTATTTTTAACAAAATTATTAATTGAAAGTAAATTAATAAAACCAAGTCGTTGTTCCGTTTGATTAAACCTATACTAAATATATTTGTACAATATTTTTTATTATAAATAATAATCAAAACTAAAACGTAATTAAACTTTCAAATTTTCAGAAACATGAAAAACCTAGTTACGCTACTCATCAATAGATGGCGTTAGTTGAAGCGTTTATCAAAATTTCATCAATAGATTTTGCTAGAGTATATTTTAACAAGAGGTCTAAAACAGAAACGCTATACTAAACTACAATACACATTTGCAACGCTTAAGTTAGGTATGGTTACGACAAATACTTAAAGATGACTGAATATTGTCTAAAGTTGACTCAAGATTACATAAGATTGGCTCAAGTCGAATGATTATCTGAAGTTAACCCACAATTATTGTCTCTATTCAACGGATTATCTGAAGTTAACCCACAATTGTCTCGAGTCAACGGATTATCGGAAGTCAACCCCCGATTATCTCGAGTCGACTTAAGCTATCTAAAGTTGACTTAAGATAATTAGTCAACGATGATGTCGTGGCCCAGACGGTCCATCTCGGCCAGGAGGAAGTCTACATCCTTCTCAGTCACGGCCGCTGAAGAGATGATGTTCCTAAAAATCAAAAAAACACAGATTTAGGTACTTCTAGGAGGTAGGTACTTCTAAGATAGGTATTACTATTAAGTCCTTTTCTTTATTACTCGTACCAACTGAGTTTTTTTATGATATCGTGTTGATCGAGAGGGATTATCTCGATTTTAAATCGGAATAGTTTGAATCCAGGTGGCGCATCAATACTTTTTCACATTAACGTGTGTTCAAAACGGTGAAATAAAACAACTTGACATCTTCAAGAGTCAGAGTGCTTGGAAATTTAAAAGGATGTCTTATAATTGCTTTTTTAGGGTTCTGTACATAAAGGGTAAAAACAGGACCCTATCACTAAGACTTCGCTGTCAGTCAGTCTGTCTGTCTGTCTGTCCGTCCGTCCGTCTGTCTGACACAGGGCTGTATCTCATGAACCGTGATAGCTAGACAGTTGAAATTTTCAAAGATTACGTATTTCTGTTGCTGCTCTAACAACAAATACTAAAAACAGAATAGAATAAATATTTAAGGGGGGCTTCCATACAAGCGATTTTATATCCTTCATGCGCGAGTCCGACTCGCACTTGGCCGGTATTTTTTTATTACCTGAAGAAGTTAGGATGACGGTCGTCAGGCTGGTATCCCACCATCAAAGTTCCGGACTGCATCATCTTGCCCTTCAGTTTAGCGCACACCTAAAAGTGAGAAACAAAAATACTATAGTTATGTCACAGCGTCATCTAGTGACGAATAGTCATAACTTTGAAAAATACTTTTGTTTTGTTAAAGCACCATCTAGTGATAAATAGTCATAACTTTAAAAATACTTTAGAGCTTTGCTACAGCGCCATCTAGCGACCACTTTTAAACTTCAAAATGATAAAGATGGTATGGCGGGTGAGTACTCAGCTAAGACGCAGAGTACAGATGCAGGTTTGATTCCCTTAGTGAGTTTGATGTTTGTATGTATGTGTTTTTATACCTTTCCAAGCTGGATCTCCTTGTTTCCATCGTGAGCTACACCACGGAGCTGCTTCGGCAGGTACCTGCAAGGATTTATTACATACATACATACATATATATTGGCGGACTTTACACACAACACTATCTAGCCCCAAACTAAGCAAAGCTTGTACTATGGGAATCAGATAACTGATAGAATACCTCTATACTTTTTTTTTTTGTAAATACATACTTATTATACATAGTAACACCCCGACACAGAACAAACATCTATGTTCATCACACAAATGTTTGCCCTGGGTGGGGATCGAACCCACAACCTACAGCGTAGAAGGCAGAGTTACTACCAACTAAGCTGTGAGGCACGTGCTGTGAGGCTAGTCCTAATATTACTGTCTGGGTCAGACCGGTTGTTGGCCCGTGAACTACATGCGGCTACGCGAACTAGATGAGTTGCTGCCAAAGAAGTGCCGACCGCGTCCAATCCTGTTCGATATGTTGTCAAGCTCTTTTGTACTAAAATAATTTTCATGATAATACAAATAGTTTCGATGTTTCACATCTGCCAGGCGTTTTATTATTTGCTTCTTTCTTTCTTAATATATTTATTTATTGTTCCAATTGGTTCTAAATGTCTTATAGTATAAAATGTTTTTTTTCTTTCTTTCTTTCTTTCTTTCATTCTTTCTTTGTCTCTTTCTTTCTTTCTTTCTTTTTTTCTTTCTTTATTACTCTCTATCTTTCTTTCTTTGTTATCTCACCAGAAAGACACGTTGACCATCTCAGGCTCGAGCACCAGACGGAACTTCTCCGGCTGTTCCTTGATGCGACGCACCATGTACTCCGAGAGCTCCATCAGGCGATCCATGAGGCGTTCGAAGCCCGAGGTGCCCTGGAATTAAAAGGGTCAATTAGACAAAGGTTCAAAGAAGATGGCTGCGGTGGGCTTGCAACCTGTCACGTATGGAATGCTAACTACTGCAAAATATGGGCATGTGCCAAATGTTAATTGCACTTACCTCTGACTAACCTCTTTAGACATCTTCCGGGATTGGAAAGGATGACTGCCGCGCTTGGGGATTAAAGTCGTAATCGTCGTATCCTAATTCTATTTTTTAATTTCATTTTAATTTATTAAGAAAATAAACAGCACTTAAAAACTAAACGTTTTCGTATAATCATTAGCTTGTTTGTGATATAAAAAAAGAAAAATATAAAGAAAAAATTATTATAGAAACAAAGAAATAATTTAAGGATAGGTATTTGGGAGAAAATAATAAAAATAAAGTAAACCGAAATAATAAGTCAATTAAGATTTTACTTTTTTGACATAATGAAGAGAACATAGAGAATAAATAAAACAGACTAGGAAATTATTTTGGTTAAGAGGTTACCTTTCCACGCCATTGCAGCCACAGTTTGAAGATGTCATTGTGGCGTCCGCACTGGATAACCTTGTCTCCGGTATCGAACCTCGGGTCGTAGATCTTGTCTGTCATGAAGAGGTACTCCGCCGACATAGCATTGCAGCTTAACAGGATGCCCTGAGGACGAAAAGATAGTTTATAGAAAGAAAGAAAGAAAACGAAACAAAGAAAGAAAAAAGTTCTCTATTACGTAGAGAATAATGTATCAGTCATAAATACAATTTTATGTAGGACATAAATACAATTACATTATCGGGGGGCACGGCAGTGCACCCGCCAAGTCGAGCGCGAAGCAAACACTGCCGTACCATACCATCCTTTACAGGAACCATTTCGCCGCATTTTCAGGCCCCTATTTGAGAACCTCTGGATAATACCAGAACGCAGAAATTTTCGTCATCCAGTAAGCTATAATCACATACATAAAATCCAAAATTTCAAGTCTGTAGGTCATTTAGTTCCGAAGTAAAGCGAAAGCAAAGTTTCGGATTTTCGACACTCACTCACTCACTCACTCACTCATGATCATCAGAATAGAACTAGTACTTCCCATAAACTCAGAGAGCTGAAATTTGCTACAGAGTTAGGGTTTAATGGTCACGTAAAGGGAAAACCATAAAAACTAGGATAATCGAAGATCTGGATCTGGTACCTGGTGACCCTGATTAGAAAACACAAGAGCCTAACCAAACTATTAGAGATCGACATACCGCCTTTACAAAAAATATTCAACTTGGTGGGCCGCTTCATTTGATGTTAAAAATCAAAGATCTGAAGTATCTGATGAAGAACCATCAGCTGGTCTCAGCTGTATTAAAGATATGGTGATGCCCCCTTCTACTATTGGTACATAAAAAAATCTACTGTCATTGCAAAAAACTGTGTCAAATAAGAAAATCTAATAAAATAAATCAATAAGCCCACGTTTCTACAAAAAGAAGTGAAATCCCACCAAAAACATTCTGTAAAAAACTAGCCAAGTCTCGATGGAGGTGCTTGTTTATCTCTAAAAAGTAATGAAATCTAGACAAAGTCGTACCAAGTCTGAGGTTCCTTACTGCGATTTCTTTATTATTATAGTCATACATTAACTAAAATCTAATTAATGTGTGACTATAATAATAAAGAAATCGCAGTAAGGAACCTCAGACTTGGTACGACTTTGTCTAGATTTCATTACTTTTTAGAGATAAACAAGCACCTCCATCGAGACTTGGCTAGTTTTTTACAGAATGTTTTTGGTGGGATTTAGATTTACAATTTAAAACGGTGCGGAAAACATCTTGAAGAAACTAGTTAGTAGGTATTCTTTTAAGCGGCGATGCGCTTGCTTGTCACGTATGGAATATTAACTACCGCAAAATGTGGATATTGTGCTAAACAGAATGTTTAGTACGTGTTTCTGACAACCAGACATCTTCAATGATCTAAGCGAATTGAAATCTGAAAGTATGTCTACCAACTAGGGACTCTATTCATTTCATTTTCTATATCCTGTTAATTTCATTTCAGATTTACAATTTAGAAATAGTTCCATTATAAATCTTAAAAAATAAATATCGTCTCCTGACTTCTTGATTGGTCGAAACATTATCATATTCTCTTTAGTTTTTTACAAACGGGACCCTATTACTAAGACTTCGCTGTCCGTCTGCCACAAGGCTGTATCTCATGAACCGTGATAGCTAAACAGAGAAAATTTTCACAGATGATGTATTTTTGTTGCTACAACAAATACTAAAATAAGAATAAAATCAATATTTATGTAGGTACAAGAAATGTATTTTTTTGCCGTTTTTTATAGATAAATGGTACGGAACCCTTCGTGCGCAAGTCCCTTCTGCCGGCCTGTTAAAATGCAAATGAATACCGTCCTGTGCTAACACGGATAACCAATTGCCACAATACCAACAACCATTAGTTATCGGTATACCACAATGTTTATTTTAGTTTAAAATGCATGAAAAGCAAGCAGATTTACCACGTCGCGTCGGTCGTGTTCATTCTTACGAAAGTGATTTTAACCGACTTCTGTTTGAACTAGGTGTTTTTAGGGTTCCATACCCAAGGGTAAAAACCCTATTACTCTATTACTAAGAATTCGCTGTCCGTTTGTTCGTCTGTCTGTCACAAGACAGACCTTATGTCTTAGTAATAGGGTCCCATTTTTACCCTTTGGGTACGAAACTCTAAAAATGACAGGCACGTGCGCCGTGTTTGTTGCCTGCTTCTTCTAGATGGTCGTGAGGAACAGGCGTAGCTTCCATCTCCTAACGTTGGAAAGTGTTCCTTGTGATTTTATTCAAATAAATACCTATTGGCTTTGAAATATTAATTAATAAATACACAGAATTGTTTTTGAATTAAAACTACTTCAAATCAATTTCGTAAACATTTGTTTCAAATTCCAAACCATCAAATATTTGCATTTCCAACTACCCGCATACCTTTACAGAGCATCCCTTCTGCTACGCGAAAACCACCCTTATATCTATGACCTTATATTTTACAATATCAGTTGTTTTCCGTAATTTAAAACTACACGAAAACCGCTCTTATTTCCAAGCGCATAAGGTTTATATCTAGTTATGATGTAATACTGACAAGGGATTATAGGCTGTATATCAAGGGGGTAAGGTATAGACTGATGAGATATTCGAAATGTCAGTACAATATGGTTCTTAATAAATTTGCGCGCTCCTCCCCTTGCGAAGTTTTGGGGTAGGGATGGAACTGATTTTATCGATAAAATTAACACGACTGTAATCCCCAAGTACGGTAGACATCCTCTCAGATCTCCAGGCGCTCAGATCTTTAAAGATGTCTAAATGGGTTAGTCATCAAACATTACATTTGGGACATGCCCACATTTTGCTGTAGTTAGCATTCTTTTAATCCTGTCCATCTAAAACTTGTCTGAAAGAGATCGCTTTTAGCGATAAGGCCGGCAATTGTATATTTTTATTTGTTGTTACCTATTATTTGTTTTTTTTTTGTGTGCAATTAAGAGTTTATCTATCTATTTTTTGAGAACAACTCGCATCGCAATTGAACGATTCATTTTCTATTTCACTTTCTAAACTTTCGTATTACATTATGAGAAAACTTATTTAGATCTCAGATTGCTCACGTAGGTACCTAAATCATCGAAATTATATATTTACATGAGTAATGATCGTGTTTTCTCATAATTTGATTTATTTTCTCATCTCAGACTGATATCAGATTGACTGACTATATTTTTATCACGATTGCTATGAATTGACATACATTTATCGAAATTTCTCACTTAGTTTATTTACAATAAGCGTAATACCAACCTAGGATGTGTTTACTTGAAAATCATTATTCAAATCTAAATATATAAAACTCGAACATTACTGACTGATAGATCTATCAATGCACAGTTTAAACCACTTGTCCAAAAAAAAAAAAAAAAATAGGATCACGACTGTAATCCCCTAGTACGGTAAACATCCTCTCAGATCTCCAGACGCTTAAATCTTTTGAAGATGTCTAGTGGGGGTAGTCAGAGGCACGTCCAAACATTATATTTACTGCATTATATTACTGTATTATTACTAAGACAGAAATTTCCGAAATTCAACCCCTATGTAGTAGCACTAAAGTAGTAGCAAAAAACTTTAAGTGTACGAAGTCACGAGGGTTTTCACTAGTCATCGATAAAAAAACATCGATACTACCCCATCCCTAGTCTGACTTTGACGGCACGCGCCACATTTAATTAAATTCCTCTTTCCGACACTTTGAAACATATGTTGCCAATTTACCCCTATTCATGCCAACAACACTCGAAAACCACCCTTATTACTATTGTCATAACAATCAAAATCCCAACCAACTATCAAAGTACCTTTGCCAAGAGAAATTATGCCTTATTGTAATGGTATTATGGATCATTATACTAGAATAATGAGAGACCATTAAATGCAGGTTTGCTTTTGATGGCATTTTTATGATAGAAACCCTTGCGACGTCGTTCGCGTGAAGTTATTTCCAAATTTTAACCCCCCTGCACCCTCTTAGGGGTAAATTTTCGGGAATTATTTTTTAGTCTAATAAAAAAAAATATGAATTTAATTTAATATAATTTCTGTATTTTTCTTTGTGTTCAAATGTATGGTCTTTTATTGTTACTTTTAATATTAAGTCATTGTCAATCAAGCTTACAAATATTATGATGACACAAAATAATTTGTATTCTTTCCTTCTTTCTTTCTATCTCTCTTACTTTCTTTTCTTCTTTCTTTTTTGTTTCTTTCTTTATTTTTTTCTAACTTTCTTTCTTTATTTCTTTATTATAAGAGTATGTTCCAAATCTAACGAAATTCCCCGTTTAAGAGGCTCCCAGTCGCTGATTGCTCTTTTTCGAAACGAAAAAAGAAATACTTCTGAACAAGCCACATCTCCTATTTTTATAAGTATATTACTTCAGGTTCCTACCTAGATTTTTATTAAGCTGAAAACATAATAGCAGAAACTTTTCACGATAAAGATATTATTTCAAAATGATACGTTTTAGAATTTATGATCGAAATATTTTATATACCTACTATTAAAATCAACTTGTGATTTATTGTTAAAGATAGGTAATATGTAGATCTAGATTTCTATTAGAATAGATTTTTGATAAGTTATTATACATAATTTATATCATTAATTTATTCGAAAAGCAAAGGCAGACCTCGCGCCGACGTGTGTTTGTCGTCATTGCAGCGGGCGGTAGGATTATTTATCGAAGTGATTAAAAATGGGTACTATACTATACAATCTATACATTATAAAATAGGAGATGTGGCTTGTTCACAAGTATTTATTTTTTCGTTTCGAACAAAAACAATCGTTGACTGGGAGCGCCTTAAGGCGTTTTTTTTAGTATTTTAAACATAAATATTTTTCATTGTCTTACTGTCAAATTCTACTATTTCCAGTCTATTCGGACATCAAAAAGTCATCAAATATTAGAACTCAGCGTTGAAAAAGCTGAAAAAAACATGCTGAAAACATACCTCATACTTGAAGTGCACAGTGGAGCATTGGAGCAGGGTGCCCATTAGCTTGTGCGGGTTCCAGGTCACGGAGTCAGCCCTGTTGACAAAATAATAATTATATTATCCAAATTATATTAAAAAGTCAAACCAGTTATTATTCTTATAAGTGGCGATGGGTTTTCAACCTGGAAATATAATGTTAACTACTGCAAAATGTGGGTATTATGCAAAACATAATGTTTGGACGTGATTCTGTCTACCCCTTCTAGACCTCTTTAAGGATCGAAGCGCCTAAAAATCTGAGAGTATGTCTATCGTACTTGGGGATTACAGTCGTAATCCTATCTGTGCTAATATTAATAAATGTGTTAGTAGCTCTGTCTGTCTGTATGTGACGTTATCACGGCCAAAACGCTGAGCCGATTTTGATGAAATTTCACAGTAGTTTAAAGTCTTAGAACGGACATACTATTTTTTCTAGATTTTTCTTCCCAAAATTTTCTTTTGATTTTCAGGAATTTCAATGTTCTACGATAAAAACTTCAAAAAACGATTACTTGAATAGGTATATATAAATACTTAAGTAATAAGTATGGTAACAGTTAAAAGACCCAAAAATGCAAAACCTTTCAGCAGTTCAAAGTTTAAACCTAAACTTAAAACAGGATTAAAACATGTGAGTTATCTCTATTGACTCAGTTGCACGTTTTAACTGAATCCCCGGATCCCCAGGAGGGGACCAGAGACCTTACTTACACCGAACTGTAATGTTGAACATACAATTAAAACTAACGTGGTTCTTAATCATTTCATGTTTCTTCATTCATATTTGATTTGGATAAATAAAACCCTAAAGTTATCTACATACATACATACGACTACATAAAAGAAGGGTAGGCAGAGACCACGGTTTTCCACTTGCTACAATCCTGACATACTCATCGGTTTAGAGTACTCTTAACCTGGCCTTTTTTTAAAACATCACCTATTTGGTTCAGGAAAATTTTCCCAGGGTGATTTTCCCATATAAAATAATGTTTTTTTAAATATTGTTGGCGGTCGATCTTAGTATTGATAAAATCACGATATAAATGGCACAAAAAAAACCGTAATGGTGTAAACGAGGCCACAGTTTAAACACTCCAGAATGATAAATGCACAATGTGACAGCACTTCGAAGTTAGAAAATGTCACAGTGTAACAGAAGCAGTGGGATAACTTTACCCAAAATAAAATAAATACAAAATTGACTAACGAATCACGTGCTTACAAATGGTAAGTTGCAATGTACTACACCATACTGAACGTATTTTCAAGTAGTTTTGATTATTTTAAATTATTTATTTATTTTTTCTCTAGTTTATTATGTGGTATCATAAAGATAAAGATATTTATTTGCTTAAACATGTGTTTATATTTTTGTGTGAGATGGTACATTATAATATAATATGTTTTACATTGGTTAGTATGCAAATTTTATATTATAACGTCAAAATATGCTAGGTAGATTATTTTTCATGAATTAGTAGGTAAATCAATTTATGACATAGTATCATTTATAAATTCGTCAATCGTCATATCGTGTTTAGTATGCGGTCTACGATACACGTATAACACGATAACACACGAACATAGCAACCTTATCACAAACTTTCGAATTTATAATATTACAAGCTGGCCTGGCGAACTTCGTATCGCTTTAGAATTAACAAATGGTTAAGTTCAGTTCCCGTTCCCGTTATAAAAAGTATCCTATGTCTTTTTCCTGGCTCTAAGCTACCTCCCCACGAATTTTCAGCCAAATCGGTTCAGCTGTTCTTGAATTAATAAGTGTTGTAACAAACCCGACTTTCTTTTATATAGTAGATGATTCATCTTTCATAATTATGTATTCGTCGAGTTTTCATTGTTTCTAAGATGTATTCTGCTATTCGGGGCAGAGACAAATCCAACGAATCAAAAACCATGAAAATTGGTCCAGCAGATCTCGAGTTATAAGTGTTGTAACAAACCCGTCTTTCATTTATATAGTAGAAAGATAAGGATTAGCATTAGGATTCTGTGTAACTTTACACTATGACCCCTAAGTATAGGAATGTATGTTTTTGCCACTTTTTTGTTCGGAGGGTCTAATTAATTGTCAGATGCGGGACTTAGGCAGCCCTTAAAATCCTCGGCAAGCTTTTAGGTGGCTCTTAGTTAAACTCGGCTTAAGGGGGATTAGTTGTGGGGTGATTGTTGTGTATATCTTCAATTAATTCGAGATTTGAGGGTAAGGAACTTTGGACTGATGATAAATTAAGAATTTTTATGTTTTATTACCTTCTACTTCCTACTAATCCTAATAATATTATAAATGTGAAAGTTTGTGAGTTTGTATGTATGTTTGTTCCTCAATCAAACCTAAACGATAAAACGAATTAAGTTAAAATTTGATGTAGATGTAGATATAATGCCCGAATAAATAATAGACTACTTTAAAAATGAAAAACATCTTCAAAACGATATAAAAACTCAAAATGGATGATTTGTGTATAGTTGGCGCTGGTGTGCAACAAATTTGACATCACAGACTAAAAACATTCAGCATCTATTCAATTCAATTATTGAAATTTGACAGGACAACGTCTGTCACGGGTCGGCTAGTATTATAAATCAGAAAGTTTGTGAGTGAGTGAGGTTTGTGTGTGTGTTTGTTACTTTTTCACGCAAAAACTACTGAACGGATTAAAATGAAACTTTACAGTAATATAGCTTATACATCAGAATAACACAGGCTACTTTTTATCCAGGTAAGGTATAGGATAATTCTAAAATAAATATAAAATATTAGTGGGCTTTTCACACAGCGTCATCTAGCACCAAACTAAGCAAAGATTAAAAATGTATGCAAGTCCCAAATGTAATGTTCTGATGTGACTCTGATTACCCTCTTTAGACATATTCAACGATCTGAGCACCTGAAGATCTAATATTTACCTCCTTAGATAGTCCTGCAATATAACTTAAAGAAAATCAATGGAATCTACTACAAATTTTCTTTTTCTCCTAATTCTTATAAAACACCGATTTTATTTCAAACGTTTCCCCTATTTGTCGGGCAGACGTGTGAACTCACTGCTACGAATGCTACGAGTGCTACGCCGTAGCACTTTGCTACGAGAGCTAATCCTTGATGTTTTGACATAGGGTTGCGCGAAATTTACATAAATATTATTTAAATTTGTAATGTTAGTTAATTTTAATGTTAGTAAATGTTAATGTTAGTTTAAAAACAATTCCAACTATAGGCTTGTAACCTGTCTATGTTTATCCTGGATGGGAATTGAACACACCTACGCGCAGAAGGCAGAGTTACTACCCACCACACTGGATCTCTACATAGCATTAAGGAAAGGATCATTGAAAAAAAAGGTAGACCCCAAGCCGTGTTTATTGCCTGATTCTTCTAGGCTTGGTCGTATCCTAGTTCCTAAGACGTTTCAAAGTGAACCTTGTGATTTTATTGAAATAAATGATTTTTGAATTCAACTGTGAGGCCGATTGGTTGAATTGACAACCCTACATTCTTACCCGCTTGTCACACGGTTCAGTGCATGCATTGGATTGCCAACAGAGGGCGTATTTAGCCCATGATGGATGGACGCTAATGACGGATTAACAGGAATAGGTTTTAGCTGTTTTAATGGAGAGAATTATTCCCGACTTAAAACTATCTTATATCTACACTAGCTGCTCGCCCCGGCTTCGCAAAACCTACCTGGACAAAATGTAGCCTATATGTTACTCTGATGTATAAGCTATATTACTGTAAAGTTTAATTTAAATCCGTTCAGTAGTTTTTGCGTGAAAGGGTAACAAACACACACAAACTTTTGCATTTATAATACTAGAAAACCGAATCGAATAGAAAAGAAAAAGTTTTTAGTGTGTGATGTCAGATTTGTTGCATTATGGGGCTGTTTTTCATATTTAAAAGTAGTTTATGGTTTATTCGGGCATTATATCTACATCTACAGCAAATTTCAAATGAATCCGTTTTGTCGTTCAGGCCTGATTGATGCACAAACATATATACAAACTCACGTCACATTCAAAAATCAAGTCTGATTTTTGAATTTTAATTTGTTTTGGCCGAGTAGGTTGGTCCGAATCTCGGCTGTGTAATTGTTTTTTTTTATAATAAAAATCCTACTATAATCCTACTAATCCTAGCTATATTATAAATGTAAAAGTTTGTGAGTTTGTATATATGTTTGTGCATCAATCAGGCCTGAACGACAAAACAGATTCATTTGAAATTTGCTGTTCATGATTTTTGAGTTCTGAGTCAAAGATAA
The DNA here is from genome assembly GCA_912999785.1 of Hydriomena furcata. Classification (NCBI taxonomy): domain Eukaryota; kingdom Metazoa; phylum Arthropoda; class Insecta; order Lepidoptera; family Geometridae; genus Hydriomena; species Hydriomena furcata. The sequence continues at coordinate 6,700,353 of OU538845.1, forward strand.
ATGGATTTATTTCAATAAAATCACAAGGATCACTTTGAAACGTGTTAGGAACTAGGTGAAGCTACGCTGATTCCTCGCGACCATTGTCTAGAAGAATCAGGCAACAAACACGGCTTGGGGTCTACCTTTTTTTTAATGATCCTTTCCTTAATGCTATGTAGAGCTCCAGTGTGATGCCAATCGAACTAGGTGAAGGCTCAAACAAGAATAATAATTATAAGAATGACTTACCTTTCGACGCCAGTGAGACGAGGATGGCGGTACTTCTTGGAGAACAGCAGACCACCTCCCCAAGCAGCCTGCAATAATAACACGAAATAAGAACAACAAAAATAAACCCACGCTTTTTGGTTAATGATCCTTTAAATATTAGTGGACATTTTCAGACGCTATCTAACCCCAAACTAAGCAATGCTTGTACTATGGGTACCATACACTGATATGAATACTCATATAAACCTACTTTTCTTTGTAAATGCATACTAATATTCATCTGAAAGTTTATGAGTTTATGGAAAGTGATGACCAAAAAAAACTATTAGGATCACGACTGTAATTTCCAAGTACAGTACGGTAGTAATCCTCTCAGATCTCCAGGCGCTTAAATCCTTTGAAGATGACTAGTGGGGGTAGTCAGAGGCACGTCGAAACATTATATTTGACACATGCCCACATTTTGCAGTAATTAGCGTTCCATACGTGACAGCTTGTAAGCCCATCGCAGCTTATAAGAATACTAACTGGTTTCCTCTCGATGTTTTTCTTCACCGTTTTGAGCACGTGTTTTTCATGCGCATATACATTTTTCGAACAGGAATATCCATTGATGCACGCCGGGATTCGAACCCACGACCTTCTGATTGAAAGTCGAGATACATCCCTTGAAATATAAATTGCTAAAATGATCTCTGACGAACACTTTAAAAATGTAATAGAATCACGACTGTAACCCCCAAATACGGTAGACATCCTCTCAGATCTTCAGAAGCTCATATCCTTGAATATGTCTATAGCGGTCAGTCAGAGGCACGTCCCACATGCCCACAATTTTCAGTAACGTCGAAATACTCACGTCAACATGCATCCACATGTCGTACTTCTGACAGATGTCTGCGATGTCCATGAGAGGGTCGAAGGCGCCCAGCACGGTGGTGCCGGAAGTAGCGTTCACGAAGAATGGCGTCTGGGAAATATATTGTCTTTTCACATTTTTTGCTTTTATTTTATTTATTTATACTTTAACTAGCGACCCGCCCCCGGCTTCGCACGGGTTTAATACATATAAACCTTCCTTCTGAATCACTCTATCTATTAAAAAAAACCGGATCAAAATCCGTTGTGTAGTTTTAAAGATATAAGCAAACATACATACATACAGACGCGGGAAGCGGAAAGCGACTTTGCTTTATACTATGTAGTGATTGCAAAAAAAGGCGGACTTAATGCCCTCGGCATTTTCTACCAGCCAACCTGGTAGTGAAAACTAGTTGGCAAATGAAAAAAAACTTAGAAACTAGGTAATGAAAACATGGAAAAATAATGTACTTAATTTTAGATTAGATTTAAAATAAATACGACAGAAAATATTATTATAATAATAAAAGTATATAGATATATTTATGTATATCAATATATATAAATTATAAACCTATATTGTATAAAATAAATGGATTAACAAGTGTAGTTACTATGAGTTCTTTTTGTATGAGTAACTAATAATGTATAACGCATTATCTTGAACTATATCATACTAAAAGAAACTATCTTTCATTTAGGTAAGTATGGGTGTCGATTCTGTTGGCAGCGTGCTAAAATTTGAATATCCTAAAAAAAAATCGCTCTTATTGTTTTATGTGTAACCTCAAAATGGAAGAATTCTTAAAATTAGAATAATTTAGAAATTTAGTTTTTTTTCGTATATTTCGGATGTACAAAAAAATACACCTTAGTCAACTCCTTTTAACATTTCTTTTAAAAACCGTTAAATTACGCGAATTTAGACTTTAAAGTAAAAGGAATAAAAGCGATCGTGTTTTAGGTATCCTTAATTTTAGAGTGGACAAAAGAATCGCTTCCATTATCATCTAATTTATTTGTTTAATATATTCAAAAAGGTGGATTTAAAGCCGAGGTAATTTTAATGATAATTTATTTATTCTGCGTTTACCCTTCAATTAAGGGTGTACTCACATCCCCCCTATCCTTATGGTACCGCACCAGCCGCTCCAGTTCCCGAGGGATCATCTTCCCTTGCTCGTCTGATGGCACCGCCACGCAGTAGTCAGTGCCAAGTCCGCAGACAGACGCGCAGGACTTGACCGAGTAGTGGCACTGTTGGAGACAAAAAATAAGAAATAGGATCACGACTGTAATCCTCAAGTGCGGTAGGTCCCCTCTTCAAGGTGTCTAAAAGGGGTTGGCAGAGGCACGACCAAACATTACATTTGGCATGTACACTTAGCATTCTGCCAGGTTGCAAGCCCATCGCCGCTTATGAGCATTTTGAGCATGTTTGGATGTTTGTGGCTTAATCACGCCCAAATAACCGAACGGATTTGGATGAAACTTTGAATATACATAGCTTATTGTCTGGAAATAATATATAGGATAGCTCTTATTCAAGTACCATGCGAACGAAACCGCGGGCGGAAGCTAGAATGGTTTACAAAGGTATTTAGACACAAAAATGGCTTCTAAATTCATACATTTCTTCAAATTAACTGGTATCTTTGACATGAGGTCAATATAGAATTAAAACTATCGTGGTTATTCATTTTAACTATAAACTAGTGACCCGCCCCGGCTTCGCACGGGTGCAATGCTGATACCAAAATATATTACAGAATGTCTTTGTATACTCGTTAACAGCATTTATTTTTTATCTCGTAGAGTTCACAGCCAGCGTTTGCAATGTAAGCGCAATGTGTTTATTTACGACTTCATATTAGAAATCTTAAAATTATCAGTGGTTCTCTAATATAAGCATGTTATTATACATATAAACATTCCTCCTGAATCACTCTATCTATTAAAAAAAACCGCATCAAAATCCGTTGTGTAGTTTTAAAGATATAAGCATACATACCTACAGACATACATACAGACGCGGGAAGCGGGAAGCGACTTTGCTTTATACTATGTAGTGATACGGCTAAATTACCACTTATTCGCCGATCTGCCGTTGATCACGGTCGCGGGCGATGCTCATGATGAAGAGCATCTGAATTGTCTCAAAACGTCAGCAATACAACAAGAAACGTGGTAATTAGCCGTATTTATAGTTAAAACTAGCAGTCCGCCCCGGCGGCGCACGGGTGTAATAATGATTTTATGTCTTTTTTTTTACACCTTGGGTTACATTATCGAAGATTTAATAGGGATTCCTAATAGTTAGACGTATGGTATTCTAAACTTTTTTGTAGATATTGATGTTCTCTATAAAACTGTAGTACGTTACTTTGCTCTATTGTTTATAATTTTTGCAGCGTACGTGATAAAAGGATTTTTTTTCACACGTTGGTTTACATTATCGTAGTTTTCATACGGATCCTTAACATTTTAAAAATATACTATAGCCTATGTTCATCGGGGATAATGTAAGATTCTAATGGTGAAAGAATTTTTCAAATCGGTCTAGTAGTTTCGGAGCCTATTCGATGCAAACAAACAAACAAACTATCAAATCTTTCCTCTTTATAATATTAGTATAGATGAGGTCAATATGTTCAGTGCAATATTCACCTGATCAGAGGTGAACATGACGAGGTGACCTGGGATGCTGGAGAGCCCCTTCTCCTTGTACTGCGGGAACTTGTGGTGACGAGCCGCCAGGAACGCGTACAGGTTGGAGACGGAACCACCTTCGGACAAAAATCATCCTCATCAAGCTATTTATGATAAACTAGCGACCCGCCCCGGCTTCGCACGGGTAGCATGTTATTATGCATATAAACATTCCTCCTGAATCACTCTATTACATACTACTCTATTAAAAAAACCGCATCAAAATCCGTTGTGTAGTTTTAAAGATATAAGCAAACATACATACAGACGCGGGAAGCGGAAAGCGACTTTGCTTTATACTATGTATGTAGTGATCTATAGTGAATTTTAATGTTCTGAATGAATCCAAAGTGAAAAATAACTATATTCATTCATTAAATCATTTTTCTTTTTAAAAAGTGCCAATTTATGAATTTGGAAGACACATTTGTTTTCGTTTTTAGGGTTCCGTACCCAAAGGGTAAAAACGGAACTCTATTACTAAGACTTCGCTGTCCGTCCGTCCGTCTGTCTGTCACAGGCCTGTATCTCATGAACCGTGATAGCTAGACAGTTGAAATTTTCACAGATTATGTATTTATGTTGCCGCTATAACAACAAATACTAAAAACAGCATAAAATAAATTTCAAGTGGGACTCCCGTATAACAAACGTGATTTTTTTGCCGTTTTGTATAGATAATAGTACGAAACCCTTCGTGCGCGAGTCCGACTCGCACTTGGCCAGTTTTTTATTTTTTGTTTCTCCCTTAATTTGGAATTATTCAATTTCAGGGATGGTATAAAATACACTGACTGTTCATCTCCAAGTACGGTAGACATTCTCTCAAATCTCCAGGCGCTCGGATCCTTGAAGATGATTAAATTCTTCAGAGGCACGTTCAAACATTTAGCACACATCCACATTTATAAAAGACTAGTGACCCGCCCCGGCTTCGCACGGGTAGCATGTTATTATACATATAAACCTTCCTCCTGAATCACTCTATCTATTAAAAAAAACCGCATCAAAATCCGTTGTGTAGTTTTAAAGATATAAGCAAACATACATACATACAGACTCGGGAAGCGGAAAGCGACTTTGCTTTATACTATGTAGTGAAGAAGACGAATGTTAGAGGGTAGACGCAAAATCAATATGCCTTTTGTGTTACCAAAGATTTACTTAGGCACGAAGACTGTGGGTACGTTTTTTGTATCATATTATGACATTATATTATGATGATAATAAAAACAGAATGAAAGTAAAATACATGTTACACCGACCCCACTTAAGTGGGATAAGGGCAAATTCAAATTCAAATTCAAAAATCATTTATTTCAATTAAATCACAAGGATCACTTTGAAACGTCTTAGGAACTAGGTGAAGCTACGCCGATTCCACGCGACCAAGCCTAGAAGAATCAGGCAACAAACACGGCTTAGGGTCTACCTTTTTTTTAATGATCCTTTTCTTAAAGCTATGTAGAGCTCCAGTGTGATGCCAATCGAACAAGGTGAAGGCTCAAACAAGAATAATTATTAAAAGTACTACTCAAGTACTACGCAGGAAGATGATGACTTACCCGGAGCCAAGATACTGTCCCCAGTAGTCCAGCCGATCATGTTCCTCATCTTCTCCAACACCACAATCTCCATCAGAATAAACACCGGCGCGATCTCGTAAGTGAACATGTTCGTGTTCGCGGCTGCTGTCAGCCATTCACCAGCCAACGAGATGATGTCCAGGCCACAGGACAGCTGGTTGAAGAAATGAGGATGTCCTGAGAGACAGAAATAAATAAAATTAGAAAGAAAAGAAAGAAAGAATATATTTATTTTGTGTCAACATAATCTCTTAAATCTAAACAAAAACATACATATTGGGAACATTGACAACAAAATTGGTCACCACTCAGCTATATCCTGCAACAGCGAGAGTTGATGCAGCGCTGATTTTCAGTGGAGCCATAGCGCGTGTGGGGCAGCATACTGTATAATCACACAGTGCATATATTTACATTAAGTACTTAAAATTCTAAAATACCTACTATTTAACATTCTATAAAAATATATACCTAAACTAGATAGCGAAAACAAAATAATATACCTACTTCGTTCGTCTGTCTCTACAGGGCTGTCATAACCGTGATAGCTAGACAGTGGAAATTTTCACAGATTATGTATTTCTGTTGCCGCTATAACAACAAATACTAAAAACAGAATAAAATATGTATTTAGGTGGGGGCTCTCATACAACAAACGTGTTTTTTGTGTCGTTTTTTATAGATAATGGTACGGAACCCTCCGTGCGCGACTTGGCCGGTTTTTTTTTACTTAACCTAAGTTAAATTATTGTAACTTTTTATTTTTAAATAAAATATGTTACTCGCCGATTTCGAGCTAAGAATTTTTAAAATTGGTCCAGTAGTTTTTTAGTTTATTCGTTACAAACAAACATACTTATGTACCCACTTACAATTTTTGTTTCTTTACGTACATGTACCTAGAATACTTAGGCAGTAATGACCATTCACTAAAATAAATCCAAAGTGATTTATTACTATTTTTTTATCTAGCAACTTGATTTAGGAAAAGCAGAAAATTATTAAGTTGAACACGCCACTTTTGTGGTTTAAACATCAGTTTGTATTTTCGAAAATATAAACATTGATGAAGATCGCATGAAAATACTCGTAAAAATGTCTATAAAAATAATCTAGGCTCTTTATCACCGCATCCTCCATCTAAAGCACTCGTTGATCACAATGTCCTTTTAAATCCCTTGCAGAATCCCTATTTATTGAGTAATTTCGCTATAAAGTCCGCCATCTTGGTCGGCTTTGGCGGGAAACGCCATTTTGAAGTCGTTGCAAAGTATTCATTTTATCTTTATAGAAAGAAGGTTTTATGCTGATAGAAAATCAATATTTCACAGCTTACTAGCATTCAGCCCGTACTAATGATTTTATGAATAAAAAAATGACACCTTGGGTTACATTATTGAAGTTTTAGTAGGGATTCCTATTTTTTTCTAGTAATAAATATAGCCTACTAGCGACCCGCCCCGGCTTCGCACGGGTAGCATGTTATTATACATATAAACCTTCCTCCTGAATCACTCTATCTATTAAAAAAAACCGCATCAAAATCCGTTGTGTAGTTTTAAAGATATAAGCAAACATACATACATATTACATACATACAGACGCGGGAAGCGGAAAACGACTTTGCTTTATACTATGTAGTGATGTTACTCAGAGATAATGTAGCATTCTAATGAAGAAATAATTTTTGAAATCGGTTCATGGTTTTTGGAGTTTATTCGTTACACACATACAAAAATACGAATCTTTTCTTTTTATCATATTACATAGTTTAAATAGCTATGAAGATTATTGGCAAGTTTTTGATGTCTTAGGTTACATTATTGTAGCTCATGGGTATCTCTGTCCATGTTACTCGATGATAATGTAACTTTAATAGGTGGAATATTATTTTTAAATGGGCCAATAATTTAGAAGTTTGAAGTTAGGTGTTATAAATTATACATAGGCACTAGGTTTATAATATGTATGTAACTCGCTGACATCAAACAATTTCGAGATTGATATCATACATTGTCAATCTCACAGAGATTGTCAATAAATGCGAATAGATTTTATATATTTATCACAGTTGGAAAATAATATCACACCGGATGTTATAACACGCGCCATTGCACCCCTATATCCGGTTCGGACGACGACGGAAATAAGTCGCTTTAGATAGTAATATGATATTTGTAATCTAAAACGGTTTGATTCAATCATATAACTAAATGTTTATAAAAAATATAGATAAAATATGATTTTATTTATAGGTATTTTAAGAGAAGATTTGAATTACTATTATTATCTACGAGTTAAGCTATATTTTTTGCTGGTATTTAGGTTCCTACTCGTAGTCAAAAATAAAAATCTATTTTTCATTAGCAAAACATTTCTAAAACTAAAAAAATAAAATTGTTTAGTCATATCTACTTTTGATGTTATCCGTAAAATATTTTTGATCAAACCTTAAGTAAACCGGGATCCACCCCAATATCAATACGTCAAAGAGAATTTAATATAATCCTCACAGCTGGGGCGAGCCAAGTCAGGTGCGTAATGCATGTACAATCTGCGTTTAAGAGGGTCAGAGGTTCGTTGATTAATTTGTTTGTGTTGGCAGTTTTTTTATATAAATGGACCTCTTTTATAAAACGTAAACCTCCTTGTTTTAAAAAAAGTTTAGTTTCGAGTTTATACTTTCGCGCGTTTTGTTTGTGTTGGCTGTTTTTTTTTAATTATTATTATGTACCTCTTTTATAAAACGTTAAACCTCCTTGTTTGAAAACAAAAAAGTTTAGTTGCATATTTTTTTTCGCTGGGCTTTACACCTAAGGAATGATATAGATAGGCGTGTTCCAAATGCAATGTTTGGACGTGCCTTTGATTGCCCTCATTAGACATCTTCAAAGATCTTAGCGTTTGGATATTTCTTTCTACCATACTTGGGGATTATAGTCGTAATCCTATTTCTTAGTCTAACTTGGTCTACCTACTTGGTTTCTGCTAATGCAAAAATTTGTTAATTTGTATTTTGTGTTTCAAATTAAAGCGGCTAAATCAAAAATACGGCAGGACCGATTTGCATGACTTTGAATAGATGTAGTTAGCCGACTGGACTAGTTTGAATTTTTATCGATTTTTTACAAACATTAATGTTTTTATAATATCTGAAATGAAAAACAAAAAAATATAACCTCAAATCTCCAAAAACAAACATCCCTGACATTCGCATCACGATAAAGAACTAATTTAAATTCCCACAATGGTTTTGATTTAGTTTTGTTTACTACCCCTGCCTACCCCTAAACGTTGAATAACATCTGCGGGGCGCGATAAACCCTCCCGAGGGATGGGGGTGGAATCTACCCCAAGTTTATCAATTGACACTTTTTTATTTGTTGATATGTCTGTATCGTCAAAAAAGATTTCTTAAATAAGACTCCCAAGTGTCTTTCTTTCTTTATGAACTGATATTTTTTAATTTTGTTTTTATCTATCGAAGTTCTCGATTGTTTTTAGGGTTCCGTACCTCAAAAGAAATAAAAAGGGAACCCTTATAGTATCAGACGTGTGTTGTTCGTCTAAACTGTAACCCTACCGCCCCGGCCCCTCTTCAACTCCGAAACTACGGCCTACAATTTTGAAAAAAGTAAAGAAAATGTTCTTTACCGATAGATTACCGGAAAACCTATAAGAAGCTTGTACGGAACCCTCGCACTTGTCACATTTTTTTTATGTATGTATATATGGCTGCGCATACCTTTTTACCTAGTGATCCGATTTTGAAAAAAACCAACCAAGTGCGAGTCGGACTCGCGTACGAAGGATTCCGTACCTTTATCTAAAACAAACTGCTATAAAACACGTTTGTTGTATTTGCCCCACTTAAATATTTATTTTATTCTGTTTTTATTGTTGTTAAAGTTTTTAAGTTTGTATTTGTTGTTATAGCAGCAACAGAAAGTGAAAATTTCAACTGTCTAGCTAACACGGTTCATGAGATACAGCCCTGTGACAGATAGACAGACGGCGGAGCGGTGTCTTAGTAATAGGGTCCCGTTTTTACCCTTTGGGTACGAAACCCTAAAAAATTAATATCGTCCCTTGACTTCATGGTCGAAACACTTTCGTCGGTTTTCTTTTTAGTTTTTTAAACGTAATTATTATCCACACAAACTATTATAAGGGTAAGCGGGAAAATATCAATATTTTTCTATTTTTGACACTAAGGGATGCATCCCCTGAGGGTGAGATAAGGGTGATAAGTGGGCTGCAAGTGACGGGCCAAAAGATAAACTTTTTACAGTGTTTTGTTTGACCACGATGGTTTGGTATAGATAGATAGAGACTTTGTTCTGTCCTGTGTAGTCAAAACTGATGTCAGATTTATTGCACACCAGCGCCATCTATATAAAAATCATTCCTTTAGCAATTTTTATTATTTTGGGAAATTTTTCGTATTATAAACAACCCTATGTTTTATTCGAGCATTATATCTACATCTACAGAAAATTTCATCTTAATCCGTTCTATCGTTTAGGCCTGATTGATTTTCAAACATAAATAACCTCACAAACTTTCGCATTTATAATAATACTAGCAGTTCGCTCCGGTGTCGCACGGGTGTAATAATTATATTATGGGTAATTTTTTTACACCTTTGAATATATTATCGAAGTTTTAATAGGGATCCCTAATAGTTAGACTTATGATATTATAGACTATTTTGTAGAAATTAATGTTTTCTAAAAAACTGTAGTTCATTACTTTGTTCTATTGTTTATAACTTCCGCAGCAAAACGCGATAAAAACCTTTTTTTTTTTAGAATAGAATTTATAGTAATAAGTGACAATAAATAGGTAGAAAACTTCAATCCGAATTGAATAAACTTCACACGAACCAGTGTGACCACGTTCACTATCTGTAACGCGGACACGTCCGCGGTTCATTCAATCAGTGACACGCTATTCAGATGATTGCTGTATTCAGCTTATAACATCGTATTAGTGTAGGAATTGTGATACATCTACTTGTTATGGATATTACGTTATTTTGATTTAGTTATCTTCTTATGTATTTTGTAAATACAATGACATTAACGAATAAAGTGACAATTAAGCTATACATTCTACCTCTGACTATGCGCCTTTTCAAATAAAGTCAAAGGTGTATGCCATCCATTGACACCTGACATAAGCCTTACGCCGATCGTGCCATATAAATAAATAAAATGAAAATAATTACGTTTTAAAAACCAAAAAGATATACGACGTAAATGTTTCGGCAAATCGAAAAGTATTATATAATATCGTATTAAGTACTATACCATATTATTTCTGAATATAGTGTTTGTATAAAATAAAATATGTTCACTCCAAAGTCCACTCTATTATTTTTTTATCAAATCACTTTCCTCTGAATACGGGGTGTGTTAATATTCTGAAAGAGATTAAGACGGAGGCATTTAACGGCTTAAACATTATTTTTTTACTTTCTTTAGCCCAATCCAAAACATCAACAACTCGGTCAGTCTACTCTTAACTACTAAAAAGATCCGTTTTCAACCTTGTCAAAACTTGACAGAGAAACAGTGTTATATCAATCAGACAACGGTATATGTGCCAAAACTGGCTTGCATGACTGTTAACACAAAAAAAACACACAAAGCAACTTCAAAAAAAGCTTCAAAACCCCAATTCAGAGGGAATTTCGAAACCGGCACTCCATAAAATCAATCCATAACAGTGGGTAATCTAAATGCAACGGACAGACATACAGGGGGATGATCCATCAAACTATGTTAATATGGGTCTGAATAGACGCGGGATTCGCGAGGGATTGGAGTAGTGTAACCACAAATTGGTCTAAATAGGATTTGTATTATATTTTTGGGTATTTTGGTTTTGTTTACCTTGAAAGCACCCAGAAAGGCTAACTTTAAAAAGCTACATTTGAAAATGAATATTAAAAATGGATACCAATTTTTAATTACTTCGATAGATACTTATGCATTTAACAACTATGATTCAAACTTTTGGTAACGTTGTAAAGATAAAATTTAAACATTAGAAGATAACAATAGTCTGCAAAAAAACTAAGTTTGTGATCAATTATTATTATTATTATAATTATTTAATTCCTATTTCATTGTTATGTGGCCCCCTATGGGTAAAAGCCTCCTCCATTATTTTCCAAGTTTCCCTGTCTTTATGTCCATATGTATGTATCCAGCTTTTTCCAGCTATGTTCATTATATCATCCTTCCATCTTTTCTTCTGTCTTCCCACTTTCCTTATGCCCTCCATCGAAGTTCGCGATCAAACACACATAATAATTAATATTTTAAACGGACATTTATCGCGTTATTACTAATATAGGTAACGATATATCTTTGTTTTTTTTCGTGATTAGTCTTGCATAGTCCGATAAATTTCGTAAATCATGGTCACCCCGCCCATTGTGGTGGCCTAATCCAATGATTTGCGTGTTATTAGGGCCATTCCACAGGCTCTTGTAAATCAACTAAGCTTTATAACGCGACTTTACAATTTTATTTATTGTTTTTTTACGACTAGGGATTAATAATAAGATTTTCAATTAAAATATTGTTATGGAAGCAAGTTTTGAGAAATGTTGACCCTCTGCGGGTCTCAAACACACACCTCTTGCATCATCCCACATCATCACAACTGACTGACGAAAAAAGAGGTTAATTCGATGGTAGGTATATTTTTTTGTTGATTTTTTATGTTAGAATTTTTATATGGTGATCTGTATTCGACAATATTTTTTGTGTAGTATTTCATTACACAGATATTTGTCCGGACGGTACGAACCCACAACCTACAGCGCAGAAGACAGAGCTACTACCAACTGAGCTATATAAGGCCATAATTAGTCTTACACGTCTACAGAACCCCTATTCACAATGCGACCAAGAATAAACCAGTGAGACATCACTCGCAGAGACTCAAACAAACGATTATCACGCGAGGCTGAGCTCGGGACCAAATGTCATGGAAAATTGTCTGACTACCCTTATAGGGGAATGTTTGATTGAAGTGCGACACGATGTTGAAGTTTGAGAAAGAAATGCAAGGTTTTGAGAAGAATAATGAACGAAGAAAGATTGACAAAACAGGTGAATGAGAAAGTTGGAAAAGGAAGACCTCGGCGTATTTTCTTGACCAAATTGGTGACGTTTTGAAATATATAGAAAACCGGCCAAGTGCGAGTCGGACTCGCGTTCGTACCATCTCTATAAAAAACAGCAAAAAAAAAACACGTTTGTTGTATGGAAGACCCACATAAATATTTATTTTATTCTGTTTTTAGTATTTGTTGTTATAGCGTCGGCAGAATTACATAATCTGTGAAAACTTCAACTGTTTAGCTATCACGGTTCATGAGATACAGCCCTGTGACAGACGGACGGACAGACGGACAGACGGACAGACGGACAGACGAACAGACGGACAGACGGACAGACGGATAGACTCGTTTTTGGTCAAGAGTACTCTAAACCGACGATAGGTTTTATTTAATTAAACAAAAATAGAGATCACAACGTTTAATACAGATGATACACGATTGGTATCGAACCAACAACCGAAAAGGCAGATCTACAACTACATAAAAGAGCATTGAGGCTCAGTCCTAAAATAAATAAAAGCGAAACGGAGCGGGTTCGTTCGTACAAGTATCACGGAACCCTAAAAACTCGAAGCATCAAACACTATTCCCGTTTGGTCCCAAACAATTCAATTACGTCCCGCAATGGCCCGGAATGATGGGCGATACTCGCGCTTGGCCGAACGGAAAGATGGCTATTGTGTGCTGTGGCGGGCTTTAATTGTAGACTGTTTCACCGGCTTAAAAAAGGAGGGTTAATCACCGTCTTTGTGGATGAATTTAGTCTTATCGATTGAGGACTTACCCTCGTACTCAAGAACGACACTATGAGAACACGCGCCCACAGTGGACGAAATCTTTTTTCATAAACATCACTTTATGTGTTGTGCGGCACTGCATAGTGTGACTAGAGGCGCATTGTCGTGTGCCTCTAGCCAAAGTTGAGCTCTAAAGGCACACGGTAGCGTGCGCCATAGTGCCGCTCAACACATAAAGTGATGTTTATGAAAAAAGATTTCGTCCACTGTGGGTGCGTATTCTCATAGTGTCGTTCTTGAATACGAGGGTAAGTTCTTTTACAAAGAAAAACTATGTCATCTCTTGACTTTACAATTGGTTAAAACACTTTTTTTTATTAATCTATCTTTCTTATATATAAAACAGAGTCCATCATGATTTGTCTCCTCCCGGAATAACAGAATAACTATATTGTACCTATATTATTTTAAAATTCTTCTTTATTAATGTAAATCATTTGTATATTTATCATTATTACAATACTGCGAAGAAATAGTTATTTGTTATACAAGAGTGTAAAGTTGCTTTTTAACCGCGTGTTCAATTTTGATGACCGAGCAAGCGAAGGATTCTAAAATTGACTAAATGCAAAAAAAAACGTTTACAATCACAAGATAGGTAGGTACTTTTATTTCAGTTTAGGTATTAACTACTACATTATGACAGGTAAGTATTACAGAATAATCTTAATAATGACGTGAAAAAATGCCGCGTATAGAACCGCGTACAAAGCATATTGAAAAAAGAACACCAAGAAGGTTCCGAGTTTGAGTTTTTAACAAATTAAAAAAAAGTTGTATGATATATTCGGCACCATAGAGGTAGCAGTAAATAGGTTTAATTATTTTTTTAATTCACAAACTTAGTGCACACGTTGTTCTAAATTCAATTTACTTTATCCTCTAGAGAATAAAAACGGCTTTTGCACTCAGATATTGAAGAGCAAAATAGTATATTATGCAACTAGTGAATAAAGGACGGATTTAAAGAAGGGCCGTAGATGAGTCACGAGCAAGTGAAGGATTCTAATGATTGAATCACGAGCGCAGCGAGTGATTCAACTGTTAGAATCCTGAACGACGCGAATGATTCATGGCCCTCGATATAAATTCGTACTTTATTCAGGAGTTGCATACTATACTTTATACCATGCCTACGAGAATATTTATTTAATCTAATGCCAAACTCCTTGTCGCAAATATCGACCAATCAAATCTCGAGAATTTATTTGCACCAAAGAGTTTTGAATTTCGAATCTCAGCGCAAGGAGTTTGTGTAAGCATTGAAATAGAGACCGGATATATTTTGTGTTCCAAATTCAAACACCAAAATATTGAATAAAAACAAAACAGTGAATAAAAGGCCTTTTTATTCACTGTTTTGCGTGAATAAAATAAGCTTTTTAAAGTAGGTATGGTATAAATACTCTTTAAGAGATGGTGGGATGAAAAATAAGTTTTAAGTTGAAAAATATTTTTTTGAGCTGGAAATCAGAGCAGCGCTCTATCACCTGTCATATAATATTACACTGTCATTGGAACTTGACATGTATGATTTTTTTTTACATAATCAATCTATTTTAAATAGAAATACGGCTAATCACCACGTTTTTCCTTGTATTCGCCGATCTGCCGTTGATCGCGGTCGCGGGCGATGCTCATGATGAAGCATCTGAATTGTCTCGAAACGTCAGCAATACAAGAAAACGTGGTAATTAGCCGTATTTCTATTTAAAATGATTAAAAACCACGATAGTTTTAATCAATCTATTTACTAAGGAGTTCCGTTGTGAGTGTCCGTTGAACAGCTCCTGACTCCATCATCATATCAGCTCGCTGTCATATCATTGTGTTGTCTCAGAACTAAAGGTTTATGCAAAATTTCAGCTCAATCGGATACCAACAAATGGATAAATGCTTGTAAAAATACAATCGAATAAAAACCTCCCTTTTTGAAGTGAGTTAAAAATATCACTCACCAGTCTTGACCTGGTACTTGAGGGTGATCTTGCAGTCCTCCAGCAGCTGCTTCAGAGGCAGAGGCTCATCGCGCAGCTCCAGGTCGAGTAGCTTCTGCATCTCACCTGGCATCTTGAACTCCAGGATCTGGGTGATAAGGAAATAGGATCACGACTGTAATCTATTCTAAATTTCCGATCTTCCGAATTCAAATTCAAATTCAAAAATCATTTATTTCAATAAAATCACAAGGATCACTTTGAAACGTCTTAGGAACTAGGTGAAGCTACGCCGATTCCACGCGACCATTATAAATTTATAAACGTGAAATTATAAACTATAAGTTGCCGAGGACTAATAGCTATATAACAAAAAAAGTTTCATCTAAATCCGTCCAGTAGTGTTTGTGTGAAAGCCGGACAACAGACAGACAGAAAAAAAAACAAAATTATTTTTTTTGGCTTGTATTACTTGTATGAAGACCCTTAGGAGTATTTTCTTTTAGTTTTTATTCAATGTACAGAATTGAACTTCTCTACAGTTTTCTTATATATAGACTAGCTATAGTAGGTACTTTACCTTTTCATTCCGGTCATTGACCTGCTGCACGAAATCGAGGAGGACATCAACAACGCGAGAGAGGAACTCGCGAGTCTGAGGGCCAGAGTCCTCACGGTATGGGAGAATGGCTGCAACAAAACACAGTTTTAGTTAAAATAAAATAAAAAACAGGATCACGACTGTAATCCCCAAGAACACTAATTGGTTTCCTCACGATGTTTTCCTTCACCGTGTGCGCAATGATGCGCATATAAATTTTCCGAACAGAAAAATCCATTGATGCAAAAAATCCATGACCTTCGAAATGAAAGTCGAGGGCCCACTCGGCCAACACGGCTTTTCAAATCAAAAATCCGAAAACATAAAATATATTTTCATAAATTTTGTTACCTATTTCGAAATGAAATTTCACTCAACTGTAGTTTTTATACTATAAAAACTTTGTAAGTTTATATTTAGGCGTAGAAAATAAACAGTGATACAAGCAAGTTGTCCAAAAAATACCCAGCTACTATTAATAACCCTCGATCCACCGCATGGTCTAAACGGCCCCTGATTAAACCAAGCTACCCCTAACATTATGTTCAGGAATGTGTGTGATTAGGGTGGGGTCGGCTAGCTTTTAGATTAAAAATATTGCAAAAAATATGCAAGGTTTTTTCTAAAAATAATTGCAATGAGAAACTTCTGAATCGAATTTACAGTACTAATGAAGATAATAGGCAAATTTTTGATACCTTAGGTTATATTAATGCAATTTTTGAGGGGATCTCTATTTTTTTTGATAATAAAATATAGCCTCTTTTACTCGCTGATAATGTAGCTTTTAATAAGTAAAAGTATTTTTTAAATTGGTCCAGTAGTTTTTAAGGTTCCGTACCCAAAGGGTAAAAACGGGACTATTACTAAGACTTCGCTGTCCGTCTGTCTGTTACAGGGCTGTATCTCATGAACCGTGATAGCTAGACAGTTAAAATTTTCGCAGATGATATATTTATGTTGCCGCTATAACAACAAACTAACTAAAACAAAAATACTACTAAAAACAGAATAAAATAAATGTTAAAGTGGGCCTCCGATACAACAAACGCGTTTTTTTTATGCCGTTTTTTATAGATAATGGTACGGAACCTATCGTGCGCGAGTTCGACTCGCACTTGGCCGGTTTTTTTAGCTTATCTATTATGTACAAAGAAACACAATTTTTTTTTTGCTTATATTATTGTTGTTGAAGTTTCCACAGTTACTAACAATATTTTTTCTGTTAAAAATATTTTTAATGACAAGCTTTTGTAAAATCATTCAAACCATCGAGTACCAGCGCGCAATCACCTGTCATATAAACATTGTCATCGGAACTTGTCAAGCAAAGTTTTTACTCAAACAAAGTATTTACTAAGGAGTTCCGTTGTGAGTGACTGTTCCTCAGATCTCCTCAGATCAGCTTGCTGTCATATTATTGTATTGTCAACGGAACTAAAGGTGTGTATGCGAAATTTCAGCTCAATCGGTTGAAGATAACTGCTTCAAAATTGAGTGGCAAGATTCCACCTTAACAAACATAGTTACATACATACATTGCAAGTTAAATAAAAGCTTGTAAAAAACAAAGTCAACTCTCTCCCACCCTTCTGATTAAAACAACCTACGATTTTCTTTTAATTTCCAAGTCAAGAATCATTTTGAAAAAGCATTGTTGGATCCCTTCACGGCAAAAGGGCAAACAATAATTCTCATAAACAAAAACAGCCTGATCAACAAACAAAAGAAGTCTACAACAATACAACAACACATGTGCACCAACAATTCTATCATTTCATTTCTAAGCACCCTTATGTTCTTGTAAATAAGGTCGAGAGTTGAATAAAAAAGGAAAAGCGGCAAATTCGCTCCGTTTTATTAAAATCTAGCATTGCTTTAACAGACGGTACAAAATTACTTCTGAATGTTGCCAAAGTATTTTGTACTGTAAATCTACCGGGGTAAGAATGGATTTTGTGTAACTTAATATTTTTAGGTTATATTTCTGCCATTTTTGATGGAAATCGAAGTCTTGCAGTCTGTTCAATATGGCGGCTCGAAACTAAAAGATTATGACGAAAACTATTATGATTCAAAGCCATTTTTTTAATCCTAATAATATTATGGGAGAACTCGAAAGATAGAGATGGTTGGAAGGATTCGGGGGAGACCTTTGCCCAGCAGTGGGACGAAATAGGTTAAGAAAAAAAAAGTTATAAATGCGAAAGTTTGTGAGTTTGTATGTATGTTTGTTCCTCAATCAGGCCTAATCTACAAAACGGATTAAGTTTTAAATTTGCTGTAGATGTAGATATATTGCCAGAATAAATAATAGACTACTTTAAAATATGTAAAACTTCCACAAAACGATAAAAAACGCAAAAGGGATGATTTCGGTATAGATGGCGCTGGTGTGCAACAAATCTGACACCACAGACTAAAAACATTCAGTCTTTTCTATTTGACTATTGAAATTTGACAGGACAACGTCTGTCACGGGTCGGCTAGTAGTTTATAATAAGGTAATCAAGTCGGGTCGTTCGGATTTCGGTCACGGTCGTGGGTTCGAATCTTGACTATATATTCAAATTTTAATAATCCCATTATAACAAAGCTTTCTAACTATAGATTTTTAAACGGGTGTTTATTACGTAATTACCTTTAATTTATTTTACCGATGTTTCGCCTATGTTACAATAGCCATGGTCGCGGGGAGACTGGAGTATACCGTAGTGTTAGTTTAGTTATTTTATTTATTGTTGTACGTACTTGAGTAGTACTATTAATTATTATGCTTGTTTGAGCCTTCACCTTATTCGATCGGCACCACACTGGAGCTCTACATCGCATTAAGGAAAGGATCATCAAAAAAGGTAGACCCCAAGCCGTGTTTGTTGCCCGATTCTTCTAGACAATGGTCGCGAGGAATCGGCGTAGCTTCACCTAGTTTAAGACGTTTCAAAGTGATCTTTGTGATTTTATTGAAATAAATAATTTATGAATTTGAATTTGAGTGGAGTCCCCGTGTAAAAATGTATAGTTATTACTACTAATCACGATAGTTTGAAAAATAATAAAGCTTACTAAGTATTTTAAAATTTTTACAAATTTCCGGCCTTCTTTCCTTATTTATCTTTCTCACAAACTTCGTAAAATCGTTCTCAAGTGATGATCTTTCATACATGCTGTCTTGTAATGGAAAGACTCTTGAAGGTTTTATGGTTTTAATAACTGGTACATAGGTATGCGAAGTATAACTAATGTATTTAGGATGCGTGGCGCGAGGCACAGTTAAATATAAGGCAAGCGCTCGCCGCGCCGGCTGGTTCCAGAATGTCGTTCGAAGCGCGGTGCGCGGGCGCGGGGTGCGAGGCGGGCTCCCTGCCCCGCTCTCGGGTGACGTCACGAAGTTGGCGTCGACACATGCGGTAATTGATTTTAATTATATACAAATGTATATAATTAATAGTAGTTTATGCAACTGTCATATAAGGAAGGGTATTAAAACACGAGTGTGAGTTTATGAAACGAGCGCAGCGAGTTTCATAATAGTAACGAGTGTTTTAATACCCGTGTTATATGCAGTTGCATACACTACTTTATCTTCACTAATCCATTTTTAACTTTTAATTTGTATTTTAAAAACAAAACACATTGCGAAACATTAAATTCACGCGTACGTGTATTGTCACAGTGAACTTGCCGCCATTAAAATCTAAACAATAAGAAGAGCGCAGCTGCGCGCGCAGGGCCAATCAGGAAAGAGCGCGCGCTGTTCTTTTTTTATTTAATTGGCACAAGATCTTACCAAAGAGTTTTGTGTATGTAAGTTTAGTAGTTTCACGTATAACCCAACTGTTTTCAAAAGCCAGCCTAATATCAAAATTTTATACAACTTGTATGAGGATTTTGACATAAGGCTCGCCAGTTTAATTGGTCGCGTTTTATTGATGTTATAATGAGATTTTACGATATCGATGTGGATATTATACCATCATGTGAAATTGCTTAAATTGAGTGTTTTGTTGTCTGCGCTATAACAGTAGTAATTATAAGTCAAGTATTGGAAACATAAGTAGAATGTTACAACATTAGTGTAGATAAAATCAATTACCGCACTTTGTTTTGGAATTTGTACCAATAATTATCATTATCCTAGCGGCGATGGACTTGAAACCTGTTACGCATGTAATGCTAACTAACTGCAAAATGTGGGCATGTGTGCCAAATGTGATATTTGGGCGTGCCTCTGACTACCCCCCTTTAGCCATCTTCTAGGATCTGAGCGTCTGCAGATCTAAGAGTAATACCTTCCGTACTTGGGGATTATAATTTCGTAATTCTCTTTCTGGATACGCTACAAGCTATTTTTCTCCCAAACCTTGTCAATGTCACCCTGAAACAATCGGTGTGAACCACCATACCCGTACATCGGATTTCACTTAACCCCTCAGCGCAGTGGGTCGAAGCGACCGGGCGGCATAATCCGCTGTCAGCTGTCAAACGCACGTGACAACTTCAAACGTCGATATAAAACGAGATCCCAAATATTTGCAACAAAATGTTCGTTACTAATGATTAAAAGGATAAGTTGCAATAAAGAAAAAAAAACATAAATAGCTATGATAAAAAAATAAATAAATAAATAGGATCACGACTGTAATCCCCAAGTACGGTAGACATCCTTTCAGATTTCCAGACGCTTAGATCCTTTGAAGATGTCTAGTGGAGGTAGTCAGAGGCACGTCCAAACATTATATTTGGCACATGCCCACTTTTTGCAGTAGTTGGCATTCCATACGTGACAGGATGCGATTCAGACTTTTATAATTAATATTATCTTAGTTTACACTCAAGTTATCACTCATTTTGTTAAATTTATAATCTTTGAAGATGTATAAAGGGAGAGATGTCTTAGTCAGAGGCACGTCCAAACATCACATTTGGCACATGCCTACATTTTGTATTATTTTTACCAAAGATAAAATATTACATGTATTAGTTATATGTATGTATTGTTTGATTTTACGAAAGCAACGGGTACGGTTTTTTTTATTTAATAGTATTATAATCCTGTCATATTTAGAAAGAACAATATCGCCAATGCATTTGCAACTTAATAACAAACGATATAAGTTTCAATTTCCCTTAACTTCTTTCTCTAGCAAAAACTTTTTGCAGAAGCATTTATTTGTCAAGCATTACATCACATTCCAGATGTTACGTCAAATATATTCTGAACTATTTGCCGAACTATTCAGAGCTCTATCCCTTCGCAATAAAAGTCTGGGTATTAAAAAGGGGAGTGGGTAGGGCTAAAGTGGTAAAGATTTGTGTGAACTTATGTTTTTGATGTCATAAGCCGATTGTCAATGAATTGCACATTTGAGGGAGTTTCTCGAGGTTTCTGTTTAGTTAGGGATTACTTAGGATATATCGGACTATTTTTCAACACATTCTTATATTTTAAATAGAAATACGGCTAATTACCACGTTTTTCCTTGTATTGCTGACGTTTCGAGACAATTCAGATGCTCTTCATCATGAGCATCGCCCGCATAGTATTCGCCGATCTGCCGTTGATCGCGGTCGCGGGCGATGCTCATGATGAAGAGCATCTGAATTGTCTCGAAACGTCAGCAATACAAGGAAAAACGTGGTAATTAGCCGTATTTCTATTTAAAATGATTAACAACCACGATAGTTTTAATTTACATTCTTATATGATTTTTTTGGCATAATTTTTGCTACATATCTTTGTTTGGAAATGTATTACTATTCATCCTAAAATATTATGTTTATTTTGTTATTTTAGAGTTTGTTTTTTTGCGGACTTTACACATTGCTCACTCTAGCCCCAAACTCAGCAAAGCTTGCACTGTGGTATCCAGATAACTGATAGAATACCTAATTACTTGTAACTAAGATTCTTTGATTTTTTTTAAACAATATAATTTAAAAGAATCAGTTTAGTGAAGTTTGCTACATTTCTTTGTTCGTTTAGTATTTTAAAATGGATTTCCTCTAAAACAGTTAACTAACATAAATCACACAAAAAATCTTAAAAAACGATCAAAAATTTCGTTGAAGTTCTAAATTCACAAAAGATTGAAAAAAAAACTACAAAATTCCAGTATCAGAGAATATTTTTAATTTAACCCTCCACCCTCCAGCATGCTCGGAATTTCACTTAGAGCCACCCCCGACCGATTTGTTACACTTCACCGCGTGTGCGCTTATTACAGGGTTGACAGCACGTCACAATTTGACGTACAAAAACTGACAGTTCAGCTTGATTAATATTTTCGCTCGCGGCTTATGTTACTCAGTTTTTATCTTTACCTAATATTTCGTGTATTTATAATAAAGATTTTTGTTAATAAAATACGTTTTTGAAATATCAATTATATATATATTTTTTAAAAGACGTCAGTGAGGAGAATCATGTATTAGAGTATGCTGTTTCATATAAATTTTGAAAAACGAATACCTATTTGGTTGTCAATGAAAATAAATTCATTATTAGGAGTCTAAACTTAGGCGTAGGTTTTATGTGATATATTTATTATATACTAGCGACCCGCCCCGGCTTCGCACGGGTTTAATACATATAAACCTTCCTCCTGAATCACTCTATCTATTAAAAAAAACCGCATCAAAATCCGTTGTGTAGTTTTAAAGATATAAGCAAACATACATACAGACATACAGACGCGGGAAGCGGAAAGCGACTTTGCTTTATACTATGTAGTGATTATTTTAGTTTATTGTTTGTGGAAATACAAGTTAGTTATTGGCTCATAGAGGTAGTAATTTACGAACTCTTTTTACATATTAAAAGACTATAATACGATAGGACACGCATAATTCTTCATCCTATACAGTTAGTGACCTCGAAGATAATTTGATTATTGTATTCATGACTAAAAATAACAATCAATGATTTAAATTTCATCAATGAATCTAAAAAATATTTTTTTTATTTATTAATGAATCTATGAGTTTATTGTTTTCTGAAGTAGCAACCCTAGCTCATCTCTTCGCGGCAAAACAAACAAACAAATAACGCAGCTGCATTTTAGGGTTGGCGCGTGTTGGGATTTTAATTAAAAATACCTTCTGCATTTTAGCTGCTGATAATGTGCATTCAAAATCCGTGACCTTATGATATTTACAAATTGTTTTTGGGATGAAATACTCATTCATACAATTTTCCAATACATAAAAAAATAGGATCACGACTGTAATCACAAGTACGGTTGATATCCTCGCAGATCTCCTTGATCCTTGAAGATTAATGAGTTAGAGACAGGTTTAAACTTTACATTTGACATTATATCTGTATTTCGTAGCATTCCATAAGTGACAGATTCAGATTTCTGCATCGCCGCTTAGAAGAATAATAACTGGTTTCTTCACGATGTTTTCATTCACCGTTTAGAGCACGTGTTTTGATGCGCATATAAATTTTTCGAACAGAAAAATCCATTGATGCACGCTGGGATTCGAACCCACGACTTTCAGATTGATTGAGTCGTTTCTGGCTACATTTTGAAAGATGGAACATTACTTTTGACAATTGACATCTTACAAGAGTGTGGTTCGGTTGAATATATCGGAGCACTGTCACTGTCATCGATAATGAAGAAATCGTTTTGCGGAGAGAGCCTTGTGCATTGTATAGAAATAGAAATAGAAATATAGTGCAAAAGTAATAAAAACTGACAGACCTATCAAGTAATAAGGACACATAATCCTCCACCGCCTATCTTCGGCTAAACCACCGAATCCCAGGCGAGCCATCTCATTCCCATCCTATTTCATTCCCATCTGCATCCATATTTCACGTTTCATTCGCGTCAGTGTCACAATTTTACTGCGGTGTTGCCAACATAGATAATACGTAGCGCGATTTTGACATTATTTGTTATTTTTTTTTCTACATAACAACATCATTAAAAATTAAGAAAAATAGATAAAACAATAGGAGACAATTTTTTAATTGATTTTCTACCTAAATCTGGAATGCTTACTACTGTTGTATTTGGACGTGTATCTGTCTATCCTTTTTAGAAAACTTAAAAGATCTGAGCGCTTGAAGATCTAAAAGGACGTATACCTTACTTGGAAATTACAAAAAAAAAATAGGATCACGACTGTAATCCCCAAGTACGGTAGACATCCTCTCAGATCTCCAGGTGCTTAGGTCCTTTGAAGATGTCTAGTAGTCAGAGACACGTTTAAACATTACATTAGGCACATGCCCGCATTTTGCATAACATGACGTATGTTAATGTTTTGAAATGACTAGAATGTTCTGTCAGAATAATAATAAACCTCAACTTTTTCTTGAGTAATAATTGTATTGTAACTATATTTTATACTAAACTAGCCGACACGTGACAGACGTTGTCCTGTCAAATTTCAATAATTGATTGACAGCAAAATCCCTATATGCAAAATGATCCGCCATTTATTGAATTTATTTGTTACAAAAAATGTGATAATTGAAGAACCGCTCTACCGATTTTGTGCAAACTTCACATAAACCATCTACTAAATAGTCCGAACAAAGCTTAAACATTTGGCTTGGACAGGTGAGCCCGTTCTTGAGTTATAAATTACAACGAAAAGTGGCATTGATTTTTATATAAATAGATTGTTTGATACAAGAATGAAGTTAAAGTTGGCAACACTAGACGTAGTCAGTATCTCTCCATTTTTCCAAGCATTAACTACAATTGATAGAGTGTAGGATTAAGGGATTTTCTTGTGGAATTGAATGTTTTTTATCTGTTTGGGGTGTGGAGATGAATTGTTTGGCTTTTTACTTAGAAGTATCTAGCAGTGCGCCTTTTCTTCGCATGGGTGTGCTAATGAATTGAGTCTGCCCCGCGACCATGGTTATTGTAACATAGCCGAAACGTCGGGAAAGTAAATTAAAGGTAATTACGTGATAAAGACCCGTGTCAAAATCTATAGTTATGTCTACTAATCACGATAGTTTGAAAAATAATATGCGCTAATGAAGATTATAGACATTTTTTTTATACCTAGGGTTACATTATTGCAATTTTCGTGGAGATCTCTAATTATTTGATAATAAATATAGCCTATGTTACTCGCTCGCTGATAATGTAGTTTCATGTATGATAGAATTTTCAAATAATCGTGGGAATCTGTATTTTTTTTAAATTAATGTATAGCCTGTATACTTGCTGTTAATGTAACTCTTGATATGTAATAGATTTTTCAAAATTGGTTTAGTAGTTTTTTAGTTTATCCGGTACAAACAAAATACATTTTTTAACTCTCTTTAAGTATTGTAGACAAATTAATTTTCCATAATTAAAGTTTGATAAAAATCACAAGCCTAAATTTTATAAAAAATTAATTTAAAAAACAGGTAAAATATAATTGTATCCAAAATTGCCGGACCTACCCTCACAAATAAGGAAAGCTCAAAATCTCGAGTCATTACTACAATATCCCGAATAGCAGCTCAAATGGATCAACTTGTCTCGTCTGAGGGTATTTATGACCACCCGCGGCAATTGAGGGTTACCTCACTTTTAACCGACTTCAGAAACAGAGGTGGTCATCAATTACTAGATTTATATGTAAGTCCTAATTCACAGCCGTATTGGCCGAGTACCTCGACTTTCAATCTGAAGGTCGTGGGTTCGAATCCCAGCGTGCATAAATGGATTTTTCTGATCGAAAAAATTATATGCGCATCAAAAACACGTGCTCAAAACGGTGAAGGAAAACATCGTGAGGAAACCAGTTAGTATTTCTATAAGCGGCGATGGGCTTGCAATTTGTCACGTATGGAATATTAACTACTGCAAAATGTGTGCATGTGCCAAATATAATGTTTGGACGTGCCTCTGACTACCCCCACTAGACATCTTCAAAGGATCTAAGCGTCTGGAGATCTGAGAGGATGTCTACCGTACTTGGGGATTACAGTCGTGATTCTATTTTTTTTTTTCCTAATTCACATAATTATGATATAACGTCGCAAAAAAATGAGTATTTATTTTATCTATATATATAAAAATCAATTGCTGTTCGTTAGTCTCGCTAAAACTCAAGAACGGCTGAACGGATTTATCTTATCTTGGTCTTGAAATGTTCGTGGAGGTCTAGGGAAGGTTTAAAAGGTGAGAAAAATTTGAATAATTGCCGGGAAACCCCTAAAAACAGCCCTTTTCTTTTTATAAACGTTTTCTAAATAAAATTTAGAGTCAATTTGAACTTTATTGGAGAACGGGAACGGGAACTTAACACAGCATTTGTTAATTCTAAAGCGATACGAAGTTCTCCTTGTCAGTTATAAAAATCTTGTTGAATCAAAGCTTTCAATAAAAAAGTTTGAGTCACTGATACTTTCGTGGACACGATCAGCTGTCTCTCTCTAACGCATACTAAAGGTACTGGACCGTGACCCCCAGCGGTGGGATTAGCGGAAGTGGGATTCGGTGTTTTAGCTAATTGATAGCTTCTAACGTTGGGGTTTAAAATTCTAAGCGATATTGAATAATTACGCTTTAAAAAAAATAAACGATTTTAGACCAATCGAAAAGTTAAGAGATATTAGTTTTTTTATCATCATTGCCTCACAGCTCAGTTGGTAGTAACTCTGCCTTCTACGCTGTAGGTTGTGGGTTCGATCCCCCAGGGCAAATATTTGTGTGATAAACATAGATGTTTGTTCTGTGTCTGGGTGTTAATTATGTAGTATAAGTATGTATTTACAAAAAAATATATATAAGTATTCTATCAGTTATCTCAAATTCAAATTCAAATTCAAATTTATTTATTTGGAACAAAATAACATTCGTATACAAAAAACAAGTGAAAAACGATGACAACTGCAATCTGGTTCTCTATCTGGTTCCCATAGTACTAGCTTTGCTTAGTTTGGGGTTAGATAGCGCTGTGTGTAATCTGTCAGTATTTATTTTATTTAAAGTGTTATGAAGAAACTATTAGTCCTACAATAAATATAATTAAAATGGGACCAACTTTGAACTATTCTCTACACAATACAAAAAAAAAACATCCAAATCACCAAGTAAAATTATATGTAAAAAAAACGGGCCAAGTGCGTGTCGGACCACGCGCAATGACGGGTTTCGTAGTTTACACAGCTAATAACTTTACAATAAGTAATGCTATCAAAAACATAACTTGTAAAAAAAGCCAAGTCTCGCAACGCAACTCAGTTCTTCTACCGTAAAAAGTTGTGAGATCCATGTAATACCAAGTCGGTTAATTTAATCAGTCCCTACTTTAAGGGTCCTTCTGACTTATGTTATTACGTAATTAGCTAACCTTTACGTAATAACTTGAAACGTTAACCTTTACGTAATAACATTTATACACAAACCACTAATTGTATTCAAAATTTGAAGCTTCTATGTCTGCTAGAAGTGCCTTAAACTTTTGATGATCGGTCAGTCAGTGAGTGAGTGAGTGAGTGAGTGAGTGAGTGACAAAATAGGAAACTTTGACTAGTTATAATTCTTAAACTACTGGTTCAAATTGAATGAAATTTGAAATATACCGTGTTTATATAGTGACTGCTTGGTTACTGAAAATTCAGGCTTCTAGTTTTATCCACAACGAAGTTATAGGGGGTCGAAAATGGCCTGAACTGCTTCGAGAAAAGGATGGTACAGCCGTGCCGCTTTTTGCTAGACTTGGCGGGGGCACTGCCGTGCCCCCAGATTTTCAATGGTATTTGTTCTACATTTTTATTATTACTTCTCCAAGTCTATTTTATAAGTTGGTCGACTATTACTTATATTAATCGAAAACTTGTAATGCTTACTTAGCTGTGATAGTTTTTCTTTTATGTTCGTTATAATATGTACTACTACCGTGAATTTTTTCACGGCTCCAAACCCAATAGTTTAGATTTTAGGGGGGGGACCCTCAACTCTAACAAAATTTGGAGCTTTAAAGCTTAATCATCACTACATAGTATAAAGCAAAGTCGCTTTCCGCTTCCCGCGTCTGTATGTATGTATGTATGTTTGCTTATATCTTTAAAACTACACAACGGATTTTGATGCGGTTTTTTTTAATAGATAGAGTGATTCAGGAGGAATAATAACATGCTACCCGTGCGAAGCCGGGTAGGGTCGCTAGTATTTCACAAACGGATCCCTTAATCGAAAAGTTGTTCTCACAAACCCGCAATACTTAGAGTGATTCAGGAGGAAGGTTTATATGTATAATAACATGCTACCCGTGCGAAGCCGGGTAGGGTCGCTAGTATTTCACAAACGGATCCCTTAATCGAAAAGTTGTTTTCACAAACCCGCAATACTTAGAGTGATTCAGGAGGAAGGTTTATATGTATAATAACATGCTACCCGTGCGAAGCCGGGTAGGGTCGCTAGTATTTCACAAACGGATCCCTTAATCGAAAAGTTGTTTTCACAAACCCGCAATACTTTTTAAAGACCTATCTAACGATACCCACCATGGGGTACGCGAGAAAAAAAATAACATCCCCACTTTTAATTGTTAAATATGATTTTATTGCAGCCTCTTTGTTGTATATGTATATTCATGCCAAATTACAGCTTTCCAGCACTAATAGTCTCTGAGCTAAGCTGCGGACAGACGGACGGATATGGCGAAACCCTAAAAAGCGACAAAAATTTAGTCGAATTAGGAACCTATTTTTCATCGTTTGAAAACTACTATATCATCAAATGATTTTGATGCAAAAAACACTAACATAAAGTCTTCTTGCATATTAAGGGGCTCCCAGTCGCTGATTGCTCTTTTTCGAAACGAAAAAAGAAATACTTCTGAACAAGCCACATCTCCTATTTTTATAAGTATATTACTTCAGGTTCCTACCTAGATTTCTATTAAGCTGAAAACATAATAGCAGAAACTTTTCACGATAAAAATATTATTTCAAAATGATACGTTTTAGAATTTATGATCGAAATATTTTATATACCTACTATTAAAATCAACTTGTGATTTATTGTTAAAGATAGGTAATATGTAGATCTAGATTTCTATTAGAATAGATTTTTGATTAGAATAGATACATAATTTATATCATTAATTTATTCGAAAAGCTAAGGCGGACCACGCGCCGACGTGTGTTTGTCGTTATTGCAGCGGTCGGTAGGATTATTTATCGAAGTGATTAAAGATGGGTACATCTTTATTCACATATAATATACATTATAAAATAGCAGATGTGGCTTGTTCACAAGTATTTCTTTTTTCGTTTCGAACAAAAACAATCGTCGACTGGGTGCGCCTTAATGTTTTCCAACACCAACCCCTAAATCAAGAAGATACAGATCATACGCGCGCTTCATATCAGCCACATCCGGTGGGCGACACTTCCGCCGGAAATGACGCGAGTTTGGGGGTAGATACGATTAGTATCTATGTAGTATCAATTTACAAACTTGTAGTATAATAAATAAATAAAAATAAGCTTCCAACCCATAAAATCTCAAGGTGGACGTGCCCTCTGACTACCCCCTTTAGACATGTCCAAGGACCCGATCGACTGGAGATCTGAGAGGATGTCTACCTTTACTTTTTTTCCTTTTAAGGGTTCCGTACCCAAAGGGTAAAAATGGGACTCTATTATTGACTCCGCTGTCCGTCTGTCTGTCACGAGGCTGTAACTCATGAACCGTGATAGCTAGATAAATAAAATTTCACAGATGATGTATTTCTGTTGCCGCTATAACAACAAATACTAAAAACAGAATAAAATAATCATTTAAGTGGGACTCCAATACAACAAACGTGATTTTTTCCCGTTTTTTACAGATAAAAGTACGGAACCCCTCGTGCGCGGATCCGACTCGCACTTGGCCGGTTTTTTATCGTATTTTTTTTATGAGTAAGCCTGTAAAACATATAACTATCAATCTTATGTCAAAATCAATCCCAGAAAATCAGTGACTTTTGACTTTGACAAATTTGCAAGTCACAATACTAATTAATCAGCTGGCTTTGTTTGCAATGATTAATTAATCTGTAGAGTGCCATTTCCAACAACATTCTAACACTTCACAGCTTTGCATGACATTTTAAAAGCTTATATAAAGCATTAATTCAAATTCAAATTCAAAAATAATTTATTTCAATAAAATCACAAGGATAACTTTGAAACGTCTTAGGAACTAGGTGAAGCTACGCCGATTACACGCGACCTAGAAGAATCAGGCAACAAACACGGCTTGGGGTCTACCTTTTTTTTAAATGATCCTTTCCTTAAAGCTATTATTATATTAGCTGCTCGCCCCGGCTTCGCACGGGTGGTACCTGGATAAAAAGTCTACCGATTTTGTGCAAACTTCACATAAACCATCTACTAAATAGTCCGAACAAAGCCTAAACATTTGGTTTGGATAGGTGAGTTCTTGAGTTATAAAATTACAACGAAAAGTGGCATTGATTTTTATATATAAGATTACCATTCCTTTCCCAAACTATACAAGGATTAGCTGGTAGAAAATGCTAACCAGCATTAAGTTTGTCTGTCGTGTTTTTGTCAGAAGATACAAAAAAATAGGATCACGACTGTAATCCCCAAGCGCGATAGACATCCTCTCAGATCTCCAGGCGCTTTGATCATTGTAGATATCTAGAGGGGGTATATAGAGGCACGTCCAAACATTACACACATACCTACCCACATTTAGCATTAGTGAGCATTTCATAAGTGACAGATTGCAAACCTATCGCCGCTTGTAAAAATGCTAACGGGTTTCCTCACGGTGCCTTTCTACACCGTTTTAAGCACGTACATTTTTGATGTAATGAAATTAAATAGGATCACGACTGTAATCCCCAAGTACGGTAGACATCCTCTCAGATCTCCAGGCACTCAGAACCCTGAAGATGTCTAAAAATTTTTGATTCCCGGCCGGGATTCGAACATTCTTCTCCATTTCCCACTTAATCAATCGGCACAACATGTTAACAAACATGTTACCGCCTGCCTGACGTCAACCCTCTTTAAGAACGAAAAAACTAAAGAGAACGAAAAAAGCCGGCCAAGTGCGAGTCGGACTCGCACACGAAGGGTTCCGTACAATAATCTATAAAAAACGGCAAAAAATCACGTTTGTTTTATGGGGGAGCCCCACTTAAATATTTATTTTATTCCGTTTTTAGTATTTGTTGTTATAACGCCCACAGAAATACATCATCTGTGAAAATTTCAACTATCTAGCTATCACCGTTCATGAGATACAGCCCTGTGACAGACAGACGGACAGCGAAGTCTTAGTAATAGGGTCCCGTTTATACCCTTTGGGTACGGAACCCTAAAAACGAAAACTGCCGGGCTTCGAACCCACAGTCGAAGTGACGTTATATTATGTAACAGGTACTTACAGTCATAGTAGAGGTTGCCGACTCCAGATGTCAGCTTCGGAGTACCTTGTCCTGAGATGGACGCCATTCTTTCGCCCTGGGACAGACAGACATAATCATTAAATTACTAATTAATTGAGTCTAAGAACATGGTACTCAAAGAACATGGTTCACTTAAAATAAGCTTAAGAATTAGGATTATAACTAAATATAAGCTATTAAAGTAAATACTTTTTAGAGATCTTGAAAAAAAATGTTATCAGTTTAGTCTTAATACAAACATTCTCTTTATGGGAATTTTGTATAAAGAGAAATGTCATCACTACATAGTTTGCTTTCCGCTTCCCGCGTCTGTATGTCTGTATGTATGTTTGCTTATATCTTTAAAACTACACAACGGATTTTGATGCGGTTTTTTTTAATAGATAGAGTAATTCAGGAGGAAGGTTTATATGTATAATAACATGCTACCCGTGTGAAGCCGGGGCGGGTCGCTAGTTAAAATATAAAATAGAATAGTACCTATTACATAATGTCAAAACAATATTAGAAAAATTTGATCTTTACGTGTTTAAAATTATTTGTCAATCAATAGGTAATTTAAATATTTTGATAAAAGTGTAATAAAAAATAATAGTTATTTTGAGCCAACACTGAAATACAATTTCGAAATTACCTATTAAAAAAAATATTTATTATCGTTAAATTTAGTTTAATTTTAATTGAATTTTTGTGTTTTTTGTGTTTTTTTTTTTGTACAAAATAATAAATTGTGTTTTAGAATACTTTGAAATCTTAGAATCTATTCTTACAAATCAAATTAAAAAGATTTTTTATTTATTGTCTCAAAATATTGTATAAATTAATGTTTTTTATACTTTTAAACCTACACTGAAACACAATCTCAAAATCCCAATCTTCAAATTTAAAATTGTAATTCAAATTACAGAAATATATAATTCACTAATATCACAGAATCGTCATAAAATTTAGTTGTGTTTAATTTAATTTAATGTTTGGATTCAATATCAATATATAAGAAAAGCTGTGTTACTGTCTGACTGATTAATTAAAACAATTCGTAGTATTCAGTTTAAACAGAAATTCCCGATATTCTATCTACATTCTATTGTTTCCATAGTCCTCAACTTTGCTTAGTTTAGGGCTGGATGGCATTGTTAAAATGTCCACCAATATTTTTTAAATTATTATTATTAATTTATTAATTGAAGTTTGCAAAGGAGTTGATGATAAGTTAAAGTAGTCATAGACTATTAATTGACCTAGATTGAGAAATCTATTCATCATCCTTTGTCTCTGTTCATCTGCTCAGATTGGGGTCAACCCCTCCCGTTTCTGCAGTCTACTACGCATGCGCGAGTCAATCGATCGCCCATTGAGTATGGTCAGCGGTAAGTCTAGATTCTAGACTCCAGGTAACCGATTTAAGACCATTATAATAGCATTGCTCGGTATTTCATTGCCTGAAAACACGGATAAAACGACGTTTTCCAAAAATGAAACCTAGCTAGATCGCTTTATCGCCCCCAAAACCCTCTGCATACTAAATTTTACGAAAATCGTTGTAGCCGTTTCCGAGATTCAGATTATATTACAAGAATTGCTCGTTTAAAGGTATTAGATTCAGTTCTAACTTTCCCTAAATATAGTTATAGAGATTTGGTTTGAGTTACAAGTAGTATGTTACTACAAAAAAAAATTGTCTTTGATGTAGTAAGACAAAGGTAAAATCAAATTACACATTGATTGAAACTAAACTACAGAGATATGCAGTCAGAAAAAGGTTGTAAAGGAATTAAATTACATTTAGGGATTTAAATTCATAAAGCTATTATAAAAGCATAAAAGCAAAACTCTAGATGAGATGAGACACCTCTAGAATGTTCTGAACAAAGATATTACGTAATCAAGATGGCTGCCAAAAAATACAAAATGGCCGCGTGAAAATGAACTAACCAAT
Source organism: Hydriomena furcata (assembly GCA_912999785.1). Taxonomy (NCBI): domain Eukaryota; kingdom Metazoa; phylum Arthropoda; class Insecta; order Lepidoptera; family Geometridae; genus Hydriomena; species Hydriomena furcata. The sequence goes on from OU538845.1 coordinate 6,733,539, forward strand.
TGTATATGCTCGGCAAATTGTTTGCAGTACGAAAAAAAACCGTCCAGGGTCAGCTTAGACATCTATACTCTAAATTTCTGTGAACAGAAAGAGAAAATATGTTAATGGCGCTGACTGTGCTCTGTCAGCAACTGACATGTCAGCGTAGAATGAATATTCAAGCGAGAGATTGTCAGTCAAAAAATGTACTGAGATTTTTGATCAAAGAAGATTTTAAAGAAACTAATGATTATGAATGACACCTACATAAATCTAGATTATAACATACTAACCTTAATATAATTTGTAGCCAGGAAACAAAGGATAAAACACTACTTGTAAGATATATTTTTCGTTGAGAAACAGATCAGGATATGTCTCAACGGGTCTGATATACAGTTATAAATGAAGAGGGTGTGACTGCGTTGCTTTGAAATTTTATATATGTTTTTCATATATGAAATTTGGAAGATTCAGGATTTGATGCTGGTGCTAGCCAGCAGGGGTGAACGCAGACTGAAAGCTGCAGGCCAGGCTTTCAGGGGATGTGGTTCGCGGCTGCGCAGATTGAAAGGTTAAAGGTAAGGGGGTGGGTGGGTCAGAATCAGGCCATCCCTCCTTCTTGGCCATTGATTTTCTGGGAGGCTGCGAAATAGAGCGAGGTTACGGGCTTCAGTCCTTGAGTTAATGAAGATTTTATTGCGCATATAAATCAAAATATCTCATTACTAGTTCGTAAAAGTTAAGTAGTATTCCACGCCAGCCTTTTATTTTGTTAACTTTGAGGTTGGCGGGCAGAAAATCTTTTTAGCATTAATCCTACCTTTTTGCAACTTATGTATATATTTTGTGCAATAAAATATTAAATAGTATTAAATAAAACTAATAATGTTGTGATTGCATGTAATTGGCTTTTGTAACAAAACACATAACTATAAACATGTATAGAACGAGTGTTGGCAGTCTCTTTTAATAAATAAATAAATATTGGTGGACATTTCACACATGGCCATCAAGCCAAATTAAGCAAAGCTTGTACTAATATAGGTATTTTTTGTGTTAATACGTACTTATGGTACATTATAACACCCAGACACAGAACAAACATCCATGTTCATCACACAAATATTTGTCCTTGGTGATAATCGAACCCACAACCTGCAGGGCAGAAGGCAGAATCACTACCAACTGAGCTGTGAGGCCAGTCAACTATTCGGTTACATTATTGCAATTTTCGAGAGAATATCTTTTTTTTTTTAAATAACATAACTAACTATTGAGAAATGTTTTTTTTTTATGTTTTATCCATTACTAACAAGACATTTTTTTTCTCTTTTTAATCATTATCATCTTCCTGCCCTTATCTCATTTAAGTGGGATCAACACAACATGTGTACTTATTCCATTTCCCTCATCACTCTTTTCTTTCACACAGTCCATCCATCCACAGGCCTATCTCTACGTCTACATCCATCAACATTCATTCATAACATTCTTTTCGTAACATGACTTTCTTCCCTCCATAACATGCTCATACCACGTTAACCTATTGCTCCTCATCTTTTCCGCCACAGGCGCCACTTTTAAACCTCTTTGTAACATTTGTGTTAATTAATTTGTGTTCGTAGCACTTCGTAGATCCTCTACGCCGTAGTCGTCGTATAACGTAGAGATAAAAATAAAATAATATCGTTATTTTCATCTGTCCATGTTTCTGTCCATTTAGTTAGTTGTATTTTAGTAATAAAATAATTTGATATTTTATTTTTCACAAGCAGACGTTGTCCTGTCCAATTTTCAATAATCGCATAGAGTAACGCGCGTTGCTATGTCGACTGATGTCAGATTTGTTGTACACCAGCGCCATCTATACCAAAATCATCCTTTTTTTGGATTATAAATTCCCTCTTAATTAATTCTGATGTTTTATCTACATACTACAGCAAATTTCATCTTAACCCGTTTTATCGTTTATTTTTGATTAGAGAACAATACATAGCAGCCTTATCACAAACTTTCGCATTTATAATATTATTAGGATAGGATATATTTCTATAATTAAGCATCTTTAATCCAGTAGTAGGCTATTTTATTTAAATTCGGTCAATTCCTAGATTATTTTTACAATTCAACAATCTGCAATAGGTACATTTGGGTATATAATTATACTAGCCGACCCGTGACAGACGTTGTCCTGTCAAATTTCAATAATCGAATAGAAAAGACTGAATGTTTTTAGTCTGTGATGTCAGATTTGTTGCACATCAGCGCCATCTATACACAAATCATCCCTTTTGCGTTTTTATATCGTTTTGGGGATGTTTTTCATATTTTAAAGTAGTCTATGTTTTATTCGGGCATTATACCGACATCAACAGCAAATTTCAACTTAATCCGTTTTGTCGTTTAGGCCTGATTGAGGAACAAACATACATACAAACTCATAAACTTTCGCATTTATAATATTATTAGGACAATTAATCTTTTATATAAAGACGCAAAACCATTGTTGTAAATCCACCAACAGAACAAAAACAAGAATTAAATTGAATTATCTGTACCTAAGCTTACACAATAAGGTCACAGGTGTGGAATTCTATAAAGATTGGATTGGATTGGATCATTAAAAAAAAGGTAGACCCCAAGCCGTGTTTGTTGCCTGATTCTTCTAGGCTTGGTTGCGTGGAATCGGCGTAGCTTCACCTAGTTCCTAAGACGTTTCAAAGTGACCCTTGTGATTTTATTGAAATAAATGAGTTTTGAATTTGAATTTGAATTTGAATAAGCCTGCAAACCACCCACACACAATGTCACCTGCGTGGGTTTGTAAAGGCTAAATCCACCTACGCTTGAACCTTTATGGCAGAGACACACTTACGTGTATGTCGTGGCGCGACACGCCACTAGCTAATCGCTTTCATACATTTAGTATGGTTAGAGACATATTTGGGTGTCGTGTCGTGTCGCAAACGCTGTCTTGCGATTGGCTAGTGGCGCGACACGCCGCGCCACGACACGTAAGTGTGCCGGCGCCATTACACAAGCGGGTTCAAGCGTGGGAGGTGCAAAAGGTTGTAAACTGTAACCTTTTGTTAACCAACGCAGATGGAGGTAAATATATTATTTTTCAAACTACATATTAGACATGACTATAGATTTTAACACGGGTGTTTATCACGTAATTACCTTTAATTTATTTTCAGGCTCAGTCTGCCCGCGACCATGGCTATTGTAACATAGCCGAAACGTCGGGAAAATAAATTAAAAGTAATTACGTGATAAACACCCGTGTTAAAATCTATAGTTATGTGTATATTACATATATTTTGTTGATTTTTAAATAAATAAATATAAATGTTGGCGGACATTTCACACAGCGCCATCTAGCCCCAAACTAAGCAAAGTATGGGAACCAGATAACTGACTTTTTTTGTTGTAAATACATACTTATTAACACTCAGACACAGAACAAACATCTATGTTTATCCCGGGTGGGGATCGAACCCACAACCTACAGCGCAGAAGGCAGAGTTACTACCAACTGAGCTGTGAGATGTATGACCGCGCATATCTTTCTACCTGGTTTCTATCGATTTCGATGATTTTTAGGGTTCCGTACCCAAAGGGTAAAAACGGGACCCTATTACTAAGACTAATTACGCTGTCCGTCTGTCCGTCTGTCCGTCTGTCCGTCTGTCCGTCTGTCCGTCTGTCCGTCTGTCCGTCTGTCCGTCTGTCCGTCTGTCCGTCTGTCCGTCACGGGGCTGTACCTATCTCATGAACCGTGATAGCTAGACAGTTGAAATTTTCACAGATTATGTATTTCTGTTGTCGCTATAACTATATATATTTTTGCCGTCTTTCATAGATAATGGTACCGAATCCTTCGTGCGCAAGTCCGACTCGCACTTGGCTTGTTTTTTATTGTGTAGAGATAGTCCTAAGGTCCCATTTAAATTACATTAATGTAGGATTTATTAGTTCCTTCATCACTACATAGTATAAAGCAAAGTCGCTTTCCGCTTCCCGCGTATGTATGTATGTTTGCTTATATCTTTAAAACTACACAACGGATTTTGATGCGGTTTTTTTAATAGATATAGTGATTCAGGAGGAAGTTTCATATGTATTAAACCCGTGCGAAGCCGGGGCGGGTCGCTAGTAAATCTTAAAAGACAAATATCGTCTCTTGATTTATTGAAATTTTGTTGCTAACTCAGTTGGTAGTAACTCTGCCTTCTGCGCTGTAGGTTGTGGGTTCGATCCTCACCCAGGACAAATATTTGTGTGATGAACATAAATGTTTGTTCTGTGTCTGGGTTTTATAATCTTATCTTAATAATATTATAAATGTGAAAGTTTGTGAGTTTGTATGTATGTTTTTTCCTCAATCAGGCCTTAACGACAATACGGATTAAGTTTAAATTTGCTGTAGATGTAGATATAATGCCAGAATAAAACATAGACTACTTCAAAATGTGAACAACATCCCCAAAATGATAAAAAAAACGCAAAAGGGATGATTTCTGTATAGATGGCGCTGCTGTGCAACAAATCTCACATCACAGACTAAAAACATTCAGTCTTTTCTATTGGATAATTGAAATTTGACAGGACAACGTCTGAAAAATTCACCAATATTTTTTATTTCCCTCAGGTATGTTCTACCATCAATTATTTCTTATTTTCTTAAGGGGCTCTCAGTCGAAGATTGCTCTTTTTCGAAACGAAAAAAGAAATACTTCTGAACAAGCCACATCTCTTATTTTTATAAGTATACTAGCTGACCCGTGCCCGCTTCGCTGTGCGTAAGACATTTCTAATACCATCGTGGACTTTTTTGTAGACGTTTTTAAGGTGTACAATACTGTAGTACATTATTTTGATATATCTCGTGGGGTTCAGCCAGCATTTGCAATGTAAGCGCAAAAAAATGTGTTTATTTACGACATCACATTAGAAACCTCTAAAATTATCAGTGTTTCTCTACTATATTATGCATGTATTATACATATAAACCTTCCTCCTGAATTACTCTATCTATTAAAAAAAACCGCATCAAAATCCGTTGTGTAGTTTTAAAGATATAAGCAAACATACATATTACGAGGGAAGCGGAAAGCGACTTTGCTTTATACTATGTAGTGATTTACTTCAGGTTCCTACCTAGATTTCTATTAAGCTGAAAACATAATAGAAGAAACTTTTCATGATAAAGATATTATTTCAAAATGATACGTTTTAGAATTTATGATCGAAATATTAAAATCATATACCAAATCAATAACCTACTATTAAAATCAACTTGTGATTTATTGTTAAAGATAGGTAATATGTAGATCTAGATTTCTATTAGGATAGATTTTTGATAAGTAATTATACATAATTTATATCATTAATTTATTCGAAAAGCTAAGGCGGACCACGCTCCGACGTGTGTTTGTCGTCATTGCAGCGGTCGGTAGGATTATTTATCGAAGTGATTAAAGATGGGTACATCTTTATTCACATATACTATACATTATAAAATAGGAGATGTGGCTTGTTCAGAAGTATTTCTTTTTTCGTTTCGAACAAAAATAATCGTCGACTGGGAGCGCCATAACATCGGGAAAGTAAATTAAAAGTAATCACGTGATAACGACCCGTGTCAAAATCTATAGTTATATTTCTTATTTCAACCTTACTCCATAACTACCAGAGAGTGACAAACAAAGAACCAGTGCCAACAAATAATTCCATGCCATTATCATCTCAAATCAACCCTAACATCTAGAGCGAACATAAATTGTAATCCCCAGCCATCATGAACAGACAACGCCGAACTTACCCCCTACCCCCTAGGGGGTGGTCACCTTATGGGGGCGTATGACGTCAACCACGCCCTGGTTGGGAGGGTAGGTGGGGCTTTCAAAGTTGAGGTAGTGAAGTAATTCGCATGCAATTTTTGAAGTATTGAGAATATTACTCGATAGATATTGAAATTCGTAAATGCTTTGATATGGAATGGTACCTGGATACAAAGCTATAGCTTATATGCTATTCCGGGGCATAAGCTATGTAATGTGTAAGTTTCATCCAAATCTGTTTGGTCGTTTGGGCGCGATCGAGCCACAAACATCAACATAGAAACATTCTAACAAACTTTCAAATTCTATAAATGTTTCTAAGAATGTATTAGAAGGATGTCCAAATTTATTACGCACAGAAAAAAGCACTTACAGTTTTTCCAAACTTTCTAATGTTCCAAATTCAAATTCAAAAATCATTTATTTCAATAAAATCACAAGGATCACTTTGAAATGTCTTAGGAGCTAGGTGAAGCTACGCCGATTCCACGCGACCATTGTCTAGAAGAATCAGGCAACAAACAAAGCTTGAGGTCTATCATTTTTTCAATGATCCTTTCCTTAATGCTATGTAGATCTCCAGTTGGCCGTGTTGGCCGAGTGGGAGGTACTCTGACTATCAATCTGAAGGTCGTGGGTTCGAATCCCGGCGTGCATCAATGGATTTTTTTGTTCGAAAAATTTATATGCGCATCAAAACCACGTGCTTAAAACGGTGAAGGAAAACATCGTGAAAAAACCAGTTAGTATACTTATAAGCGGCGATGGGCTTGCAACCTGTCACGTATGGAATGCTAACTACTGCAAAATGTGGGCACGTGCCAAATATAATGTTTGGACGTGCCTCTGACTACCCCCACTAGATATCTTCAAAGGATCTAAGCGTCTGGAGATCTGAGGGGATGTCTACCTTACTTGGGGATTACAGTCGTGATCCTATTTATTTATTTATTATAGATCTCCAGTATGGTGCCAATCGAACAAGGTGATACTAACGTTTGGTACTAACGTTTTTATTACGCCTAACCGATGGTTATAACTATCTGTTTTTTGGTGAACATTGGTCCTCAATAACCTCATGAAAACAAACTATATAAACAAGATAAGAATTATAGGAAAAATCCATTTTACTGAAAGCTTTTATGCGAGCTTTAGATAAGGATTATTGTGGAGTGAATAACTATAGAGTAATGTCAGAATAGAGTTTTTTTTTTTTTTTTTTTTTATTGTTAGTGTACATTAATAGACATAGACATAGACATAGACATAGACATAGACATAGACATAGACATAGACATAGACATAGACATAGACATAGACATAGACATAGACATAGACATAGACATAGACATAGACATAGACATAGACATAGACATAGACATAGACATAGACATAGACATAGACATAGACATAGACATAGACATAGACATAGACATAGACATAGACATAGACATAGACATAGACATAGACATAGACATAGACATAGACATAGACATAGACATAGACATAGACATAGACATAGACATAGACATAGACATAGACATAGACATAGACATAGACATAGACATAGACATAGACATAGACATAGACATAGACATAGACATAGACATAGACATAGACATAGACATAGACATAGACATAGACATAGACATAGACATAGACATAGACATAGACATAGACATAGACATAGACATAGACATAGACATAGACATAGACATAGACATAGACATAGACATAGACATAGACATAGACATAGACATAGACATAGACATAGACATAGACATAGACATAGACATAGACATAGACATAGACATAGACATAGACATAGACATAGACATAGACATAGACATAGACATAGACATAGACATAGACATAGACATAGACATAGACATAGACATAGACATAGACATAGACATAGACATAGACATAGACATAGACATAGACATAGACAATTAATTAAAAAAAAAGGTATTTTGTTATGAGTAATAATGTATAATCGAAAAGTCAAGAGACAATATTTTTTAAGCTTTTTATAGGTACTTACTAAAAACCGGCCAAATGCGAGTCGGATTCAAGGGATCCGTACCATTATCTATAAAAAACGGTAAATAATCACGTTTGTTGTTTGGGAGCCTCACTTAAATGTTTATTTTATTCTGTTCGGCAACAGAAGTACATAATCTGTGAAAATTTCAACTGTCTAGCTATCACGGTTCATGAGATACAGCCCTGTGACAGACAGACGGACAGACGGACAGCGAAATCTTAGTAATAGGGTCCCGATTTTACCCTTTGAGTACGGAACCCTAAAAACTAAAACTAGTATTACAAAAATAAGATAAAACTCATTACTGAAAAACAAGAGGAGATATAAATCATAGGCAATTCTGTTGTTACCACAAATTGGGCTAAAATTTAATTAAAAAAATCAGTTCACCTTATTTTGTTTAAATTAAAGTTTAAAATAAATTAGCGTAGTTTTTGAACTGTCACTCTTCTACTCTACTGCAAAATGTGGGCATGTGCCAAATATAATGTTTGGACGTGCCTCTGACTACCCCCACTAGACATCTTCAAAGGATCTAAGCGTCTGGAGATCTGAGAGGATGTCTACCGTACTTGGGGATTACAGTCGTGATCCTATTTATTTTATTTTTATTTGAATATTCTCTACTCTACAAATAATGAATCATGTAAAACAGAAGCAAGTGACAGGCTTCTGATTATGCAATACTAGCTTTTGCAAGCGGCTTTGCTCATAGTAGCTGGATAACAAAATATCCTATATGCTATTAAGACGAGTAATAAATGTTTTTGATAAATGCAGAATCGTTTTTTTTTTCAATAACCGCAAAACATACAGTTTTGTTTTTTGTGACAAAGATAATTTAAGGATATAATCTAGATAAATTATAGACAGAAACACGATTGGTGAAACTTTCTCGATAGATTTATTTTCCAAAATTGGCTCTTCAAAAACACTAGTTTCGTTTTTAATCAAAAATATGAATAGCTAAACAGTTCATTTTTATATAATTCGTTAGATAATCATAATAGCTAAGTAAATTACAGACAGTTTCTTTTTAAGTTTGATGGTTTTCAAGATAATGCAGTTTTATCACTTTTTCCGTCTTATCCGGGTAGACTCAGCCCATACAAAAAGTCAAAAATTTCACCTATCATCACCTTAAGTCAAAGTCAAAAGGTATTTATTACAATAAAATCACAAGGATCACTTTGAAACGTAGGTAGCTAGATGAAGCTACGCCGATTCCTCGTGACCATTGTCTAGAAGAATCAGGCAACAAACACGGCTTGGGGTCTACCTTTTTTTTAATGATCCTTTCCTTAATGCTATGTAGAGCTCCAGTGTGATGCCAATCGAATGAGGTGAAGCTGAAGCTCTTTAGTTATTTTTTTATTGTTGTATGTACTTGAGTAGTACTTTTAATTATTAATCTTGTTTGAGCATTCACCTTGTTCGATTGGCACCACACTGGAGCTCTACATAGCATTAAGGAAAGGATCATTGAAGAAAATGATAGACCCCAAGCCGTGTTTGTTGCCTCATTCTTTTAGGCTTGGTCGCGAACAGGCGTAGCTTCACCTACCTCCTAACACGTTTCAAAGTGATCCTTGTGATTTATTGAAATAAACACCTTTTGAGTTTGAGTTTTGCTTTACCCTATTTGCAATTCTAGGGCATAAGATATGTAAATTCCAGTTTCATCCAAATCTGTTAGGTAATTTGGGCGTGATTGAGGCACAAACATCCAAACATTCTCACAAACTTTCGGATTAATAATATTAGTAGGATAGGTTACACGATAAGGGAGATTTGGAATATCGCCATTTTGAGTCAATATGGTGTTATCAACGGACGCAACAATGATGGTGAGTTATTATAGAAATAAAACTATACATATACCTAGTTTAAGGTGATAAGTGAAATTTTTGAATATGGGCTGAGTCTACCCGGATAAGACGAAAAAAGTGATAAAACCGCATTATCTTGAATACCATCAAATTTAAAAAGAAACTGTCTGTAATTTACTTAGCTAATATGATTATCATACGAATTATATAAAAATGAACTGTTTAGCTTGAACGAAACTAGTGTTTTTGAAGAGCCAACTTTGGAAAATAAATCTATCGAGAAAAGTTTCACCAATCGTGATTCTGTCTGTAATTTATCTAGATTATATCCTTAAGTTATCTTGTTTATAAAAACAAAACTGTATGTTTTGCGGTTATTGAAAAAAACGATTCTGCATTCATCAAAAACATTTATTACTTAAAATAAGTTTTCTGTTGAAATACCAAGTAGATTGGACATACCTCTGACTACGCCCTTTAGGCACACTCAAGGATCAAAGCACCTGGAGATCTGAGAGGATGTCTACCGTACTTGGGGATTACAGTCGTGATCCTATTTTATTTTCCTTGTATGTTTCTAATACCTAGTAGAATCTTCCCAACGTAGTATACATACCACATACTAGCTACATAGTCAATGATTACATAAGCTAACCGATCAATACATGTCTCCCTCTCATTCGCACATCGTTTGTCTCTTTCTAAAGGCTTTTGGGGTGGTTAGGGAGAAGGTTCCATGTTTGAAGGAGGTAGGTGTAGGTAGGGTAAACTACTGGTACCACCACAATGCCACCTTATTTGTTTAACTATAGATTTAAAATAATTTAAAAAAATAGGATCACGACTGTTATCCCCAAGTACGGTAGACATCCTCTCAGATCTTCAGACGCTTAGATCGTTTGAAGATGTCTAGTTGGGGTTAGAGGCACGTCCAAACATTATATTTAGCACATGCCCACATTTTGCAGTAGTTAGCATTCCATACGTGACAGGTTGCAAGCCCATCGCCGCTTATAAGAACACTAACTGGTTTCCTCTCGATGTTTTCCTTCACCGTTGTAAGCACGTGTTTTTGATGCGCATATCAATTTTCGAACAGAAAAATCCATTGATGCACGCCGGGATATGAACCCAGAACCTTCAGATTAAAAGTTGAGGTACATCCCACTCGGCCAACACGGTCTTCACGGTCTAAAAATAAGTTTTTTTCTTGAAAAATATTTTCAATGACAAGCTTTTGTAAAATCATTTAATTTTAAACCATCGAGCACCAGCGCGCTATCACCTGTCACATCATATAACATTGTCATCGGAACTTGACAAGAATGCAAAGTTTTTACTCAATCGAAGTTTTTGCTATGAGTGTCCGTTGAACAGCTCCTGACTCCATCATCAGATCAGCTATCATCATATTATTGTACTAGCTGACCCGTGCCCGCTTCGCTGTGCGTAAGACATTTCTAATACCATCGTGGACTTTTTTGTAGACGTTTTTAAGGTGTACAATACTGTAGTACATTATTTTGATATATCTCGTGGGGTTCAGCCAGCATTTGCAATGTATGCGCAAAAAATGTGTTTATTTACGACATCACATTAGAAACCTCTAAAATTATCAGTGTTTCTCTACTATATTATGCATGTATTATACATATAAACCATCCTCCTGAATCACTCTATCTATTAAAAAAAACCGCATCAAAATCCGTTGTGTAGTTTTAAAGATATAAGCAAACATACATACATACATATTACATACAGACGCGGGAAGCGGAAAGCGACTTTGCTTTATACTATGTAGTGATTACCAGAGCCAAAGGTGTATGCAAAATTTCAGCTTGAGTCAAGCTTCAATTGAGTTGCAAGATTCCACCTTAACAAACATAGTTACATACATACATTGCAAGTTAAATAAAACTTGTAACAAGATAAAACAAATTATAATAAAACATAAAACCCGACTGCTATGAAATAATTAAATAAATTAAATTGTTATGCCCCCCTTTTATAGAAAGGGGGTGCCATATTTAAAAATATATATAGTCTATGTCATTCCCACAATTGAGACAAATCCAACGACACCTTATGTGTTGTAATCCGTTAAGTCGTTTATGGACTGTAAAGGGTGTCAATCAAATGGACATACGTCATACATACATACATACATACATACATACGGTCGAAAAACATTACCCTCATTCTATCGTAGTCGGGTTAAAACAAATTAAGCTTACGACTGACCAGATCCTATAAAATTTCTAAGAGGTAGTCGGATGCACGTCCACAATCTACGTTTCGAACATGGCCTCATTTAACAGTAGCTAGATTTCATACAAAACGGGTTGCAAGCCTATCGCCGCTTATAAGAATACTAACTGGTTTCGCTACGACGTTTTGCTTCACTGTTTCTATCAAGTGTTTTAATGAAATTGAGGTAAGTATCCAATATTTTCAGGAATAAAAATCCAATATTAAAATCCAATATTAAAAAATAAACATTTTGTTCAATAAAATCACAAGGATCACTTTGAAACGTCTTAGGAACTAGGTGAAGCTACGCCGATTCCACGCGACAAAGCCTAGAAGAATCAGGCAACAAACACGGCTTTGGGTCTACCTTTTTTTTCAATAATCCTTTCCTTAATGCTATGTACAGCTCCTGTGTGATGCCATAAGAACAAGGTGAAGGCTCAAACAAGATAGAATAGAAGATAATTATTATACGTAGAAAAAGTAGTCCTATTCTACTAATTAATTCGCTAGCTAATGAGGAAACAAAAAACAAAAGAAAATACCGTCCGTGGAGGTATTTTCTTAGTCTTTTTTATAAGAAGGCAATCAGAATGAAATCTGTCTTTTGTTTAAAAAATAAACACATTTCATCTTGCTATGTAAAAAGTTTTTGGTAAGCTCAAATCACGGAGCCATTATTTCTGTAATTCCGTTCAAACTAAAAATAAAAAATGTCCACGTTTTAATTAATTCACAAAACGAATAAACTTTCTTGTTTCAGAAAATGAAAATCCTAACCCTCATTGTGGGCGTTGCTTTGGGGGCTACATTTGCGTCAGCGGAAACCGACCAATCAGAGCCCACAGTTCCTGACGAACAGCTAATAACGGAGTCGGAAAATGTGGGAAAGAGACAAATGGAAACCCCAGAGGTGGTTCTACAGTTGAAGTATGATGAAGGGGAACTGAAACGGATATATTTAACTCAGTTCCGAAAGCCGGAGAAAACTTGGAATCCGTCAGTTACCGACCGGTCGAATCTGTGCGCGGACCTCTGCCACGCAGGTTTTTTTTTTGGTTGAATATTTTTTCTGCATTTGCCATTACCGCCAAAATGTAGCATTCTGACAGGACTTTGTTTTTTTTTTTTTGTTGGTAAACGTTTATATTTGTGTTGGTTTATTTTGTTGGTGTATTGTGCAAGTGTTTATTGATTTGTTTGTTTATTGTGACAAGAAAATTGTTGGCGTTCAGCGGCAGCAGTTACCGACACACAAGTAAGTTTTAGTAGGAACAATAAAGAAATTATATAATTGTTATTTAAAAGAAGATGAATTAATATTTATTTTTTAATAATGTGGTTATTATATAAATAATTCCCAATATTTTCTTGTGTCGCGGATATTGGAAACTTCGAATAGAATAGGTTGGTATCTACCACAACATCCAAATACGAAACAAATATTTACAAATGTTGTCCTGCCTTCGGGATTGAACCCGCACCTCTTGCGTGTCAGCCGGGCGATCGTCCACCACATTAATGAGGTCTGTTGTTTGTATTAATGATTAACTAACGTTATTTTTTAAACTATCGTGATTAATAGACTATAAATTTTTACACTAAATTAAAAATATACCTAGTTATTTAATAACGTACCTACCTACCTATTAGAACAATAATCGCAGTTTAAAAAGGTTAAACTACCTTTAAATAAACGAATCAAATCAAATCGGATTACTATGTAAACAGATAAGCACGATCATACATTAAAAAAACAAAAAAAAACTCTTCGAATAACCTCCTATTTACATCGATTGAAATAAATTAACAGCATTTGTAAGATAGGTACCTACTCCATTATGATCACGTTGTAAATTAGATGACTAATACAGATGTTGCGTGATATCAATTAAATTCTTGACATCGCGGTCACAGCTAAAGAGCTATCATCATTGAAAAGAAAACGCTTCGCTAAGTGCTTCTACATGCCTACGTCTTTCGAAATCATCTAAGTTTTATGGTTCGCGGTTTCAAATTGATCCTGATGACTTCTGTAACGATAGGGTGTACAGGGAGCGCCGAAGTAATAAAAGCATCTACACATCTCTTTAAATATAACCCAAACATTAAAAGCATCTACACATCTCTTTAAATATAACCCAAACATTAAAAGCATCTACACATCTCTTTAAATATAACCCAAACATTAAAAGCATCTACACATCTCTTTAAATATAACCCAAACATTAAAAGCATCTACACATCTCTTTAAATATAACCCAAACATTAAAAGCATCTGAGATTTCCAAATAATAGTCGCTATCGAGTATCGTTAGCAATTTATATGGAATCCAGCACAGCGCTAGAGACCTAGCGGTAACTACACTGAACTAACATCTTCCATACAAATGGCTAACGATAAATTTCAAATACAAATTCAAAAATCATTTATTTCAATAAAATCACAAGGATCACTTTGAAACGTCTTAGGAACTAGGTGAAGCTACGCCGATTCCTCGCGACCAAGCCTAGAAGAATCAGGCAACAAACACGGCTTGGGGTCTACCTTTTTTTTCAATGATCCTTTCCTTAATGCTATGTAGAGCTCCAGCGTGAAACCGATACTCGATAGCGATTGATGTTTGAAAATCTCAGATGTGATGTGCAACATTACTTAGATCAGAATTTCTCCATTTAGTCTTAGGTACTTGTCTAATTTACGATGTTTACCCATCCAACTTTAACCATCGAACATCGAAAATAGGATCACAATTGTAATCCAAGTACAGTAGACATCAGATCTTTAGGCGCTCAGATCTTTGAATATGCCATATGTAGTCATCGGCGATGAGCTTGCAACCTGTCACTTATGGAAAATGTGGGGATGACAAATAATGTCTGGACGTGCCCTACCCTTTATCGAACTTGGGTGTATATCGGAAATTAGGCAATAAGCTAGTTTCAGCCATATTTTCCACCTTCAGGTCTTGGCGGACGAGTCTGCGGTTCCTCCTGCTCCCAGCTCATCCCCATGGGGCTCCACACCGCGCTGACTAACACCACGAATAACAGTGAAGGTGACAGTGACCGCGCAAGTGATGTTGTTTACGGCCAGCCGAGGGTGACTGTCTGTCCGACGCTATGCGATAACTTTATGGGTTTGTATAAATCTTAATTAACATTTAAATCCGAAAGTTTGTGAGTATGTTTCGGCCCTTATCATATCCAAACGAATCGACGGATTTGGATTAAGATGAGTAATAAATGTTTATGATGAATGCAGAATCGTTTTTTCTCAATAACCGCAAAACATACAGTTATGTTTTTTATGACAAAGATAACATAAGTATTTAATATAGATAAATTAAAGACAGAATCACGATTGGTGAAACTATTCTCGATATATTTATTTTCCAAAGTTGGCTCTTCAAAAACACTAGTTTCGTTTTTAATCAAAACTATGAATAGCTAAATAGTTCATTTTTATATAATTCGTTAGATAATCATACTAGCTAAATAAATTACAGACAGTTTCTTTTTAAATTTGATCGTTTTCGAGATAATGCAGTTTTATCACTTTTTCCGTCTTATCCGGGTAGATTCAGCCCATACAAAACGTCAAAAATTTCACTTATCACCTTAAACTTGGAATATGCATAGCTACTTTTTATGCAGATACCTTGCGAACGAGGTCGCGGGTGGAAGCTAGTATCATGAATGTGAAAGTTTCTAAGTATTTTTGCGCCTTATACCACGCCCAAACGGATTTGGAACTTGGAATATACATAGCCTATGCTCTAGAATAACAAATAGGCTACTATATATCTAGGTACCACAAGAGTAAAGCCGCAGGCGGATGCTAGACGTGTATGTTGCGAGATTCTTCAAGACTTGGTCGCGAGGAACAGGCGTAGCTTCACCTAGCTCCTAACACGTTTCAAAGTGATCCTTGTAATTTTATTGAAATAAATACCTAATGACTTTGATACGTGAAAGGTTTGACTTTTTGTATGGGCTGAGTCTGCCCGGATAAGACGGAAAAAGTGATAAAACCGCATTATCTTGAAAACCGTCAAACTTAAAAAGAAACTGTCTGTAATTTACTTAGCTAGTATGATTATCTAACGAATTATATAAAAATGAACTGTTTAGCTATTCATAGTTTTAATTAAAACCGAAACTAGTGTTTTTGAAGCTTGGAAAATAAATCTATCGAGAAAAGTTTCACCAGTCGTGTTTCTGTCTGTAATTTATCCCAAACTGTATGTTTAGCGGTTATTGAGAAAAAACGATTCTGCATTTATCAAAAACATTTATTACTCGTCTTAAGATTTGACTTTCTTCACCAGGTATGCCACTCTGCCAATGTCAACAACAGGAAGTCAACAAACGTAATGTTGATTGGGTGGCGATCTGCGACGCGTTTTGCCTGGATGAATACAATTTGGGAGGTAAGATTTACTTTAAATTATTCCGAGTGGGAGGTACCTCGACTTTCATTCTGAAGGTCGTAGGTTCGAATCCCGGCGTGCATCAATGGATTTTTCTATTCGAAAAAATTATATGCGCTTCAAAAACACGTGCTCAAAACGGTGAAAGAAAACATCGTGAGGAAACCAGTTAGTATTCTTATAAGCGGCGATGACCTGTCACGTATGGAATGCTAACTACTGCAAAATGTGGTCATGTGCCAAATATAATGTTTGGACGTGCCTCTAGACATCTTCGAAGGATCTAAGCGTCTGGAGATCTGAGAGAATGTTTACCGTACTTGGGGATTACAGTCGTGATCCTATTTATTTTTATTTTTTTATTATTCTGATTGAACTTCAACCCGCACTAGGGAACATGTCAGAGACTAATCGCTTGACATGTCGGGCGATTGAGTCGAGGTAAGTCGAGTGACGTTGCCCGACAAGTCAGATGCAGCTCCGGATCTAGGGGGGGGGCGAGCCGGGGCCCATGCCCCAGGCGACAAGTACAGGGGCCGGCCAAATTCACACTTTACGGACGAATGGACAACTCATTTACTTAACTTTGACCTAAACTGGGCACGAATACTTTTTTAGGGGGGGGGGCGAAAACTGAAAAATACCGCCCCGCTATCTTATATTTATTTATACCTTTATCTACCTTTACCTATATATTTATAATGCCCTCAAAACCATAACTTGTAAAAAAAGCCAAGTCTCGCAACGCAACCCAGTTCTTCTACCGTAAAAAGTTGTGAGATCCATGTAATACCAAGTCGGTTAATTTATTCAGTCCCTACTTTAAGGGTCCTTCTGTCTTATGTTATTACGTAATTAGCTAACCTTTACGTAATAACTTAAGACACTAATTGTATTCCAAATTTGAAGCTTCTATGTCTGCTAGAAGTGCCTTAAATATTTGATGATCCGTCAGTCAGTCAGTCAGTGAGTGAGTGAGTGAGTGAGTGACAAAATAAGAAACTTTGACTAATTATAATTCTTAAACTACTTGTTCAAATTTAATGAAATTTGAAATATACCTTGTTTATATAATGCCTGCTTGGTTACTGAAAATTCAGGCTACTAGTTTTATCCACAACGAAGTTATAGGGGTCGAAAATGGCCTGAACTGCTTCGAGAAAAGCATGGTACAGTCGTGCCGTTTTTTTGCTTGACTTGGCGGGGGCACTACCGTGGCGGAGGCGGCACTTTTCAGTTTTGCCCCCCAAAAAATTTGAAGATCCGGGGCTGGTCAGATGTGCAATTGCAGTTTCTTAAAGGCGTTCTCAAAACTATGAAGGAACGAACGTGAGGAAACCAGTTAGTACTTAATCTTAAGCAATGTATTTTCAGCCTAACACGTATGGGATACTTTATGTTTGGACGTGTTTCTGACCACCTTAAGTAACTTTTAAAATCTGAGCGATTTTTTCGCAGATAATCATATTTTTTACCAATAACCATAATAATATAGGTAGGTTACTAAAAGACTATTGTCTACTCTGAGTTCCTATGCATACCCATATCAAACACAAAAAGCACGTCCAAATATAACATCACAATATAACACCAACAAGAACTACTGAAATCTACAGGTTGCCCAGCCTGCGAAGCCCCGACCCCTTCTCCATCCCAGGACTTGATGATGACTAACCACCGAGCCCTCAGCACCGTCGAAGGGTGGACAGCATGGTGTGATGTACAATGCCGTCAGGGGCATGGTGGCGCAGCTTGTAACTGCGACCGTACTCCTTTTTAACCATTAACCAATTTGCAACAAGAAAAACAAACCATCTAACCACAGTCGCGGTGATACCATAATTGTGTCACTTGGAACTAAGATACCTACTATACATACTAAAGGCATTCTAATAACCTAATAGTAATAACCAATTTGCAACAAGAAAAACAAACCATCTAACAACAGTCTCGGAGATACCAAAATTGTATTGCCTACTAAAACACTATAAAAACTAAATAAAGGCTTTCAAAAACCAACAACTCACCAGAAAAACAAATCACTGAGTCTCTGAGATACCAAATCTTTTGGGATAAAAGCTTTATGGCAACTTCTTATTACATTATTTGAAACATTATAGTATCTACAAAGAGAAAGATGCAACTGATACACAAACCGTTTGAGATAACACGATTTTCAAACTTGCTAATTGGATAATAAAACTTACTAACGAGTCGACCTTTTTCTAATTTATAACTAAAACAAAGGCGTCTAACAATTTTTCTAATCTACAACTCTTAACACCAAAGTAGGTAACTAAAAACGAAGGACTTAGAACTCTTAGAACTGAGACGGCTATTAACCAGTTTGCAATTAGACATCAAACAATCCAATGAACTTGCAATTATTATTGAGACGTCATCTCCGAGATCACACGATTTTCTGGTAAAGATAACATACAAATCAAGAGACTACACTACTAATAAAACAATTGCATAAACAAATTGACATTATTGTTTACGATAGTTTATGTAATTGTTTAAACATCTTTTTTTTGATTATTAAAAATTATTATTATTTAAATTATATTAATTTGGTGTTGCAAAAATTACCTTAATTTTAAGTAAGAAATAATTATTTAACCTAATTTGTGTTTAATTATTATATTTACTGTTATTGTTTAGGTACTTATAAAATATACCCCTTACAATATAGTAATCCTTAGGATTAATGTTAATTGTTTAGGTAAAGTAGGTACATGGCTCTAGAATAAGGTTAAGTATTTAAAATATATTCATTATTATATTTTGTTTAAATAATCCTAATAATATTATAAATGCGAAAGTTTGTGAGGATGTTTGTATGTTTGATAGTCAAAGGCCTAAATGACAAAACGGATTAAGATTAAATTTGTTGTAGTATGTAGATAAAAAATCGGAATAAAAAATAGGTGTAGGTACTAATAATCCGAAAAACAACACATAAATGATCAAAAAATGCAAAAAGGATGATTCTTGTATAGATGGCGCTGGTGTGTAACAAATCTGACATCGCAGACTTAAAACATTCAGTCGTCATAGCAACGCAGTTTTGACTAAAGAATGATACGCATTCTACCAAAATTCGTATTTTATTTTATCAGTACAAGGTTTATAGAGGGAAAAAAATATAAGTCGCCTGAAAATTGCAATACAAAATTGTTTTTTGTATGCGATTAAAACCGTAAAAGAATGTTAATTATAATATATATTATTTGTCGCTCTATGATAACATTGCAAATAGGTCGTATATAATTTAAATGATATAAAATAAATAGACTTTCGCACTTTATTACTGCGAAAGTAACTAAGTCTATAATGTGACGTTATCGCTGCCAAACCGCTGAGCCGATTGTGATGAAATTTCACACAGAGATAGTTTAACGTCTTGGGACGGACATAGGCTACATTTTTCTCAAAATTTTCTTTTGATTTTGAGGAATTTCAATGTTTTACGATAAAGTCGTCAAAGATCGATTTCCTAGCGGGTAAGCTAGTTAAAATATAAAGTAATACGTAGGTTATTTTTAATAAAATAATAGAAAAGAAAAAGTAAGCCACAAAAAAAGTTTATGGTTTTGTTTTTACTTTTTGTTTTATTAAATTTTATTTTTCATTATTTTATTTTGTTTTATTTTTTAGACCCTTTGTATTAATCCTACCAGTCAATTAATTGATTCGACTCCCTAAATTTTTCAATTTTAGTGCACTAATTTGGTGTTCTGTATGAGTAGACGTAGTTTTTTTAAATATTGTAAGTTTTAAGATTGAGAGCGGCGGCGGGCTTGCAACCTGTCATTTATGGCGTGCTACCTAAAGAAAAATGTGGGTATGTGTCAATTGTACAATTTAGACGTGCCTCTGATTAACCCCTTTAGACATCTTCAAGGATCTGAGCGCCTGAAGATCTCACTGTCTACCGTAGTTGGTTGGATTACAGTTGTGATTATAATTAATTATTATTTCATTTCAAGATTGACATAAAGGAAAATTCAAAATACTTACCGACTGTTAGAAATGTGTCTTGAATTTATTTATTATTTTTTAACACTTTTATAACAAAATAAGTAATTTTAAAATTGTCACAACACAAACAGTGAGTGACTAATGAACGTAGACTATGTGGTTGGATTAATAGCTGACTGATGTCACTCGTTAATGGTGGCACGCTATTGCTCACAAAATAATACCAAGGTTTTTATATAATTTTTTTATCTTAATATTTGCTGCTTCCTATATCGTTATAAAAACTCGTGTTTTTTAAATAGCTCATGTTTAGCATACAATTTAAGAACTTAAAGTATAAATAATCTTTTATTTTAGGTATATCCATATAATTAATACAGTAATATTAAGTTTTATATAACATTTTTGACATAGGTTATTACTACCATCCGTAGCAAATACAAATCGTATTTTGATTAAAGAAACCGGACGTTAGTTTCTTGAATTTGCCCATAGGAGCTGGTGGCACGAAACACTATCGTATCGACATCGTATTGTCAAAACTGACACTTGACAGTTTTGACGTTATAAAGACGTGACGTTAGAAAGAAGTGTTGGGCATGTGCCAAATATAATGTTTGGCCGTGCCTCTGACTACCCCCACTAGACATGTTCAATGGATCTAAGCGCCTGGAGATCTGAGAGGATGTCTACCGTACTTGAGGATTACAGTCGTGATCCTATTTATTTTATAATGACCCGTGTAAAAAACTATAGTCATGTCTACTAATCACGATAGTTGCAAAATATACCTATTATCTATGTAAGTATTTATGTGTAGCATGTAAATAAAAATTTTTTTTTTTTTTATTTTTAAATCTTTATTTTTAAAAAGGGCTTTGAATCGCTTAGCGATTATGTCAACCCTGTTACAACTTGCAACTATTTACTACGACTTAACTATATTATAAACATATCTAAAAAGAGCCATAGCCTCCTCGGCCAGAGGGGCAGATAGGACACTTTGAAGTACACCAATGTTCAAAAGATTTAAATCATATTGATTATGCATGTGAGATCTCAGTGACTGGCTCCGGACACATTCCAGCAGAAGATGGTGAACATCTTCTATGACTCCGCAATTATCGCAGTTGGGGGAGTCAGAAATGTTCATTAGATGATTAAACTTAGCAAGAGGCATGTGTCCAGAACGCAGCCTATGAGCTGTTACAATCAGACATCTCTTAAGACTACTATTTACAAACCAGGGTATACGAGGAGGTTCACACTGTACTATTCTATACCAAATTCCTTTTAATTCTGAAATATTAAAATAATACTTTTTCCACCTCTCAAAAATTTTATATTTATATTTTAACAACACTTCTGTATGTTCGGATATAATATACGTTTCTACGCCTACTGAAATTGCTTCTTTTGCCAACCTATCAGCCTCCTCGTTTCCCTGAACACCAACGTGTGAAGGAATCCATTGCAATCTCAGATCTACACCACTATCCAAGAGCAACAATACTTTATTTAGAATAGCATACGCCACAGACGCACCCCGAGCACCAGAGGCGCATCGAGCGATATGCTGTAAGGCACTACGACTGTCTGTTAATATAACTATTTTACTTGCATCTAAAGTTGCCGCATATGATACTGCCTCTGAGATTGCAAAGAGCTCCACTGACATAATCGTATTGTACTCAGACATGACTTTGTATTTTTCCTTCAAATTGTGACTGGGATCGTAGAAAGCCGCACCTGCACCGTTACCAACTTTAGACCCGTCAGTAAACAATTTGTAAAAGTCCCCGTATTTATCATTTAGCATAACTAGAGTAAGAGACTTCAATATATTAGCATCATATTGACTTTTTGCCTGTTCTATTCCATCTACCATAATCTCTATAAAATTTAAATTTATATTTGATACCCATGTATTCAATGAAAACATATTAAGAGGACCAGTTTTAATAATGTCTAGCTTAGTTTCTTCATAAATAGATATAATTAAAGGTTTCTTCTCTCGACATAACTTTAATAATTTTTCAAATAGAGTGATAGTAATGTTATTATAAAATGACTGAGCTTTAAGGCAATATTTAGTGGCAAGGTATAGACGTCTTAACTGCAATGGCTGTACACACAACTCACACTCCATAACATGAATGGGTGTGGTCCTGATAAATCCACCGATCGCTCTCATTGCCATGTTCTGTACTCTATCTAACTTTGATAAATGTGTCTTTGCAGCGGCATCATAAAGAAAACATCCATAATCTATTCTACTACGAATCAAGGCAATGTATAATCGACGCACATGCTTAGGATGTAAACCCCAGGAAGCACCAGATAAAACTTTCAAAAGACCTATAATTTTCATTGTTTTATCACGAGTCTCATTTATATGTTTACTCCACAATAAGGACTTATCCAACCAAATACCCAAATATTTAATGTTTGCTACAGCTGTTATACTATTATTATTTATAGAAAGATTAATTCTATCCAATTTTCTTCCTTTCCTGAAACTACAACATTGTGTTTTTGATGAAGATACTTCTAAACCTAAATCAGCCAATTTATTTACAACAGTATTTAATGCTCTTTGAAGGTAAGCCTCATTCAAATCAGAGTTTTTATTTTGTGTGTAAAAAACAAAATCATCGGCGTACTGCAACGCATTAACATTATTATACCCCGTGCAAATTTGATGTGTAACGATATTAAATAGTAAGGGTGAAAGAGGATCACCTTGTGCCAATCCTCTACCAGTCCATCTAGCCATGGTGAAATCATCATCATCATCATCTTTGATTTTCAAAATTCTACTACTTAAAAAGGACCACAAATATCTACATGTTTGAGATCCTATATTGATACTATCAAGCAACATAACAAGCTGGTCCGTCAATACGTTATTGTAGGCACTTTCTACGTCTACGAAGACTGCCAATGTTGATTCATTTTTAGAAAACCCTATCTGTATTTGTGTAACGAGACGGACTAAGCAATCTATACAGGACTGACATTTTCTAAAACCACTCGTAACAGGTGCTAAAATTTTGTGTTTTTCTACAAACCATTCAATACGTTTACAAAGCATCGTATGAAATATTTTACAGATACATGACATTAAAGATATAGGTCTGAATTTAGGTATTACATTAGGGTTGGCATTAGGTTTGGGGATAGGAACTATTTTAATGTTCTGCCATTGTAAAGGCACCAAAGAATGTTTAAAAATCAAATTGAAAATACGAAGTAGATATGACTTGCCTACCAGAGGAAGATTATAAATCATCGAATAGGTAATATTGTCTTCTCCGGGGGTAGTATCTTTCTTTTTTAAGCATCTTTCAAACTCTTGAAAGGAAAACAGTTTATCTAAGAGATTGTTTTTAGAAGTAAACACTGGTTGTGAAGTTTGTACAGAGTCAGGAGCTAAGCTACATAAAAGTTCTTCTTTCTTATCACGAGGAGCGCGCACATAATCTCTACGTAGACCTTTCATCCAGCGCATACGACGCCACATATCTGAGGCTGACATACTTTCGTCTACAGTTCCACAAAATTGTTGCCAACTTGCTGATTTAGCTCGTCTATGAACTTTTTGCGCTTCAGCGATCTTTGCATTGAGATAATCAAGATTATTAGGTGTAGGATTGCGTCTAAACGTTTTCAAGGCCAAGCGACGTTGAGCTATGGCGAAAGATATCGCTGGACACCAGTATGGTTTTGGTTGAAACGATTGTACAGGTCCTGAACAGTTTTTAATCATAGGAATACTCTTACTAGCTGCGTCATTTACCTTTTCTATAAATAAATCATAACTCAATTGAATGTCAGTCTCATCCACATTTTCTTTAAAACTATCTTTTAATATCTCTTGATATGCACGCCAGTTAGCAAGCTTAAAGTTTCGGCGCTTTACAAACCTACGTGAGTCCTGATATTGAAGAGAATATTTAATAATCAAATGATCACTACCTAAGTTCTCCCGTGTTACTAGCCATTTAAAATAAACCGCTATATCAGACGTCACAAATGTAATATCCGGCGCCGATTCCTGTAAATGACCGTTAACAAATTTTACCCTTGTAAATTCCCCACTATTAAGTGATATATAATTATGCTCTAAAGATGAATCAAATAATTGCAACCCTCTAGTATCGTTTTTACAGGACCAAGTAGAATGATGACCATTAAAATCACCAGCAACTATTGATTTCGACGAAAACTTTGAAAAAATACTATCCCAATCACATTGTGAAGTTCTTATAGTTGAAGGGCAGTAGACTGATATAACTTGCTCTAAATACTTACAGTTAAAAACTCTTACACATAAAATTTCTATACCGTCATTGTTAATATCTATAGGACACATTTGAGTTTTGATTGATCTATGAACTAATATGGCTACACCTCCATAAGAATCTGTTCTATCTTTTCTGAAGATATTATAGTTACCTAATCGCAAGCTAGTATCGGAATCGAGCCATGTTTCACTTAGTATGCAAATCCCTATTTTCTCTCTACATAATAAAAGATCGAGCTCTTGTTTTTTGGGCATCAAACTCTGCGAGTTCCATTGCGCAATATTTATAAATTGCGCAACGGAACCTACAGGGCTCGATACCCTGGCCTCGTTAACATTAGAGATGTTGTTATCCATCATGAAACAGGCCTAATAGTTTAGTTATGACATCTCCACTACTCATCATCTGGACTATGAAAGACATTAGTTCCTCAAACAGTAATTTCAACACCTGGCTAACTTTTTCTTCAAAACTTTCCCTCGAAAACAGAATGTCTTTAACTTTTGTAAATAAATTACCAAAACTAGAATTATTCTTTTGATTCTTACTAAATGTTTTTTTCTCACTTGTCGTCGCAGTGGGAGGCACTGGTGCCGCTGGTGACGCCGCTTCCATTGCCTCCTGAACGCCTTCGGCAGTGCGAGACATACGTTTTTCACGTCTTTTTTCCCTTCTATTTTTCTTCTTTTTTCCTCCTTTTCTTGGCGAACTATCCTCACTGCTATCATTCGATTCATCGTCACTGTCCATATTCCGTCGCAAAACATCCTCATCTAGATGTATTAAAGCCTCCGTTTGTATAACCTTCTTTGCACCAACACTTTGACTGTAAGACATAGTTGGTCTGACGGGCTCATACCGCTTAGTACTAGGTTCATCGCCAAACATAAAGAAAGATGATGGATCTTTCGGCCGTGGATCGAACTTACGTGCTTTGTTTTCTAAGTACTTTGATAACGCCACTTTATAAATGCAGTTTTCTTGACACATTATGGATCTGATTTCCCTCTCCTTCAAATAAATAGGACACGACTTACTCAGGGCCATATGCTTGCCTTTACAGTTGACGCATCGATACTCTGTCGTCTCGCAGTTTGTGTGTCCTCTACCACATTTTGGACAAAATGGTTTTTTCGTTGGACATGTCCGTGTCAAATGCCCATACTTCCAGCACGAGGCGCATTGCGTTACCGGAAAAGTATAAGGATCTACTTTAAATCTGCAACCATATCCAAACACATAAGAAGGCAAAGTAGAGCCATTGAAACCGAAACGTACGGTTTCACTACTGACCCATTCACCTTCCTCCGACATTCTATTCAACCTTTTTACAGACACTATCTTCTGATCACTGTGCAATGACGCCATCAAATCCTCCTCTTTCACTTCAAGTTCCAAATATTTCACCACGCCATAAGTAATGCCGACTTCACTCGTCAAGTAGCATCTGAATCCTGACTCCATAAAAGTTGTATTCGCGACTAACTTGTTTGCATCATCTTTGTTTTCAAAGCTAATGACCACTCGGTAGGGACTTTTGTATTTAATCTGCGTCGCATTAGTAATTCCTTCAGCCTTCAATAACATTGCCAGTCCAATTTGTTTTGGTAGCAATTTGTACGACGAAACGCACACTTCATAGTA
This sequence comes from Hydriomena furcata, assembly GCA_912999785.1. Lineage (NCBI taxonomy): Eukaryota > Metazoa > Arthropoda > Insecta > Lepidoptera > Geometridae > Hydriomena > Hydriomena furcata. Next base: position 6,759,861 of record OU538845.1, read on the forward strand.
ATTAGTAATCAATTTATTGGTACCTCTTACAGTCGCTCCTCTCAATTTTCTATCCGCACCCCGATGTACCTTTCTCTGCACAAGAGTAAATCCTTCCTCATCAACACATTGTCGCTCGTCGCTGCTATCATTATTTCTCAATCGTTTGGGCGGCCGCCGCTTCTCTCCCTCAGCTAATGATTCGTCACATTGTTTATTTTCATCAATAATGGCTTGCACAGCCATCTCTTCTTCGCTCATAGAACTACTTCTGGACCGAGGCCTGGGATGGACCTCGGCCACATCCATTTTTTGACCGCGCGCAAATGCACTAAAATTATATTTTCTGAATAGTCCGTAATTAATTACAGTTGTTGATTTCAAATTTAAATCCAAAATCACACTTTAAACAGTAAAAAGCTAATTTATTTATCCGGAAAATTTTCAAACCATCCCGCCGCAAAGACAATTTTTTTTTTTTTTTTTTTTTTTTTTTTTTTTTTTTTTTTTTTTTTTTTTTTTTTTGTAAATAAAAATATTTTTTTATTATGTGCGATAGATAGATGTGAATGTGTCTCTGTGTGGATGTAAATGTGTGTACGTGTGTGTATGTGATGAGTATGTTTGTGAGGTCAATGAGTTAGGGATTACGCGAGTGTAGGTATGCGGAATTGCGGATGTATGTGTGCGTGTGTGTATGAGAGTTTGTATGGGCGTGTGTATGATGTTTATGAGTGTGAATGTTTGTGAAAAATAATATAGTTTTAAGTTAGTTGTAGGACAACCAAGAAATATCGATAATAAACAATATCACAAAGGTCTTCCATTAGCTAAGTGATTTAGTGTAAATAATAAGTTATTATTATAATAAAATATATGAATCATATCCTAGGTAAGAACTTCGATATAAGTATATTAAATAAATATTTATATATGTTTTATATTTACGTATGGAATGCTAACTACTGCAAAATGTGGGCATGTGTTATAATGTATGGCCATGCCTCTGACTAACCCTTTTAGACACCTTCAAGGATCTGAGTGCCTGGAGATCTGAGAGGATGTCTACCGTAATTAGGGATTACAGTCGTGATCCTATGTATTTTAATTTTATAATAAATATTTATGTATGCATTTACCTAAATTAGGTAGGCGAGTTAGGTATGAACTTAGCAGATTTAAATGTTTAGTTTGATACCTTAGGTTACATTATTGCAATTTTCGTAGAGATCTCGAATTTTTTTTTTTAATAAAATAAGGTCTATGTTACTCATTGATAATGTAGCTTTCATAGGAGAAAGAATTTTTTTAAATTGGTCTAGTTGTTTTTTTAGGTTATCTACAAACAAACATACTTCGACTGGTTTTTCAGCTCAGTTGGTAGTAACTCTGCCTTCTGCTGTAGGTTATGGGTTCTATTCCCAACCAGCAGGGTGATTTTGTAAGAAATGATTATCATCTAGATTGGTCGTCTGTCCAATAATTATTGGCAATAAATCACCTAGGCTCCGCCCACTGAAGGCCATCGAAAACTTTCGATCTATTTACGATTCGTTCATCCAGAAGTTCTATTACTGTCAGTAGGATTGATTATGATAAATAGAGTGAAATATGTTAAAAACGATACTAGTGATATTCTTAAAAAAATATATTATTTATACTGCAATAGATATTGATTAATATTTCCATGTTTTCCTTTAATATTTTTCGTCGTGGTTTAAATTATCTATCTTTCAAAATTAATAACGGAACGTAAGAACGAATGGTTTATATGTGTTACAGTTATTTTTTAATTTTAAACAAATTTTACACATCGACACACACACACATCGAAAATGTTAACTTGAGAGGTATTGCATTCGTTTGACGTATAGACGTTCAATTGTTCACCATAGAGTGAATGATTTTTAATAGTTACTATGAAAAGTGTACAGATTAGGTATTCTGTAACATTAGGTATATTGCATTCAACACCATAACATGATAATCATTTCTTACAAAATCACCCCACAGGTTAAACATTTGTGTGACGAACATAGATATTTGTTCTGTGTCTGGGTGTTAATATGCATAATATGTATTAACAAAAAAGTATTAGTAATATCTATCAGTTATCTTGTTCTCATAGTACAATCTTTGCTTATTTTAGTGCTGAGTAAAGTTCACCAATATTTATATGTTTTAGCTACAAAAAACAAAAAATCATTTTTTTTATCTAGTTATTATTAGTGTAGAAGAATAATAAATATAATAATTATAAATTGGTATTGAAATTAGCGCGCGCTTTACCTGTAGGTACTTTTTGAAAATTAACGCACAAAATTACTTAATTGATTTGTATTATTAATAAATATTGATATTTTATTCTTTCATAAAGTTATATATAATATTTATTTATTTGTTAAAGTAGTAAATAAGTTATTTCTTTCTGTAATAGGTCGAATAATAATTAAAAAAAAACTGTTTTACTTAGTTTAAAAATAGTAGTGTCATCATCATGATAATTATTATTATGACACCACTTTTCATATTTAAAAAAATATTTGCAATAATTTTGAGTACCTATATATTTTAGAATATTTTTTAATTAGTTAGTAGCTAATTTAAAATATGATTGTAACAGTACTTAATTGTATAACTGCTAACTATTAAATAAATTATTTTAGTTATTTATACTTAGTTTAAAAAATAGTGGTGTTATCATCATGATAATAATTATTAATATTATGACATCACTATTTTTTTCTTTTATTTTTTTTAAAAAAATAATTTTTAATAATATTTTTTGTGTAGTTAGTAGGTAATTTGAAATAGGGGTTGTTATTGTAAGTAACATTACCTATTACGATTAAAGTTACGTATCTCGGCAATTATTAGATACTGATCAAATATTTAACAACATTGTCACAACATTCTCTAAGCTCGTTAGTATCTGACGAGGCGCAAAAAGTCCAGAAATTGGTTATAAGTTGAAACAATAATTGCCGAGATGAATAACTTCAATCATAGTAGGTAAATAGGTACGATTTTTAATTAGCATATAATAATAAAATAAACTGCTGTGGAATCAATAATAATATAGAAATTAGTATTAGGTACTCCCAAAGAGGGTTGACGTCGGGCAGGCGGCCGGTTGTAAAACATTAGCCAGATCCTTTCATGTTTCCTCACGTTTTACAACATGTTGTGCCAACCCCACATGGGATAAGAAAATTATAAGTATTAAGGGGGTAGGCATTTACGTGTTTATGTTTAGTCTATATTTTACGGGAAAAGGAACGGGAACTTCAAACATTATTTGTCAATTGCGATACGAAGTTCGCCGGGTCAGCTTGTGTATATATATAGGTAATAAATATCTATGTATTTACAAAAAAATATATATTTCATCAGTTTATTGGCTCCCATTGTAAGGGTTGCTTAGTTTAGGAATAGATGAATAATTTCTATTAATATTTATTGTATTTATTTAATTGTTAAACAGATTAATTATTATTAGTTAGATTTGTCTGGCCTCGCAGCTCAGTTGGTAGTAACTCTGCATTCTGCGCTGTAGGTAGTAGGTTCGATCTCCACCCAAGACAAACTTTTGTGTGATGAACTTAGATGTTTGTTTTATGTCTGGGTGTTAATATGTATAATAAGTATGTATTTACAAAAAAAAGTATATAAGTATTCTATCAGTTATCTGGTTCCCATAGTACAAGCTTTGCTTAGTTTGGGGCTAGATAGCGTTGTGTGAAAATATCCACCAATATTAATATTTAAAGGATCATTAACCAAAAAGCGTGGGTTTATTTTTGTTGTTCTTATTTCGTGTTATTATTGCAGGCTGCTTGGGGAGGTGGTCTGCTGTTACGAAATATAATTTGATTCGATTGTTAATCGAGTGATATTTATTTTTTTGTTATCGATATGGTAGTTGGTATTATAAACATATTATGTTAAGTGTTGTAATCTGTCTTTTCTTACTGTGATTTTTCTTCTTTTGTTTATGGCTAGTGTTGCCAATTATTTTGCCAATTGTGATTTTTATTGTATGTTAGTTTTTAGTATGTTTGTAGTAAATAAATGTTTTTTAATGTCTTTGTCGTTTATTAAACTACAACCAACCTATAGTACGTAACACATTTTGTAAACATTATTTCGGATATGTACAAAGATTTTTTTACAACAGACCTCTATTTTTATTCCGGAAAAATCTAACTTCGACCGTCGATCTATAACCACATCTTTCGAATTTAAATAAAAGGTAAATACATTTTTTAGAAATAGAATAGAGTGTATGATTCTATAATAGTTACTATGAAGGTGTCTAAATTAGAAGCTGTGTGTACTTGGGGATAACAGTCGTGATTCTATTTAAATTTTATTTAAAAAAAACCGGCCAAGTGCGAGTCGGACTCGCGCACGAAGGATTCCGTACTATTATCAAAACGGCAAAAAATCACGTTTGTTGTACGGGAGTCTCACTTAAATATTTATTTTATGCTGATTTTAGAGAAATACATCATCTGTGAAAATTTCAACTGTCTAGCTATCACGGTTCACGAGATACAGCCTGGTAACAGACAGACGGACAGCGGTGTCTTAGTAGTCCCGTTTTTTACCCTTTAGATACGGAACCCTAGAAACATAAAAAATAATTCATAATATCTCGTAACCTACCTATTTACCTAACTACGTAGTTAGCATTCCATACGTGACAGGTTGCAATCCCGTCGCCGCTTTCAAGAATACTAACAGGTTTCCTCACGATGTTTTCCTTCACTGTTATAAACACGTGTAACGCGCATATAGGTACATTTTTCGAACAGAAATATCCATTGATGCACGGCCAGGATTCGAACTCGAAATTAATTGGAAATTAATAATATCTACCTAGGTACCTATTTACCTAACTACATGAATTCAATAATTCAATTTCAAACTTTTTATTCGATCATGTGAAGTACCACCTATTTACCGACTTACTTTACCGATAGTGGTAAAATAGCGCCACCTGCCAGCGGAATCGCAAACCTCTTTCATCTTACCTCTCAAACCCCGAGCGGTCGCATGAGACCGCGAAAAGTACCTATAATACGTAGTAACATCAAATGAAACTAGATGGCGCTGGAATGCAAAAATCAAGTTTGTTGTATGGGAGCCCCCCTTAAATATTTATTTTATTCTGTTTTTAGTATTTGTTGTTCGAGCAGCAATAGAAATACATAATCTGTGAAAATTTCAACTGTCTAGCTATCATGGTTCATGAGATACAGCCCTGTGACAGACAGACAGACGGACAGACGGACAGACGGACAGACGGACAGACGGACAGACGGACAGACGGACAGACGGACAGACGGACAGACGGACAGACGGACAGACGGACAGACGGACAGACGGACAGACGGACAGACGGACAGACGGACAGACGGACAGACGGACAGACGGACAGACAGACGGACAGCGAAGTCTTAGTAATAGGGTTCCGATTTTACCCTTTGGGTACGGAACCCTAAAAAGTGGTATAAGTAAATAGTATCAGTTATTTAATTTATTTCATATAGTAGGTACAAGCTTTGAGGTTATATTTTACAATTTAATTTCCACCTGCATTTGCACACACTTCCCCTTGTCCCGTCCCATCAGCATCTTCTCCGACCACTCCTTCACCACATTATCCATGAACAGCTGTTCCGGCTTCCCAGTTTTGGGATTTATGGCTAACTTTCCATGGGGTGTCATTACATTCTTCGCCAAAGTGGTGCCATGTTTCCTCTTCATATGCTTGTTGCAGTTCGACCAGTTCGCGAAGTCCATGCAGCATAAGTTGCAGCTGTAAGGTCTAGCGCCTGTGTGCTGGTTCTCGTGCGTACGCATTATGCTTTTGTGGCGGAATCTAAGATAAGATAAGATAATAGTTACGGTAACCGTTGAAATAAGATAATATATAAGATTCGCTAAAAAATAGGGAAGTTTAGGAGGGGGAGGGGGTCTTCTCTAACTCTTAGCAAATACTACGGGAGGTCACCGAGGTTCGTTCCCTAAGGTAAGATTAGAGATAAGATAATAGGTAAGATAACAGATGTCAGCACCATCACGTCTAAGCGACCTACTAACAAAGACATAGAGTAAGCATTAGATACGTGCCGAAGCCCGATTAACGGACTATTAACCTAGTTTGTATAAAAAATATTATTTCAATAAATCAGTTGCAAAACAGTACTCGTTTGATTCAGTCATTTAACCCAGTCCTCCTAACATTTTGGTCCTTCGAGCCGGATATAGTTAAGATAAGATAACAGATAAGATAATACAAAGATCAACGAAGTGATCACATAAGGATAAGGCATTAAAAGTTAATAACTAAAATAAGTTGTCCGTTTTTCTTTTGGGGTACAGAACCCTGCACGACTGCAAGAACGGTAGACATTCTTTCAGACATTAATGAACTCAGATCCCTAATGAGATCCTATAAGCCTTATAGGATCACTTCGTTGTCCGTCCGTCTGTCTGTCTGTCTTCTATAATTACCTTTTCGAACAATACTGGCATTGGAACGGCATTATATTCATATGCACTTTAACATGCTCTCTCAGCCTATCTTTGGAGTTAAAGAACCTTTTACACTGATCACACTGATACGGCAGTTCCAAATTATGCGTCTTAACATGTTTTTTCAACCTGGAAACTGTCAAGAACGACTTATGACAGATCTTGCAGGCTTCTTTAAGGTTGTTCTCGTGGATCTTGTGATGGACATCCAGACTACCCTTTGTGTAATAGGCTTTTCCGCATCTGTCGCATGTGTAGTTCCTTTTTCTGTCTGTGTGTGTTCTTAAATGTGCTTTTAATGAGGCTGGGGTTTTCATAATCATTCCGCAAACTATGCAAGTTGAATCTTTTGTTAAGGATCCTTTTCGACGTTTTTTGGGGGGTTTTATGAGGGGGGAGGGGAGGGTTATTCTCTCGTGGGTGCGTAGTTGTGCCTTCCTTTGGAATATCTGGCCGCATACAATACAGGGGTGGAAAGATGCGGTGTGTTTTTTTATGTGGTCCAAAACCTCGTCGCCAATAGTGATATTGCAGTATGGACAGACGTTTCTGAAAGATTAACAAATAAAAATAAGATCACGAATGTAATCCCAAAGTATGTTAGACACCCTCGCAAATTTCTCAGCACTCAGTGCCTTGAAGACAAAGGGGTATGCAGAGGCACGTCCAAAAATTATATTTAGCATAATTATATTTACATAACAGGTTGCAAGCCCATCACAGCTTTTAAGTAATACTAACCGGTTTCCTTTACCGTTTTAATGCGCATATTTGTTGTTGCGCATACAGTTTGGACGTGCCTCTGATTACCTCCTTTAGACATCTTCAAGAATCGATGCTCGTGGAGATCTGAGAGGATTTCTACTATACTTTGGGATTACAATTATGATCCTATTTCATTCTATTAATACGGCCGGGATTCGAACCCACGAATCCGAAGATTGAAAGTCGAGATACCCACTCTGCCAACTAACCATCTAGAAATCTAGTATTAACTATACTCACTTTAAATATGGCCGGTGTACCATAACATGATCGAGGAAGTCCTTAAAATAGACCACCTTTTCATCACAATCAATACATTGCCATCCAAAACATCTCTTATGAGATTCCATACAATGTTCTATTAACACATCTTTATCCACCACTTTTAAGTTACAAAACTGACAGACAGCGGGGTAGTCGGACCACTTTTTTATATTATTCAACCCATTGAACCCAGATTTTTCTAGGTTGAATGATTGTGCGTTGATATCAACCAGGTTGTTCATTTCTGGGTTGAAAGCTTTGTTGTATAACTTAAGATGTGATTTTAATGAGTTTTGGTCATTAAATGTATCTCCACAGAGTTTACAGGTTTCGGTCAAGTGTGAGTCGGGGTGGGTGCGATCCTCCATCTTTATGTTGCAGTATTCGCAGTAATTCCTGCAAAATAAAATAAATACGTTTTGAACATTTCTCACAGCGCCATCTAATCCCAAACTAAGAAAAACTTGACTCATTAAATTTTTAAAAACTATATTAAACTTTTTTTTTATACATAAATACTTAAATAATGTTTGAATGTGCCTCTGACTACCCCCATTAAAGATCTGAGCACCTGCAGATCTGTATGTCTACTGTACTTTGGGATACAGTCATGATTCTATTTATTTTATCTTTACAAGCCATGTTTGTTGCCTGATTCTTCAAGGCTTGGTCGCAAGGAACAGGCATATCTTCACCTAGCTACTAAGACCTTCCAAAGAGATATCAAATAGAAGTAGTCAGAGACAAGTTGGGTATTTATTCAGCTGATGTTTACCTCAACACCTTCCTATGTCTTCTGACATGCACCACAAACTTTTCAAAGTTTTTCAACTGCTCATCGCAGTCAGCACATCGGAACATGAAACATACGTTGTGGTCTACCCGACAATGTTCTCTTAAGCCTTTTACAGATTCCTTGATTGTACCGCATGTACATTGCCAAGGGTAGTCAGCCCAAGTCTGTTTCTTCTTGGACTTTTTTACTGGGTCTTTATAAGACATGTTTGGTACGTCTGCATCTGGAAAATATAAATAAATAATAAGACGCTGAAGGAAAACATTGTGAGGAAACCATTTAGTATTCTTGTAAGCAATGGACTTGCACGTCATGTATGGAATGCTAAATACTGCCATTATGTAATGATTGGACATAAATAAAATAAATAAAAAGGATCACAACTGTTAACCCCAAGTACGGTAGACATCACCTCAGATCTCCAGGCTCTTAGATCTTTTGGAGATGTCTAGTGGGGGTGGTCAGAGGCACGTACAAACATTATATTTGGCACATGCCCACATTTTACAGTAGTTAGCATTATAAACGTGACAGGTTGCAAGCCCATCGCCATAAGAATACTAACTGGTTCCTTCATGATGTTTTACTTCACTGTTTCAAGTATGGTATAATGCAATAGACTAATAAATACTTTTTTTTTTTTTTTTTTTAAGTTGGTATACTTACTCTTTATAAAAAAATTAGATTCTTCATTATCATATTTTTCAACCTTCATTAGTGTCTGGGCATCTTCAATGCTTGGCAAAAGTGCATCTGTAAGTAGAGATTATGTAATAACAAAAAAACCGGCCAAGTATGAGTCGGACTCGCACATGAAGGGTTCAGTAATCAACCTAACTTAACCTTGTAAATACCCCCCATCATCACTCTCATCTTTTACCGCCTCGCAATTTGATAATGTATAGCCAATTTCAGTCTCATTTCCGACCACACATAGGTCGCTCAAAACAACTTGGGATCTCTTGACTTTCAAGAAAAACTCGTAGCAAACCTCAACACGTTGAGAACAGGTAACACAAACGGTTTGAGGCAGCATTTTATTTGAGAAATCGACAAAAGATATTCCCAAGAGTAATAGTTTTTCAATGAGCGAACGCTGGTCCTCTTGTGATGTTAGGGACGTTACTTCGGCGTAGAGCTTTTCTTCGGCACAGAAACGGCAATATAATCTTGGTGCAGACATGGCGTTGCATTATTAATTAAGAAAATTACGATTCAATCCTGTTTTAGTTTTGGTTACAATAGAACACAAGTAAACAAGTCGAATACTACCCACAGGCCCACAGCTGATTTTGACGTTGACTTACACTAAAATTTTGACATTCCACAACCGATATCCTTTTAAAAGTCAGTACTTGATAAAAAGTTGTAATCTAGAAATCTAGAATCCGAAGTTTTGCTTACTTTGGGACTAGATAGAAAGGTCCATAATATTTTAAAAAATACTGTTTATACAATGGCTTGGTGGAATATTAAATGGAAAAATATTTATGTCTAAAAGTTCATAATACTTGTCTCCATCTGTCCTGTCGCCTGTCATCATTCCGTATGTAGTATTTAGGTATTTATTCTGTGGTCATCAAAAAAAGTCAAACGAAACGGAAAAACAAACAGGGAGTGTTTTATTTAGGTTTTTTGTATTTTGTATCATTTGATAACTCGCTTTTCTCAATAATTTTCAAACATTTTCCAAAATAATGCAACACTATGTCAGAAGAGGCAAGATTATATTGCCGTTTCTGCGCCGAGGAGAAGTCCTACTCAGAGATTACAGCTCTAACGACACAAGAGGAAATAAACTCACTCCTAGACAAATTAGCACACTTCGGAATATATTTTGTTGATTTTACAAATAAAATGCTACCTGAGACAGTGTGTATCAACTGTTATGAACTTCTTAATTTAACTTATGAGTTTTTCGCAAAAGTCCAGAGATCTCAAGTTGTCTTGGGCGAGTTATATGAGACGCACTATAAAACTGAGATCAAAGTGGAAAGAAATGAAGACAAAGAAATATCGCAAGGTTAGTAATGATACTTAGCAGCTTAACTGCATAATCTACTCACGACTGTAATCTCACAGCTCAGTTAGTAGTAACTCTGCCCTTTGCGCTGTAGGTTGTGGGTTCAATCCCCACCCAGTACAAATATTTGTGTGATGAACATAGATGTTTATTCTGTCTGGGTGTTATTAAGTATGTATTTACAAAAAAAAAGTGTTAACAAACTTTTGTAAATACATACGAAGTTATCTGGTTTCCATAGTACAAGCTTTGCATAGTTTGGGGCTAGATGACCCTGTGTGTCCACCAATATTTTTTTATTATTTTATCTATTATTATGCAGATACATGTGGCAAATCGTTAAAGTAACCCTAATCAAGACTCCTCGATACAGGCCTAGTCTAGTGAGGGACTCAAAGAAATCCCTTGTGCTCAATGATTCTATGAAATTTTTTAAATTTAGATAGGATAGTATGTACCTAGTTAAATCTTTTATTTTGTTGTAATAAATATATTTTTTAATTTTTACAGATGGGAATTCATCTAGCCATGACGATGTTCTTATGGAATCAGATACAAATGACGAAGTTGTTCGAGCAGGTAACCATCTTTCTCAAGGGCTTCACACACAGCAGCTCTAATGTAAAGATGTACATTATAGCATGATACATCTCATTCATCTTTCCATAGAAATCGTCAGGAGACCACATACAACAGCTATAAGTAATATACATTTTTACATCTACGTATCATAGGATACATTAAGGGGCTCCCAGTCGCTGATTGCTCTTTTTCGAAACGAAAAAAGAAATACTTCTGATCAAGCCACATCTCCTATTTTTATAAGTATATTACTTCAGGTTCCTACCTAGATTTCTATTAAGCTGAAAACATAATAGCAGAAACTTTTCACGATAAAGATATTATTTCAAAATGATACGTTTTAGAATTTATGATCGAAATATCTTATATACCTACTATTAAAATCAACTTGTGATTTATTGTTAAAGATAGGTAATATGTAGATCTAGATTTCTATTAGAATAGATTTTTGATAAGTAATTATACATAATTTATATAATTTAATTTATTCGAAAAGCTAAGGCGGACCACACGCCGACATGTGTTTGTCGTCATTGCAGCGGTCGGTAGGATTATTTATCGAAGTGATTAAAGATGGGTACATCTTTATTCACATATACTATACATTATAAAATAGGAGATGTGGCTTGTTCACAAGTATTTATTTTTTCGTTTCGAACAAAAACAATCGTCGACTTAATTGCGCCTTAATACATCTCAATACATCACTACATAGTATAAAGCAAAGTCGCTTTCCGCTTCCCGCGTCTGTATGTAATATGTATGTTTGCTTATATCTTTAAAACTACACAACGGATTTTGATGCGTTTTTTTTTAATAAATAGAGTAATTCATGAGGAAGGTTTATATGTATAATACATGCATAATATAGTAGAGAAACACTGATAATTTTAGAGGTTTCTAATGTGATGTCGTAAATAAACACATTTTTTTGCGCTTACATTGCATATGCTGGCTGAACCCCACGAGATATATCAAAATAATGTACTACAGTATTGTACACCTTAAAAACGTCTACAAAAAAGTCAATGGTGGTATTAGAAATGTCTTACGCACAGCGAAGCGGGCACGGGTCAGCTAGTTTCCATATAATAGAATGAAGGGAAAGTTACATCATTTTAAAAATATTCTAAATTTAAGAATTCGTCCATTTATAGGTTACTCTTATTTAGACTTTAATGTAAAGGAATAGGAGCGGAATTGTTTTAATTTTATTTTAGGAAATTTGAGGATTAGCTCGGTGCAAACAGAATCGACACCATTACCTGGTGTGTGTGTGATACAAGATAATTTAAAGCTATACATCCCGGGATGTATACATTAATAGCTGCCGTGTGTAAAAGATTCGAACCCACAACCTTCAGATTGAAAGTCGAGATACCTCCAATCGGCCAACACTTATGATTAAGAGCCATGTCAAAATCTATAGTTATCAGTGTTTAATGTTTTGACCAAAATCATCCTGGAAGACTACATCATTATCATTATAATATATCTTTATTTTCCAGGTAGTCCCTTACCAACACCCGAAGAAATTCCAAAAAAAATACCCAATGTTGAAAAAAACAAAACAAACAAGTTCAAATCAAAATATATTATACCGACGTGGTCCGACTATCCGGCTATTTGCAAGTTTTGTAACTCAAAAATGGATCAGCAGAGGGATTTAACAAAACATTGTATTAAGTTCCATAAAAAGTGTTTTGGTAATAAGTGTGTTGATTGCAGTTTGGATGTACCCAGTTTTAAGGAGTTCGTTGAGCATGTTAAGACGCACCATCCTAAATTGAAGTGAGTTTATAGAATACTAGCAGACCCACAAACGTTGTCCTGTCAAATTTCAATAATCAAATAGAAAATACTGATTTTTTTTAGTCTGTTATGTCTGATTTGTTGCACACCAGCGCCATCTACCATAATCATCCTTTTTAACGTTTTTTAATTATTTTGGGGATGTTTTTCGTTTTATAAAGTAGTCTATATTTTATTCGAGCGTTATATCTACATCTACAGCAAATTTCATCTTAAACCGTTTTTTCCTTTAGGGCTTGATTGAGGCACAAACTCACAAACTTTCGCATTTATAATATTACTAGCCAACCCGTGACAGACGTTGTCCTGTCCAAATTTCGATAATCGCATAGAGTGACGCATGTTGCTATGACGACTGATGTCAATACGGATGTCGGATATTTTGCACACCAGCGCCATCTTTACAGAAATCATCCCTTTTGCGTTTTTTTAATATTTTTGGGATGTTTTTCATATTTTAAAGTAGTCTATTATTTATTCGGGTATTATATCTACATCTACAGCAAATTTCAACTAAATCCGTTTTGTCGTTTAGGCCTGATTAAGGCACAAACATACATACAAACTCACAAACTTTCACTTTTATTATATTACAAGCTGACCCCGCGAACTTCGTATCGCTTTAGAATTAACAAATGTTGTCTTCCGTTCCCATTCCCGTTCCCGTTACAATTCCCGTTCAATCGTTTTTGTAGTGCACACGAAGAAAGCAAAAATTTTAGCAATTTTTTACACCTTGTTTCAAACTATCGTCATTCTTATAAAGAATTTATTACTTTTTCAAAATAATAAATAGCCTATGTTACTCAGGGATAATGTAGCTTGGTAATGGTGAAAGAATTTTTGAAATCGGTTCAGTAGTTTTTGAGTTTATCCATTACAAACATACAAAAAAACAAAAAATCTAAACTTTTCTCTTTATAATATTAGTATAGATTAGGATTAGGATATTTTTTTTGTTCCCATTTTTTTTAATGGTTTAATAACTACTTGTCCATTTTCAGTGAAATCTGCCAATACTGCGACATACAAATTGGTGACATGAATTCTGATCACGTTGATAATCACACCAAAATCCGTCACGCCTGCTCCACATGCGGAAAGGTATTCCACAAGATGCGTGACCTAAGGGTGCATTTATCAAAAATAGAGCACTCACAGCACGTACAACCCTTAAAAAAACGCCCCCAAGGACAAAAAGAGAAAAACTCCACTTGCAAAGTTTGTGGGCTGGTGATGAAGACAACGAAATCTGTCAAAGCTCATCTGTTAACACACACTGACAGGAAACGTGACCACACCTGTGACAGGTGCGGAAAAACATTTTACACGAGCAGCAGTCTTAAAACGCACTGGAAGATCCACGACAGCAACTTTAATGAGACCTGCCGGATCTGTCAAAGGACATTTATAACATTAACTCGGTTGAAAAAACATGTTAAGACACATAACTTGGAGATGGAGTTTCAGTGTGATCAGTGCAAGAAGTTTTTCAGCACAAAGGATAGACTCCGGGAACATGTTAGAGTGCATATGGACTTCAAGCCGTACCAATGCAAATATTGTCCGAAGAGATTCAAATTTGCTAATATTATGAAGACGCATGAACACCAGCATACAGGTAAGATGACCGGCCTCACAGCTCAGTTGGTAGTAGCTCTGCCTTCTGCCCAGGTTGTGGGTGGGAATCGCCCACCCAGGGCAAAGGTTTGTGCGATGAACATAAATGTAGATGTGTAGATTCAGAAAATCTATTTTTGATGATTTCATCTTAAGAAAACATTAAAAATCCGGAAAATCAAAAGCAAATTTTGGGAAAAAAGTAGCCTATGTCCGTTCCAAGACAATAAATTATTTCTTTATGAAATTTAATCAAAATTGGCCCAGTGGTTAGGTCGTGATAACGTCACAGAAAGATAGACAAGTTACCTTCACATTTTATAATATAAAATAAATAGGAACACGACTGTAATCCCCAAGTGTTCAGGTCCTTTGAAGAGGGGGTAGTCAGAGGCACGTCCAAACATTATTATTCGGCACATTGCTCACATTTTGCAGTAGTATTCAATCAGTTATCTGATTCTTATAGTACAAGCTTTACTCGGTTTGAACTAGATGGCGCTGTGACCGCTGTGTGTAAAGTTTTTTTTTTTTTTTTTTTTTTTCAGGTGACAGACCGTTTATTTGCGGTCTATGCGGTAGGGAATTTGCAAATTGGTCAAATTGCAACAAGCACATGAAGAGAAAGCATGCAATGACTATGGCGAAGACAGTTAAGACACCTCATGGGAATATAGCGGTTAATCCTACAACTGGATTGCCAGAAATGCTGAAGATTGATGAAGAGTCCAAGAAATGGACCCAGGAATTGCTTAAGGGTTGAGGGGAAAAAAACGTCAAAGGGTATTTTTTTTTTTCAATAAAATAACAAAGATCACTTTGTAACGTAGGTAGCTAGGTGAAGCGTAGCTGTTCCTCACAATATTTATTTTAATAAAATCACAAGGATCACTATGAAACGTAGGTAGACTGGGCTGACAGAAATGTTGAAGATTGATGAAGAGTCCAAGAAATGGACCCTGGAATTGCTTAAGGGTTGATGGGAAAACACAGTCAAAGGATTTTTTTTTTCAATAATTGTGATTTTATTTCACTTTGAAAGTTAGACTGAATTGTCAGAAATTATGAAGATTGATGATGAAGCGCAAGAAGTGGACCCTGGAATTGCTGAAGGGATGAGGGGAAAACAACGTCTAAGGGTTTTTTTAAATAAAATCACAAGGATCACATAGATAGACTGGGCTGCCAGAATGTTAAAGTGTGTATGTTAATGTGTGTGTTGTAAGATTGATGATTAGGCTAAGAAATGAACCCTGGAATTACTTAAGGGTTAAGGGTAAAACAACGTCAAAGCGTTTTTTTTTAATAATATCATAAGACGCACTTTGAAATATAGGTAGCTAGGAGAAGTTAAGTGACCAAGTCTAGGAGAATGAGGCAACAAACACAGCATCATTTTTTTCATGGTCCTTTCTTTAATGCTATGTAGAGCTCCAGTGTGGTGATCGGACAAGGTGAAGGCTCAAACGAGAAAAATAATTAAAAGTACTAACCGAGTAGGTACAAATTAAAAACTCTAGTCCGAGGGAATGAAGCCCCTATATTTATTTATTTATTATCAAAACACAGAAAACTGGTTATCTCGTAGAGTGGCAGAGATATTTTATCTCCGAAAACTCTAGTTGGCAGGAAACGATTTTGAATCTACGCCCCGTCACGTCGCCGTCACGCGCCGTCACGCCCGACATGCACTATTTCACCTATATCTCGTTATTTTGCATGAAAAGGTATAGACATCTATATATTTTTGGATTCTCCGTGAAATTTCCTACAAACTTATCTATAAACGCATTTCAGAGTGTAAATAACATTTTTAGGAAAAAAAAATAGCGTAATAATTTTTTTTTTTGATAAAAAAAATTAAAAACATCATGAAAAAAAAATTTAAAGCAATTTAAATGAAGTTTCTTTTTTATATCATTTCTATAGCTATTATTTACCATATAAATAAGAAACTTTATAATAAACTAAATAAATGGATTTTTAGTGAATTTTTTTAGTTAAAAAAAATGACGCTAAAATAAATAATTTTAAATTTGCGCGGAAACATATTTCGGATCCGGAAGTGAATGGTTTTGTTACACAGAACGATACTGTCATCTGTCAGCTTCGTAACAGTCAAAACCCGGAAGCGATAGCTCTTCGGGTTATTTTATAATAAATTTTTCAAAAATTCCTAAATTTTCGAAAAAAAAAATTGTATTAAATTGGATCAGTGCCAATTAAGGGAAGAAATTTATTGGATAATTTTGGATCAGCGGTAGTGACATAGTTTACTTATTAATAATAACAATTACAAAGTTATAGGTCACAATAAGGTTTATAAACATTACTTAGTTTCTACAATAATAATACATTAAATTAAATAAGAAACGAAAACCTATAGTAAAGGTGTGACAAGTATGCCGTGCGAACGAACAATAACACCGTTTGAGCGCGGCAGGTAGCTTGCGGCTGTCGTCCAAACATAGCGTGGCTAGCCGCGTAATGTCTCACACGGTCACACCTTTAGGATTGTCCTAAAAAGGTTCTCGATAAAATATACATCACATAAAAAAAACTAACACAATAATTGAGACACACACATAAAATCCAAAAAATTAAAGAAAAATTATCGTAAAAATATGCCATGTACAAAGAATATAGCGTTGCTGTCAGTACAAAAAGTCGTATGTCAAAATTTTGCTATTTTTTATATTGGCTGCATGTGTAGTAAATCGATTTGCAGGAGTATAATAAACGTATGTAAGCTATAAAACTAAAGCTATTTACATATTAATATTGTAAAAAAACTTCATAGATAAGATAATAATCAGTTTTTTGTGTCTCCTGAAAATCTAACGTTTTTATATTCGACTTTTTGTTCCGACAGCAACGATAGGCTTTTTAAATTGCACGGAACTTATACCGAGTTATAGTTTTACACATTGTTCGAAAACATTTTAAGATTTTACATTATAGTTTTTCCAATAAATAATAAATCATGTTGGATAAATAGCAAATCAAGTGTATTTATTGTTATATTAAATAGATACATTCAGTTATTACATAAACAGTTGTATATTTCCCTTGTCTTTTGTTATTTCGTGTGTTCTTTTAAATAGTAGTATAGACATACATACATAATTGTGATTTTATGGACCTAGTTGTCAGCAATAAAGAGATTTGAATTTGAATAAACAACCTGCTGATAAGGTTATATATCTGTATGTATGTATGTATGTTTGCTTATATCTTTAAAACTACACAACGGATTTTGATGCGGGTTTTTTTTAATATTTAGAGTGATTCAGGAGGAAGGTTTATATGTATAACTAGCGACCCGCCCCGGCTTCGCACGGGTAGCATGTTATTATACATATAAACCTTCCTCCTGAATCACTCTATCTATTTAAAAAAACCGCATCAAAATCCGTTGTGTAGTTTTAAAGATATAAGCAAACATACATACAGACATACAGACGCGGGAAGCGGAAAGCGACTTTGCTTTATACTATGTAGTGATAACATGCTACCCGTGCGAAGCCGGGGCGGGTCGCTAGTCTGTGTATATATCTGTTATAGTATCTGATCATTTTGCAAGTGATAATGTATGTACTAAATTATTCCGATACGATATGATTTTAAAATCTTCCCGCGTTGCAGGTAAGCTGGTATCTGTTATCCGCCGGTACGTACAAAATTGCGTCAATTCGACTCTACAAATAGTTTTATATGTTCTGTGGACGACGTATATAGCCTGGACGTCTGTCAGTTATGTCAATGTCAAAAATAAAAACAAACAGTGGGTAATGGGTATTGTTTTGTTTTGTTTTTTGTTGGAGCTTAGCGTGTCGGTGTAACTGATATCTTTTCTTTTCTCTACCAAAGAGCATAAGTCTCTACAATCTACATACTACCTACATGGAATATAAAAATATAATCAAAGACTACTATAGTTATATTGGCTAAATATAATATAATGCAACGCCATGTCAACTCCACGTTATACTGCCGCTTCTGCGCCGAAGAGAAGTCCTGTACTGATATAATGCCATTATCATCCCAAGAGGACCGACAAACACTAATTGATAAACTAGCGCTGATCGGATTAAATTGGGTTGATTTCTCGAATAAACTGCTGCCGAAGACAGTGTGTATTCCCTGCTACGGACTCCTTGATTTGTCTAACGAGTTTGTTGAGAAGGTGAGGAGGTCTCACGCCGTTTTGAGTGAGATAAATGTAAATCAAATTAAAGTTAAAGAGGAATTTGATGTTGAGGAAAATTTACAAGGTTAGTGCCTATTTTATATTGGTAGACATTTCACACAGTGCCATCCTACAAACTATGCAAAGATTGTACAATGGGAACTAGATTACTGATAAGTAAATGATATTTAAAAATAATGATCGCAACTGTAATCCCTAAGTTCGGTAGACAAGACATCCTCTCGGATCTCCAAACGCTCAGATCTTTGATGATGTCTAAAGGGGTTAGTCAGAGGTACGTCTAAACACTACATTAGGCACATGCCCACATTTTGCAGTAGTTAGCATTCCACACGTGACAGATTGCATGCCCGTTGCCGCTTACAATAATACTAACTGGTTACACAATGTTTTCCTTCACCGTTATAAGCATGTGTTAATGCAGGTTTTTTCTTCTTGATTAAATGTTTGTTTTGTTTTATTTAAATATTACTTAATATCACTGTTTACAGATGATTGTATACCAATGTTTGAAGAGGATAATTGTGATAGCAGTGCAGAACCAGATAACTTAATAAGTAAGTGATTAGCTTAAGCAAGTAAAGAAAAACATAATTAAATAGGATCACAACTATAATTCCCAAGTACCTACCTACCTATGGTAGACGTCCTCTCAGATCTTCAGGCATTCAGATCCTTAAATGTGCCTAAAGGGGATACAATTACATTAATACACCATCGGGATTCAAACCCACAACCATCAGTTTAAAAGTCTAGGTACCTACCTCCCAATCATAACTAAAGATTTTGACATGGGTCTTTATCACGTAATTGCATGGTGCATTCTGGTAACAGCTAGGCCCGGTAACGCAGGGTCTAGGCTGGCTAATTCTTCCGACACAATGATACAATCCCGACTTAAATGATTGTATCACTGACACGCAAGAAGAAGAATCACGTAATTATATAACCTTTAATTTACTTTCCCAACGTTTCGACTGTGTTACAATAGCCATGGTCGCGGGTCTGCCTGTGCCCGTACGTGATAAAGACCCGTGTCAAAATCTTTAGTTATGTCTACTAATCACGATAGTTTGAAAAATAATACCTCCCAATCAGCTAACAAGACTTTTCAAATAAAATTCCAGGTACCGCTAAATCAGAGGAAACTAAACCAAATATAAAAGATGCTCCAATAATCCAAGTGATACCAGAAAAGCAGACCTGGTCCACATACCCGTGGCAGTGTGCCCTGTGCGGAACCAACGAAGGATCTTTAACAGCTCTTCGGAAACACTGTCGCTCGGAACACCTTAAATGCTTTGCATTCAAATGTGCCGATTGCGATGAGGAGTTGGAAGACTTTGATGAGTTTGTGAGACATGTAAGGGGACATAGGAAGGTGTTAAGGTATTTTTTAGAGTTCCGTACCCAAAGGGTAAAAACGGGACCCTATTACTAAGACTTCGCTGTCCGTCTGTCTGTCACAGGGCTCTATCTCATGAACCGGGATAGCTAGACAGT
The DNA here is from genome assembly GCA_912999785.1 of Hydriomena furcata. Classification (NCBI taxonomy): domain Eukaryota; kingdom Metazoa; phylum Arthropoda; class Insecta; order Lepidoptera; family Geometridae; genus Hydriomena; species Hydriomena furcata. The sequence goes on from OU538845.1 coordinate 6,779,958, forward strand.
TGAAATTTTTACAGATTATGTATTTCTGTTGCTGCTCTGACAACAAATACTAAAAACAGAATAAAATAAATATTTAAGGGGGGCTCCCATACAACAAACATGTTTTCTTTGCCGATTTTATAGATAATGGTACGGAAACCTTCGTGCGCAAATCCGACTCGCACTTGGCCGGTTTTTAAAGTTACTACCAACTGAGCTGTGAGGCCAGTCAATGATCTGAAAGGATGTTTACATTGCTCGACCATAATCATGATCCTATTTAATATCTAATTTTCAGAAAATATTGCGAATACTGCAACATAGAGATGACAGACCGCAGGCATCCAGACACGCATATGACGGATGGATCCTGTACCCTCTGCGGAGACACATTCACCGACCAAGACACTCTGAACACACATCTGAAACTGTACGCAGCAACCCCAACGGGCTTGCTCGCTTTCAACATGGAAATTATGGAACTTAACGTAACAGAGATCAACTCCTGGGCAGATTATCCGTCTGTTTGTCAGTTTTGTAACTTAAGAATGATGGACAAAGATGTATTAAAAGAGCATTGTATCAAGGTGCATAGAAAATGCTTTGGGAATCAATGCATCGATTGTTATGCTAATTTGGACAGCTTTAAGCGTTTCTTGGAACATGTTAAGCAGCATCGGCCACGTTTGAGGTGAGATTGACATAATAATAATAGACTAGTGGAAACAGAAAATATTTTTTATCCCCTAATGGGTTGCAGCAAGAAAGTCTTTCTAGCTTTCTAGCACCCCTTTAGGGGTTGAATTTCAGAAGTTCGTTTTTAGTGCATTTCTCAGGTTGCCTGGAAGAAATCGATTTTATCGATAAGGTCGCCAAATTCAACTAGGAAATTATTTGTTTAAATTTCCTAATTAATTTGAGGTAAATAGACTTTCCCGCTGCACCCCCTTACGGGTTGAATTTCTTAATGCACCTCTACACATACACACCACGATAAATACACACTTCAAATTTCTTGTACCAGTTTTATATATTTGAGAAATGAAACAATGGGACAAGAAAATATTCTAAAATTCCCATATTTCCGGGAATATTAAAAAATTACGACCTTACGTATTTAATAATTTTGTAAATATATGAATATAAGTTGTAAAGCATGTATTTAGCTTTAATTTAAGCACTTGCGGAACTCTGTAGGATGAATAGTTTTTCAGTTATCAGGAAAATAAAAAAATTGCAGGACTAATTAAGTGAATTATTAGTCTATTCTATACTAATATTTTAACCCCGTGCGACATCAGGGCGGACTGCTATTATTCCATATGAGAGGAACAGGTTGCAAGTTATAACTGCTTATCTTTATTACACTTTCAGAAACATCTGTCCGTACTGCAATCTGGTCATTGCTGATACGGACTTTTACCATATTCAGCAGCACACTACAGCACTAACGTGCAACACCTGCGGAGAAATATTCAAAGACAAACAGCATCTATCAATCCACAAGAACAGGTTAAAACCCCTGAAAGATTCCACTTGTAATAAATGTGGCTTAGATCTTAAAACCCCAGCAAGGTTGAAACAGCATTTAAAAACACACAACAGACACCGTGATTACACTTGTGATCGGTGTGGAAAAACATTTTACACAAAGGCAAACTTGGAAAACCATAAAAAAATCCACGAGGGCAACAAGGAGACTTGCAAGATCTGTCAGAAGACATTCCTGGACCTTAACAGGCTGAGAATGCATGTAAAAACTCACAACTTGGTGTTACCGCACCAATGTGATTATTGTAAACGTTACTTTGTCTCTAAGCTCAAATTGATCAGACATATTGTAGTACACATGGAGGAGTTAAAGCGGTGGCCGTACAAATGCAAGTACTGTCCGAAGAGGTTCAGGTTTAGGACCATAGTGAAGACCCATGAGAACCAGCATACAGGAGCCAGGCCGTACAGCTGCAATGACTGCTGCAGGTACCTTTAATTATTTTTATAAGCTTTATTTATCTTGTAATGTTTGTATGTTCAGGTGGAATCTTGCAACTCAATTTTGAATCAGTGATCCCTAACCGATTGAGCTGAAATTATGCATACTTATATAACTTCTGTGACAATGCAATAATATGGTGACAGGGAGTTGATCTGATGATTGAGTCGTGAGCTATTTAACGGAACTCCTTAGTAAATACTTCTGGAGTAAAAACTTTGCATTCTTTTCAAGTTCCGATGACAATGTTATATGATGTGACAGCTGGTGCTCGATGGTTTTACCGATTTTATAAAATCTTGTCATTTAAAAATATTTTTTAACAGAATTCTTATTATTTTTGAGCCTTCATCTTAAATGGTAAGAATGAAGGTAGATGGATGTAGAAGTAGAGGTAGGCCAAAAAAAAGATGAATGGACTGTGTGAAAAATGACATGGTAAAGAAAGGAGTGAGTGATGAGATAAGATAGAGGATAGAGGATATGGAAAAAGTACACATGTTGTGCCGACCCCACTTAAGTCGGATAAGGGCAGAATGCTTTAACCTAAGCTCTACATAGCATTAAGGAAAGGATCATTGCAAAAAATTATGGCCCCAAGCCGTGTTTGTTGCCTGAATCTTCTTTGCTTGGTCGCAAACAGGCGTAGCTTCACCCACCTATGTTTCAAAGTGACCCTTGTGATTTTATTGAATTAAAAACCTTTTAAATTGTTTTTTAGGGTCTTCGCTAACTGGTCGAATTGCAACAAGCATATGAAGAGGAAGCATGGTACAACCCTGGCCAAAAACGTGATGACTCCACATGGAAAACTGGCCATAAATCCAGAGACGGGGAAACCAAAGACGCTGATGATTGATGATGATGCTAAGGAGTGGACGGAGCAGTTGCTACAAGCTGGAAAGTTTGATAGGAAGCTTAAAAAAAATAAGCAAGCATGTTGAAATTCAATCTGACATTTTGGATCTTGTCAATGTTGTCAATGTCAGTGTCAAAATGTATTTTAAAGTGGTCAACAATGGAGGGATGCTTTACTGAATGTAAAGGGCCTCCAGGGCTGCTAATCGTCCACTTGTCATTACGACCTAGGGGTCCTTCCTAAAGGACTACACAAAAGTTGTGACTCCGGCCCAGCACATGCCAGTCTCATCCCATAATTTTTCTTCAAATTAACAGGTGCCAGCCACCTGATTTAACCAATTACAAATCCATTGACAATCCTTAATATTTTATTTAGAAATGCCTTGATACGATTCTTATTTCTAACTAACCGCAAAATGTAAAAAAGTAATAAATAGTTAGAATTTCAGTTCCATTGTAAAGAACCGTTTTGGGCGTTATGAGTACAAAGCTGTAAAACGGCCATGTTGGTAGAGTACGATAAAAAGAACTGTGAGGTCTTACAAGGAGGATATCATCGGCGTAGAGTGAATAACTATAGATTTTAACACAGGGTGTTTATAACGTAATTACCTTTAATTTATTTTCCCGAAATATATAGTTATGTCTACTAATCACGATAGTTTGAAAAATAATAGTAGAGTGAATACCTCATTATGTCAGTTAAAGTAAACTATTCAGTCTTTCTATCATAAAGAACAAAATCCTGTGTCTAGGAGGCGGACGAAAGTATGAATTGTAGATAAAGTCGAGAGCACATGAAGCTTTACACTAAAATTGTAGTAGGTACAAGCCTTACATCTACGGCGATTGTAATAACAATAATTGTACAGAGCAATGTGTATAAATAAAACTTGTAAATACTCACCAGTTATTTTAATAAAAACAATTTAGGAATTTGAATAAGGGTACAGTGTATTTTTTTTTTTGTAATTTCCAGATTTTAGTATGATTGGTTGACAAAGATTCTTTTTTTGATTTGGCTATAACAATTTTTAGGGGTTTTTTGTAAACTTCTCAACCACTATTTTAATAAAAACCTTGTACCAGACCAGGTTTTGGCCAGAACTTGGGCGTTGAGGCTGCTACACGTTCTCATCGTTCCATCTGTAATCTGTTCTCTGTACTTTCTGAGTAAATGAATTTGAATTTTATTAAATTAAACTCCTTTCTGTTTTAAAGTTATATTTGACAAGTATTGTATATTAATATCACGCAACTACGACTATGTTGGCGTTGCAGGCGAGTGTATGTGTGTATTATTGCATTAAAATGTAACAAAATAAAATTCTCAAGTTGTAAGGTAGATTTTCATTGTAAACAAACAAGCAAACTGAACTGATAACTGATAGCAACTTGGCAAGCAAAAGCTAGCTTTTGACTGTTATAGGGATGTACTTATTGTATTTTAACGAAATAATCGAATGCATATTTTAGTCGATTATAAATAATCGAATCACAAATGTACCGGTTTTTCCCAATATTAAATAGTATTGCCAACTTTACTTACCAACATAACAAAACGATCTCAAATCCTTGTCCATGATGATGTGCCTATTTTGTATTACATGAATGGTAACAAATCGCTGCACCTAGTATGAACTCAAAAAACTGTAAGGACATGCGTCTACATTAAAGAAATCGATTAGGCTATCTACTATGACTATCGATAAGTAGTGTGCCTTAACTACATACATACACTGGTACATCCGTACAACTAAGCATTATTTATTTATTTATTTTACCCTGTATCGATCGTCCCACTGAAAGACAAAAGCCTCCCTCCCTCACTTCTTTCCACACCTGTCAACCTCCAGCTAAATTTCGCCAGTAACTTAAATGTTATTCGATTACCATTATTTATTTTTTAATAAAACTTATACCTAGATGTAGGTTCATGTCATACTGAATGATAATTAGGTATTATATCTAATTCCTAAAACCATAGATGCCTACCACCTAATAAAATCCTCGTACCTACGAGACTGCATTATTAATACATACCACTTACGCCTAACTAACAAGGGATTAAGGAATGCAAGGGGGAACTCCACTGCGTCTGCGCCTTCATTTGTAGTTCGAGAGCCCTCTGATGATTTCGTAATGTCGTGATATTAGAGCATACCAACATCCGCCCGCGGCTTTGTTGGCGTGGTACCTGGATTAAAAGTATCCTATATTTATAACGTCGGGAAAGTAAATTAAAGGTAATTACGTGATAAAAACCCGTGTCAAAATCTATAGTTATGTCTACTAATCACGATAGTTTGAAAAATAATTATCCTATGTTCTATTCAAGAGCATAGGTTTATATTCCAAGTTTCATCCTAATCAGTTTGGTAATTTGGTCGCGGTCATAAGTGATGTGTAGTTACTCGTAAGAGATAAGAATCGAATCGATAAACTCATCCCCGTATGGAGAGGAAAGTCGCGTTACTTAGACTAGGTTCAAGTCCTCATATAAAACTTTCATTAATGTTTCATTACAAATCGCTAATGGACTAGAAAACCATCAAGAAACATAATATAATTTATTGCTATCATTTGTTCGGCTTCCTTTATAAAACTCCAGTCCCAGTTCTAAGAACTTGAAATCAAAGCGATGTATTTTCGGACGAGAAACAGCGCATTATTACAAAAATAACAAGAAATGAGAACAGTTTTACCCACCTACTTTCTATCTAATACCTTTAAACGAGCAATTCTTGTATATATTTATAAATAACCTGAATCTCGGAAACGGCTCTAAACTATTTTTATGAAATTTAGTATGCAGGAGGTTTCGGGGGTGATAAATCGATCCAGCAAGGTTTTGTTTTTAGGAAACGTCGTTTTATCCGTGTTTGCAGGCAATATACCGAGCAAAGCTCAGTCATCCAGGCACTAAACTTTGTGCTGTATCTTCTAGCGATATAAATATTATTAGTTACCTGTCTTCTGCGCTATTTATTAGGATATCCTGGAACGTTCGCTGATCGATACTGCATAACTATTTATAGACTGGAGAGGGGAGGGTTTGAATACGTACTATGTAGAGTTCTGCAATGTCTACACCACCCAGGGGGAGGCTGACCATTATGAACTATAAAGGCAGACATCCTATCTACTTCAAATGAAAATGCTTTTATGTTGGTAGGGTGAGAGCGCTGGTTGTGGGCATTTTAGCAACATTTTAATATTAAAATAAACTGTTTTATATTGAATCAATTATTAAAACGATTTTTATTCAACATAGAATAGAGTATTTATTGATCTCTTAGGTTTAGCAAAGGTTATGTAACATTAAATGTTTATTAATTATTCATATTTTAATAGACAAAACGAAAAATCATTAGTTGTGATCAATCAAATCTAGAGATTTAACGCATCACAACTGTTACTAATCAAAACGGACAATATACAAAGAATTGTATTAACTATAGATTTTAAACAAGTTTGTTTGCTATGCTTAGTCATTGACTGCCAAAATTGAAAATGACCAAAGCCGGGGGTAGGTACCACAACCGGGTCTATGACCCTACTCCAAATGAAAATGCTTTTATGTTGGTACAATGAGGCAGACGTACCTACTTAAATAAATTAACTGTTTGCTGTGAAAGAAATAAGAACTCTGAACAGGACCAAACATTAGCGTCGTTTATCTATTATTAAGTTTAGCGTTTTCATCTTTTATAAAAGATAAAGAAAGCTAAAGTAATTGCTCAAGTGTGTATTAATATTGTAGAAAATTCATCCGTTTTTTTTTAACTTCGCTGAAATTTGGCCCTTGTTCACCCAAGTTTTGGTTGATTAAAATAATTTATTAGGTTTAAATAGTTTAAAGGTACATTTAATAACTAGTTACTAAAATACCATACTTAAATGAGATTCGTTTTTACGGACTCCAAGCTAAAAAGAACATTTAAATAATATGTAATGTCAAAAACGGGAAAATACTCACGTAAAAAATTTAATTGTTGATTATTTTTAACGTGAGTAATTTTCCGTTGACCTTATGTAGTACCTATTATTTAATTTTTCAAAACTTTCGTGAGTGATACTACACCTAATGTCAATGTCAAAAACAAAATCAAAATCAAATCAAATCAAAATCATTTATTTGCAACTATAAAGGTACAACTATAACTATTTATTCCTAGGTACCTACAATTAATTATGATGTACCTAAGTACTTAGATACAACATAGAAGTGTACTAACTAACAAGAAATTATTCACGTTAAAAATGTAATTGTCGATAGAGACACCGATGTTTCGATTCATCTAGGGAATCTACATCAAAGTGAGTTTGATCCAACAAACTCACGCTCTCGCCTCAGACTGTCTCTGGATGAATCGAAACAATGTCGGTGTCTTCATCGACAATTAATTTTTTTACGTGAGTAATTTCTTGTTTTTGACATTACCCATGTATAATAGTTTATATTCGGAAAGTTTAATCTGGCCTTTTGTTTCGTATTGAAATATTCAGATGCCTAATTTATCTCATTTAACTATGATACTCTTCTTAAAATGAATTTAACTATGATACTCCTAAACTTTTAATAGTGTGCATGCAAAGTTCTAAAATATGTTATCCACATTAAGGGCGGCTTGCACAACAATACCTAAATGTGTTTAGTGCGCTAAATATATTTTGAAAGTTGTTAAGTCATACAAATACGTCAAATTAATACAAAATTAGCCGCTAAACAAGTTTAGCGATTTTCGTGCAAGCCGGATTAAGTTATAATGTTCTAATTTTTTTTTTATTTCCACATTATGTAATTCACAAACTTTAAATTTGATTAAGGTACGAGTAAGTGGATAGTATAATATTTAATTCAACAGTTTTATTGAGGTAATTTATTTTAATAAGGTAGGTATTACTAGATAGGTAATTATCTTAAATAGTATTAGTATACGTATGTATATCCTAGCTTAGACATAATATTTAAAGAAGAAAAGGATACAGTCAGCTGGCAGAAGTCGCTTATTTAGAATTTTAGTTTTTTTTTTCAGTTTAAAAAGTAAAAATCAGTTATTTGCATTAAGTTTCGTTAACTTTTTTTTATTTTACATTCACAAAATGCTATTGGTTATATGATACATAAATAAAAAAAAATACAACTATTCATATCAGGAACAGTATTGAATAAAATTGTATTACTAATTTACTTTATAGATTATTAGACCTACACATTCACAACACTATGATGGTACAACAAATAAAAGTTTTACATTTTTCATACATTATAATGTACTTTTACCTTTTGAAACCACATCTACATTTTGATGTTGAGTTTTCACTGATCCAACCAAACATGATACCATAAAGTCGAAGTTACTTATATGAAAATTCTACTAACTTGTCTTATTTACACATAATGTCAAAAACGGAAAATTACTCAAGTTAAGTGTTGAGTCTTTATCGACAATTATAAATTTTTTACTTAGGTAATTTCTCGTTTTGGATATTGTCAAAAATAGTGTAGTGTCTTTATCGACAATTATAATTTTTTTACGTGAGTAATTTCCCGTAATTGACATTATGTGTTGTCTTATTTAACTTAACTCTTAAAAGTAGATTTAATAAATATTGAGAGACTACTTTCTTATTTAAAATAGCAATAGAGTATGCAAATACAACGTTCTACATATTTATCAAGACTACATTTATTACGTCTACATACTACTCAAATTTAATATTTAAACAAAGCACCTATGTACTTATAACAAAATTCTTATTTTTACTTTAATGAGATCAAAAATGATCCGTTCAAAATTGCTTCACCGTTTATTTATTCAAAACAATTTTCAATCACGATTCTCGAGAGGCCAGACATACTGCCCAGTTAATAAAGTTATCCACCCACCTCTGTTGCAAGGGATGGGGGTGCAACCTGGGAGGTGAAATCGATAACAGACAGGGGGAGGCTCACCGAGTGCGCAAATTCTATCTGTGATTTATAGCATGTTTGAATGCAACTTTACAACGTCAGTTGATTTTAATGTGTTACGAAGTTACTAGGTAACTGGTATGATAGTTACACTTGGACAAAGGTTCTCGTGACAATGAGAAAAATGAATGATCACGAGTTTTACACATATTTTTTTTTTTATTATTACTGAAACATCAACAACATAGGAATGTATCAAATATATATGAGATGATGTGTACCCAAGTTATTTTTTTAAGTAATTGGCTTTACTGATAATCGCGACGTCTATTAAGTTGGTACACAGTAGATTTGGGTCCAACTGATCTTATTCTTTTTCCGTCTTACCTTTCACATTATTTAAATAACTAAATTCAATTGGTAACCTCTCTGACATTGGTAGTGTACAAAGGATGTTCCTTTGGGCAAGAAAACGTTTGCAGCAATGTATTTTTCTGTACGTCATGTCTGTATGCCTTGAATTTCGATGGTTCACGCGATCAATCCACGAATCAAATTTCTTTGTGCAATAAGCATAGCCACATTCTTTTTGACCTGGCTGGCTGTACTTATGAGCTGCCACGTGTTCTTTGAGATGAGGTACTAGAACCATAGAATAGCAGATTTTGCACATTTTCGTCTCATCGGCCAAATGTGATTCCATGCATTCGTACGCACGTCTTTTACTTTGGTGGCATCTTCCACATTTATAACATTCATAAGACTTTTCCGCCATGTGAACGGTAAATACATGATAATCTCTTATTTCAGCGCAATTATAAAGTTCATCACAAATTGAACAGCAGATAGTTTTTGTATGCTGTTTATACAATCGTTTATCCATGAAAGTTTCTTCGCAAAATTTGCATGTTTTCGGTTCGGGAAGTCTGTAATCAACGGAATTAGAGATTCCATTGGCACCTTTAGCCTTTACATTCCCACTCAAGGCAGAGGAAGAAGCAATTTCCTTATCTTCCTTTAACTGCACTTCTTTATTTTCTTCCTCATTTCCCGCCCCCGTTTCCTCCTCGTCATTATCTTCATCATTGTCCTCGTTCTCAATTTCAACAATTTCGGTAGTTGAAGCAGTTTGCTCAGTTGATTCTAAAAACCAAAATTCCGAAGTGGTATCCTCGTGACTCCTCTTGCTTATCTTGTTTCGGTATATTTGTCCGCAATCAGGACAGTAACTGCTGTTTGTTAAATGGTTTCTGACATGTTCCCGGAATAATTCGTCGGAATGGGCAAGATGGTCACAATACGGGCAGAAGTGTCTGTAATATAGTAAGATTAATAATAAGATTGAATCAACTTTTGCTTAAGAGTTAAGAATACATTTTGTGTTAATAAATAATTACATACCTAAGGCTGGGTCGGTGCCGCATAATATGAAGAACGAGCTTATGAAACGATTCAGCGGTCGCGTTGCAGTCCAAGCATTTCATAGTGAAACATTCATCATGCACCGCCTCACCGTGGTACCTCAGAGCTTGGGCCGAATGAAATTTAAAATCGCATATTCGGCAAATCCATACGTAGTTATTCCAAGACTGGAAGACATCACAGTCCGGGTACACATCGTCAAATTGTAAGTCTGGGACAGTTATAATATAGCAATATTGATCCCCTTTATACGTTTCAGTGACGCATCTCTTTTTATACATTTTTTGATGAAGCATCCAGTCGGCGGCATCAGGTAGTCTTTCTCCGCAGTAACGACACATTGCTTTGACAGATGAGTGGTTGTGTTGAATATTTTCTACGATTGGCTTGTCACAGACGTCACAGTAATATCTAAATAAAAATAAAACAATATGTTATTGAAGCCGTGTTGGCCGAGTGGGAGGTACCTCGACTATCAATCTAAACGTCGGCGTCGTGCGTTCGAATGCCGATGTGCATCAATGGATTTTTCTGTTCGAAAAATTTATATGCGCATCTAAAACACGTGCTCAAAACGGTGAAGGAAAACATCGTGAGGAAACCAGTAAGTATTCTTATAAGCGGCTATGGGCTTGCAACCTGTCACGTATGGAATGCTAACTACTGCAAAATGTGGGCATGTGCCAAATATAATGTTTGGACGTACCTCTGACTATCCCCACTAGACATATTCAAAGGATCTAAGCGTCTGGAGATCTGAGAGGATGTCTATCGTACTTAGGGATTACAGTCGTGATCATATATATATTTTTTTTATTCCCTCTTATCTTCAGATCGTGAAGATGTCTTAGAACAGTATTTAATTACCAATAATATGTACCTACTTAAGGGGCTGTATGTCGACGATTGCTCTTTTTCGAAACGAAAAAAGAAATACTTCTGAACAAGCCACATCTCCTATTTTTATAGGTAAGTATATTACTTCAGGTTCCTACCTAGATTTCTATTAAGCTGAAAACATAATAGCAGAAACTTTTCACGATAAAGATATTATTTCAAAAAGATAGGTACGTTTTAGAATATATGATCGAAATATTTTGATACCTACTATTAAGATCAACTTGTGATTTATTGTTAAAGATAGGTAATATGTAGATCTAGATTTCTATTGGAATAGATTTTTGATAAGTAAATATACATAATTTATATCATTAATTTATTCGAAAAGCAAAGGCGGACCACGCGCCGACGTGTGTTTGTCGTCATTGCAGCGGTCGGTAGGATTATTTATCAAAGTGATTAAAGATGGGTACATCTTTATTCACATATACTATACATTATAAAATAGGAGATGTGGCTTGTTTAGAAGTATTTCTTATTTTCGTTTCGAAAGAGAGCAATCGTCGACATACAGGGCCTTATACCATTTTCTAAATAATCGAAGTAATTTCAATGAATAAACTTTTTTTTTGTAGTTGTTTTTTATTTTATTTAGTATTTCTCGCCGCTTCTATAAATTCTGACTGCGCACATTATATTTTTCGAATAGAAAAATTCATACCCCAACTGGGATACAAACTCAGGATCTTTAGAATGAATATCAGAGTAGGTATCTGTCTCTCGGGCTATCACGTGATTATTTATTTAACAAACAAAACGTATAAAAAACTTAAACAAAAGAGTACCTAAATAAATTATAAAAAAATAAAAACTAACAGAAAAAAAGAAAGAAGGGTGTAGTAGGTACCAAGTCTTACCTCAAATTCTCCTTATGATTTCGTACATGTTCAATAAACTGATCGTAAATATTCAAATTGATGTCACAGTCAGGGCATTCAAACGCGTAGCAAATACCATGCTTTTTCTTGCTGTGTGCACGAAGATCATCCAAATCTTCATATTCTGCGTCGCAGTGGCAGCAAGTCCAGAGGTAACAGGTCCATGATTTATCAAAATCGACGATTTGCTTCTTTTTCTTGCTGCTCGGGAGGAGCTCGTTCACTTCTTCTACATCTACGTCATCATCAGACTCATGTTCGATTTTAATATTTTGCAAGACTCTTTGAACTTGACCAGGTTTTACAGCATTCTCTTCTCCACTTGTGTCAAAATATGCGAGTCTTAATTGAGTGCGGTTGAAGTTTTGGCAGAAATGGTATGCAGCGCTGAAAGACTCGAAGCAGGACTTGCAAATGTTCATACTTAATCTTTTTGTAGTTTTGATGTTCATATATTGCAGTCTACTAACTGCCATGGCGTAATGAAGTTTATTCTTTTGTAGGTCTAAGAGTCGATCTATCGCCCCGTTACCGCAAAAGCGGCAAAAGTTTGTGTTAGAACTTGAAGCAACAAGTTGGCGAGATAATGCCATTTTTGAAAAATTATATTTTTGCTTAATTTATACAGCTATTTATGCAAATATGAAAATGTTTTTTTTTTTCATTTTTTTATTAAAGATATAATTTTTGATGAAATTACGACTAAAAATATACCTACATTGTTTATGTTCACTAGTTAATCACAAAAACTTATGTTCACTATCTAGCATCCAAGTATTATAATAAATGCACAAATTATTCACATGTGTCTAACGCGACGTCTACGCGGCTTGCCGGTCGTGATGTGATTGAGATTAATTGCCCGCTGTACTGAGCTAGACTCAACTAGACTACTAGATATAGGTTTATAGCTACGGAATAAAATATTACATATCGATGTATAGTATTATAATGAGGGTTGATGGCAAAGTGATACTAGTGAAATTTGTATACATCGAGAATGTAAAACCGGTATCGATGATGACAGAAAATCGACTAAAAACTTTGGCAGGCAAAGTATCAACACTAGTGATCGGTAGCTATAGAAAAAAAACAAGAGAGTTGTGGACTCTATGCATTCCGTTGTTTGATTGACGATTTTTGAGATTTTATTTATTTTCCCATCAAACATCATTTTATGTGATTAATTATGGCATTATGGCTATGAATTCCCTTGATAATTCATACTGTCGCTTTTGCGCTGAGCTCAGAAGCTCCGAGAAACTGCTAAACTTGCAAACCGATGCAATTAAACAGAATGAAATAGTGGCAAAGTTGGCTCTGCTAAATGCAATCATCATCGACATCTCAAACCGCGATTCTCTTCCAAAAACCATTTGTTTCGTGTGCTACGACTCTCTAAACAAAGCTTACGACTTCTTCGAGGGTGTGAAGCGAGCCCAACGCGTTTTATCTACATTATTCACAGAGAATGAGCGCAGTAAATACGAGGAATCTGACGACGAAATTTACAATGATTCTTTATGTTCCGATGTTGATGAAGTCCCAGTCAAGGATGAGGAAAAGGTTTCTGATGATTTGGTGAAGCAGGAACCGAAAGAGGAGAAGGAACTTGACGAATACTCTAATACATTCAACGTGGACGATATTCTTGGCGCGGCTCTATGTAGCGCTTACCCGTCTAATCTTACGATATATGCTAAAGAGGTGACCGATGTGGTAAAAAAAGATGGGCTCACTTGGGCGGAGTACCCGTGGGTTTGTGCCTTCTGTAGCATTGAGTTCATCAGTCTGGATACACTTCGGTAAGTTGTAGACTTTATGCATTTATTAATAAAACAAAAATAGCGAGGAAAACATTGGGATACTAGGTAGTATCCATAAAGGCAATAAATATTGGCAAACTTTACACCAGTGCCATCTAGCCCCATACCAAGTAAAGCTTGTACTATGGGAACCAGATAACTGATAGAATACCTACATACTTTTTTGTAAATACATATTGAAATATCTACAATAAAAAAACAGAACAAACATTTATTTTCATCACGCAAATGTTTATTCTGAGTGGGAATCGAATCCATAACCTACACAAAAAAAGTATATAAGTATTTTATCAGTTATCTGGGTCCCATAGTGCAAGCTTTACTTGGTATGGGGCTAAAAATGTGTAAAATGTCCACCAATATTTAATTTAAATTTTTTTAATGATGACCTCACATTAAATGGGAAAAGAAGAAGAATATAATGAGTTAATTGAATTTTACAGGTCACATACGGAGATGGTGCATGGAAAATGCTCTGCATTCTACTGTGTGGACTGCAAGGAAGGGAGGAAGGACGAGTTCAGTTCTTTCATCAAACATGTGCGGAAGCATCGCAAATGTTTACGGTAAGATTTTAACAATCTCTGCAAACTTATTCAATTCGAGCACTAATTTTTAATATGTAATGTTTGGACGTGCCTCTGAACCCCTACACATCTTCAAGGAGCTGCGCACCTGGAAATCTGAGAGGTCTACTGTACTTGGGAATTGCAGTTTTTTTAATATTCTATTAATTCATGTCTGGAGTTGTAGGAGGCCTATGCCAAAAGTCACGCCGAATTGCGGGACATCATATAAACTTTGTTGAACATTTCCAGGTACCAATCATTGTATAAAGTTTGGAAATAAAGGGCTTATTATATTATTACAAGCTAACCCGGCGAACTTCGTATCGCTTTAGAATTAAGTCCCGTTCCCGTTCCCGATCAAAAAATCAAAAATACAGACAATTTCATAGTTTATTCACCCTTTTTAAATTCTTTACACAAAATACATTTCTGAACGCATGCATAAAATGTCAATCATTACTTACAGTATTTGACAGGATGGACAACAAATGTTTCACATGTACTAAACCAATGAACATTTATTGAAAACAATGAAGATAAATATCTTTCATAATTATGTATTCGTCGAGTTTTCATTGTTTTTAAGATGTATTCTGCTATTCGGGGCGGAGACAAATCCAAAGAATCAAAAACCATGAAAATTGGTCCAGCTGATCTCGAGTTATAAGTGTTGTAACAAACCCGTCTTTCTTTTATATAGTAAGATTATAATTCATGTCTGATATTCGAACCCATAATCTTCAGATTGAAAGTCAAGTCACCTACACTCGACCAACACTGTATTTCTCTTAAAGTGACTTACTGTAACTTTTTTTTTTCAGTAATTACTGTCACTATTGCAACATCCACATGGTCAACCCCGTGGCACTGAAGACCCACATCAAACAGCACTGCGTCAAACCACAGAAGCCCTGCCCACTCTGCGGAGAGATCCAAAAGGATGAACAGGAATTAGAGCTACATATACACCAGTATAGTCTTACCAAACCCAAGCGACGGCCACGTAGAAAACCAGGAACACCTATCACCATCGAGGAATTAACTTGCGAGCTTTGTAAGAAGGTATACAAGAACCCGAACAGCCTACGAGATCATATGAAACTACACACAATAGACAGAAAGAGAGAATACACATGCGAAAGATGCGGTAAGATGTTCTATAACAAGGGAACTTTAACATCTCATATTATGTCTCACGATAAAGTCAGACCTCACGTGTGCAGAATTTGCAATAAGTCATTTTTATTCCCAAACATGTTACGAAGGCATGTGGAAATGCATACAGGTATTAAGCCGTTCTCATGCGAGCAATGTGGTCGTTGCTTCCGACTGCAATACCAACTTAATGCTCATAAAATTGTACATACTGACTCGATGCCTTATACATGTCAGTATTGTAATAAGGCGTTTAGATTCAAGCAGATATTGAAGAATCATGAGCGCCAGCATACAGGGGCGAAGCCCTATTGCTGCCAGAACTGCGGCATGGAGTTTACGAACTGGTCGAACTATAATAAGCATATGAAGAGACGGCACGGTACGGATACTTCGAAGAAGAAAATTACCCCGCAAGGGGTATTTCCTATTAATCCTGAGACGGGGCAGATTATCCAGCTGGTAGACCCCATCGGAGCTGCGGAGTGGAGGAGTAAGATTATGGTGCCTGGGAAGAGGGGGAAAAAGAAGCTGATCAAGGAGGAGAAGGTCAGCATTTGACAAGTGTCGTGACAGCCTTTTTATTTTTTATAACTTGATCAAGGAAGAGAATGTCTACATTTGACAAATGGCATGGCAGCTTTTTTAATTGTTTTATGATTGAGGTTTGACAATGGTGGGAGTTCTGTTACCACAAACTAACTAAAACTGAGTAAAATACGATCGATCTTATACTCGAAGATGTCTAAAGAGAGTAGTCAGAGACACGTCCAAACATTGTGTTTGGTACATCACATTTAATTTAGGTTAAAGAAAATCATGAATTTAGTCAAAATTACTAAGTTTTTGAACTGTTACGACAATTAATACTTGTAATCTTTACGGAATAAGTGATTGATCGTGTTTTATTGAATTTTACTTAGTTTGTTGTTACAACAGAATAGCCACCAACGGCTGTCAATACTTTTGATGAGAGTGAACGAAGCATAATTATGTATGTTAGGATCGTAGCAAGTGGAAAGCCGTGATCACTGCCTACCCCTTGAAACTGGCGTGATATTAAGTATCAATAGTTTTGCGCTACGATAACGCTATTGTTTAGCATTTAATAGCGCAAATATAACTGCTACCATGGTAGCTAAAATATCAGTATTAATAATTTTATATACAAAATCTAACTAAAATAGTGTGAAATACTTTCAATTTTATTCTGTTGACAAGTGCGTGTCTGATTCGCGTACCGAGGGTTCCATACTTTTATGTTAATGAAATGTGCCCTTATTTTAAGTAAAAAAAATACTTCAGAAAATCTAATTATTGACCACTTTCTAATTCGACAATGACGATCTAATTATAATTATTATCGTACAACATAAAAATTCCTGAAAATCTAAATATTTTTTTTGGGGAAAAAATTAGCCTAGTCCCAATACTTTAAACTCTATATATCTTTATGAAATTTCATTACAATCGGTCCAGCGGTTTGGCCGTGATAACGTCATAGACAGACAAACAGAGTTACTTTGACATTTATGATATTAGTATAGATAACTACAAATTGACAAGGTATCTAATGAGGTACGGAACCCTAAGTATGAGTATTACTGTCTTAATTTTTAGACTGGCACTCTACATAGCATTAATAAAAGGATCATTGAAAAAATATAGGCCCCAAGTCGTGTTTGTTGCCTGATTCTTTTAGGCTTGGTCGCGAACAGGCATAGCTTCACCTAGCTCCTAACACGTTTTAAAGTGATCCTTGTAATTTTATTCAAATAAATGCCTGTCTTTGAGTAAGGAATGGAATAAAAACGATTGTATTTTACAACATTTTTGTAATAATAAGGCAACAGATTTGCCACCTTAATTATTATGTAAAAAATATTTAAATTATTCATATGAAAATGTGCCATTATTTTCAGATAAAAGAAATAGTACATACTGTAATATATAATCCTACTTTTAACTTATATAACACTCGAGCGTCGCACTGGTTTACAAATTATATTTATGGCTATTTTTTTACACTTTGGGTTACATTATTAAAGTTTTAATAGGGATCCCTGATTATCTCAAGTAATTAATAGCCTATGTTCATCAGGGATAATGTAGGATTCTAATGGTGAAAGAATTTTAAAAATCGGTTTAGTTTCGAGCCTATATATTCAATGCAAACAAACAAACAACTAAATCTTTCCTCTTTATAATAGTATAGACTAGCAGTCCGCCCCGGCGTCGCACGGGTGTAATAATGATTTTATAGGTAATTGTTTTATACCTTGGGTTACATTATCGTAGTTTTCATACGGATCCCTAATAGTTAGACATATGGTATTACGGACTTTTTTGTAGATATTGATGTTTTCTATAAAACTGTAGTACATTACTTCTATTGTCAATGATTTCCAAAGATTTATGGTTATTTTTTTCATATGTTGGGTTACATTATCGATGTTTTCATACGGATCCCTAACGTTTTTGAAAATAGTCTATAGCCTATGTTCATCAGGGATAATGTAGAATTCTAATGGTGAAATAATTTTTCAAATCGGTCCAGTAGTTTCGAAGCCTATTCAATGCAAACAAACAAATAAACAATTAAATATTTCCTCTTTATAATATTAGTTTAAACTAATTGCCCGCTCCGTCTTCGCACGACTAATAATGATGAATACTTATTATACAATTTTTTTGATATCTTAGGTTATATTATTGCAATTTTCGTGCGGATCTCTAATTTTTTTTTTAATCAAATATGGCCGATGTTACTCGCTGATAACATAGATTTTGATAAGTGAGAGAATTTTTAAATTGGTCCAGGTGTTTTTAGTTTATCCATTACACAAATAAACTTTGCTTACTTTGGCTGCAAAATGTGGGCATGTGCCAAATATAATGTTTGGACGTGCCTCGGACTACCCCCACTAGACATCCTCAAAGGATCCAAGCGTCTGGAGATCTGAGAGGATGTCTACCGTACTTGGGGATTACAATCATGATCCTATTTATCTATTTTTATTTATCAAAATTTTGTGAAGGTATGTTTGTTACATAATAACTATAACAGCTGAACTGATTTGCGTAAAACTTAGTAGACGTAGTTTGTGACTCGGAATAGACTACATTTTTCTTCTTAAACTAGTGTTAAAAATAATTATGTGTGCCTTAGTATAAATTATTTATTTTTATGTTATGTTAGTAACTAAGCGTACATAATTGTTATAAGTCTGGATGTTTTTGTACCTTCAGGTATTTACAAGTGTATTCTATGATTTATCTAGTTCCCATACAAGCTTTGTTTAGTTTGGGTCTAGATGTGAAGTGTCCAACAATATTTATTTATTATTTATATAATTTTATTTGAAATGTGTGTACTTATTTCTGATATTTTTCAAAATGGACTATGTTTATGTCATTGCAATACTTAATATAATATTTATAATAATATAGATTTGTACGTAGTTGCGTTTTATTTTGTGGAAATAAATAGAATAATAATTTTAAATATGTTTTATTTATACCAGGTATTTTCACTTGGTGACGGCTGATAGATGAGGACGAGGTAAGAAAAATACATGTTGTGCCAACCCCACTTTAAGCGGGATAAAGGCAGGAGGATGATGTAAATATACTATTTACTTGGATTGGATCTGTTCATAATGTTATATTTTTTCCTATGAAAATTTACTCAGTATATTTTTAGCTGATCCACCGTAATTTTATGTGGAAACACTGTATTTTACCCTTGTGACGCGTACACGGTAATTCCCGATTTACTTACAATGGAGACACTCACGCTCACAAGTCACAACATACTCAGTCAGGGTGAACAGAACAGCTAGTTCCTTCTCTATTACTATACTATCTATTACTACAGTACGCTATATGTATATGTACACCGTACAGCCTACAGCAAGTACATTTACATTATACATTGTTTGTAACAAAACAACTTGAAAGAGTTGCTTATTCAAAAAAAGTTAAAAATATTGTTTTGTCTATGTATTGAAACTTTCAATATAATATTTTAATTTTACGATACGAGCTAGTGATATAGACGTGCGTTTTCGTCAGCGCGATCTAGCATTGAAACGTTTTTTGCAGTGACATCTAGTTATGAATTTAGTAAACTTTGTACACCAGAAACTAGAGACAAGAAAATGTTGTTTCAAATAACAAAACATGTTACCTACTTTAGCATACAAAATTTAGGAAATACTTCTGAACAAGCCACATCTCCTATTTTTATAAATATATTACTTCATCTAGGTATATTTTCCTTGAATGGCAGAGATTTTTTAATCCAAAACCCGTGCGTGGCACGAGTCCATTATGGATCCACGCCCCGTCACGCCGCCGTCACGCCCTACATGCACTATTTCACCTATATCTCGTTATTTTGCTTGAAAAGGTATAGACTGTATAGACATCTATATATTTTTGGATTCTCCGTGAAATTTCCTACAAACTTATAACATTTTTAGGAAAAAAAATAGCGTAATAAAAAATTTTTTTTTGAAAAAAAATTAAAAGCAATTTAAATGAAGTTTTTCTTTTATATCATATCTATAGCTATTATTTACCATATAAATAAGAAACTTTATAATAAACTATATAAATGGATTTTTAGTGAATTTTTTTAGTTAAAAAAAAAAATTAAATTTGCGCGGAAACATATTTCGGATCCGGAAGTGAATGGTTTTGTTACACACACATAACGATACTGTCATCTGTCAGCTACGTAACAGTCAAAACCCGGAAGCGATAGCTCTTCGGGTTACCAAATAATAAATTTTTCAAAAATTCCTAAATTTTCGAAAATAAAATTGGATTGTAATGGCACAGTGCCACTCACTTTAGGGAAGAAATAAATTGGATTAAAATGGCACAGTGCCACGGCTGAAAAGCGAAGCGAAGTCGGGGTGGAATCTAGAATTTTACGTTGGCAGTTGGCAGCACTATTTATGTCAAACGAAGACGAAGAAGTTGAATGTTGTTTACGTGTGGCTCCAGTTGTTTGACTAATTGCAAATTTTGGTATTTTTATAATGAATTCCGGCGATGTCTTCTGCAGACTTTGCGCGGAAATGAAGCCCAGCAACAAACAAGTGGATCTCCTGTGCGACTCTGAGAAACGCAACGATATAATCGAAAAATTAGCGCGACTCAACACCCCTACCGAGTTTATCGACAATAAACTGCCTAGCACCGTGTGTTTGGACTGTGTATGCTCTGTAAATAAATGCTTTGACTTTGTAGTGAGTATAGAATGCGCTCAAAACGTTCTAAACGATCTATTTCACCTCCGAAATGTAAAACAGGAAATCCAATCCGATGATGAAAATTCTTTGGGAGATGCCCCACTAAATGACGTTCATATCAAAACAGAGTCGGATAGCGAGGAATCCGATGAGCCTAAGGTAAAAGTTCCAAATAAGGTAAAAAAAAGCGGCTCCTTAGACTCTATGCCTTTATCTCAACTAAAACATACATGGGCTAACTATACCTGGCTTTGTACATACTGTGAGACTATGTTCCCGACGATAGACGAATTACTAGCACATTCTATGGCAGTTCATGGCAGCTGTAACCCATACAGATGTACAGATTGCAAAGTACGGAAAGAATGCTTAGATAAATTCCTAATACATGTACAAAGACATAACAAACATCTTAAATACTCGTGCTACAAATGTCTAAAGCAGTTTAAGAGTATACCTTTAGCTCGGAAGCATAACAAAATACATTCTAGTAAAGAGTTTAACTGTCCAGGGTGTAATTCAACTTACAAGAACAGCGATGAGTTAAAACAACACAAGGATGCGTACTTAAAAGTTAAATATCTACGAGACTTGCCAAGAACACTAGGGAAAGGGTTGACATGTATCGACTGCTCAAAGACTTTTAAAAGCCGAAATAGTCTCAATACACACCTCTTAACACACACGGAACGAAAACGCGAGCACATTTGTGAGATTTGCGGTAAATGTTTCTTCCAGAAGCATAATTTGGCCTGTCATATGCTAATGCACAGTGATGATCGACCACACAAATGTCAGATCTGCAAACTAGGCTTTAAAACAGGAACACAGCTACGACACCATATCGGAGTCCATAACAATGATAAACCGTTTGCTTGCGACCAGTGTGGTCGTTGTTTCAGACTCTTAAAACAACTTAAAAACCACAGTATAATCCACACAGACTCTTTACCATATGAATGTCCACATTGCGAAAAGCGTTTTCGGTTCAAAACTATATTAAACAATCATGTAAGACTACATACAGGTGTGAAACCTTATTCGTGCGATACTTGTCAAAGAGACTTCAGTAATTGGTCCAATTATAACAAACATATGAAAAGAAAACATAATCATGATACGTCTAAGAAGAAACACACACCTGAGGGTGTATATCCTATTGATCCGAACACAGGGGAAGTAGTAATTCATCCGGAGACCAAACAGGTGCTGGAATGGAAGAATAAAATGCTTCAAGGAAGACGGCCTGGACGACCAGTCAAACCTGATCAGAGTGTTGTGAAAACAGAAAATAGTTTAGATATTGAGGAACAATCTTAAAAAAGTAGTTGTCAATGTCAACATTGGATTCTGCATTCAAATTTGTTCTAAAATCTTTGTAAAAAATAATTATCTATGGTCAGCAGCATGCCTAACATGACCCGAAAAAGTTTCTTTCGGTTGAAGTAGACATAAATATATTTTTTTGTGTTAAAATGCGATATTATTTTTCAAACAATGCAGTGATTTTTCAACTTTCTGAGCATGACTATCGCATTAGTGAACGAAAAAGGATATTTCTTAATTATCCTTAGCCATAATTTCACACCTACGGCGCTATATTCTACGTTCAAATTTAATTATTGTCTATTCTTTCGTAAACAGATCGATTTCAGGTCAACAATCTATACAACATCTATATAACCTTTTGGAACTAAAACTGTTTTTTAATTCTCAACTAGGATGTAGGTATCTTAATATTTTTATGGGTGAACTTAATGGGGAAGAAATGGGTACTTAAGATAAATAAAATTATGATAATGTACCTAGATGGTAAGAAAATAATGTTCTTTATGTAGTTACATACTAATTTATTAAGTAACAAGAAATATTATTATTTATGTACATATAAAAACATATTTTACAAATGATTATGTATTGATTTTATAATGCGCGATTTATTTATATGTTGAACTTAATGACTCAAAATGTATGAGGATATACATTTATGACAAGATTTTTTTGAGTTCTAATAAATGATAAAGAAAGTTCTTACTTGCATTTTTTTACAATAACCAAATTAACATTAACATTCTACTCAGATAAGTGTATCCTAGATATTACTAGCAGACCCGGCCACCCGTTGCTGTGTCAACAGATATCGCCATCTGTTAGAATCTTTTGGAGATAACAGATAATTGTGACAGTCAGATAATAAACAAATAATTTGCAATAAAATAATATTGCGACTATAAATAATTGAGATGTAAGCTATCCTATCTTTCAAGTTGGATCAAACTGCACACGGTGTGCAAAGTTTGATTAAAATAGGTAGTCTAGGAGTCCATCGCGGATAAACGTGACGCGTAATTTATATTTATTAAGATGTAGCTAGGCTCAACAGGTAGAAAAAAAAAACAAAATACACAGAAATTTCTTTATTTCATAAATTAATAAATACTACAAACAGGTATGTAGAGATACTTAAAAGTGGCAAATATTAATATGTTGGGTTGGCCGGGTGAACTTTCGACCCGAAAGGTCCAGGGTTCGAATCTTTGCTGTGCTCTTAGAGCGCATTTTCATAAGTTCAAAATGGTGAAAGAAATCAGTGGGGAAAGCAGCGATGGGCTTGCAACCTGTCAAGAATTCAAATTCTAACTAGATACCTACTACAATAATAATTATAATAGGATCACAACTGTAATCTCCAAGTACGGTAGACATCTAAGATCTCCAGACGCTTAGATCCTTAGAAGATGTCTAGTGGGGGTAGTCAGAGGCACGTCCAAACATTATATTTGGCACATGCCCACATTTTGCAGTAGTTAGCATTCCATACCTACTACAAAATGTGTTAAGTTATGACTCTGACTACTCCCATTAGACATTTTCATAGATATAAACCTGAATGTTTGTGAAAATGTTTGAATATTTTGTGGCACAACCACATCCCAGATTTAGAAGATTCAGTATATACATAGCTTATATCCAGGAATAACAAATAGGATTTATATCCAGGTACCACGTGAGTGTAGCCATAGGCAAAAGCTAGTCATCATCTTCCCGCCCCCATTCACTTAAGTGGGGTCGGTGCTACATGTATTCTTCCATTTTCCTCTATCAGCCGTCATCTCATCACTTCTTTCTTACCCATGTCATCTTTTACAGTTCATCCTCTTTTCTTTGGCCTACCTCTACTTCTACATCCATCCTTCATTCCTAACATTCTTCTCGTTACATGACCTTCTTCTCATGACATACCAGGCTAACCTATTGCTCCACATCTTTTCAAACACAGGTGTTACCTTCAACATCCTCTGATATACTCATTCCTTATCTTATCCATCCTCATCTATATACAAAAGCTAGTAATATTTACATATTAGTTATCTAGTTATTTTTAAAGTTCGTCAACCAAAACAGCTTTTTTCCTCGCTGTGTCCTGATTGTGCCGACATATCATATGCTTATTGTAATTTCCCCAACTGCTGAAGTGAAGATGACACGGCTCGCAGGAGTACGGTCTTTCGCCGGTATGCTGTAGAAGATGATTAGTTAAATACTGCTTACGTTGGAATTTCTTATCGCAGAAATTACAATGGAAAGGGGTCAAGTCGGTGTGGATTACGCTGTGTTTCTTAAGATGTTTTTGTAATCGGAAATTCTTGCCACATTTATCGCAAGCTAACGGCTTCTCGTTGTAATGTCTTCCGATGTGGTCTTGGAGGCTCTTGGTTGTTTTGAAGCCGAGTTTGCAAATATGGCATTTGTGTGGTCGGTAATCGGTGTGGACATGCAACATGTGGATAGTATGGTTATGTTTATCGTAGAAAGATTTTCCACACACTTCGCAGACGTGATCTTGATGTTTCTCCGAGTGCATTCGCAAGAAATGTAACTTGACATTGCCTTTTTTGGTGAACGTTTTCGAACATATCAAACATGTCTGCCCGTCTAAGGATACTGATGGTATTTCAATTTTGTTTCTCGTCTTAAACATGTAGAATGTGTTTTTGTGGACTGTCATTTCTTCATTTGTTTTAAAGGTGGTGTTGCAACCCGGGCAGTATAATTCTGGATCGAAATGAGATCTCCGATGTTTCTGACTACCGGATAGTGTTCTGAATTTCTTGAAACATTTATAACAAGCATATTTTAGACTTTTATTATGTCTTTGTACATGTATGAGGAATTGATCTAAGCTTTGCTTTCGAACTTTGCAATCGGAACATCGATATGGGTTGCAGGCATTGTGGATGGCAATAGAATGTATTTGCAACTCCTCAATGTTTTTAAAATGTGTCTGGCAGAAGGTGCATAGCCAGCGAAAGTTTTCCCACGTTTGTTTTAGCCGAGATAAAGGAATCGAGTCCGAAGAAACACTTTTTTCAACCTTCTTAGGTTTGGCTGGCGTAGGAGCCTTTACTTCCGTCTCTCCATGCGTTTCACAGCGTAACAAGCGCTCAATTTTGATGTGGATATTTGTACCAGGCAATGGTTCATCTTCGTGCTGCCCCATAGAATCTTCATCGTCAGATTGTAATTCTTTTTTCACATTTCGCTTCGGTATTACATTACTCAGGGTGTTCTGAGCGCGTTCTACATTGACTACGAATTCGAAGCATTTATTCAAAGATCGTACACAGTCCAAACAAACCGTGGTAGGTAATTTAGTGTCAATAAATTCTGTTGGAGCATTTATTCGTATCAATTTTTCGATTATCTCTTGACGCTTTTCTTGGTCAGTGTGGAGATCTATTTGCTTGTGGATGTGCTTCGATTCGGCACATAATCGGCAGTAATTATTATCAGGATTCATTTTATTACAGCCTGATAGCAATTCTAAGACTTTTTCTCATTTTATACTTTTCACATTCACATCACACAATTTTGCACACAATGATAACATTGCAGTCAGTCACGCAAACAAAAAAATGGCACCGATTGATTGATTCTGATTGATTGGCTGGCCTGGCATTCATATTCATATGAATCCTGCTATTTTTACGTACTCAAATGTCTATGGTTTTAGGGCTGTGCCCAAATATTGTGCCTTTTGGAAAGCTGAAAGCTATCGGTTATTATGCGCGATGTAAAATGTGCACGATAACATGAATTATATCACGGTTACCAAAGTCAAAATAAAAAAAATTAAATCACTAGGATCATTTAGGAGCTATATTACTGGTAAGGATACCTACCTTTTTTGCTATCGATTTTTTCGATTCTACTGTCACGCGTGTGGATACTATCGATATTATGACATGTTTCCGAGGTCAATATAATATCGATAGACTATCTGGGGGCACGGTAGTGCCCCCGCCAAGTCGAGCAAAATCTATTTGATATTTGTCGCAACACTACTGCCTCTATCCATGTCACCCCACCCATCCATGACATCTATCCAATCCAACTTCCATCATCCATCATTCATCGCATCCACCATTGGTGCCAAGGGCCGTGCGTGCGTGCGTGCGCGTTTTCGCATTTATAATTTTTCTTTCTTTTTTAAAACAAACAAACAATTTCTTTCGTAACGCAACGAGTGTGGACGTGTGAAAAGAAAGGAAAATGTACTGCATTCTGTGCGCAACATTGAAACCCTGCGACGAACAAGTGGATCTTGCTATAGACACAGTGAAACGCAATGAGATTATGCAAAAACTTTCGCGAATAAACGCTACCACCGACTTTATTAACATTAGTCCTGCTACCGTATGTTTCGAGTGTTTAGACTCATTGACGAAAGCGTATGACTTTGTTGTTGGTGTTGAAACCGCTCATCGGGTTCTTAGTGGTATTTTGAACCTGCAGATCGTGAAAATAGAGGTGGCGGATGGTGAAGAATACAAGGAGGAATACAACGAAGTCCCTCTGAACTCTCAGTCGACCAGCGAAGACGATGAAGTCGCGAGGATAGAGAGTAGGGAGAAGAAAAAAACCTTATTGGAACTGCCATTAGCACAACAAACTCCGAAGTGGACCGAGTTTCTATGGCATTGTTCTTACTGTAGACTTACTTTTCCGTTCTCTCATGACCTCCAAGCTCACTCCATGCTGACCCATAACTGCTGTAACGCCTACCACTGCACCGACTGTAACTTCCAAACGGGAATCTTAGACAAATTCCTCGATCATATCAAAAAACATCATCTACTATTACCTTACTCCTGCTACAAATGTTTCGACAAGTTTATCACGATAAAAGACGAAAGAAAACACGAGAAAGTACACATAGAAACGGAACACTACTGCCAGGGCTGTAACACCAGCTACCAAACTGCTGAAGAGAAAACCCAGCACCAAGAAGCGTACTTCAAGATAAAAGCAAAGAGTACTATGCCTAAATATAAAGAGTATAAGTGTGATATTTGCTCGAAGGTCCTCAAACGGCCTAAAGGACTCATCGCTCATAGACTGCTACACTCCCGAACAGAACCGTCATACAAATGCGAGGTCTGCGGAAAAGGATTCTTTGATCGGTACAAGTTAGCACGACACGGGATAGCTCACAGCGAAATTCGTCCATACAAATGTGACAAGTGTGAAATGAGCTTTAAAACAAACCCACAATTAATAAAGCATGCTACGAAGCACAGCGATGAAAAGCCATATGCATGTGACGAGTGCGGTCAGTGCTTTAGACACTCAAACTTGTTGTCCGCACACAAAAAGGTCCACACCGACTTGAAACTTAACCAGTGTCCGTATTGCAACAAGTGTTTTAAGTACAAACGGGCTCTAAACGTACATATTGGTACACATAAAGAAATCAACGAGTACATTTTACCGATTGAATCCGTCGAAGTTACAATTAAAGAGGAAGATTAGACTATTTTTGTACATTTACAATAAGAAGACAATTTTATAGTACCAGTCAGTAAATATTACGACATTGAGCTTTAGGACAGGAAAGATAATTCCTTACTTAAAAGGCATATTTCATGCCTAAACCGCTAAACAGATTTTGATAAAGTTTAATAAGGGATTTGATTACATCCCAGAGGCAGGACGTAGACTAACATTGATAAGGTTTACTTGTAAAATTCGGGAAAAACTTAGTGCTTTTTACTATGTAATTATTGAAATTTTACAGGACGTCTGCTGGGACTGCTAGTATGTAATATTAATGGCCTGGTACTGTAGGTTGGTTTAAATTAGTTAAGTAACACTTAAAGCTGGCCTCTTATCATGTGCCATAGTGTGTTTAGTTAAGACATATCTTAAACTATGTTGTAAGTACAGCAAGTGTCTTAAGTGTTGATTAAGTACTTATAAGATAGACTTAAAAAGGCTCAAACTAATTGCTTAATCAGTAATCTCTAAGTAATTTTATCAAGGTTAGGTTGATGCTGGCATAATATTAAGATTTTTATCCGCACTTCATTCATGTACTAAACTTAATAATGGTGGCTATTCTGTTGTGTCCATGCTAAACCTAAGATTTTCTTAAACGATCGCTCTTATTCCTTGACAGTAAAGTCTAAATTAGCGTAACATCTAAATATTATTTAAGACATTTCATTTATTTTTATGTTTATTTCGAACATTCGTTTTACATGTTGTCTAAATTTAAGTAAAAAACCGGCCAAGTACGAGTCAAACTCGCGCACGAAGGGTTCCGTACCATTATCTATAAAAACGGCAAAAAAAAAAACATGTTTGTTGTATGGGAGCCCCCCTTAAATTTTTATTCTGTTTTTAGTATCTGTTGTTAAAGCAGCAACAAAAATACATAATCTGTGAAAATTTCAACTGTCTTCTTCGTTCTTCTTTCTGCTGTATCTCATGAACCGTGGTTCATGAGATACAGCCCTGTGACAGACAGACGGACAGCGAAGAGTAATAGGGTCCCGTTTTTACCCTTTGGGTACGGAACCCTAAAAACCGTAAAACTTCTTAAACTAGCCTACGTTTTAGAACTGTCATCAGGATGACAGTTCTAAAACGTAAGCTAGTTCGCGAATTTAGACTTAAAGGAATATGAGCGATCGTTGTTTAGAAAATCTTAGGTTTAGCAAGGACACAATAGAATCGCTACCAATGTACCTAGGTACTTGCCTAGTCACGGAAATATTATCTATCTATACATGATATATTTTAATGTATTTGAGTATGTATTTACAGTAAAAGAGTTGATGGCGCTGCTGTGTACAATGTTCAACAATTCTTGCAATTTCAGATAAATAGCTTCAAAATGGAATAAAGTAAGAGAAAAAATTCAATGTTTGAATTGAGAATCTTTTTTTTTTGGCCAGGCTGCAGAGGTAGGTATGTAACTAAAAAGTCAAACAATAAATAAAAAGACTGTTTTGCAATATTTTTATTTTTAATAAATACTTGGCTACACATCTATATTTGAATTTTAAAAACGAATCTTGAAATTTTTTACAATATTGTGGTATGACTAAGAGAGCATAAATAAAATTGCACATAATTTAGTTCCCAATTATTTAAAATAGTTAATTTAGTATCATCAATAATGTAGGCTAAGTCAATTAAGTTTATTTTTATTTACTTTATTTCAAATAATCACTATGTTATGTACTTATACTTTAATTTTTAAATAAATGCAATTTATAAAATTAATTAATGTTTTAAACACTACATAATTTACCCTACTTCAAATAATTAATTAATCGTCAAATAACTTATCTTCCTACACATTTATTAATATTAGGTATACATAATTTGGTAATACTGAGCATAACCTACTGCATTGCGTAATGCTCTGAAAATCGTAATGGGCTAGTATCTCTCTAGCTCTCATTGTCTATTGACAAGTTTTTTTTTTTGTGCACAATAATTTGCGCTTGAAGCAGAGCAGATTACGATTATGGGCTTCACACACAGCAGTTATAATGTAAAGTTGTACATTATAGCACGACACATCTCATTACATCTTTCCATAGAAATCGTCACACACGACAGCTTCATTATATATTTTTACATCTTCGTATCAAAAGAGCGATATGAAAATATACATTTATTTTCGATACATCTCAATACATTTCCGTATATCTCTCTTCGAGAAGGATGTTCAATTCAAAATGAAGGGAAAGATACATTACATTACCTGTTGTTTGTGTGATACATTGATAATTTAAAGCTATACATTCCGGGATGTAATATACATTATAGCTGCCGTGTGTGAAGCCCTTTACCCATGGGCCCCGCCAGGATTATTTTCAGGAAGGTACCTATATCTACACATTACCAAGCATATCAGGGGGGTGCATTTAATCAAATATTATTTATAACAGTGCATATGACTAGGTATCTATGAATATAGACATGCACGATGCACGCCTTTGAAAGTTTTTTTTTTTCTTTTTTTGACATAGCTGTGGGGTTTCGAATGCACCGCCTTGAATCCTCCTTTCGGCGCCCATGCGATTACCAGTAAGCTTACGCAAGGCTGAAGGTAGACGTGGGAAGCCGGCATCGTATCCACGTATGCCTGGCATGACTCCAGGGAATCGACATACCATCTGGCCTTTTGCCATCGCCACGCGATATCATTCGGCTATCGC
Organism: Hydriomena furcata; assembly: GCA_912999785.1. Taxonomy (NCBI): domain Eukaryota; kingdom Metazoa; phylum Arthropoda; class Insecta; order Lepidoptera; family Geometridae; genus Hydriomena; species Hydriomena furcata. The sequence continues at coordinate 6,810,234 of OU538845.1, forward strand.
CTGCTGGCTTATTTTGTAAAAAACTGATTATCATATTATGGCTTTCAAAACAGCAAGGCTATTTTGTAAAAACATGATTATCATTTTATGATGTTGAAGCAATACCTAATGTTAGAGAATACCTAATCTGTACACTTTTCATAGTAACTATTCACTGTTTAAGCACCTATACCTACGCAGAAGCGTGCCTAAACAGCATAAAAAAGCGTAGATATTATGGCATTCAGTACCAATAAATATTGGTATGAATATCATTACATGATAATCATGTTTTTACAAAATAGCCCCACTATTTAGGTAGGGTCATAGACCTGGTTGTGGTACTACCCCGGCTTTGGGCATTTTAAATTTTTGCAGTCGATAACTAAGCATAGCAAACAAACTTGTTTAAAGTCTATAGTTAATACAATTCTTTGTCTATATTCCGTTTTAATTAGTGACATTTGTGGTGAGTTGTACCTCCAGATTATTTTGCCAACAACCAATGATTTCCCGTTTTGTCTATTTAAATATGAATATTTTAATAAATAAATATCGCCTGTTATTTGCTTAACCTAAGAGATAGATAAATACACTATTCTATGTTGTTTGAAATTATCGTTTTAATATTTTTATTGTAATATAAACCGTTTATTTGAAAATTAAAATGTTGTTAAAGTGCCCATAACCAGCGCTCTTGCCCTATATGGATTATTTAATAGTTACCTACTATGAAATTGGTATTCTCTAAATTCGACTGGTTTTCATAGCTATGGCTATGTAAAGTAAATCATAGATTTTTACGAAATAAGCCAGCTGTACGATTAGTGTGGCGAGTCCTAGAATGATGTTGGCTATGACGGAACCATCGACCACATAGCCCAATAGACGCTTATGTCAAAATCTATAGATAAATAAAAATAGGCTATTTGACAGTATGAAAAATAAAGTGTTGTTGATAGTAATCTATTTAAAGTATGCCTTCAAAAAGCGTTATGGAGTAAAATAACTTGAAAATAAACAATAATTTAATTTAAAAAAACCCATAATTTAATTATCAATTTTTAAACGCCAGTCACGTGACACAAAACGGTCAGGAGTCAGAATGGTGGTGAACGGTGGTCGAATCGACGATGGCGTAAGATGCTTGACAATATGTCTTCACCTGCCTTAAAAATTTGACGTTTATTTACTTGTTTACAAGCATGTGACGTCACAGAAACTAGTGCGATGCCATTTGCGAAGCGTTTTTGCGGATTATTTAAATTGACAATATTTAATTTAATTATTTAGGGCCAATACTTAACAGAATTGAAAATAATATTTTTTAGGGGTTCCACAGTTACTATTGAATGGTTATAATCTTGCCAAATAGCCTATTCTGTCAAAATGTTAAGGTGTGCGGTTTAAGGGGAGCGGTAAAAAATGCATTTGAATTGGCCGGTTCAATGTCACAGCCCGCCAAGGGGCGCGGCGTGAACCGCGCTCGGTGGTTTACACAAGATTTGTAGCCCATGTATGTTGTCTGACAGTGTTCGCCTTGATGCATAAGGAGTCTTGGCTGTGTGGTCGATGGACGGGTCTTGTTGACAATTGAAGAAAAATAACTGCACGATAAAATCTTATATCTAAACTAAAGTTAACAACCATGCAAAAGCAAAGTAAAGCCTTATAATCATTAAATAATTAAGTGTATAGTAAATAACTACTTAAAAATTAAGAAAACAATGATTTATCTTCAAGCTACAGATTGCACAATTTTATATTAAAATAATTGCACTGGTATCCCGTTTGTTTAATAAAATTAAGGCGCAAACCCACTGCGGCGCACGGAGAGGCGACGCACGTGCATCAAGCTTCGTTTTGCAAGAAAATGTATGTAATTGTTTCTACTACAACGCACGGACACGCTACGCATGAATTGACGTCATTGGTACACGGGTACCTTGCTCGAATATAGTGCTCACGTAGCTAACTCTCAATACCATGCACGCTGTGTACGGGGTACACGCAAACGTGATGAACGATGATTCAAAACTGTGCTGCGCTACAGTTGTACATAGTTGTGAGTTAATTTCGTGTATAGCTTGTGCAGCAGTGCAAATGTAGACCCACGTTGTCAAACTAATGAACTCACGCAGCTAAAATGCGTCGCGTGCCCGTGCACAGCATGCGCCGCGGTGGGTTTGCGTCATTATAATGGCGGCGACTGTGGCAAGTCCTAGACTGATGTCGTTGATACATAGACAATGAGGGTATTATTATTTTTCAAACTATCGTGATCACACGGGTCTTTATCACGTAATTAGGTACCTAGACTAAACTTGACTAGAGTCTGCCCGCAACCATAGCTATTGTAACATAGTCGAAACTTCGGGAAAATAAAAGGTAATTACGTGATAAAGACCCGTGTAAAAATCTATAGTTATAACGGCACTATCGGGTATAATCTCCATATTCTTAGTTGTCACCTCGAAATATCTCACCTACCTCGAGTTTAGCTCTAGTCGAGGATTCCTCAAATTCAAATTCAAATTTCTCCACGGACTGATGACGTAATTGAGGAACCTCCAAAATTTCGATTTAAGATACTTACCAAAAATGAGGTACTTTTCGGGGGAAAGTTCGAGGGGCCTCGAAAGAGTTTGAGGACAAGGTAGAATCGAGGTTACAACTAAGAATATGGGTCTAAGGCGATATGAGGCCGTTAAACAATTAGGTAGGAATATTATTCAACTATTTGTACCCGTACGACTATAAGCAACTCAATATTATAAGCGACTGACATTATATAGTTACTACGAACAAATACCTACGTTTTCTATCATAATTAGATTACTAGATAATGGTGTTGATTCTGCTGGCACCGAGCTAATCCTAAAATTTCCTAAAATAAAATAAAACAATTTCGCTCCTATTCCTTTACGTTAAAGTCTAAATTAGAGTAGGTGGCGATTATGTTGTGTCCATTTTACAATTTGGGAATAAGAGGATCGTGTTTTACGTTAAAGTCTCAATTCGCGTAACCTCAGGATGACAGTTTTAAAACGTAGGCTAGTTTTAAGTAATTTAACGGTTTTTTACGTAAATTTAGTCAGCATATAAAAAGGTGCTGATTAAAGTGAAATTTTGACTTTCTTATCTTTTTTAGCATAAGGTCAATGTGGGGAAGTCCGTCTAGGCCCTAAGTCCGTCTAGCGGCAATAACTTCCATTTTGGAATAGCTAGAGCCCTATAGCTAGGTCGGTAAAACAACGTTTAACACACATATTTCAACGGCAGTTTTGTATCCTTGTTCGATACTGTTTTCATACATATTGGCTTACAAATTACGGTTTTATTGCTACTAGACGGACTTACCTCAAACTGCTCGGAAAGTCCGTCTACACGCCGAGTTTTAAAAAATATGCTATAATTGTTAAGATAATTACAAATAATGTTTTTTTAGACCATTATAGATAGATGAATATATTACCAATATTTTCCGACTACTCAAGTTACTTTAGAAAGCGTATTTCGATTCATAAAGTTAAATTGAATTTAAATTTTAGAAAACTATGCCGGACTTGCCCACAGTGACCTTATCCGAAATATTAAAAAAAAAACGTAATTTTAAAAATATTCTAAATTTAAGAATTCTTCCATTTATAGGTTACTCTAATTTAGACTTTAACGTAAAGAAATAAGAGCGAAATTGTTTTAATTTTATTTTAGGAAATTTTAGGATTAGCTCTGTGCCAACAGAATCGACACCAATGTAGAGAAATATATCTCCGGACACTCCCGGGACTAAGCTACCATATGCCACAGCATTTTTTTAGGGTCCCGTAGGTACCTCAAGATATAAAACAGAACCCATAATCTCTTCGTATTCCGTCCATCTGTCTGTCAAGACTCTTTGTCAGAAACGCGTGGTTCAAGAAAAGTATCAAGTTGAAATTAATACATTAAATACTTAGGTGCTTTGGTCTACGGTCCTAAAATACTTAGACACCTATTTTCGTGATGGATTAGGCATCAACATAACTATTTTGCACCCTCGCTCGGTGCGCGAAACCTCGCACTTGTCTGGTTTTTTTTACTTGTAAGCCACCAGCGCCATAGCCCTAGGCGAGATGGTATCATCCAAAATCTTTTTATAACCACATTTTTCAATGCCATTCTCCCTCAAAAACATCAAACGATCAAACAAAATCAAATTCTCCACCGTATCTTGAATAGAATTTTGCAAGTTGATGAAAATTCCCGCCTTTTTTACTGTCAACGAGTTGGAGATCTGCTTCCAAATAGTGCGCAGCTCGTTCAAGTCAAATTGAGCCGTCTCTTCACCGTTAGAAGAATCATTTTTGATTAACGTGAACCCTTGACATGCGTTTTGTATGTAGTTCTCGAAGTTGTTCGCCATCGCTCGAGTTTTCACAGCCTTCCTCTTGTTGCGTTTGATCTTGCAATTATCTGGAAGTGAATAGAACTGTCAGAACATACACAGCGTAAGCCAATCTGGATAATACAAGGATTGCCAACTGACTTTGGGATCATTATCATTTTCTTGTCCCTATCATCATCATCTATCTATACTTATAATAAATCTGTAGAGAGGTCAATTCTGTACATGAAATATATTTCCAAAATAACTATCAGGGGGTGATTAGGGTTCGATACTGATGCCAAAAATGCAATCAGTAAATTTTTTGTCTGTCTGTCTGTCTGTCTGTATAACCGTTATAGAAACAAAAACTACTCGACGGATTTTAACGAAACTTGGTACAATTATTTTACATACTCCTGAGCTGGTTATAGTATACTTTTCATCACTCTACAATCAATAGGAGCAGAGCAGTAAAAGGAAATGTTGGGAAAACGGGAGAAGTTACTCCATTTTTTAAGCTTCCGTCGCGTGTGCAACCTTAATGGTTAAAGCTACACAGAAATGATGTATGAGGGAAATGTTCTCCTTAAAATTATATAAAAAATATCCCACGACAGCATATGTCTATCTTTTATGGTTGACTCACAATAACACGTGTAACTCGAACATACTAAGCTTTTAATGTAAGGGTTACCTCTTTTTGTTCAAGGTGGGATTTTTGACGGCATTGTTATCATGCTAGGACACATTGGCCACAAACATGTATCAAAAGACTTTCGCATCAAATATGCTCAGATCAAGTAAAAAAAGGTAAAAAAAATATAAAGCAAATATGTAAGAAAGTGTCCGAGGACATTATTGTGGCCACATTTATCGAAAGAGTTTCGCATCAAACATTTATTAAGCAACTAGCGATCCGCCCGGGCTTCGCACGGGTGCAATGCTGATATAGGTACTAAATATACTACAGAATGTCTTTATATAAAACGTTTTACATACGACGTTTTACACGTCTTACATTAGATGATTTCTGTTTTTCTCGAACGTTCGCGACCGGCCGAACTGCGCGCTTGACGCCTAATAGCTGCTAGGCCGGTCGCGAACGTTCGAGAAAAACAGAAATCATCTAATGTAAGCTGTGAAAAAAAAACGTTTTATATAAAGACATTCTGTAGTATATTTAGTACCTATCAGCATTGCACCCGTGCGAAGCCCGGGCGGATCGCTAGTATCCTAATAATATTATAAATGTGAAAGTTTTGTGAGTTTGTAGGTATATAATATGTTTGTGCCTCAATCAGGCCTAAACGACAAAAACAAAACGGATTAAGATGTAATTTGCTGTAGTAGAAAAAAATCAGAATAAATAAAGGAACTTATAATCTGAAAAACAACCCCTAAATGATAAAAAAATTGGTATAGATGGTGCTGGTGTGCAACAAATCTGACATCACAGACTAAACACATTTATTCGTCATAGCAACGCAGTTTTGACTAATGAATGATACGCATTCTACCAAAATTCGTAAATTATTTTATCAGTACAAGGTTTGTTGGGAAAAATTGGAAGTTGTCTGAAACAAAGTCTGTCACGGGTCGTCTAGTGTTATATAAAAAAAAACATGTAGCAAAAGGATTTGGCTTAGTGTAATGACAAGAAGACAACCGTAGACTAACTAGGAAGGACCTCGCTTAGGCTTCAACTATGCAGAGAAGCCAGTGAACCTTTCTGAACACATCGAACGAAACGAGTTGCAGACATTTTTTACCAAATAAAGATGTAGGCAGGAAAACTAGTTAAGTTATATTACAAGTACTTACATACCTACTACACTATTAAAGTTTTTTTTTCAAAACATGCTTTTGTGCAATCTTGGCGCCATAATATTACATTGTATTGTCATTGGAACTTGACAGGTACTTAATACTTATGCAAAATTTAAACTCAATCGAACTATCAACAGCCCCTAAGGGCGATTGTGCACTACAAGGAATTTTACTGTCCGAACATCCGATTTTTTACGGTCCGAAGTGGCATGAAAAAAACGGATGATTGGCTTGTGCACTTGTCCGTCTTTACTCGGATGATACGCCTCAGTTTAGGGTAGCTCTGTCTTTGAAGCTACACGCCTCGCACGCGAAATTACTCTGAACGATGAGTTTCCGCCCGCTCATGAAAACCGCTCCGGAATGGGGAAAAGTAAAATGTCGGACGGTAAAATTACGGAAGTGAATGGTTTTATTACACAGAACGATACTGTCATCTGTCAGCTTCGTAACAGTCAAAACCCGGAAGCGATAGCTCTTCGGGTTATTTTATAATAAATTTTTAAAAAAAAATTCAAAAATTCCTAAATTTTCGATAAAAAAATTGGATTAAATTGGATCAATGCCACTTAAGGGAAGAAATTTATTGTAGAATATTGGATCAGTGCCCGCGGATAGGTTAAATCAGCTCGCTAGTACCTTTATTACATTGTCATTGGAGATTGACATTGACATGACAGGTATGCGAAGTTTTAAATCAGACAATTTACTGAGGAGTTCCGTGGAACATCTTCTGACTTCAATAACAGACCATATAATGCATATTAATGCATATTTCGACCAATCGAAAAGTTTTAAGATTTATGAAGGAACAATTTAATAGTCCTACCTACATGAATATAATATAATAAATAATAGGTATATTCTGTATGGCTCCTTTCATTTATAATAAACTCCCGCAGTAATTGAGAGATATGCCATGTTCGTTGTTTCGAAGGAAGCTTAGGAAGTTATTAGTAAGCAAATGTTACTATACCATAGACGATTTCATGAATGATAAAAATCTCAATTAATTAATTCATAATTTATTTTTATTCTTTATTCTTTTATTTATTTTAAATGTACTTAATTATTTCCGTGTTTGACTGTATTTTGACATTATTACTAAGTATTATTATTATTTTTTTAATGACATCAAAAATGTATTATGACAAATTACAATTATTACAATTTTTATTATTATTATTATTATTATTATTTCTTTGATATGTTGTAAATTTGATATTGCATGCCTTCATAGGCAGAGTACATTGGTAATATATTTATAAATTAACATCTTCTGTACATGTATTTCAAGCAATAAAGAAACTTTGACTTTGACTTGACTTTGACTTTGATAACCAGGGACGAAGATTATGCGCGTTCATACATAAAAATATATATATAAGGTCAAAGACCCGGTTGTGGTGCCTAACCCGGTTTTGGTCATTTTCTATTTTGACAGTCAATAACTAAGCATAGCAAACAAACTTGTTTAAAATCTATAGTTTGTCTATGGTCCGTTTTGATTAATTATCAAAAATCCTCTAGACTTGATTGACCACAACTGAATATTTCCCGTTTTGTCTATTTAAATATGAATTATTAATAAATAAATATCGCCTATTACAAAACCTTTGCTAAGAGATAGATAAATACTCTATTCTATGTTGTTTATAAATCGTTTTATTCATTCTTTCAATATAAACCGTTTATTTGAAAATTAGAATGTTGTTAAAATGGCCACAATCAGCGCTCTCACTCTACCTTCTTAGTCCTACATTGCGAAATAATAATAACCTCTTTTCGTCGATTAAAAAGCTTATAAAAAATTACTTACGTGTGTAAGCATACAGCTGCAGTACAGCCCGCGACAGAAGATTGAAAACCAAATTATCCAGACTCTCACCGACCACATTCTTCGGTTGCGCGCCCAATCTCAGAAACGGGACAGACATAAACTCCCAAGCTTCGTGCTTCTCGTACACACTCCTCATGCAGTTGCTCAGAGGAAAGTTTTTGAATTTGCCATTCGATTGTTGCATTTTGTGGTAACAACACGGCATGAGAATCAAAGCTTTCGCGTCGTCCATCTTGAGGAATATATTTAGCGCGTCAATGGTAAGATCAGCGCACGAGTGTAGGCCGGTGATGCAAAAATCACCTTTCCCGAACTTGTCGTCCAAATAACTACGTATGTTTGTATAAGACTCATCGGTGATGGTGTGGCGGATGAATTTCACGTTTTCCAACGAGTTCTCGTGGTACATACGTTGACGTTTTTTAGCGGTGACGTAATGACGTTCGTTGCATTCCAAACCCAAGACTTTGTATGAAGTCGTTTCGAAGATGCGCTGGTCCAAGTAACCCTGGTGAAGAAAAACTTATTTAAGTTTAAAATAGCTAGGGTAAGAACAGTCAGCTGCAGAAGTTGTAAACTCAAGTGGTATATGGAAGTTTGCTCAAGTGGTACATGGATAAAAAACATAACCGTTCCTCGGCAGTCAAGTAATAAGTATCTTTTAAGCTATTCTATGACATGAGCTAAGTATATTTCAAGTTTCATCCAAATCGGTTCGGTCGTTTGGGTCGTTGGGCCACAAAAATACAAACATCCTCGCTAACTTTCAGATTTATAATAGATATATTCTCTTATTAGGATTAGTAATACAATTTATTTAAAACTGTACCTAAGTAACTTTAAGTATTTGCAACACTAGGTATTATAAACATACTTAATCATGGTTGCAACCTTATAAAACTTTATCCAGTAATCACCTATGTACTTTTGAACACGCTTTTATAAGCTTGGGTTGTGTGTAGGTATGTAACGCAATCTTTGAACATGATTTTGACCTACTTCAAAACGTCTGATTAATTTGTATGTCAACTAAACTTACCAAACCAGACCCGAAGTCCACCACAGTGCTGCATCCAACGTCATCACACAAAACATTGATTTCCTTCGCCAAATACGAAATCTCATGTTTCTTCTTCGGGCCTAGCGGTACACCGATATCATTATTCTCCAAAACCTCATTCCTCGTATATCCTTCGCAAAAAGCGTGAATCACGCTCGCCTTGCGATAGAATTCACTCAGAAACGTATACTCCTGCTTCGCAAAACTGCGTAGATCCTTCTCGAAAATGTTGATGTTGTCCAAATTCTCCACGTGTATCTCGTCTAGAATGTTGTTCAACAACACATCGGTGTTGGGGAAGTTGTACAGAAATTGGAATTGCTTGAAGAATAAGACGCATGCTTCGAAATATTCTTCTGCCGTTTTGAAATTGTCCGGCAGACTCATTTTGTTATTTTGTAGACACCTGAAAATGCTAAAAATTTTAAAACTAAAGTAGGAAAAAGACGACATAACATTTGGTTTGACGAAGTAACAAAACAAACAATTTTAAATCGATTTTGGCAGCCACATTAACCTATAACCTTGAAATGTTTTTTTTTATTTTGAACATTTCTGTGTTTCATTTAAAGGTAAACTCTCACATTACTCACGTTATAAAAATTGCTAAAACTTTTGTCATTCACTGTACCCACCCAACTAAATTTTCTATGACACTTTCAACCTTAGATACTTAAAAAGTGGACAATAACGGTACTGCTTACATACCTCAAATTAAAATTCTACATGCGAAAGTTTGGACGATTGTTTGTTACACAACACAAACGCGCGTTAACGTAATGGCTGAACCGATTTCGATGTAATAATAAAGGATACTTTTTAACCGACTTCACAAATAAGGAGATTCTTTGTTTGTATCTATTGTACCTATGCGATAAGCTCCTAGCTTTTTCATTCTATACCTTGGAACTTCAATTGTGTTCCTATAAAAATTGTATCTATTAGGAATAAGATGTTGTTCCATTAAACTTAAAACACTCATTTAACAAACTATCAAAATGTTATCGGTTTATTTTGATGTATCTATTTTATTCGAATTAATGTAATACCTAGAATACCTACCCAGTTGCAATACATTTTAGTATAGCTCGAGATTTGTACCTATGGATCAAAACTTCCCAATTAAAATCAGTTTTTAGTTAGCTTTTTAAAACGTACCTAATCATAATTTAGGTTACAGGTAAAGCTGCGCGCGGAAACTTGTAAGTAGATAAGATTAGATTAGTAGATTATAACGATGGAAATGAAACAGTTGTTACGAAAAAATAATGTTTATTTACTAACAGTCTCAAACAATACAACTCAGGAATAAATACATTAGCTACTGTCAACATTCTAACAAGTGTAAGAAGATAAATTCTAACAACGACTTCATATAACATGTTTATTAATTTGTAAGTAGAAGACATTATAAGGAAAACCACAAAAAATTCAATTCCCACTGGGTCAGTTAGTTTTCGGAGCATAAAAACAATATTTATGTACTTATTGTATTTTACTATCAATCAACAGCTAAGCTGACGACTTTACGGTATTATAAACTATTTATGTCAATTGGTACATAATCTGACTAAAAAAGTTATGAATAAGATTCCTAATTTAAAAAAGTATCCACAACATTATGAAAATGAGTAAGTACATTAGACAAACTTTGTTTTGGGCCATCATCTTTTCATGTTGACTGTATTTGAATTTTTAAGGACTCGAGTCGAACACATAGTCAAATAATCTCGTAAGGCCTTTTTATGGTACCTATACCTACTCGATAAACATGGCCATTGTACTCATAAACGTCCAACGGTCCTTTGCAAGGGACTTGAAAAAAATACTGTTTATAACTTTATATTTCGCGGAAAGATAGAATTGCATCAATGCATTTCTGAATAGAAGCGATACCTACTAAGTAGGTTTATGTAGTGGAATACTTGCAACAAATAAATATTGCAAGATTTGCAAGCAAGCGAAGTAGCTCCATCTAGTTGCTCGGTGACCTCAAACACGTGTAGGCACCGTATGTGACAGGAAATATAGGTAGTTATACGTGACATGTGTGTAAATGCTCGTTCGCTTAGTTGATTCCTCAAAATTTCCAAAAGTTGCAATGTCACGTAGTGTGCCAACAGTTTTGAGCAAATTATTTGCAAGAATTGCTCTGAAGTATTCAGGGCTTCAACTTCAACAAAACTATTTTGGCAGCACGATAGAGCCGAAACTGCACTTTTAGAAATCATCGTAGAATGTGTGATGTCAATTGTCAAAAGTTTTTCATCGTTTCATCCTTCAAAAATAGTCGGAAATATAATGATTATGACAATGGTGGCGATTCTGTTGTGTCCAAACTAAAAGTTAAAATTCCTAAAAACGATCGCTCTTATTCCTTTTACTTTAAAGTCTAAATTTGCGTAACATCAAAATGACAGTCCTAAAGTTTAGGATATTTTAGCCATTTCTCTATTTTATTTCGCATATTTTACACATCCAAGTGTCATCTTAGTCAACACCAATTTACATGTTGATTAAATTTAGCTCGACGTTTCTAAATCACTAACAAAAACTAACATTTATATAAAACTATGCTAAATTTTAGAACAGTCACTTTGATGTTACGCTAAATTAGACTTTAACGTAAAGGAATAAGAGTCATCGTTTTAGGAATTTTAACTTAAGCGTGGACACAACAGAATCGCCACCAATAACCGTGCCAAAATTACATCGTTTTGTCTATAGTTTGAATGATGGAACGATCGTCCGTCTTGACTTTTGACATTCATCGATGTTCGTAATGAACATCACTAAAATACGAGAATTAGAATTTGACAACGAAAAAAATGTCACGTTGTATTCGATTTGCGGAGTGAATCCTAAAAACTAAGCGAAAACGCGTGAGAATCTATTATTTAGTTCTACAGAAAGCGCGGGAATTTGAAATTTGTGTAAATTCAGAATGAATATACGATACGTGAAAATTCCCTAAACGAATGAATGTAATCCACATTAGTTTTTATAGTAAAATCTACTCATTGCAGTGTAGCCTACCGCTAACTAATCACAAAAAATATCTCTACATCTTCAAATCAATCACTGCTGCGGTCCGCTGATCTTCTCCCAAGTTTCTCCCGGCTTCATCACTACCTGACCTTTTCCCTCCCCAATAACACACTTTCCTGCCCACTTGTCACTTGTCAAATATTTCTGACAGACTTCAAGCAAATCCTCTTTCTTAACCGCCAAAACACGTTCTCTCTGCGTCTTCCAGATATCATAAGACAGTCCGTACAGGAAGAGATCAACCCCTTTCATGTATTCAGCGATCGGTTGGTCCATTTGTTGGAGAATAGACAATTTCGCTTCAAATAGATTCTGATCGTCGACTAAATTCGCGTTCTGTGACATCCAGTTCGCTGTCTCATCGAACACGTCTAAAGTTACGCGGGAATTGGGATCTCTGTATGAATAGAAGTTGAAAATGCCGTCTAGGGTGAGCATAGCGCCGCCTCCGTACGCTCCGTTCTGCTCTCTGACGATAGGATGGAAGTACTTTGATGTCAAGAATCGTGACAGCACGCGAAGTTTGGGGTAATCTGGGTCAGTGTAAGGTACAGCTGGGATCACCTTAGCGCAAAAGTTGACGGGGATGTTCATAGCGATCTGCAGTCCGCGGTTATCTTCAGGCAACTTTTCATTATCCGTCCAGTTTATCCTGTTCAGTTCCTTATTATCATCACCTTTGCAGACTTCCTTGCAGAACGTATCTACAGAATCGTGGATGTCTTTGTTGGTGTTGCAATAATGGAAAGTTGCTCTTAGATTGCTGCCAGTTAAGATCTGTTTTCCGATGCCGTGAACGATTGAGGTGACTTGGTCGATGTTGTAGTTTTTCTGGACGTCTTGCATGTTCATTACATGGTGCAATCCTAGTAGGTTTTCCTTGCAGTTGTCTACGGAGGATATAAGGGATCTGGCCGCTTGCATGGCGTATGTGTGTCCGCTGTCAATAACACCGTTGGTTAGGGAAGAACAGTAGTTGTTCAATAGCATTGTCATCCTTTCCTTGTTGTCGAAGTTGGGTTTGCTGAAGATCTCGGTCCAGATGTCGAGCATCTTCGGCAGGTTTTCGTCGAGACAGTGGCTTGCAATCAAAACACCCTGCTCGTATTGTCCGTGTTGATCGATGTGCTCGGTGACGTGCGTAATAACGCTGAGTCCAGACGTGGTTTTGCTGACGTGTTTGTCGAAGTCTCGATAGTTGAATGACTTTGTGTCAAACTTATCGAGTATGTAGTTAAAGAATGGCAGAAGCTGTCTTTGCTTGTCGTCTAAGCTCTCGGTGCCGAGAATACCTTTGAAATACGTGACCCCATTAGTGTTGGCTTCGCATAATTGCAACGGTATGGTCTCTGAAACCGTGTGCTTCAAGGGAGGTGCTGTCTTGTTGAGTGTTATCTCATCGATCGTCAAACAAGGCAGGGTTTCTAAGCTTTCGACCTTCTTCTGAGCTTTAGACAGCTCTAAACCTTCTTGGTATATGGTCTCTCTTTGCTGAGGAGTTAAAGAACTAGTTTTGGATTTAAGGAGGTTAGCTTCTGCGGTGTTGAAAGCGTCGTCGAACTTAAGGTCTGGTTTCATTGTCATGATGAGCTTATGGTTGTTCTTTATGAAATACTTTTCAATAGCTTCTTTTACGTAGCTAGGATTCATGAGATTTCCCTTAAGCTGATTGAGCAAGTCGTTGACCTTTAAAGCACTTAAGATGGGTCCATCGTGGTTCCAAAGAGGCATTAAATTGAAGAGTAAGTTTAATCCGAATTTCGGTGACTGATGCTTGATGGAAAGCTCAAATCCGTGCAAGATACTCTCAATATGGTCTTTCTCAAAGCCCTTTGTGAAAATCTCCTCAATAGTCTGATTGGCAATCTTTTCTACAACTGCAAACTTAGACTCTTCAATATCTTTCAACCCGACCACAAACAGTGTGTCCCTGATCTGGTTATCATACCCCGTCAGTGAGTTGTACCCTCCTGATATGTTCTTTTCAATAAGACTCTTGTAGAATGCAGAATTAGGACCAATGATCATCAGTTCGGCCAGAGCCATGATCATGAATGTCTCGTAAATGTCAGTTATGTCTGACATCACATATCCTATAGCAATCTGATTCTGCTTCTCAATTGGACCACCATACTGATCTAATCGGCAGGATATTTCAGATCTTTGAGGGCACTTCCACCGTTCCTGCTGGGAGACAATAGTATTGGTCGGATCGAGGAACTGATACTGACTCAGATACGCTTCATTTACAAACTTAAGGTTCGCTTCGAGTGGAAAGTTTCCATAGGAATATATTCTAGCATTGCTCGGGTGATAATATGTTGCGTGGAAGTTTTTTAAGTAGTTGTGAGTTAGCTGCGGAATGTGTAGTGGGTCTCCGCCTGAGACGTACCCGTAGGTACCTTTGGGAAGTATTTTATTGATGAACTTCTGACCGAATAGTGAGCTTGTCTCTGAGAAAGCACCCTTCATTTCATTATATACTACACCTTTAAACCCAAGCTCTGACTTTTTGTCTTCTAAGTTTGAATGCTCCAACCGCCAACCTTCTTGCAAGAAATCTAATCTCGAAATATTCGGCTTAAAAACTGCATCTAAATATACCTTCTGAAGGTTACGGTAATCAACTTCATTCTGCGATGAGAACGGGTAGAATGTATAGTCAGGCCCAGTCAATGCATTCATGAAAGTAGCCAAGGAACGATTCAACATTTTGAAGAATGGGTCCCTGACAGGGTACTTTTCAGAACCACAGAGTACAGTGTGCTCTAGGATATGTGGAGTACCCATAGAGTCTAGAGGGGTAGTGCGGAACCCAACAGAGAAAACATTGTTAGAATCATCTCTTTCTAAATGCAAGTACTCGGTCTTTGTCTTTTCATGTGTGAGCAGGTAAGCTGTCATGTTGTACTCTTTTATGTGTTCAACTTCAGTACACATGAAACCTTGGATGGTTTTGCCCGGTTGTATGACCTTGGAGACATTTTCTTTCTTTTTCAGTATCCCGTTGCTGTAACCTCTGCTCCCGATGCGGTGGTGAATTCCCGGCCATAGACAATTGAATCTTGAATACATTTTTCTATTTTTGGTTTAGGTCCACTTATCCTGTAACGATACACACCACTTTTCACTTATTTGCACAATGCTTTTGAGTAACCAAGCCCCAAGCCGTCTTACGTGTAGGTAGGGATCGCGAAATATGGAGATTCCGTGAATCAAAAACAAATGAAAAACAGGAGTAAATCAAATGATGCAATAAAGTATAACTTACACGAAATGTCGAATAACAATCACAAATGTCTTGGTAGGATTAAAACTGTTCGTTTCTATACGGAATGTTAAGTTTTCAGTCCAGTAATCATCTTATTTCAGCCGAGAAATAATTTTCTAACCACGTTTGACAGGCAACCGGCCATCGGTGGTCGGTCGGTCGATCGATCGATTGGCTGGGCCGGGCCATTAATTTGACAATCATTGTCATGTCATGACAGTTTTTTTCGGGTTACCCTACGTATACGTAAAACATGGCAATCTTCCAAAAAGTTGTTATTTTGTGGGGAAGCAAGATAGTCGATTTGCAAAAAAAATGTGTAATAAATACATGTAATCATATCAAATAGTGTATCAGAAATCTTAATGATATGCATTAAATAAAATAAATAACATTACAGACTTTAACGATGCACGAATTCATAATTAATTAAAAAGTGCTCATTGAATTTGTGGATTTGTGGTAGTTTTACAATTTCTTTTGGTGGCAACACTTTTAGTGCGTTCTGAAAGCGTGATATTATTTTTATTGAGTATGATTCATTTAATTATTTTTCGAATCAATTGTGCTAATTCTGTCTAACCAAACTATCTATTTTGATGCTCAAAACATTTTTAGTTGAATTTTTGTACATAAACAATAAATATGAATTCCGTAATCTTAATAAACCATAAAAATTTATTAAGATTGGAAATACGATACTCAAAAACGAAGCTAAAAGTTTCGGAACGCGTTTGTTTTGACATTTCATTCTTTTTATAAACACGTGTTTACGTGTAGAGCTCACGCGAGCTCATTTTCAAATAAATGCACTAATAACAACACAAAATGAGTCTGTACAACTTCAAAAAGATCGCTGTGGTCCCCACCGCAAAGGTAAGTACATAAAACATTATACGAAAATAAAACTACAGCTTTATTATCTAAAATGTATACGTAACCTATAACACGTGTATTTTGTCGTATTTCAGGACTTTATTGACATAATATTGTCTAAAACTCAACGGAAGACACCGACTGTGGTACATAAACACTATAAGATATCAAGGATACGTGCTTTCTATATGAGAAAAGTGAAATATACACAACAAAACTTCCACGACAGACTGTCCAGAATTATACAGGTAAAGACAAGGTTTTTATGTTAGTAGTAGCTTGTACGAGCTCACTCGTAAGAATAGAACTCCATCCTATTAAATTGAGACTATCAGTAGCTATCCAAATAAACTGTTTATTTTTTTTTTATTTTAACATACAAATATGGCTTAGATATATACCAAGCTTTATCTATATCACTGATTGTAATCATAATTATTAAAGAAATGTAGATGGAAAACGTAATTTATATACATGGCATAGTCTGTTCAATTGCATAATATTAACATCATCCTAATCCTACTTACAATAAAATTGATTACTGTTGTACTCCGTCTTTCTATCTTACTTACATACTTAGTTAGTATTTTTAATTATTATTCTTGTTAGAGCCTTCACTTTTTTCTTACGGCACCACACAAGAGCTCTACATAGCATTAAGGAAAGGATCATATAAAAAAATTATAGCCGTGTTTGTTGGCTGATTCTTCAGGCTTGGTCACAAGGAACAGGCGTAGCTTCACAAAGCTCCTAAGACGTTTCAAAGTGATCCTTGTTATTTTATTGAAATAAATGCCCTTTGAATTTGAATCTCTATGTTCGTACTTAACCAGATGAATAGAGATCTTTGTAAACTCAGTTTTTGTGATGTGAAATGCTCCTAAAATGACTTTGTAATTTTATGGAAATACCTTATGGTTATGACTTAGATGATGATGATGATTAAAAAATAAAATGAAATTTAAATCTTCTAGGAATTCCCAAAACTGGACGATGTGCATCCATTCTATGCGGATCTGATGAATGTGCTCTACGACAAGGATCATTACAAACTGGGGTTGGGACAGCTTAACACGGCCAGACATCTTATTGACAAGTAAGAAATCTTTCTGTAGACTTGCCCCACAGCTCAGTGTGTAACTCTGCCTTCTAGAATGTAGGATGTGGGTTCAATCCCCACCCAGGATAAATGCTTGTGTGATGAACATAGATTTTTGTTTAGTGTCTGACTATATGTATGTATGACTGACCTCACAGTTCAGTTTGTAGTGGTTCTGCTTTCTGCGCTGTAAGTTGTGGGTTCGATCCCCACTCAGGACAAACATTTCTGTGACAACAAAGATATTTATTCTAGTTATATATATTATTTTAGTTAGCATTCCTTATGTGACAGGTTGCAAGCCCATCGCCGCTTATAAGAAATATAACTGGTTTCCTCACGATGTTTTCCTTTTCCGTTTTAAGCACGTGTTTTTTGATGAACATATAAGTTTTTCTAATAGAAAAATTCATTGATGCACGCCGGGATTCGAACCCACGACCTTCAGATTAGAAGTCGAGACCTCCCACTCGGCCAACACGGCTATCAACACGACTAAACTATCTCTATATACAATTTCATCACAATCGGCCCAGCAGCGGTTTGACCGTGATAACGTCACAAACAGACAGACAGACCCTCGTATTCAAGAACGACACTATGAGAACACGCACCCACAGTGGATGAAATCTTATTTCATAAACATCACTTTATGTGTTGAGGGCACTATGGCACACGCTACCGTGTGCCTTTAAAGCTTAACTTTGGCTAGAGGCACACGACAATGTGCCTCTAGTCAAACTATGCAGTGCCGCTCAACACATAAAGTGATTTTTATGAAAAAAGATTTCGTCCACTGTGGGTGCGTGTTCTCATAGTGTCGTTCTTGAATACGAGGGAGAGTTACTTTCGAATTTATAATATTAGTATAAATTAATAGTGTAGTGATCCTTGAATGAATGAATGAAAATGCTTTATTACAATAATAAATACCATTTAATAAATACCATGCGATTTTATCCTTGCCATCTTGTTCCAGTGTCGCAAAGGACTACTGCAGACTCCTCAAGTACGGAGACTCGTTGTACAGATGCAAGCAGTTGAAACGAGCAGCTCTTGGTCGTATGGCCACCATCATGAAGCGACAGGGTGCTAATCTCACATACTTGGAACAGGTATGTGTGTTCAACTAGCGGAACCAGCGAACTTCGTATCGCTTTAGAATTAACAAATTTGTGTTAAGGGGCTCCCAGTCGCTGATTGCTCTTTTTCGAAACGAAAAAAGAAATACTTCTGAACAAGCCACATGTCCTATTTTTATAAGTATATTACTTCAGGTTCCTACCTAGATTTCTATTAAGCTGAAAACATAATAGCAGAAACTTTTCACGATAAAGATATTATTTCAAAATGATACGTTTTAGAATTTATGATCGAAATATTTTATATACCTACTATTAAAATCAACTTGTGATTTATTGTTAAAAATAGGTAATATGTAGATCTAGATTTCTATTAGAATAGATTTTTGATAAGTAATTATACATAATTTATATCATTAATTTATGCGAAAAGCTAATTCGGACCACGCGTCGACGTGTGTTTGTCGTCATTGCAGCGGTCGGTAGGATTATTTATCGAAGTGATTAAAGATGGGTACATCTTTATTCACATATACTATACATTATAAAATAGGAGATGTGGCTTGTTCACAAGTATTTATTTTTTCGTTTCGAACAAAAACAATCGTCGACTGGGAGCGCCTTAAGTTAATGTCTACTGTACTTTGGGATTAGAGTTGTGATCCTATTTATATAATATAATAATATAATTACAGGTTCGCCAACATTTAGCTCGTCTGCCCTCCATTGACCCCTACACCAGGACCATAATAATCTGCGGTTTCCCAAATGTGGGCAAGTCCAGCTTTATCAACAAGGTACTTAAAATAACTAAAAATATTTATTCATTAAAACAATAATTAAACTAACAACGTGTGACTTAAGTAGTCTATTATTAGAGGCCGTGAAGTAACACCCATTTTTTATTGCAAAAATATGTTCGAGAGACATCATATAACAAGATACAATTATTTTTTTGATGAGATTTCTATGTTTGTCTGTTTTTTTGACCGGATTTTATTCGAAAACTGTTAAGCCAATTCTCATCTGGTGGCTTAGGGTCCCAGCAGTGTCTGAAGGTGTATTTTATTTTTCTACGTTATCTAGAAATCAAATTATGAAAGACTAGCAGTCCGCCCCGGCGTCGCACGGGTGTAATAATGATTTTATGGGTATTTTTTTTACACCTTGGGTTACATTATCGAAGTTTTCATACGGATCCCTAACATTTTTGAAAATATTCTATACCCTATGTTCATCAGGGATAATGTAGGATTCTAATGGTGAAATAATTTTTCAAATTGGTCCAGTAGTTTCGGAGCCTATTCGATGCAAACAAATAAACAATCAAATCTTTCCTCTTTAAAATATTAGTATAGAAAAAGTTTTTGTTCATAGTAAGTAATATGTCATGTTTGTCATAGCTCGTCTTTAATATTGGACTGTGATCAAAGTCGCATGGGTACAGCTAGTCCTAATAATATTATAAATGCGAAAGTTTGTGATAAGGCTGCTATGTTTGTTCCCTAATCAAAAATAAACGATAAAACGTCTTTTGCTGTAGTATGTAGATAAAAAATCAGAATAAATAAAAGGGGAACATATAATCCGAAAAACAACCTCTAAATGATAAAAAAACGCAAAAAGGATGATTTTGGTATAGATGGCGCTGGTGTGCAACAAATCTGACATCACAGACTAAAAACATTTAGTCGTCATAGCAACGCAGTTTTGTCTAAGGAATGATACGCATTCTACCAAAATGCGTAATTTATTTTATCAGTACAAGGTTTGTTGGGAAAAATTTGGAAGTTGTCTAAAATTCCTTTTTTCTATGCAATTATTGAAATTTAGGCAGGACAAAGTCTGTCACGGATCGGCTAGTCACTACATAGTATAAAGCAAAGTCGCTTTTCGCTTCCCGCGTCTGTATGTAATATGTATGTATGTTTGCTTATATCTTTAAAACTACACAACGGATTTTGATGCGGTTTTGTTTAATAGATAGAGTGATTCAGGAGGAAGGTTTATATGTATAATACATGCATAATGTAGTAGAGAAACACTGATAATTTTAGAGGTTTCTAATGTGATGTCGTAAATAAACACATTTTTTTGCGCTTACATTGCAAATGCTGGCTGAACCCCACGAGATATATCAAAATAATGTACTACAGTATTGTACACCTTAAAAACGTCTACAAAAAAGTCTACGATGGTATTAGAAATGTCTTACGCACAGCGAAGCGGGCACGGGTCAGCTAGTTATATATAAATGAACTGACAGATTATACCATTTGTTATTTCAGATAACTCGTGCTGATGTGGAAGTCCAGCCTTACGCGTTCACAACTAAGAGTCTGTACGTCGGACATACTGACTATAAATACTTAAGGTGGCAGGTATGTACAGTAAGACTTGAATAAGGCGAGTAACTAATGTGTTTGATGAATGCAGAATCGTTTTTCTCAATAACTGTAAAACATACAGTTTTGTTTTTTATAACAAAGATAACTTAAGGATATAATCTAGATAAATTACAGACAGAATCACGATTGGTGAAACTTTTCTCGATAGATTTATTTTCCAAAGTTGGCTCTTCAAAAACACTAGTTTCGTTTTTAATCAAAACTATGAAAAGCTAAACAGTTCATTTTTATATAATTCGTTAGATAATCATACTAGCTAAATAAATTACAGACAGTTTCTTTTTAAATTTGATGGTTTTCGAGATAATGCAGTTTTATCACTTTTTCCGTCTTATCCGGGTAGACTCAGCTCATACAAAATGTCAAAAATTTACTTATCACCTTACGAATGATGACTATGGAATTTTGTTTTGAATCGCTTATACCGGTGATACATTTAAATTATAGGTACTTTATTTGGATTGGATGATTATTCAATTTTAAAATCCTCTGCCGTCTCGTCCGCCGATGTGCACGAGCCATTAATTTTGGTGAAAAAGGACACAAGTGCAGTGTTCTTTTAAACACACAGACAGATACACTCTCTTTCTTCCTCTCTCTCTCTCCCCCTCTCTCTCTCTCTCCCTCTCACTACTGCTACATGCAGTAGCTAAATGTAATGTTTGGAAGTGCTCCTAACTAACCCTCTTTTTTTTCAGGTGATCGATACCCCTGGAATACTGGACCATCCATTGGAAGAACGTAATGTCATAGAAATGCAGGCTGTCACCGCTCTGGCACATTTGAGAGCAGCAGTTCTCTACTTCATCGACATATCAGAGCAGTGCGGCCATTCTATCGAGGAGCAGGTAATTTGGACGTGCCTCTGGTGAACCCCTTAGCCATACTAGTTGACCAGATAATTTTTTTTTGTAAATACATTAATTATAACACTCAGACAGAACAAACATCTACATAATATTCATAAAACAAATGTTGAATGAGTGGAAATCAAATCCACAACCGGAGCTACTCCTAGCTGGACTACAAGGGCTGTCAAACTTGGGACGTGCCTCTGACTATCCCGTTAGATATTTTCAGATCTAGAGTGCCTGAAGACTCTAGAGTGTCTTACATGTTTGGTGATTTCAATCATTTCAAATGGCGAAGGAAAACATTAATTTTCATTGCGAGGAAACCTGTTAGTATTCTTAATTTAATTTAATTCTTAAGCAAGTCTAGTTAACATAATGAAAATGCTAACTACCAAATTCAAATTCAAATTCAAAAATCATTTATTTCAATAAAATCACAAGGATCACTTTGAAACGTCTTAGGAACTAGGTGAAGCTACGCCTATTCCTCGCGACCATTGTCTAGAAGAATCAGGCAACAAACACGGCTTGGGGTCTACCTTTTTTTTTTCAATGATCCTATCCTTAATGCTATATAAAAAAATACGAGCATGTGTCGACTGTAATATTTGGACGTGTCTCTGACTACCCCACGGATTTGAGCGTTTTGAGTTTTGAGAGGATGTCTGGTAGCATGTTTTTCTTTCAGATCTCCCTCTTCGAGAGTATAAAACCATTGTTCGCAAACAAGCCTTTGATAGTGGTTCTGAACAAGATGGATGTAATGACCCCCGAGGACCTCATCCCTAGCAAGCGGATCCTGGTGCAGAAGCTAGAGCAGGAATGCTCTAAAGGAAACCTTGTGAGGTAAGCGCAGACAGACGGTAAGCCATGACGGTCATGGCTTAACGAATGTCGAAGGAAAGTTTTATAGCTTAACGTTAGCGCTGAACCTGAGGTAAGCACTGACAGACGGTAAGCCATGACGGTCATGGCTTAACGAATGTCGAAGGAATGTTTTATAGCTTAACGTTAGCGCTGAACCTGAGGTAAGCACTGACAGACGGTAAGCCATGACGGTCATGGCTTGATGACTGTTGAATGGAGGATCTATAGCTTAACGATAGCGTATTTTATTTATAGATACGAAAGCTTTTGCGAGCAGGTCTGACTCGCACTTGCACTGGCCGGTTTTTTATCCTTTACGGAACCCTAATAGAATGAAATGTTTCAGTGCTGAAGGGAATTCAGGGCTAAGCGTGGTCCCAGTGATGAGAACCTCAACTGTAACCGAAGAAGGTGTTCAGGAGGTGAAGATACAAGCTTGTGAGACATTATTGGGCCAAAGGGTCACCGAGAAGATGAGGACCAAGAAGGTGGGTGATAGGATTATCCTAATCTTCTTAATATATATAAATCTCCTGTCACGATGTTTGTCCGCGATGGATTCCTAAACTACATAACCGATTTTAAATTAAATTGGCACACCGTGAGCAGTCTGGTCCAACTTGAGATATAGGATAGCTTACATCTCAAAAGATTCTAACAGATGGCGATATCTGTTGACACAGCAACGCGTGGCCGAGTCTGCTAGTAATATTATAAATGCGAATGTTTGTGAGTGAGTAGGTGGTGTGTGTGTGTGTTTGTGTTTGTTACACTTTCAAACTACTGAACGGATAAAAATGAAACTTTACAGCAATATCTATACTAATATTATAAAGAGGAAAGATTTGATTGTTTGTTTGTTTGCATCGAATAGGCTCCGAAACTACTGGACCGATTTGAAAAATTCTTTTACCACTAGAATCCTACATTATTCCTGATGAACATAGGCTATAGAATATTTTCAAAAACGTTAGGAATCCGTATGAAAACTTCGATAATGTAACCCAAGGTGTAACAAAAATAGCCATTATATCTTTATTACACCGAATTAAATAGAAAAAGCGGAAAGGATTGGTCTCTGCCTACCTCCCTGGGAAACAGACTTGATTTTATGTATGTATGTAAAATTAAATAGGATCACGACTACAATCCCAAAATACGGTTCTCTCCGATCTCCAGCGCTCAGCTCTTATAACGGGGATAGTCAGAGGCACGTCCTTTTTATCCAGGTAAAAAAGGTCATTTTTTTTTCTAAAGAGAAGAAAGAGAGAGCGCTGTCCACGCGACGTTTTTAGAGTTCCGTACCCAAAGGGTAAAAACGGGACCCTATTACTAAGACTTCGCTGTTCGTCTGTCTGTCACAGGGCTGTATCTCATGAACCGTGATAGCTAGACAGTTGAAATTTTCACAGATGATGTATTTATGTTGCCGCTCTAACAACAAATAAATACTAAAAACAGAATAAAATAAATATTTAAGGCGAGTAATTAATGTGTTGAGAGAGGGCGCCACCGTTGTGTCAACAACAGCTGATGTGCGTAGCTCCGTAACAAATATTTAAATAAAATTGGTTTTTACTATTAAAAATTCGAAAAAACATTAAAACAGTGAACAATTATAAAACAATACGTGAAGTGCAAACAAAGAATTGGATTCTATACAGGAATAAAGTGAAAACAAACGGTAAATACGACTCTGTGAATCCGAAGAAACTGCAACGAAAAAAAATTATACTGGAATGCAAAATCTGTGGTGTAAATCCTAACAACTAAGAAGATCACTACCTACTACTCACCATCTCTATACAATCAAAGGAGATAATACTAAAACAGTGAGTAAATGAACTATTACAAAACAGAAGAAATACCCTCAAAAATCAATGTCTTTACACGGCAAAATCCACGATCGATAAAATTACCTACACACTAGCGCCATCTATCGACGGGTAGCGGACCACACTCACAGTACTAAAACTACCTGCATTTTTTTTACCTGCGTTTCACGACATCTACTGTTAAGTAGTAGCAACGGCTGGGTGCTGCTCTACTTAGAAGAAACCTAAATCAAAACTACCCCGCTAGAGGTCACATATCGAAAGAAACATGGAAGAAGTCACTGCCATTCTATTAACTATACAAAAAGATCTATTGGAGCAAAAAGAAAATATGAAAACAATGGAAACGAATATTACCATAAATATAAATAAACACATAGACCAAAAATTCAATGAATTAGAACAGGAACATAGAAAACTAGAGTTACAAGTACAAGAACAAGAACGACGTATAGACCAATTAGAGCGACAAAGCAAACGGAAAAACGTTGTTTTATTTGGTGTGGAAGAGACCGAACTAAACTACCAGCACTTGGTGGATATAGTTCTAAATATATTTAATAAAGATATTAAAATACTATGCGAGATCTCTGAAATAGAGTTCATTAAAAGAATAGGGCGAAAAGGAACAAACCCCAGACCAATATCAGTAACATTGTCAACATTGGGTAAAAAAATTGTACTATTACAGAGTAAGAAAAACTTAGATATTACAAATTACTACCTCAAAGAAGATTTTCCACCGAAAGTGCTACAAATAAGAAAAACACTTCAAGAAGAAGTGGCAAATTACGAAGCAGAAGGCATCAAAGCTATAATTAAATACGATAAAATTATAGTTTTGGAGAAGAATAAAAGACAAAAATCTATGCGTCCATCCGAACAAGCACCTCATAAAAATCAAAAAAGATATTTGTCACTTACGCCAGAAGAAAACAGGTACAGGAACAAGACCGCAAATCTTCCAATACATAAGAAAAACAAACCTAATATAAAATCATTCTTCGCGCCAACAAAAGATCCATACCAAACTCATAAAGTGCAGGACTCGGCAGGAACAAGCCAATTGAAACAGGCAAACCAAGGATCCACATAGCAACGAGCACGGCCCCCTCCACAAGCATCCCCAGTACGGTTTGTCACCGCGGGGATATGCGACTCAAACCCTTCAGAGCACAAACTTTACATATGTACTTACAACGCAAGATCACTACTATCAGATGAAAGAATGGTGGAATTTAAAGAAGCAATTCTCCATCTTAAATACGACATAATAGGGATCGCAGAGATCCGAAGAGTAGGAACCCTGATAACTGAAGATGCCGATCACATTTTTTGCCACATAGGAGAGACTCCGGGCCAGCGTGGTGTCGGTTTTTTTGGTAAAAAAAGAATACAAATCGAACATTGAAAACTTCACCGGAATTTCAGATAGAGTGTGTTTGCTCAACTTGAAATTTGAAACTTCTACTCTTTCGCTAATTCAAATATACGCCCCCACATTAGAAGCTAAGACAGAAGAAGTGGAAACATTTTATAAGCAAATAAAAAAAGCGTATCAACTTGCTGGGAAACATGTCATTCTGATGGGAGACTTCAACGCGAAAATTGGTAGAACAATAATGTCAGAAAGATTAATATCAGGAAATTATGGATATGGGAGAAGAAATTGTAGAGGCCAACAATTAATCGATTTTGCACTTGAAAATAAGTTCACAATAATAAATACACTATTTAGGAAAAAAGACAAAAACAAGTGGACCTGGATCTCTCCGGACAAGAAAACAAAAAATGAAATCGATTTTATCCTCTCAAATGCCCCCAAACAATTTACTAATATTGAAGTCATAAGCTATCTAAAATACCCCAGTGATCACAGACTTGTAAGAGGTACTTTCAAAATAAAGACAATGAAAAGAAGTAGAGCAAAATACTGCGACGTCCCAAGTTTATTAAAATCCCAAGAAGAAATTAATCAATTTATAGAAAACATAAACAAAGGCAATTTAAATTGCGAACTGTATGACGATGTTAATACATACTATAACCGAATAGAAAAACACATAAAAACTAGCTTGAAAAACATAAAACAGAGCACAAGGCAGCAAAAAAGTATTTTAAGCGAAGAAACCAAAGAACTAATAACAAGACGCTACAACCTACAAAGAAAAAAGCCTTTGACTCGACAAGACAAAGATGAACTGAAAATACTCTACAAATACACACATAAAAAAGTTAAAAAAGACTATAAAAACTTCAGGTTGGATATCATCGCAAAACATATTTCAGCAACAGGCAGCGCAAAAAGAGCTTATAGACAGCTGGACACGAGTAAAGCCTGGATTTCATGTCTAAAAACCTCTACAGCCCCGACAAAGACACAAACAAGAACCGAAGTAGTGAACGCTGCGACAGAGTTTTACAAAAAACTATATAATAATAGCACTACGCAAAGCTCTAATAATACATACCAGCCGATAGAACTACAATCGAATCACGAAATAAACTTGTTCAACGAAACCCAACTAATCAAGAAAATTGAAAAGTTAAGAGACTACAAAAGCCCAGGCCCCGATAACATACCAAATGAATTAATCAAATCTGCAAAATTTGCATTGGCTGCACCTATAACAAGCCTCTTTAACAAAATACTCATTGAACAAAAAGTTCCTGATAGATGGGCGGCATCGGATATTATACTTTTATACAAAAAAGGAGACCCCAAAGACGTTGGAAACTACCGCCCTATAAGTCTGCTGCCAACTATGTACAAAATCTTCGCATCGTGTCTGGAAGAAAGAATAAGCTCAGCTATAGAAAACCACCAACCTATAGAGCAAGCGGGATTTCGTAAAGGGTATTGCACTATCGACCACATCCAAGTCGTTGAACAAGTAATAGAAAAATATTTAGAATTCAGAAAACCGCTGTACTTGGTATTCATCGATTATGCAAAAGCATTCGATTCTATTTCCCATGATAGTATTTGGACTGCTCTTGAAAAACAAAACGTCTCACACGTCTACATCAACATCCTTAAAGATATCTATCAGAAGAGCACCAGTAGAGTCAAACTAGATCAAGCAGGCCGTAGCTTTCAGATACGTAGAGGCGCGAAACAAGGCGATCCGTTATCACCCAAAATTTTCATCGCTGTACTAGAATATATAATACAGGGGCTGAACTGGACACAAAAAGGGATATACAGGGTGTCCAAGAACCTGGCGTCCAACTGGATTCCCACGATGCCCCAAGTTCTAACAGTACTCAGAAAAATATTTTAAAAAATCCACCCCATGTACTTACAGAATTATACTGATTTCAAAAAAAAAGGGGAAATGAGCACCCTGTGACATACTTTTGAATGCTGTGACTGCTAATGCTGATAATTTCGATATTTCTTGGAGGTTTTGTAATCTAGGGTATTGCTGTGTCTAAATAGAATGTAAAAATAAAGTACTTATTGTACCATTTTAAAATAAAATATTATTTTAACTAAAGGTGATATTGAAAACTATTGAATTTCGCAACTTTGACCGACTGTAGTGTAAAAAAAATGTACCAAAATAGTATGGCAAGTGACGTCAAATTTTGACGCGTTTATTCCTCTTTTTAAAAAGGTATAATACTTACACATTAATTTGAAAAAAAAAATTTTGATTATATTTTTACTCAACAACCCAATTTTTACGATGTCTTACAGAATTCTTAGAAAGAAAAATTTACGACGAATTGAATCTAACCTCTAAAGAATTACTATTGTATGGCAAATCCAAGCATCTCTGTGCGAGGAATAGAAGCTGATACGGGGATACCGAAGAGCACAGCACACAGTATTCTCCAAAAAGAAGAATATCATCCGTACCACGTACAGCGAGTGCAAAGTCTTTTACGTCGAGACTATCCGAGCCGAGTCGCGTTTTGTGAAACAATCCTGCAAAAACATCGAGAAGACGAAAACTTTATCGACAAAATTTTGTGGTCAGATGAATCAACATTTAAGAAGGATGGCTACATGAACCTACACAACTTGCACGAGTGGCATGTGGAAAATCCGCACTTGATGCGAGAAGATAGATCCCAGTACCGGTTCAAAGTGAACATGTGGACCGGTATTCTCTGTGGGAATATTATTGGTCCATTTGAGATGCCCGAGAATTTGACTGGCGAATCATATTTAAATTTTCTTCAAAATGATTTGCCAAACTTACTAGAAGAGACCCCACCAGATATGTGGTTCCAACACGACGGCTGTCCAGCACATTTTCGCGTATCCGTTAGAGAGTTTTTGGACGAGCAATACCCGAACAGGTGGATTGGGCGATCAGGAACAATCCCGTGGCCAGCCCGCTCACCTGACTTAAATCCGCTGGATTTTTTTTTCTGGGGAACTATGAAGGAGCTCGTTTATGCGAAGCCCATTAATGACATCGCTGACCTTCGTGAGAAGATAACACAAGCAGTGCAGGTGATACGTCAAAAAAGTTACTCGCGAAACATAAATCGGTCCTTTTTAAGGAGAGTGAGAGCTTGTATTGCCGCGGGTGGTCAACATTTTGAACATTTATTGTAATAAAATATCTTTAAACTAACATTCTTTGCTTTTATTCTACTGGGAACCCATCTACCTGTGTGTATTTCCTTCTTGCTCACTCTTGGAACCGAAGTAAATAATAGTAGTAACATAACAGTTTCTAAGATAAGAAAGGGTCCGACAGTTACCGTTAGTAGGTAGGCACTTCGTAAAAATTGGGTTGTTGAGTAAAAATATTATCAAAAATTTTTTTTTCAAATTAATGTGTAAGTATTATACCTTTTTAAAAAGAGGAATAAACGCGTCAAAATTTGACGTCACTTGCCATACTATTTTGGTACATTTTTTTTACACTACAGTCGGTCAAAGTTGCGAAATTCAATAGTTTTCAATATCACCTTTAGTTAAAATAATATTTTATTTTAAAATGGTACAATAAGTACTTTATTTTTACATTCTATTTAGACACAGCAATACCCTAGATTACAAAACCTCCAAGAAATATCGAAATTATCAGCATTAGCAGTCACAGCATTCAAAAGTATGTCACAGGGTGCTCATTTCCCCCTTTTTTTTGAAATCAGTATAATTCTGTAAGTACATGGGGTGGATTTTTTAAAATATTTTTCTGAGTACTGTTAGAACTTGGGGCATCGTGGGAATCCAGTTGGACGCCAGGTTCTTGGACACCCTGTATATCAATGACAGAACCCTCAGCCATCTCAGATTTGCAGATGATATTGTGCTGTTTTCGGAGTCCGCGGTACAGATAGACTCAATGGTTAATGAGCTTCGCAGCGCCAGCCAGCATATAGGTCTGGAACTAAACGCATATAAAACCAAATTAATGACAAATAGCGAACACGCGACCATAATGGCTGACAAAACACCACTAGACTACGTAGAAGAATATGTGTATCTTGGAAAATTAATATCTTTCAAAAAAACAAGACACACTGACAATATCCAGAGACGAATAGCAGCCAGCTGGGGAAAGTTTTGGAGCTACAAGGAAATTCTAAAATCAACGCTACCAATTCAGTTCAAGAAAACAATTTTAGACTCTTGCATACTACCATGCATTACCTATGGTTGCCAAACGTGGATATTCAATAAAATCAATAGAGACAAAATTTATAAGTGCCAAAGAGCTATGGAACGAAACATTTTAAACATAAAACTGAAAGATAAAGTGAAGAGCTCGGAAATACGCAATAAAACAAAGGCCATAGACGTTCTTAAGGCGCGGTAAGCTCTGAAAACCGCGGCCGAAACGACACTGACAGTTGACAACGGCAAGCTCTAGATGGCGTATGCTTATCGTAAATATTATCGACAGTTTTTATGAGATCGCGTTTCTGGTACCTACGTAGGCTGGTAATAGGCTTTACTATCTGGTGGGGGTAGTTAGAGGCACGGCCAAACATTATATTTGGCACATGCCCACATTTTGCAGTAGTTACGCATTCCATACGTGACTACTCAACTCGCTAGGTCACTGACCTCTATTATACAATAGAGCAGGGACTGAAAGCGGTAGAGGTTAACGGTATTGGTACCGCAAAAATATAACGGTACCGTTATTCGATAGCGGTTGGGCCATACCGAAATTATACCGGTATGGAATAACGGTATCGAAAAAATCTTGAGTGTCGTTCGTCGGCTATGAGAGAAGGGAGGAGGGGGGGGGAGGGCGCGTGAGGGGCAAAACTCAGAGCGAGTTCGTTTGTTGTGAACGCACACACACGTCTTTGTCAATCGAGCGACACACAGGTTAATAAAACTTTGTTTGTTCTGTTCTGTTGCGCACGCGTTCACGCACAGTAGGTAGGTACCTACCTACCTTTAACTATAGATTTTGACACGGGTCTTTATCACGTAATTAAGTACCTACCTTTAATTTATTTTCCCGACTATGACGTCTGCTCGCGACCATGGCTATTGTAATTATTTGTAGGTAAGTAACATAATCGAAATGTCGGGAAAATAAATTACCGGCAGGTAGGTATTTACATAATAAATACACATAACTTCTCTTTTATTTCTTTATGATAAAATTTAAATTAAAGTAGGTGGCGATTCTATTGTGCCCATAAAAAAATTTCGGAATCCTAAAACACCATCGCTCTTATTCCTTTACGTTAAAGTCTAAATTTGCGTAACCTCAGGATGACAGTTTTAAAACGTAGGCTAGTTTTAAGTAATTTAACTATTTTTTTACGTAAATCTAGTCAATAAAAGTAAAGTGAAATTTTGATTTTCTTATTTATTTCGTTCATCAGAAATAAACGAAAAAAAATAATTCCAAATTTAAAATTTTGTGATTACTCAAATTTAGACTTTATTGTAAAGGAATAAGAGCGAAATTGTTTTAATTGTTTATTTTTTTGGAAATTCCAATTGTAGAACGTTGCCAACAGAACAATCAATTACTGATTAGCGTATTAGATTATGACCTGTATTTAAATATAGGACAATTTTTATCTATACCCGGTCATAGTCTATCTATAAACCAAATTTCAACCAAATCTGTCTGTTTAGTAGTTGAAGTAGTTGTAGGATGGATGTTTGTTACAGTGCAGTCGGCGGATCTAGGCACTGGTGATGTTAGCCGTTTGGATGCGCGGCAGACAATTTTCGACTTTATACAGTGACATAATAACCATTTGTGCGTTTCTACGGCTAACTTCACGAGTGCCTAGATCCGCCGACTGCACAGTAACAAACATCCATCCATCTACACAAACTTTCGCATTTATAATATTAGTAGGAAATATAAAATAAGTAATAAAGATAACATTAATACATGTTTAAAATTTGCATAGTTTTTTTATTTTTAATCAATTTTGTTGTACATCTAGTGTTTAAAAGGTGGATAAGTTACTTGGATTTCTTCGCCCATTTTATGTTGCCCTTTTACTGCGTCAACAATCTTTAAGATATGCCTATACGCCATGTTTCGCATACATGGACGTACAAATTGTAGCTCATCCAAGAGCATGTGACAGAAATGATAACTTCCTTTATCAATTTTATTTTCTCTGACACAATCATCGCATTCGAAAACACATTCAGTTCCTGGTTTCTCTTTTTCTTTTTTCGGCGACGGCATACAGTTCTTCAAATGTAAATCAGATTCATATACAGGGGACACTGGGGCTGATGGCGATCCTTCATCAGATGAATTAGAAACTCGTCTATGATCTGCTTTTTTGCGTTTGCTAACTGTCGGCAAAATACTCTGCGACATTCCAACATCCAAGCCGCAAAAAACATCTGATGACAGACGTCTTTTTCTACCTAAAAAAAGGTTATACACATTGAGAAGAAATAAATAAAACCCACATACCATTTCCCACAAATTAATACAGTTTTTTGCCCGTCCATATATTTATTTATACTTATTTTGATGGAGTTAGTCATCTGTGGCAGTTATTATAATAACAAATAGATTTATGTTAAACTAATAAATAAATAAATAAATAGATATATATTGTTGGACATTTTACACATCGCCATCTAGCCCTAAACTAAGCAAAGCTTGTACTATGGGAACTAGTTAACTGATAGAATACTTAGGTAAATAATTTTATACTTAAGTAGGTACATAAATAATTATGATAGATATAGTTAGGTACTAACACCCAGACACAGAACAAATATCTATGTTCATCACACAAATATTTGCCCCGGGTTGGGATTGAACGCACAACCTACAGCGCTGAAGAAATTTTAAGTTTCGGTTTAGGCTGTGTGTTGATAGATCAGTCAGTCAGTAGGTAAAGCAAAATTTTTATATATGTAGATAGGTAAGTAAATACGATATAAACTTCGAAAAGTGAGGCATCTATTCCCAGTCTTACCCTTCACTACACACGCACAACAGTGAGGCATCTATTCCTAGTCTTACCCTTCACTACGCAACAGTGCATAGGTGGGTGGGTCAAACAAATATCTACCTATTATAAATTTTTAATTATAGGTAGGTATTAGGTAACCTATACTTACCTACCACATACCACATAATATTTATACTTTAATAGTAAGTAAAGTACATAGGTACTACCTACTCTATACGGCTTTCAATGCAGTTTAGGTGAAATAGGTAGGTAGGTATTCTCTAAAATTTATGAGAATTCCAATTTATATGTCCCACCTAAACTTCATTGAAAGCCATAACATGATAAACATAGTTTTTACGAAATAAGCCGGCTGACCCGGGTTGGTGGATCTTGGCATCTGTGAAGTGAGCTGTTTGGTTGCGCGGCAGACAATTTTTGACCTTATCCAGTGACACATAACCATTCTTGCTGTGACACGGCACGTAGGTAGGTAGGTACCTACTGACCTTACCTGCCTCACTATGTTTTGTACCTATTGAATGTAGGTACCTGCCTACCTCGGTACCTACCCACCTAGGTAGGTAGGTACCTGCCTACCTCGGTACCTACCCACCTAGGTAGGTAGGTACCTACCTAGGTGGGTAGGTACCGAGGTAGGCAGGTACCTACATTCAATAGGTACAAAACATAGTGAGGCAGGTAAGGTCAGTAGGTACCTACCTACCTACGTGCCGTGTCACAGCAAGAATGGTTATGTGTCACTGGATAAGGTCAAAAATTGTCTGCCGCGCAACCAAACAGCTATCTTTACGTAGGTAGGTAGATACTTACCTAACTAAACTAAGATCCGCCGACAATACCTACTAGGTAGAGGTAGATACAGTACCTACTACGTAGGTACGTAGGTAGGGAACAGACCTATCATCTAAGTAATGAAATTTTGAGTTCGATTTTGAATTTGCAGTTCGCTATAGGTATAGTTCGTAGGTATGTCGCATCACACACAACTGAAACTGACACAACACAACAAAACAAACGTAGTAAGTCGTTTGATGCACCGACCGCCGCCGCCGCCGCTCCCCGCCGCGCGGGGAGTGAGAAAACCTATAATATTTGGGTAGAAATTGCGGTATCGTTATTCAACCTTTAGTATACCACTATGAATTTCGGTAGAAGCTTTTCGGTACCGTTATATTTTTAGGTATTGAAATATATGGAATACCGGAATTTATCGGTATGACGTCATATCGATAAATAGAGGTATCTTAATTTTTCGGTTATTCGGTCCCTGCAATAGAGGTCAGTGCGCTAGGTACATGCCGATTTGACAGATGAACTATAAAAACTTGGAATGTGTTATGTCAATGTCAGTTAATCAGGTGCGCGCTGCGGCAAATCAGGATGTTTTTTTATGGGTTTTCAAAGACAAAAACTTTGTGTACATGCAATCAATGAAATAACCAAATAAATACAGCAAATAAATGTTGTCTGGGCATCTCGTCCAACTCTATTTTCTATTTGCCAAGTCGGAACGGTAAATATGGTAACACTGACTACAGACTCCATAAAAAAAAAGTAGAACAAATGTTTATGTAAACAGAGCCGGCATTTTATATGTACCTATGTCAAAGTCAGTGCAAAACGCAAATCCTTGGCGCGGCGGAGTCAACCAATGCCATACATACAACACCGGTCAGCATAAATAAATGACGCGAATATTGAGTCCGTTTCACAAGCCAAGCGAGCAGAAGAAGAGTTACGCGCTGGGTGTCCCGCCAGCCTCAACTGTCTGCCGGTCGAGGGCAGCCCGTGGCTCGCAGAAGGTCGACGAAGGATTCACTGTCGCGGAGAAGAAACTCGTAATCAGCGTGGTACTGCTCCACTGTCTTCTGGGTTCACTTTGCAGGCAGTGGAATTTACTTTATTGCGATATACTTGTCGCGCCTGGACCCAAACACTACCGGGAGAAGCATCATCAAATAGCAACATAATCATACAAACTTCAAGTCATATTATGTGCTCCGGGTCTATAGAAAGTTTATGGATGTATTCATCGGGCTTTTGAACAAAAATAGTCTACATAGGGAAGCACCAAGAAGAAAGAGCTCTGACTTTTTGTGTTTTTATAATATGTATGATATTGTTATATTATTGTGCTTCTATTATACTCTGAAACATAACTTAGATTGGATAACAAAAACCCTACAACCTACATTTTCTCAATCCGGTATACCTACCTACTTAGCTGGCTGTAAAAAACCATGAGAAGCGATGATAACTTTATGTGATTAGAAAGGAAATGAAGTAATAAAGTGTTAATAATCAATATTCTGGTTTATTTTCATGTTTACAAACTAATTTCTATTATCCAGCTGTTCCACCAGGCTTGTTTTCATTGAATAGTTTCAGTTTTCCTTATAAGTAACACAGCTTTCTCCGGAGAATCTTTGGGAACATCCCAGAATGAAGTGAATATTGTAGTCACTCCTAAAAATTTTTAATTAATGGTCAGTATTCAATGCTATATTGGTTTTAAATTTATTTTAGATTGTTTCCTAAACAAAACCATATCTTCATGTTTTTACACCGGAACTCAAACAAAAATGAATTGTAAAACATGATAGGCGGTACCTATACTTATAACGACGAGAAGTTGAAGCCCTTTTTTAGGGTTCCGTACCCAAAGGGTAAAAACGGGACCCTATTACTAAGACTTCGCTGTCCGTCTGTCCTTCTGTCTGTCTGTCACAGGGCTGTATCTCATGAACCGTGATAGCTAGACAGTTGAAATTTTCACAGATTATGTATTTCGGTTGCCGCTATAACAACAAATACTAAAAACAGAATAAAATAAATATCTAAATGGGGCTCCCATACAACAAACGTGTTTATTTGCTGTTTTTTATAGATAATGGTACGGAACCCTTCGTGCGCGAGTCCGATTCGCACTTGGCCGGTTTTTGAATTTCTAAGATTAGCGCTCACACTATGACGTCACATCGTCACGACCGCGACCGCGACGCGGGTCTCGGCGCTTAGTTTTGTGTCGATCGTAATATCTTCTGAATGGAATGTCCGATTTGAGTAATTCAAAAAGTTATAGGTATATTGGTATTGAAACAGTTTTCAATATGAAATGATTTATTTGGATAAGGATTAATACGAAGGTATGGTTATCATGTCTGATATTGGTCAGCTTTTTTATTAATCGGACATTCCATTCAGAAGATATTACGATCGAAACAAAACTGAGCGTCGCGATCGCGGTCGTGACGGGGTGTGACGTCATCGGATAGAGACCGCCCGTCCGCGTTTTTAAAAACCTTCGGTCGGAAATACGCACTTTTATTTACGATCAAAGTGCGATGCACTGTATCTGGGATGCACTGTATCTCCAAATTTTCAGCACGGGATAGCTGCTCCATCTGGTGTACGCATCGACTACATAGCCCAGAAGACACCGCATGCAAGGCGAACACTGTCATCCAAAACATCAGGCTTATACGGCCGATAAAAAATACCGCGCGTCAAACCTGCAGTAGTACCGACCACTTCCTTGACCCGTGCACATCTCGTCTGTTCATGCTAAAAAACCATTACCACAAGCTCAAGTTACACTGGTTATTTTCCTTGTCGATAGTCAATAGTGTTGTACCACTACTCAATAATTGATGATCGATAAACCTACATAGTAGTAACAACAACAGTTGGACCTAACTAGTAAAACTACTTATTGCCAACTAGCTTCCGTCCGCGGCTTCGCTCGCGTTGTTCCTACATGGAAGTAACCTATTTGCTATTCGCATTTATAATATTATCGCTTTAGAATTAACAAAATGTTGTCTTAAGTTCCCGTTCGCGTTCGCGTTCCCGTTCCCGATCCCGATCCCGATCCCGATCCCGATCCCGATCCCGATCCCGATCCCGACCCCGATCCCGATCCCGTGTTTAAAACGGTGGAAACCAGTCGCATCGCATCGCATCGCGAGGAAACCAGTAGTTAGTATTGTTATAAGCGGCGATGGACTTGCAACCTGTCACGTATGGACTGCTAACTACTGCAAAATGTGGGTATGTGCCGAATATAATATTTGGACGTGCCTCTGACTGCTATCGACAACTCATGACAACACTTCCCATCCCTAGTGAATCACGTCATCTTGAACCGGCCAATCAGAATGCATTTTTTCCCACTCCCCCCGTACCTCATACCTCACTGACTTGACAGAGTTGTTTGTTTGAAGAAATGAAGCCATTAGGCGTCTATTAGGCTATGTAGTCGATGGGTGTACGCGACGGGTAAGATCGAAGAGAAACTTCTATTATAGACAATTTAGATTGAATGTCTTTGACTTGTGAAGTGAATTTCCTGTCTAGTTCCTCCCTTATAATTTCACGGATAATGTCAGCAGAGAGGCAGTGGCATTGGCTTCGGGGCTTCGCGCGTTGCGTGACGTTATCGTATTCTTGGCCAATGTCCATGCGAAAAGATGCAGGTGCTGAAGGTGCGGCTGTAACTGTCGCAGGCGCAGTGCGGGCGCTCGCAGCCCGGGTAGGCTCTATAGTATATAGTAGTATATATATATATATATATATACATATATATATATATATATATATATATAGTAAATCTATAGTTAATACAATTCTTTGTATATGGCCTGTTTTGATTAGTGACAGTTGTGATGCGTTATACCTCTAGATTTGATTGATCACAACTAAATATTTCCCGTTTTGTCTATTTACTTAAATATGAATAATTAATAAATAAATATCGCTGTTAAAAAACCCTTGCTATTCTATGTTGTTTAAAAATCGTCGTTATAATCAGTTTTTCAATATAAACCGTTTATTTGAAATTCAAAATGTTGTTATAGTGCCCACAACCATCGCTCTCACCCTACGTTAAAAACTAAAAAAAAAACCGACAAAAATGTATCGACCAATCGAAAAGTCAAGGGAAGTCAATTTTACGAAAATTGCATATATCCAGAAATCCCAATAACTGTCATAAGCTCTCTCCCGCTTGGAGAGCTGGCAACGTCGCCTGTAGCCGCGTGACGCAAAAGCACAGAGCGGCAACGCCGCTTTGAAACATGTAGTCCACCGCTCGTAATAACTATTTTCCAATCTGTGTCGCAGCCCAAGCTCTAGCGTTTGAATAATTTTTAATATGATGGTAAAAATCCACAACTTATTTTTCCCAGAATAAAAACTGTCCTTTTGTACAAGTTTTATTATTGACTAGCACTGTTAGTATAATGTTTGTTTGTTTTTTTGTAACTTTCAATAATTGCAAGTTATTTTTCGACCATTTCCGATTGAGCTGAGATTTTGCATCTTTTAGTTCTGGTCACAATACAATAATATGGTGACAGCGAGCTGTTCTGATGATGAAGTCAGAATCTGTTCACAGACACTCACAACGGAACTCCTTTGTAAAAAAATCGTATAAGTAAAAACTTTGCATTCTTGTCAAGTTCCGATGACAATGTTAAATGATGATAATTGCTATAATAGGATCAAAAATATTAACTGCTAACAATTTAGCAATAAAATAACTGATTTGCTATGTCTACTACAGTACAATGTATCTCTTGTCAATGAAAGACTACTAATAAAATTACTACTACCCGTCTACTAACTCGAAATTAATTTGAAATTAATAATATCTACCTAGGTACCTATTTACCTAACTACATGAATTCAATAATTCAATTTCAAACTTTTTAGTCGATCATGTGAAGTACCATCTATTTACCGACTAACTTTACCGATAGTGGTAAAATAGCGCCACCTGCCAGCGGAATTACAAACCTCTTTCATCTTACCTCTCAAACCCCGAGCGGTCGCATGAGATCGCGAAAAGTACTTATATTAACGTAGTAACATCACATGAAACTAGATGGCGCTGGAATGCAAAAATCAAGTTTGTTGTATGGGAGCCCCCCTTAAATATTTATTTTATTCTGTTTTTACTTTTTAGTATTTGTTGTTATATTAGCAGCAGAAATACATAATCTGTGAAAATTTCAACTGTCTAGCTATCATGGTTCATGAGATACAGCCCTGTGACAGACAGACGGACAGCGAAGTCTTAGTAATAGGGTTCCGATTTTACCCTTTGGGTACGGAACCCTAAAAATAAATATTTTCTGTGCTATGCCATATTTTTTTATAATTATTGTACGATCGTAGATTTATCGATATTTTTTCACAAAGGTATGATTGTAGGCTAATGTCATTATTTATATTCCACCTTGTTTGACGCAAGGCCAACGAGGAGCAGAAGTACCTAAGCATTTCTTATTTGTGATAGTAGGTATACCTACAATAATAGTCGCGTGATCATAAATTATCTGACAGTATCTCTAAGTAAAACTCGAAATAAATAAAAACTATAAATCAACTAGCTGACCCGTGCCCGCTTCGCTGTGCGTAAAATACCATCGCGGACTTTTTTGTAGACGTTTACAATTACTGTAGTACAGGTGTAGGTACATTATTTTGATATATCTCGCGGGGTTCAGCCAGCGTTTGCAATGTAAGCGCAAAAAATGTGTTTATTTACGACATCACATTAGAAACCTCTAAAATTATCAGTATTTCTCTACTATATTAAGCATGTATTATACATAAAAACCTTCCTCATGAATCACTCTATCAATAAAAAAAAACCGCATCAAAATCCTTTGCGTAGTTTTAAAGATTTAAGCATACATAGGGATATAGGGACAGAGAAAGCGACTTTGTTTTATAGGTACTATGTAGTGATGAACTATCCCTACGTAATAAAGCAGGTGGCATTAATACTCCTTGGTAGAATAAGAAGTAAAAACTCTTTGTCTGTCAAAGTAATTTTTTTAAAAAACTTGCGTGTTCGGCGGTTGGCGGGACTCTGCTCTGTGTCACAGAGTGGCGGGTAATAGGTAATATACCTATTAGAACACAATCAGCCACCAAAACGTAGTCTGTTATGTATGCGCCATGTTCTTTGAACATTATGTAACAAAAATGACAGGATCATTGAACCGATTCTTACTAAAATCTTGGGATTTATATAACCCGCTGAATATATTATTATTATTCATACGTACCTATTTTGTTCAACTGCGGGTTTTATAGTTTCGTAGTTATACGCAAATCCGACTGGTCGTTCCAGATTTTTTCCAGAATTTTTCCCTACAATTTATCCAAGAAAACGTTGTGAAGTGAAAGAGGATTGAGAAAGGGATGATTAGATGGTTTGGGCATGTGGAGAGAATGAATGAAGAAAGATATTGACAAAACAGGTATATAAGGCGAGTGTGAAAGGGAGCGTTGGAAGAGGAAGACCTCGGCGTATTTTCCTGGACCATATTGGAAACGTTTTGAAAAAAAGCCGGGTCAAGAGTACTCTAAACCGACGAGCATGCATGAGGAATGTGATGAGAGTGAATGCTAGTAGGTATGTCTGGATCGTAGCAAGTGAAAAGCCGTGATCTCTGCCTACCCCTTTGGGAAACAGGCGTGATTTTATGTATAAATGTATGTATGTATGATAAAGTATGTAGTTATGTAAGTACTTACTGTTTTCTTTGCCTAATATTTTTCAAATGATTATCAAAGATAACGTAGATAGGTAAAATTGATAAAATAGGAAGGTTTACTTACTGTTTTATTTCTCTTATATTTTTAGCATGTTTTCTTAGGGTACGTAACCATTATCTCTTTTTGTTTTTTTTTTTTGAAATATTACCCATCTTTTTTCAATTCGTAAATAATCTTTCCGACCGCTGCAATGACGTCAAACACACGTCTGTCTCTGACAGTAGTCACAGGGGTACTGACTACTGACTGAGCCATGGGCGATGCGTGCTCCGCCTTAGCTTTTCGAATATTCGAAAAGCTAAGGCGGACCACGCGCGGACGTGTGTTTTTCATCATTGCAGCGGTCGGTAGGATTATTTATCTAAGTGATTAAAGATGGGCACATCTTTATTCACATATACTATCACTACATAGTAATAAGCAAAGTCGCTTTCCGCTTCCCGCGTATGTATGTATGTTTGCTTATATCTTTAAAACTACACAACGGATTTTGATGCAGTTTTTTTTAATAGATAGAGTGATTCAGGAGGAAGGTTTATATGTATAATACATGCATAATATAGTAGAGAAACACTGATAATTTTAAGTTTCTAATGTGATGTCGTAAATAAACACATTTTTTTGCGCTTACATTGCAAATGCTGGCTGAACCCCACGAGATATATCAAAATAATGTAAGTACTACAGTATTGTACACCTTAAAAACGTCTACAAAAAAGTCCACGACGGTATTAGAAATGTCTTACGCACAGCGAAGCGGGCACGGGTCAGCTAGTACATTATAAAATAGGAGATGTGGCTTGTTCACAAGTATTTCTTTTTTCGTTTCGAACAAAAATAATCGTCGACTGGCAGCGTCTTAAGTGGGGCTCCCATACAACAAACGTTTTTTTTTTTTTTTTTGCCGTTTTTTATAGATAATGGTACGGAACCCTTCGTGCGCGAGTCCGACTCGCACTTGGCCGGTTTTTATTTGATATCCACTGTAGGTTGTCATATTGATGACGTCAATCTAAGTAGGTGTTCTGTCCTGCCCTAGGTAACTAGGTATTGCTAAGTTGCTTACATTGCATTATCAAAACAACTTTACGAGAGTTGCTTTATCAAAAAAATTAAAATTATTTCACCAATTTTAATATTATTAATATTTGATTATGATCAATCAATTCATTAATAATATAAATTTATGCAAACCAACCTAGTGATATTCCCCCG
The DNA here is from genome assembly GCA_912999785.1 of Hydriomena furcata. NCBI lineage: Eukaryota > Metazoa > Arthropoda > Insecta > Lepidoptera > Geometridae > Hydriomena > Hydriomena furcata. The sequence continues at coordinate 6,851,830 of OU538845.1, forward strand.
TGCGTTTTCGTCAGCGCGATCTAGCATCGGAACGTTTTTTGCAGCGACATCTAGTTATGAATTGAGTAAACTTTGTACACCAGATACTAGAGACAAGAAAATGACGTTTCAAATAACAAAAAGTGTTAATTATTAAAAAAATACTAAATTATATAAATACTAAATACATAGTATAAATTACTCAGAGATAATGTAATGTATGTACATGTGTAATGTAGTATTATAATGGTGAAATATTTTTGAAATCGGTTCAGTATACAACAATTTAAATGTAACTCAAATTCTTTTTTTTAAATATTAGTTTAAATAATAATAATAAATATTGGCCGACTTTTGCACAGCGTCATCTAGCCCCAAACTAAGCAAAGCTTGCATTATGGGAACCAGATAACTGATATAATATTTTATATATATTTTTGTAAATATATACGTATTATATTAACACCCAGACACAGAACTGACATCAACGTTCATCACATATTTGCCCTGGGTGGGGATCGAACCCACAACCTACAGTATAGATAATGTCTATTTGTTTCCAGGTTGACGGAATCCTGAACCGCCTCCACGTGGCTACCCCTTCGCCTCGCGATGGCAAGGCACGTCCGCCATGCATCCCACCTTCCATCATGGCTAAAAAGCAAGCCATGGCAGAGAGGGAGACTAGGAAAAGGAAACTGGAGAGGGAGATCGAGCTGGAGGAGGGAGATGATTATGTGCTTGGTAAGTCATAGGCTAAATTAATTTAAAAAACCGGCCAAGTGCGAGTCGGACAGGCGCACGAAGGTTTCTGTACCAATATCTATAAAAAACGGCAAAAAAAAGCGTTTGTTGTTTGGGAACTCCACTTAAATATTTATTTTATTCTGTTTTTAGTATTTGTTGTTATAGCGGCAACAGTAATACATAATCTGTGAAAATTTCAACTGTCTAGCTATCACGGTTCATGAGATACAGCCCTGTGACTGACAGACAGACAGCGGAATCTTAGTATGTAATAGGTTCCTAAAAATGAAATGAAATAGGATCACGACTGTAATCCCCAAGTACAGTAGACATACTCTCAGATCTCCAAGCTTATATCCTTGAACAAGTCTAAAGGATGTAGTCAGAGATACATCCAAACATTATGATTTGGCACAATACCCACACTTTGCAGTAGTTAGCATTCCATACGTGACAGGTTGCAAGCCCATCGCCATGTTTTTATAATAATTTCCAGAATAAACAAACAGATTATCTCCACTTGCACACAGACTAAACATACACATTCACACACATACACACCCACACACACACACCCACACACACACACCCACACACACACACCCACACACACACACACCCACACACACACACCCACACACACACACCCACACACATGCCAACACACATACCAACACATACACATCCACAAACACATACACCCACACACACACACACACACACACACACACACACACCCACACATCCACACACACACACACACACACACACATATCCACACACACACACACACATTAACACACACAATTTTGATCTGATTGAATCTTTCCATATGTGACAGGTTGCAAGTCCATCGCTGTGTTTATTATTAATTTGTTTTATCATCTTTCAGACTTACAAAAGAATTACGCAGAAATCCCGGAGGAGGAGAGACACGATCCAATTCCGGAGTTCTGGGAGGGACACAATGTGGCGGATTATATCGATCCAGATATATTCGACGTTAGTACTTTCTTATATTTATATCGTGTTCGTAGTGGAAAACTTCTGCCTACCCTTCTGGGAAACGTTATTTTATGTACTAGCTTCCGCCGAGGGCTATGCTCGCAGTGGTACCTGGATATAACGTAGCATATTTGGGGGCACGGCAGTGCCCCCGCCAAGTCGAGCGCGAAGCAAACACTGCCGTACCATCCTTTACTGGAACCATTTCGCCGCATTTTCAGGCCCCTATTTGAGAACCTCTGGATAAGACCAGAACGCTGAAATTTTCGTCATCTAGTAAGCCATAATCACATACTTAAAATCCAAAATTTCAAGTCTGTAGGTCATTTAGTTACGAAGTTAAGCGAAAGCAAAGTTTCGCATTTTAGACAGACACTCACTCACTCACTCACTCACTCACTCACTCATGATCATCAGAATAGAACTAGTACTTCCCATAAACTCAGAGAGCTGAAATTTGGTACAGAGTTAGGGTTTAATGGCCACATAAAGGGAAAACCATAAAAACTAGGATAATCGAAGATCTGGAGTACCTGGTGACCCTGATAAGAAAACACGAGAGCCTAACCAAACTATTAGAGATCGACATACCGCCTTTACAAAAAATATTCAACTACTGGACCGATTTGAAAAATTCTTTCACCATTAGAATCCTACATTATCCCTGATGAACATAGGCTATAGTATATTTTCAAAAATATTAGGGATCCGTATGAAAACATCGATAATGTAATCCAAAGTGTGAAAAAAATAAAAAAATAAATCCTTATATTGCGTTTGGTGCGGAAATTATTGACAATAGAGCAAAGTAATGTACTACAGTTTTAAAGAAGACATCAATATCTACAAAAAAGTATGTAATACCATATGTCTAACTATTAGGGATCCGTATGAAAACTTCGATAATGTAACCCAACGTGTGAAAAAAATCCTTATATCGCGTACTCTGCGGAAATTGTTGACGATAGAGCAAAGTGATGTACTACAGTTTTAAAGAGGACATCAATATCTACAAAAAAAGTCTGCGATACTAAATGTTTTATTAGGGATCCTTATGAAAAATTCGATAATGTAACCCAAGGTGTAAAAAAATTACCTATAATATCATTATTACATCCGTGCGACGCAATGAGGACTGCTAGTACGCAATAAAATTAAAGGAAAACTCTGGAAAACTCTGGATAAGACTAGACTGGCTTTTATACCTACATAACTTATACTTACAAGTTTACAAGAAGAAATAGTCGAACGATTAACTTTATTCTACTCGAACATTACACAAATTGAATAAACAAATTAACAAATTAAATAAACTAAAATATTAATTTCGCTCAAAATTTGATCAAAATATAATGCATTGGACTAAGAGTGGCGGTGATACCCGCACACGTCGCTGGATGGCGCTGACTGTATTTTAAACGCGCTTACGATTTGTTTTTATAATAAAAAAACTACTCATAAAAAGAAAAAAAACTGTGTCAAATAAGAAAATCTAATAAAATAAATCAATAAGCCCACGTTTCTACAAAAAGAAGTGAAATCCCACCAAAAACATTCTGTAAAAAACTAGCCAAGTCTCGATGGAGCTGCTTGTTTATCTCTAAAAAGTAATGAAATCTAGACAAAGTCGTGTCAAGTCTGAGGTTCTTTACTGCAATTTCTTTATTATTATAGAATGTTATGTGACTTGGCCGTTGAAGAGTACACAAGGGTATAAAACCAGGTGCTCCATGGCACCATTGCACCAATCTGTCGCCAGAACCGCTACCCATTAACGATGGAAAATTGCCACTTAGAAAAAATTGATTCAATAACCAGTCAATTGTAGGCTTGATAAAGCTGCGTATTTCAATAACACTTATGTAAAGGCGAGCCTGAAACAAACAGTATAAAAAATACGTCTATTTTATGTTAGATCGGTGGTCGATTTGACGCTCCAAAAAGAAGACAGCAGAAGTCAGCATTGTCAATGCTGAATGCATGTGTTGCACGATCAACAACAGCCTAAAATAAGACACTAGCGTCCAATTACCAATACCTGTATTGGCTAATATCTCGCTTAACAAACATAGGTAGTTACAACAGATATAACATTACGTGTAAACAAAATTGACTTGTACCCACTAACGTATAAAGAATGTTCAACGGCCAAGTCACACAACATTCTATAATAATAAAGAAATCGCAGTAAAGAACCTCAGACTTGACACGACTTTGTCTAGATTTCATTACTTTTTAGAGATAAACAAGCAGCTCCATCGAGACTTGGCTAGTTTTTTACAGAATGTTTTTGGTGGGATTTGTTATTCCTGGACATATTCAAAGTTTCATCCAAATCTGTTTGGTCGTATCCCAACATCCTCACAAACTTTCGAAAATATAATATTAAAAAAATTATTGTAAAAAATTAAAACAAAAAAAAAATAGGATCTCGACTGTAATCCCCAATTACGGTAGACATCCTCTCACAGATCTCCAGACGCTTAGATCCTATGAAGATGTCTAGTGGTGGTAGTCTAGAGGCACGTCCGAACATTATATTTGGCAAATGTCCACATTTTGTTGTTGCAGTAGCATACGTGACATTTTGCAAGCTCATCGCCGTTTATAAGAATACTAACAGGTTTCCTCACGATGTTTTCCTTCACCGTTTTGAGCATGTGTTTTTGATGCGCATATAATTTTTTCGAACAGAAAAATCCATGATTCACGCCTGTATTTGAACCCACAACCTTCAGATTGAAAGTCGAGGTACCTTCCACTCGTTCACACTGCTAAAAAAAATGAAATATTTAATAAATCGTTATTTATAATAAATATAATTGTTTCAGAAACTGGCTGAACTGGAGAAGGACGAGGAGCTTCGGGAAGCAGGTGGATTGTATGCAGTTCCCAAGATCGAGTATGATGAGACCATGAAGGAGATCAGAGAATTGGCTGTTCTTATACGGTGAGACACGGAATCTAATAAAACAAGATAATAACTAATTATTATAAAAACATAAAACAAGAATACTAAAAAAAAAATATTATGCCCCCCATTTTTGGGGAGGGGGCGGCGCCATATTCAAAAAACCGGCCAAGTGCGAGTCGGACTCGCGCACGAAGGGTTCCGTACCATTATCTATAAAAACGGCAGAAAAATCATGTTTGTTGTATGGGAGCCCCCCTTAAATATTTATTTTATTCTGTTTTTAGTATTTGTAGAGCAGCCACATAAATACATAATCTGTGAAAATTTCAACTGTCTAGCTATCACGGTTCATGAGATACAGTCCTGTGACAGACAGACGGACAGCAAAGTCTTAGTAAAACCCTAAAAACTGTCACCGTTTATTTCAAAATTCAAATGTTGTTAAAGTTCCAACAACAAGCGCTCTTGCTCTAGATTTTAAAAATACATTACCTAGGTTTTTTCTGTTTATGACTTAACTCTTTTTTATGATTTCAACCATTTCCGGCTTGACGTCGACTTCCGGGACACCCTATTTAGAAATAAATATATTTTTAATTATAAAATTTCAGAAACAAGAAGGCAGTACTCAAAGACGAGTCTCGCCTCACGAAGCAATCCACGAAACCGGTTATGCCGAGGAACTCGAGGGCAAGAGCCAAGGATCGCACCACGGACAAGCTCAGGGACGAAATGGAGAAACTTGGTATGTTGTTATTATTATATTTCAAACTAGCGACCCGCCCCGGCTTCGCACGGGTAGCATGTTATTATACATATAAACCTTCCTCCTGAATCACTCTATCTATTAAAAAAAACCGCATCAAAATCCGTTGTGTAGCTTTAAAGATATAAGCAAATATACATACAGACGCGGGAAGCGGAAAGCGACTGCTTTATACTATGTAGTGACTATCGTGATTAGACATGACTATAGATTTTAACACGGGCGTTTATCACATAATTATTTTTAATATATTTTCCCGACGTTTTGGCTATATTACAATAGTCATGGAGGCGGGCAGACTGGAGAACACGGTAAAATAAATTAAAGGTAATTACGTGTTAAAATCTATAGTTATTATTTTTTAGTCAATTGTATTATTTCTAAAAAATAAACGGATATCCGGTTACTGCCTATCCGGGTGAATACATTTTAAGTAGCGCCTATCCGGCTCAATACTAGATTTTTTTTTTGTTTTAGATTGACGTTTCTAAACCAAATAATAAAAATCATGAATTTAGTAAAAACTGTCCTAAGTTTTGATTTGACTATGCGAGCGAAGCCGCGGGTGGAAGCTAGTTAACATCCTCACAAACTTTAGAATTTTTAATTGGAAAACAAATCTATCGAGAAAAGTTTCACCAATCGTGTTTCTTGTCTGTAATTTATCTAGATTATATCCTTAAGTTATCGTTGTCATAAAAAACTAAACTGTATGTTTTGCGGTTATTGAAAAAAAACGATTCTGCATTCATCAAAAAAAATATTACTCGTCTTAACCTTATATGATGTTTTTCCAGGTGTGGACATGTCGGACACGAAAGAGGCTCACTTTACCCGCTCTCACGCCCGCTCTCGCTCCCGCTCGCAATCTGCTGTGGCTGCTAAGAAACCTCGCATGGATGTATCCCGCTCTCGCTCGGTGTCGCGCCCCGCCCGAGACGAGCAAGGAGTCAAAGATGGCGTTGTTAGTATTCATTTTACAGCATTCATATTTAAATACCTTAAACACCTCGACATTGTGGACTACTGCAAAATGTGGGCATGTGCCCTATATAACGTTTGGACGTGCCTCTGACTACCCCCACTAGACATCTTCAAAGAATCTAAGCGTCTGGAGACCTGAGAGCATGTCTACTGTAAAAAAATAGGTTTTTTTTTTCAATTATTTTACGAAAGCATTCGCAGTTTATTTTATTTATCTGACTTAAAAAAATGTTACACAATTTGTTTTGAATCCATAGTATAACTGTAACTGTCAAAATCTCATTGTATTTTGACTAATAAACTTTAATTGTCATAATCCTCACCAGATTTGGTCTACAAAAACCAATGAATATTTACATAATAGTAACAGTCGACCTGTTAAATTGTAAGCCTTAAGTAAAAAAGTTAATTTATGGGCCTATTTCACCATATTCAAGTAAAGTCCCAAGGAAGCTACTCGGCGATTTCCAAAAACGAACGTACCATTTGACATTTGATAGTTTTGACATTTTCATACATTAATTTAGCGCTAACTGGAAAGTAACTAATCAACGCTTTACTTGAAGATGATGAAACAGGCCCTAAATCTAACTAATTTTGTACTAACTAATAAATTTGAATTCCAGATGCAAAAGCGCGCCAAGAACATGGCTCACGTGGCGATTGCGAAGAAAACCAAACGAATGGGACTCAAGGGGGAGGCAGACAGATTCATCGGAACAAAAATGCCAAAACATCTCTTCTCCGGGAAGAGGGGAGTTGGCAAGACGGACAGGCGATAGTCGCCTTTATTACAACATATTTAGGATTCATTTTAAGTTTAATATCTATATGTTTGAGACTAATTTCCATCTGTATCATTTTATGTTCTTTTTATGCAAATTACAAATAAAAACTATGTCTTCGTTGACATTACTTATATGTATATACATGACAAATTACAGCTTTCTAGCACTAATATTCTCTGAGTTAAGCTACGGACAGACGGACGGACATGGCGAAACTATAAGGATTTCTTGTAGACTCGAAAAAACCTTCTATTAAAATCACTCAGTTAAGAATTTGCAAATTTATATTACACAAAAACTGGATATATCACTAGGAATGATTGTCATAAAATTTAGTTTAAATTAATGTTTGTCCGGGCGATTCTATTGACTCAACAAACTTTTAACTTCCAAATTCTTGATTGAGCCTTCACCATGTTCTTAAGGCAGCACACTGGAGCTCTACATAGCATTAAGAAAGGATCATTGAAGAAAATGATAGACCCCAAGCCGTGTTTGTTGCCTGATTCTTCTAGGCTTGGTCGCGAGGAATCGGCGTAGTTCTTAAGACGTTTCAAAGTGATCCTTGTGATTTTATTGAAATAAACGATTTTTGAATTTGAATTAACTTCATAATTATGTTGAATATTCTTATGTTGCTATGTGATGAATTCAACAGTATTTTAGGATATTATAGTGCATATAGGGATTAGTCTCAAACAGTTTAACTTTATTTTCATTTATTCCAACGATGTGCTGAAACAGATACACAGAAAAATATGTTTTGTCTACACTTATGTAGACACACTATTGTTGTCTACACTTATCGTAATTGACATGAGCTGTCAAATTTCCATGATGTTTCTATCAAAATTCAATGGGTTTTGACAGTTAAAGATGATTACAAACTGTCAGTGAGCGTTCGCAAAACAGCTGCTAGCATATCTTTTATAGTTAAATAAAGAACTAAGGTGGTCATTTAGGATGATATATTGTATCTGTCATTTGTGTGCTGTTATGTATTGTAAATAAGTGCAGACTTTTAATAAAAGGACCACAAAGTCAATAACACTTTTTTTTTCTACATTGCCTTAACAAGTAACCCAGTTATCAATATAACAAAAAATCTCAATTACGCCTGAACGGATTTGGATGAAGATACTTTTTACAAGCTTTTATTAAACTTGCAATGTATGTATGTAACTAATATTGCAATTCAATTTTGAAGCAGTTAACCGATTGAGCTGAAATATTGCAATACACCTTTTGTTCTGGTGACAATACAATAATATTATCTGATGGTGGAGTCACGAGCTGTTCAACAGACACAATGGAACTCCTTACCCTCGTATTCAAGAACGACACTATGAGAACACGCACCCACAGTGGACGAAATCTTTTTTCATAAACATCACTTTATGTGTTGATCGGCACTATGGCGCACGATACCGTGTGCCTTTAGAGCTCAACTTTGGCTAGAGGCACACGACAATGTGCCACTAGTGACACTATGCAGTGTCGCACAACACATAGTGATTTTTATGAAAAAAGATTTCGTCCACTGTGGGTGCGTGTTCTCATAGTGTCGTTCGTGAATACGAGGGTTAGTAAATACTTCGATTGAGTAAAAACTTTACATTCTTGTCAAGTTCAGATGACAATGTTATGTGATGTGACAGGTGATGCTCGATTGTTTGAATGATTTTACAAAAGCTTGTCATTGAAAAATATTTTTCAACAGAAAACTTATTTTAAAGCTGCGGGCGGAAACTAGTAATAATAAAAGGTGAAAAGAAAACAGTTGTTCTTTTTATAGGCTTTTATTTATATCATTATAATGAATAGTGATTTCTAAAAACCTGTCACAAATTATTTCATACTGGAAGCTATATCTACTTTAAGTCTCAATTTAGTTTTATATTAAAATATAACTCTTTAGTAACAAAATAAAATATACCTGGCTATCTCCAAGCAGTCCATACGTGACGGGTTGCAAACCCATCGCCGCTAATAAGAATTCTGGTTACCTCATGATATTTTTCTTAAAGTGTTGGTATAATTATGAAAATATCCGAAATTAAAAGATTGCAGGCATTTATTTTAATAAATTTTATAGTACATGTAAGTTTGCTTTTTTGAACATTTTCATCACAAATAAATCAAATCAAATCTATAACTATAGATTTTGACACGGGTCTTTACTTTATCACCTTTATGACGAGTAATATAATTTTTTGATGACAAAGATAACTTAAGGATATAATCTAGATAAATAATTACAGACAGAAACACGATTGGTGAAACTTTTCTCGATAGATTTATTTTCCAAAGTTGGCTCTTCAAAAACACTAGTTTCGTTTTTAATCAAAGCTATGAATAGCTAATCAGTTTATTTTTATATAATTCGTTAGATAATCATACTAACTACATAAATAAAAGACAGTTTCTTTTTAAGGGGCTCCCAGTCGACGATTGCTCTTTTTCGAAACGAAATAAGAATTACTTCAGGTTCCTACCTAGATTTCTATTAAGCTGAAAACATAATAGCAGAAACTTTTCACGATAAAAATATTATTATTTATCGAAGTGATTAAAGATGGACATCTTTATTCACATATACTATACATTATAAAATAGGAGATGTGGCTTGTTCACAAGTATTTCTTTTTTCGTTTCGAACAAAAAAAACCGGCCAAGTGCGAGTCGGACTCGCGCACGAAGGGTTCCGTACTATTATCAAAACGGCAAAAAAATCACGTTTGTTGTACGGGAGCCCCCCTTAAATATTTATTTTATCCTGTTTTTAGTATTTGTTGTTCGAGCAGCAATAGAAATACATAATCTGTGAAAATTTCAACTGTCTAGCTATCATGGTTCATGAGATACAGCCCTGTGACAGACAGACAGACGGACAGCGAAGTCTTAGTAATAGGGTTCCGATTTTACCCTTTGGGTACGGAACCCTAAAAATCGTCGACTGGCAGCGTCTTAAGTTTGATGATAAGTTTTTCGTCTTGTCCGGGTAGACTCAGCCCATACAAAAAAACAAAAATTTCAAGCATCACCAGACGTTTCAACTATGATACAATAGCCATGGTCGCGACCATCCCATGTAAAATTATATAGCTATAGTCTACTAACTAATCACGATATTTTGAAAAATAATGAAATCTATATAAATTCGTGTCTTTAGACTTTGCAAAAATGAAATGTAATTCAAAAAGTTGAAAAATCAAGTCAGAACAAAATTAAAAATCGTTAATCTATAAGACTGCCTATTGATACATAAAGTAACTGCTTACATTTAATTCAATTTCGAGTTATTAAAAATAGAACTACTAAAAAAACAATGAAATTATGAGTTTTACTTATTTTTATTTCAATAAAGTAATTTTTCATATTTTTTTTCGCCGCCTTCAAAATTTTCAGAGACACCGATAAAATCTATATTTGCACTGATTTTCTTCTAAATCCAACGACAGAATTCCAATTACACCTAGAAAAAAAAACAAAAAATGATTTTATTGTTTTTAACACTGCGGCGATGGGCTTGCAACCTGTCACAGGTATACACTACAAAATGTGAGCATGTGCTTAATATAATGTTTGGACGTGACTCTGGCTACCCTTTAGATATCTTTTATATATGTAAGAGGATTACAATCAATTTGTTTGAAAACTATTTTATACCATTTCATATCAACATATATTTTTTAATTAATTAGTAATAAATATACATAATTAATTATAGCCAGTTAAATTGATTAAATGGTCATAATAGATTTTTATTTTCATATTTTCTTGTATGAATAATTTATTATGAATAATATTGTTTATATCTATATCATTAAAAAAAATTGTTGCCTGATTCTTCTAGACAATGGTCGCGAGGAACAGGCGTAGCTTCTAGCTCCTAACACGTTTCAAAGTGATCCTTGTGATTTTATTGAAATAAATAATTAGACTCACTGAACAATCTGAACAATCCATGTTCACAAATATCTGTTTACAGCGCAGGCCTATAACAGTGAGTTTGTCATGACATAAGATAGTAATACTAACTATATGGGTTATGCTGGCACAGGGTGCGGAGAAGACCCCAAAAGGGGGGCCGAAGAGGGGGGAGAGGGGGTGGGCGAGGGGGTGGGGGTGGGGGTGGGGGTGGGAGAGCGGCCAGATCTTTCCAGTTTCAGCTTCTCTCCAGACATTATAGCTTTTATGTCGTCCGCGTCTAGGGTCTCGTATCTGGAAAACAAATTTTAAATTCGTTTAAAACACAAAAAAATAAAGGTGGACACAGCGCCATCTAGTCCCAAAATAAGCAAAGCTTGTACTATGGGAACCAGATAACTGATAGAATACATATATACTTTTTTTGTTGTTGTAAATACATAGGTACATAACACCCAGATACAGAACAAACATCTATGTTCATCACACAAATGTTTGACCTGGGTGGGGATCGAACCCACAACCTACAGCGTAGAAGGCAGAGTTACTAAAAACTGAGCTGTGAGGCCAGTCATAAAAAATATATATTTTTGAAATGATTCTTTTATTGGCCTCACAGCTCGGTTGGTAGTAACTCTGCCTTCTGCGCTATAGGTTGTGGGTTCGATTCCCACCCGGGATAAACATTTATGATATAGATGTTCTATATTCTGTGGGTGTTAATATGTGTGTAGGGTCATAGACCCGGTTGTGATGCCTACCCCGATTTTGGCATTCAATATGCATAGCAAAGAAACTTGTTTAAAATCTATAGTTAATACAATTCTTTGTTTATGAGATCCGTTTTGATTATTAACAATTATGTGATAAGTTATTTTATCTTCATTATTCCATGATGCTTTCCTCCAGCATTTTGATTTTTATGATGTTTTCCATGACCATTTTGATGTTAATGCTTACTTGAGCAATGCTTCCGCTAACGCCTTATGTTCTTTGGCGTGTGTACGAAGAATCGCCTTCGCGCGTTCATAGCTCTCAGAAAGGATTTTCTTTATCTCACCATCGACCTTAAAACAAATAAATAAGTGTTAAATATTAGTTGGCATTTCCCACAGCGCCATCTAGCCCCAAAACTAAGCAAAGCTTATACTATGAGAATTGGGAACTATACTGTTACCAATATAATGTTTGGACTACTTTGGACGTACCTCTAACTACCCTCACTAGACATCTTCTAAGGATCTGAGAGGATGTCTACCGTACTTGCGGATTACAGTCGTGATCCTATATATTTATTTTTAGGATTCCGTACCCAAAGGGTAAAAACGGGACCCTATTACTAAGACTTCGCTGTCCGTCTGTCTGTCACAGGGCTCATGAACCGTGATAGCTAGACAGTTGAAATTTTCACAATAAGATGTATTTATGTTCCCGCTATAACAACAAATACTAAAAACAGCATAAAATTAATATTTAAGTGGGTCATCCGTACCTACAACAAACGTGATTTTTTGCCGTTTTGTATAGATAATACGGAACCCTACATGCGCGAGTCCGACTCGCACTTGGCCGTTTTTTTTTCTAATTACTGACTTTATATTTGTGTAACTAGCTGTAAGTTTTCCTAAAATTCTAAAATAAAACATACCAACTCATTGGTGTATGGTCCTAGTTGCTCGCCTTGACCTATCGAGTTTCTGGATTGTTCCAATGCGCGAAGACCGACCTGGAAATTAAATAAGTTTTCAGTTGAAACATATTTTTCAATAAATAAATAAATATTGGCGGACCTTACACACAGCGCCATCGAGCCCCAAACTAAGCAAAGCTTGTACTATGGGTACCAGATAACTGATAGAATACTTATATACTTTTTTTTTTAAATACATACTTATTATACGTAACACTCAGACACAGAACAAACATCTATGTTCATCACACAAATATTTGCCCTGGGTGGGGATCGAACCCACAACCTACAGCGCAGAAGGCAGAGTTACTACCAACTGAGCTGTGAGGCCAGTCAATGACAAGCTTTTGTAAAATCATCGAGCACCAGCGCGCTATCACCTATCACATCATATAACATTGTCATCGGAACTTGACAAGAATGCAAAGTTTTTACTCAATCGAAGCATTTACTAAAGAGTTCCGTTCTGTGTGTGTGAGCTCCTGACTCCATCATCAGATCAGCTCACTGTCACCATATTATTGCATTGTCACCGAAGTTACATAAGTATGCGAAATTTCAGCTCAATCGGTTGAAGATAACTGCTTCAAAATTGCAAGATAAATAAATGCTTGTAAAAAATACTTAGATATTTAATTAAATAAATCCTAATAATATTATAAATGCGAAAGTTTGTGAGTTTGTATGTATGTTTGTTCCTCAATCAGGCCTAAACGACAAAACGGGTTAAGTTGAAATTTGCTGTAATATAATGCCCGAATAAATAATAGACTAGGTACTTTAAAATATGAAAAACATCCCCAAAACGATAAAAAAACGCAAAAGGGATGATTTCTGTATAGATGGCGCTGGTGTGCAACAAATCTGACATTACAGACTAAAAACATTCAGTCTTTTTTTATTCGATTATTAAAATTTGACAGGACAACGTATGTCCCGGGTCGGCTAGTATTTGTCTGTATTTGTAAATATACTTCGCTGTCCGTCTGTCTGTCTGTCACAGGGCTGTATCTCATGAAACGTGATAGCTAGACAGACAGTTGAAATTTTCACAGATTCCACAATAAAAAACATTTACTTACGTCCAGAATATCAAAAAATGACAAAAAGAAATTTATTAAAACATATATTTGGAGTATAGCGCTGTATGGGTGTGAGACCTGGACAATGACCCAGAGAGATAGGGAGATCCTAGAAGCTTTCGAAATGTGGTGCTGGAGAAGGATGGAAAGGATAAGCTGGACAGAAAAAATTACAAATATAGAGGTTTTACGTAGAATACAGGAAAAAAGGATCCTATTAACAACGATTGAGAACAGAAGAGGGAAGATGGTTGGCCAGCTTATACGGCACGACAGTTTTATAAAGACTATAATGGAAGGGAAGATTGAAGGGAAGAGAGGAAGAGGAAGGCCACGAATAAGCTACATGAGCCAGATAAAGGAGAAAATAGCTGTCGTGTCGTATAAGGAAGTTAAAGAGACGGCACTGGAGAGAAATAGATGGAGAGAGCTGCATCAATTACACCGACAAGAGCACAGCTCTTAAGTTAGAAGAAGATGTATTTATGTGGCTGCTCTAACAACAAATACTAAAAACAGAATAAAATAAATATTTAAGGGGGGCTCCCATACAACAAACATGATTTTTTTGCCGTTTTTATAGATAATGGTACGGAACCCTTCGTGCGCGAGTCCGACTCGCACTTGGCCGGTTTTTTTTTTACTTACCTATACTACAATATGTTGCCAGAAATAAACATTATTATTAAAGATTTATACCTTTTCGCTCATACCCCATTCTCTGACCATGTGACACGCTATGGACGTGGCTTGCTTCAGATCTGAAGATGCACCTGGAAATAAAATCATCCTTTAAGACGAGTAATATGTTTTTTTGATGAATGCAGAATCGTTTTTTCTCAATAACCGCAAAACATACAGTTTTGTTTTTTATGACAAACATAACCTAAGGATATAATCTAGATAAATTATAGACAGAAACATGATTGAAACTTTTCTCGATAGATTTATTTTCCAAAGTTGGCACTTCAAAAACACTAGTTTCGTTTTTAAATCAAAACTATGAATAGCTAAACAGTTCACTTTTATATAATTCGTTAGATAATCATACTAGCTAATTTATTACATACAGTTTCTTTTTAAATGTTACGGTTTTCAAGATAATGCAGTTTTATCAGTTTTTCCGTCATAACCGGGTAAATAAAGTGATTTTTATGAAAAAGGATTTCGTCCACTGTGGGTGCGTGTTCTCATAGTGTCGTTCTTGAATACGAGGGTCAGCCCATACAAAAAACCAAACATTTAACATATCACCTTAATATTTATTTATAAATCTATACGAAATAAATATACCTTTGTATGTAGTTAGGGGGAATCTAATTTAATGGTTTTGCTTAATATTCTACTTAATTTATTTATATTTAGTAATAATCTAGTTCCGTTTTTTCTTTTGAGGTACGGAACCCTAAATAAGGATCTGTTTTTTTTATGTATCAATTTTTGCAATTGTTAGGGTAATTTCAGGGATTTCATAATTTTATAAAACACCGGCACTTAATGTCATCTTCCTGTATAATTCGTTCTTGTTGTCAAAAGCACAGATAATACACACTTCAGAAAAAGTGCGTTCAATACATGAAACAATGACCTACTTTTGTAGGTACACAAAACACAAATCTTAACAGCAATGCTGCAATAAAGTCCTAATATCCATATTCAGTAGAATCATTTTTGAAATATCATTTTCTTGTCTCTAGTTTGTTGTGTACAAAGTTTACTAAATTCAAAACTAGATGTCGCTGCAAAAAACGTTCCGATGCTAGATCGCGCTGACGAAAACGCACGGGGGAATATCACTACCTCGTATCGTATAATATACTATTCACGACATGAATTATGACGCCATAACGTCAACCTATTTTTGAAAAAGCAACTCTTTACAGTTGTTTTGTTTGTTTTTGTTACACTTTAATTTAATAATTATTTAGCACACTACTAGCTTTTCACCCTGACTTCACACAATGTGTATTAATGAACAGGGTAATTTTTGATACCTTATGTTTAAGACAATAGGTTAGGACTACTTTTGAAAATTAAAATAATTATTCTTTTAACAAAAAAGTGGAAACGTTTGTTTTTTTTGCATGTTTGTGAACTAATGAACTCAAAATCTAACAAGACCGATTTCAAAAATTATTTTACCATCAGAAATACTTCATTTGTGTGTCGATTCTGCTGGCACCGTTCTAAAATTAGAATTGCCTAAAAAAAGCTAAAACAATTTCGCTCTTTTTACATAAAGTAGATTGCGATTCTGTTGTGTCCATTCACACAACACCAACTCAGACCCAAGCTGTAATAAAAATAGCCTTAACCCTTAATTTATCTGTTAGGTCCCAGGGACTCCGCGCGAAGTTTCATTTTGGTCTAAAAACTTTATTGTCGCGTTTTTGTTTTCTTTTGTTTTCGTGCGTCTCAGTACCTTCCTGCAGTAGCAGTCCGGACGCGGGGTGAAGAGGACGTGCGGCTGCGCCACGCGTATAGGTGAGCAATTGTGCCTATGGAGTCCGCTGGACTCCATGGGGGTATTATTGTGATAAAAATATTATTATCATTACGTTACGTTATCATTTATTCAGTGTTATTTTTGTGTTTTAGGCTACCAAATGGCTTCACACAGTCGGTCAGTCAATTTACTTCAACCCGAAGCTGACTCGGTAGTACTAGACTGGCTCTACAGTACTAGACAAAGAAAATCTGTGTTCGGTGTGCAGCTAAAAATAAGGAGTAAAAAGCGCTGCAGGTTTTTTTTTTTGTATAAACGTGTTCCAATTTTTATTTAGTTTTTAAAAATTGATTATATTTTAAACTTATTATAGAAGGAAATAGTTTAAAATTATAATACATTGTATTTAAGTTTTGAGCTAGATTGCCATTGTTTTTTGTTTTCTTATTTTTTAGTCTATTAGGTTTTTCAATTGTCAAGAAGACTGTTACAAACTTATAACGAAATGTGATATTAAAACATATAAGTATAATGTTGCTAAGTATAATAAAGCATTTTTGAGTACATATTTTGCTTTTATTTTGACCATAATCAATGATTGTTGTGCAAGGACTCATGGACTCCATCGGGTAAATTAAGTGATTTGGGATCACCAGGTAAACTAAGGGTTAAAATCATTATGACACCCGTGCGACGATAGAGCGGACTGCTATTAATTAATTAATTTAGTATGCTTGAAGTAGGTAACATGTTTTGTTATTTAAAACGTCATTTTCTTGTCTCTAGTTCCTGGTGCACAAAGTTTACTAAATTCAAAACTAGATGTCGCTGCAAAAAACGTTCCGATGCTAGATCGCGCTGACGAGAACGCACGGGGGAATATGACTACCTCGTATCGTATAATGATTTATTAAATGATTGTTCTGTAATTATATGACTTATGACGCTATAACGTCAACCTATTTTTGAAAAAGCATCTCTTTACAGATGTTTTGTCATTGTTACATTTTATTATTTAGCACACTACTAGCTGTTCACCCTGACTTCACACGTGTGTATTAATGAACAGGGTAATTTTTGATACAATAGGTTAGGACTACTCTTGAGAATTAAAATAATTAATCTTACATACTAATAAGAGGAATTTTTTTTTGTTTATTTGCATGTTTGTAACTAATGAACTCAAAAACTAACTAGACCAATTTCAAAAAATATTTTACAATCTAGTCTACGTTTTATTACTGTCATCCTGAGTTTACACTTTAACGTAAAGGAATAAGAGCGATGGTGTTTAAGAATTCGAAATTTCGAATGGTGTTTAAGGTGTTTAAGAACCTACTTTAATTTAGACTTTAACGTAAAGGAAAAAGAGCGAAATAGCTTTAATTTTTTTTTTAGGAAATTCTAATTTTAGCACGGTGCCAACATAATAGACACCATTATCTCTGAGTAACATAGATTATTATTAATTACTAGAAAAAAATTGCCATAAAATCATTATGACACCCGTGCGACGATGGAGCGGACTGCTATTAATTAATTAATTTAGTATGCTTGAAGTAGGTAACATGTTTTGTTATTTGAAACAACATTTTCTTGTCTCTAGTTCCTGGTGCGCAAAGTTTACTAAATTCAAAACTAGATGTCGCTGCAAAAAACGTTCCGATGCTAGATCGCGCTGACGAAAACTCAAGGGGGAAAGTCACTACCTCGTACCAATTTATATTATTTAGTTGTTTGTTGACTACACATATACCATATATAATAGTCATATTTTTTAAAAAGCAACTCTTTTAAGTTGTTTCGTTATTATTATAGTGTAATTAGTAATATAGAAGGAAGTCCGAAGTATCTGAATTCTGATAACTGTATACACCCCGGCTACACACGAGCGTATTATGATAAAACGCAATTTTAGATTTGTTTCCAAAATGTTCAAATTTAAGAATTATACCATTTTGAGGTCACTCTTATTTAGACTCTAACGTAAAGGAATATGAGCGACTGTGCCAACAGAATGACACCTTATGTCTGAATAACTGCATATATTATTTACTAGAAAAAATAGGGATCTCTACTAAAACTGCAATGTAAATGTAACACAGGGTGTAAAAAAATAGCCATAAAATCATTATTACAGCTGTGCGATGCCGCGCCGCGCCGCCGGGGCGGACTGCTAGTAATTATCAATTAAATTTTCAAATAAACGGTTTATATTCAAAAATGATTAAAACGACGAATTTTAAACAACATAGAATAGAGTATTTATCTATCTCTTAGGTATAATTTAGTATATTGAAGTAGGTAACATGTTTTTGAAACAACATTTTATTTTCTCTAATTTGTGGTGTACAAAGTATACTAATCCTATTATCTATTATCCTATTTATTAATCCTATTATCAATTAAAACGCCTATAAAACCTATTATTTTTAATAGTTAAATAATAGTCGGCGCTTTTCGCCGCTTTTAGCTGTTCATGTTCACCTTCATCCCGGCTTCGCAAGAGGGTTTTAATGATCAGGCATTTTTAAGTTTGCGTACCCAAAGACCCGAAGGTAAATAATCCGAAAAACAACCCCTAAATGATAAAAAAAAAACGCAAAAAGGATGATTTTGGTATAGATGGCGCTGGTGTGCACAAAATCTGACATCACAGACTAAAAACATTTAGTCGTCAATCGTCATAGCAACGCAGTTTTGACTAATTAATGATACGCATTCTACCAAAATTCGTTATTTATTTTATCAGTATAAGGTTTGTAGGGAAAACATTGTAAGTTGCCTGAAATTGCTTTTTCCTATGTGATTATAACAAAAAAAAAACCGGCCAAATGCGAGTCGGATTCGCGCACGAAGAGTTCCGTCATTATCTATAAAAATCGGCAAAAAACACGTTTGTTGTATGGGAGCCCCTCTTAAATATTTGTTTTATTCTGTTTTTAGTATTTGTTGTTATAGCAGCAACAGAAATACATCATCTGTGAAAATTTCAACTGTCTAGCTATCACGGTTCATGAGATACAGCCTTGTGACAGACAGACGGATAGACGGACAGAAAAGTCTTAGTAATAGGGTCCCGTTTCTACCCTTTGGCTATGAAACCCTACAAATTGACAAGGTATCATTTAAAAAAAATGTCGTTTCATACGTATTTTCAGGCAATGACATATCCAGGTACTTATATATTTAAATGTTTTTATAGATGAACAAGCTGACCCGGCGAACTTCGTATCGCTTTAGAATTAACAAATGCTGTGTTAAGTTCCCGTTCCTGTTTTCCTGCTTTTCTCTTGAAGTTTTTCCTGAATTTTCTTTGCTATAAACCTCACGGAGCCCGAGACCTTTCCAACGAATGCAAAACCGTGGAAATCGGTTCGTGCGTTCTGGAGTTATAGCGTCAGGAAGGAAAACCCGACTTATTTTTATATTATAGATTACCTGAAGTGACTTTTTCAGGTCCGAAGATCAGTTCTTCAGCTGCGCGGCCCCCCATCATAGTATCCATCATGGCTAGAAGTTGCTGTTTCGTCACATGATATCTGGAAAATTAACAAAATGCATTAAAAACGATAAATCCCTATTTGAATTTGAATTCATACAAATTTCAAGTATTCAAATCAATATATTTTATTTTTAACACTTTGAAATTAGAACCATTTTGCAATTAACATTTAAAGTAATGCCTACTAAAAAATGTGTGTATGTGCCTAATGTATTGTTCAGACGTGCCTCTGACTACCCCCTTTAAGGATCTGAGCGCCTTTAGATCTGTGAGGATATCTACCGTACTTGGGGATTACAGTCGTGATCCTACTTTATCGTACCAATTATTATAAATAATTTATTAAGTTTGTGAGAATGTTTGTATGTTTGGATGTTTGAGCCACGACAAAACGGATTTAGATGAAACTTACAATATTTTTATTCACGACTAATTCCCAAGTATTGTCGACATACTCTCAGTTCGAAAGAAGGCGTCTGAAGGGGGGTAGTCAGAGGTACGTCCAAACATAAAGTTTGGCACAATATCCACATTATTGCAGTACATCAGTACTGCAGTTAGTTAGCATTACTAAAATAGGATATTTTTTATCTAGGTACCACGGGCGAAGCTGCGGGAGGAAGCTAGTAAAGTATAAAGTAACCTTTCTTTAGCGGGAATGTAGGCAGTGTGGCCGAGAGAAGGGCCGCGAGGCATGATCGTCACTTTGTGAAGTGGATGGGAGTCCTGTAATCGAAAAAAACATCATATTTTTACTGAAAAACGTTTTTTTAATGCATTAACGCAGTACGGGTTGGGCTTTAAAGTACTAACAGACGTTAAGCCATGACGGGAGCTACTGTCAATAAGCCCATAAAGTCACTAAGCTATGACAGTAGTCTCTAGGATTATGTATCCGATTAGCTCAAATGAACTTCGCATTTCATTGCCATGACAGAGATTAAGCCATGACTAGCTTCCAAGACGTCTTAAGCGTTATCTAGATACATTTTTGCTTTAGCTTCCGCACACAGCTTTGACATACATTAATAAAACCATGACAGAAACTACAACTCTACCCAAGTTGTTTAACCAAGAGGGAGGTATTTCAATCTATATTAATTACGCCATAACGAAGATAAAGATAACAACAAACATTAAGCCATGACGGAAGGTCAATGTTCTCTAGCTCAAAATAAAAATTTACTCACGTCATCGCTTGCTCATCTTATGGCAGCCTTTAAGCCATGACGAAGGTTAAGCCATGACGAAGGTTATGCCATGACGGAAGTTAAGCCGTAACATACCTTGGTGTAATAAGCCACCACCGCATGTCCGCCTTCGTGGTACGCGGTGATGGTGTTGGCTTCTTCATCAGGTAGCCTGGAGCGACGCTCTGGGCCCATGAGGACCTTGTCTCTGGCGTCTTCTAGATACTTCATGGTGACAACCTTGGCACCGTCTATTGCTGCCCTGAAAAAGGATTACAAAAAGGATCTTTATTAATAATTAATAAATCATGTAACGAAAGGGGTGAGAGGCACATCCACATTTTGCAAAAGTTAGCATTTCAGTTTACTTATGATTTACAGTCCGTTTTTGAAGTTTATAGAACATAACTCACTTGAGTGCCGCCTGATTCACCATACTCTCAAGATCAGCTCCTGTGAAGCCAGTGGTTCCTCTCGCCAGCAATTCCACATTGATGTCTCCATGACGGACCCTGGCCAGGTACAGGTCCAGGATGTCTTTGCGACCGCCGAAGTCTGGGGTTGGTACTGTTACCTGCAAAGTTATATTTACATTGATGTCTTATCTCTATACCTATATAATAAAAACCGGCCAAGTGCGAGTCAGACTCGCGCACGAAAGGTTCCGTACCATTATCTAAAAATCGGCAAAACAATTACGTTTATTGTATGGGAGGCCCCCCTTAAATATTTATTTTATTCTGTTTCTAGTATTTGTTGTTATAGCGCGAACAAAGATAATCTGTGAAAATTTCAACTATCTAGCTATCACGGTTCATGAGATACAGACCTGTGACAGACAGACGGACGGACAGCGAAGTCTTAGTAATAGGGTTCCAATTTTACCCTTTGGGTACGGAACCCTAAAAAACTAATATCCTTTCCTGATTTTTCGATTGGTCAATGTGAAAAGTCAAAATTCAGTTGTAAGACTTACCTCAACATCAAATCTGCCCGGCCTGAGTAAAGCCTGGTCAAGATCATCCCTCCTGTTGGTGGCTCCGAGCACAATCACACCCTCGTTCTGATGGAAACCATCCATTTCTGATAGCAGCTGGTTTATTGTCTGTGGAAAAAATGTATAAAATTAGCTGACTCAACAGATAACCAAAATTTTAATAATCCCATAGATTTTTTTTTTTCAGATTTTCCCGAATTTAACAAAAAATTACTAGTAAATTTATAAAAAAATTGTTTCTTACAAATTAAGTAAGTCGAACACAACAAAAAAAAACCGGCCAAGTGCGAGTCGGACTCGCGCACGAAGGGTTCCGTACCATTATCAATAAAAAACACCAAAAAAAAAAAAAAAAACGTTTTTGTGGGTTCCGTACAGCCTTGTGACAGACATACAGACAAGCGGACAGCGAAGTCTTAGTAAAAGGGTTCCGTTCATCAAATCATCACTTAATAACTGATTGATTTAACGGGACCCTATTACTAAGACTTCGCTGTCCGCTTGTCTGTATGTCTGTCACAAGGCTGTATCTCATGAACCGTGATAGCTAGACAGTTGAAATTTTCACAGATTATGTATTTCTGTTGCCGCTATAACAACAAATACTAAAAACATAATAAAATAAATATTTAAGTGGGGCTCCCATACAACAAACGTGATTTTTTGCCGTTTTGTTATAGATATTGGTACGGAGCCCTTCGTGCGCGAGTCCGACTGGCTCTTGGCAGGATTTTTTTTGTATAATTAGCTTGAACAATATATCTACCTGATTGGCATACGGATGTAGTACACTATTTGTCCTTTTCGCTCCCACAGAGTCTATCTCATCGATGAATATAACGCATGGAGCTCTTTCTTTGGCCGCTTCTAGAAAGGAAAAATAAATAGAATCAAGACTGTAATTCATCAGACTGTAAGGTAAACATCCTCTAAGATTTCAAGTCACTCCTAGAAGATGTCTAAAGGGGGTAGTCATAGGCTCGTCCAAACATTACATCTGGCACTTGCCCCCTCTTGCTAACTACTGAGTAGTTAGCATTCCGTACGTGACAGGTTGCAAGCTCATCGCCGCTAATAAGACTACTAACCGGTTTCCCTTCACCGTTTTAATCCTGAAATTTTGCGTGTTCTGGTAACAATACAATAATAAGATGACAGCGAGCTGATCTGATGATGGAGTCAGGAGCTGTTCAACAGACACTCACAACGGAACTCCTTAGTAAATAATTCGATTGAGTAAAAATTTTGCATACTTGTAAGTTCCGATGACAATGTTATATGATGTGACAGGTGATAGCTCGATGGTTAATGATTTTACAAAAGCTTGTCATTGAAAAAATATTTTTGAACAGAATACTTATTGAATTCCCACTCACTGAACAGATCCCTGACTCTCCTCGCCCCCTGTCCGACCAATATCTCATCAAACTCGGGTCCAGCTGCATGATAGAAAGGCACTCCGGCTTCTCCAGCCACGGCTCTTGCCAAAAGAGTCTTGCCTGTGCCCGGAGGACCCACTAGGAGGACCCCCTTGGGGAGTTTGCCTCCTAGGGTGGCGAACTTCTCGGGGTCCTTCAGGAATTCCACCTGGGAAGGTATATTATGCGGTTAGTAGAGTCTAAGGTATTTATACTAATACTAGCCAACCCGTGACATACGTTGTCTTGTCAAATTTCAATAATCAAATAGAAAAGACTGAATGTTTTTAGTCTCTGTTGTCAGATTTTTTGCACACCAGCGCCATCTATACAGAAATCATTCCTTTTGCGTTTTTTTATCGTTTTGGGATGGTTTTCATATTTTAAAGTAGTCTATTATTTATTCGGGCATTATATCTACATTTACAGCAAATTTCAACTTAATCCGTTTTGTCGTTTAGGCCTGATTGAGGAACAAACATACATACAAACTCACAAACTTTCGCATTTATAATATTATTAGGATTAGGATTATAAATGCGAAAGTAACTCTGTCTGTCATCTAAAAAAAATATATATAGATATAGTTTAAGGTCTTGGAACGGACATCTGCTTTTTTCCCAAAAAAATTATTTGATTTTCAGGAATTTTAATGTATTACTTGAAAGTTGTCATCAGTCAAAAATCTATTTCCTAAATCCACGCGAGCGAAACCGCGGGCGGAAGCTAGTATATTTGTATTTTGATGAAAAATACTATGTGAAACTTTCAGTACACTTATGTTACTGTTCTTCTTGTCTACGACTTCACACCTGACCACATACATTCTTCGGACTGCACCTACCTATAACCACTTTCTCTCCTTTGACTCCCTAACTCTGACCACATACATTCTTCGGACTGCACCTACCTATAACCACTTTCTCTCCTTTGACTCCCTAACTCTGACCACATACATTCTTCGGACTGCACCTACCTATAACCACTTTCTCTCCTTTGACTCCCTAACTCTGACCACATACATTCTTCGGACTGCACCTACCTATAACCACTTTCTCTCCTTTGACTCCCTAACTCTGACCACATACATTCTTCGGACTGCACCTACCTATAACCACTTTCTCTCCTTTGACTCCCTAACTCTGACCACATACATTCTTCGGACTGCACCTACCTATAACCACTTTCTCTCCTTTGACTCCCTAACTCTGACCACATACATTCTTCGGACTGCACCTACCTATAACCACTTTCTCTCCTTTGACTCCCTAACTCTGACCACATACATTCTTCGGACTGCACCTACCTATAACCACTTTCTCTCCTTTGACTCCCTAACTCTGACCACATACATTCTTCGGACTGCACCTACCTATAACCACTTTCTCTCCTTTGACTCCCTAACTCTGACCACATACATTCTTCGGACTGCACCTACCTATAACCACTTTCTCTCCTTTGACTCCCTAACTCTGACCACATACATTCTTCGGACTGCACCTACCTATAACCACTTTCTCTCCTTTGACTCCCTAACTCTGACCACATACATTCTTCGGACTGCACCTACCTATAACCACTTTCTCTCCTTTGACTCCCTAACTCTGACCACATACATTCTTCGGACTGCACCTACCTATAACCACTTTCTCTCCTTTGACTCCCTAACTCTGACCACATACATTCTTCGGACTGCACCTACCTATAACCACTTTCTCTCCTTTGACTCCCTAACTCTGACCACATACATTCTTCGGACTGCACCTACCTATAACCACTTTCTCTCCTTTGACTCCCTAACTCTGACCACATACATTCTTCGGACTGCACCTACCTATAACCACTTTCTCTCCTTTGACTCCCTAACTCTGACCACATACATTCTTCGGACTGCACCTACCTATAACCACTTTCTCTCCTTTGACTCCCTAACTCTGACCACATACATTCTTCGGACTGCACCTACCTATAACCACTTTCTCTCCTTTGACTCCCTAACTCTGACCACATACATTCTTCGGACTGCACCTACCTATAACCACTTTCTCTCCTTTGACTCCCTAACTCTGACCACATACATTCTTCGGACTGCACCTACCTATAACCACTTTCTCTCCTTTGACTCCCTAACTGACTACTTACTTTTGACTACGACTTCACACTTTTTTATCTATTTTCTTTTAACTCGCGACTGTCTACTATCACATGACTACCACTTTACATTTTCCTTGTTTTTAGGGTTCGTACCCAAAGGGTAAAAACGGGACCCTATTACTAAGACTTCGCTGTCCGTCTGTCTGTCACAGGGCTGTATCTCATGAACCGTGATAGCTAGACAGTTGAAATTTTCACAGATTATGTATTTCTGTTGCTGCTATAACAACAAATACTAAAAACAGAATAAAATAAATATTTAAGGGGGGCTCCCATACAACAAACGTGATTTTTTTTTGCCGTTTTTATAGATAATGGTAATGGTACGCACTTGGCCGGGTTTTTACTCCAACTGACTACAAACTCTTGACTACCACCACATCAAACCTACTTTCTTCTAACTCCTGACTGACTCACACCAGACTGACACCACATCACTTTCTACCTACTGACTATTTAGACTATCCCTCTTCAATGACAGCCGCAAAGTTACTTGACGCGACTTACAATGTCTTTAAGCTCCTGCTTGGCCTCGTCAGCTCCCTTAACATCATCGAAGGTGACCGCTATGTCCTCAGGGTCTACCTCCGTCTGGTTCCCAAGCTGGATCCTGCGTATGTAATAATAGTTTAATTTTTAAATCTTCCGTAAATATCTTAATAAAATTATAATGTTAACATACTAATTATAATAATATTAGAAATGCGAAAGTTTGTGTGTTTGTTCCTCAATCAGGCTTAAACTACCAAACGGGTTATAAGTTGAAATTTGCTGTAGATGTAGATATAATGCCCGGATATATAATAGAATACTTTAAGGTATAAAAAACATCCCCAAGACGATTACAAAACGCATAAGGGATGATTTCCGTGTAGATGGCGCTAGTGAGCAACAAATCTGACATCACATACTAAAAACATTCAGTCTTTTCAAATCGCATAGGAAAAAGCAATTTCAGACAATTTTCAATTTTTTCCCAACAAACCTTGTACTGATAAAATAAATTACGAATTTTGGTAGAATGCGTATCATTAATTAGTCAAAACTGCGTTGCTATGACGATTATTTATTAGGGAACAAACATAGCAGCCTTATCGCAAACTTTCGATTTATAATATTACTAGCCGACCCGTGACAGACGTTGTCCTGTCAAATTTCAATAATCGAATAGAAAAGACTGAATGTTTTTAGTCTGTGATGTCAGATTTGTTGCACAGCAGCGCCATCTATACAGAAATCATCCCTTTTGCGTTTTTTTATCGTTTTGGGGATGTTTTTCATATTTTAAAGTAGTCTATTATTTATTCGGGCATTATATCTACATCTACAGCAAATTTAAATCTAATCCGTTATGTCGTTTAGGCCTGATTGAGGAACAAACATACATACAAACTCACAAACTTTCACATCTATACATATAATAAAACTGTAGAAGAGTTCAATTCTGTACATTGAATAAAAAAAATACTCCTAGAGGTCTTCATACAAGTAACACAAAACCAAAAAAAAACATTTTGAATTTTTTGTCTGTCTGTTGTCCGGCTTTCACGCAAACACTACTTAATGGATTTTGATGTTATTTTTTTCTTATATAGCTATTAGTCCTCGGCAACTTATAAGCTATAATTTCGGAAGATAGGAAATTTAAAAATGTCTGCCGCCCAGCAAAGCAGGCACGGTCAGCTAGTTTATAAACAGCAAGATAGGTATTAGAACAGCAGAATAGCCGATAAAGATATATAAGATGTAGAAAAACCGGCCAAGTGCGAGTCGGACTCGCGCACGAAGGGTTCCGTACCATTATCTATAAAAACGGCAAAAAAAACATGTTTGTTGTATGGGAGCCCCCCTTAAATATTTATTTTATTCTGTTTTTAGTATTTGTTGTTCGAGCAGCAATAGAAATACATAATCTGTGAAAATTTCAACTGTCTAGCTATCATGGTTCATGAGATACAGCCCTGTGACAGACAGACAGACGGACAGACGGACAGACGGACAGACGGACAGACGGACAGACGGACAGACGGACAGACAGACGGACAGCGAAGTCTTAGTAATAGGGTTCCGATTTTACCCTTTGGGTACGGAACCCTAAAAAAGCAGTGTGTATGTGTGTGTTTGAGTGTGTGTGTGTGTATGTGTAAGCGTATGTATAGATGTGTGTCTGTGCAGTGTTTAAAGAACTAGTGTGGAGTGTAAAATGTGTAGTGTGGGTAAATTGATAAAATGGAGCGAAAAGGGATAATTAAAAATTTCCAACTGTGATATATTTAGAGTTGTAAGTTTGAATAGTTACCGGAACATAGTTCCACTGACTGAAGCCATCAGGCTGATGAAGATGGCCAGGAACAGCACGATGGTGAGGAGTTGCTGAACAAGCTTCAGGTATTTGGAGGCTTTGGTGCCACGGGCGTTCTCGGGATGCGAACCTGCGACCACACAGTTGATTTAAATATAATGTTCATGTGCCAATTGTGTACTAAACTCAAGTGTAATTTAGTGGTGTATTTGCAGAGTGGGAGGTACAATGGCTTTCAATCCGAAAGTTGTGAGTTCGAATCCCGGCCGTGAGTTAATGAACTGAAAACATCGTGAGGGAAGCAATATTCTTATAAGAGGCGATGGGCAAACAACCCGTCTATAGGGGTGGACAGAGGCAAGTCCAAACATATGTTACAGGTTGCATGTCCAAACATTGCATTTGGTATTGTCATCACTACATAGTATAAAGCAAAGTCGCTTTCCGCTTCCCGCGTATGTATGTTTGCTTATATCTTTAAAACTACACAACGGATTTTGATGCGGGTTTTTTTAATAAATAGAGTGATTCAAGAGGAAGGTTTATATGTATAATACATGTTTCTAATGTGATGTCGTAAATAAACACATTTTTTTGCGCTTACATTGCAAATGCTGGCTGAACCCCACGAGAGATATATCAAAATAATGTACTACAGTATTGTACACCTTAAAAACGTCTACAAAAAAGTCAACGATGGTATTAGAAATGTCTTACGCACAGCGAAGCGGGCACGGGTCAGCTAGTCTCTAATAATATAAATAATTCTCACCAGCTAAATAGCCCTCAGCGAAAGCGATCTTGATCTTGTCCTTCTGCTGGTGCGTGAGATGAGATGCCTCCTCACCTAACAGCCTCTCCAGCCTCGGGGCAGCTTCACTGCTGAGAGGGGTTTGTTTGTCTGTGCTCTCTGCGCTGAGGCCTGAAATGAACGTAAAGAAATTCAAAATAATATTTAAATTTCGTGGATTTTACAAACAAAGCTAGAGCTATCTGTAGACTGGTCTCACAGCGCAGTTAGTAGTAACTCTGCCTTCTGTGCAGTTTTGCAGTCAGTCAGTTTGTTTTATATTTATTTATCACTACATAGTATAAAGCAAAGTCGCTTTCCGCTTCCCGCGTATGTATGTATGTATGTTTGCTTATATCTTTAAAACTACACAACGGATTTTGATGCGGTTTTTTTTAATAGATAGAGTGATTCAGGAGGAAGGTTTATATGTATAATACATGCATAATATAGTAGAGAAACACTGATAATTTTAGAGGTTTCTAATGTGATGTCGTAAATAAACACATTTTTTTGCGCTTAACTGCGCGTGAACCCCACGAGATATATCAAAATAATGAACTACTGTATTGTATACCTTAAAAACGTCTACAAAAAAGTCCACGATGGTATTAGAAATGTCTTACGCACAGCGAAGCGGGCACGGGTCAGCTAGTTTAATTTAAAATTAGATATAAACTAAGTTAACTTAAAGTAGGAAACGGATAAGCCAATTACTGGTCCTCACGGATAAATAACAATAAAGGAAATAAACGCGAAAGCAAACATTTTTTTTTCTTTTTTGGTGATGAGAAATAATTAACATGGGAATAGTGAGTAATATAACCATGTAATATTATTATACGAGCAAAAACAAACATAATAAGATCATTGACATAATGTAGAATGACCAAGAGAGAGCCTAAGAGGTAACAGGTACCGCTGATCGGCAAGCTAAATACCTACACTAATAGTTGCTTGAATAATACCTACTAGCCAGTACAAATAACTATATTAAGGCGCTCCCAGTCGACGATTGTTTTTGTTCGAAACGAAAAAATAAATACTTGTGAACAAGCCACATCTCCTATTTTATAATGTATAGTATATGTGAATAAAGATGTACCCATCTTTAATCACTTCGATAAATAATCCTACCGACCGCTGCAATGACGACAAACACACGTCGGCGCGTGGTCCGTCTTAGCTTTTCGAATAAATTAATGATATAAATTATGTATAATTACTTATCAAAAATCTAATCTAATAGAATTATTTCGATCATAAATTCTAAAACGTATCATTTTGAAATAATATCTTTATCGTGAAAAGTTTCTGCTATTATGTTTTCAGCTTAATATAAATCTAGGTAGGAACCTGAAGTAATATACTTATAAAAATAGGAGATGTGGCTTGTTCAGAAGTATTTCTTTTTTGTTTCGAAAAAGAGCAATCAGCGACTGGGAGCCCCTTAAGACGAGTAATAAATGTTTTTGATGAATGCAGAAACGTTTTTTCTCAATAACCGCAAAACATACAGTTTTGTTGTTTATGACAAAGATAACTTAGGGATATAATCTAGATAAATTAAAGACAGACACACGATTGGTGAAACTTTTCTCTATAGATTTAATTTCCAAAGTTGACTCTTCAAAAACACTAGTTTCGTTTTTAATCAAAACTATGAATAGCTAAACAGTTCATTTTTATATAATTCGTGAGATAATCATACTAGCTTAAGTAAATTACAGACAGTTTCTTTTTAAATTTGATGGTTTTCAAGATGATGCAGATTTATCACCTTTTCCGTCTTATCCAGGTAGACTCAGCCCATACAAAAAGTCAAAAAATTCACTTATCACCTTAAGTATTATATATTTGGATGTCTGATTAAATTCTCTTTTATTACCCTAAAATCCCATCAACTCTGTCACTAAACTCAATTAGTGCATATAAACTTACTAAGCAAAGCTAGGCACTACATACTAAAAAACTTACGCAGTCTGTTCATAATATTAGGGTTCCTCTTGAGATCAGCATGGATGCTGCGTTCCGTCTTAAAACCTCGCACTTGAATGTTGTATTTGAAGGAGTTCGCTTGAATGCTGCTCGCTAGCAGGCCTACAAAGTTGTCTGTGAGGCTTAGTCTGGAAAATATAAAGAAAACTATATATAAGCTGCTCAGCTTCGCACAGGTATTGTGACGTATAAGCTATTTTTTAAGACAGCTTTGTCGGTATCCCACCCTGTCGGTTCCATAATGTCCTCCCGACTAACGGACTCTACACCATCTCTTGACTAACCAGCCCTAATATTGACCTGTAGAGCATGTTAGCCGCATCCAATGTCGGAGCCCTGGAACAGGCCCAAATCAAGCCAATTAACCTCCACAAACTGCTTTAAGTCTTCTCTCATTATTGCGCTCCGGGCACACTCCATAAGCAGAAGGTAGACATCCTCCTCCATGTTTCGCAGTTTGGGTTTTCTAACAATTTCATAAAAAACTTGAACGCTTTCAATGTATAAGCTATATTACTGTAAAGTTTCATTTTATCTGTTCAGTAGTTGAGGAGGACATGTACCAAATTATATATTTAGACGTGCCTCTGGCTAACCCCTTAGAAATAAGGATCTAAGCGCCTAGAGATGTAGGTTTGTCATAGCTGTGAGATAACAGTAGTAAAGATAATTAAGTTTTCAAAAGAATGTTCAAATATTGCATCATAATGAATAATCCGTAAAAAGCTGTGTGGTTGAACTCAGGTTTTTATTTAAAATCCCGGCGTGCATCAATAGTTTTTTTTTTTATTATACGCATCAAAAAACACTTGCTCAAAACGGTGAAGGAAAACATAGTAAGGAAACCAGTTAGTATTCTTATAAGCAGCGATGGACTTGCAACCTGTCACATATAGAACAATAACTACTGCAAAATGTGGGCATGTGCCAAATATAATGTTTGGACGTGCCTCTGACTACCCCCTCTAGACATCTTCAAAGGATCCGAGCTCCTGGAGATCTGAGTGGATGTCAGAATTATTTTTTCAAACTATCTTGACTAGTAGACACGTATCTATAGAATAGTTACGAATGTTAGAAATTAAATTTGAATGAAAAATGCATTAATGTAGTTAAGGTATACAAAATTTGCCAAAATCTTCATTAGTAAACCCAGTAAGTAATTAAAGACATGATATTCACATCTCTATTGTTTCTTTATCACATAGTTATTAGTGTTTTTATGAACTGTGTGAACAACTTAATCTCACACATTATCAGGCAACAACCTTACTGTATATAATGCAATGAATGAAAAAACAAAAACAAGTCAATCTTAGAGTTCACAGCATCTGCTCAAATGTGGGGTGTTTTACTGAGATATTAAATTGTAGACTGAAGACAACCCTTGTTCATGTAAAGTTATTTTTAAACAGACTTTAACCCCCACTAAACTTCTTTAGGGATTGGATTTCACAAATTCCTTTCTTAGTAGTCCACCCCTAAGAAGAAATACACCCTTCTAATATCAAGTTTGTGGGAGCTTTGTGTTGATAGATCAGTCAGTCAGTTTGTTAATCAGTCAGTAATGCAAGAGTTTTATTAACTGAAGAAAAACAGAGGAACCTCCTCTCAAGTCAATGCGTATATATATTTTTTTATGTATGACCATGACCACGCATAACTTTTTACTTATTAGTCCGATTTTAATAATTATTTTTTTATAAATCAGATGATTTGATATAGATGGTAAGATTACCTGGTGTTTTTCTTGTGAAAGTCAACAGTGACAGTTGGGATTTCAGTCCAACCATTCTTGTTTTTCTCAAACGATTCGGAAGACAGATATGACACTTTTCTAGTCGATGAGAGCTCTGACAGTCGCCCCAGAGGGCGCCGGGACGCTGCCGGGAGCGCCACAAGGCTCCTCAAGTCAATTGCTCGCATTTCAGCTAAGACATTCTTATCAAAATTTCTCAAACTCTCCTCCAAACTTTCGCGACAGATCGCCGCGTCGTGAGCAGTCGCAGACCCTTCCTTTCCCCTCACATTGCTATTTCTTCCACCGGTATTCTTCCTATGCTTGAATAAACTCGAGTACCTCGCAGATAATTGACTAAAACTAACTAAAATCTGCAATGACACAAAGGTTATGTTGAATGACGATTCATAAACTACGATTATTCTAATAAGAAACGTCGATTGTACGTAAATTATATATTTTACCTGGTTTTGACTGTTTAAAGAGTTCAGTGAGAACATGTTACATGTAGATGACCTGTGTTTTTATTTTATTTGATGTGCACTCGAAAATTTTGTAGGCTCTTACGTCAAACTTATTTTTCGTAAAAAAAAACTAAGGAATTAGTGATGTACTTGCGTCCGATTACAAATCGATTACTTAATAAGTTCGTAGCATCGATTAAAAGTTCGATAATTTATTTTTATTTATTTATTAAGGCAGCGCCAACAGCACACATAATACACATTAAATACGTAAACATTTAGGAAAAAGTATTATTATAGAATGTGAGCCAATTACAGGCATACACAGCATTACTAATAAAAAGACAGACAACAGATAATCTACATAGTAGAAAACTAATATCCAACAATCACATTTAAATAGTTCTAACCGTAAACTAAAGAAAACTCCCAGTGTCGTAGGTGTCAGAAACTGTGAGTACCATGATACCACAATACCCAGACTCATTAGATTAACATGGATATACGAGTATAATAATGAACCTGTTATTATTATACTCGTATATCCATGTTAATCTAATGAGTTAGTTCGCTAAAGTGTAAAATAATAGGTACATTATATTGGATGTGCATTGTGCACGACATATTATATTATCATGTGCTTGTGACATTATTATCAGGTGTTGCGTTTAATGAATATATGAAATATGTCCAATTAAACCGCAATGGTACTACTTTTAGAGTTAGATGGTAATAGCAGCTTAAAGCCCAAACTACGAATGATAACACACAAACGGATGTCTACTTTATTACTTTACTAGTGGTAAATATATCGGTAGCTCAGCTTATCGATGATTTGGCTGGCAATCGTTGATTAAATGCACTGCACTACTATTTATAAAGAAACTCGAATTCCGAAATCTATGGTTTACGTCTTCGGGATATCGGTTTGGAACTTTTTTCCAGGTTTAATTAATTTTAATGAAAACTTTTATAGGAAAAAAATATCAATAAATTCTTTCAAGGCAAAAATAAACACCCAAAACGTAGCAATTATGTTTGCAAAATTGCCAATTTTTTATATTCGAATACGTCTAATAACCAGATTTAGGCAAAAAAACCATTTGATATACATTTTAGTGAAAAATCAGAGACGAGTTACTGAGTACTCCCTGACGAGTTTTGTGTTCTATGTTGTCTATGCTTATTTGGACAGTAAAATCCAAAATGGCGACGAGCGATGACGAGCCTATGCATTTATATGAAGTTTTTCAAAACTGTTTCAATAAAATAGCAAATAAACAACAAGGTGAGTGAGAAAATGCATACCGAGGCCCGTATCGCGTTCCTCGTGCGAACTATCGTGGTGTAGTGAAGTGTTTCATTGTGAAAATCGTCCAAAGTGTTTGCGTGTTATGCCATTCCAGTGAAAAAAGCAACAGCATTTTTTCAAAATACGCCCAAATAAATCGTCCTACGTGTAAGATATGCCTGTAAACAACTCCTACGAAGTCAAGCGCATGTGTTTTATGTATTGAAATCGTCGCATTACCAACCAAATAGCATACAAAGGCTATGTTTTGATCGGGGAGCAGATATCAATGTGGTTTTACCATTGTGCTGTAAATTAGATGCGATACTGAATTGTTTCATTGGATTTATTTACTTTGACGTCCTCACTGACACTGTAATCAGGTAATCCGATCGCATTATCGGCTGAAAAAAATATTTTTAGCACATACGCGTGTATTTTACATGCGTTGGAATTTGTCTCGAATTTTTTTTTCAGTGTTTTTATTATGACTGATGGAACACATTGATGAGTCCAAGGTTTGGGTTCAGATACGGGTTATAATGGCGAGTAATCGGGTTTTATGTTCTTTTTGTGTCCATGTTTACAGATATTTGTTTATTTACTCTATCTAGCGCGAGCATACATGTGAACATACCTACTTCCTAGGTATAGTGCATAGACATACCTATTCTATCAAGTCATTCTTCAGTGAAATAATGTTATTACTGAAACTCCTAAAATACCTACTCTTTAAATGATTCATTATTCAGTGGTATGTATATGAGATCCTTTGTCTGTCCGTTTGTTGAGATTATGGGCCTAGGTACCCTAAGGAGCAACCTGTTGGCTTAAAAGTATAACTCACCTCTAAAAACTCCCATAATTTAATTTGTTTATAATAATCTAGTCCGGTTCTTTTAACAAATTCACAATCTGTCACTTAACCTTGAGATTTCCATTCTTAAGCTGTCATTTAATCCGTGTGCCCAAGAAAGAACAAATGATATGTCAATTGATTATTATTTAGAAGATAGATAACAAACAGACTACCTCAATCTGGTTAGCTTAAACAATGATGATAATATGTAGAAAAAATAATTTAATAGGATCACAACCCCAAGGATTACCCCTTGGGGATTACCCCAAGTACGGTAGACATTAGACATCCTCTCAGATCTCTAGACACTCAGATCCTTGAATATATCTAAAGGGGATAGTCAGAGGTATGTCGAAACATTACATTGTTTTGTATAAACAATGAAGGAAAAAAAATAATAATATCACAACTGTAATCCCCAAGTACGGTAGACATCCAGATGTGCAGGAGCTCAGAATCTTGAATATGCCTAAAGGAGATAGTCAGAGGCACTTCCAAATATTACATTTGGTATATACCCTTAGTGCAGTAGTTAACATTTCATACGTGACAGGTTGCAAGCCCATCACAGCTATATGTAGTGATGTTAAAGACACAAAACCAGTTTTCAATAGGTTAGATATAAATTAGCCATAACTCATACAGAACATTAGTCCAGTCCAGTTAGTACCGTCAACATCATAAAAGCCGTACAAAGCATTATGTCTCCATTTACAAGGCTGTATAATTGTCACAATAAATTCTATTAATGTTTGAAAAATTTATATACGCATTAACACATGCTTATAACGGTGAAGGAAAACATTGTGAGGAAATCAGTTAGGGGCTTGTGTCAAATGTAATGGTTGGACGTGCCTCTGACTTACCCCAATAGATATCTTTAAGCAGATCTGAGAGGATTCAAGCTGAACTTTTACAGTACTGGGTCATTTATATTACACACTAGTGGAAACCCTGTGACTTGTTTCATGTGAAGTTATTTATAGACTTCAAGGGGGGGGCCCTGTACCCCTTAGGGGTTGAATTTTGGGGATTCCTTTCTTAGTGCACCTCTAAACACCAAAATGAAAACACGATACATAAGATTTATTTTGATTTTTGATATGAAAATTGACATCATTGTATTTTTTGTGGTAATATATTTTTTTATTGTTTTCTAGATATCCCGAAAGACTTGGTTCTGTCAAAAAAAAATCTTTTTTAAGAACCTTCTGATAATAACGAATACAACAAAAATATAATTAACAAAATCGGTCCACCCTTTCACGCGTGATGCCGTAACCGAGGGAAAATGAATCCCTACATTTTTATTTTTTATATATAAAATTAAATATGACCCATTTTACTTGCTGTTAACGTAGCTTTTGATATGTGAAATATTTTTTTAAATTGGTCCATTCGTTTTTTTAGTTTATGTATTAAAAACAAACATACATAAAAATAAAATACAAATTTTTTTTTTATGATTAGTGTAAGTAGATAAACACAGAGATGAGTCTCGGACACTATATCTATTTCATGAAACATGAAACTACCAACTATCTCTTTCTAAAGCTCAATGTGTAGTATTAAAAGCCTGGTACTGTAACCTAGTTTGATTCATTGTACATTATGAACTTAGGCCTTCGTTTATTAGGATTCGAACCCACGACCTTCGAATTGAAAGACGACACTGACTATTCGGCCAACACGGCTATAGAGCCATAGCGTGAGCGTAGCGTGAGCGGAAGTAACTAAATATTGCGTTTAAAAACGGGGATGATTCGTGTTCCTCGCAAGTTTCGCTCGACACATTTTTTTGGACACCCTATAGAGACCAGGCTTTACAAAAACCTGAAATTTTCCCTTGTTACATAGGTAAAGGATTCTACTTTTCCATATTTGGCTTTATTTTGACTCTAAAGTTAGCCTATTACTTTATATTAGCTTAATTAGTAATTTGTGTGTGTTTGTTTGTTCAAATGCAAGGGAAAATTTCAGGTTTTTGTAAAGCCTGGTCTCAATAGGGTGTCCAAAAAAATGTGTCGAGCGAAACTTGCGAGGAACACGAATCATCCCCGTTTTTAAACGCAATATTTAGTTACTTCCGCTCACTTGTACTGACAACCTGTACTGACTGGTATTGGTAGGATTACGAAGTAGTATTTCAATTTAGAATGCTTGTTTTGGCAAGTCGTACAATCTACGAGCGTCCGTAATGTCTAATAGATCCATCGGTAACAACTAACTTTCGGTAAATGTATATCAAGTACTAGCTGCTCGCCCCGGCTTCGCACGGGTGGTACCTGGATAAAAAGTAGCCTATGTGTTATTCTGATGTATAAACTATATTACTGTAAAGTTTCATTTTAATCCGTTCAGTAGTTTTTGCATGAAAGAGTAACAAACGCACACACACACTTACTCATAAACTATAATATAGTAGGATTTGGAGCACATTTGACTTAGATTATCTTAGCTACGATCCGTAGCGAATAAGGATCGATCGATGGTTCAATATTATTTACTAACTGCAACTGCCATTTCTGTGCGGCAAAAATAGCATCACTGCATTGGTCACTGATCGATTGACAGATAAATAGATCTAAACTAAATACGATTAATAATGGATCTATCAACGAACAGCCTTAACCACTGGTCCTTGAAACTTAAAATTTGGAGGTTGTATTCCTTTTGGTATGTAGGGGTGCACTATAAAAGGAATTTCCGAAATTCCATCCCTAAGAAGGTGTAGCAGGGATTTAGGTCTGTTTGAAAATAATCATATAAAATGTATTACGACGACTGCATTCCCAAGTACGGTAGACATATCCTCTCAGATCTCCAGGCGCTCAGATCTTTGACGATGTCGTAAAGGGTTTAGTCAAAGGCACGTCCAAACATTAAATTTGGCACATGCCCACATTTTGCAGTAGTTTGCATTCCACACGTGACAGGTTGCAAGTCAGTCGCCGCATACAAGAATACTAACTGGTTTCCTCACTATATTTTTCTATAAGCACGTGTTAATGCGCATATACATTTTCGAACAGAAAAATCCATTGATGCACGGCCGTGATTGAAACCCACGACCTTTGGATTGAAAGTCGAGTACCTCCCACACGGCCAAAACGGTTTTTTGTACGGCTTGTAAAACTAACGTAAACTATACCCCATGCAATACTTATAAATATATTTTCCCGTACCGAATAACAAATAACCACCAATCCACGCTCTATATACATTATTAAAATATTTACACAAGTGTCATAGCTAATGTTATTCGAACTTGTTGATTGTCCGCGACTTTGCTCGCTTATTTAACTCCTTATAAACATTTAGCAGGAATGTGGTGCGCGTTTTAAATTAATTAAATATTTGTGGACATTTCTCACACGCGTTATCTAGCCCCAAACTTATCAAAGCTTGTACTATGGGAACCAGGTAACTGATAGAATACTTATAATACGTATTTTTTTGTTAATACGTATTAAGACGAGTAATAAATGTTTCTAATGAATGCAGAATCGTTATTTCTCAATAACCGCAAAACATACAGTTTTGTTTTTTATGACAAAGATAACTTAAGGATTTAATCTAGATAAATTAAAGACAGAAACACGATTGGTGAAACTTTTCTCGATAGATTTTCCAAAGTTGGCTCTTAAAAAACACTAGTTTCGTATTAAAGTAAAATTGAAGACAATTTTGTTTTTAAATTAAAGACATTTTTTTTTAAATTTGATGGTTTTCAAGATATTGCAGTTTTATCACGTATCCGGTTAGGCTCAGCCCATACAAAACGTCAAAAATTTCACTTATCACCTTAACACCCATACACAGAACAAACATCTGTTTATCACACAAATATTTGTCCTAGGTGAGGATCGAACCCACAACCTACAGCGCAGAAGGCAGAGTTACTACTAAGCTGTGAGGCCAGTCAAATTGTTTATCTATACCAAATATTGTTATAAATAGTTTGTATATTTGGTAATATCCGGAACTGCTGATCCGATTTTGAATATTCTTTTACTAGTCGGAAGCTAAGTTATCCATGAATGATATTGCTATAAAAAAGCCGTGTTCGCCGAGTGGGAGGTACCTCGACTTTCGATCGGAAGGTCGTGGATATAAATCCCGGCCGTGCAACAATGGATTTAACTGTTCGAAAAATATATATGCGCATCCAAAACATATGCTCAAAACAGTAAAGGAAACCGGTTAGTATTATTATAAGCGGCGATGGGCTTGCAACCTGGCACGATAAATAATGCAAAATGTGGGCATGTGCCAAATTTAATGTTTGGACGTGCTTCTGACTACCCTCCTTTATTCAAAGGATCTAAGCGCCTGGTGATCTGAGAGGATTTCTACCTTATTTTACTTTTTATTTTTTAGGATTCCGTACCCAAAGGGTAAAAACGGGACCCTATTACTAAGACTTCGCTGTTCGTCTCTCGCCTCAAAAAGGAGGTTATCGATTCGCCTGTATGTTGTTTTTTTGAAATTTATGGGCATTGATAGTGGTTTGCAACTATAGACCTTGCCTTCTTTCATTGGCATACACCGAGTGGAGGGCTAGGGGGGGTAGGGATCCTAGATCACGCGGAGGGGGAGCACTACAATTTTTATTTATAAACATGAAGTAGGTTTTGTTTTTCGTTTTTAGGGTTCCGTCCCCAAAGGGTAAAAACGGGACCCTAACTAAGACTTCGCTGTTCGTCTGTCTGTCACAGGGCTGTATCTCATGAACCATGATAGCTAGACAGTTGAAATTTTCACAGATGATGTATTTCTGGAGCTGCTCTAACAACAAATACTAAAAACAGAATAAGATAAATATTTAAGGGGGGCTCCCATACAACAAACATAATTTTTTTGCCGTTTTTATAGATAATGGTACGGAACCCTTCGTGCGCGAGTCCGACTCGCACTTGGCCGGTTTTTTAATTTTGGCTAAAGGCTAGCTCTAAATAAACTTCGAAATAATTTATTGTGTTATTGTTATGAGTACAAACCGCATGGAAACAATTTGTCTATGATTCATCTTGGTTTAGTATGGCTGGTCGTCTCCGATAAACGACAGATTTTATTGAGCTATTAATATCGTCTAGGATGGAATCTATTTAGTTACAAAATAGTATTTACTATCTCCAATAAAGATGGGGCAGCTTGTTTTATAAATCAGATGAGCAACGTTCGGTCAACGGCTGGGTGACCGCTATTGGCATTAGCAAAAGTGTCTTTAAACAATCGCCAACTTCTTCAATAGAATTGGCCACTAGACTTACCCATTATAATTACACATTATCTTACTAATATTGTTATTTATGCTAACCAAATGCTACCAAATGTAATGTTTGGACGTGCCACTGACTAACCCCTTTAGATATCTTCAAAAATCTGAGTGCCTTGAGATCCGATGTCTACCGTACTTGGGGATTACAGTCGTGATCCTATTTTATTTATAGTCAATTCGAAATTTTTTTTGGATGTTTGTGTCTCGTCCAAAAGTGTGAAATTTGGAATATACATAGCCTATAACCCTGGAATAGCAAATATGGTAACACGCGAGCGAAATCACGAACGGAAGCTCGTAATATAATACAAAAAAAAATGTGATCATAACTGTAACCCACAAGTATTTGCCTTAAAGATGTCTAAATGGGGTAGTCAGAGATAAGTCTCAACGTTACATTTGGCACAAACAAATGAATAAAGTTTTTGATGAATGCAGAATCGTTTTTTCTCAATAACCGCATAACATACAGTTTTGTTTTTTATGACAAAGATAACTTATGGATATAATCTAGATAAATTATAGACACGAGACACGATTGTTGAAACTTTTCTCGATCGATTTATTTTCAAAAGTTGGCTCTTCAAAAACTCTAGTTTCGTTTTTAATCAAAACTATGAATAGCTAAACAGTTATTTTGTATATAATTCGTCAGTTAATCATACTAGCTAAGTAAATTATAGACAGTTTTATTTTAAGTTTGATGGTTTTCAACATAATGCAGTTTTATCACTTTTTCCGTCTTTTCCGGGTAGACTAGCCCATACAATAAACCAAGCATTTTATAACGTTATTATGAATGACTATTGAGTCAGTGATGAAAACTTTGCTTTCGACAGCTAACTTGATTGGCGTTGAAAGGGATAGTAGGATAGGACGCAGTGCACCTTACACGTCAAATTAGCCGATAACCCAATTTAGGTAGGCAATGGCAATGGCTCTTATTCCTTTTACGTTAAAGTCTAAATTCACGTAACCTCAGGCAGGTAAAACGTAAGCTAGTTTTCAATAATTTAACGGTTTCTTTCCGTAATTTTACGTAAATAAGGTGACTTTCTTATTTTCTTTGCACATCCAAAATATGTACGAAAAAAACCGAAATGTCTAAAGTATCCTAAGTTTTAAAACAGTCATTTTGAGGTTACGCGAACATAGACTTTAGCGTAAAGGAATAAGAGCGATAGTTTTTAGGAATTTTAGGTTTAAATGGACACAACAGAATCGCCACTAGTTTAATTTTAAACCAGTTACAATTTTACGTTAGCTGGTATCGTAAAGTTGATTTATAACATTCGTCGCGATTGTGTCTATTCGGGCCTCACTGTAGTAATTATCGTACGTACCTGGGGTTCTACTCGCGAACAGAAAACGATATATATATCGTAACAATCGATAAACAAACGACTGACCTCACAGCTCAGTTGGTAACTCTGCTTTCTGCACTGTAGATTGTGGGTTATATCACCACCCAGGGCAAATATTTGTGTGATATACATATATATTTGTTTTGTGTAATAACAAATAGATATGTGTAAAAGTAATGATTGGACATGCCTTCGTCTACCACCCATAAACATCTGATATCTTAGCAAATATCTAATATTTTTCGATATTACAGTCGATGATCGTAATCCTACTTACAATAAAATACTTTATTTTTGTAAATACATACACACAAGATACATTATAACACCAAGACACTGAACAAATATATATGTTCATCACACAAATATTTGTGCTGGTCGAACCCATAGCCTACAGCGCAGAAGGCAGAGTATCATATACAGGCAGTATGGTATCTGTATCTATAGACGAAACGATGTTACTTTAATACGATTATTGTAACGATATTATCGCTTTAGGTTCGCGAGTAGGCCCCTAATTCTTCTTCTAATTTACGATTCCGATTTCTTTGATTTATCGCTGAGGAATTTATATATTTTTGAAATAAACTTTTCTGAAATGAGTCTGGAAATAAACGTATTTAGTTTTACTTTATCTTTGGGA
Source organism: Hydriomena furcata (assembly GCA_912999785.1). Lineage (NCBI taxonomy): Eukaryota > Metazoa > Arthropoda > Insecta > Lepidoptera > Geometridae > Hydriomena > Hydriomena furcata. The sequence goes on from OU538845.1 coordinate 6,894,158, forward strand.
AAGCTTTTAGTAAAGTTTCTCGTAAATGTCGAAAGGTACAGTTCTATATCACGAAGACGGGCTGGTTTTAAATCCAAATTCAATAATAATTTATTTCAATAAAATCACAAAGATCTCTTGGAAACGTCTTAGGAACTAGGTGAAGCTACGCCGATTCCAGATACAAGGCTTGGGGCTTACCTTTTTTTTTCAATGATCCTTTCCTTAATGCAAATAGCATCTGGATGCCTTGCTTCTTACCCCTGACTACCTCTAATCCCTGTCCAACCGTAAGGCGTGATTGTGTATTCGCGATCTACAAGTTAATGGTTGATTATTGACAACTAGCTGCCCGCCCCGGCTTCGCATGTACTAATGAAAAAATTTTAGGCAAATGTTTGATATCTTAAATTACATTATTGCAATTTTTGAGAGGATCTGTATTTTTTTAAGTAAAATGTTGCTTTAATTAGTTTAAAGATTTTTGTATTGTAATTTTAATAGTATTATGTAGATAATTGATTGATTCAGGCGTGACTTTGCGGAAATCCATTTTAAAAAACTAAACGGACAAAGATATATAGCAACAAATTCCGCCAATCTGCTCCCAAAGAGTCCAACCCAATGTAAAATACTCCAGTAGAAAACTGTCCTGGAAAGAACCTGGAAAAGTACAGTAAATTGGTACAATAAAATAAGAATACAATAGATAAGAAATGAAAATAAAATTAAATAAAAACTGTAAATTTGTAGGGTCTCGTAGAATTTTGTAGGTTCTCGTAGGGTCTCGTAGAATTTATTAGGTTCTCGTAGGGTCTCGTAGAATTTTGTAGGTTCTCGTAGGTTCTCGTAGGTTAATGAAAATACTAATAGAACTAAAATAAATGTTTATTTTATTCTGTTTTTAGTATTTGTTGTTTTGGCAGCAACAGAAATACATAATCTGTGAAAATTTCAACTGTCTAGCTATCACGGTTCATGAGATACAGCCCTGTGACTGACAGACGGACAGCGAAGTCTTAGTAATAGGGTCCCGTTTTTACCCTTTGGGTACGGAACCCTAAAAACTAATATTTCGATTGGTCGAAACATCTTCGTCTGTTTTAGTTTTTAAAATGTGAAGCAAGTGTAAAATTAAATAATTTACAAGTGTTCGTCATGAAAAAGTCTTGCGTTTATATAAATCAATTTGACAGTGAACTGTCATATTAAACTGTGAAGTTGTCATTGAACTATCACATTTGGTACACAAGATATGATTGCGCTGGTTGGACCACGGTCCATGGTATAAGCGAAGCGGGTTGACAATGTTATGTTTGGACGTGACTAACCCCTTTTGTCATCTTCAGGGATCTGAGTGCCTGGAGATCTTAGAGGATGTCTATCGTATTTGGAAATTACAGTCGTGATCCTATTTGAGAGAGATCCTATATGAGATTCCTCCTCGCGCACGAAGTGTTCCGTACCATTATCTATAAAAAACGGCAAAAAAAAAACACGTTTGTTGTAGGGGAGCCCCACTGAAATATTTATATTATTCTTACTGTTATAGCGGCAACAGAAATACATAATCTGTGAAAATTTCAACTGTCTAGCTAACACGGTTCATAAGGTACAGCCCTGTGACAGACAGACTTACAGCAAAGTCTTAGTAATAGGGTCCCGTTTTTACCCTATGGGTACGGAACCCTAAAAACCAAACATTTCACATATCACCTTAATTCATGGCAGAGGTCCTACCGCCCCACACAAGCAAACAAACCTTACCAGACCTTTTTCTTATGACTTGTGCTATACCATACAATGTACTGACCAACTACAATGTTGACACATTTTGAACCTGCACCGTTCCTTTTTGATGTTGTCTGTTTGTCACATTAACTGATGTACTGTTAGCTACAGGGTTGTTGCATAATAAACAAAAAATCAAAATCAAAAAAGCGTTTGTTCATTGAAATCACTTGGATCATTTAGACAAGATTAGGTCTCGACTGTTACACCCGAGCATGGTAGATATCAGTGTTTGGACGTGCCTCTGACTATCATTAGACATCTTCAAGGGTCTCATGAACAATATTAGGTATCGACTGTAACACCCGAGCATGGTAGATATCAGTGTTTGGACGTGCCTCTGACTATCATTAGACATCTTCAAGGGTCTTATGAACAATATTAGGTATCGACTGTAACACCCGAGCATGGTAGATATCAGTGTTTGGACGTGCCTCTGACTATCATTAGACATCTTCAAGGGTCTCATGAACAATATTAGGTATCGACTGTAACACTCGAGCATGGTAGATATCTGTGTTTGGACGTGACTCTGACTAACAAAAGACACCTTCAAGTATCTCAGCGCCTGGAGATCGGAGAGGAATTCCAGTGGTAATCCTATTCCATTTCATTTTCCACACACGCCTTCAGATCTGTTACTCAAGATCTTTAAAAATGTTCAAGATGTTCCTAAATTTGTGTGTTAACATTCCTCAGGCACTAAGTATCCTTCAGAATGTTAAAGATTTAATAGAGATAGGGTGGGTATGGGTATGTGTCAATGCCTTTGACATCTTCAAGGATCGTGTGTCAAAGTCAAAGTCAAAGTCAAAAATCATTTATTTCAATAAAATCACAAGGATCACTTTGAAACGTCTTAGGAACTAGGTGAAGCTACGCCGATTCCACGCGACCAAGCCTAGAAACACGGCTTGGGGTCTACCTTTTTTTTAATGATCCTTTCCTTAATGCTATGTAGAGCTCCAGTTTGGCCAATCGAACAAGGTGAAGGCTCAAACAAGAATAATAATTAAAAGTACTACTCAACTGTACTGTCTGTACCTGACGATCCACACTCGACTCACCTTCACACTGCTCTGTCACACTGGTGCTACGATTAGGAATTAATTTTACTAACCACCACACTAGATCTGGATCTGTGAGGAACTTCTACCATTCCAAATGGAAGTTTAAGGATCCTTGAACTTGCCTAAAGTGGGTTAGTCAGAGGCATTTCCAAACAACAACAAGCTGACAATGATTATTTGTTTGAGGATTGCTTGCTTGACGTAACATTTACCAAACATCCTGTAGCTCCGTTTATGGATGGTCCGATTGCATCGCGAAATGGGCCGTGTGTGTCACGTGATCATCAGATAAATCATGATGAAAGCGCACTCGGCAAGGTTACAAATGCGTATTCTAAAAAGGATGGTCTGGTTTGAACTGTCCTTATCCCACTTAAGTGGGGTCGGCACAACTTGTGTATTTCTTTCCCTGTCATATTTCACACAGGATATCCATCTTTGAGGAAGAAAAATAGGATCAGGTATGTAATCCCCAAGTACGGTAGGCATACTCTCTGATCTCCAGGCGCTTAGATCTTTGAAGATGTCTAGGAGGTTTGAGACATGACAATTAAAAGCAATGTGCAATTTAAAGCTTAATATTTCACAAACGGCTCCCTTCATCGAAAAGTTGTTTTCACAATTCCGGCACAGTGCTTGTGGCGCGGGTGGCCAAATTTTAAATCTGGACTACAAATGAAACCCCGCCCGGACGCTTCCCGGACGCCCTCTAAACTAGGACAAATCCGGGGAAACCCGGACGGATGGCAGCCCTACATTTGTAGCACATTTTGCTGTAGTTAGCAAGAGGCGGCTTAATATCTCCGTTATCAGATGACCTACGAATTAAATTATTATTTCACCTACTCGGTTGTAATTTTATAGAATTCCTTAACATATTTATCCTTCAGTATCGATTGGCTGTCCTCGTTCGCATTTTTATAGACAAGTTACATGTAGTTACGATATATGTTATTGGCGCTTATTAGTGCTAAATAAAACGCATAATTTTAACTAACACTATGTAGTGTTACACACAGCCTCACAGCTCAGTTGGTAGTAACTCTGTCTTCAGCGCTGTAGGTTGTGGGTTCGATCCCCACCCAGAGCAAATATTTGTGATGAACATAGATGTTTGTTCTGTGTCTGGGTGTTAGTATGTATTTACAAAAAAAAAAAGTATATGAGTATTCTATCAGTTATCTAGTTCCCATTGTACAAGCTTTGCTTAGTTTGGGGCTAGATGGCGAGTTGTAAAATGTCCACCAAAATTGATTTATTTATAGTGTAAAAAGTTTAAGAAGAAGTGTGTATTTGTGAGTGTGAAGTGTGTTTGAAGTGTGTCTTCACCTAGCTCCTAATACGTTTCAAAGTGATCCTTGTGATTTATTGAAATAAATAGACGGACGGACGGACATGGCGAAACTTTAAGGGTTTCTTGTAGACTCGTTTGTGAAATTAAGATCCTTATTAGACTACTAGACTAAATGACTGTAGCGCTCTGTGTCCAAATGGCGACCGTGTCGTAATTTTATCAGTCTGTTGTCGGTCTGGACTGATCGGTTAGACGATGTCCATTTTCCATCATTCTGGCATCAGTCAAAACTCGAATCGAATGATGGATTTAACTGACGCCAGAATTTGCGTGTAACCGATGTCTAAGAAGTTCGCTGGGTCAGCTAGTGTTCATTAATTATCGAACCCACAACCTATAGCGCAGAACTACTACCAACTGAGCTGTGATTAGGGCTGCCATCTCTAAAATTTAGCAACCTGGACAAGTCACGTGAAAACCACGGATTTTAAGCAATTTAAAGCTTAATATTTCACAAACGGCTCCCTTAATCGAAAAGTTGATTTCACAATTCCGGCACAGTGCTTGTGTCGCGGGTGGCCAAATTTTAAACCAGGACTATAAATGAACCCCGCCCGGCCGCTCCCCGGACGCCCTCTAAACTAGGATAAATCCGGGGAAACCCGGACGGATGGCAGCCCTAGCTGTGATGCCAATTCTCATTCCTCAACACTCATTTTATCATCCGACCAACATTTCAGCGATAACATAATCGGTGTAAATAAATTAATTGTTATTACTTATTACCAACAATTTAATGTAATTGAAACGTTATTCTGATTCGTGACGAGTTATCGCTGACGTTTGACTTTAAATTTTTTTAACAAGCGTTTATTTAATTATTAACATAATAACCTGGCGAACTTCGTACCGCTTTATAATTAACAAAATGTTGTGTTAAGTTCTTGTTCCCGTTCCGTCTGGATCCCGTTCGTTGTTCTGGTTCTAAGCTACCTCGCCAACTCGCCACCAATTTTCAGCCAAATCGGTTCATCCGTTCTTGAGTTATAAATAGTGTAACTAACACAACTTTCTTTTATACGAGTATATATTAGATATTAACTAGTTTTTTTTTTTTTTTTAAATATATATATATTTTTTTTATTTATTTAAATTCATTGTTGCAAGGCCGGGATTAGAATCCCTTCGGATTGAATGCCAAGTTACCTCACGTCCAACACGGCTTTTGATTCTAGTAGGTATGTGTTTATTAAGACCACGTCAGTTATTCTTATCTCGTCCATCATTACGACACAAGAATTGCAGTAAAATGTCAGTTGCATTATTAATTACATGATGTACAGAGCGCGGCTTTTAATCGCGCGTAATAAGTTAAAATGATACTTGAACTGGCCTCGCACACAAAGGGTTCCGTACTAATATCTATAAAAAAACGGCAAAAAAAACACGTTTGCTGTATTCCCACACATAAATATTTATTTTATTCACTTTTTAGTATTTGTTGTTATGGCAGCAACAGAAATACATCATCTGTGAAAATTTCAACTTTCTAGCTATCACAGTTCATGAGATACAGCCCTGTGACAGACACGACGGACAAACAGATAGACGGACAGCGAAGTCTTAGTAATAGGGTCCCGTTTTTACCCTTTGGGTGCGGAACCCTAAAAATAGTTTTTCGTATGGCATTGTACTCGTATAAGACTGAACTTGTAATAAAAACTTATATACCACAGTATAACACCTGAAGTAGGCGTGATGATAAAATAAGAGTTGTTGAAACTATCAATTCTTATCCTACTATTATAAATGCGAAAGTTTGTGAGTGAGTGAGTGGGTGTGTGCTGTGTGGGTGTTTGTTACTCTTTCCCGCAAAAACTACTGAACGGATTAAAATGAAATTACACAGTAACGTAGCTTATACGTCAGAATAACACATAGGCTAGTTTTTATCCAGGTACCACCTGTGCGAAGCCGGGGCGAGCAGCTAGTATTTTTATAAATTTGTAGGATTCTTAGTACTACTTAATGTGCAGTTACAGATTAGAGCAGATAAAGCGGTTTTAGGTCGATTAATCTAACCTTTTGTTAATATAAGCATGCCTCAGGGATCGAAACGTTCGATCATTCGAAATAATCGGGATCGGGATCATTGAAAACAATGATAGGGTCCAAGCCGTGTTTGTTGTCTGATTCTTCTAGGCTTATTCGCAAGGAACAGGCGTAGCTTCACCTAGCTCCTAAGACGTTAAAAAGTGATCCTTGTGATTTTATTGAAATACAAATAATTGTAATAATAACTTTGTCTTTGATCTGATGAGTCATCAGAGAGTCTTTGATGAGTCTACCGTACTTGGTGATTACAGTCGTGATCCTATTTAATTTAATTCATTATGATAAGCGCGCTTTGAAGTGCCTTGCACTGTGCTCCCATATCTCTAACAGTTGACCTAACATCAGTTATAGACGTAGTAACCCATAGGTTATCACTTATCTACTACTTGTAGTATTCAGTTACAAATCTAGACTAGATTTTGCGAATAATGTATTTGAAGAGATATGATTTTAGTAATTAAGTGTAATATAATAATTCAATTATCTCTCTTACAAAACACTACCATTCCCTATCCAAATCACACGGGTTAGCTGGAAGTAAATGCTAACTACTCGTAGCATAAGTTCGCCTATGTATATGTTCTTGTGTTTGTACAATAAATAATTTTCTATCTATCTATGATTATTATGCAGGTTGAAATGAAATTCGACTAACTTGCCTAGTTTTTAGGGTTTCGTACCCAAAGGGTAAAAACGGGACCCTATTACTAAGACTTCGCTGTCCGTCTGTCTGTCACAGGGCTGTATCTCAAGAACCGTAATAGCTAGACAGTTGAAATTTTCACAGATTATGTATTTCTGTTGCTGCTATAACAACAAATACTAAAAATAGAATAAAATAAATATTTAAGTGGGGCTCCCATACAACAAAAGTGTTTTTTTGCCGTTTTTTTAGATATTAGTACGGAACCCGTGCGCGAGTTCGACTCGCACTTGGCTGGTTTTTTATATGTATTATTGTCCCTTAGACATCTTCAAAGATCTGAGGGCATGGAGATCTAAGAGGATGTCTACTGTACTTGGGGATTATAGTCTTCATCCTATTTCATTTCATATTATTATTGCATCATATTTATTTAGCCTTAAAGATGCCTTATGGGGGTAGTCAGATTCACGTCTAAAAATTATGTATTTGGTCAAGTTGCAAGCCCGTCGCCACTTATTAAGAATACCAACTGGTTTTCTCGCGATGTTCTTCTTCAAGGATCTAAGCATCTGTATATTCGAACCCACGATCTATATATACCACTATGCCACTAGCTCCCTCATCACTTCGAAAACTTGCAATACTGGTACACTTTCAAATTAATTATTGACTGAGAAAATGAAGTCCTCGTGTCGGTGACAGGTTGACGGCCATCATGTGACGTCATTCACATTATCATCGCAGAGGGAGGCATTGTCGGATCGCGTTTCCGTTGTCATTGTACTGATTTAGCTGTCAAAATGAACGTTGTTATAAAATGGTGAGTAGTTTTCACCTCCCTATGTTCACATAATATATATACTACCTATATAATGTCTATGTTCTTTTGCCTACTATTTTAAAGAGGTGAAATGTTATATTTCTTTGTAACTGATGAACGAAAACTACACGACCAATTTTAAAAATAATTTACATATTAAAAGGTACATTTTCAGCGAGTGATATAAGGCTATATTTTATAATTTTACAAGCTTTTATTAAACTTTCAATGTATGTATGTAATTATGTTTGTTAAGGTGGAATCTTGCAACTCAATTTTGACGCAGTTATCCCCAACCGATTGCGCTGAAATTTTCCATACTTATGTAACTTCGGTGACAATGCAATAATATGGTGACAGTGAGCTGATCTGATGATGGAGTCAGGAGCTCACACACACAGAACGGAACTCTTTAGTAAATGCTTCGATTGAGTAAAAACTTTGCATTCTTGTCAAGTTCCAATGACAATGTTAATTTTATGTGTTTGAATGTTTTTACAAAAGCTTGTCATTGAAAAATATATGCCATCAAAAACATAACTTGTAAAAAAAGCCAAGTCTCGAAACGCAACTCAGTTCTTCTACCGTAAAAAGTTGTGAAATCCATGTAATACCAAGTCGGTTAATTTATTCAGTCCCTACTTTATGGGTCCTTCTGTCTTAAGTTATTACGTAAAGGTTAGCTAATTACGTAATAACACAAGTCAGAAGGACCCTTAAAGTAGGGACTGAATAAATTAACCGACTTGGTATTACATGGATTTCACAACTTTTTACGGTAGAAGAACTGAGTTGCGTTTCGAGACTTGGCTTTTTTTACAAGTTATGTTTTTGATAACATCTCATTTATTTTTGTAGATAGCCCTACTTTAGGGTTCCTTACCTAAAGAGTAAAAACGGAACCCTGTTACTAATACTCCACTGTCCGTTCGTCCGTCTGTTCATCTGTACGTCTGTCGGTCTGTCGGTCTGTCGGTCTGTCTGTCCGTCTGTCTATCACAGGGCTGTATCTCATGAACCATGATAGCTAGACAGTTGAAATTTTCACAGATGATGTATTTCTGTTGCCGCTATAACAACAAATACTAAAAACAGAATAAAATAAATATTTAAGTGGGGCTCCCATACAACAAACGTGATTTATAGATAATGGTACGGAACTCGACGTGCGCGAGTCCGACTCGCACTTGGCAGGTTTTTTTAGGGTTTTGACATTAAACACTAATTGTGTTTCAAATTTGAAGCTTCTATGTCTGCTAGAAGTGCCTTAAACTTTTGATGATCGGTCAGTCAGTCAGTCAGTGAGTGAGTGACAAAATAGGAAACTTTGACTAGTTATAATTCTTAAACTACTGGTTCAAATTGAATGAAATTTGAAATATACCGTGTTTATATAGTGACTGCTTGGTTACTGAAAATTCAGGCTTCTAGTTTTATCCACAACGAAGTTATAGGGGGTCGAAAATGGCCTGAACTGCTTCGAGAAAAGGATGGTACAGCCGTGCCGCTTTATTGCTTGACTTGGCGGGGGCACTGCCGTGCCCCCAGATTTTAACAGAAAACTTATTTTTAATTAGAGATCCTCCCCGAGAACTGCAATAATGTAACCTAAGTTATCAAAAATTTGCCAATCCTTGTTAGTATAACCGTGCGAAACCGAGGCTAACGGCTAGTCTATACTAAATTATTATAAAGAGAAAAGATTTGATTGTTTGTATTGAATAGGCTCCGAAACTACTTAACCGATTTGAAAAATTATTTTACCATTAGAATCCTACATTATGCCTGATGAATGAGGTAAAAGAACCAGTGAGATGAAAGGATTAATTGCGACCAAGACCTTACTGCGCACAAAACCTTAAATTTCTCTATCATTGTTTTCCTACACCATTTTAAAGTAATGCGTCACAATAATTCCATGTCGATTGTGCTAGTGAAATTATTTGTTCAGCTGCGCGCACGACGCGCCCCTATTGGTCGACGCTTCTCGGCCAATCACAATCGAGTTTCGAAATTTGAAACGCTCTTTCCTTTCATGAAAATTCACTTTGCGACAAGCCCTTGAAGTTAATATTTTGTATGAAACGGTTCAATTACACATTTTGTATGTATTATGTATGTTTCACGTTTAGCCACAAATATGCTCACAAACTTTATAAATAGTAAGATAAACTAAACACCAAGGTATCTAGATAGGATGCAGCTAACTAAAAAACTATTTATCACTAGCCGACCCGTGACAGACTTTGTCCTGCCTAAATTTCAATAATCTCTTAGATAAAAACTCTTTCAGAAAACTTGGAAAACAAATTTTGGTAGAATGCGTATCATTTAGTAGTCAAAATGATGTCAGATATTTATGTCAAAATTAATTAAGAATACGGACCTTAGTAGCATTCAACCTTTTTGGTAGAATGCGTTGCTATGACATATCAATGTTTTTGGTCTGTGATGTCTATTTTTTTGCACACCAGCGTCATCTATACCAGAATCATCCTTTTTGTGTTTTTTTATCATTTAGGGGTTTTGTTTTTCGGATTTTAAGTTCCCCCTTTATTTATTCAGATTTTTTATCTACAAACTACAGCAAATTTCATATTAATATGAACAAACATAGCAGCCTTATCACAAACTTTCGCATTTATAATATTTTTATTATAATTAAATCGTAACCCAAAAAAGAAAATATATCCACTGACTAGCCTCACAGCTCAGTTGGTAGAAACTCTGCCTTCTGCGTTGTAGTTTGTGGGTTCGATCCCCACCCAGGTCAAACATTTGTGCGATGAACATAGATGTTTGTTCTGTGTCTGGGTGTTAATATGAATATTAAGTATGTATTTATAAAAAAAATCCCATAGTAGTTCCCATAGTACAAGCTTTGCTTAGTTTGGGGCTAGATGGCGCTGTGTGTAAAGTCCGTCATTATTTATTATTTATTTTATGATGTAAAGTTGTAAAATTCGGGAAAAACTAAAAGTCCTTTTTCTATGGAATTATTGAAATTTGTAAGTACGTCTGTAGGGACAGCTATTATTTTAATAAACCCGCGTTTTACCCATTTAAAAGCGTACTTACTATCTAAACGATATTCTGAAAACAGCGTCCACGCGTCCGAAGACAATATTTACATCGCAAACATAGCTTAGCGGTCGCCCTGTTTGTTTGTTTGTCCTAACCAAATAGGAGGGGGCTTGGATTGAACCTTGGATGATGTAAAGGTGGATAATTGAGTGGTGAACCCTTAAACGGACGTATTCTGTTTTAATGTAGTTAACGAGCAATCGTCGAGCAACTTAAAAAAAACATTTTTTTAGTTAGCCGATGATATCTCGTAAACTTGTAAAGCCTACTTAGCCGTGATTTTATTCACACCTCCAAAACCAATCGTTTCGCTGGTGGTGGGGGGGGGGGGGGGGGGGGGGACAATTGGCTCTGACAAAATTTAACACTTTTAGCAAGTATTAATTAAAAAAAGAATTATCATATTGGTCTACTCTGTAAAAAGTTATGCGTGGTCTAACATAATTAAGTCTAACGAATTGTGAACCTCCTCTGTTTTATTCGTGGTTAAAAACTAAAAGCAAATTTTATGTTGTTATTAGTCCATAAATTCCTCATATTTAAATGGGACCAGAAGGGTAGTATATCCTCCCAAACAAAAAATAATTTTCCAAATCGATTAATAAAATGACGGAGTTCTGAGGAAACAAAAAAAAATATTATCCTACTTTTTTGAAGCCGGTTTAACATCTTTTGCTGACTTTTCGAGACAATTCAGATGCTCTTCATCATGAGAATCAGAGAATCGCCTGCGACCGCGATCAACGGTAGATCAACTAATAAATATAAATAGGATCACAACTGTTATCCCCAAGTACGATAGACATCCTCTCAGATCTCCCAGGCGCGTAGATCCTTTGAAGATGTCTAGAGGGGTTAGTCAGAGACACGTCCAAACATTACATTTGGCGAATACACCATGCTACCAAAGTCTTCTCTAGCAAATTTCTGGTTATTTTCGAAAATCCACTCCTAAAATACAATCATGATGATAATCTCCCTCCAATAACCGGGGTACAGCCGAGCGCGAAACTGTCGGACCCTCGAAACGCATCGCCGCGTTAAATTCTAGCCGATTTATCGTGATGTATTATGTTCGTGACTGTATTTGCCGTATGTGTAGGGTAGTTTGGCCTGCTACTTATTTATTACTAGCAGTCCGCCCCGGCGTCGCACGGGTGTAATAATGATTTTATGGGTTTTTTTTTACACCTTTGGTTACATTATCGAAGTTTTCTTAAGGCTCCATAACATTTTTGAAAATATTCTATTGCCTATGTTCATCTGGGATAATGTAGGATTCTAATGGTGAAAGAATTTTTCAAATCGGTCCAGTAGTTTCGGAGCCTATTCGATGCAAACAAACAGACAAACAATCAATCAAATCTTTCCTCTTTAAATTATTAGTATAGATAGATAGATGAACTAGCAGACCCTGCCACGCGTTGCTGTGTCAACAGATATCGCCATCTCTTTTGGAGCTAACAGATAATTGTGACTGTCAGATAATAAACAAATAATTTGCAATAAAATAATATTGCGACTATAAATTGAGATGTAAGCTATCCTATCTTTCAAGTTGGATCAAACTGCACTGCACACGGTGTGCAAAGTTTGATTAAAATAGGTTAAGTAGTTTAGGAGTCCATCGCGGACAAACAACGTGACGCGTAATTTTTATATATTTTAGAATTTAGTTAGTTACGATCAAGCTTTTTCAATTATTTCTTTAGGTTAATGAAAACAGATTAAAATAAACCTATTATAGTACAGAATTCATTCTTTGTGTGTTGTAATATTTTAAAAAGTGGCATATTTGCTATTCTAGGGATAGGTTATTTATGTATGGACGTGAATGAAGCACAAACATTTAAACATCTTCACAAACATTCGGATTTATAATATTAGTAAGAAATTTAACACCTACCCATAGAACAAACATCCAAGTTCATAACGCAAATTCGTCTTAGGTGGGAATCAAACCCACAACCTACAGCGCTGTGCGGTCAGTCTAAAGTTGTTAACACAAACACCGAATCCCAAAAGAACAATCACTTTTCTACAGCGGTTAAAAAGCCCAGTCTATGAATACGACCTGCCACCCTCTATAATCACTTCACGGTAGACAATATTTGTTACATTAACGGCAAAATCGTACTCACCCTCCTATCGCTTTCTCTTTCGCACCCGTTGCGCTGAACGCGAGAGTGAAAGAGACGGGATAAAAGCTAGTGTGATCGCAAGCGTGTGATTATCAAGATCAGTGCTAACTTGTAATGCACTCGGATGTCATATTTTCGAAATAATATGGATAAATAATCACTACATAGTATAAAGCAAAGTCGCTTTCCGCTTCCCGCGTCTGTATGTATGTATGTTTGCTTATATCTTTAAAACTACACAACGGATTTTTATGCGGTTTTTTTTAATAGATAGAGTGATTCAGGAGGAAGGTTTATATGTATTAAACCCGTGCGAAGCCGGGGCGGGTCGCTAGTAATAAATAAAATATAATATTATTAAACTTTTTGTATATTGGGTTTTGGAAGAATGTTATGTACTCGGTCGCGAGGAAAGGGCCCAGTTCCTAGTTCTTAATTAAGAAGTTCTAAATCGGTTCTAGTGATTCTATTGAAATTACTAAATTTCGGTTTTGCACGAGTGTACTAATGAAAATTATAGTAAAATTTATGATACCTTACATTGTTGTAATTTTCAGCATCTCTAATTTTATTGAGAATTAAATTTGTGCTATGTTACTCGTTGATATCATTGAGCTTTTAATAGGTGAAATAATTTTTAAAATTGATTATATTTTAAACACAAAAAAGTTTTTTTTCTTTTTTCTATTTAATGTTTGTGTAGTTACAAATAAATAACTAGTGTAGATATTAATATAATAATCGGGATACTTAAGCCATTAAGTTACCAACTTTACAACAATAACAACCACTCAGCAATATGTCCAAATTCTATCTCAATTAATAATTTGATAAGCAAAAGCTATAAAAAAGCATATCGTAACGACACACAATACAACCCTATTATTAATTAAATTAAAACCCCCATCGAAATCAGTCCGGCGTGAGATGATCAAAAATCATTCCCCTATCAAATAAACGTAATACCATCCCTTAACTGGTCATCGAATATACCATGTGTCACTTTAAATAAAAATAAAAAAGTAAATATAATCACGACTGTAATCCCCAAGTGCGGTAGACATCCTCACAGATCTCCAGGCGCTCAGATCCTTGAAGATGTCCTTGGATTAGTCGAGGCACGTCCAAATATGACTTTAAATTGGTATCAGTATAAAATGATTCGGATCTTGTTGTTTCACAGTTCAATACCATATCTTCACTACATAGTATAAAGCAAAATCGCTTTCCGCTTCCCGCGTATGTATGTAAATATGTTTGCTTATATCTTTAAAACTACACAACGGATTTTGATGCGTTTTTTTTAATAGATAGAGTGATTCAGGAGGAAGGTTTATATGTATAATACATGCATAATATAGTAGAGAAACACTGATAATTTTAGAGGTTTCTAATGTGATGTCGTAAATAAACACATTTTTTTGCGCTTACATTGCAAATGCTGGCTGAACCCCACGAGATATATCAAAATAATGTACTACAGTATTGTACACCTTAAAAACGTCTACAAAAAAGTCCACGATGGTATTAGAAATGTCTTACGCACAGCGAAGCGGGCACTGGTTAGCTAGTTAGAAATAAATAGCAGTTCGCTTCGGCTTCGCACAGGTGTACTAATGAAGATTATAGGCATATTTTTAATACCTTAGGTTACATTATTGCGATTTTTGTAAGGATCTCTAATTTTTTTAAAATAAAATATAGCCTATGTTGCTCGCTGATAATGTAGCTTTTGATAGGTAAAAGAATTTCTAAAATTGATCCAGTAGTTTATTAGTTTATCTAAGTATTGCAAACAAACATATTTTATTTCCCTCTTACAATATTGAGTGAAGTGTAGATGTAGAAATAAGTCTTCCAAGACAAGCTCATAATGGAAACAACTTCTGACTTCATCATCAGATCAGTTTATCAGGTAATTTCGCATTTATAATATTATTAAGATTAGGATATGAGTAAGCTAGGATGTCAACTACCAACCCTAAATCAAAAAGCTTTGTTGTCGAAGTTGCTTGTCCAGTTTTGCCCAATGGAATATGAACTTTCACACGCATATGTTAGATATCAATATCGCGTACGATCATGCCGTCGCGCGTCTATAGCGTCTGTTTTTGTATCATCGGAGTGAAGAACTCAGTAGCGATTCTTTTTACTATATCCATGAGGTCTATAAATCAACACGAGTGTTTCACGGTGGATTGTCGCGGAGAAAAGATACGGATATTGTGGTGTGCCCGCGGGACTCACGCTTGGGCCATTCCTGCTCCTTTATGTTGTGGATATGAATATTGTGTAGGGTAGTTATAATGGATTTGGTGCTAGATTTATTTCATCTTCCGGTATAATTATTATCTTGTAGGAAATTAATAATAACCATTAGAGGCGCCTGAAAAATGATTTATAAAAAAACAATTGTTTTATTAATTGAAGTCCCAAAGATGATTTTAAAAGTTTATTGTACGAGTAATACTTCATTTATATCCTTGCTACTAAGTCGGTTATGAAAAGAAAAATACTTGACAGAGAACCTTGAACCAAATAATAAAATAACTTTATTGATAAAATAAATAATGTTACTTACGTAATTCTCCGAAGTCCGACTGAGACGCTAGAGGTGGGGTTCAATCCCCGCGGCGGGACAAATGTTTGCATAAATCTGCACATATTATTTTAAAGTCTGGGTTTTGTCGTAAAATGATAGGTACTTATAGTTTCTGATGCGACATAAGAACTTATATTGTGTGGTTAGGAATATTCAAGTGATTTATTTATATTTTAACTAGCTTTTGCCTATTGTTTCGCTCGGGTGGTACATGCATAAAAAGTAGTCTATATACTATTTCAGGGTTAAGGCTGTGAATATTCCAAGTTACATTTAAATCCGTTCAGTCGTTTGAGCGTGATCGAGCCACAAAAATCCAAACGTCATAACAAACTTTTAGATATTTGTAAGTTTATTTTTTGATGGATGTCTCTAAATTTGGAGAATTTTATGTTATGGTCGTAATTTCATGGGATAATAAATTACCCTTAATACGAGTGAAACCAGTGTTAAACCTATTAGTTAACATTAATAATAAAATGCGACATACTGTGTAGTCCTTAGCGCGTGTCTGACACGCGACTTGGAGTGGCCGATGGTCGATTAACAAATGGTGCCGCGGCGGTTGTCTGGTTTCATGGTGGGTTTGTTATGTTAAACGTGTGAGCGAACTGATTTTGTTTGATTATTTAGATTTTAGTGATGTTTGTGCTCCAAAGTTTGTGGGGAAAATTAGGCATTTTTTTCAATTTGTTTTCGTTTGAGCGTGACTGAGCCACAAACATACAAACTTTCGGATTTTATAAGTCAAACGGTATTTATTTCAATAAAATCTCAAGGATCACTTTGAATCGTCTTAGGAGATAATATTAGTAAGATTATCAACTCACTTAATGACACACTAAAGCGCACGATAAATAAATTATTCTAGTAAGAAAGGCGCGTCTCAGATGACGAGTGAAAAGGGAAAATGGCCGACCTCACTTAGTGGCATAAGGGAAGGGAGATGAGGACTATTAAGTAAATGACAGCTCTAAGGCAAGGTTTAGTAAGTCAAAGTTCTCTGCGCGCTAGAATAGATTGCTAGGTAGATGAGATCTGTCCTAAAATAGAAGCGTTTCTTCAGTATTAAGTGCGAGTCGGAAACGCGCACGAAAGGTTCCGTACCATTATCTATAAAAAACGGCAAAAAAATCACGTTTGTTGTATGGGAGCCCCACTTAAATATTTATTTTATTCTGTTTTTAGTATTTAATTTTGTTGCTATAGCGGCAACAGAAATACAACATCTGTGAAAATTTCAACTGTCTAGCTATAATGGTTCATGAGACTCAGCCTTGTTAAAGAATGACGGACAGCGAAGTCTAAGTAATAAAGTCCCGTTTCTCCCCTTTGGGTACGGAATCCTAATAACGAAAACATAATCTACGCCACGCATATCATTACAAATTCTAACTTACCACAAAACATGGATTTAGTGAAGCCCTTGTTGTACAATTTATTTGTTTTTGTAAAACCTTCTAATTGCGCAGGCTGATGACAGGGTAATCTTATAATGAAGAGGTTAATTCCACAATCCTTTGGAGTTATTTAATACTTACCTACTTGGTAATTTTCTATCGATTTTCCGTTGCAAAGCATAGGAGAAAGCGACCCTGCCACAAATTGTACTATACAATTAAAACTATCTGCCGATCTGCCGTTGATCGCGGTCGCGGGCGATGCACATGATGAAGAGCATCTGAATTATCTCGAAACGTCAGCAATACAAGAAAAAACGTGAACGAAAACATCGCGAGGTTACCAGTTCGCATTATTGTGAGCGGCGACGACTTGCAACCTGTCTATTATTAAATACTGTTACAGCAAAATGTAGGCATGTGTGAAATGTAATTTGAACGTACCTTTGGTAAACTTTTTTATAAGTTAGCTGGCCGGTTATGGAAACACAACATTTATAAAGTACTAACTAGCTGTGTCTCGACAGACGTAGTCCAGTCAAATTTCAATTATCCAAAAACAAAATATAATACCTTCTCCGGACACAAACGTATACAACAAAAAAAGACGACCAAGAGAGAGATGAGGAAGGGAAATAGGGATTCATTTTTATATAATAAGATTTTCCAAATGTAACTAAACAGTTGAACTAAGAAAGTACCTATGACCAACATCAAATGTTACAAATCTTAGATACCAGAAAGAAGGATTGCCGACGAATTGTTTCGACTAAAGTTTCAATTTAATTTGTCTTTCTTTAAATTGTAATTCTTGGTTTTCTTTTCTGTTTTGAAATTGTCTTTTATACCTTGTGCCGCTTCTAATCAGCCTATTACCATGTCATAGTTTCAGTTCAGTCTATAATTTGTTATCCACTTTAGTTTATTTCTCTTTTAACAAATTTATTCGTCCTTCGGAATGATTGATTGAGTCATTTTGTTCAAACGTTCTTTTATTATTTTATCAAGTTTATGTTTATTTTCCTTTTTCTTGAATTTTGACTTATATTTTGTTTTGGTCACTTTAAGTCATTGGATTTTCCATACTTAACCAATCACGTAGTCTCAGACCAAACGTAGCCTAATTGTCTATTCGTCACTCTTCTTTAAACATGGCTTTCTTCCCTCCGCATAACAAGCCCAACCATAGCTTGCTAACCTTCTCTACGTTGTACAGAAGCATCTTACAGCATTACTCCATCCAATTCCATCTCCGCAGCGATACTAAAATGTACTCTGTCGTCATTTAGCCCTTTATCCTAATTCGTTACAATTAATCGAGTTAACTCCTTAAAATTCACATAAACAAACAAAGCAGCCTCACAGTCGCCATCTTAAAAGCATCTCCATAATAAATGTCCTCAGTTGGCTCAAACAATGGCTGTGTTACTGTGATAATTAGAAAATTAATTTGCATAATAACCGCTGTACAAGGTACACCGTTTCGTTCAGTTCGCTTTGAGGACTCCGAAGATTTGAGTCTTTTGTCCATATGGATGAATACTTGTGAGGTTTTGTAGTTGGTCACGTTGATCATTTTCTCTTCAATTTGTATGAACTTTTGTAAGTGTTAAGGTATCCAAAATATCCGAAAGTATATCATTTATTTACCAAATTGAAAAAAGAAGGAGTCATGTAGGTATATCTATGATGACCATTATTTAAAACAAAAAACACTACTTAAAAATATGAAATGTGTCTACTCTCTTGAAGAACTCAGACTAAACCATTTTATATTGATCACGACATAATCACTATTTTCTCTAATTCGACTCTAAATAATTATAAATGGTTAAATATTCATTACTATGACATTGAGGTTTTATTACAATTAACTTAACGTTATTTTATCCCATGTTTAATTGATTATTTTTGTAAAATGGATGTATTTTGTTCTGACTGTAATTTTGACATATCGGAAACTTCCTCATACAATTGTTATTTTGATTTCTGGAAAATATATGAATATTAATGATATCTACCCCTGGACATACTGACCTTTGTTAAACCTGGTTGATATGTTAGAATGACGCTAAGCTTAGCATGTTCGATCATAACCAGTTAGTATTCTTAAAAGCGGCGACGGCCTTACAACCTGTCACGTAGGTAGGTACGCAATGTGGGCATGTGCCAAATGTGATGACTCTGTCTTCCCCCTTTAGACAACTTCAAGGATCTGAGCGCCTGGAGATCTGAGGGGATATCTACTTGGGGATTACAGTCATGATCGTGATATTTCATTTTTAAACAAAACTCTCGACAGTGGACAACTACCCACCCTCCGAGTGAGTGGTACCGTATAATTCAGATTACTGTTACGCATTTGAGGGGAGCAACAATATAATATACGGCTGCTGCTACAGAATCTGTGGCAGAAACAAAATAACAAAGTTTTGCAGCGTGATGCGTTGGAAATAATTAAAGCACCGCTTTGTCATGTTGGTTGAATTTTTTATTGGGATTAAGTTGAGCGCGTTGAGAACGGGGTTTGTTTGGAGGTTAATTGTTGAATGGGTTTATGATTTTCAAAAGTAATTTTGTCACTTGATTTGGTTTAGATTTAGCGTTGTTAAACGATATTCATTTTTTTTATGAAAATTTTAATTTTGTATACTTTTAACTCTATACCAACTTTAATCTTTTATCCCGTTACGCAGTTTATTAAACTTACATAATGTTTTTAAATTAAAGATTTTGATGAAACATCCAACAATAAGTCCTAAACTTACATGGGATATTTTAGTAGCAAGTTTATATCAGTTCTCTCTTGGTTTCTTTTAGTTCTATTCATTTATATCCTCCTCCTCGTCAGTAACTAACGAGCTTATCGAATGTTGTAACATCTCTAAACTCAATATACATCACCATATATAGACAAAATTGCCGAGAAGCATAACATTAATGGTAAAACTAGTCATTGTCAAAATTATAAAAATAGTAACAAATCGATTCATAAAATTACACAAGTGTCGACACCATTGGATAAGCGCCCTTGCCTTGCCTGCCACCCTCGTTCGTCGACTGTATAATTTGGATTAGCTCGCTTTGTGACTGACTGACATGCTTATTAGAGGCGGAGCGAGCTTTTAATAATTATATTTTGGAATAAAAAAGTAATAATTAAAAGCGTTTCAGTAAAGTCAGATCTGAAATGGTTGCGTAAATATATACGTGAAACTAGGTATCGTGTTAAAGTCCTCTATAGGGTTCCGTACCCAAAGGGTAAAAACGGGACCCTATTACTAAGACTCGCTGTCCGTCTGTCCGTCTGTCTGTCACAGGGCTGTATCTCATGAACCGTTATAGCTAGAAAGTTGAAATTTTCACAGATGATGTATTTATGTTGCCGCTATAACAAAAAATACTAAAAACAAAATAAAATAAATATTTAAATGGGACTCCCATACAACAAACGTGTTTTTTTTTGCCGTCTTTTATAGATCATGCCACTGAACCCTTCGTGCGCGAGTCTGACTCGCACTTGGCCGGTTTTTTATTATATTTTGTTTTTATTCCACCTTTGGAGTTGGTTCTGACTCTGACGTCTGCGTTTGATTGTACAAACGTTAATGACGGCATGTTTTTGTTTAAACATACCTACTATTTTAGCTAGTGCTTTATTTCTCTTTCAAAGTTTTTTAAATTTATTTAATAACTGTATCACAAACATTATGTATATTTATTTGATTTTGCTCTGCGTTGAAAATTATTCCCCTAATTTTATGTCGACGATTTAATTTTATATTTTTATCGTGACCCTTACGATGTCAACTTTTTGATTAGAGATATTATTTAAATTAGTTTCCATGCAATTTATTTTGTATAACGAATACGTCGAAAAATAAAAATTACATACTCCTTATATATAATGCGGTTATAAATTACCACGTTGGGTGCCAAAGTGTTTTCAATTTATTTTTTTGCACCACGTTGGGCGCCAATTTTAAGTTTTAAAACCAATGCTGTAATACTAACCTATAGATAGTTTGCAGTCTTAGATACTAGTAGTTTTTCTGTTTTTTGTAAGGATTATTATGTATTAGATGTTATTTCATGCTGTAGGTAAGTAATTATCATTGAACATTTGGAGTTTAAAAATGATCACGGCTGCAAATCAAACTTTAAAATGGCATAACACACATTTTTGGACGATTTTCGAAAACTTCTTTCGATCGAGGAACGCAACTACGGGTTTTTTCGAATGGTTCGAAGTGGCCAATATTCATTGAATAACATTTTGGATGTTTCCCTTGCAGTAACAGAAAAAGCTGGATACCAATCACCTTATGGAGGGATGGATAATGGAATGGTGAGTTTGTTTCCTTATCTTATTCTAAGATTGTTGTTACACTACTTTAGCTTATTACTAGTAGTCTAAAAAACGAATAAGATATATATTTCATCCATATGTTATTTGATTCTGACAAAGATTTTATGTTAGTTATTATTTACATTAATAAATCGCAAGTAGTTCGCCAAATTAAACCATGTGCAAACATTGTTAAATAAAATATTTTTTTTGATCCATCTTCTCCGATTGATGAAAATCGAGCATTAGTCGAGAAAATATTACATGAGGTTATTTGGGTTTCATTCAATCATTTTCGACAGCATTTTCCATTGGAATAATATCAGATTGATGTTAATATGATTTATGTAGATAACTTAGTTAAGGTAATAGATTTTTAATGCACTGGGGTTGGTTGTAGTAGCCTTTTTTGACTCAGCATTTACGAAAAGGATCAACGAAAATAATGATAGGCACGCGCCGTGTTTGTGGTATTCAAAGAGATATATATTTTTTTTAAATCCCTTTTTGTCTCTTTTACCTTGTTTTATTTTAATAATTATGTATGTGTGTGATTAGAAATGCAAATAAATATTGTATCTAGAATTTATAATAATGGTAGGAAGCATAGTTGATGGTTGATAAAGATATAAAGATAAATATATTTTATTTCTCAACAAACGTCCATAAATGCATATAAACAAACAAAAGTATAAACAAAAGTATTTCTTATATTAAATCACAATTCAAATATAGGAACAACATAGGTACCCAAACTAGGTTAAACCTGTATGATGCCATACCTAGGTCCTCTGCCAGTTAGTGGTTCAGATGAATTCACATTTGTCATGATGTCAGGCAGGCGGCCGTAAAAAACCCCAAACCAAATCCTTCTACATGTTTTTTCTAAAAGCTGTGCCGACCCCACATGAAGTGGGATAAGGACAAGGAGTAGTAATGGTAGGAAGCATAGTAGTACTCGTATGATAAGATTCAAAGTATTCTGCCGAAATCGTTAGGTCATAAAATAAATTCGGATATACCGGCTGTCCAGGCAAAAAGAGCCTACCACAAAAAGGTATAAAAACATAACAAAATACCATAAGGATACGGAAAGGATCGCGCCACGTCAGCGTTTTTTATCGCGCGCTCGGAAAAACTGAACCTTTCATAGGAAACTTATAAATCAAGCTGGGATATTTGTTTTTGGATGAAGGGAAAAGAAGGATTTTGGTATCTAGTTGCGAGATTCGACGACTTTGCTGGCATAGCGGGTGTATTGCCGGCTGAGATTCAAGTTAAACTTGCATCATCATCATTATCTTCCTTCCCTTATCACTTACGTGGGGTCGGCAAGACATGTGTACTTCTTCCATTTCCCTCTATCAGCCGTCATCTCATCACTCACCCCTTTCTTACTCATGTCATCTTTCACACAGTTTTCTTTCACAGTTTCATCAGTTAGTATGATTATAAGCATTGATGGGCTTGCAACCTGTCACGTATGAAGAGCTAACTATTGCGAAATGTAGCGCCAAATGTAATGTTTGGACGTGTCTCTGACTACCGATCCTTAGCGCCTGGAGTTTTAAGATGTCTACCGTACTTGGAATTACATTCATGTTAGTCTAGCTAGATAGTGTGTTATAGTGATTCGGAACTGTCTCCATGCACAAACCAGTAAAAAAACATCGTCTATTTATACCCCGCTACTTCTTAGCTATATTTTCGGTTCTATCAAGTCTGGTAAAAATACGACTATCAGCAGTTTCCTATCCGTAAGAAACAGCCGTAAAATAATTTAGTTTTAAAACAAGCGTAATCTATATTTAAACATGTGATCAACATGTCATTTATGTGCGTCTCTCATCGATCGTTTGACGTTAACCAGTTAGTTGGATAGTGTTTTAAGGACGCGACAAGCGCGACTTTTTGTCGCGGATAGTTTCGCCTCGCCTTGTCCATTGGTTAGGTTTAATAATCATTTATTCTCAAAAAGATAATAAATATCACTTACATGAGAATCATTTACATAGAAAAAATATTAAGTATAGGTCGTTCAAATTAAGGTTGGTAGCTTGGTAGGTACACAATTAACGCATCTTTATATATATATCTCTTGATAGGTAAGTACATAGGTAGATATATAATCCATCAGTAAACATTTGTTCTAATGAACTGAGCAAGTCTTGTTTTAAATGCGTTGATTGAGTTTACATTTTTAATTTCTGAGGGTAATCTGTTATAAAGCTGTGCGCCTTCGTAGGCTATAGTTTTTTTGCCATAGTTCGTACGAGTTTTTGGTAAGATAAGAAAGCTAGCACGACGTGTACTTCGCTTTGTCAATTCTTTTGTTTTAGTGAACGTTAGATTAGTATGGATCAATTTTTTAAGGATTTTACGTACGAGAATGCATGTATTGTAAATAAATAACTGTTTTAGGTTCATAATTTTAGTTTCTTTGTAAATTTTGTCGGTTGATGTTAGATATGGATAATTAAATAGTAATTTAATAATTTTGTTTTGTAGAATTTGTAGTTCGGATAGTTTAGTTTTGGAAGCGTTGCCCCAAATTTCAATTAAGTAGATTAGATGCGGTTTAACGAGTGAGTTGTAGATGGTGTAGCGAATTTGACGAGGAACACACTGGACAATGTTGCGTAAAGATCCGATTTGTGATGAGAGTTTAGTTTTAATGTGTTCAATGTGTTTGTTCCATGTCAAATTGCTATCCAAATGTAAACCTAGGTATTTTTCATTGTTTTTTTCTAGTAAAGCTACATTATTTATTTTGAGGGGGTCGTAAGGCGGGATATGCTTGTTTTTGGCTTTGAAAATGGTGAAACATGTTTTTGAGACATTAATGGTTAACAGGTTATGTTGAAACCAGGCAAATAGAATGTTCAAATCTTCTTGAGCACGTGGTATTATATCGTGGATAGTGGCTCCGAAGTAGAACAGACATGTATCATCCGCGTACAGCGTGATGTGTCCATGTAGACCTAGCTGATGTATATTGTTAATGTAGACAAGAAACAGTAATGGGCCTAAAATTGTCCATTGGTTTGCTAAAACTACTGTTACTTCTGTGTTTGACTCAAGGATATCAAGCTTACACAAACTTGTATCATCTGTATGTCAAAATGTAAAATTGATTCTACTCAAAGATGGATTCAAACACGCCTGTGATGTTCTCACTTCTCAGTTGTGTAGAGTATTGAAATGATTTATTATAGTCACTGAACACTATGCCAGAAGTCGGCAATAAAGTCTATGCCCTTATTTTCATCGTCACCAACTATCTGCCTCCAAGCTTTTACGGCTTGTTTCGTTTTTATCTTCCTTGGGCAGGCGTAAGCTCCACTTACGATGCATATGGCAATTTGGCAATAGATGGGTTATGCCAAATTTCTGAAAAAAAAATGCCCATTGACAGCCCATTGCGTGTATAAAGTCTCCAGCAGCATAAAAAATAGGAAGACGCGTCGCGAGACAAAAGTCGCGCCCTCAAACCTGTGTTCTGTCGTGTCCTATAATACATTTGACGCTAACCAGTTTGTCTGGTCCCGCTGACATAGTGATGGACAGGTGTTGAGAATAATTGTTTTATCTCGTCCAATGACTTCGATTACATGTAAATATAGGGGTTGGAATTGCAGAACGGACGTTGTGACTTGGCCGCTCTAAAATGCACAATTTTTTCAGCAACGACCTCGGCGAGTTGTTGGTCGAGTATCCGACTGAAGAAGTGCGTCCTATGATCTCGTTAAGGCAATTGTTTGCATTATGCATCAAATATTTGTTATGGGTCTGGGTTGTGTAGGTACTCGTAGTTCAGGGTGTATAGAATCCTAATGTGGAGTCAGGGACTCTTCATGTATCTTTTAGTAGTTTCTTAGGCTCAAACTGTAGCTTCCGTAGCATAGCAGCGACCTAAAACGTTGAAATCAATGTGTAGTTAAAAGCCACCTGTTGCGTAGTGGTAGCAAACTGCCTTCCAGTTCTAAAGCTAAAGGATCAAAACCCAGTCGACCACCTCAGGAACGCATTCAAACCTTGTTGGATTTTCCACCTCCTGCAACGGTACAAGGTCTGCGTCGATTTCTCAGCATGCTTAATTTTTAGCGTCGTTTTGTACCTCGTGCTGCGCAGTTGCAGGCTCCATTAATTGATGCATTAGTCGCAACTAACAGTTATTTTGATTTTATGGCCCCTTGTCATGTTCTCCGTAGGGGGTTGGTGTGGCGAATCTATCGTCGCACTTCTTTCTTCTGTGGTCGAACCACTAGTCAAAAATGACAGTGACAGACTACCAGTAGTGTAAAAAAGTGTAAGGCACGACACGATGTTTTGGTTATGTCAGAATATTACCCAGGTTTTTCTCTAATATTTTCTTCTCGGTATCTAAAACATTATCTATGTTTTAACTATAAATACGGCTAATTACCACGTTTCTTGTTGTATTGCTGACGTTTCGAGACAATTCAGATGCTCTTCATCATGAGCATCGCCCGCGACCGCAATCAACGGCAGATCGGCGAATACTGAATTATCTATGTTCTATTAAGGCAAGTAAACCTGTGTCCAAATTCTGCAACACCTACGCTGTTTTATTTCGACTGGGGAGCGTAGATTAGATATCTCCCACGTTGGTGACTCCCGAGGGTACGTTTTAAGGTTCAGTAACGTGTTTTAGTTGAATGACAGGCCATGTTGGAGTGTGCGATTACTGTGATATGTAGCTGAACCCCAAGGCTTTCCTTCAAAAGGCGCATAGCTGCATAACAACAATGTCATTGGCTCAATCAAACCTGTCCGCCTGAAGAATGCCACGGGACCAGCAGATGTTTCTATCATACTGTCATATCTTATTGAAAATTAATAAAATGAATAGGATCACGACTGTAATCCCCAAGTACGGTAGATATCCTCTCAGATCTAAAGACGTTTAGATCCTTCGAAGATGTCTAGTGGGGGTAGTCAGTGCATCAATGGATTTTGCTATTCGAAAAAAAAAATTATATGCGCATAAAAAACACGTGCTCAAATCAGTGAAGGAAAACATCGTGAGGAAACCAGTTAGTATTCTTGTAAGCAGTGATGGGCTTGCAACCTGTCACGTATGGAATACTAACAACTGCAAAATGTGGGCATGTGCCAAATATAATGTTTGGACGTGCCTTTGACTAACCCCTCTAGACATCTTCAAATAATCTAAGCACCTGGAGATCTGAGAGGATGACTATTGACTACCGTACTTGGTGATTGTAGTCGTGATCCTATTTTATTTTATTTTTATAAAACGACTTAACATCCTAGTTACTTAGACACAGAACCGTTCGTGCGCGAGTCCGACTCGCACTTGGCCAGTTTTTTAAATCCAGGGAGTCATATTTTGACGTATCCCTAGAATCCCTACAATGAAACAGCTGCTTCAGTTCATGTATCAGTCATGTAACGATTTCATGATCATGAAAGTGAAATTAGTAAGACTGAAGAAAATAAATAGTGGAAACTCGTAAAGGGGTGGGGGGTTAGGGGGGCGGGGGAGGGTTCGAGTTGCTTTTAATTCGCGGCATTGCCTTTGTTGCCTCTTAACTGTACACGATACAGGCGCTGACTAAAGTGTTATCGTAATATCTAGTTTCTTATTTGGCGTGTCTTTTAATCTTTAAATCTGGCATAAAAGATTTAAAACTATGGGCCTGTTTCATCATCTTCAAGTAAAGTGTTGATTAGTTACTTTCCAGTTAGCGCTAAATTAATGTATGAAAGTGTCAAAACTAGTAAATGTCAAATGGTACGTTCGATTTTGGTAATCGCCGAGTAGCTTTACTTGAAGATGGTGAAACAGGCCCTAAGGATAAAGTTGTGGTGCGGGCCCCTCCATCGCATTTACGTACTCAATTAAACCACTCTAGACAAATATTTAAGTTTGGCATTTTGGGACACGCATAATTTTTTTTATTGACACTAAGAGAAAAATACAAAAAAACCGACCAAGTGCGAGTCGGACTCGCGCACGAAGGGTTCCGTACCATTATCTACAAAAAACGGCATAAAACACGTTTGTTGTGTGGGAGCCCCACTTAAATATTTATTTTATTCTGTTCTTTGTATGTATATGTCATTTTATTTGTTGTTGTAGCAACAACAGAAGTACATCATCTGTGAAAATTTCAACTGTCTAGCTATCACGGTTCATGAAATACAGCCCTGTGACAGACAGACGGACAGCGAAGCCTTAGTAATAGGGTCCCGTTTTTACCCTTGGGGTATGGAACCCTAAAAATCAATGTTCCGAGTTAAATTGTTTCTGTATTTTCAGCAATTTGTGCATAGTTTTTGTCAAAAATGTATATATATAACAAGCTGACCCCGCGAACTTCGTATCGCTTTAGAATTAACAAATGTTGTCTTCCGTTCCCGTTATCGTTCCCATTCCCGTTCCCGTTACAATTCCCGTTCAATAGTTTTTGTAGCGCACACGAAGAAAGCAAAACTTTTGGCAATTTTTTACACCTTGCTTCAAACTATCGTCATTCTTATAAAGAATTTATTACTTTTTCAAAATAAAAAATGCCTATGTTACTCAGGGATAATGTAGCTTGGTAATGGTGAAATAATTTTTGAAATCGGTTCAGTAGTTTTTGAGTTTATCCATTACAAACATACAAAAAAAAACAAAAAAACAAAAAATCAAAACTTTTCTCTTTATAATATTAGTATAGATTAGTATAGACTGAATTACCTGATACTATCCAAAACGAGCCTGATTTTTTTATTTGGACCAAGAGAAAACAAGTTAAAATAATGAATACATTTCTCTGTACGCCTGTACAAAGACAAGATAGCCATAAAACTTGAGACGCGAGTCAGCGGAGCGGCTAAAGCGTTGTCTGTGCCAATTAGTGTTTCCGGAACCGGTATTCTTTGTAAGAACCGGGAATTTCGGTACTTTTTTAAATCGGTACCGGGATTTCCCGGTTCTTTCGGTATTTTCGGTTCTTGGCAGTTTTTGATTTATAAAACAAGTGATAAGGTTCAAAAGTCAACTACATTTAAGATCGACGAGAATAGATAACATTAAGAATGAATATATATCAGAAAAATGATATAGAGCCGATAACAGGACCAGAGGTTCATCGCGCGCTTTGCAGCATGAAATATAGCAAGAGCCCAGGTGCAGATGGTGTTACCACCGAAGCCTTAAAAATCGGAGAACCAGTACCACTCCCACACCTTACGAACCTTTGTAACTACATTCTTCAGACCGGTTCTTTTCCTCATAATTTCCGCCACTCCACCATTATACTCATACATAAAAAGGGTGAAAAGTCCGACATTGGCAATTATCGTCCCATCAGTCTTATCTCACGCCTTTTTAAACTATTCATGAAAATTATCGAAAATCGAATATCCGGTGAGCTCGATTTACATCAACCACCAGAACAAGCGGGTTTCCGCCGTGGCCTCTCCACGACGGATTATTTCCATTCCCTTATCCAGCTCTTAGAAAAACATGTAGAATTTAATATCCCACTTTATCTTGCATTTGTAGATTACTCAAAAGCTTTTGATAGCATAAAACATAAACCATTATTCGAGGCACTTTCTAATCAGAACATAAATTAAACGTACATTCAACTTATCCGTAATATCTATAGCAATAATAGTACAGCATCCATAAAAACCTTACTCACGGGGCTCTCTTTCCAAATTGTAAAAGGCGTGAAACAGGGAGACCCGCTTTCTCCTAAATTGTTTACAGCTACTATGGAAGAAGTGTTCAAGCGATTGAAGCCCAAATGGGCTGAGAAGGGCATCGTCGTCGGAGATAGCAGGCTAACAAACCTGCGCTTCGCCGACGATATTGTCCTTTTCTCCCCCACAGCTGCAGAACTAGGCGATATGGTTCAAGGACTGAACCAAGCAAGCCGACCAAGATGTGGGACTCCGAATGAATATGAGCAAGACCAAGCTGATGACCAATGGCACGAAGAGGAGATTGTACGTGGAGAATGTGGAGATTGAGTATGTCCATGAGTATGTGTATGTCGGCCAGATAGTTTCATTCCAGGCACAACAAAACGAAGTTGCTTGACGCACCGAAAACGCCTGGAGAAGCTTCTGGTCGATGAAACATCTTATGAATGGCGAACTGCCACTCTGCAATAAGCGCAGACTTATGGACATGTGCATTCTCCCAATTCTAACGTACGGTGCACAGACTTGGTTCCCGACAGCTCATGAGAGATACCAACTCGAGGTTTGCCAAAGAGCCATGGAGCGTAGTATCTTAGGAGTCAGACTCACAGACCGCATACGAAACACGATACTACGCTCCAAAACAAAAATAGTTGACGTCACCCATAAAGTGGCCAAACTCAAATGGGATTGAGCAGGGCATGTCGCTCACATGCCGGACGATCTTTGGGCCAAAATAACAAACGATTGGTCCCCACAAACTCACACGTCAAACAAACACGCCTTCGAGGCAGACTCCGGAGGAGATGGCAGGACGATCTCGACAGTCATTTAAATGACTGGCGCAACTTAGCTGGAGATCGAAAGGTGTGAAAAGAAAGGAGGGAGGCCTTTGCCCTGCAGTGGGACGATATAGGCTAAGAAAAGATACCGGCCCCTAAAATTACTGTGGTTTTGTTTATAATATCACAAAAATCATATTAGGAGTATGATAATACGTCGTATTTGAAGTAAATTACATTCTGTCACCATTGTTTGGTATGAGGAACAACGTAATACTTACCTTGGAGTCAAACGCGCGACACTTTTTTCTTACTTTTCGCACGTGGCGAGTCCTGCGAGGCCCGCCGAGTTATAAAAATAAAATTCCCGAAAGTACCGAAAGAACCGGGAATCAAATTAGATTTCCCGGTTCCTTGTTACTGACAAAAGAACCGGGAATTCCCGGTACTTTCGGTACCGGGATTTCCCGGTTCTGAACCCTAGTGCCAATGTACCTACTCTATACGTTTGTACAGATTTGTTAAAAACATCTTCTTTGTCTCTGTTACCTACGAGTACCTTTTGAGCAAGTTTTTTTTTGTTACGACGCTCGCCGATGTCTGTTCTAGAATGTTCTATTTGTGACTGGTTTATTCTTGACCACTATGCATTCCCAAGGAGGGTTGACCCATTTCTTTGACACTTTAGGTTACATTGTTGCATATTTCGTAGAGATCTCTATTTTATTTGAAAATAATATACAGCCTTATGTTATTTGATGATAATTTAGCTATTGATAGGTGAAGGAATTTTAAAAATTTGTAGTTTTTTAGTTTATCCTGTACAAACAATCATACAATTATAATTTGTAGTGTAGAAGTAAACTTTGCATTATTATGAGATAGAACAAAAGCAACACACACAATTTAGCGAAAGATTTTAGAAATCAAAATGATATAAGATCACGACTGTAATCCCCAAGTACGGTAGACATCCTCACAGATCTCCAGGCGCTCAGATCCATTGCAGATGTACAAGAGGTTAGTCAGAGGCACCTCCAAACATTACATTTGGCATATGCACATGACAATAAAACTGACTATACTAAGGTGTGAATCACTTAGTACGTGATGACGTCACAAAACAATTTAAGAACACAACCTAAGGATAAGATCCCACGACCATAGATTAAGAAAGCTATCCACCATACCACTATCCAATAGTTGGAATAATGGAGTCCCAAAAACTGAGAGAATAAGGAAAACGACTCAACCCCCCAATTAATACACTTTTCGTAACAACCGACTTGGCTAAAAGGCAGTAATTGCGTTACGGATAGAGAATACAATCGCAGGATCCCGGCCATATCCTGAGCCCGAAAATCCCGGGATTGTACTTAGCTAATCCCGATCGGTCGTGGGTTCGAACCCCGGCGTGCATCAATGAATTTTACTATTCGAAAAATTTATATGCGCATCAAAAACACGTGCTCAAAACGGTGGAGGAAAACATCGCGAGGAAACCAGTTAGTATTCTTATAAGCGGCGATGGGCTTGCAATCTGTCACGTATGGAATGCTAACTACTGCAAAATGTGGGCATGTGCCAAATGTAATGTTTGGACGTGCCTCTGACTACCCCCACTAGACATCTTCAAAGGATCTAAGCGCCTGGAGATCTGAGAGGATGTCTACCGTACTTGGGGATTACAGTCGTGATCCTATTTATTTATTTTTTATTTTTAATCCCGGGATTTTCAAGATTGCCACAAACAGGTCTAGTTTGCATTCGGTTGTCCGTTGCGCCTTGAATGACCTTACTTGTATTAAATTAATAGTATTTATTACCTATCGACTTAATAAAACAACCCTTAGAAACGCCGTACGATACATACTACACACCGGTTGTCAAAAACATCCTTAGTGGAACGTATAAATCAACGACTAAGTGATGATTCAATTGGTGTGTTGAATTATTTACAAATTACTTAAGGTTTTTTTTTATTTAAGTCCTATTAAAAACCTTGTAATCCCTGAATCCCGGGATTTCGCTCCAAAAATCCCGCAATCCCGGAATTGTAAAACATGCTCGGGATTGTATTCCCTAGTTACGGACGGAAGGTCAACGACCGTCCCTTTTATTTTCTCCCGCCATTTAGTTAAGTGGTCCCTAAGAGATCTTAGTTTTACTGCGATCGCTGAACGATAACTTGCGGATAGGTCAAGTAGACCTTAAAAAAGGACTGTAGTGTAGGCAAAACTGTATCACACACACTAGAGTATTGTGGGCGTCAGAAACTACTAGCCGACCCGTGACTGACTCCTGTCCAAATTTCAACAATCGCATTGAAAAAAACTCTTTCAGGAAACTTTGCTATAAACCATGTCCTGATAAAATAAATTACAAATTTTGGTGAAATGAGTATCATTCAGTAGTCAAAACTTATGTCATTTTCTTTGCACACCAGCGCCATCTATACCAAAATCATCCATATGTCATTTTGGGGATGTTTTTCGTATTTTAAAGAAATCTATTTTGTTATTGGGGCCTTATATCCACATCTACAGCAAATTTCATCTTATTCCGTTTTGTCGTTTAGGCCTGATTGATTAACAAACATACAAACATCTTCACAAACTTTCGCATTTACAATATTGTAAGGATTAGGATACCTACGAGGTTTACAGTACAAGCCTACCTTATAAGTGAAGGCACCAAGCCCTTAGTAATGTGTTGTCCTTGTTGTTGTGCGTCAGTACGGCGTCGCGGCGACGTCGTGCTCGGCATCGCACGGCCACCACCAGGACCGGAGGCACCACCACCAACACCACCATCAGCACGCGGACGTACCACCGCAATGGGTGAGCGGTGCATTGTGATGTTATTGTTTTGTGTTGTGTTTGTTTTTGTGATGTCTTTGTTGCACCAGTTTTTGTTGTTGTACACATTTTTTTGTCATTTTAATCTTGCGTTTTGTAGATGTTTTATTAATATTATCTAGTTTGTATTGTGTTGTGATGTTAGTGTTGCACCAGGTTTTTGTTGTTGTACACATTTTTTTGCATTAATTTTGTGTTCTTGTGTTTTGTAGATGTTTTATTAATATTTGTGTTGTTGTTATTGTTGCAACAGTTTTTGACTTACAGTTTGTTTTTGCACTAAGTTTGTGTTGTGTTGTTGTGATGTTAGTATTGCACCAGTTTTGCTAATCGTACATAAATATATTGTCGCACTAAGTAGGCTTCTGTTGTTTATTATAAGTAGATTTTGAACTATATTCTTTTTGTCATGTCATTGTTGCACTAGTTTTTCTGTTTATCTAACTTAATTATGTTTTTTTTTACATTCAATGCAAAATTACATTTGCTTCCATAGTTTCACAGTCATTTATGATAACAGTGAGTGTTTATGAATATTTTATTAGCACCTAGTGAAGTAGACAAAGTGCACAAAAACAAAACCTTCATAGAGTTATTCTATCACACGAAGGCGGGTGAGAAGTACTTGTTGTGATGTGTGTAGAAGACACGCGCTTTTGTGTGAGTGTCTGCGTCTCGGACGATACTGAGCGCTACACACACAACACAATGATTTATTCGTTTGACATAAAGAAATGTTGCACAGTTTATTTTGAATTAATAGTTTCCCGAACTAGTGTAAATTGTGTTTCAGGAGCCAGTGGCTTCTCGCATACCAGTAAATTCTGTTTATTTTTTCGAAATTATGCCAGATAAAAGTAGTAATATGCGCATCAAAAACACGTGCTCAGAATGGTGAAGTAAAACATAGTGAGGAAACCAGTTAGTATTCTTATAAGCGGCGATGGGCTTTCCTAACTACTGCAAAATGTGGGCATGTGCCAAACATAATGTTTGGACTTCCCTCTGACTATTTCACTAGATATCTTCAAAGTATCTAAGCGCCTGGAGATCTGAGAGGATGTCTACCGTACTTGGGGATTACAGTCGTATTCCTATTTATTTTTTAAAAGTACCTAACAATAAGTTAAAATTTTAAAACTGTATTTATCTCTACTCATTAATAAATTCCAAGTTGTGTAGTTGATAATATCATATCACTGATTCTAGGCTAAGATGCGGGTTCAAATCCCGTTTAGTTCAAATTCAAAAATCATTTACTATTTACAACTGGCCTCACAGCTCAGTTGGTAGTAGCTCTGACTTCTGCGCTGTAGGTTGTGGGTTCGATCCCCACCCGGGATAAACATTTGTGTGATGAACATACATGTTTGTTCTGTGTCTGGGTGTTATGTATTATAAGTATGTATTTACAACAAAAAAACATATATAAGTATTCTATCAGTTATCTGGTTCCCATAGTACAAGCTTTGCTTAGTTTGGGGCTAGATGGCGCTGCGTGAAATGTCCACCAATATTTATTTATTTTATTTATTTATTTAATAAAATCACAAGGATCACTTTGAAACGTCTTAGGAACTAGGAGAAGCTACGCTGATTCTTGCGACCAAGCCTAGAAGAATCGGGCAACAAACACGGCTTGGGGTCTACTTTTTTTTTAATGATCCTTTCCTTAATGCTATGTAGAGCTCCAGTGTAGTCTATAATTTTGAGTAGGTAAGGTAGCATTTTGGGTGTGAATATGCATAGAAAGTATTCTATCTAGGGCTGCCATCCGTCCGGGTTAGATAGATAGATAGATAACACTTTATTGATTACCACACGTTCACACGAATACAAATATTTATGAACAGAAGTAAAATAAATAACACTATGCTTAAAGGTAATACAATGGGCGGCCTTATCGCTAAAAGCGATCTCTACCAGGCAACCTTAGAATGGACTGGAATGAACATATAAAGAATTAGTCCTAGTTTAGAGGGCGTCCGGGGAGCGTCCGGGCGGGGTTTCATTTGTAGTACGGGTTTTAAATTTGGCCACGTTTGTGAAATATTAAGCTTTAAATTGCTTTAAAATCCGGGGTTTTCACGTGTCTCGTCCTAGTTGCCAAATTTTAGAGATGGCGGCCATAATTCTATCAGTTATCTGGTTCCCATAGGTACAAGCTTTGCTTAGTTACGGGATAGTTGGCGCTGTGTGTAAAGTCCGCCAATATTTATTTATTTTAATTGAAATTCATTCATAAATTTTCCATAGAACCTTGTAATGATAAGTACGTGTTGTATTTACAAGTTGGGGCGCAATTGCGAAACCATTGAGATACGGGGTTCGATTCTTAGGAAGCATGCGTTTTGTGATAGTAATTAATTGTTTTAATTTAATTTGTTGTGTTTATTTTTATCTGAAAGGTATCTGTATAGCAAACTTTCTTCGCACGGCTGTACTAATGAAGATAATAGGCATATTAATGATATCTTATGTTACATTTTTGCGATTTTAAAAAAATTAGAGATCCCCTAATTTTTTTTGATAATAAAATATGGTCTATGTTACCCGCTGATAATGTAGCTTTTGATAGGTAAAAGAATTTTTGAAATTGGTCCAGTAGTTTTTTAGTTTATCCATTACAAACAAAAGTACATATTTTACCTCGAAATAGTACAATCTTTTACCCCGCGACTTCGAATCGTTTTTGACGACTTTATCGCAAAACATTGATATTCCCGAAAAGTAAAAGAAATTTTGGGAAAAAAAATGTAGCCTATGTCCGTCACAAGTCTTTACACTATCTCTATGTGAAATTTCATAACAATCGGACCAGCGGTTTAGCCGTGATATCGTCACAGACAGACAGACAGAGTTACTTTTTTATTTATAATATTAGTAAAGATAGTGTGGAAGTGTGGCCGAGTGGGAGATACCTCGACTTTCAATCTGAAGGTCGTGGGTTCGAATCCCGGCGTGCATCAATGGATTTTTCTGTTAAAAATTTATATGCTAATCAAAACACGTGCTTATAACCGTGAAGCAAAACATCGTGAGGAAACCAGTTAGTGTTTTTATAAGCGGCGATGGGCTTGCAACCTGTCACGTATGGAATGTTAACTACTGCAAAATGTGGACATGTGCCAAATGTATGGGCGTGCTTATGACTACCTCCTTTAGACATCTTCGAGGATCTAACCCTCGTATTCGAGATCGACACTATGAGAACACGCACCCACAGTGGACGAAATCTTTTTTCATAAACATCACTTTATGTGTTGAGCGGCACTATGGCGCACACTACAGTGTGAATTTAGAGCTCAACTTTGGCTAGAGGCACACGACAATGTGCCTCTAGTCACACTATGCAGTGTCGCACAACACAAAGTGATTTTTATGAAAAAAGATTTCGTCCACTGTTGGTGCGTGTTCTCATAGTGTCATTCTTGAATACGAGGGTAAGAGCCTGGAGATCTGAGAGGATGTCTACCGTACTGGGGGATTGCAGTCGTGATCCCTTAAAATAAAATGATTGCACATTTGAACCCAGCTTTCTGTTTTCTATCCAAGATAACCATCTATGGTACTTGTCATTTATACCTGTAGGGTGGGGCACGGGCCATTTATTTTTTTGCCAAGCTAGGGATGGGGGTGACTATCGATAGAATGTATAGATATTATGTCGATAAACGCTAGAGAAACGATCGATATAGTATCTACTTGTCGGGTAAGGTTTCAATACAAAGTAATGTAAACTAATTCAGAGCGAGCTGATTTTGAAGAAACCCTAGTATATATATATAGTGAGAATTATTTTATGTCGAGAATCGTAAAGTTTTTAGAATAATATGGTTCAAGTTTAAATCCTTTAGACCAAGAAATTATATGACGAACGAATCTCAGAACTTCGGAAAAGAAGAAAGAAATAGGATCACGACTGTAATCTCCAAGTACGGTAGACATCCTCTCAGATCTCCAGGCGCTTAGATCCTTTGAAGATGTCTAGTGGGGGTAGTCAGAGGCACGTCCAAACATTATATTTAACACATGCCCATATAGTAAATAGTAGTAAATAATTTTAAAATGTGCTGATTAAATTGTAATATACGTTTACAGCTGTTTAAATTCTAAAAGCTTTTCAGCATCATTTGCATAAAAAATCTTACAAACACTAGTACAAACTAGTAAAAAATAAATATTAACTCCGGGATATATCATCGTGTTGCAAATTTAAATGTAAATTCGGAGACCACACGCGTCCGATGCCCATTAAACGCCTGTTTTTTGCCGAGATCACAATTTAAATGCCCGCAAATGGAAAGTAGATGAGCACTTGATATTGTTTTATGAATTTTAAAATATATAAGTAGCTGCGGAGAAACATTCTGGTATATTCATATTTTAAAAAGTGCGAAGATAATAAATAGGATCACGACTGTAATCCCAAATTATTTTTCAAACTATCGTGATTAGTAGACATAACTATAGATTTTGACACGGGTCTTCATCACTCCAAATCCCCAAGTACGGTGGACATCCTCTCGGATCTCAAGGCGCTCAGATCTTTGTGATGTCTAAAAGGGGTTAGTCATAGTCACGTCCAAACATTTGGAATGGATTTTGTAGTAGTTAGAATTTCACATGTGACAGGTTGCAAGCCCGTCGCCGCTTACATGAATACTAGTGCGAAGATATTCCTAGAAATATGTTTGCGTGGGCTTTTAGTTCGATGTTAATGTCATTAATTTTGTAATGGTAATTCTTAGTTTCATTTTTCGTATTTTTTTTACCTTAAATTAGTTGACGTTAGTTTAAAAATGATCGCGATCTTGTCCTCAACCTGGATATCAACCTGAACAGAACCAGTGATTAAGAACCCACACATAATCCACCTGATTGCACAGAACAGAAAAATGGTGTCTCTATTGGTATGATTACTGTTTAGTCATTCAAATTCAAAACTAGGTGAAGCTACGCCGATTCCTCACGGCCAAGCCTAGAAGAATCAGGCAACAAACACGGCTTGGGGTTTACCTTTTATTTTAATGATCTTTTCCTTAAAGAGCTTCAGCACAAATTCAAAAATGAATAATGTGACTTGCTGTTTCGTGACAAAGTCTATTGGTATTTGTTCATCGATATCTATAGTAAAGCCTACCCCATCCTTATATCCCCGCGATCCCGAGGGTGCGCGGGCGGTGCGCACCTGGCCAGGGACGCCAATCGCGTGCGCGCACCGCTTTGTCGCGTGAATGTGAAGTTTTCGTTTCTGAGAGTTGGATTTTTGGTTTGATTCCATCATAGTTATGTTGGCGGACTCGAGGGTGTGGCGGTCGGGTATCCGGCTGTGAGGTGTGCAGGTTCAATCTCCGTATAGGAACAAATTACATGATTTACAAGTGTATGTGACTTTTGGGTTAAGTACATGAAATGAACATCTGTTTTGTTATTGACCTCCTAAGTCTAAAGTATCTAAGCGCCTTGAGATCTGAGAGTATGTCTACCGCACTTGTGGATTACAGTCGTGATCCTATTTCTTGCTTCTTTTTCGAAGTCCTAATCGTTCGTCATGTAATATCTTGGTCTAAAACATTTGAACTTGAACCCTGTTATTCTAAAAACCTTCGATTCCCGACTTACATATTTTTGTTTTTCCTGAAAGGAAAAAAAAACCATTGTGACGAAAGTATACATTCCTCGCCGTATGTTTCCCAAACTTGATTAATAGCGGCTGAAACACTGCTGAGAAAAACGTGTGTATTTCGAGGTCGTTACTGTCTGGACAGCTGTTGGGCCTTTGACCATAGTACAGTGCACTGACCCGTCTGATTACTGGCCTGATTCTGGTGCCTGGTGTTTAACATACCTTATTTTCGGCGTTGTGGTCTAAATCAGCAAATAAACTTTTGTAAAAAAACATCTTTGTTATCCCAGATCAGGAGTTGTAACGGGAGTCACTCAAGGACCTATCGTAGGGTCTTTCCTATTTCTAGGAGTTATATTTGATGAGTGTGTTTCAAGATTGAAACTAATTTGAAAGTGATTATCAATTTGTAGCCTTTAGAACTTTTGCTGAAGCTTTTTTGAATTGTGCAATCGGTTAGTGATAATTGAAAAAAAGACCCTGAAAAAGCTCGGTCACAGAAAATGAATGTCCATTGTATGAGTTTTGATCATACTCGTAGGTAGATAACGATCATTCAATATTATTGTCAGTTTATTCGATCGTAAACAATTAAATAGCTTTTTCAAAAATACTAAAAGGGTTTAAACGCGACCTGATAGACTTAACAAGTGAATTTTATAAATAAAACTTAGCGCACCACTCTTTGTGCGACAGAGAGAACCGATTTCCACTGTAGCATGAAAGAGAGGGGTGTGCGGTATTATGGGGTGCGCGGGCGCCCCCTTTTTTGACCCCAAGTAACGCACGTGGGGTGGAAATAGAAGGGTACGTATGGATAGTTCTTTGTTGGTCAATATTGGTGTTAGATTTTATGAGTTCTGCTATCTCGTAGATATATTTATTGTCCATAGAAATATTCGGCACAGATATTTATCGGAGTTATAATTGTTTCTCACGTGGTTATAACATGAATGTATTTTGATTGCTTGCTACTTAAATCTTTATCAGTATTGGAACTTGAAGTTTTTGAATTTGCTGTGTTAGCCTAGTGGGAGGTGGATCGGATAGATCTAAAGGCCGTGGGTTCAAAACCGGTAATGAAGTAAATGTCTGTTTGATATAATCATTAACACATTCGTTTTCAGTGAAGGAAAACATCGAAAAAAAAATTATACGCACTAAGCGTTGTCTGTTTCTGTTGCTGTTGATTCTTCTAAGCTTGGTCACGAGGAACAGGTGTAGCTTCACCTAGCTCCAGTCCTAGTCGTTTCAAAGTGATCCTTGAGGTTCTATTTCATTGACTTTGGGAGGATTTCCACCATGTTTGTGGATTACAGTTGTGAAAACCCAATTTCTATCGTAATAGTTCTAACCTTTGAATATCTATTGAAACTTGCTATGACCATCTTTTTGTCACCCACCATCACAATCAGTATTTGCCAAAGTATTCCAACCCTTATGCCTAACACCTAAAAGCACACAATTTCTCATGAAACAGAGCACTTGCAATACTCAGGTTCAAAGCAAGTTCTATCTACCTGCCTTGTACATTAGAAAGAGATGGCGGTATGCGAATTTGTTAAGCGCGAAAGAGATGGTAGACGACAGATGTTCTGAAAGTATGTGGCGCCTTTAGATGCGGGTGAGTTTTAAGGACTGTTAACTTATTTGTGGGCGGTGTTGGAGCGGGTAGCGGATAATCATAAGCAGATTGCGACTAGCCTGTAGAGTTATGGTCTATTTAAAATGAAACAGCACGTTGTCATCTTCTTGGGTTGACGTCAAACAGGCGGCCGGTTTGTAAAACATAAGCCAAATCCCCTTCGCAACATGCTTGTCACCCCCAGATTAAGTGAGAGAAGGAGAAGAAAATGATGATGGCTTTATCATCTTCTTCCTGGTCTTATCCAATTTAACTTGGCACGACCTGTTCCTTTCTTCCATATTCCCATCAGTATTAACACCTTTTTTACTAATAATGTCATCTTTACATACATACATACATAAAAACACGCCTGTTTCCCAGATGGGTAAGCAGAGATCATGGCTTTCCACTTGCTACAATCCTGACATACTTCTTTAGTTTCATTCACTCTCATCACATTCCTCGTGCATGCTCGTCGGTTTAGAGTATTCTTAGACCCGTGACAGACGTTGTCCTGTCAAATTTCAATAATTGAATAGAAAAGACTGATTGTTTTTAGTCTGTGATGTCAGATTTGTTGCACACAAGCGCCATCTATAAGGAAATCATCCCTTTTGCGTTTTTTTATCGTTTTTGGGAGGTTTATCATGTTCCAAAGTAGTCTATTATTTATTTGGGCATTATATCTACATCTACAGCAAATTTCAACTTAATCCGTTTTGTCGTTTAGGCCTGATTGAGGAACAAACTTACATACAATCACAAACTTTCACATTTATAATATTATATTAGGATAGTTACCGGGTATAAAGTCTGCGATGGACGTCTCTTACACGTGTCTTTCTAAGCGGTTATCTGAATTTCGCAACCGCTGTCACACCTCCCAACACGTGACAGCTCACCGTTGTAGTAATTCAATGGTACAGTCACGCGAGTCTCGTGGAGTCACGTGTTTGTCAATGACTGTCGTGTCGGGTGATAGCCGTTTTTGGTACATATTTTTGTTATGAGGTACCTAATAATGCTTCCGTAATCAATATAAAAACAATGATCACTTTATTTATATACACGGATACACGGTCAGGATTCGAATCCACGACCTTCAGATTTAAAGTTAAGGTATCTCCCACTCGACCAGCAGTACCTGTTTCACCATCTTCAAGTAAAATACTCGGCGATTACCAAAAATGAACGTACCATTTGACATTTGACACTTTCATACATTAATTTAGCGCTAACTGGAAAGTAACTAATCAACACTTTACACTTGAAGATGATGAAGCAGGCCCTTAGTGTGATAATGTATTAAAGTATATTCCAATTCCACATCAATTGTTATTAAAATTCATTAGTTTGTTGTCAAGGACCTTACCACAAGCTCTTAAAGTGTTATTTAAACAGTTTACTCGTACAGCGAGTAGTTTGAGTTCGTATAGCGTTGTCACTTTCGCACCGCGTGGAGTACAGTTTTAATATTACTTTAAGAGCTCGTAGTAAGCCCCCACATCTTAGAAAATCCGTGAATATAAAGCCGTATTGGCCGAGTGGGAGGTACCTCGACTTTCATTTCGAAGGTCGTGGGTTCGAATGCTGGCGTGCATCAATGGATTTTTCTGTTCGAAAAATTTATATGCGCATCAAAAACACGTGCTCAAAACGGTGAAGGAAAACACCGTGAGGAAACCAGTTCGTATTCTTATAAGCGGCGATGGGCTTGCAACCTGTCACGTATGGAATGCTAACTACTGCAAAATGTGGGTATATGCCAAATATAATGTTTGAACGTGCCCCTGACTACCCCCACTAAACATCTTCAAAAGATCTAAGCGCCTGGAGATCTGAGAGGATTTCTACCGTACTTGGGGATTACAGTCGTGACCGTATTTTTTTTCTTTTTCTTATAAAATCTTGCATAATTTTCGCTTTGTTAAGTACACCGCTCTCACTCAGACCACACCCTACTCATCCTCTATTCCATCGCTTCCTGTCCACCCGTGGGAATGGAAGTAAGACAATGATGACAGTGCTCGCCTATTGACATTTCGCACCTTAACATCTGTTAAATCTGACCTGTTAAGTCTTTGTTTTGCGAACATTCTATGGGGAGTGTTTGACAATAATTGTACATTTTATGAGACCTTCAATATTGTCTATTTGTACTTTTCCGTAATAACCAAATTATTACATATATTCACGCCTGTTTCCCAGAGGGGTAGGCAGAGACCACGGCTTTCCACTTGCTACGATCCTGACATACTCCATTCCATGTATAATTTAAATCGGTTCAACAGTACGGCAACCAAAAACTTACAAAGTCGATAACTTTCGCAATATACTAATAAAATAAAATACTCGTATAAAAATGCGAAAGTTTGGCGGTTGGGTTCAAATCACGTCGTAATAACTGAACCTATTTAGATGAAACCTGAAACAGATCTAACTCGTGACCTGGAACAACATATGGGCTACTTTTTCATTTATTCCCAGTAGAAAGTTTTCTAGCGAGTTGCAATAATTCTTGTTACATTTTTTGTCTTGGTACCGCACGATCGAAGTCGGGTGTAAGCTAGTTTATAATTTAGGATTGGACAGACTAAGATCAAATGATACACAAAATTTAGGACTAGATTAGTTGTTTCCTGTGCTCAATTAGTTAGTTCAATTATTAAGATCGTTACTGTCCAGTGTCCAGCTCAGAGAGCTTCACAGAGACTTACTATCTGGTTTTCTCATGATGTTTTTATGTGTTGCATGTGTTATTGCGCATATATTTTTTATTGAAGAGAAAAATCCATTGATTTTTTATTGAAAACCACTTATTTTTACTATATTTTATTGAATACATTGAAAATTATATTTAATAAATAAATAAATAAATATTGGCCGACTTTACACACGGCGCCATCTAGCCCCAAACTAAGCAAAGCTTGTACTATGGGAACCAGATAACT
Source organism: Hydriomena furcata (assembly GCA_912999785.1). Lineage (NCBI taxonomy): Eukaryota > Metazoa > Arthropoda > Insecta > Lepidoptera > Geometridae > Hydriomena > Hydriomena furcata. The sequence goes on from OU538845.1 coordinate 6,936,981, forward strand.
CATAGAATACTTATATGTATACATTTTTTTTTGTTGTAAATACATACTTATTATACATGACACCCAGACACAGAACAAACATACATGTTTATCCCGGGTGGGATCGAACCCACAACCTACAGCGCAGATGTCAGAGCTACTACCAACTGAGCTGAGTATAGTTTTCATCTAGTTTTCTCATGATGTTTTCCTTTTGCGCATATTTTTTTTTTGAAGAGAAAAATCCATAGATTTTTTTATTAAAACCACTTATTTTTATTATATTTTATTGAATCCATTGAAAATTATATTGATCTACACGGCCGGGATAAGAACTCAGGACTGGATTGAAAGTCGAGATAACTCCCACTCGGCCAACACGGCTTTGGTTTTATTGAACTGATAGCTATTACCCGCAAGTTTATTCGCGTAGATTCAGTAAATCTATTTTTGACAACTTATCGTAAACTATTGAAATTCCTGAAACCAATTATTTTTTTCAAAAGTAGTTATCTATCTTATGAAAGTTCATGACAATCGGCCCAGCGGTTTATCCGTAATAACGTCACAGACAGACAGACAGAGTTATTTTGGCATTTATAAGCTTTGGCGGCAAAAAGTACTATTGTAGACGATATATTTATCCATCTTCCCAAATAGTATTTCTTCAAAACAGTATTAAAAACAACTAAGCCTATTAAAAACAAAAACCAGCCAGTAATCCAACAAATCCCAAATTTTCATTTCCGAAACGCTTAACATGCGTACGCGCATACAATTTAGTTGTGTTTTTTTGGTTCCTCTCGCCTCTAGGGTGCTTTTCTGTCTCTCTCCCACTCGCTGTGGTGCTGTATACCTGTCTCGTGCGACGGGGTGGTTACGGGGGTGTAAAAGCGCCAGATGTTCCGATGATCGTCGGTTTTTTTTGCCCCTTTTGCGTTCGATTCGGTCTCGATACGAACAATGGTTCAAGATTTACGTTTGAAGACATATGGTCAGGCGCAGGTACGAAATGTTAGTGGAGTTCTTTGGGTTAGTTGCGAATTTGAGAAGTACGTATTATAAATAATAATAAATGTTGGCGGACTTTACAAACAACGTCATCTAGCTCCGAACTAAGCAAAGCTTGTACTATGGGAGCCAGATAACTATAAATAAATATTAGAGGACATTTTTACACAGAATGAACAAACATAGAATACTTATATACTTTTTATTTTTGTAAATACTTACTTATATACATATTAACACCCAGACAGAACAAACATCTATGTTTATCACAAAAATGTTTGTATAGCTTGTATTGAAAAAAATGATAGGTCCCAAGCCGTGTTTGTTGCTTAATTCTTCTAGATAATGGTCGCGAGGAACAGGCTAGCTTCACCTAGCTCCTAAGACGTTTCAAAGTGATCCTTGTGATTTTATTTAAATAAATACTTTGACTTTGGTACTGTCTTGTTTATTCTTTACTTCAGCTTTTTAGACACGATTAGTTATTTCTTTATACATTTTTAGTTCTAATTGTAGAAATTATATTGTGCATGGTATGATTAATTTGTTTGTTACTTTTGAAGATACTATATATTATCCTTTTGATTCATGGGGTTCTAGTTCTAGTATTAACACGTGTTTACTATGGTGAAGGAAAACATCGTGAGGAAACCAGTTGGCCACCAGGCTTGCAACCTGTCACGTGTGGAAATGTGGGCATGTGCCAAATGTAATGTTTGGCCTCTCTGACTATCCCCTTTAGACGTGTTAATTTTATTATTGTACGTACTTGGTTAGTACTTTTAATTATTGTTCTTGTTTGAGCCTTCACCTTGTTCGATTGGCACCACACTGGAGCTCTACCTAGCATTAAGGAAAGGATCATTGAAAAAAAAAGATAGACTCCAAGCCGTGTTTGTTGCCTGATTCTTCTAGGCTTGGTTGCGAGGAATCGGCGTAGCTTCACCTGGCTCCTAATACGTTTCAAAGTGATCCTTGAGATTTTATTGAAATAAATGATTTTTGAATTTGAATGGCCTGAGTCTGAGCGCCTGGAGGTCTTGGTAGATGTCTGCCTTACTTTGTGATTACAGTAGTGATTTTATTTTTATGTTTCTAAGTTTTCTAACCTATATCCTTTGCTTCCACAGGTAAGTCCAGTCTAGTTGTAAGGTATCGTATCATTAAACTGTGTCGTCGGACACGAGATGACTACAGGCATCCGGTGAGTGAACCTGTTATGAGCGACAGCGTTTATAATACAAAATTTTTCGATATACATAATTCTAAAGATATAACTATAGATTTTTACATGGGTCTTTATCACGTAATTACCTTTAATTTATTTTTCCGACATTTCGGACGGGCAGTCTGCAGTCGGCTCTTGTTTTTATATAGTCGAAACATTTTAACATAGTGGTGTGTGTGTGTTTGTTACTCTTTCACGCAAAAACTACTGAACGGATTAAAATGAAACTTTACAGTAATATAGCTTATACATCAGAATAACACATAGGCTACTTTTTATCCAGGTACCACCAGTGCGAAGATAGTAAGCTATATTACTGTAAAGTTTCATTTTAATCCGTTCAGTAGTTTTTGCGTGAAAGAGTAACAAACACACACAATTCAGAAACTTTCGCATTTATAATATTAGTAGGATGGGATTGTACCAACTATGCTACATCCTATAACATAACCCATCATTATCGTTCCCCCTTGGGCCGTATAACGCGTTCGATTCCCGTGCCGGAAATAGCTCGGTCAAAGCACTCGCGCGAAAATTGTGCATTCACAACATGCACCTTATCTTTTTGCATTAAGGTCTCTTTTGGTATGCACTAACAACTTTGCAAAGTCCCAGTTTCAATCGTGTGTTTTATAATGTGCATTCTTCTCAATGCACCTTATCTTGTTGTTATATGGACTAATTTGGCATGCAATTTTCAAGTGTGCTATAAGCTACACTCAAATCCTTAGTCTATACTAATTTTATAAAGAGGTAAGATTTGATATGCATGTTTGCATCGAATAGGCTTCGAAACTACTGGACCGATTTGAGAAATTCTTTTACCACTAGAATCCTACGTTATCCCTAATGAACATCACTACATAGTATAAAGCAAAGTCGCTTTCCGCTTCCCGCGTCTGTATGTCTGTATGTCTGTATGTATGTTTGCTTATATCTTTAAAACTACACAAAGGATTTTGATGCGGTTTTTTTTAATAGATAGAGTGATTCAGGAGGAAGGTTTATATGTATAATAACATGCTTAATATATTAGAGAACCACTGATAATTTTAAGATTTCAAATCAGCGCGACTTTTTTTTAAATAGACATTCTGTAATATATTTTGGTATCAGCTTTGCACCCGTGCGAAGCCGGGGCGGGTCGCTAGTTTGCTATATTTATTAGTCGAAAAATACAGGGATCCGTATTAAAACATTAATAATATAAACAAAGGTGTAAAAAAAAAATTGTGCTCTCTTGCGACGCCGCATCAGTGAGGCTATTTTGTAAAAAACATAATTATCATGTTATGATATTCATACCATTATTTATTGGCACTGAATGCCATAATACCTACGCTTTTTATGCAGTTTAGGCACCTATACCTACGCTTTCAATACATTACCTACGCAGAAGCGTAGGTATAGGTGCATAAACAGTGAATAGTTACTATGAAAAGTGTACAAATTAGGTATTCTCTAACATTAGGTATTGCATTCAACATCATAACATGATAATCATGTTTTTACAAAATAGCCCTGCTAGTTTTTGATATATTTTATGGCTCTTACTCAGCAAAACGATTACGACAATACGACATTGCTCCGATATATTCGGCCATACACAAACATATACGCTTAAATCATCGTCTGTCGTAGTAGAATGTATGATAGAATTAAAACTATCGCGGTTGTTACTCATTTTAACAATAATTACGGATAATTACCACTTTTCTTGTTATATTGCTGACGTTTCGAGACAATTCAGATGCTCTTCATTATGAGCATCGCCCACGATCGCCATCGCCAATGGCAGATCAGCGAATACTGATGAAAGAAAGAACTGATGAAAGAATGTATGATGTCAAAAGTAGATCCTCAGATCTTCATAAGAAAGGTCTATAGGTTTCTTAAAATTCAATCAAGGCATCGTCGCTTTAAATAAATAAATAAATATTGTCACATTACTACTAACTACTGCAAAATGTGGGCATGTGCCAAATATAATGTTTGGACGTGCCTCTGACTAACCCCTCCTCTCTAGACATCTTCAAAGGATCTAAGCGCCTGGAGATCTGAGAGGATGTCTGTCTACCATACTTGGGGAATACAGTCGTGATCCTATTTATTTTAAACATAATATAATAATACATTCATGGTTGAATTTGATGCGTATGTATACTAAACTGGATTTTAATATATTTACTTGATTCCACGAACTATCTAAATAGTTTCTGCCAAATGGCTAATTCCAATATGAACAGGTGGACAATGATTTTTCCCTAAAAACTCTATTTATTTAACAAAATAAATCATGCAGAGGTCACGGTGACCTTGAACTCGCAACCTTTTGGTTTTCGGGACCATATTGTTTTATCTGTATTTAATTGACTGATTTTTTTTCCGAATTGAACGATTAACGCAGACAGGGCTGTCGAAGCTCTAAAAGCAATTTATTACCGGTAGTTTTTGTCCGCGACACCAATCAGAAATCTAAGTATTGCCAAACATGGTATGTACTCAAAACCTTCGTTAATAAATCAATACTGAAATTATAAATACTCAAATAAGGGACGTTTAGGCAGAAAGGTTCTCAAGCTGAAATAATGCATTGAAAAACGCAGCGGACAGCCACTGGGATCTGTTGTGTGACACAGAATATTAATTGCTCTGAAAATCTATGTTCCGTTGGTGTGGGCAGTGCCGTAACTAGCTTTTTATGCAGCCACCACCCCCCTGTCACCCCCCCGTGATAACTGAGTAGCTGAGTAATCTCCTAGGCAGTTAAAACCTCGGAACCTTCCTAACTGGCGGTGGTGGCGGCGCCCTAAAATGGTCATTTTTGCGATTCTCTAGGGGTTGCACCTTGTGCCTGGGCATCGCCGGCACTGCCCTAAGCTCAGCACTGTGTGTGAGCAAACGTGTTCTGGCTGAGATGATGATGATGATGGATATAAATACCCTGCAGACCTAACATCAACAATCAGTGGTTATAAAGGATTATCTTTAAGAGGTTCCTTTCAAGGCTTTCTTTATTCTGGTCTCTTTTGATGATCTTTTAGACCGTGATCTTGGCTCTCTCTAGGTCACTCGTCAACCCTACGGTTCTCGGTAACCTGACACCCGCCGTCTGCGAGACAGCATAGCATACAAACGAGCACATTATGATCCTAGCGCATAAATTACTAGTCGGACTCATCTCTTAGAGGTACTAGAGATTCTCGATCGATTATTGGCATTTTTATCATCATCCTTATCGTGTGTCTATCTGCTGGATATCTGCCTTTGTTTGGTGGATATCTTTGGCTATTTTGACCCAGATATAAATCACTTGCGATGATATGGAGACATGGAGCTAAAGCAAATTTAAATGGGATTTATTTTAATAAAATCACAAGGATCACTATGCCTGTTCCTCGCGACCAAGCCTAGAAATATCAGGCAACAAACACGGCTTGGGGCCTAACATTTCAATGATTATTTCCTTAATGCTATGTAGAGATCCAGTGTGATGCTGTATTTGTTGTTATAGCGGCAACAGAAATACATCATCTGTGAAAATTTCAACAGTCTAGCTATCAGGGTTCATGAGATACAGCCTAGTGACAGACAGGTGACAGCTGAGTCTTAGTAATAGGGTCCCGTTTTTACCCTTTGGGTACGGAACCCTAAATACCAGATTAAACAATCAAATAGATACGATTTCGTGATCTCGATCGTGACCAGTCTAACAGGTCATTGACGAACAGTGGTACCCATATCGGTAAAGCACCGATGTATGCAAATTCGACCAGGTGTCCAGCGGCCAGTATATTGGACATTAGCTGACCCCCGGCGAGGCCCCAACCAGTGACAGTGTGGCCAACATAACTAAAATCGCAATATCTAACTGCTCTATGAGGAATCCACTCACTAAATATGTAACCCACTCAATGATTGAGCGCTTGCAGAGTAGCTTAGAGTTTGTTCTTATGGTGTGACCGGACATAGCGCGGCATTCGCAGGACACAAGTTTGCCGCGTGACTAGCTTAAACGTAAAGGTAAATGTACGCGTGGCCGTTGTCCAATCATAGCGCGGTTGCCGCGCTCAAATGCCGTCTGGTCACACCTTTAGTAGAACGATTAAGTTTACTATCAATACGCCCACCAAATGGATGGGTGACCTCTAGGCGTATTAACAACTGTGCTTCAGAAGGCACGTCAGCATATCCCGGTTGATTCCGGTCTTTAAGCCATGACGGAGGCCTTTGGGAGCTTAAAATCTCTGAGTTGGCCACTAGCTCATATGAACATTGGTTTTATTTTTATGATAGTCTGACTCGAGCCACATGAAGCCACTTACCAAACTCGAAATTATTATTCTTGTTTGAGCCTTCATCTTGTTCTTACGGCACCACACTGGAGCTCTACATAGCATTAAGGAAAGGATCATTGAAATAAATGATAGACCCCACGCCGCGTTTGTTGCCTGATTCTTCTAGGCTTGGTTGCGAGGAATCGGCGTAGCTTCACCTAGCTTCTAAGACGTTTCAAAGTGATACTTGTGATTTTATTGAAATGAATTCGGAAGGTTGAGGAAACCTCATCTAGCTTTATGAATCTAACTACAGTTGGCAACATATTCCTAAAAAAATAATGAAGAAAAACATAATAAAATTGAGTCATCGTAGCGAAGCTTGTTTTTGTAATCGGTTTTTTTTTATTGTTGAGTGACCGTCAACCACCTGTTGCGTGAGAGCGTATAAGTCTAGATTGTTTTATGGCTAAGAGCTTTCGATGATAGTCTGAGATGTTTTAAATATAATCAACTAGCGACCCGCCCCGGCTTCGCACGGGTAGCATGTTATTATACATATAAACCTTCCTCCTGAATCACTCTATCTATTAAAAACCGCATCAAAATCCGTTGTGTAGTTTTAAAGATATAAGCAAACATACATACATACGCGGGAAGCGGAAAGCGACTTTGCTTTATACTATGTAGTGATTTATAAATATTTTTTTGTTTTGGACAGCAGCTTTTTATTACTCAGCGCTATCTAGCCCCAAACTAAGCAAAGCTTGTACTATGGGAACTGGATAACTGATTTAATACTTAAATACGTTTTTACTTTTATAACTGACTAGTAGACCCGTGACAGACGTCCTGTACTAATTTCAATAATTGCATAGTGTCAACACGGTTGTCAGATTTTTTGAACACCAGCTCCATCTATACCAAAATCATCCCTTATGCGTTTTTTTATAATTTTAGGGATGTTTTTCGTATTTTAAAGTAGTCGTATATTTTATTCGGGCATTATATCTATATCTACAGCAAATTTCATCTCAACACACAAACAGACTCACAAACTTTCGCATTTATAATATTATGAGGATTGAACATTTATATACTTTCGGTGGTATGGTAGTCGTGATTTCTGATACCCACGACGCCGACGTAGGGAATCCTAGAATGGGATAAGAGCTGTATAATGGAATTTGTTGGGCGTTAATTATCTCTCTGATCTTAATGCCGTCAAAAGGGACTCCTCCCTTTTGAAAAAATCGGCAAAAATCACAAAATATCACAGGAGTGGGGGGGATAAAAAAGGCTAAAAAAACATCATGTGATTAATGGACGGCCCAGTAGCTAAAGAGTCGATTGTCATCCTTTGACTATAAAAAAAACCAGTGTGGCGACTGGTGTTGTATCAGAACTGTATTATGTAACTTGTTATTTTGTCTGCTCTTAATGCCGTTGGAGCTACAGCAGCTGAAGAGTCGATTGTCATTTTTGACAGTAAAAACAACCAGTGTGGTGACAGCACACACAGGTGACACACAGGTCATTGAGCCGTTTAAGCTATAGAAGCTCAAACGTCGTTTGTCATACTTTGACAGTAAAAAAAAACCAGTGTGGTGCTTGGTGACTGTTGACACGGGTCATTGAACGAGCTGTTGATGCCCACTGGCTGTAGGCTACTGGATGCCCACTTAATCCTGTTATTAAGGCGCTCCCAGTCGACGATTGTTTTTGTTCGAAACGAAAAAAGAAATACTTGTGAACAAGCCACATCTCCTATTTTATAATGTATAGTATATGTGAATAAAGATGTACCCATCTTTAATCACTTCGATAAATAATCCTACCAACCGCTGCAATGACGGCAAACACACGTGGGCGCGTGGTCCGCCTTAGCTTTTCGAATAAATTAATGATATAAATTATGTATAATTACTTATCAAAAATCTATTCTAATAGAAATCTAGATCTTCATATTACCTATCTTTAACAATAAATCACAAGTTGATTTTAATAGTAGGTATATAAAATATTTCGATCATAAATTCTAAAACGCATCATTTTGAAATAATATTTTTATCGTGAAAAGTTTCTGCTATTATGTTTTCAGCTTAATAGAAATCTAGGTAGGATCCTGAAGTAATATACTTATAAAAATAGGAGATGTGGCTTGTTCAGAAGTATTTCTTTTTTCGTTTCGAAAAAGAGCAATCGTCGACATACAGCCCCTTAACAAAGTACATCTCAATGGTTTAACTAGTTCTGACAGCTGCCTGTTTCAACATTGCATTCAGAAATTATGTACTTACTACATACTAGCTTCCGGCCGCGGCTTCGTTCGCGTAGTGCTAGGATAAAGTAGCCTTGTTGACTGGCCTCACAGCTCAGTTGGCGGTAACTCTGCCCTCTGCGCTGTAGGTTGTGGGTTCGATCCCCACCCGGGATAAACTTTTGTGTGTAGAATCCATTGTACAAGCTTTGGTTAGTGGAGAAGAGTAAAATCTCCACAAAAAAAAACTACCAAGAAATCTTTCTTCTGCTTGTGTAAGTTTGCATTTACAAAAAAAAACCGGCCAAGTGCGAGTCGGACTCGCGCACCCTTCGTGCGTGTTTCGTACCATTATCTATAAAAAACGGCAAAAAAATCACGTTTGTTGTATGGGAGCTCCACTTAAATATTTATTTTATTCTGTTTTTAGTAAGTATTTGTTGTTATAGCGGCAACAGAAATACATCATCAGTGAAAATTTCATCTGTCTAGCTATCACGGTTCATGAGATACAGCCCTGTGACAGACGGACAGACGGACAGCGATGTCTTCGTAACAGGGTCCCGTTTTTACCCTTTGGGTACGGAACCCTAAAAAGTATATTTATAAGTATTCTATCGGTAATCTAGTTCACATAGTACAAGCTTTGCTTAGTTTAAAGATAGATGGCGATATGTGTGGAGATAGATGACAAAAAAATAAATAAAAGCTTTTTTGTGCTTGTGTAAGTTGATGGTCAGTCAGTCAGTCAGTCAGTCAGTTAAACGACAGTTTTTATGTGTATGTTTATAAACTAATTACTTGACAGTAAGTTATATTTTACAACAATCGTAAACTCGGGTATCTTGTTTGTTGATTGCTGTTTTTTTATGATTCATTGGAATATAAGTACAAGAGTTTTGACTTCTACTAGCTGGTATTACTGATTACTGACAACCTGCTGGATTATTTTGTGAAATAAACCGGCCAAGCGCACGAAGGGTTCCGTACCATTATCATATAAAAAGACGCCAAAAAAATCGTGCGCGTATGCGTATCATTCAGTAGTCAAAACTAATGTCAGATTTTAGAAAAAAAAAATTATTATAAATTTTGGTAGAATGCGTATCATTCATCATACAAAATAAATTTCGAATACCAACCTTAGTAGGATTCAACCTTTTTAGTAGAATGCGTTGCTATGACAACTCAATGCTTTCTGTCTGAGATGTCAAATTTTTTGCACACCAGCGAACTCTATACCGAAATCATGCTTTTTGCATTTTTTTTATCATTTAGGGGTTGTTTTTCGGATTATAAGTTCCTTCTTCTGTTTATCTTTTTTTTTATCTACATACTACAGCAAATTTCATCTTAATCAGTTTGGCCGTTTAGTCTTGATTAGGGTACAAACATAATACAAATTAAAACTATCGTGGTTGTTAATCGTTTAAATAGAAATGCTATCAAAAACATAACTTGTAAAAAAAGCAAAGTCTCGCCACGCAACTCAGTTCTTCTACCGTAAAAAGTCGTGAGATCCATGTAATACCTAGTCGGTTAATTTATTCAGTCCCTACTTTAAGGGTCCTTCTGTCTTATGTTATTACGTAATTAGCTACCTTTACGTAATAACTTAGGACAGAAGGACCCTTAAAGTAGGGACTGAATAAATTAACCGACTTGGTATTACATGGATCTCACGACTTTTTACGGTAGAAGAACTGAGTTGCGTGGCGAGACTTGGCTTTTTTTACAAGTTATGTTTTTGATAGCATCTCATTTATTTTTGTAGATAGTCCTAGTTTTTAGAGTTCCGTACCCAAAGGGTAAAAACGGGACCCTATTACTAAAACTCCGCTGTCCGTCTATCTGTCACAGGGCTGGATGAACCGTGATAGCTAGACAGTTGAAATTTTCACAGATGAAGTATTTATGTTGCTGCTCTAACAACAAATACTAAAATCAGAATAAAATAAATATTTAAGTGGGGCTCTCATACAACAAACGTGATTTGTTTGCCGTTTTTTATAGATAATGGTACGGAACCCTTCATGCGCGAGTCCGACTCGCACTTGGCCGGTTTTTTTTTCCTTTCCGGTACCTCCTACTATCATTCCGTTGACCATTTTACAAGTTACCTTCCAACATAATCATATCTAGGTGCCTAACTGCAAATGTAACTTTGTAATCCTATATATTTATATGGGGTTACAAAGTTATTTATGCAGTCGGTGTATCTAGAAAACTGGATCGAAGTTGCAAAATATTTAGGTTTTTCCTTGATTTATACACTAACCACTAATTGTATTCAAAATTTGAAGCTTCTATGTCTGCTAGAAGTGCCTTAAACTTTTGATGATCGGTCAGTCTGTGAGTGAGTGAGTGAGTGAGTGAGTGACAAAATAGGAAACTTTGACTAGTTATAATTCTTAATCTACTGGTTCAAATTGAATGAAATTTGAAATATACGGTGTTTATATAGTGACTGCTTCGTTACTGAAAATTCAGGCTTCTAGTTTTACCCACAACGAAGTTATAGGGGGTCGAAAATGGCCTGAACTGCTTCGAGAAAAGGATGGTACAGCCGTGCCGCTTTATTGCTTGACTTGGCGGGGGCACTGCCGTGCCTCCAGATACGGCTAACGTTTCGGCTACGTTTTTTCTTATATTGCTGACATTTCGAGACAATTCAGATGCTCTTCATCATGAGCATCGCCCGCGACCGCGATCAATGGCAGATCGGCGAATAATCAGCAATACAAGAAAAAAATATAATACAAACTTTCGCATTTTTAATATTATTAGGATTAGGATGCTAGATGGCTAATCAACTTTTCCTACATAATTCCCCCTGCGTAGGGGGTGAGGTTCACATGCGGTCGGAAGGGGGGGATATGCGCCCGCGCACGCTACTCCTACGTAATCTGCGGCAACGGCAGGTGGCTGGTAACGGAATGCCACGGGGTAAGGATTTTAAGTTTTTTTTTTGTTAAGAGACAATTTTTTTTTCTGATGTCAAATTATTGCACAGTTACCCGTTTTTGGGGTAATAAAAATAAGTATTACAACGCTTATGATGGCAGTGGATTGTGTTAAATAATAATTGTAAGAGCTAACTGGTTTAAAGTTGTTTTCTTTTACCGTTTTGGGCATTTTATCTATACTTCTATACTAATATTATAAAGAGGAAAGATTTGATTGTTTGTTTGTTTGCATCGAATAGGCTCCGAAACTACTGGACCGATATGAAAAATTCTTTTACCATTAGAATCCTACATATCCCTGATGAACATAGGCTATAGAATATTTTCAAAAACGTTAGGGATCCGTATAAAAACTTCGATAATGTAACCCAAGGTGTAACAAAAATAGCCATTAAATCTTTATTACACCGAATTAAATAGAAAAAGCGGAAAGGATTGGTCTCTGCCTACCTCCCTGGGAAACAGACTTGATTTTATGTATGTATGTAAAATTAAATAGGATCACGACTACAATCCCAAAATACGGTTCTCTCCGATCTCCAGCGCTCAGCTCTTATAACGGGGATAGTCAGAGGCACGTCCTTTTTATCCAGGTACATACCACGCAAGCGAAACCGCGGCCGGAAGCTGGTTAATTATAAAATACTAGCCGACCCGTGACAGACGTTGTCCTGTCAAATTTCAATAATCTAATAGAAAAGACTGAATGTTTTTAGTCTGTGATGTCAGATTTGTTGCACACCAGCGCCATCTATACAGAATTCATCCCTTTGGAGTTTTTTTTTTATCATTTTAGGGCTGTTTTTAAATTTTTTAAAGTAGTCTATTATTTATTCGGGCATTATAATATATATATATCTACATTTACAGCAAATTTCAACTTAATCCGCTTTGTCGTTTAGGCCTGATTGAGGAACAAACATACATACAAACTCACAAACTTTCGCATTTATAATATTATTAGGATCTATTGTCCTTTTAAAGATCGTATACAAAAGCTATCACTCAATAAAAACTTAGTAAAGACATAATACATAAACAGTATAATGCTAATTTTACCATTCATATTAAAATAAACCGAAAAAACTTTTCACCCCTATTTGTATGACGATAAGGTTCAAAACTCTGCGATTTATTTAAGCTTATTAAACAAATCTACACTAATCCTTATTGCGATCTGGATAGGGTTCAAAATTGAACGACAAAACTTGTTTTAATATATTTAAGCTCTCTCCCTATTTAAGTGCGCAGTAATAAAATGATCTAAGTGATTTCATAAAAGAACATCTATTGCGAGCTGGCTCGATGGTGGTCGGGTTCCGTAGATTTGAAATTATCGTTTAAAAAATTACATCGGGTTTCACTTCTTCTTTTAGGGTTCCGTACCCAAAGGGTAAAAACGGGACAATATTACTAAGACTTCACTGTCCGTCTGTCAGATCACAGATCTTCTGGCGCTTACATACTTAAAGATGTTTAATGAGCGTAGCCAGAGGCACTTCCAAACATTACATTTGTGTATTTAGACTACTCTGAAAACTGTTAATTCTTATTTTGAATAGGACCAAATTATGACGTTGAAAATGTCTAATAGGAGTAGTCAGAGGCACAACTATAGATTACACGGGTTCTTAACACGTAATTACCTTTAATTTACTTTCAAATAAATCTATAGTTATGTCTACTAACCACGATAGTTTGAAAAATAAGTCAGCGGCACGTCAAACTTGAAACTACGCCTTCATTTCGCAGTAGAAGTATTGAACCCTAAAACGCCCAACTATCAAGTTGAACGACCGCGTCGAAAAAGGACCATGGCTTTTCAATGGCGAATCCTGGACCCTATTCACGGGACCCTAACGCAACCAGACGAGGGGATATGGCGGTGTTTGAAAGCGACCATCGTAATATGACGGCCTCACAGCTCAGTTGGTAGTAGCTCTGCCTTCTGCGCTGTAGGTTGCGGGTTCGATCCTAGGCCTAATATTTGTGTGATGAACCTATGTTCATCACACACAAACAACTATATGTTTGTTCTGTGTAAGGGTGTTGTATCATTATGTATGTATTTACAAAAAAAAAGGTAGATAAAAACTTGAGAGGTGTCAAGGGACACCCGGATGGAACGAAGTTCTCACAAAATAACGTGGGACAAGGGAAGGGGAATCAACTTTGACTTCGACCTCGACCTCGACCTCGACCTCGACCTCGACCTCGACCTCCACCTCGACCTCCACCTCGACCTCCACCTCGACCTCCCCCTCGACCTCCACCTCGACCTCCACCTCGACCTCCACCTCGACCTCCACCTCCACCTCCACCTCCACCTCCACCTCCACCTCCACCTCCACCTCCACCTCCACCTCCACCTCCACCTCGACCTCGACCTCGACCTCGACCTCGACCTCCACCTCCACCTCGACCTCGACCTCGACCATAGCAAATAGATATACTATAGCAAAAAAGTGTCGTGACAACTTTTCGTGACAACTTTTCGTAAGATTTTTTTCCGTCTAGCCCCCTTTCACTACGCGCGATAAGGAACTTCGTTCCAATAATCTATCAGTTATCTAGTTCATAGTAGAAGCTTTGTTTAGTTTAGGGCTAGATAGCGATGTATAAAAAGTCCACCAATATTTATTTATTTATTATTTAGCGGTTTAAATATATCTGAACTAGAAATGGGCAGAACTTGCAATTTTTTCCATACACAAATACATACATAAGATCACACCGGTTTACCAAAGGGGTAGGCAGAGATCACGGTTTTCCACTTGCTACGATCCTGACTTACCGCTGTTTTGCTTCATTCACTCTCATCCTCATCGCTCCGAATATCTTGATGATTATAATCTAGGTAGGACAAAAGTCTGAAAAAATACTTTTTTTTTGTGGTTTGAATAATACACACCCGTGCAAAGCGGATAGCTAGTAAATAAATAGCAATTTGACAGTTGCAGTCGCTCGCGATTATAGAAATAGAAATAGTTTATTTTTCAAATAATGTGGTACAACACATTATTACAACAACGGGAAATTACTCACGTAAATGATAAATTGTCAATGAGGACACCGACAATGTTTCGATTCATCTAGAGAATCTTCTTCAGGGTGAGTGGACCATAACGCGCGCGCTACCCTGCTCGCATTGCCAATTGACATCATTGACAATTTATCATTTACGTGAGTAATTTCCCGTTGTTGTAATAATGTGTAGTACAGCTCACGAAAGTTTTGAAAGTGAAATGTGGTACAAATTATAAATAACTTAACTACTAAGAAAATATCACTAAATAGGTAGTAGGCATATTGAAGTTTAATTTCATTAGTAGGTAGTAAGTAGTTACATGTCCGTACCCCCCGTGCTAGATTTAACTGTGTTACGGCAGGGTACCAGGGATTACCAGCGAACTAACGCAATAAAGCTGTCACAGATATGCAGGTTGACCCAGAGATTACCAGCGACACAAATAAATGAGCGTGATACGCTTTCGAAAGCTTTGCAATCATTTTAAACCGTACGTCGTCGGTCGGTCTATAATCGTATTTAGTGCTGGAGTTCACCACAAATAATGTTTTACTATTCAACAGTATAAACTCGAAAGCTGACTGGCCTCACAGCTCAGTTGGTAGTAACTGCCCTCTGCGCGGTTGTGGGTTCGATCCCCAAGACAAACATTTGTGTGATGAACATAGATGTTTGTTCTGTGTCTGGGTGTTATAATAAGTAAGTAAAAAAAAAATAGGATCGCGACTGTAATCCCCAAGTACGGTAGACATCCTCTCAGATCTCCAGGCGCTTAGATCCTTTGAAGATGTCAGTGGTCACGTCTAAACATTATATTTGGCACATGCCCACATTTTGCAGTAGTTAGCATTCAATCAGGTTGCAAGCCCATCGCCGTTTAATGTATTTACAAAATATAAGTATTTTATCAGTTTATCTAGTTCCTAATAGTACAAGCTTTTTAATTGACGTGACAACGTCTTAAATAAATAAGAGAGAGGCCCGCCGGACCATTTACATTTTGTCACGTAAAATCTTCGCCCGTAAAACCGACTTTACTGGCAACCAATTTTATTTTATAGGCAAATTTTTGATACCCTTATGTTACATTATTACAATTTACGTCAGGATCTCTTATTTTGAAATAATAATAAAACCTGTGTTACTCGTTGAAAATGCAGGATTTGATAGTTAAAAGAATTTTTAAAATTGGTTTTGTAGATTTTAGGGTTCCGTACCTAAAGGAAACAGAACCCTATAACTAAGACTTCTCTGTCCGTCTGTCTGTCTGTTACAAGGCTGTATCTCATGAACCGTGATAGCTAGACAGTTGGAATTAACACAGAAGATTTATTTCTGTTGCCGCTATAACAACAAATACTAAAAACAGACAACAAATTAAATAAATATTTGAGTGAGACTTTCATACAACAAACGTGTTTTTTTTTGCCGTTTTTTGTAGATATTTGTACGAAACCCTTCGTGCGCGAGTCCGAGACGCACTTGGCCGGTTTTTTAAAAACGTCACCAATTCACACTTGCCTTTCTGTTTTAGTTACCAAAATCGCGAGGTTTTCCAATAGCTGGTTAATATAACCGTCTGTTTAGTGTTGGTGAGCTGCGGTCCTATCTATTGCAATTCCGCATCCGCCCTATAATCAAGCGTTATACGATATTCACAATGAATTTTCCATCGCACATGCTACCAACGCGCATGATAAAAACCGTTCTATCTATCTATTATCTTATTCTATATTCTTTATTAATCCTAATAATATTATAAATGTGAAAGATGGGAGTTTGTATGTATGTTTGTTCCTCAATCAGGCCAAAACGACAAAACGGATTAAGTTGAGATTTGCTGTAGATGTAGATATAATGCCCGAATAAATAATAGACTACTTTAAAATATAAAAAAAACATCCCCAAAATGATAAAAAACGCAAAAGGGATGATGATTTAGATGGCGCTGGTGTGCAACAAATCTGACACCACAGACTAAAAACATTCAGTCATTTCTATTTGATTATTGAAATTTGACAGGACAACGTCTGTCACGGGTCGGCTAGTTTTATATAATTCGTTAGATAATCATACTAGCTACATAAATGTAAGACAGTTTCTTTTTAAGTTTGATGGTTTTAAAATTAATGCGGTTTTATCACTTTTTCCGTCTTATCCGGGTAGACACTGCACATAAAATAATCCAAACATTTCAAGCATCACCTTAAGAGCTAATTGAGCTAGTTGACACAAAATAAATATATCCGTTTTTAGGGTTCCGTACCCAAAGGGTAAAAATCGGCCAAGTGCGAGTCGGACTCGCGCACGAAGGGTTCCGTACTATTATCAAAACGGCAAAAACTCACGTTTGTTGTACGGGAGTCTCACTTAAATATTTATTTTATGCTGATTTTAGAGAAATAGGTACATCATCTGTGAGAATTTCAACTGTCTAGCTATCACGGTTCACGAGATACAGCCTGGTAACAGACAGACGGACAGCGGTGTCTTAGTAGTCCCGTTTTTTACCCTTTAGATACGGAACCCTAGAAACATAAAAAATAATTCATAATATCTCGTAACCTACCTATTTACCTAACTACGTAGTTAGCATTCCACACGTGACAGGTTGCAATCCCGTCGCCGCTTTCAAGAATACTAACAGGTTTCCTCACGATGTTTTCCTTCACTGTTATAAACACGTGTAACGCGCATATAGGTACATTTTTCGAACAGAAATATCCATTGATGCACGGCCAGGATTCGAACTCGAAATTAATTGGAAATTAATAATATCTACCTAGGTACCTATTTACCTAACTACATGAATTCAATTATACAATTTCAAACTTTTTATTCGATCATGTGAAGTACCACCTATTTACCGACTTACTTTACCGATAGTGGTAAAATAGCGCCACCTGCCAGCGGAATCGCAAACCTCTTTCATCTTACCTCTCAAACCCCGAGCGGTCGCATGAGACCGCGAAAAGTACCTATAATACGTAGTAACATCAAATGAAACTAGATGGCGCTGGAATGCAAAAATCAAGTTTGTTGTATGGGAGCCCTCCTTAAATATTTATTTTATTCTGTTTTTAGTATTTGTTGTTCGAGCAGCAATAGAAATACATAATCTGTGAAAATTTCAACTGTCTAGCTATCATGGTTCATGAGATACAGCCCTGTGACAGACAGACAGACGGACAGACGGACAGACGGACAGACGGACAGACGGACAGACGGACAGACGGACAGACAGACGGACAGCGAAGTCTTAGTAATAGGGTTCTGATTTTACCCTTTGGGTACGGAACCCTAAAAACGGGACCCTATTACTAAGACTTCGCTGTCCGTCTGTCTGTCACAGGGCTGTATCTCATGAACCGTGATAGCTAGACAGGTACGGAACCCTTCATGCGCGAGTCCGACTCGCACTTGGCCGGTTTTTTATTTCTTTCAAACATAATCATAAACTTTCGGATTTATTTATAACTAGCAAACCCGCGACAGACGTTGTCATTTCCAAATTTCGTTAAGGCGCTCCCAGTCGACGATTGTTTTTGTTCGAAACGAAAAAAGAAATACTTCTGAACAAGCCACATCTCATATTTTATAATGTATAGTATATGTGAATTTTTATATGTTTATTATGTTTTCAGCTTAATAGAAATCTAGGTAGGAACCTGAAGTAATATACTTATCAAAATAGGAGATGTGGCTTGTTCAGAAGTATTTCTTTTTTCGTTTCGAAAAAGAGCAATCGTCGACTGGGAGCCCCTTAATGCCATGCCATCTATACCAAAATCATACCTTTTGCGTTTTTTTTTAATCATTTCGGGGATGTTTTTCATATTTCGAATTCAACTTAATGTAGTTTAGTATTCTATGTTTTATTCGGGCTTTATAACTACACCTACAGCAAATTGCAACTTAATCCGTTTTGTCGTTTAGGCCTGATTGAGGCACAAACATACATACAAACTCGCAAACTTTCACATATAATATTCGAACTATTCACATTTGTCATTAAAAGAACAAGTTACAGATGAAAACTTCGATTGAGGTTATAATGGTCAGAAACCGTCAAATATTTGCATAGTACACCATAGATAACCTCATAAGGTCGTCGACTCACAAACAAACAAACAAACAAGCATTCTTGCCACTATCTACCCTCCTATAACCACCACCTGTACAAATCTTTATATCGCGCGCGCGTTAAGGTACCTTCGTGTTCTTATACAGGTTTTTAGGGTTCCCTTGTCTAATTTACAAGCCGAACCGCAAGCGATTTAAATTATACATTAACACAAACTGATCCTTGTGATTTTATTGAAATAACTAGTGATAATCCTTGCGATTTCGTTCACGTGAAGTTGTTTTTAAACTTCAACCCCCGCTTCACCCCCTTAGGGGTTGGTTTTCGGGAATTCCTTTCTAATTGCATTTCTATTTATTTAAGTAACCTAGGATTCACATTTTTCTTATTGTTAAATATAAATATGTTAAAAATATAATGTTGCACTTAAATCAATTTGAATCCACATTATGTATTCCATCTAAACACTAAAATGAATATACCCCCCAAATTTCAAATGTCTAGTACCATTGGTTTAGGCTGTGCGTTGATAGATCAGTCAGACAATCAAAAGTTTTGTATATATGATACTAGCCGACCCGTGACAGACGTTGTCCTGTCAATTTAAATAATCGAATAAAAAAGACTCGATGTTTTTAGTTTGTGATGTTACATTTGTTGCACAGCCAAAATAGCTCTATTTTTTGCGTTTTTTTTATCATATAGGGGTTGTTTTTCGGATTTTAAGATACCCTATTATTTATTCTGATTATTTATCTACATACTACAGCAAGTTTCATCTTAATCCATTTTGTCGTTTAGGCCTGATTGTGGAACAAACATACATTTCTTTTCACAAACTTTCGCATTTATAATATTATTAGGATTTTCTACCTTTTTGCTTTTGACAAACCTTGATTGTTAAACAAACACACAAAAAATTTCGTTTCACAAATGTTTGTCCTGGATCGAACCTCGAACCCGCAGAAGACAAAGCCACATCTAACTGGAGTTGTATAGCATCTATACAACTCAGTTAGTAGTAGCTATCTACACTAAATAGCTGATCTAAAGGTACGGACTACGGAACCATCGTCTAACCGGCACGCTCTTACTTTTAACAATTTATTGTAATAATATAAAGACGCACGCGCCGACCCGACAGATGTTTCCGCTCGGACGTCTTCGGCCATGTCCGGAGCCGGTCGGGAATGAAAGCCTTTTAATAAGGTAGAGAAGGGGGCCGAGATCCGTACCTTGCGGGAGTGAAATCCTTGGACTTATTGCTATAAGCATGAACAAAGGATGTTATCCGGGGTATCTACTCCGTAAACAGAAAAGAAAGAAAGAATAAATTTATATTGTGTCAACATAATCTTTTAGAACTAAATAAATAAATACTTATTTTATTCTTATTTTTCAAACTATCTTGATTAGTAGACATAACTATAGATTTTGACACGGGTCTTTATCACGTAATTAACCACCTTTAATTTACTTTCCCGACGTTTCGGCTATGTTACAATAGATATGGTCGCGGGCAGTTCTGTTTTTGGTATTTGTTGTTATAGCAGCAACAGATATACATAATCTGTGAAAATTTCAACTGTCTAGCTATCACGGTTCATGAGATACAGCCATGTGACAGACAGACAGACGGACAGACAGACAGACAGACAGATAATAATAATAATAATAATAATAATAAAGCTTTATTTCCTTAACACTATTAACTTAAATAACATATTTTCTTATTCTATAAATATAATGTATGCTTTAGTTTAAATAATATTTAGTAGTAAATTTCAGTGTAAGGGTCGCTATCAGCGATAAAAGCCTCCTCCATTTGCTTCCATCTCTCCCTGTCCCTAGCTGCAGTGCTCCATGCCTTTCCTGCTACTTTAGCGATGTCGTCGCTCCATCTCAGGTGTGGTCTGCCTGGTCTGCGTTTTTTATCGATCGGGTACCACTCAGTTGTAGTTTTTGACCACCTTTCGTCTGATACTCTTTGTACGTGTCCCGCCCATTTCCATTTCAAACGTAGAACTCTTTTTACTGCATCTTTTGCCTTAGTTTTATTCCGTATGATGCTGTGTCTAATTTTATCTTTAAGTTTATGGCCCATGTAGCTTCTTTCCATTCCTCTTTGGCATACTCTTATTTTGTCTTTGGTCTTACTAGTTAAAGCCCATGTCTGACAAGCGTATGTTAGGCATGGGAGTAAGCAGATTTCCATTGCTTTTGTTTTTAGTTTGGTGGGTAACTTGCTTTTGAAAATTTCTTTCATTGCCCAATATTTATTCCAGGTGTTTTGAGTTCTACGTTCAATTTCTTTTTCAGTGCATGCATTAAATGTGATCAGATGTCCTAAATAGATGTAGTCATCAACATATTCTAGATTAATAGTTGGGGTTTTTATGGGTATGTTTTGCCTGTTTGTCATTAGCTTTGACTTATCCTGATTAACTTTCAGTCCAGCCTTCTTGCTTTCCTTACAAAGTGACTCTATCATAGTTTGTAGTTCTTGTGGATCTTCTGAGAGTAATACGATGTCATCTGCAAATCTTAAGTGTGAAAGGTATTTTCCATGTAGTTTTAGACCTTTGCTTTGCCAGTCTAGTTTCCTAAAGATTTGCTCTAGCACAGCGATAAAAAGCTTCGGCGAGAGGGGGTCCCCTTGTTTTACACCTTGTTCAATTGGAAAGCTAGGTCCTGGTTTATCTAGAGTAATTCTCGAGGTACTATTCTTGTATATTTCTTTCATCATATTTATATAGTCCTTGTTTATGCCTTGTATTGCCAAAGCTTGCCATATAGCGTTATGCGATAATGAGTCAAAAGCCTTACTGTAATCGATGAAGCACAGGTAGAGTGGCTTATCATATTCATTGTATTTTTCGATGATAATTTTTAGGGTATGTATGTGATCTACTGTCGAAAAACCTTTCACAAAACCGGCTTGTTCTACTTGTTGGTTCTCGTCTATGATTTTGGTCAAGCGTCGTAGTAGAGTAGTGGAGAACAGTTTGTATAGACAGGACATAAGACTGATTGGTCTGTAGTTGGAGATGAGTTTGGCGTCTCCCTTTTTATATAGTAGCACGATATTCGAAGTGGTCCATTGTTTAGGTAATTCTTTCTTTGTAAATATACGATTGAATAGTTTTGTTAGTGGTTTCGTCAGGATGTCTTTGCCGGCAAGTAACATTTCATTTGTTATTCCATCTGGTCCTGGACTTTTATCTGATTTTAGCTTGCATAATGAGTAATTTATTTCGTTCTCGTTGAATTCTGGCACTGGATCGTCATTATTAGTAGAGATAATCAATTGATCTTGTATCTGACCATCATTCCTAGCGTAGAGGGTTTTGTAAAAATCTGTTGCTATTTGAATTAGGTCATCTCTATTTGTCACTGTTTTGCCTGACTGGTTTTGTAAGTTGCTCATTAGTTGCTTTGAGGAGTTTAGGTGTCTGTAGGCTTTTCTGACTGCTCCTGTACTTTCTAAGTAGCTTTCAATTACATTCAGTCTGTGTTTTTTAGCATTAATTTTTATTTTTTTATGAATTCTTTTGTATAGTTTGCTTAGTAGATGTTTTTCTTCTCTTGTTTTATTTGCTTTGTTTTTTAGTCTGTGTTTTTCTTTTTTTAGTTCAATAATTTCTTCTGTAATGATTTCTAGTTTTTTCAGTGTTTTTTTTGATGCGCTAGCGCCATTACAACTTTGTAAAATGCTTTTCTCGATTTCATCGTATTGTTCTTGTGTTGATTTTTCTTCTCCATTTGCGTACTCGTATTTTGATAGTTCTGTTAGGTATTTTTCAGGGTCTATGCGCTTCGGAAGTTTTGATGTGTATTTTGCTCGTGGTTTGATTCTACACCTTATGTTCATCGTTATTCTGACCATACGATGATCACTTGGGTGTTTTAAATTACTAAGAACGCTGCAGTTATCAATCATGTAGGGAGTATTCGTTGCTATATAATCTATTTCATTTCTTATGCTGGTGTCGGGTGACATCCATGTCCACCGTAGATCGGATGGTTTGTTAAACATAGTATTTGTTATTTTTAAATTATTTTCATGACAGAAGTTAAGGAATTTGTCACCCCTTTTATTTCGCTTTCCGTAGCCGTATTTGCCCATAACTCTGCTTTCTCCTTCCCGAGGTTCACCTATTTTTGCGTTCATGTCTCAACGCAAAAACAGACAGATAGATAGACGGATCGATGTATCGTTGATCGTTTTCAAGAGTAGAACCCCCAAGCAAGCAACTCGAATCACTTCAGTAATTATTATCGAAGTCTGTATCGTGGAATATTTGATTAGTTTCGTTTATAATTGGCATCTGAATCATTTAGCGAGCATTCTCCGCGATTAGACGGTGACCTTTCATCGTTCCACATAAGGTTTGATTCATTATTATGTGTGAACTGGTATATAATGGTGACCGATGATTTTGAGACATCTTTAAAACTAGGTTTATGTCTTACATTAAGAATTAGACAATCATTTTCAATCGCTTTGATCTATGGAGATGACTGAAGGTGGTCATTGAAAAAAAAGGTATAAACCCCAAGCCGTGTTTGTTGCCTAAATCTTCTAGACAATGGTCGCGAGGAATCGGCGTAGCTTCACCTAGTTCCTAAGACGTTTCAAAGCGATTTTATTGAAATAAATGATATTTGAATTTGAATTTGGTGGTAGTCCAAGCATCTCGTTTGACAGCGGTTAGCGTCCTATACGTGACAGGTTGTTAACTCATCTAAGGATCATCGTGAACTAGTTAGTAGTAGTTGTTAAAAGCGGCGATCCGAATCCACTACTGCGAAGGGGGTAGTCAGAGGCACGTCGTTTGACAGCATTGTGACATGTTGCTAACTCATCGCCGCTTATAAGAACTACTACTAAGTGTAGATATATATTAGCTAGTCCACGATGTTTTCTTTCACGGTTTTGCGCACACTTTTAGAACTGAAAAATCCATTGTCACACGGCCGGGGATTCGAACCCACGACTTTCGGATTGAATGTCGAGGTACATTCCACTCGACAAACACCTTCTGCCTTATTATTCGCTGTGATTACATAGACTGTTCTACAAAGATCTTGAAGCGGTACAGAGACCTAAGCCCGGAATAGACGATGCTAGTTTCTCAAGCCAGTGGCCTGAGCACGAACCACTATCGTATCGTCAACGTATCGTCCAAATGTCAAGACTGACACTTTTTTTATAGTAAAAGTGTCAGTTTTGGCATTTGGACGATACGTTGTCGAAACGATACTGGTTCATGCTAACCCCCCAGGATAGTAAGATACTAAAACCAGGGTTCCAGCAACCATGTGCTGCTGTAGTATGCTGAGAGCCTTATTTCCTGTCACTTCCTCTGTACTACCTGTTTCTTTCTGTATATTGTTTGTATTGTGTGGTGGAAATAAAACGTTTTCTGTTTTTTCTAACCTGATGTTAGCGAGCTAACTCTAGCTTTGTTGGTCTCTCAAGCTAGGATAGGCTTCTATTTGAAGCCAGAGTGTCAGAGTCAAAGGGTATTTGAAACGTCTTAGGAGCTAGGTGAAGCTACGCCTGTTCCTCGCGACCAAGCCTAGAAGAATCAGCCAACAAACACGGCTTGGGGCCCATAGTTTTTTTCAATGATTCGAGCTCCATAGTGATGCAGATATGCAGATCGAACCTTGTGAAGGATCTAACAAAAAAAATATATCAAAGGTACTAACGAGGGTTCTATTTGAAGCCAGAGTTTCTAGCTTACTAGCACTAGCCTACTATCCTGGCTTGAGACACTATCCTCGTCTATCTGGGGCGTTACTTCATCACCCTCCCCCATCATTACACGCAGCCCGTAGATCACGGGACAATGGCGTCCCCGCCAGACCCCAGCTATGGATTTATGGAGCCGCTGAGCTGATCCACTAAATCATTACCTATATTATTCAGTGAGACATGCTCGGCTCCTTGGATGTTTTAAGAACGGCCCGCCCTTACCGCAAGCTCTAAAGTAACATTAAGTGCCTGTGCACATCGCGTTTTTTAAGCGCGCCTCCTCGACGCGCATTTATAGCGATACAGACGCAATACGCAAGCGAATCAGTGTGGCCTGAGCACGAACCACTATCGTATCGACAACGTATCTTTACTATACAATAATTACGTTTAAAACCTACTTCATGTTTATAAATAAAAATTGTAGTGGGTAGTGTAGTGATCTAGGAGCCCCTACCCCGGCTAGCCCTTCACTCAGTGTATGCCGTATGCCAATGGAAGAAGGGCAAGGTCTATAGTTGAAAACCGCTATCAATGCCTATAAATTTTGAAAGTTTCCCTCGATTTCGCTGGGATCCCATCATCAGATGCTGACTTGGTGGTAATGGGACCACCTCTGAAGTATAGACTTTCAAATAAAAAAATATATTTGTAAATCCATCCACAAAAGCCGGAGTAATGGCGAAAAAAAAAACACACAAAAAAAATTTAAAACCTCCTTTTCTGAAGTAGGTTAAAAAGTGTCAGTTTTAACATTTGGACGATACGTTGTCGATACGATAGTGGTTCATGCTAAACCCCCCGTAGACCTAGCGTCTGTATCGCTAAAACCCGTTTTTACTCTTTGGGCACGGAACCCTAAAAATCGCCGCCGTATCGAGAACCTCCATTCTTTATATCGTTTAAAAAAAGTGAAAAATGGCAAAGTGATGTTAATAGACACAAGCGCGAGTTTCCTTAACACATAATAGATCCATGGGGGGTAGAAAGTTTCCAAAGTTAAAACTTTTTAAAAGAAGCGGTCTTTTATGCTCGTCTGTGGTTTCCTCTGCCTACACATGATTGTATGTGAGTATTTTATCAATTATCTGGTTTTCATAATACAAGCTTTACATAGTTTGAGACTGTGTACTCTTTATCACGTTATTTTATTAGATATCTGTCTTTAATTTATTTTCTTTACCTATACTTAATAAATAAGTATCGCCTGTCACGAAATCTTTGCTTTACCTAAGAGATAGATAAATACTCTATTCTATGTTGTTTAAAAATCGTCGTTTTAATCATTTTCTCTATATTTAAAGTTTATTTGAAAATTAAAATGTTATGGTGTCCACATACAGCGCTCTTGCCCTAAAAATACTTTCAAAAATCTTAGTACAATAATAATTAGTGTGAGCGCTAAGGACATACGTTACGTTTTGTAAAAAGCATTTTTTTTCCATTCAGCCTTAGTACAACCGAATCCGAAGCTCCCTAATCCCCCGTCTCTGTCTGTTTGTATCGCCGTCTCGCTCTACCGTTGGGGGGAGCGGGCTGGCAACGCCGCGTGGTTATTACCCGCACTCATTATGAAGTAACTTTAAAATTAGCAATTTGTTTTAAAAACGACGCGATGCAATTCGACCGGATTATCGTTTGGATAAAAATATTGGACAATCATTTTTTCTACAACGATAATTCGAATATGCCGTGTTGGCCGAGTGGGAGGTACCAAAAGAAAGTACAAAAATACTTTCAAGTACAAAAATACTTTAAAGTACAAAAATACTTTAAATTACAAAAATACTTTCAAGTACAAAATACGCGTTCAAACTGTGACGTCATACCTGGTACGTATTTTTTTATGCCTATACCAGGTTTGCAAACCTGGTCGAGTAAATACGCACCACCTCTACCCGGCATCAGTGGTTTTTTTTTATAAATAAATATTGGTGGACATTTCACACATCGCCATCTTGGCCGAAACTAAGCAAAGCTTGTACTGTGGGAACCAGATAACTGATAGAATACCTAAATACTTTCTTCATTTTTTAGGGTTTCGTACCCAAAGGGTAAAAACGGAACCCTATTACTAAGACTTCGCTGTAAGTCTGTCTGTCACAGGGCTGTATCTCATGAACCGTGATAGCTAGACAGTTGAAGTTTTCACAGATTATGTATTTCTGTTGCCGCTATAACAAATAGGTAGGTACTAAAAACAGAATAAAATACGTATTTAAGTGGGGCTCTCATACAACAAACGTGATTTTTTTGCCGTTTTTTTATAGATGTACGGAAACCTTCGTGAGCGAGTCCGACTCGCACTTGGCCGGTTTTTTTTGTAAACATACTTTTTAATTATTAATCTATCAATAACCTTGAACTTTTAGTAACTAGGCGTGATAATTGCATGTTTTTTCTTATCATTAATTAGATACTATTTATCTTATAACCAATTAGTTTGATAGCGTTTTATTACGCTCATGATAAATACCTAATACCTTTCCCTGCGGTAATGCGGAGATAATTTTTGCTTGGTACACATTGTATGCCTCTACCTACCCTCTAATGATATTTATATCAACTCTGTAGAAGTAATTAATATTATGTACATATTTAATCCGTGTTTGTTGCCTGATTCTTCTGAGCTTAAATTATTAGTCCAACATTCATCTATATATATAAAAACCGGCCAAGTGCGAGTCGGACTCGCGCACGAAAGGTTCCGAACAATTTAAAAAACACAAGAGCTCGACTTAAATATGTATTTTATTCTGTTATTAGTATTTGTGGATATAGCGGTAACAGGAATACATATCTGTGAAAATTTCAACTGTCTAGCTATTGGTTCAATCCATCATTCGATGCGAGTTTTGACTAATGCTGTAATGATGGAAAATGGAAACGGTTTTAAATTTTCATCAGTCCAGCCCATCAGTCCATCAGTCCGCGTGTTACACGGTAATTCTCCCGTCATTCTGACCAGAATGATAGATTGAACTGACGCCGGAATTTGCGTGTAGCCGATGTCTTACGATTCATGATATAGGTACAGCCTGGTGACAGACAAACGGACGGACAGCAGAGTCGTGGGGTCCCGTTTTTACCCTTTGGGTACAGTACCCTAAAAAGTATAAAGTATTTTACAAGTATCAGTTATCTAGTTCCTATAGTACAATACTTAGTTTTTTGGGCTGGATGGCGCTATGTGAATTGTCTACCAAAGTTTATTTATATCGATTATTCTCAAGGGTTTATCGTCCGTAGAAAAGTTTATCGTTAATTTATTGACATCACCAGAGGCCCCCCATTATCGAACTACTACAAAGAATGTGAACGTTGTGTGCTCGACAACAAACAACAATCAAAAACAACTGAAAAACTTCCACATTTCCACTTCGGCTAAAGTTTCCCGACTAATCATAGGCCGTTGAACATTGTACAATGTTTTTTATTGGAAAACAAATAAGTTTTCTGTTGAAAAATGTTGTTCAAAGAGAAGCTTTTGTAAAAACATTTGAACCATCGAGCACCAGCGCGCTATCCTACCTGTCACATCATATAACATTGTCATCGGAACTTACAAGTATGCAAAGTTTTTACTCAATCGAAGTATTTACTAAGGAGTTCCATTGTGAGTGTCTGCTAAAAAAAGGTAGCTAAAATTTCGAATAGTATCGAATTTCGGTAGACCCCAAGCCGTGTTTGTTGCCTGATTCTTCTAGGCTTGGTCGCGTGGAATCGGCGTAGCTTCACCTAGTTCCTAAGACGTTTCAAAGTGATCCTTGTGATTTTATTGAAATAAATGATTTTTGAATTTGAAGGTGAAGCTACTAGGTGAAGCTAGCTGAAACTAGGTGAAGCTACGCCGATTCCTCGTGACCAAGCCTAGAAGAATCAGGCAACAAACACGGCTTAGGGCCTATCATTTTTTTCAATGATCCTTTCTTTAATGCTATGTAGAGCTCCAGTGGTGCCGTAAGAAGAAGGTGAAGGCTCAAACACTAATTAAAAGTACTACTCAAGTGCGTACAAAAATAAAAAAATTAACTCAAGAGTTTCAGCACCAATTCAAAAAACAGAATAACTTATAACATAATAAAAGCTAGTAAGTTTATAAAACAAATCGTTTTTATCTTATATCTCATATCGAGGTGTCCCTTACAATAGCATTGCGTAAGATATTACGCCAAGTTGTGACATAATAGTTTCAAGATCCATCATAATATTGAACTAGAGATGTCCAGGGGGGTTGTCTGAGGCAAGTGCACACATTATTATGTAGCAAAGTACCACATATTTTCCTGTAGCTAGCATTTCGTTTGTGACAGGTCGCAATCCCATCCTCGCATTAAAAATCCGGTTTCGGTACGATCTTTTCGTTCTACAGTTTTAGTTCGATGAGAGTGTAAACTACTTACCAGATTCTAGTACCTATAATTCAAAACACAAATATATACTATACAATAATAATCTCTTTGACAACAATCCGTCATCCACCATACTGTTTTTCCAATTCCCGCCAACTCGCAACCTTTTTAAAATTCGAACTCTACTAAGGAGTTTTTATTCTACCTCATACAAGGAGGCTGCACTATAGCGCTGACAATAACTACGAGGCTAAATTATAACAAACCGAAAGGAATAACTGTACATTCCCTAATAAAATAATAATATTTGCTGACAAGAGTGAATGAAGCAAAATAGGTATGTGGTTTGGGAAACAGTCGTGATTTTATGTATGTATGTACTAGCTTTTACTCGCTACTTTATCCGCGCAGATTCAGGAAAACAATTTGTGACGACTTTATCGTAAAACATAAAAATTCCTGAAGCCTATGTCCGTCACATTCACATGACTTTAAACTTTCTCTATTATCAAATCTTATCATAATCGGCCAAGCGGTTTGGCCGTGATAACGTCAAGGACAGATTTATTAAATAAGTGAATATTAGTAATAGATGTACCTATGTTAGAAAAGTCCATTGATGCACGACGGGATTCGCACCCGCGACCTTCGGATCGAAGTCGAGGAACCTCGACACCGCGTCTGTTATGAACGATTACACGATGGTTTTATGTATATTCGTAGCGCGAACATATTAAAGTTGATTTACAGTTAAAACACTTCAACCTTATCAAAACGTTGTCGATAAATAACGTCGAAAATTCACCAGTTTTCACAACTAGCGCGAATACGATACCGTCTTAAACTAAACTAAATATATATATATAAAACTCCGCTAAGTCAGTCAGTCAGTAACGTAAAAGTTTTATAATATAACTAGCCGACCCGTGACAAACGTTGTTCTGTCATTTTTTTTTTGTAATAATCACATAGGAAAAAGCAATTTCAGGCAGCTTCCAATTTTTTCGCTACAAACCTTGTACTGATAAAATAAATTACGAATTTTGGTAGAATGCCACAACCACGGGGGTTAGCAACGCAGTTTTGACTAATTAATGATACGCATTCTACCAAAATTCGTAATTATGAAAAAATATTACGTCCACTGTGGGTGCGTGTTCTCACAGTGTCGTTCCTGAATACGAGGGTAGACGACTTAAATGTTTTTAGTCTGTGATGTCAGATATGTTGCACACCAGCGCCATCTATACAGAAATCATCCCTATTGCGTTTTTTATCGTTTTTGGGGTGTTTTTCATATTCTAAAGTAGTCTATTATGTATTCGGGCATTATAATCTACATCTACAGCAAATTTTTAACTTAATCTGTTTTAGCCTGATTTAGGAACAAACATACATACACGTTCGCATTTATAATATTATTAGGATTTAGAATGATCGCAGATAGGGTTTGTAGTAAGGTATACGATGACTCACGTGAACTAACCCTCGTATTCAAGAACGACACTATGAGAACACGCACCCACAGTGGACGATATCTTTTTTCATAAACATCACTTTATGTGTTGAGCGGCACTATGATGCACGCTACCGTGTGCCTTCAGAGCTCAACTTTGGCTAGAGGCACACGACAATGTGCCTCTAGTCAAACTATGCAGTGTCGCACAACACATAAAGTGATTTTTATGAAAAAAGATTTCGTCCACTGTGGGTGCGTGTTCTCATAGTGTCGTTCTTGAATACGAGGGTAAGTCACGGGATTTACACTAGTGATGATAATAATGTGATTTATCTAGCCACTGGATACAAAATGTTGTAAATATTAGCTTTAATTATTGACGAACAGAGTTTGTTTTACTCTGTTGGTAAGGAGTTTACGTCTTTAAAGTTTTCTAGTAGGTAATCAGTATTCTTATAAGCGGCGATGGGCTTGCAGCCTGTCACGTGTGTAGTGCTAACTACTGCAAAATGTGGGCATGTGTCAAATGTAATGTTTGGACGTTCTGCCAACCCCTTTAGACATCTTAAAGGATCTAAACGTCTCGAGATCTAAGGGGGTGTCTACCGTACATGGGGATTGCAGTCGTGGTCCTATCTTTGTAGGGTTCCATACCCAAAGGATAAAAACGGGACCCCATTACTAAGACTTCGCTGTCCGTCTGTCTGTCACAAAGCTGTATCTCATAAACCGTGATAGCTAGACAGTTGAAATTTTCACAGATGAGGTATTTCTGTTGCCGCTATAACAACAAATACTAAAAACAGAATAAAATTAATATTTAAGTGGGGCTCTCATACAACAAACGTGTTTTTTTTGCCGTTTTTTTTAGAGATAATTGTACGGAACCCTTCGTGCCCGAGTCCGACTCGCACTTGGCCGGTTGTATTTTTTCTAATAGGGAGGGACGCTCTAAAACTACATAGCTGCACTTGTAACTTTTTATAGGTCACACTACTCATGTTGAAGCTAGCAAAATGTCCCGCGTCACGTCAAATGTTGCGGAACACTGTGAAACGTTGCACAGCGTTACGTTGTGATATTGCACGGGACATTCTGTCCCGCCGCATGACGCCGCGATCATAACCGCTTCACCTCTAAACTTTCCACCACTCCCAAGTACAAAACCACCCAATAATATTATCCTCACTCGGAAAGTTGTAAAACTCGAAGTTGCCCACTAATTGCCGCTTTATCTAACTCCTTAGCATAAAAATTAAAAAATAAATAATAAAGTTGGGTTCGGTAACTTTAACCTCATTATTTGTTAAGCTAGCTATACATGTTGGCCCAACGTTGCCGAGCGAGTGCCAATACCAACGTGTAGACGGCATGTTTGCCTTGCCTTGCCATCGCTCGGTGTCGCTCGCCTAGCTGGCCGAGTGAATACAAGCGCCAACGTGTATAGAGGCCATTTGCAATGACTTGTCACTACTCGCGGTCGCTCGCGGCCACTCGCCTCACTTCGGAGCCGTGTCGGTTTTTTTGCACAAATCAAAGGCGCTTGTCTACGCTCGGCCAATCATGTCCACATGTTTGTCAGCCCGCCATTACGCGTTTGGTGTCGGTCATTGCAATAGTTTGCGTAAACTTGCCGAACGTCTAGACGGTAGCACTTGCCTTGCATCGATTTGCCTACGCTCGCGTTGGCCATAGCTCGGCCAACATGTATAGCTAGCTTTACGAGTTACCGCCCCCCGCGGCGGGCTGGCAACGTCGCTTTGTTGCGCGGGTGGCCAGCTAGAGGAAAGCTTATTTGCCGAGTTTTAGGGTAAATTTGTGCCTTAAGCAAGAAGCAAGCAAAAAATTAAAAAAGTGTATATAAAGTGTGTATAATATGTGCATTTTCTTAAGTAACTAATTGTTTAAACAGTATGGTTTAAGTTTTAAGGTAAATTTGACGATACTGGGTATGTTGCAAGAAAAGGTATATAAAGTACTTTAGAATGTACAACATTGTTTAATTTTCTAATAACTAACAGTTAAAGCAGAATGGCTTAAGTTTTGGGGTAAATTTGACGATCAGGGTGTGTTTCCCAATGCAAGAAGTGAGCAAATGTTAGATTTTCTTCAATTAACTATTTGTAGAAGTTAAAACAGGATGACCTGAAGCGCGATTAGTTAAATATTGCATGGGTTCGAATTTAAAATCTGAAATTTCTGTTAAAACTCGAACAACGAATTGCAAACATCAGTACCTATAATCAAATCAAATTTGTGATAGTTTGAATTGTCTTATAAACTAGAAAAGTTTACGAACTTTAACGTGGATAAAATTATACGAGCCTTCTTGTGCATAATTTCGATATAACCTCGCAGTTATCACGCTAGTTATTAAAATTAATAATAATAATAATAAAATAATAAATATTGAACGTACAAAGTGTCGTTTTATCTCCCATGACTCGGCAAATTTGTATTACATTCACTGCAACATCTCTAGCCGAGTGAGCGGCGTTCGGCCATGGTTCCTCAGTACCTCGCCCGTGTTCACCGCGTGCGGATGTCTATACTGTCGCGTCGCACGTGCCGTAAAGTTACAAGTGCACCAACTTGCAGTGTTATCACGTTGTGGATTGTTTTGAACTCATTGTCTTCACTGTGTTTGCGTTTCGATATATTTTTTGGTTGTTCATAAGAGTGAGTGATTGTGACGGCGGATTTTTTTTTTGTTTTTTTTTTTTACGGAAAAATCTTTATTGCATTTTTATGGAAATGCAACGAATAAAACTTGAGTGTTTAGGATGATAATTGATATGGTATCTATAGTTATATTTTTAGATACTGCGTCTTTTATTTTAGAAGTAAACTTATATTTTATTGTTTTTATTGATTTATTAGCTACTAGCATAGCAGTCCACCCAGGCTTCACACAATGATACTTATGAATATTATAGGCAAATTTGTGAAACTATAAAAAAATTGCAATAATCTAACCTACCTTAGGTTAGATTATTGCAATTTTCGTGGGATATCTATTTTTTTTTTAAATAAAATACTGCCTTTGTTACGTATTTTAATGTAACTAATTTTATTTATTTATTATTATAATTAAATAGGATATATTTAATTTGGTCCTGTAGTTTAATAGTTTACTAGCTGCTCCGACAGACGTTGTCCTGTCAAATTTCAATGATCCCACAGAAAAAAGTACTCTCAGATTTTCCCAAACAATGATTAAGTATTCAATTGCCATCTTGCAACCCTATTGCACATTGCACATTTGTATATGAAAGTAAATATACTAATATCACTATAAAAATAGGGGTTGTAGGTAGTACCTAGGCTAAAAGTTAAAGGTTTATATGTTTTTTTCAGTGCCAATCTTACAAAATCTAAAATTTTCTCTAAAAAATAAAATAGAAAATTAATAGAAAAAACGAAAATTATTTTTATACCCTTAAGGCCTAAAGGAGCCTTAAGGGCATAAAAATAATTTTCGACCTACCGAATATACACAACAAATTTTATAAAAATCGATCAAGCCGTTTCAGAGACGTTTTGTTACAAATTACAAACACTGACACGAGAATTTTATATATTAGAAGATAGATTTATCCATTCCATCTCATTAAAATAGTTAGAAAAACATTAATACTTTTAAATTAATGAATTCTTTAAAAAATAAGAATTGTATTTATGGACTTGAGAATACTTATTCATTTAAATGAATTTAGTATATTTATATGCACATTTTTTGCAATCGTAAAAATTTGTGTCCTTCTCGTGTTTTTTAAATTTTGACTAGTGTCAGTCAAATTGTCAAATAATGCAAAACAACTACTTGGAAACACATAATTCAGCTGAATATTATTAGCATTCAGTAAGTTATAGACTGTTTTCGTAAGGTCTAGAATATTTAGGTACGCAGATTTTTATCTAGATTCTATATACAGGCTAGGACATTTTTATATGTTTTTCTTTATTGTTTCAATTTTGTTTTTAAAATGATTTTTATTGGGGTATTTATTAATACCATGCTGGTAACATTTTGACACCAAATTATACAGTGTTATAATTTGGTGTTAATTACTTCTTAGATCTCTAGGCGCTCAGATCCTTGAATATATCTAAAAGGGGTAGTCTGAGTCACGTCACTGAGTCTTGAGTTATTTGACACATTTTTCTGTAGTTAGCTTTGTAGTATACGTGATAGATTGCAAACCCGTAATGCCTGTGTAACTTCGGTGACAATACAATAATAGCGCGCTGAAAGAGCATTTTACAAAAGCTTGTGTTGATAAAATATTTTTTAACAGAAAACGTTTGCGAGTCAGTTTTTAGGGTTCCGTGCCCAAAGGGTTAAAATGGGACACTATTACTAAGACTTCGCTGTCCGTCTGTCTGTCTGTCACAAGGCTGTATCTCATAAACCGTGATAGCTAGACGGTTGAAATTTTCACAGATGATGTATTTCTGTTGCCGCTATAACAACAAATACTAAAAACAGAATAAAATTTAGGCGGGGCTCCCATACAACAAACGTACAACGAACATTTTTTTTATAGATAACGGTACGGAACCCATCGTTCGCGAATCCGACTCGCACATGGGCGTTTTATTATTATTATTGTCTTTAAAAAATGATTTTCAACAGAAAACTTATTCAGAGTCAGTTTTATTAACATCCTGTATAGTTTCCATTCGCACATCTGTAGCATCTCCAAATAAAGTCAATTGTATTCATCAATTCTAAACGCATCAATCACCTTGCAGCATGACTGTCTAGGATTTAAAAGCCATAGTGCCAACAAACGCGCGCTTAACTTAACCCATGGTTAAGACAGGTATTTTTATTAAAAAAAATGTATTTCTCAATACTTGGTACATACTTTTAACCAAGTACAGAATGTGTTAGCTATGCCAAATGTAATGTTTGGATGTGCTTCTGATTACCCTATCTAATTTAAGTGAAGGTCTAAGACAGACATCGGAAAATATACTTGGAGAACGAAATTAACGTAATTTTTTTTTTTTTTTTTTTTTGTGGACATTTCTTTTACCCAAATTTGGCAAAGTTGTACTATGGAAATTGGATAACTGATAGAATAGATGTATACTTTTTTTTTTGTAAATACATTCACTAGATATATAACACCCAGACACAAAAAAAAGCATCTATGTTCATCATTAACTGGTCTCACAGTTCAGTTGGCAGTAACTCTGCCTTCTGCGCTGTAGTATTTGTGTGATGAACATAGATGTGTGTTCTGTATCTGGGTGCTAATATGTATAATAAGTATGTATTTACAAAAAAAATAAGTATTTAAGTATTCTATCAGGGGCTAGATGGCGCTGTGTGTAAATGTCCGCCATTATTTATCACACAAATATTTGGCATAGGTTGGGATCGAACTTACAAACCTACAGCGCAGAAGGCAGAGCTAATACCAACCTGTTTCTTTATTGAATTTCTTGCACATATCGAACGCTATGTTTAGCTTTAACCGTCGATTAACGTATCGGTGAACTCGCAGATAAAGTGTTGAATATTTGAATTGATTTTGTCATGTTAATGTCTAATGTATTAGGAATATCGGTTGTTACCCATCTGGCGCTTCCGCCCAGATGCAAGTAGTGCGAGAATAATTATGTTTTTAAAACCTAAAATAATAAATATATATAAATATGGAATTCTAACTACTGCAAAATGTGGGCATGTGCTAAATATAATACTCGGACGTGTCTCTGACTACCCCCTCTAGACATATTCAAAGGATCTAAGCGCCTGGAAATTTGAGAGCATGTCTACCGTACTTGGGGATTACAGTCGTGATCCTATTTATTTTATTTTTTACTAACCTCTTTAGACATGAGCGCCTGAAGTTAAGAGGGTATGTCTAGTCTGTACTTGGGGATTAATGGAGATCCTATTATTTCATTTAAAAATTATAAATATTACTGATGAAAATGTTTCGACCAATTGAAATGTAGAGAGACGAAATTAGTATTTTAAGTTTTATGGCTAAAATACAATTTAATTAGGACCAACTTCGGACAACTTCTATAGACAATAGAAAAAAAAACATCAAAATCGGATTATTAAGTAAAAAGATATGCGCGGGCGCGGACATACATACATACATAAAAACAATATAACCGGCCGAGTGCGTATCGGGCCACGCGCAATGTAGGGTTCCGTAGTTTACACAATAAACAACGTTATTGAACTGATTTGTAAGTTAGATTACGAACATCGATGATTGCCAAAAGTAATTACTGTCGTTTCATCGTTCAAACTATGTGATTTTGAAACGAATATTGTCTCGAAATTTCGTTTTCAGTTCCCATAGTATGAAGCTAGAGGGCGCTAGAGGCTTTGAATTTTTTTGTTCAGTAAAGAATTAAATGTAGCGACATAACAAAAAAAAATGCGATCAGCATAACAATATATACCTAATGCGAGGGTAATGATTAATGCCAGCGATGATATCATAACACACATTAATAGCGTTGTCTGATAATACATTTCCAAACACTAGCTGCCGGCCGCGGCCTCGGTCGCGTACCTATCCGAACTACATCTGTTTCTAGTTACGACCATATTGGTTCGGAATTTCGGATGTACAATCATTAAACATACGTTTAATTACGTTTAAAAAACTAATAATTACGTTTATAAAACTAAAAACAAAACCGACTTCATGTTTATAAATAAAAATTGTAGTGGAGGGAGCTAACAGGTCACACAGTCGAAAGTTCTAAGGTCACGAACTTTTAGGGTTCCATACCCAAAGAATAAAAACGGGAACCTATTACTAAGACTTCGCTGTCTGTCTGTCTGTCTGTCACAGGGCTGTATCTCATGAACCGTGACAGCAAGATAGTTAAAATTTTCACAGATAATGTATTTCCGTTGCCGCTATAACAACAAATACTATTTAATATCGTGTTTTTTTTGAACGGAACCCTTCGTGCGCATGTCCGACGCGGACTTGGCCGGTTTTTTTTTTGAAGTCAGTTAAAAAAAATACTCGCTACTGTAAACCTGGTAAACAAATCCTACTCAATCAGGCCTAAACGACAAAACGGGTTAAGTTGAAATTTGCTGTAGATATAGATATAATGCCCGAATAAAAAATAGACTACTTTAAAATACAAAAAACATTCCTAAAATGATAAAACACGTTAAAAAAAAACGTGGTCTATGTGGTTTGGTATATATTCCTGATACTTCACCTTGTACGATCGGCACGACACGGCAGCACACCTAAATACATTAAATCCTCACAAACTTTCGGATTTATAACATTAGTAGGAAGTAGGATTAGAATGTGTTCGCCTTGCATGAGGAGTGAGGAGTCTATAGGCTGTGTGGTCGATGAGCAGGGATGATCAAGGCCCTGGCATTTGCACGTCAAAGCCACGTCAGTTCATTCGGTAAAAGTAAGAATTACTGTGAATTATTAATGACAACTTCGCATATTGAGAATCGATTAAATTGCCTGCAGCTTTTTAATTGAGCTTCATTATTAGACTTCATACATACATAAAATACATAAGTACATACATAAAATCGCGCCTGTTTCCCAGAGGGGTAGGCAGAGATCACGGCTTTCCACTCGCTACGATCCTGACATACTTCTTTAGCTTCGTTAACTCTCATCACATTCCTCATGCATGCTCGTCGGTTTAGAGTACTCTTGACCTGGCCTTCTTAGGGTTCCGTACGTAAAGGGTAAAAACAGGACCCTATTATTAAGACTCCGCTGTCCGTCAGTCTGTCTGTCTGTCACAAGGCTGTATCTCATGAACCGCGATAGCTAGACAGTTGAAATTTTCACAGATTATGTATTTCTGTTGCTGCTATAACAACAAATACTAAAAACAGAATAAAATAAATATACAGGGTGTCCAAGAACCTGGCGTCCAACTGGATTCCCACGATGCCCCAAGTTCTAACAGTACTCAGAAAAATATTTTAAAAAATCCACCCCATGTACTTACAGAATTATACTGATTTCAAAAAAAAAGGGGAAATGAGCACCCTGTGACATACTTTTGAATGCTGTGACTGCTAATGCTGATAATTTCGATATTTCTTGGAGGTTTTGTAATCTAGGGTATTGCTGTGTCTAAATAGAATGTAAAAATAAAGTACTTATTGTACCATTTTAAAATAAAATATTATTTTAACTAAAGGTGATATTGAAAACTATTGAATTTCGCAACTTTGACCGACTGTAGTGTAAAAAAAATGTACCAAAATAGTATGGCAAGTGACGTCAAATTTTGACGCGTTTATTCCTCTTTTTAAAAAGGTATAATACTTACACATTAATTTGAAAAAAAAAAATTTGATAATATTTTTACTCAACAACCCAATTTTTACGAAGTGCCTACCTACTAACGGTAACTGTCGGACCCTTTCTTATCTTAGAAACTGTTATGTTACTACTATTATTTACTTCGGTTCCAAGAGTGAGCAAGAAGGAAATACACACAGGTAGATGGGTTCCCAGTAGAATAAAAGCAAAGAATATTAGTTTAAAGATATTTTATTACAATAAATGTTCAAAATGTTGACCACCCGCGGCAATACAAGCTCTCACTCTCCTTAAAAAGGACCGCTTTATGTTTCGCGAGTAACTTTTTTGACGTATCACCTGCACTGCTTGTGTTATCTTCTCACGAAGGTCAGCGATGTCATTAATGGGCTTCGCATAAACGAGCTCCTTCATAGTTCCCCAGAAAAAAAAATCCAGCGGATTTAAGTCAGGTGAGCGGGCTGGCCACGGGATTGTTCCTGATCGCCCAATCCACCTGTTCGGGTATTGCTCGTCCAAAAACTCTCTAACGGATACGCGAAAATGTGCTGGACAGCCGTCGTGTTGGAACCACATATCTGGTGGGGTCTCTTCTAGTAAGTTTGGCAAATCATTTTGAAGAAAATTTAAATATGATTCGCCAGTCAAATTCTCGGGCATCTCAAATGGACCAATAATATTCCCACAGAGAATACCGGTCCACATGTTCACTTTGAACCGGTACTGGGATCTATCTTCTCGCATCAAGTGCGGATTTTCCACATGCCACTCGTGCAAGTTGTGTAGGTTCATGTAGCCATCCTTCTTAAATGTTGATTCATCTGACCACAAAATTTTGTCGATAAAGTTTTCGTCTTCTCGATGTTTTTGCAGGATTGTTTCACAAAACGCGACTCGGCTCGGATAGTCTCGAGGTAAAAGACTTTGCACTCGCTGTACGTGGTACGGATGATATTCTTCTTTTTGGAGAATACTGTGTGCTGTGCTCTTCGGTATCCCCGTATCAGCTTCTATTCCTCGCACAGAGATGCTTGGATTTGCCATACAATAGTAATTCTTTAGAGGTTAGATTCAATTCGTCGTAAATTTTTCTTTCTAAGAATTCTGTAAGACATCGTAAAAATTGGGTTGTTGAGTAAAAATATTATCAAATTTTTTTTTTCAAATTAATGTGTAAGTATTATACCTTTTTAAAAAGAAGAATAAACGCGTCAAAATTTGACGTCACTTGCCATACTATTTTGGTACATTTTTTTTACACTACAGTCGGTCAAAGTTGCGAAATTCAATAGTTTTCAATATCACCTTTAGTTAAAATAATATTTTATTTTAAAATGGTACAATAAGTACTTTATTTTTACATTCTATTTAGACACAGCAATACCCTAGATTACAAAACCTCCAAGAAATATCGAAATTATCAGCATTAGCAGTCACAGCATTCAAAAGTATGTCACAGGGTGCTCATTTCCCCTTTTTTTTTGAAATCAGTATAATTCTGTAAGTACATGGGGTGGATTTTTTAA
This sequence comes from Hydriomena furcata, assembly GCA_912999785.1. Lineage (NCBI taxonomy): Eukaryota > Metazoa > Arthropoda > Insecta > Lepidoptera > Geometridae > Hydriomena > Hydriomena furcata. The sequence goes on from OU538845.1 coordinate 6,977,218, forward strand.
AATATTTTTCTGAGTACTGTTAGAACTTGGGGCATCGTGGGAATCCAGTTGGACGCCAGGTTCTTGGACACCCTGTATAAGTAGGGCTCCCATACAACAAACGTGATTTTTTTGCCGTTTTTTATAGATAATAAATAAATAATAATAAATATTGGTGGACATTATCACACATCATAGATACTGGTACGGAACCCCTTGTGCGCGAGTCCGACTCGCACTTGGCCGGTTTTTAGTTCCCGAGTAGACCATCTGATGCGGAACGTATGCTTCTACCGGAAAAGAGATGAAATCGCGACCTAACCCAAAGACAGCCAGCAGATCGTGACATCCTGTGGTACTGACCCACATCCTTGCACAGATTGAGACTGAGCGCACCGGAAACGGATGCCGATGGTGTCGCGTGACGGGAACCGAACCTAACACCGTTAGGGGCTGAAGCTGCGCAAACAGTTTTCAGAACACGAGGCTTATAAGTTCTTTAAAGACGAGATAAAATTTGTAATGGATAAATTAAAAAAAAACCGGCCAAGTGCGAGTCGGACTCGCGCACGAAGGGCTACGTAACTATTTATAAAAATCTATAAAAAATGGCATTAAAAATCTTTTTTGCTGTATTGTCCCACTTAAATATTTATTTTATTCTGTTTTTAGTAGAGGCTACAGAAATACATAATTTCAACTGTCTCGCTATCACGGTTCTTGAGATACAGCCTTGTGACAAACAAACTGACGGACAGCGGAGTCTCAGTAATATGGTCTGTTTTTACCTTTGCGTACGGAACCCTAAAAACTACCAGACCAATTTGAAAAATGATTTCACCTATCAAAAGCTGCATTATCAATTTATCAGCGAGTAACATAGGCTATATTTTATTTTCAAAAAAATTAGAGATCCACACGAAAATTGCAATAATGTAACCTAAGATATCAAAATTTGTATTTAATCTTCATTAGTACAACCGTGTGAAGCAGGGCGGCGCATCAGCACGTGCTCAGAACGGGTGATGGAAAATATCGATCTATTGTATAATTATGACAGTTCTATAAACTGTTAAGGTGATGTTTGAAATGTTTGGTTTTTTGTATGGGCTGAGTCTACCCGGATAAGACGGAAAAAGTGATAAAACTGCATTAATTTGAAAACCATCAATCTTAAAAAGAAACTGTCTTTCATTTATGTAGCTTGTATGATTATCTAACGCTTTATATTAAAATTAACTGTTTAGCTATTCATAGTTTTGAGTAAAACCGAAATTAGTGTTTTAGAAACTAAATCTATCGAGAAAAGTTTCACCAATCGTGTTTCTGTCTATAATTTATCTAGATTAAATTCATAAGTTGTCTTTGTCATAAAAAACAAAACTGTATGTATTGCGGTTATTGGGAAAAAACGATTCTGTATTCATTAAAAAAGTTTATTACTCGTCTTAACACAAGTTTTTCCTCGTCATTATAATATTCAAACAAATGCCATTCTTATCTTTGAATCTTGAATCAATACATCTTAAAGTTGTATGTGGACTAAATGGGGATGGGCTCTGAACAGAGGAGTATGGCTGGACTATAGTATGGAGAGTGAACAGTATGAACATACGAAGAATAAGACATATTGCTCACGACTGTTATTATTATTACTAAGCATAGTAGACATCCTATCAATAAAAAACTTGAGAGGTGTCAAGGGACACCCGGATGGAACGAAGTTCTCACAAAATAACGTGGGACAAGGGAAGGGGAATCAACTTTGACTTCGACTTCGACCTCGACCTCGACCTCGACCTCGACCTCCATCTCGACCTCCACTTCCACCTCGACCTCGACCTCGACCTCGACCTCCATCTCGACCTCCACTTCCACCTCGACCTCGACCTCGACACAATTAATAGATATATATATTAATAGATATACTATAGCAAAAAAGTGTCGTGACAACTTTTCGTAAGAATTTTTTCCGTCTAGCCCCCTTTCACAACGCGCGATAAGGAACTTCGTTCCAATAATCAATAAAGTATTGGTGGACATTTTACATATCGCCAATTCGCCATCTAGCCCCTCATGCAAACACGAACTGCAGGGCTATTTTGTAAAAACATGATTATCATGTTATGGTACTGAATGCCATAATACCTACGCTTTTTATGCTGTTTAGGCACCCATACCTACGCTTCCAATACAATACCTACGCTGAAAAATAGACCTGCTGATTTGTACATCGACAGTTATGTTTTTTTATGACAAAGATAACTTAAGGAAAGATAAATTGTAGACAGAAACACGATTGGTGAAACTTTTCTCGATAGATTTATTTTCCAAAGTTGGCTCTTCAAAAATACTAATATCGTCTTTACTCAAATCTATGAATAGCTAAACAGTTAATTTTTATATAATTCGTTAGATAATCATACTAGCTACATAAATAAAAGACAGTTTCTTTTTAAGTTTGATGGTTTTCAAGTTAATGCGGTTTTATCACTTTTTCCGTCTTATCCGGGTAGACAAAGACCATCCAAAAAAAAAAACTTGAGAGGTGTCAAGGGACACCCGGATGGAACGAAGTTCTCACAAAATAACGTGGGACAAGGGAAGGGGAATCAACTTTGACTTCGACTTCGACTTCGACCTCGACCTCGACCTCGACCTCGACCTCCACCTCCATCTCGACCTCCACTTCCACCTCGACCTCGACCTTGACCTCGACACAATTAATAGATATATATATTAATAGATATACTATAGCAAAAAAGTGTCGTGACAACTTTTCGTAAGATTTTTTTACGATATTTCGTTTTCGGTACGCGTTTAGACACTCAGGCTCCGTAGCTAATCACCGCTCACTTCCAAGTACTCAAATGAGGACTGCTCAGAACTCCTGAGTTGTGTATTAGTATGCTGAGCGCGTCCGCTGTGTCGTCGATCCGTCTACATTAGTCGATAGTACGTACTATAGCAGTCTTATTTATTTGAGCTCTTTGAAGCGACGCGTGCGACGTTGCTTCTATCTTCTTCTAATCGCAAAAACGTGGAAATAGCTCGATCGATTTGAATATCTTCTTCTTATATGTAATAAAATATAGTAAAAAAACCGGCCAAGTGGTGGCACGAAGGGTTCCGTACCATTATCTGTAAAAACGGCAAAAAAATCACGTTTGTTGTATGGGACATGGGACCCCACTTAAATTTTTTTTTTTCTGTTTTTAGTATTTGTTGTTATAGCGGTAACAGAAATACATAATCTGTGAAAATTTCAACTGTCATACTATCACGGTTCATGAGATACAGCCCTGTGACAGACAGACAGACAGACAGACGGACAGACGGAAAGCGAAGTCTTAGTAATAGGGTCCCGTTTTTACCCTTTGAGTACGGAACCCTAAAAATTAATCCCTATTTCCCATGGTCATAGCATCACGCGTGAACGGCTGGACCACCTTCTTTTGATGTATACGTTAGTGTCCGGAGAAGGTACTTATAAAAGAAAAACAGGATAACGTCTGTCGGGACAATTATCACTACATAGTATAAAGCAAAGTCGCTTTCCGCTTCCCGCGTCTGTATGTATGTATGTATGTATGTTTGCTTATATCTTTAAAACTACACAACGGATTTTGATGCGGTTTTTTTAATAGATAGAGTGATTCAGGAGGAAGGTTTATATGTATTAAACCCGTGCGAAGCCGGGGCGGGTCGCTAGTTTTTTTATAAAAATGAAATAGTATTACGACTGTAATCTCCAAGAACTATTGACATACTCTCACTCTCAGATATGTTAATTTTTTGGTGACAAGATTAGTATGAAGAAACTTTTTTGAAAAATCCATTGAGATAATTGATAAATTCGGGTTAAACTAAAAGTGCTTTTTTCTATGGGAGTATTGAAATTTGGACAGGACAGTTGTGTCTCCTCTGGCATACCTATCCTTTAGACATCATCAAGGAGATGTGCGCATGAAAATCTAAAAAGATGTCTACCGTCCTTGGGGATTACAGTCGTGATCTTATTTATTTTTTAACTGAAAATAACAATAATTAGATCACGACTGATATACCAAGTACCTTCTACCTACGATAGACATTACTCTAAATCCCAAGACGCCTAGTTCCTTGAAAATGTTTAAAGGGGGTAGTCAGAGGCACGTCGAAACGTTATGTTTCGTACAATACCCACATTTTGCAGTAAGTAGTTATCATTTAACTTTCGATACGACGACGGTAAAAAACGTAAGCGAATAAATAAAAATTCAAATTCCATAATATAGCTTAAAAAACCTGTATCAAAATCGACTAAAAGAGGATATATTCAAAACTTTATGGTTCCGGAACTCTCTTGTGGACATTTGTGGGTTGTAGACCGTACAACATATTAGGAAGGGCCAATAATTTTATACAGGTATTCGCGTAGGCTGTGGCCTTTGCGCTCAGCAGGGCTATTTTGTAAAAACATGATTATCATGTTATGATGTTGAATGCAATAACCTAATGTTAGAGAATACCTAATCTGTACACTTTTCATAGTAACTATGCACAGTTTATGCACCTATACCTACGCTTCTGCGTAGGTATTGTACTAGAAACGTAGGTATGGGTGCCTAAACAGCATAAAAAGCGTAGGTGTTATGGCATTCAGTACCATAACATGATAATCATGTTTTTACAAAATAGCCCCACAGATCGGCCTACGTGCTATGCAATCTCTCTGAATTTATAACTTTATATGATTCACTAGCTTCAGCCCGCGACTTCGCTCGCGTGGTACCTATGTAAAAAGTAGCCTATAAGCTATTCCAGGACATAAGCGTTTCATTTTAATCCTTTCAGTAGATTTTGCGTGAAAGAGTAACAAAAACCGGCCAAGTACGAGTCGGACTCGCGCATTAAGGGTTCCGTATTCATTATCAAATTATAATTCATCATCTATAAATAAATAAAAAAACCGGCCAAGTGTGAGTCGAACTCGCGCACGAAGGGTTCCGTACCATTATCTATAAAAAACGGCAAAAAACACGTATGTTGTGGGAGCCGCCTCTCTAAATAAATAAATAAATAGATATTTTTATTCTATTTTAGTATTTCTTGTTATAGCGACAACAGAAACACATCATCTGTGAAAATTAGATACAGAATGAGATACAGCCCTGTGACAGTCAGACGGACAGCGAAGTCTTAGTAATAGGTTCCCGTTTTTACCCTTTGGGTACGGAACCCTAAAAATGGTACAAGTAGAGAGTAAGTCTAAGTCAAAAAACTAATACTTACCTAATGTCTCTTGAGTTTTCGATTGGTCAAATAAAATTTTCGTTTTTCTTTTTCGTTGATAAAACGTAATAATGTAGGGTTGCATGCCCTTCTATATGGTAAAAGGGGGTGAGATACACGTCATAAAACAATCATCGGTAAAGTGGAGCACCACGTCAAGTGGTTATTACCGTTTCACAGTTTATGTATTCACCTACCACTTTTACCTATTAAGGGGGGTGGCTATTACGTAAGCGAAATGGGAATAAAGTTCGCAGCAGTTTTGAGTCAAGATACCTACAATCGTGTTGAAGTAAATGTATTAAATAGGTTGGTAAAATCAATCAGGCTTAAACGAAAGAACGGATTAAGATGAAATTTGCTGTAGACGTAGATAAGAAAAGTGCGAGTCGGACTCCGGTAAGGGTTCCGTACAAATATCTTTAAAAAACGCAAAAAAATCACGTTTGTTGTATGGGAGCCCCACTTGAATATTTATTTTATTTTATTTTTAGTATTTGTTGTTATATAGCAGCAACAGAAATACATAATTGGGTACGGTACCCTAAAACTTGCCGGTTTTCTATGCGATTATTGAAATCTGGACAGAACAAAGTCTGTCGCGGGTCGGCTAGTTATCCTTATAGTTACGAACTCCATTACCATTAAGCTCACGTAATAGTTCCGTTGAACATATTAAATGATTATACCCTATTGCGAGTAGATGTCAATCGAAACGACATAATATTTTGATTTCTATTCACAATGGGGGGTATATCACTATCACTACATAGTATAAAGCAAAGTCGCTTTCCGCTTCCCGCGTATGTATGTATGTATGTTTGCTTATATCTTTAAAACTACACAACGGATTTTGATGCGGTTTTTTTTTAATAGATAGAGTGATTCAGGAGGAAGGTTTATATGTATAATACATGCATAATATAGTAGAGAAACACTGATAATTTTAGAGGTTTCTAATGTGATGTAAATAAACACATTTTTTTGCGCTTACATTGCAAATGCTGGCAAACCCCACGAGATATATCAAAATAATGTACTACAGTATTGTACACCTTAAAAACGTCTACAAAAAAGTCTACGATGGTATTAGAAATGTCTTACGCACAGCGAAGCGGGCACGGGTCAGCTAGTAGGTATTTAATTATATGTTTCTCTTTGTGACTAACAGTTCTGTTTGTATTCATTTAAGACTTATTATCGACTAGCTTTTGCCAGCGGCTTTGATCGCGTAGTAAAAAAACCGGCCAAGTGCGAGTCGGACTAGCGCACAAAGGGTTCCGTGCCAGCAAAAAAATCATGTTTTTTGTATGGGAGCCCCCCTTAAATATTTATTTCATTCTGTATCACGGTTCATGAGATACAGCCCTGTGACAGACAGACGTACAGCGAAGTCTTAAGAATAGGGTCCCGTTTTTACCCTTTGGGTACGGAACCCTAAAAAGTAGTCTATAATGTGTGTGTATACAAAGTTTCATTCAAATCTGTTGAGTCGTTTGGGCGCGATTGAGCGACAAACATCCAAACATCCACTCTACATGCTTTCGGATATTTATGATCCTAGGTTATTATTAACCAGTTAGTATTCTTGTGAGCGGCGACGGGCTTGCAACCTGTCACGTATGGAATGCTAACCACTGCAAAATGTGGGCATGTGCCAAATATAATGTTTGGGCGTGCCTCTGACTACCCCCACTAGACATATTCAAAGGATCTAAGCGCCTGGAGATGTCTACCGTACTTGGGGATTACAGTCGTGATCCTATTTTTTTTTTTATTTTTTTATTATGTTCTGGATTGAAAAATGGAAAGTTTGTATTCCAATCAATTCAAGTTATTAAAATGGAACATAAACAAAATGTTATAGAATCACGACTGTAATCCTCAAGTACGGTAGACATCCTCTCAGATCTCAAGGCGCTTAGGGTCTTGGAGATGTCTAAAGGGGTCAGTCTGAGGCATAATACCCACATTTGCTGTAGTTAGCATTCCACACAAACTGTTGGATTTGTAATAAATATGACCTATGACTTAAATTGAAAAATGAGTAATTTTTTTTTCTTAAAAAGGAGCTTTAAAGTTTATAGATAAACAAAGTACTCGTAGCGTAAGTAAGTATTCAAGAAAATAAATCAACAAATTCACAACATCCTTCTAGCTAAAGTCGGTCTAATGAGTATAATCTAACAAGGGAATGTACTATTTACATATACGGTAATTTCAATGATCATGCGCATAGCTTGCATGCCTGCATAATCATTAAAAAAACAAGCTATTTTGACCCTTACTACAACTTCATGCAATTCTCAACCTTATCCATTTGCAATAAGAGCGCCGACACTTATCCTACTTTGTTATATTGAGTACATGCAGATTGCCATGCGATTTTAATCAGTCTTGCGACGCAGGAAGAGTGGTGTACTCCATGAACTGAATCTGATTCTCGATCTTATCTCCTTCGCAATAAGAGCGTCGTAACTGACTCATTTGTCAATCATTGTAATATTGAGTACATGTTATTTGCCATGCGAGTATGATTGGTATTGCGACGCAGTAAGGGCGGTGGTGAGTCGCTGATGGTAGACTGCTGGTCGCCTGTCTCTTTGTCATTTGAAACATGCTTGAGGATGTACTTGTACACCATTCTATGCATCGACCACATAAACAATTAGACGCATATGCCTACTCGCACACGAGCCTGAGGCGACTATCACAAAACGCAGCCGCCACCATTTTTGCTGTAGTTTTCATACATTTTGTATTCAAATTCAAAAATAATTTATTTCAATAAAATCACAAGGATCACTTTGAAACGTCTTAGGAACTAGCTGAAGCTACGCCGATTCCACGCAACCAAGCCTAGAAGAATCAGGCAACAAACACGGCTTGGGGGTCTACCTTTTTAGGGTTCCGTATCCAAAGGGTAAAAACGGGACCCTATTACTAAGACTTCGCTGTCCGTCTGTCTGTCACAGGGCTGTATCTCATGAACCGTGATAGCTAGACAGTTGAAATTTTCACAGATTATGTATTTATGTTGCTGGTATAAAAACAGAATAAAATACATATTTAATTGGGGCTACCTTACAACAAACGTGTTTTTTACCGTTTTTATAGATAATGATACATAATGGTACCCTTCGTGCGCGAGCCCGCACATGGCCGGTATTATTTTGCCATTTTTGAAATAACGCGACTGACAAGACAACTCAGAAATTTACGCTCGTTTTCCCTCACACTACTTCATTTCTTCAAACAAACAATTCTGTCAAACTGTTAAAAAATGCATTCTGATTGGCCGGTTCAATGTAACAGCCCGTGAAAGACCGCGTCTTGAGTCGCGCTGTTTTATATCAGTAGTCGTTGAATGAGGATGTGTGGTCGATGATTCTAACCCTCGTATTCAAGAACGATACTATGAGAACACGCACCCAAAGTGGACGAAATATTTTTTCATAAACATCACTTTATGTGTTGAGCGGCACTATGGCGCACGCTACCGTGTGCCTCTAGAGCTCAACTTTGGCTAGAGGCACACGACAATGTGCCTCTAGTCACACTATGCAGTGTCGCACAACACAAAGTGATTTTTATGAAAAACGATTTCGTCCACTGTGGGTGCGTGTTCTCATATTGTCGGTCTTGAATACGAGGGTTAGACACATTCAATTGTTATCATTAGTGATATGTAAGTCAAAGTAATTGATACAATCGGATAGGTTAGAGGGCCAATTGCAATGTAATTGTTATCTTTCGATGCTTTATGACCTGCGCGGATTGGTGGACGTGAGCGCAGAGGATTTTAGAGGATTTAATTTAATAGTTAGCCAATCGAAATAAGGTATATATTTCAATGGTCGGTGATCGGCCTCGGAGCAACTGCTGCTCCTAGTTTGTGGCCGCGATTTCGTCCGTCGAAGTCGATTTTTGACGACTTTATCGTAAAATATTAAAATTCCTGAAAAACTATAGAACATTTTGGGAATAAAAATAGCCTATGTCCTTCCCAAGACTGAGCTATCTCGATCTGATATTTCATTAAATTCGCCTCGGTTTGGCAGTGATAACGTCTCAGACAAAAAGGCACTAAAGGTTGCCTGGAAGAGATCGCTTTTAGCGATAGGGCCGCTCTTTGTTTACACTGTTTTTATTATTAGATTTTGTGTTCTGTTTTTAAATTTGTATTTTTGTTATGGTGAACAATAAAGCTATAATCAATCAATCAGAAAGACAGATTTACTTTTGCATTTATAATATTAATATTATTAGTGTAGATTTGATGGTGATTCGGGTATAAACTTATTATTTAAGTTTTTTATAGATAATTTTAAGACTGAACTCACAGCTTAGTTGGTAGTAACTCTGCCTTTTACGCTGTAGGTTGTGGGTTCGATCCCCACCCAGGGCAAACATTTGTGTGATGAACATAGATGTTTGTTCTGTGTCTGGGTGTCACTATGTATAATAGGTATGAATTTACAAAAAAAAAGTATATAAGTATTCTATCAGTTATCTGGTTCCCATAGTACAAGCTTTGCTTAGTTTGGGGCTAGATGGCGTTGTGTGTAAGGTCCGCCAATATTTATTTATTTATGTAAGCAGTCAGCTCAATCCCCAATTGTAACACTTAAAGCCTTCTAAATGCAGTTTCGTTGCGAACCGGTTCAAAAGGAGAGTACGTAACAGCTGTTTTGTTGCAACTGCAATGTGTAGCGGGCATGTTACGTAATATGCACGTTCTTTGGAGCATTTTGCTGGAGTCGGGGATGTTGGATGCCAACTCGGCATTAAGGAAAGGATCATTGTAAAGAATGATAGACCCCAAGCCGTGTTTGTTGCCTGATTCTTCTAGGCTTGGTCGCGTGGAATTGGCGTAGCTTCACTTAGCCTTCACGTTTCAAAGTAATCCTTGTAATTTTATTGTATACTAGCGACCTGCCCCGGCTTCGCACGGGTTTAATACATATAAACCTTCCTCCTGAATCACTCTATCTATTAAAAAAAACCGCATCAAAATCCGTTGTGTAGTTTTAAAGATATAAGCAAACATACATACATACGCGGGAAGCGGAAAGCGTTTTTGCTTTATACTATGTAGTGATGTACTTATACTATAGCCTTTGTCAGAGGTTTCTATCGCGTAATACCTCAAAAAAAATCGCAATCTTTTATTTTATGATAACTACTACAAAATGTGGACATGTGCTTAATATAATGTTTGGATGTGCCTCTGACTACCCTCTCTAGACATCTACAAAGGATTCAAGCGCCTGGAGATCTGAGAGAATGTCTACCGTACTTGGGGATTACAGTCGTGATCCTATATTTTTTTTTTTTCTCTTTTGACTACGTGTTAATGTGCGCATGAGTTTTTCGACATAGACTATGTATATTTCAAGTTTCATCCAAATAGGCTGCACAACTCTCTAGTCTTTACAGTATTCATAGTTTTGATTAAAAACGAACTAGTGCTTCTGAAAAGCCAACTTTGAAAAATAAATCTATCTAGAAAAGTTTCACCAATCGTGTTTATGTCTATAATTTATCTAGATTATATCCAGAAGTTTTCTTTGTCATTAAAACGCATGAGTTTTTCGACATTAGACTATGTATATTTCAAGTTTCATTCAAATAGGCAGCACGACTCTCGATCAAGCTTCTAGGCCAATAAACACAGCTTTTTAGGGTTCCGTATCCAAAGGCTAAATCGGGACCTTATAACTAAGACTTAGCTGTCTGTCTGTCTGTCACAAGGCTGTATCTCATGAACCGTGATAGCTAGACAATTGAAATTTTCACAGATTATGTATTTCTGGTGCCGCTATAACAACAAATACAAAAACAGAATAAAATAAATATTTAAGTGGGGCTCCCATACAACAAACGTGTTTTTTTTTGCCGTTTTTCATAGTTAATGGGTACGGAACCCTTCGTGCGCCAGTCCGACTCGCACTTGGCCGGTTTTTTTAATGGAAGCTTAGGGAAATTTGACTTATCCATCGTCGTTTTTGGGTACGCGCATATAAACGAGCATTTTTCCAACTAACCCATGGTATTTAGAAAACGTTTTCGAAAAGCCGAAATATCCGGGTCACAGCCGTGCACGGGCTGGCCCGGGAACCGAACCGGTCGGCAGATGCGCGGCAGGTGACCAAGTCGACGCTCGTGTGTTTCTCTCGGTGGGCACTTGAGGCAGGCTGTATATTTTACTAGCTTACTACTCATGACTCTGCTCGCGCGATAACTGCAGGCCTAGTTTATTGATCTAACATAATAACTTAAAAAAAAACCGGCCAAGTGCGAGTCGGACTTGCGCACGAAGGGTTCCTTACTATTATCTATAAAAACGGCAAAAAAACATGTATGTTGTATGGGAGCCCCCCTTAAATATTTATTTTATTCTGTTTTTAGTATTTGTTGTTAGAGCAGCAATAGAAATACATAATCTGTGAAAATTTCAACTGTCTAGCTATCATGGTTCATGAGATACTGCTCTGTGACAGACAGACGGACAGCGAAGTCTTAGTTAGGGTCCCGTTTTTACCCTTTGGGGACGGAACCCTAAAAACGAAAAACAAAACCTACTTCATGTTTATAAATAAAAATTGTAGTGGGGGGGCTCCCCCTCCGCGTGATCTAGGATCCCTACCCCACCTAGCCCTCCACTCGGTGAATGCCAATGAAAGAAGGCAAGGTCTATAGTTGAAAACCACTATCAATGCCCATAAATTTCAAAAAAACAACATACAGGCGAATCGATAATCTCCTTTTTGAGGTCGGTCGATTTCCCGTTTTTGACATTATTTGTCACACTCACGAAAGTTTTGAAAGTGAAAATGTAATTCTTGTCTATCCCTTTCGTACTAATCAATTTCTCGAAGACGTAGACGAATTTTAGTCGAGGCTGGTTTAGAAATAACGTTTGAGTAGGAGGTACCTCCCGAATCCCGGCATGCATCAATGGATTTTTTTGTTCAAAAAATTTATATGCGCATCAAAAACACGTTCTCAAAACGGTGAAGGAAAACATCGTGAGGAAACCAGTTAGTATTCTTATAAGCGGCGATGGGCTTGCAACCTGTCACGTATGGAATGATAACTACTGCAAAATGTGGGCATGTGCATGTGCCCACACCCCACTAGACTAGACATCTACAAAGGATGTAAGCGTCTGGAGATCTGAGAGGATGTCTACCGTACTTGGGGATTACAGTCGTGATCCTATTTATTGTTTATTTTATGGAGCATGTTACAGTTTTTTTGTAAAACCTTAACACGTTAACCGAATGACATAAAATCCTAAGGCTTCCTATCTTGCGGAGTCACCCGATCCGAGATAGCGGGTCAGGATACGGGCTTGTGAATCAGCGATCTGCCGATATGAACGGGTCGCGTTACCCACGCCGGTGGTCGACCACCCTCGGGGATTGGGGGTTAGGCTAGGTTTGGAATTCAGGCATTTTAACACATACACATACATTACATAATAAATAAATATTGGAAGACTTTACGCACAGCGCCATCTAGGCCCAAACTAAGCTTGCACTGTGGAAACCAGATTATTTAGTTTGTTTTGTTTGTAAATGCAATTTATTGCTATAATACTATCCCTGGGCATAGGCTATGTATATTTCAAGTTTCACCCAAATCTGAAGATGTAGATAAAAAATCTGATTACAAAATAGGGGTACTTGTGATCCGAAAAACAACCGATTTTGGTATACATGGCGGTGATGTGCAACAAATCTGATAACACAGATTAGTCTGCGTTGCTATGACGACTAAATTATTTTAGTCTTCTGATTGTTTATCTACATACTACAGCAAATTTCATCTTAATCTGTTTTGTCGTTTATTTTTGATTAGGGAACAAACATAGCAGCCTTATCAAAAACTTTTGCATTTATAATATTATTAGGATTTTGATTATGAAACGCGCTGAAACTCAAAGAGGGCGAGCGACACCTGGTCTCCTAAAACGAAACCTGTTCAAATGTTCCCACACAGTGTACGACAGCTTCAGGGTGTCGAACCCGCGACCTTGCCACGCATCTGCCCCGCCCACCTGTCAGATGGCACTGTTTACAAACTATTGCACAGTTGGTGTGTTGTTGTATGTAGTAATGTGCCATATGGTTCCGCGTTTACATGCTCATTCATATGTAGTTTACTTGTGGAAACCCTCGCGACTTTGTCCACGTGAATTTATTTCCATACAGACTCAAGGGTCGTGTTTTGAGGGAAGTCCTTTCTTAGTGCACACCCTACACACCAAAAAGGTGTGTAGGGTGGTGTAGGTGTGTAGGTGTGTAGGTGTGTAGGTGTGTAGGTGTGTAGGTGTGTAGGTGTGTAAAAAAAATGCACTATCCAAATTTCTCATAAGAGCTTATTTACCTACCTAAGAACTGTCATTCAGGGGTTACGCTAATTAAGACTTTAACGTAAACGGAATAAGATCTAACGTATTTACAATTATTTTCGTATTTCTTTTAGTATGTAGTAACAGGGAATGGGCTATTTGACAAGATTTTAAAAACCATTCTAGATTATTCTGTGTATTAGTGACTGTGGAACCCATAAAAAAATATTATTTTCAATTCTGTTAAGTATTGGCCCTAAAAATGTAAATTAAATATCGACAATTTAAATAACCCGCAAAAACGCTTCTTTATGCAAATGGCGTCGCACTAGTTTCTGTGACGTTACATGCTTGTCAACAAATAAACAAACGTCAAGTTTTTCAAGGCAGGCGATGACATATTGACAAGCATGTTACGTCATCGTCGATTCGACGAATCATGACCGTTTTTTGTCACTGTTTTGTGACTGGCGTTTAAAAAAACACATTTTAATCATGGGTTTTTTAATAAATTATTGCTTATTTTCAAGTTATTTTACTCCATGAAGGCTTAATTTACATATATTACTATCAACAACACTTTATTTTTCATACTGTCAAATAGCCTATTCGCACCATTGCCATTAGAGGTACTCGTATATCAAATATTAGGATTTTAAAGTCGACATTTTCTACATACAGACTATGGGACATAACAACACATAGTCTGCCCCCAATCTAAGAGCACAATGTAGATTGATGACTTATTCAATACCTATTGAGCGTAGGCAACTGCCAATCATTAACAGTTTAATATTTTGTAGTATTACAATGTCACGGGATACTCCACATCGGAACCTGACACCTTTCGCCTACCTGCTTTCACATCCCATTTCTATAAATAAAGGGTTTGGGATTTTGGGACTCTTTCCCATGAGATGCAAGGTGTTTTTCAATGCGCATTTATTCAAGCATGATTAGAAATTGTCGGCTTATTTCTATATTTTTTTTTTAATTTTCGCTTATTGTTTGTCGATTTTTTGAGTAACGGCCAGCGGGTCCATTGGGTGGTCTGCTTCATTGCGGTTTTAGGATTTGCTACTTGTAAGTTCCTTTGTTAGTTTTTAAATCGTACATCAATAAAGTACTAAACAGACAAATATGTAGAAACAAATTCCTAGAGAGTCTTAGCGCGGTCAGCGTTTTGATGTGTAACACTTAGCTGACAATCATAACAGACGCTAAGCAACGAGGGAGGTCTAGGAACGAACTCGGTTACTATAGGACGCTCATATAAGCCTTAAATAATTTGATATATCGAAACGTAAACACAGTTGAAATATCCAATCTCTCAGTGAAAAGTGATGTCTCCGACGAAATGCAAAAAGTTCAAATTCAAGTGATTCATGGCTCTCCGGCATGACGTCAACATGGAATCAAGCTTCCTCGCTGCGGATCCACCACCTACCATGGACTACCAGCCGAAACCCGACCTGGCTTCGGAGTACTTCAACACCTTCAGCCAGATCTGCGAAAACTACCGCGACTCTGATGTCAATCTACGCCAAACGTCGGACACACTTCGCCAATCCTCGGAGATACTCGACGGTGTACGCTCCGAGTACGTCAGCACAGACTTCAACCCGAAATTGTACAAAGATAACGAATTTAACTCCAAACTGTACAAAGAACCCGAGTATAACTCCAAAGTGTACAACACAAATTCGAGGGAACAAGAGTATAACTCTAACGTATACAAGGAACCGGAGTTTTCGAAAGTGTACAAAGATTATAGTGATATAAGTGATAAAGTGTTCTTGGGGAAGGACGAGCAGATATTCCAGTTTGGACAGCCTGACGCGTCAGCGCTGCTGAGGCATAGGGCGAGGAGAAGGTACAACGAGGAGCATGGCATCCAGCCGCCGCCAGCTACCAGTCAAGAGAGTGGGGTAAGAGACGTTCAACCACCATAGAATCTACAATATTTCGTGCGGTATTGTGTATTGTGTATGTAAATACGCAATACTGTTTTCACAAAATGTAGGGATTGCTTGCAGTACCAGCAGTTTTCGAAGGATCCTCCTATACCTTAGAAAGAGTCTGCGAAACATCTTAGATAACTCTGTTAGTGATTATGCCAAGCGCTTAGTAACGCATGGTTACAGCAGTTACCCTCGTATTCAAGAACGACACTATGAGAACACGCACCTACAGTGGACGAAATCTTTTTTCATAAAAATCACTTTATGTGTTGTGCGACACTGCATAGTGTGACTAGAGGCACATTGTCGTGTGCCTCTAGCCAAAGTTAAGCTCTAAAGGCACACGGTAGCGTGTGCCATAGTGCCCTCAACACATAAAGTGATATTTATGAAAAAAGCTTTCGTCCACTGTGGGTGCGTGTTCTCATAGTGTCGTTCTTGAATACGAGGGTCAGTTTATTTGTAATGGCCTTCAGTTCTCTTAATTTCGACCTCAGTTCTAATATTTTGTTTGTTGCACTTAGAGTCTTGGCACGGAGTTATCAGAAAATTCTAAATTCTAAACCATATCCTAGTCCAGACAGTATTTTTAGGGTTCTGTACTCAAAGGGTAAAAACGGGACCCTATTACTAAGACTTCGCTGTCCGTCTGTCTGTCACAGGGCTGTATCTCATGAACCGTGATAGCTAGACAGTTGAAATTTTCACAGATGATGTATTTCTGTTGCCGCTATAACACCAAATACTAAAAACAGAATAAAATAAATATTTAAGTAGGGCTCCGATACAACAAACGCGATTTTTTTGCTGTTTTTTATAGATAATGATACTTGGCACATGGCCGATTTTTTTGATTATGTTTTGTCAACAAAATTGTAAAATTCGGTTTTATAAAGATTAATCTATAGGAGCATTTCTGATGAATGTTTCCAATTACACCTGTTTACATCTTCCCCAGCTGACTGTATATGTCAAAGTGGTTCAATTATTTCAGTATATTTATCCCAAACATGTCATGGCATGACACTAGCCAGAAACAAAAACGTCCGTGTGTCCCCCGCCCACATGTTTTCTAATGACTATGACCAATTCAATTACATAAACTCGTAAATATAACGCGGATCTTCGAGAGGCGAATTAAACGTGTGAGAATTTAAAGTATGAACGCGAATGTGAACTTGTCTTTTAATTATCGTCGTCCTGTCCTTGTCCTACATATGGTGACATATGTATTTTTCTTTCTTATCCCTCCAGCCTCAGGCATAGTACTTTTTACACCTGTTATGTTGGAAGTCAAATATGAATGGGAATATATTTGACCTCAAGTTTACACTTTTCTTAAACATCTGTTTAATTATAACCAACTTTGTCAAAGGAAATTGTTGTATGTTGTAAATTAAGTTCGAAGCTGTGTAGTCGACTAGTTATCTTAAACACTGAAGAATTTCTTGCTACTACCGAACCCTAAAAGATTTAAACTACATAATAGCACACTTTTTTTGACATAATATAATAATTTAACTAGTTGCTAAGGTAGAAGAGTTGCAGATGTAGACTAAATCTGCATCACACCAAACTGCTTATGCGTTGCAACGCAGGAAGCTCATGCCCACCATTAATTACCACTCTGAGCATCGAATATTATGTGTCTAAAAATAAGTAGTCTAACATCGGGGAGCGTTCCAAACATACAAATCTACTAATACCGCGTTTTGGTGTATTTATATATTAGCGTTTGTTGTTGAAATCTATTCGTTTATGTCGTCTATTAAATGGTGTTTATTTTCAACTGAGGTCAGTGTGATGGGCCTCTTATGTTGCCAAGGAGGATATTGGATAATGATTGTATCGTTATCAACATCATCTCAGCGGTAAGACAGACATCCATTGCTGAACTATCTAGAGATCTCTATAGGTTTCTAGAACTAATGATCTATAGTTGTTGTCTGTTAGCTGTAAGTCTTTAAAACACGTACTTTTGATTACGTTACGTAATTTGGTACGGAACGGAACCCTATTACTGAGACTCCGCTGTCCGTCCGTATGTCTGTCCTTCTGATGTCACAAGGCTGTATCTCATGAACCGTGATACAAAAAACATGTTTTTTTGTCGTTTTTTATGGATAACTAGCAGATCCGCGACAGACGTTGTCCTGTCCAAATTTCGATAATCGCATAGAGTAACGCGAGATGATATGACGACTGTCAGATTTTAACACACCAACGCCATCTATACCATAATTATCCCTTATGTGTTTTTATCATTTTGGGGATGTTTTTCGTATTTTAAAGTAGTCTATGTTTTGTTCAGGCATTATATCTAAATCTATAGCAAATTTCATCTTAATCCGTTTTGACGTTTAGGCCTGATTGAGGATCAAACATACATACAAACTCACAAACTTTCGCATTTATAATATTACTAGCGACCCGCCCCGGCTTCGCACGGGTAGCATGTTATTATACATATAAACCTTCCTCTTGAATCACTCTATCTATTAAAAAAAACAGCATCCGTTGTGTAGTTTTAAAGATATAAGCAAACATACATACATACATACATACATACAGACGCGGGAAGCGGAAAGCGAGTGCTTTATACTATGTAGTGATTAGGATTAGGATAGGATAGTACGGAACCCTTCGTACACGAGTCCGACTCGTACTTACCGGTTTTATTTTGTTTATCCATTACAAACAAAATCACCTCATTGTAAAAGGTAGTGTAGATGATGAACAACCAAGATAATTTGAAATGAAATTCAATGATAGTTACTTACAATTCCCAAACGCTGTCTGTCGCAGATCGATCAGTAACTCTATACGCGTTTTGAAGAGCCTATTTTGACAATGTCTAATGGATCTTGCAACTCGATACGGTGTGAGAACCGCCCCCTTTTGCAACTCAACTGTTTTACCCTCGTATTCAAGAACGACACTATAAGAACACGCACCCACAGTGGACGAAATCTTTTTTCATAAACATCACTTTATGTGTTGAGCGGCACTATGGAGCAAGCTACCGTGTGCCTTTAGAGCTCAACTTTAGCTAGAGGCACACGACAATGTGCCTCTAGTCACACTATGCAGTGTCTTAATTATTATTCTTGTTTGAGCCTTCACCTTGTTCGATTGGCACCACACTGGAGCTCTACATAGCATTAAGGAAAGGATCATAAAAAAAAAGGTAGACCCCAAGCCGTGTTTGTTGCCTGATTCTTCTAGGCTTGGTCGCGTGGAATCGGCGTAGCTTCACCTAGTTCCTAAGACGTTTCAAAGTGATCCTTGTGATTTTATTGAAATAAATGATTTTTGAATTTGAATTTGAATTTGAATTTGTCGCACAACACATAAAGTTATTTTTATGAAAAATGATTTCGTCCACACTGGGTGCGTGTTCTCATAGTGTCGTTCTTGAATACGAGGGATAGTTTGTTTGGTTCGACTGGCCTAACAGTTCAGTTGGTAGCGGCTCTGCTTTCTGCGCTCTAGGTTGTAGGTTCGATCCTGTGCTGAACATGAACATAGATGTTTGATCTGTCTGGGTGTTATTATGAATGACAGACTGACAGACAGACTTTTTCCTGACCTGTGTGGTCAAAACTGATGTCGGATTTTTTTGCACACCAACGCCATCTATACCCAAAATCATCCCTTTTGCCTTTTTTTTTTGGAACGAAGTTCCTTATCGCGCGTTGTGAAAGGGGCTAGACGGAAAAAATTCTTACGAAAAGTTGTCACGAAAAGTTGTCACAAAAAGTTGTCACGAAAAGTTGTCACGAAAAGTTGTCACGACACTTTTTTGCTATAGTATATCTATTAATATATAAATAATAATAATAATAATAAATATTGGTGGACATTTTACACATCGCCATCTAGCCCCAAACTAAGCAAAGCTTGTACTATGGGAACTAGATAACTGATAGAATACTTAAATACTTTTTGGAACGAAGTTCCTTATCGCGCGTTGTGAAAGGGTCGAGGTGGGGTCGAAGTGGGGTCGAGGTGGGGTTGAGGTGGGGTCGAGGTGGGGTCGAGGTGGGGTCGAGGTGGGGTCGAGGTGGGGTCGAGGTGGGGTCGAGGTGGGGTCGAGGTCGGGTCGAGGTCGGGTCGAGGTCGGGTCGAGGTCGAGGTCGAGGTCAAAGTTGATTCCCCTTCCCTTGTCCCACGTTATTTTGTGTTCAGTACAACATAACTGTAAACTAATAAACGACTTATTGTGCAAGTAGGAGATTACCAAAACATCATTAGTTGGTAGGTGGTATCTACTTAGGAAGGTAGGTACTTACCTATTTATTTGCTTTACGTTTGTTTCTCATCTAACTAGCTAGATTGACAAAAATTGAGCCTACTGATTAAGTTTATATTACATTATATTTGATAATAATAAAAAACATATTATTTTAACTTAAAAGAAATAAAATTTTATTACAATTCCTTCACTAATGAATCGAAAAGAACTTCGTTCCATCCGGGTGTCCCTTGACACCTCTCAAGTTTTTTTGGATTATTAACCACCCTATGTTTTATTCGAGCATTATATCTACATCTATAGCAAATTTCATCTTAATCCGTTCTGTCGTTGGTTTCCACGCGGTGTTTTTCTTTCTCCGTTTTAAGCACGAAAAATTTATTGATGCACGTTCGGGATTTGAACGCACGACCTTCAGATTGAAAGACGTGGTACCTCCCACACGAAAAAAACCAAAGCGAAACATCACAAAACTTGAAATGTACGCCACAACCAATCCACCTTTAATACCTAACGGAGACTACAATTAAACCCTTTTTAGGGTTCCGTACCCAAAGGGTAAAAACTGGACCCTATTACTAAGACTTCGCTGTCCGTCTGTCCGTTTGTCTGTCACAGGGCTGTAACTCATGAACCGTGAAAGCTAGACAGTTGAAATTTTCACAGATTTTCTGTTGTCGCTATAACAACAAATACTAAAAACAAAATAATTTTAATATCTAAGTGGGGCTCCCATACAACAAACGTGTTTTATAGATAATGGTACGGAACTCTTCGTGCGCGAGTCCGACTCGCACTTAGCCGGTGTTATTTTTTTGCTTGAATCTAACACACGCATTGAATACTGATCGGTCGCTGCTCCATCAGTGATGGATGCCGGTGTTCGACTGCACTTCCTGCCCATTGAAAAAAGTTACTTGCACTTCCTTTACGACGGCCTGAGAAGCGGGAACACTTGGGGATGCACTGAGATGAACATAGCTTTGAGATTGCTTCGAAAGCTATGTGTTATGTTATCAACTGAGATGCAAGAGATCTGCAAGTGAGTTAATAATACCTCCGACGCAGTAAACCCTGCAGGGCTATTTTGTAAAAACATGATTATCATGTTATGATGTTGAATGCAATACCTAATGAACACCTAATCTGTACACTTTTCATAGTAACTATTCACTGTATATGCACCTATACCTAGCTTCTACGTAGGTATTGTATTGGAAGCGTAGGTATTATGGCATTCAGTACCTATCAATGTTGGTATGAATATCATAACATGATAATCATGTTTTTTACAAAATAGCCACACTGGTGTGGAGTCAGGAGCCTTGCCAACCACAAGTTCGTAAGTAATGTGAAAACAATACCTATTTAATACGAATTTTATTGTTTTAATATTAATTTAAGAGCTTGTGGTATGGCCTCAGGGCTTAGTTTACTGTTGAGGTGTTATTCATATTTTTATGGGAAAATTTTGATTTTGAAATGGTTCTTGTTTTTTTTAATCTATATTGTCCCACTGCTGGGCAAAGGTCTTTCCCATTCACTTCCAAACTTTACGGTCTACAGCTTCGTCCCACGTACAGTCTGAAAAGTGTAAAGGTCGTAATCACAAAAAAAAAATAGTTATCTATTTTTAGACAATGTACGAGAAAGCTTAATAGGTCATACACACTAGGCTATGTCTCGTAAGGACCAAGCTAACGATTACCTTATGAATACGAGTGGGATATACCTCGACTTTCAATCTGAAGGTCGTGGGTTCGAATCCCGACGTGCATCAATGGATTTTTCTGTTCGATAATTTATATGCGCATCAAAAACTCTTGCTTACAATTACAACGGTGAAGGAAAACATCGTGAGGAAACCAGTTAGTGTTCTAATAAGCGGCGATGGGCTTGCAACCTGTCACGTATGGATTGCTAACTACTGCAAAATGTGGGCATGTGCCAAATATAATGTTTGGACGTGCCTCTGACTACCGCTACTAGAAATCTTCAAATGATCTAAGCGTCTGAAGATCTGACAGGATGTCTATCATACTTGGGGATTACAGTCGTGATCCTATTTATTTATTTATACGTAAATTTACGAAGGACTTTGATTGTTCACGAAAAAAATGTACTTACTTCAAATCGATGACGCAATTTAAGGAGCTTCGTGTATCAGTAAGGAAATAGGATGTTTGCGGTATCCCGTGATTCATCATACTTCGACGAAGACTCGATGAGCATTTGAGTTGTGCTTCTAAATATAGCTTAGAGTTTATTTTTCTGAAACTGCCAACCTAAAGTAGTAAAACAATCTCTTGTTGCTCATATCCTTGACTAACGACCCGCCCCGGCTTCGCACGGGTAGCATGTTATTATACATATAAACCTTCCTCCTGAATCACTCTATCTATTAAAAAAAACCGCATCAAAATCCGTTGTGTAGTTTTAAAGATATAAGCAAACATACATACATACATACGCGGGAAGCGAAAAGCTACTTTGCGTTATACTATGTAGTGATATAAACCTTCCTCCTGAATCACTCTATCTATTAAAAAAAACCGCATCAAAATCCGTTGTGTAGTTTTAAAGATATAAGCAAACATACATACGCGGGAAGCGAAAAGCGACTTTGCGTTATACTATGTAGTGATGAAGGATCCTTCAAGGATCTGAAACATCTGTAAGGATTTGAGCGCCTTTAGCTCTTACAGGATGTCTACCGTACTCGGGGATTACAGTCGTGTTCCTATTTTTTATTACAAGCTTTTATTTAACTTTATGTATGTAACTATGTTTGTTAAGGTGGAATCTTGCAACTCAATTTTGAAGCAGTTATACCCAACCAATTCCTATTCTACCCTCAAAATGTTATAGTCTTTAACTTTGAATTATAATAATTAATATTTTTTGATTATAAATAAATAAATAAATAAATAAATATTGGTGGACATTTCACATGGCGCCGTCTAGCCCCAAACTAAGCAAAGCTTGTACTATGGGAACCGGATAGCTGATAGAATACATATATCTTACCCTACTGATACCTTGGAAGAGACTAGCCACCCACAACACAGGGTATCCTAGTGTGGGGGCTAGTTAACCACTAATATACTTAATAATTATTTTTATGTTGTAACCATGTCTAATTGTACGCAAAAAGAAAAAAAAATCTAATATTAGGTATATTGGATTTTTTTTTTCTTTCTACTGTTTTTGAATAGTGTATTTAAGTATAATACTGTACTTCAAAAATATTTAGTTACAAATAAATGATTATTATTATTATTATTATATTAATTAAGCTGAAGTTTTGCATAATTACGTAACTTCGGTGACAATGCAACAATATGACAGCGAGCTGGTCTGATGATGGAGTTCGGGATGTAGCCATAGGAACTCCTCAACTACATAACAAAATCTCGCCATGTTTGGGCTCGTTGGTTTTGTCTTGAGGAGTACTGGAGCCCTGGGATTAAAAAAAGCTTGTTTTCACTACCATAGTATAAAATAAAGTCGCTTCCCGCCGTCTGTCCGTATGTATGCTTAGATCTTTAAAACTACACAACGGATTTTGATGCGGATTTTTTTAATAAATAGTGTGATTAAAGAGGAAGGTTTATATGTAAAATACATGCATGATATAGTAGAGAAACACTGATAATTTTAGATGTCGATGTGATGTCGTAAATAAACACATTTTTTGCGCTTACATTGCAAACGCTGGTTGAACCCTACGAGATATATCAAAATAATGTACTACAGTATTGTACACCTTAAAAATTTCCATCCAAGCCATACAATAGCCATATAGCCATACCCATCCAAATTTATCACAATTAGAAATGTCTTACGTGCAGCGAAGCGGGCACGGGTCAGCTAGTTAAAAATATATTTTTATTAATTTACAATGCAGCGCCATCTGTTTTTGAATAGCTTACATGGTATACATTGATTAAATACCAACACACAATACACGTAAAATAAATTGGATTGAAATAAATGATTTTTTTAATTTGAATTTGTATGCTTGTTCAGAAATGACCATTGAAGGGGGATTAAATAAAAAAAGAAAAAAATGGCGGACTTTACACACAGCGCCATCTAGCCCCAAACTAAGCAAAGCTTGTACTATGGGATGGGAACCAAATAACTAATAGAATACTTATATACTTGGTTTTTTTAAACTTATTATACATATTAACACCCAGACACAGAAAAACATCTATGTTTATCACACAAATATTTGCACTGGGTGGGCATCGAACCCACAACCTACAGCGCAGAAGGCTACCAGAGTTACTACCAACTGAGCTGTGAGGCCAGTTTTGGTCAATGGGCATCTCTGGACTGACCCGTTCCATGGATCTCATTAAAGTTTGACTGATATCAACGACATCGTTTAATTAAATGCGCACACTTCCGCTACGCCACCATTAAAGTTAAATATAGAACAATGAAATGCGAGATTTAATGAATAATGAGTCACTGGTACCACAATCCTGTTGAGAAAACAGGATTAGATGTACTTGTGGGATTGCAAAATGTACAAGGCCAATAAAAAATAATATGCGTGCCTCTGACTACCTCTAGACATCTTCAAAGATCTGATCTGATCTTCCTGGAGATTTGACAGGAAGATGTCTACCATATTCAAATTCAAATTCAAAAATCATTTATTTCAATAAAATCACAAGGATCACTGCAACGTCTTAGGAACTAGGTGAAGCTACGCCGATTCCACGCGACCAAGCCTAGAAGAATCAGGCAACAAACACGGCTTGGGGTCTACCTTTTTTTTAATGATCCTTTCCTTAAAGCTATGTAGACCTCCAGTGTGATGCCAATCGAACAAGGTGAAGGCTCAAACAAGAATAATAATTAAAAGAACTACTCAAGTACGTAAACAATAAAATAAAATAAAAAATAACTTAAGAGCCTCAGCACAAATTCAAAAAGCAGCACACGCTATACTTGATTTAGAAATAAAACTTAAAGATAAAATAACTATTTGCTTAAAAATAATTAAAGTAGACAAATGTTACACAATATAAAATAGTGCAGATTAAGTAAATTAATATTTAGCTGTCGAGTGGCAGAGCGACATCAGGCCACGAGGATTTATCATTTATATAATCATCTACAGTATAATAGGCTTTGTTTATAAGATTATTCTTTATGTAGGCTTTAAATCTTCTAACGGGAATACTTGGGGATTAGAGTCGTGATAGTATTTTATTTTCATTTCTTACTTCAATGGACAAAATAAGACATCTGTCCCATTAATAACAAGTAGTAGTAACGATGGAGACTTTGGGATGCTTATGAACTCTGTCACTATGACGTCCCACCAGCACAGACTAGCTCTCATGTCTCCAATGTGGCCCAATTTACTGTTAGACCACCTCTCGCAATTCCTCGTTTATTTATTCATTTTCATCACAGTCTGTCATCAATGACTACGAATATGGTATCAGAGCGTCATCCCATTTGCGATCATTTTTGTAATGCGGTCTTATTTAGGGTTCCGTAACTTAGAAGTGAAAACGGAACCGTTGTAGAATAATTTGTTTGTAAGTGTCTTTCTGTCAATAATCCTTTATTTTAGGGAGGTCTGGTAGTGAAGGTATTGTGTTGAAATTTATTCTAAACTAACTTTAGTACTCTCCGATTGCAGCGCCACCTAACAGTTCCAATTATAAATTTAAACCATCCAGAGATTCAATCACATTCATATATTTTATCACTTTGAAACGTCTTTAGAATCAGGTGAAGAAGCATCAGACAACAAACCCTTGTGTGTGTGCTTATCATTGCTTATCATTAGTTTATATGATCCTTTTCGTAAATGCTATGTAGAGCTCCGGTGTCGTGCCGATCGAGCCCATTACCTGCTACCATTTGGTCTGGCCTGTCTGTTACGTCTAGTTACCAATTTCCGTCAGCTTTATCTTATAGTCCATAGATCTTTTTGTCTAAGTCCGAATCAGCATCAGTTTTTTATAGTTGTACGTAGTACGTACTTGGGTAGTACTATTAATTATTATTCTTGTTTGAGCCTTCACCTTGTTCGATTGGCACCACACTGGAGCTCTACATACCATTAAGGAAAGGATCATTGAAAAAAAGGTAGACCCCAAGCCGTGTTTGTTGCCTGATTTTTCTAGACAATGGTCGCGTGGAATCGGCGTAGCTTCACCTAGCTCCTAAGACGTTTAAAAGTGATCCTTGTGATATTATTGAAATAAATGATTTTTGAATTCGAATTTGAGCAAGGTGAAGACTCAAGGTTCGGCATGTGGAGCCGCAGAGTACGAGTGCGGTACTCGCACTTGACCGTTTTTTCCTCAACTGTCAACTATGCGATACCTAATCCGGCGAACAATGGCACTAAACACTGCTTATCTGAGCATTGTGGCTTTTCATTATTGGAAGAATACAAAGTTTGTTGAACAAAAACATTAGAGCGCTGGTTCGGTATTGAAAAAAAAAAAGGATTGTATACACTGTAATCCCCAAGTACAGTAGAAGTGTTCTCAGTTCGTTGAGATGTGCAATGAGAATCTGGGGGTCTGATCTAACGGATTAGGAACATCGATTATTGTCAAATGTTAAATATTACTGTCATCGTTTAAACTATAGTCGAAACGATGTAATTTTGAAACGAATATTGTCACGAAATTGCATTTTCTGTTAGCGAGTAGACCCTCAGATACACGAACATTACATTTTGTAACATGCTCACATTAGTTAGCATTCCATACGTGACAGGTTGCAAGCATTTGGAGCCTGTGTTCCATAGAGTGCATAGACGCCCACTAAGAAAGAAATCTAGAAAATGTGCCCAATAAAATGATCCAAAATAGTTTTGATTAAAACAAAAATGTTCTGTGTTTTAGAAATCTACTGTGTATTAATTAATATTTGAAACTTATCGCGCATATTTAGAAGTATACTTAACCCCTTTAAAATATTATATTAATAGATAGTAGTAAAAGATACTACTTAAAATGCATTATCTGTGAAAATTTC
Source organism: Hydriomena furcata (assembly GCA_912999785.1). Taxonomy (NCBI): domain Eukaryota; kingdom Metazoa; phylum Arthropoda; class Insecta; order Lepidoptera; family Geometridae; genus Hydriomena; species Hydriomena furcata. The sequence continues at coordinate 7,004,069 of OU538845.1, forward strand.
AACTATCTATAACTGATAAATCCTCGTGGCCTGATGTCGCTCTGCCACTCGACAGCTAAATATTGATTTAGGTACTTAATTTCATTTTGTGTAACATTTGTCTACTTTAATTATTTTTAAGCAAATAGTTATTTTATCTGTAAGTTTTAATTCTAAATCAAGTGTAGCGTGTGTTGCTTTTTGAATTTGTGCTGAAGCTCTTTAGTTATTTTTTTTTATTGCTGTACCTACGTACTTGAGTAGTAGGTACTTTTAACTTTTAATTATTATTCTTGTTTGAGCCTTCACCTTGTTCGATTGGCGCCACACTGGAGCTCTACATAGCATTAAGGAAAGGATCATAAAAAAAAAGGTAGACCCCAAGCCGTGTTTGTTGCCTGATTCTTCTAGGCTTGGTCGCGTGGAATCGGCGTAGCTTCACCTAGTTCCTAAGACGTTTCAAAGTGATCCTTGTGATTTTATTGAAATAAATGATTTTTGAATTTGAATTTGAATTTGAATCTAGCTATCACTGTTCATGAGATACAGCCCTGTTACAGACAGACGGACAGCGAAGTCTTAGTAATAAGGGTCCCGTTTTTACCCTTTGGATAAAGAACCCTAAAAAAGCAACAAAAAAATTTAGACATGTGGTAGCGTGTGTATATTTAACAGGTCGAATTGAGAACCTCCTTCTTTTTCATCGGTTAAAAAACATGTGCCACTTCCTCCGGCTTCTGCGTTCCTCCGTCTAAATACAACCTAATTGCACAAAGGTCTATGACCATAACGAGATGACCATAAATGGCTGTCTGACTGTTTAGGTGTTGTTGCGACACTAGACCTGGTGATTGAGCTTATTGTATAGTACCGTTGTAGGGGTTGGGGGGGGGGGGGGTCTATTTTATATAAAGTCCGACTCTTTCAACGCACTGGTGTTTCTTCCTGCCCAGTTTGCACACATGTGGGGTTGGCACAATAGGATTTCTGGAATTCTACATGCGAGTATATGAAACGACACCTGGAAACTGATGACAGATGACAGGCAACCAAGTGCGTAAACACTCATTTAAACAGTAGAAAGTCACAGTCGCCGTGGCCAAATCAATAAAATCACAAGGATCACTCGGAAAGCTCTCAGTTCAACCTCTACGTCTGTCTGCAAGCCTGGAAGAATCAGGCAACAAACACGGCTTGGGGCCTATATGTTTTTTCAATGATACTTTCCATAATGCTATGTAGAGCTCCAGTGTGGTGATCGAACAAGAATCCTAATCCTAATAATATTATAAATGTGAAAGTTTGTGAGTTTGTATGTATGTTTGTTCCTCAATCAGACCTAAACGAAAAAACGGATTAAGTTAATATTTGATGTAGATGTAGATATAATGCCCGAATAAATAATAGACTACTTTAAAATATGAAAAACATCCCCAACACGATAAAAAAAACGCAAAAGGGATGATTTCTGTATAGATGGCGCTGCTGTGCAATAAATCTGACATCACAGACTAAAAACATTCAGTCTTTTCTATTCGATTATTGAAATTTGTTAGGACAACGTCTATCCCGGGTCGGCTAGTAATAATTAAAAGTAGGTACTAACAAACCAAGTAGATGTATGACAGTGCGTAATGGTTCTTAGTTAGGAACATCTTAACTCTACACCACATCTGGTGCAAAATAAAGTACATAGCACTGAAATTGGATAAACAATGCGTTGACCTCGTGGCTTATAATGTCTCGGTTTCGAATGGGGGCGATAAAAAGTGTTTAAACCATGATAACGACAGGAGTAACAGGAAATCTAAATGTATTTAAAACTATAGAATTAACACAATAGTTTTGAACATAAATACTGCTTGTCTCGATCCAAATAATATTATAAATGCGAAAGTTTGCGAGTTTGTATGTATGTTTGTTCCTCGATCAGGCCTAAACGACAAAACGGATTAAGTTGAAATTTGCTGTAGATGAATGTTTTTAGTCTGTGATCAGACTGTTGCAGTTGTCAGATTTGTTGCACACCAGCGCCATCTACATATACAGAAATCATCCCTTTTGAGTTTTTTTTATCGTTTTGGGTATGTTTCCAATTTTTTAAAGTAGTCTATTATTTATTCGGGCATTATATCTACATCTACAGCAAATTTCAACTTAATCCGTTTTGTCGTTTAGGCCTGATTGAGGAACAAACATACATACAAACTCAACAAACTTTTGCAGTTATAATATTATTTGAAAGATCACTGGTTCATGCCATATTTTGAGCTTACAAATTTGAACCTAGTTATTGAAATATGCATATGACCAAGATATCAGAAGAAGTAGCGCACGGTACCCAGAAGTTATTAGTCATCAATGATCCAATTCTGTTATAAGGCGTTTAATGTTGTAAATTCTATTGTTGAATTCTTGTTTATGGGTTTGATTCGATAAGGGTATAATGTATGTGGCAATTGTACAATTAGAACCCTTTCTAGGGACCTATGGAGAACGGTATGCACCGTGCTTGTAAGACGACAGAAACCTAAGTTATCTATGGTTTGTTATACGTAAAGTTTGAATTCGTAGATTTCTAGTACGAAGAATTGCAGATTTATTGTTTGACTGGCCGCACAGCTCAGTTGGTAGTAACTTCCGCCTTCTGTGCTGTCGTGGGCTCGATTCCCACCCGGGACAAACATTTGTGCGATGAACATAGATGTTTGTTCTGTGTCTGGTTGTTAATATGTTTAATAAGTATGTATTTACTAAGAGAAAGTATATAAGTATTCTATCAGTTTTCTAGTTCCCTAGGTTTGCGTAGTCTGGGGCTAGATGGCGCTGTGTATAAAGTCCGCCACGTTAGTAATAAAATACGTATTTAAATTACTACTACGCAATAAACCCTTAGGGTTTGTAATGCGTAAAGTTTGTTTTTGTAGATTTCTGATACCAACATTTTATTGAAACTATTTTTTTATATTTATAAATAACAAGCTAACCCGGCGAATCGCTTCGTATCGCTTTTGAATTAACTCCCGTTCCCGTTAAAAAGTATCCTATGTTCGTCTCCTGGTTCTAAGCTACCTCCCCACCAATTTTCAGCCAAATCGGTTCAGCCGTTCTTGAGTTATAAGTGTTGTAACAAACCCGACTTTCTTTTATATAGTAGAATAAATATAGATTACGTGATAAATACCTACTCGTGGTAAAATCTATAGTTATGAAACTAATTATTACACCATTTTGCTCTGAAAGTGTCTCTAGCAGGTTGTCTAACGAATAACCAGTGATATGCAGAACAATGAAAAATACTAGCTTCCGCCTGTGGCTTCGCTGTGGTACCTAGGTAAAAAGTATTCTACAGATCCTATGGAAGGTATTAATAATAATATTGAAGATTTCGATGGGCGAGTGACTGAATGAGGCGAGCAACGAACGATGTGGAAAATAAACGTTTTCAAGAGTAGACCTGACTGACCCTGGTCTCTTGAAGACTTTAAAGGGGGTTGTCAGAGCACATGACCGGACTCATGCCTACATTACGCAGTACAATAATACAAACATAACCCACGTGATAATGTTTTACATCAATTTGTTTGTAAACATTGCATTATCCTCATATTTTCCTGTTGCTGTTTTGAAATGCGTTGTGAGAGGTAGTTGTCGAAGACCATTTAAGCATTATGATGTAGTTTTCTGCGTAATCTTGTATGGCTTCATACAGTTCGCTTTATAAATGCGCTTTCGGTATAAATGGGCGTCTGTGAGTCAGGAGTTGTTGTAATAAAGCGGCCGTACCACAAGCTCAAAAGTTTTATTAAAACAATACTACTCACGGTGCGAAAATTCTGCGTATCCAAAGATATTTAGTGTTAAAAAATAAGGTCCTTAGGGACGCGTCTTCACGATTAACCGTTGTTTTTAAACACCAATAATTCAGCCGTCGCTATGTCTGTGGTGGGCCCGTAGATTATATTAATTAACTGTTGATTCTTACACGGGTCTTTAAGAAAACCTTTAATAAAATTCAATACAGTGTTATACTCGTAGATAGTTTGAAAAATATGTCGAATTCGTGCGCCGCGGCGGTCGAGAGCATGGCTAAAGCTATTTTGCTTTAGGCTAAGCAGTTCGTCTGGAAGAAATCGTTTAATCGATAAAAATATGTACTCATAACATGTTAATATGTTTTATGTTTCATTATGTTTCCTAGCTTCAAGATATCTAACAGTATTTCTTCTTTTATTTTCAGTATGGCAGTGATGAATTCGGCCATGACTCGCCCAGTCGATACGCATCGCCGAAGGGCGCGGGCGCTGGCGCGTCGTACCAGGAGCCCTACTACGGCGGCGGAGAGTGGGGGGCGCCAGGGTACTACCAGCCCCCGCCGCCTTATCAGCACGACCCCTATGCCACTTCGCCAGGTGAGAGTAACTGATATCTATAGCAAAAGAACCGGTAGGTGGAGACGTCAAGAGTAGTTAATCAACTCAACTCAACTTCCTCTAGATTTCCGGGGGGAAATCTCCCATCTATGATCCCGCCATCTCACAGTCACTCAATGAGACCCTCTCACAGTCACTCAATGAGAGGGGCCTCATTGAGTGACTGTGACATGGCGGGACACATTTTTGCATGATCTGTTATATTTATTCCGGGTCTGGCTACCATGTTAATAGTACCATGATACCACACCGACCATAAAGCATGACTATTCGCCAATCTGCCGTTGATCATAATGAAGAGCATCAGAATTGTGTCCAAACGTCAGCAACGAAACGTGGAAATTAGCCGTATTTCTAAAATAAAAAAAATGTTACATTCTCGTTTCCAGGCATAGTGCCACGCATAGTGGCACACTTCTAGAACGTAATCTTCCAAACTTATCTTAACACAAGACGTCAGTTTCAAGTGTTACCTTCTGGTTTCCAGGCATAGCGGGCGCGCCAGTGGCGGAGTCAACGGGCGGCGGTGCTGAGCTGCCTCTTCCGCCGATGTCCTCATTCAGAGCCGCGGCCCCCCACCACTCGCCCACCGAATCTATGGTCGTCGCCAAGCCTCCCCTACAGCCGGTAAGTGCCCAACTTAGATCAACCCTTAGTAACGTATGAACATTTTAATATTAAAGTCCCTAAAAATTTTCCTCTTCATAAAAATATAATCACGACAATCCCCAAATTCGGTAGTCCTTGACGATGCCTAAATGGAGTAGTCAGAGGCATGTGCAAACATTAAATTTGGCCCACATTTTGCAGTAGGCATTCCATGCGTGAAAAGTTGCAAGCCCATTATTGCAAAAAAACTATGTAGTATATTATCAGTCAGTCAGTTACATACCAGTTTTATAACTCGACCAATCGATGTGTTATTTCTTCCTCTATGCTGTATGGTGTGTTGATGTTTTCTCACAACTGCTGTTTATCAGATGTACGGCGGATCAGCAACACCACGCGTGGGCACAGCGGAGGCCGGCAGCCTCTCTTCGTACGGCTCGTCTCCCTCCACCCCCGTGCACTCACCCCCTCCACTGCACGCAAGGCTCTACCCCCCACTCGACCACTCGCCCGCGTTGCACAGGCTGGCGCCTCATCAGCACCAGGTAATGTTCATTTCAAGATGTTTGTTTGTGTAATTATTTGTTATAGATTATTGGCCACATCCAGGGTTCATACATACCGTTCACTTCTTCATTCACACACTTTCCTCCTCGACAGCTTCATAATATTATCAGCACCAAAAAATATCAGATATCCTAAATTAAATCAGACTTTTGAATGCTTGCCAGTCTGACCAGCATCTATTGTTTACAATGTGTTCTGTCATATTTAACTTAAGCAGAACTGAATCCTGGAAGAAACTGTTTTCTACACCGTCTTTTTAGCATTTTTACCAAGTCTTCAAGCTGTCCATTAGTTCCATCACCAACTTCGCCAACATTTTGTTGTCTTCCAACTTTTATCACTTCAGTATCTGCATCTAATACCACTGTTCTTCCACAGCCATCAAGCTGGGCTGCCAGCGGCGTGTCACCCCCTCCGCACGCGAGCACGCCTCACGCCGGCGTGACCACGCTCGCCAACGCCGGCTCTGCTGGTCTACAGAATGGACATCATCATGTTGTGTTCGCGCAGGGAGGCATGGTAAGGAAGATTATGGAGTTACAATATCAAAAGGGCTTCGATATCTCATGGGAGACTGGTGAATAGTCAGAAATTAGGAGCTGTAAATACAGAGGGTGGGAAAAAGAAGGAGGAATCGTTTTGAGTTGGGTGGACGTGGTGGACGTTCAATAAAGGGGGTGGAGATAGTTTCGTTGGGGTAGTTTAAAGAATAGGGTAAAATGAGATAGTAGAATAGTCTTTAAGAGGGTTTGAGATAAAGCAAAGTAAAAGAGTAGAATGTAAATGGGGTGGAGTTAGTTTTCTAAGGGGTAAGAAAGACAACATAGAAAGGAACCGGTATTGACAAGTAGAATGAAAGGGTTAATTGTGGTGGTCGGAAAAAGGGGGGGGTGGGGTCAAAGAGGTAGCTATGTATTTTGTCTGTTACATAAAAGTTAGTTGTTAGTTATTTTGGCATTCTACTTAGAGGGCATGTGTATTCAGCATGAACTGTAACTAATTTTGATTTCATTTTGTGTTTAATATTCCAATTTTTCTTGTGATTTGAAATAGATTTGTTTGTTGAAATGTGGTGTCGATATATTAATGACATAACTTTTTAATTTTATAAAACGCACACGTTTTCTCATTAAATATGTTTCTATATTATATTGATACCACATTTTGTAATGTAAATACTTTTTTCGTGTTTCTTTTATTTTGTGTTTTTTTCTCAACCAGTGAGCAGTGTTGATCTCGTTGCCTTTTACTATAATTTGAAGTGGGTTTTTCTTTTTTTGTATTTATGGCATGTATTTATTAGATATTTTGTAGATAGACCATTTCAGATTATGAACAATAACACGTTACAGATTACTGATATTTTTTAAATATCTATTTAAATAAACTTTACTTCCCCTAACAATAACTGTTATTTCTTGAACATTTAAAAATATTTGAGAAACATAACTTCTTTTTGTAATAAAACTTTACCCGAAATAGTAGGTCCCCCCGTCCCCCCCACTCTCTATATAAATTTACCCCTTTTCTACAAAATCGACCTCATCCCTTCTATCAATTGACCAAATTTATGTGAAGTCAGCTTCTCTAAAAAAACTACTCACATCCTTGTGATTTTCTATAAAGTTAACCCCTTTTTTAAAAGTCAGCACCCCTTTTTTATAAAATGAACCCCCTTTACCCCCTTTCGGCAACTGGCTCACCACTGCCGCAACCGTAATAACAACGTAACGTAACACTAGGGCGCGCCGGAGCAGCGGCAGTTGGACGAAGCAATGGTGTTTCTAAGGGAGCATAGCGATGTCGTGGTACGTATCCTTTTATGTGTTTTTGTCTATGGGGATTATGCTTAGTACAGTAGCATCTTAGATCTCGGCTTCTATGAATTTAGCCGTTTGACAGCGTCAGACAATTTTCGACCTTATGCAATGACACAAAACTATTTTTATAGTCATACGGTTAAGTTCACGTACGCCAAGATCCACCGACGTAATGTCAGTTTTCTTTATAGATGATTGTTGTTATGTATAGGAGAAAGTATAAAACCAATAAAATTCAAATTTATCAAATTTGTAGCGACCGAGATACTGATTTTGTTGGTGTAATCATTCTTGTGTCTTTCGTTTTCGGTAGTAGTCTAAATACTCCCGATATAAGTTGAAATCTATCAAAAATTCAAGATTAATGCTTTTCGATGGTAAGTGCATCAATTGGTAACGGCTGGATCTGGTCTTTTAAATGTTTCTAATAGTCCAAATAAGATTTTAAGAGAAAGAAATAGTTAGACAGAAAATTCGAGTCAATCTAAAAGTGCTTGTGATATAAGATTATTAAAATTTTGACAGGTCAACGTCTATCGGGTCAGCTAATGTGTAAATAAACAAGACAGTTTGTATTACTGTAGCTACAAGTCTTAGTTTGGCATGTTTTTTATGAAACGCTTCTTTTTGCTCGCAATTTTACGTTTGTAGTTTTATTGTTTCTTTACAAAACATCTACCTTTGCCTAGTTGTCATCAACATATCAAGAGATGGATATAGATGAGTTAACTGAGTCTGAACCTTAATTTGAAAGACCTATACTTAATATTTTTTCTATATAACTTATTCTCATGCATATATTATCTTTTTGAGAATAAATGATTATTAAACCTAAAAAGATGCCTAAGGCCTTCTCAGATTAGACGTTCGAGGAAGCGCCACAAAGCTGCTACAATAAAATCTTCATACCTCATGACTTAATTAATGATTTTAACAACTGTTTTTTTACGTATGCTGGCTCTGTGACGCTTACTCGAGCGCATAATCTGAAGGCGCTCTAAATGTCTGCCATCTTCATCGTAAGTGTTTACAATAATCGGGTATTCTCTCAGGGTGCGCGGATGGAGGAACACTTAGACGATGCCATCAACGTGCTTCGCAACCACGCGGAAGCCCCCGACCTTTACACCCAGGAGTTGCATCCTCATCAGCCACCACCAGGTAAACCTTACAACTGTCATTTATCAAATTATCAACTGTTTTTTCCAAGCAGCATCGGAGCACATAAAGCCTATGTCACGGACACTAACAACATAACGCGCAACGCTCAATCTACATGACGCCGCAACATTTAACGCTGCGCGGGACACCTCGGGCGACATTTCTATAAACACTGAGTTGTGAGGCCTAACAGGTTCCACAACATTGTCCCCGGAACATTCACGACATTTGTCCTTAGTGTATCCTTAGCTTTTAGATGTATTTCTTTAGATAGAGATTAAATTAAAATATTTAAGTCGTAAAATATAATAGATAAAAAATCGTTAAGAACTACTCAACACAAAAGGTTGTCGCTCGCAATAAATCGAGCTTTACGTATATTATAAGTAGGTAGGTAGGCCTTAAAAGTATAATGTCAGTATTCAAATTTCGATTTCTTATAAAACTTTTAATTGCAGTGTCTCGGTTAGGCGTGGGTCCCACATTACCCCATCTGCACACGGAACCTCCCGTCAAAATGGAGAGACAATTACTGCCAAATACTAGTGAGTATTCACTTGTTGATCATTTCTGTAAATAATTAATAGTTAGGGGCCTAGGCAAAGTCCTTGTGACACTCCAGTTATAGATACGAAACAAATATTAAGTATTTAAATTTTATATTGGTACATTTGTTGATCATGGTTAATTTGAATTGTCAATAATAAATAATATTGGTTTTATTGCAAAATACTCATAAGAAATCTTATTTATTAGCTGGTTTACTTGGTCAAAAGCTGTTAAAAAGTCTAATATTATATATAAACGGAAATTGTACAAAACACATTATAGGAAATGCGACTGTGTTTATGACAGATTACGATTCGCCTGTTAAGTTCCTCTTCCTCTAGAGAGAATACTCTCTAGAATTAATACATTATTCTCCCTATCTAGACTATTTATAATCCTACTAATATTAGATACAAAATCCGAAGTTTGTATGTTTGTGGTCCAATCACGAAGTTACGGTTGAACCGATTTGGATTCAAATTGAAACCGTTGGACCTTTGCGTATTTTTTTAAATCAAATTGGTGACGTTTTGGAAAAAGGCCAAGTCAAGAGTACTCTAAAGCAACAAGTATGCATAGCATAAGGAATGTGATGAGAGTGAATGAAGCAAAATAAGTATTTCAGGATCGTAGCAAGTGGAAAACCGTGGTCTCTGCCTGCCCCTTGAAACTGGCGTGATTTTATGTATGTTGGAACATTTATATTTCGTGTCTTCAAACGCGAACAGAGACGCAGATGCAGACTTGTAAATTTACTCTAAAACTAATATAAGAAATTGAGAACTGTTACTTGAACCCTTCGTACTGAAATTCCAGAGAAGCGCAAAGAGCCCCCGGACTCGGGCCTCGACTCCAAGCCCTCCTCCTCCGGCTCAGCCGACGCGCTCGGCAAGCCCCCCGGCTCCAAGCGATCGCGCAGATAGTAAGTATACCTGTCAAACTGTCAAGTTCTACTGTTACAATACTATACTACGGCCGTTCAGAGAATGCGTTCCTGACACGTCGCGATTGAACTGACGACGTAACTTTGTAATGGCGTTGCAGTTACGATAAAAATATTATTGCTGGTTGTTTACCGTTTTAACAATTGATGAGCATTAAAACAACATTATTATATCAATAATCAATTAATGTCATAATTTTGTGCCAAACTGAGTGTCAAATAACTTGGTAAACAATATTTTTCTAAATCTAAACTGCGCTATTACAAGGTTATGTCAGCGCTTTATATTTGTAGTGCTGTGCTAACAATAACAGGCAATAATAGTATCGTAATCTGTTCTTATACAGTTATACTTTATAAAATAATACGTTTTGTTTTTCTTTTTAAGAATTTGAAAATAATGGACTATAAGATAACTTTTATAACTAAAATATAAATTTTAAATGATTCCGCCAATTTAAAACGAAAATAATCTTAAAAATGACGCGGCGGTTCATTTTGGAGGAACGGTAACGAACTCAGTGTTATGTTGTGCCCATCACTAGTCGTGACTAACTGATAGGTGTCAGGAACGCATTCTCTGAACGGCCGAACTATAAGAGAGGAATTTATGTTTATGACTCCTAAAAACGTATTCCCCTAATCTTAGTTGTAAATTAGAAATATCTCCACCTCGACTCAAAACTGTGTTTTGGTAGTTTTAGTTAATAAAGGGTGTCCCAACAAGAGCGCAATTTTTAAATTTTAAATAAAACAGATATTTAAAAAAAGTCGTGAAACTTTATTATATCGTAAAGTAGACAGAATGAGGTTATGTATGGAACAATATATCGTGCAGATGGCCGCCGCGGCTTTGCTGGCATGCACGCGATCTTTTAATGAAATTTTCAATGACCGTTTTGCATAAATGCTGCGGTATTTCATTAATGCAGCGTCCAATTTCCTCTTTTAAGGCTTGAGTCGTCGTCGGCTTATTCGCGTAAACCATCGACTTCAAAAAACCCCAAAGAAAAAAATCTAATGGTGTTAAATCGCACGATCTAGGCAGCCAATTATGATCTCCAAAACGCGAAATAACACGACCGGGAAATGACTGATGCAGCAATTGAATTGTTTCTCTGGCTGTATGACATGTAGCGCCGTCTTGTTGGAACCACATGCCCTCCACATTCATTTCTTCAATTCTAGGCAAGAAAAAACTGGTTATCATTTCACGATACCGAACACCATTGACTGTTTTTTTTGACAATTTCACAACAATTTTTTTTATTTTGACAATTTCACAATGAGAATGCGTTGTTCATTCGTGTAGCGCTCCATTTTTACTAACCTCGTACCTTCTACTAGCAAACAATAACAATTGTTCAAACGTCAAACAATGACACTTCGAATGTTGCCAGATTTAAAAATTGCGTTCTTGTTGGGACACCCTTTAGTATTACCTCGAGGATTCCTCAGTCAACAGAATTTATTACTCGAGGTACCTCGAGATGTACCTAGAAAATATCGATTTAAGATACAAATTAGGTACTTTTCGAAGAGTTTAGAAAAGTCAAACTTGTTAATTTTGTTGTGAAAACACATAAATTCTTGTACATAGTGTAAGATATCGAAATCAACTAGCTCTATAAATAACCTTACGTTCCAATGGTCTGTCATCATCACTTCCACCATATCGATAAGTATTTACGATGTAAATACCTTCTCGGTTGTTTTCATATATATTTTTCTTGTTAATGTATTATGATTCAAAATATTGTCTTTTTTATTGTTCTTTGTGTATTGAATCTCGTAAATACTTGTTATACTCACCACCATCTTTGTTTCAGTAATCCATCTAACGTCCCAAGGTAAGAAAATCAAAATTTTTATTATTTATATTTAAAGTAGGAATTATTATAATAACTTTAGTTTCTGTTTTTGCGTATAGTTGGGGCTAAAATATAAAGTTTACTATAGAAATCAACCACTTTTATTATTAGTCATATTAGATATTGTAGAATCATGTTATTAATAAGTGGAATAATAAGTTTGATATAAAAATCTGATTATTAAAATGAAATGATAGTCAAGTCATAGTTTTGATTGATAACATATTTAGTCTTAGATCTGGCGCCGTACTACAAACTCAAAAGTTATATCTAAACATTATTACTCACAATGTGAAAGTGACGCAATACGAACTTGTATAGCATTATTATTATTTTTCAAACTATCGTGATTAGATTCTTATTGTATAGCATTGTGACTTTCTCACCGCGAGTAATATTGTTTTGTTATTACTTTAGGACTTGTGGTGCGGCTCCTGAGCCTTATTATTATATTTTTTTTAATAAATATAATTTTAACCAATAGCGGCAGCGGATTCAGTTGTTCGTCGGCTGATGAAGACGATGTGGATCCTCACACGAAAGCAGCGAGGGAGAAGGAACGTCGACAAGCTAACAATGTCAGAGAGAGGTATGTTTAAAGGGGGTTGGGGGGATTAAAGGGGGGTGGGTAAGAAAGGGGAGTGGGGATTATAAAAGGGGGTTGGGGATAGAAAATTTGTTGCAGAACAGGGGGGGACTGCTGAAAACCCCCCCTGAGTTGGTGTGAAAAGGAGAAGGGGGGTGAAAGCCGTATTGACCGAGTGGGAGGTAAGTTCGTGAAGGTCGTGAGTTCGAATCCCGGTCGTGCATCAATGGATTTTTCTTTTATATGTGCATTAGAACACGCTCAAAACGGTGAAGAAAAACATCGTGAGGAAACCATTTAGCATATTTATAAGCGGCGATTGGCTTGCAACCTGTTGTATGAAATGGCTGCTAAATGTGGGCATGTGTCGAATGTAAATGTAGACGTACCTCTGGCTACCCCTTCTAAACATTTTAAAAGATCTGATCCCCTATAATTCGGAAAGGATGTCTACATATTATTATTTTTTCTATTTGTCTTCATTTTTTTTTTAATTTATATTTTCAGGATACGGATAAGAGATATAAACGAGGCATTGAAGGAGCTAGGCAGGATGTGCATGACCCACCTGAAGAGCGATAAGCCTCAGACCAAATTGGGCATTCTGAATATGGCGGTTGAGGTCATCATGACATTGGAGCAACAAGTCCGAGGTGAGATTATCACTAATTGTTATACTTGAAAAACCGGTCAAGTGCGAGTCGGACTCGCACACGTACTACCGAGCGATATAGAGAGCTGAAAGATTAAAGATAAAAAAAAAATATTTTTAGGTTTGCATACCCAAAAGATAAAAACGGTAGCCTATTACTAAGACTTGGCTGTCCGTCTGTCTGTCACAGGGCTGTATCTCATGAACCGTGATAGCTAGAAAGTTGAAATTTTGACAGATTATGTATTTCTGTTGTCGCTATACGAATATATAACGAATACTAAAAACAGAATAAAATAATATTTAAGTGGGGCTCCCATACAATAAACGTGATTTTTATAGATAATGACACGGAATCCTTTGTGCGCGAGTCCAACTTGCACTTTATTGTTTATTCCGCAAATGTAAATAGGCCTAAACGGGCATTATATCTTCCAAACAAAAATATATATATATATTTTTTCGATTTATTCAATAAACAACTGAGTTATGAGTTAACAAAAAAAACCGGCCAAGTGCGAGTCGGACTCGCGCGCGATGGGTTCTGTATTATTATCTATACAAAACGGCAAAAAAAACACGATATTTGTACGGGAGCTCCACTTAAATATTTATTTAAAACTGTTTTTTGTATTTGTTGTTATAGCGACAACAGAAATACATAATCTGTCAAAATTTCTTTCTAGCTATCACGGTTCATGAGATACAGCCCTGTGACAGACAGACGGACAGCGAAGTCTTAGTAATAGGCTCCCGTTTTTACCATTTGGGTACGGAACCCTAAAAAAAACCGACTAGAGAAACTTCCCTCGTTTACCTATCCTTCGTTTAGTATTATGTTTGTTTATAAAGTGTGTCTTGTCCATGTTCCAGAACGCAACCTGAACCCCAAAGCGGCTTGTTTGAAGAGACGCGAAGAGGAGAAGGCAGAAGAGGCGCCCAAACTCCTCGCGGCTCCTCTTCAGCATTATCAGCCTATGCCGGTGAGTGGAGAGAGTGATATTGTCGATATCAGTGGGGCTATTTTGTTACATGATTATCATGTTATGATATTCATACCAATATTTATTCAAATTCAAATTCCAAAATCATTTATTTCAATAAAATCACAAGGATCACTTTGAAACGTCTTAGGAACTGGGTGAAGCTACGCCGATTCCACGCGACCATTGTCTAGAAGAATCAGGCAACAAACATGACTTGGGGTCTACCTTTTTTTTAATGATCCTTTCCTTAATGCTATGTAGAGCTCCAGTGTGGTGTGAATTAGTACTGAATGCCATAATACCTACGCTTTTTATGCTGTTTAGGCACCTATACCTGCGCTTCCAATACAGCGTAGGTATAGGTGCATAAACTGTGCATAGTTACTATGAAAAGTGTACAGATTAGGTATTCTCTAACATTAGGTATTGCATTCAACATCATAACATGATATTCATGTTTTTTACAAAATAGCCCTGCAGGAAAGGGATTCATTTATCATGACAATGCATATAGCCGTGTTGGCCGAGTGGGAGGTACCTCGACTTTCAATCTGAAGGTCGTGGGTTCGAATCATGATTGATTTTATTGTTTGAAAAAATTGACATGTGTCCGTAACAGTGAAGGGAAACATTGCGAGAAAACCAGCTAGTATTCCTATAAGCGGCGATGGGCTTGCAACCTGTCACGTATGGAACGCTAAATACTGCAGAATTTGAGCATGTGCTAAAGTAATATTTGAACTTGCCCCTAACTACCCCCTTTAGTCACCTTCAAGGATGGAATGCCTTGTCAAAGTTTACTTGTATTAAAACAATATGGTCCTATTTCAAAATACTTGCTTTCTTATTATTTTACTTTTGGTTTTTTACTCGAACCAATTAGAGTGTCTTTAGAATAGATCTATGCTAACTATCCAGGTGTTCCCCCAGGGCATGGGCCTCCCCGGGCAGCCCCCCACGGGCCCCCCTCCGCAATAGCGAAGCCCCTCGCGCGCACTGCAATACCCTCCGTTCCGACATCAAGTCGGTTGAACATACTGTAAGGTATCGTCAAACAAATCATGTTTCAAAAACTGCCTTAGGTTTATATAAGTGTCGGTTCAACTTTTTTGCAGCGAATGCGGGTAGATCGAAGTGTTTTGCGACAGCGCCATCTAGCGTTCGGCTCGCGAAGTATTAAGTTTAGTTTAGATGGCCTCTATCCGCGTTCGCAGCAAAATTGTTTTATCGAAACGTACTCTGCGATGCTCTGAAAATCAGAACGCCATGTAAATCGGTTTAATAAATGCACTTGTTGACTCGTCGCTATTTGACGGCTAGCTATGTTGTTGGACGGGCGCTTTGGTATGGGTTACGTTCAATTTCATTACTGAAACTATATAAAAATATTATTATGACAAGATTTAGGTACATATATTTGAAATAAATAATTTATGGTGCTAATTTTTAAGTTGAATTAGTGATCACATAGTGTTTTGTAGTGGAAAATAGTGATATAAAATGAAAATAGTGAAATAATGGTTTTTTTATATATCATTGTCATGACACACAACGAAAATGATTCGGTAATCGAACTAAATGTAACCCAAAAGTTAGAAATCGATTTGGGCGCTATTTTGGCGGCAATTTTGACAGATGACATGTAAAATCTGTCAATACTGCCGCCATCTTGTCTGTCGTTGGTGTTGCCCTATGCCCGTATTTTTTGTTAGCTTATAAAGATGGTCTAAATTATTTAGTGTTTAAGATTTAATTATAAATAAACCCGTTGAGCGGGGAATGGGATTTGACTGTTTGCTTCCCATGAACTAAACGCCATACATTTATTTTTAGTTCATACAATTGTGTATGTCATTTTTTGACTGTATGTCATTTTTTGACAGTATGTCAGACCATATTATTTTGATTTGTGAACGGCTCGAAAGATAGGTGAACACATAGCTAGCCCAAAATGGAATTGCTTTAATGTTTTTTTTTTAATAAATATTTTACAGTGAAATTGTACCCAGTGGTAAATTTGAGGTATATGTTTTTTTTTTAATTTATTATATTTTTTGAATATACTCTGTTTCTTATTGTTTTATTTAAAATCGGTTATTATAATATATAACTTACATTTCCAAAAAAAATATATTTTATTTCTATTTGACTTATTTACAATTGAATTTAACTCAAAAAAACAACTGTACAATTTTAACTGTGCCAGAGTTCAAAAAAATCGATGAATTATCCGAAATAATTACAACTTTTGAAATGAAACGTTCAATAAGAAAGCAGTGCGTAGTGTAATGTAATTGGACTTAAATATAAGATGTGTATAATAATAGATATAGGACATAGTTTTTTAAAGTTACTATGACACGAGAGAAAAACGAGATTTTTTCCCGAAAAATACTGGATCCCGCCGATCCAGCGGCGATCCACTGTAAAATATTAGAATAGAAATTATAAATAGGCATAGTTATATAAAAGAATATTTTTAACAACCGATTTTTTTTTGAATTAAAAAAAAATCTTTTCTCTGCCATAAGCGTATAAGTTTAGGTATCTGGAGTCCATTTGGTGTAACGTCGAGAGGAAAAGTGCTTTTACAGTTTACTATAACTCTAGAGGCGGTTTTTTTCTTGCTTTATTTACTCCCGCCACTGTTTTCACTTTTATTTCTATTTTTTTTTTTTAATTTACCACATGAACACCTAAGCTTGACAATAATATAGTTAAAATGGACTTTGGATAGATAAATGCGCGTTTTGTGATTACGTTATTGAATGAATGAAGTGTCGAATGGAATAGAAATGAGTATATTGATTATAATTGTATTGCTCTTTTGGGAATTTGTTTGAAAACTAAATTATTACAAGTTAAACAAAATAGTACAAACTATAAAACTTTTCTGTAATTTTTTTCACTTTGCTATTCTTAAATTCGTAGATTTTCCGTTTCAGAGTTTTTTTTTTTCTTTTTAACTTGTTGTTTTTTTCGTTTTAAACAAATTTGTGAATCGACAATGCGATGTAAGTGTTAACGTAAATGGCTGCTAACTTAAGAAAGTACTTAAGTTTTTTTTTTATTTTTTTTTTCTTTCATTTTGTACCAAAACTCCAGTGAATCGTTACTTATATTATTTGTTTTAAATTTTTTGCTAAGATCCAGGGGATCTCAGACATTATTTAGTATTATTTTTTTATACATTTTTAGTTTTGGTAGCTATATTGATCAGCTAGTTATGTTGGAAGTGATGTAAAACTTTTAAAATTGTGGAATTATTGCGGGTGACCATTGCCAATCCATTTATATGATTTATTAGTTTTCAAAATTTATATTTATGTGAAAATTTCAACAAAACTAGATTTGGTATAACTTAGTGATTGTATTATCGACAGTACTGCATTTAGTTCCCAAAATGGTTACCCATAAATAATGAAATTTTTGAAAAAATCATAATATTTTGATTAATGAAATTTAACAGCATAATCATTTTATGTAAATAAATTATTGATATTTAAATATTAAAAGCTCAATTGATTTTGTCATGTAAAATCGAAATTTTTCGGCTGATTTTTTTTAATAAATTATTTTTGATTTTTGATTTATCAGTGATTCAATATTAATTGGTACTTATTGTACCTACTTATACAGAATCGGTTACATATTGTACTAGAAGTTGTTACACAATGGCAAAGTATGGTAACAGTAGACGATTAAAAAAACAGTTTGAAAAAAAAATATGTAATACTTTCAATATTTCATGAAAAATCGGGATCATTAATTTTGAAAATATTATATATTTGAAAAACTGCGTATTCTTAACTTTTTAGTTAAAGTATAACTTGTATTATATAGGTTTAAGGTTATTTTTGTAATATTGAAAATCATCGTTTTGCCGATTTGAAAAAATTGTGTTTTGAAAACAATATCACTTACTTTATGTATTGATTTTGTATGACAGCATGATTTTTTGATTTACTTAAGTATTTCTCTTGTAACTGAACAGTTTTAATTAACAGAAACTGACAATTAAAATGCATTGAGAATACTCAAAATAAATTAAAACAATTATTTTGAAATGTTATATTTTCCACCTGAAATTACAGTTTATAAAATAAAATCTACAACGCGTCGTGTCGGGCACGATCGATTGAAACAAACCGCGCCTTTTCCCCGAAGGGGTAGGCGGGCAAGTCCAAAATCATCTACATGCCTATCCTTTAGTTGTAAGTCATTCGAAAACTTTTAGTTTAGTTTAGTTGACTTTCTCTTCCATTTTAGTGTTGATTAAGATTTTTTAATTATTATTATCTATAATTTGTTGTCTATGCGTACCTACTTTAAGGATAATCCGCGAGAATTGTGCGTTTCTAATGACGATACGACTGAAATTATGCCATTTTTAGTACATTATTCGCCATCTCACTCATTTACCTGATGTTGGAAAGAGACGGCGACACAAAATGGCGTCGCTCCGGCCGTATCGTCACGTGGGACGCGTTAAGTAATTTATTTGGCAATATTGAAGCTCGGATGTTACTAGAAATCATTCAAAATCCTGGAGATTTTTGTAGAGGCTTTATTATTTTGATTGTTTTAAATAGAAGCGGCCATAAGGCGATCACTGTATCATAGAGCATTTGATATTTTCCTTACTATTCAAAATGCATAGTATAAAATATAATTACAAGAAAGGTCTAATTATAAAAATGAATAATATTAATTAAATATAAACGTGCCATTCATTTTGCTAATTTTGTGTTTTATTTTTACCTTATTATCACTCACTAGCAGTCTGCCCCGGCGTCGTTCGGGTATTTTTTATACACAGGTTACATTATTGAAGTATTAGGAGGGATCCCTATTTTTTTCTAGTAATAAAATATGGCCTATGTTACTCAGAGGTAATGTAACATTCTAATGATGAAAGAATTATTGAAATCGGTCCAGTAGTTTTGGAGTATATTTGTTACAAACATACAAAGTTGGTTTAGTTGAGCTATTTTGTCATACATTCGAGTTGAGTGGGCATGTGTCAAATTTAATTTTTGGACGTGCCTCTTTCTACCTCCTATAGGCATGTTCAAGAATCTTAGCGCCTGGAGATCTGTGAGTGATACCGTACTTGGGGATTACAGTCGTGATCCTATTTCATTATTTTTAGTTGAGATATTTTTTTATGCGGTACCAGTATGTCACAGATGCGGGTCTTGACTAATTGACTTAAACTAAATAAATATTGGTGGACATTATCACACAGCGCCATCTAGCCCCAAACTAAGCAAAGCTTGTACTATGAGAACTAGATAACTGATAGAATACTTATATACCTACTTTATATACTTTTTATGTAAATTCATACATATGATACATAATAACACCCTGACACAGAACAAACATCTATGTTTATCACACAAATATTTGTCCTGGGTGGGGATCGAACCCACAACCTACAACTGATGTGGATGTGAATTTCAACTTGCGCCTTTAAGCGTTCCTGATAAAAAGACAGACTTACAGACATATGGACGAAGAAGCGATCCTGTAAGTTCCGTTTTTCTTAGAGATACGGAACCCTAAAAATACCTCAACTTAGTCTAGCTTTTGGTCTGCAACAAGCTTGACTGTTATCATAAATATCAAACTTTGAGTAAAGACGAGTAATAAATGTTTTTGATAAATGTAGAATCGTTTTTTCTCAATAACCGCAAAACATACAGTTTTGTTTTAAGTTATCTTTGTCATAAACAAAGATAACTTAAGGATTTAATCTAGATAAATTAAAGACAGAAACACGATTGGTAAAACTTTTCTCGATAGATTTATTTTCCAAGTTGGCTCTTCAAAAACACTAGTTTCGTTTTTAATCAAAACTATGAATAGCTAAATAGTTCACTTTTATATAATTCGTTAGATAATCATACTACCTAAATTAAAGACAATTTTTTTAAATTTGATGGATTTCAAGGTAATGTAGATTTATCACTTTTACAAAACATCAAAAATTTCACTTATCACCTTTAGATGTGTTTGACACGAATCCAGGGATCATGAACGAAATAGAAACTTAAATCGTAAGTGTCTTAAAGGGAGGTTTGGGGGGTTTACTATCGTGAGGTGAGGATCTGCATTCCTATTACGTAAGCTCACTGATAATCGTAATCGACTTGTCAAATTGCAATTGTGACTGCCAAAGGTCAGATTTTGACAGTTACAGCCGATTACTATCATAAATATAAAAATGAATTGCTGTTCGTTAGTCTCACTAAAACTCAAAAACGGCTTGACCGATTTGGATATTATTTTTATGTTTTGTTCGCTTTAAGGGGCTGCCAGTCGACGATTGCTCTTTTTCGGAACGAAAAAAGTAATACTTCTGAACAAGCCACATCTCCTATTTTTATAAGTATATTACTTCAGTTTCCTACCTAGATTTCTATTAAGCTGAAAACATAATAGCAGAAACTTTTCACGATAAAGATATTATTTCAAAATGATACGTTTTAGAATTTATGATCGAAATATTTTTTATACCTACTATTAAAATCAACTTGTGATTTATTGTTAAAGATAGGTAATATGTAGATCTAGATTTCTATTAGGATAGATTTTTGATAAGTAATTATACATAATTTATATCATTTATTTATTCGAAAAGCTAAGGCGGACCACACGCGGACGTGTGTTTGTCGTCATTGCAGCGGTCGGTAGGATTATTTATCGAAGTGATTAAAGATGGGTACATCTTTATTCACATATACTATACATTATAAAATAGGAGATGTGGCTTGTTCACAAGTATTTCTTTTTTCGTTTCGAACAAAAATAATCGTCGACTGGCAGCGTCTTAATACAGGGGTGGATTAAAAATAAAGAAAAATGGGATAAGTTGCTTGGAAATAATTTCCAAGCAACTTATCCCATTTTTCTTTATTTTCGGTCTTCAACAATTTGCATAGGATTTATCGGTTACTGGTCCGAAAACGAAAAAATCTGTTACGAATTGATAAAAAATCATGTAATTGTCGGATTTTGTTCTGGCTGCCCATCTTTAGAGTCTCATTTAGTACGTTTTTAACGGGTTTTTGATGCGTCCGATTAAAGTATGGCATGTAAGAGTACTATGAGAGTCGGAAAAAAAAAAAGTGTTTTCATCAAAAGTGGATTTATCGGTTTTTGTTCCGGAGCTCCTCAATTGTAAAACTCGGGAAAAACTGAAAGTGCTTTTTTCTATGGGATTAAATTTGATAGAAAAACGTCTGTCGGGACGCTAGTTACTAATAAGTTTATGTATGCACCTATACCTACGCCTCAGCTATTGGAACTTGGAAGTGTAGGCATGGGTGCCTAAACAGCATAAAAAGCGTAAGTATTATGGCATTCAGTACCATAACATGATAATCATGTTTTTACAAAATAGCCCCACTGTTCGGAAATAAAACAATAAATTATATACAAACCAAAAATATATTTTCTTTATTACATTAAAATTACTATCGCGGCGAATACCTAGGGTTGTCGGGAGCGTACGTGAAGCTTCTCAACTCGTAAGAAGGACTCGAACTGTCGTAGCCGAGTTGGCTGCTCTCAGAGTCATGTTGGCTGGAGCCCCCAAAGACCCGGTTGGGGGCCCGATCCCCCTTATCCCGGTCTTCTTCTTCTTCTCCGCTCGAGAGAGGCCGGAGAAGGCTGGAGTGGGCCGCAGCGGTGTCGAGGTCCGCTTTGCGGGAGACGATCAACCGGATGTCGGTGTGGAGATACAGTTTGCCAGATTTAGAGGTCATGAATCTGTGGAGAATATTTTAAGTTTAAGAGTTTAGTTTAGGAAATTTCTTTTTATACACTTTTAAAAGACTAAAAACAAAACCAACTTGAATTAATGTGAATGTCCTTTTGAATATGAGGATATCGTTTATTTTACACCAAGACAGATTTATATAACATTTACACAAGAACCAGTTCGGCCTAGCTCAACTGGATCAATCTTACTTTAGGGGAGTTCCGATGCCTAAGCCCAATTTTTTTCAACAAAATCACTAAATAAGATCATCAAAAGTACTAAATACACTCTGTACATAATTCTCGTATCCTTACCGGAGATGTATCAGGTACCGCAGTCTGGTGGCCTGAGGTGCCTGATGCAGAGTTCGCTGACGAAGGAAAGTCCTCGCGGCTGGAGGCATCCTCGAAAGGTCGTACAGCACCACGAACATTTTCACAAGAGTGCCGTGAGGGTTGAAGAGGGAGACTTGGACGGTGCCCGAGCGAGCCACTCGGTAGCCACCTGGGCCGAGGTTTATGTGACCCTGGGGTGATGGTAACATTTAGTAGTCACAGGGAATAGTAACATTGCAAGGGGCAATAGTAACATTTAGTAGAGTAACTTTTTTATGTCCTTGCCAAAATTCAGGGATGCGGTTTTAAAATTTTTAGATAGGAAGCATAGGAATATTTATAATGGTTTATTTTAAGCTGTACTGTTAAGTTATAATCAATGTTAATGTTTACTGTATTTTCTGTATTTCTTTTATTTTTATTTGTCGCTTTGGTATTATACTGTAATGGCAATGTAAATATGTAAATAATAAATAAATAAAATAAATAAACTTCAATGAATTTAAGACAAGAGCTATTAGTAACATTTAGTAATCACTTTAGGGAATAGTAACATTTACAAGGGGCAATAGTAACATTTAGTAGAGTAACTTCAAAGAATATAGGGGTAATAGTAACACTTAGTAGAGTCACTTCAGTGAATTTAAGAAAAGAGCTATAGTAACATTTAGTAATCACTTTTTTAGATGGAGAAGGCTAACATTATCTCAGCCTGGGGGCTTATTTTGTAAAAACTTGTTAAGGCTTTCATAGCAATATTATTGGTATTGAATGTAGTTTAGGTAGATAGATTCTATAATAGTTACTATGAAATTGGTATTCTATAAAATTTATGGATGATTTTAACAAAATAAGCTAACTGGTCGACTCTATCACTAGAAAGATGCTAAACACACACAACTTTCGTTATGTTTTCCATCACCGCTATAAATGCTCACCATATAGGGCGCCGCAGTGCCTCCTGGCGCGTAAAAGAACACGGTGACCGGGAGGCGTCTGTGAGGGGGGCAAAAAGCCCCCGAAGCCCCCAACTCTGCTGTGAAGCCATGCACTGTGGCGACAGCCTCCAGGCGACCTTGGAGGGCCGATTCCTCGAAGCTGCCTGTACATTCGAATCAAAGTAAGGAAATTTGTTACGTTTTTTAACAAGTAACATACAATGTTACTTTTGTATTGCATGTTAGTTAAGAGTGATACTAAAGGGTTATTTATAAGTTGCGTTTTTATTATTAACATGACTAGAAGTGATACATGTCCCAAAAATAAGAACCGGCCAAGTTCGAGTCGGACTCGCGCGTGAAGGGTTCCGTACCATTATCTATAAAAAAGGCAAAAAAATTACGTTTGTTGTATGGGACTTGCATATTTATTTTATTCTGTTTTTAGTATTTGTTGTTATAGCGGCAACACAAATACATCATCTGTGATAATTTCAACTGTCTAGCTATCACGGTTTATGAGATACAGCCCTGTGACAGACAGACGGACAGCGAAGTCTTAGTAATAGGGTCCCGTTTTTACCCTTTGAGTACGGAACCCTAAAAATGAAGTAAAGAGCTTCAGCACAAGTTACACTTGATTTAGAAGGATCACTTACCAAGTAGTCCGGTACTGGAACCCATCTTCGGTTTCCCTTCACGTTTGTTTTTTGGGGGGAGGGGGAGGGTTAGGGGGGGCACCTCGGGGGAGGGGGAGGGGGAGGATATCGGGTGGAAGAGAGCGCTGGAAATATAATAATATATTTAGATAGATGGAAAATTATTTATTGCACAATACAAGAACATGTACATAAGCGAACTTGATGCTAGTTAGTGTTTTCTTCCAACTAACATTTAACTAGCCTTTTTAAGCGAGAGAAGGAGATCATTGAAATATTTTGTGCATATGTTTCCATTCACATCTAGTTATTTACCATGATTTGATATTGCGATGTTTTTAAACAAACAATTTTATTTTTATTATTTCGATGAAAAATTAAATTAAATAGGATCACCTCTAGGCGCTCAGATCCTTGACAACACCTAAAGGGGGTAGTCAGAGGCAACAACATTATATTTGGCACGTGCCCACTTTTTGCGATGCATTCCACACATGACAGGTTGCAAGCCTACCGCCGCTTATAAGAAAACTAACCGGTTTCCTCACGATGTTTTCCTTCACCGTTTTGAGTCAATGAAAATACGCACCTCTTTATTCCCGAAATGCCATTAATAGAGTCATCGAAGTCGAAACAATTATTCCCCCTCCTCAGAGGTGCTGGACTGCTCGTGAGGGGAAGGCCAGTCTTGGTGTGGAACACCATGGAGGCTGCGGAGTCGAAACGCCATCGAAATCTGTCCATCTCGGTGGGGGAGGGGATCTCGTTCTTGGGATCGGGGAAGATGAAGGCATCCTTCATGGATTCCAAGTTCTCTTGATCGTTCGTTTCGTTCTTATCCGGGATAGAGAACTTGAAGTCGGGAAGTTCCTCCTTCGGGGATTCGATCTAGAATATATTCAATGAAATATATAGAATATATTCAATCAAATATATAGAATATATTCAATTCAATCTAGAATATATTCAATCAAATATATAGAATATATTCAATCAAATATATAGAATATATTCAATCAAATATATAGAATATATTCAATTCAATCTAGAATATATTAATAAACCTAGATGGCGATGTCGCCATGTAAACATTGGCTCCGTCAATAATATTTGTTAAAAATAGTAATAGGTGAATAACTCGTAAATCAATAAGAATAAAAGTGAAATGAACATGTAAATATCCTACACAAGCGTTTTTGAGTGAAATAAACTAGAATTTCTTATAAAAGTGAACTTTTAAAATGTTCTTGTGTAAAAAGTGTTTAAAAATAAATAGGATCACGACTGTAATCCCCAAGTACGGTAGACATCCTCTCAGATCTCCAGACTCTTAGATCCTTTGAAGATGTCTAGTCGGGGTAGTCAGAGGCACGTCCAAACATTATATTTGGCACATGCCCACATTTTGCAGTAGGTAGCATTGCATACGTGACAGGTTGCAAGTCCATCGCCGCTTATAAGAATACTAACTGGTTTCTTCACGATGTTTCCTTCACCGATTTGAGCACGTGTTCTGATAATTTAATCTAAACATTTAATACATATATTACCGACTATTTTCAAAATACAGAAGAAACAATTGATTTTAAGATCTTACTAATTATAAATCCGAAAGTTTATGAGGATATTTGGGGCTCAATTACGAAAAAACGGATTTGAATGTAACTTAGAATATACATAGCTTATGCCATAGAATAGCAATTAGGCTACTTTTTAACGCGGGCAAAACCGCTTGCGTAAGCTAGTATCATATAATATTGGTGGTATTACACAGCGAAATCTAACCTCAAACTAAGCAAAGCGTACTATGAGAACAAAATATCTAATATAATTTTTATATACTTTTTTTTAATTACTCATAATACATTATAATACGGAACAAACATCTAAATTAATGTCACGTTTGTCCTGGAAATCGAACCCACAACCTACAGCGCAGAAGGCAGAGCTACCAACTGAGCTGTGAGATCAGTCAATTAATAAAAGTAATTCTTACCTCGTGTCTGTCAATAGTTCCATAATCGCATTTCTCATACACAACATAATCGTCATCGCTTATTGAAAAGGTTTTCTGCCGTTTTGAATCTTTGGATATCAATTCATCATTTAATTCTTTGTCCATTGATACTTGACCGTCAGAGCTTTGTGGCAAGCCATTTAATTCCTTGTCCATCGAATAGTGACCGTCAGATTTTTGTGGCAAGCCATTCAACACTTTGTCCGTGGGAAATTGACCATCAGGTTTTTGTGGCAAGCCATTTAGGTCCTTGTCCATTGAATACCGGTCAGATCTATGTGGCAAGCCATTCAATTCTTTGTCCATCGTATAGTGCCCATCAGGTCGTTGTGGCAAGCCGTTTATTTCTTTGTCCATCGAATAGTGACTGTCAGATCTTTGTGGCAATTCCTTATCCTTGCTAAACTGATCGTCAATTCTCTGTGTAAATCCATTTATTTCTCTATCCGCGAAAAACTGACCATCAGTGCCGCGTACAGTACACTTGTCTTTCGCCGTCGAAAACACCGAATCATCAGTTTTCAAATGCAGATCTTGAATATCCCGTTCAGTATTATGATTTCTATCAGCAACTATCTTCACCAGCCTATCGACTATCGGAAACAAACGCCTCAATCTAGGCCGCTTCACAATATCATCGTTAAAACTATTTAAACTAATATTATCACATTTTTGCTTCTTCAGAGACTGGTCGGCTTGGGCGTCGTCTAGCTTCCTTCTGATGCCATTTTCCTGCAGCGAAGCTAAGTTATAGTTCCCATCGGATCTGACCATGCCTGCGCAGCCAACGCATTTAATCTCTAAGGGGTTGCCACACGGACAGGTAAAGTCGGTCTGCGTGGCTATAGAGTTAGTCTTAAAATCAGGCGGAGTTAACCCCTCGGGGGGTATGCTATCAATAAAAGGGGATTTTGTTTCGATACGACTAGCGGGTAGCGTGAGATACGTTTGGTTTCTGTAACAGCCGATCGCTCGGAACCTGTCAAAGCGTGACGCTTGGAGGATCGGTATCGATGTGGTCTCCTTCTTGACTTCCCCTTCAGAGGATGTACTATCACAGAACTTTCTGGTCTTCTCCTTTCTTATGCGTCTTTTATATTTTGCGATTTCCTTCAGCCGTCTTTCGTCTAATTTCTTCGCTTGGTTCTTCTCTTTGCTGTCGGATTCATCGTCGCAGTTGCATTTGTGCTTTCCGCTTTCGCTGCACGGAGTGTGCATTCTGTCATCGACTACTTTTTCTTTGTCTATTGTGAAGAGATACTCCGTGGAGCCAGGGTTGGAGATGATGGAGAGTCTCCGAGAAGGCGTTCCTATGTTAGAGTTAATAGCACCATCGTATTTCCTAGAACCTGTTGGGAAACGTTTCAAGTCAATACGTGTTTATTTCTTAAAAAATCACAAGAATCACAAATTAGAAGCTTTTATAAGAATCGGTGAATCACAAGAATCACAAATTACTTAGAAGCTCTTAAAAGAAGAATCAGGCATATTATAACATTGCAATAAGTATCAAAAATACCAATTTACTCGATTTTTTCATGCTCTAACTCCCCAAAAAGGGGTAAAAAGTAAATTAACTAACATTATAACCACAAAAATACGTTTCAAAAAACGCTTTCAACCCCTCAAAAAACAGAGATCAGTTAAAACAACAATGTAATTAAGGGGCTCCCAGTCGCTGATTGCTCTTTTTCGTAACGAAAAATCATTTTGAAATAATATCTTTATCGTGAAAAGTTTCTGCTATTATGTTTTCAGCTTAATAGAAATCTAGGTAGGAACCTGAAGTAATATACTTATAAAAATAGGAGATGTGGCTTGTTCACAAGTATTTATTTTTTCGTTTCGAACAAAAACAATCGTCGACTGGGAGCGCCTTAATCATTCTAATCTTAATAACCCGATTTTTACCCCTTTTTAGGGGATACCAAATGCAATAACATAACTAGGTTTCATATTTCATACCCCTTTTTGTTGGTGACATCAGATAACAGGTTTTTGATGATCCCGTAAAAGGGGTGAAAGGGGGTAAAATTTTGACTCACCTATACTGAGATCATTGAGTCTCCCGACCAACTCCTCCGTGTTGAGGTTTCTCTGGCACGCGCACGTCACTTCCGGTATCTCCTCCAAACGCGGGAGGCTTTCGAGGACTACCTTAAGGTACTGGCCGCTGCCTGAAATATTACAATTACTACTTAGATAAAGGCCCATGAAAATAAAACATGTCTCATTCCGTTCGTGTAACTTTTTCACGAATAAAACCTGTTTGTTGTAAGAAATTGATTTGACAATAAATTTTTTATTGTTTTTTTGTGCCTTAGTCATGCCTAAACGACTCAACGGATTTAGATGAAACTTGGAATAAAAAATAGGGTACCACGCGAGCCAAGCCGCTGGCGGAAGCTAGTATTATATAATTTTCTTTGCTCAATTTAATGTCTTCTTGTAACTCAAATAAATGTTTTCATTTTCAAAGTCAAAGTCAAAGTTTATTTATTGCTTGAAATACATGTACAGAAGATGTTAATTTATTAATATATTACCAATGTACTCTGCCTATGAAGGCATGCAATATCAAATTTACAACATATTATTAAAATAATAATAATAGTATAATGTCAAAATACAGTCAAACACGGAAATAATTAGGTACATTTAAAATAAATAAAATAAATTATGAATTAATTAATTGAGATTTTTATTATTCATGAAATCGTCTATGGTATAGTAAACATTTGCTTACTAATAAATTCATTAATACGATACTACGATAATACTATTGAAATACGATTTGAGACTTGACTTACGCCGAGTCGCCCCTATTGGCTGGGGGCGATTCTTAACCCTTAAAGGGGTAAATGCCTTACCTATATCAGTGAGGGGGAAAGTGTGGTCGGTGGGGGGCTTGGCGAAGGTAGCGGTACAGTCGCTCACAGTCTTTATGGAGTAGACGACGTTCAGTTTACGCTCGTCCATGTTCGCTTCGATTTTCTTGATGTTTATTTCGCGACTCAGTTTTCTCCTAAAAAAAAAAATCACGACTGTAATCCCCAAGTACGGTAGACATCCTCTCAGATCTCCAGGCGCTTTGATCCTTTAAAAATGTATTTGGCACATGCCCACATTTTGCAGTATTTAGCATTCCATACGTGACCGGTTGCAAGTCCATCGCCGCTTATATGAATACTAACTGGTTTCCTCACGATGTTTTCCTTCACCGTTTTGAGCACGTGTTTTTGATGCGCATATATTTTTTTCGAATTGAAATATCCATTGATGCACGCCGGGATTCGAACACACGACCTTCGAAATGAAAGTCGTGGTCCCACTCGGTCAACACGGCTTGTATACTCTCCTAAAAATAATATAAAAATATACCTTTTTAAAGTAATAATTAAGTAAATCAATTTCAAAACTTTCGTGAGTGTGTGTCAAACATATTGATGTAAAAACGGGAAATTACTCAAGTAAAAAATAAAATGACGATGAATACAATGACAATGTTTCGATTCATCTAGATTCTAGACTTCTAGAGAACGGTCGATGTCTTCAACTATGA
The DNA here is from genome assembly GCA_912999785.1 of Hydriomena furcata. Taxonomy (NCBI): domain Eukaryota; kingdom Metazoa; phylum Arthropoda; class Insecta; order Lepidoptera; family Geometridae; genus Hydriomena; species Hydriomena furcata. The sequence continues at coordinate 7,033,504 of OU538845.1, forward strand.
AATACCTAAAATTTAAAAATTAAAAAAAACCCAAAGAAAATGTTTTGACCTATAGATAAGTCAAGAGAAAATATTCGTTTTTATTTTAAGTTTTATTAAGGAACTAATAGTCCTACATTAATATAATTTAAATAGGACCAACTTTGGACTGCACAATAGAAAAAAAAAATCATAATAGAATCACTAGAAAAAAAGTGGTTATACATAAAATATGTAATCAAGTTAAAGTTGGTTTTGTAACCCTCTGTTACCCAAGCAGCTACAGAGAACGGGAAACTTGAAGCTAGCGGAGAACAGTAGTAACAAAATGTTACCTGCGTTCCTGCGCGTGCGCGGGAGGATGCGTGCGCGCACGCCATGCGGCCAACTGAGAGAAATGCAACTGAGAGCGCACCGCATTTAGAAGCCAGGGGGAACTAATGGCGGCGGGACTCTCACTCCTGGAGAAATATTAAAAAGTCAAAGTTAGTCAAAAAATCAAACCGGCCAAGTGCGAGTCGAACTCGCGCACGAAGGGTTCCGTACCAAACCTATGTGCGCGAGTCCGACTCGCACTTGGCCGGTTTTAAATTTTTACAATACATATAGATATATTGGATACAACGGAATAAGAAAACTATGAATAAAAATACGTATTTTTATTTTAAATTATGTAAACTACCAGTTTAATTCTATATTATTTTAATATCCAATTGTAATTAACATTAACATACTTATCCAGCATTGTTCTCATGGTCCATCTCTCCAGCAACAATCCCCGGAGTGGGAACGATTGCTCTTCATCACCCAGGGTGTAGCACGCAGAACAAGAAGGGGCCAGTAGGACCTGGAAGATATGTAGGGGGCTGACTTGTAATAACAAGTTGAGACGTGAGAAAGATTCGATTCTTGCTATTGTAAAACGTCTCTTCAGGGTCAATAATTAATCAAATTCCATTTAGTTTTCATACTTTTATCCATGTTTTATTCTTATTTCATAATTCACTAAATCGTTTTTCATATTTTAAAGTAGTCTATTATTTATTCGGGTATTATATCTACATCTACAACAAATTTCAACTTAATCCGTTTTGTCGTTTAGGCCTGATTGAGGAACAAACATACATACAAACTCACAAACTTTCGCATTTATAATATTATTAGGATTATTGAAATTCGACAGGACAACGTCTGTCGGGACAGCTAGCATAATAGAGATGAGCTTACCTCAACGCAGATGGGGACATGTTCGGTCCACAGCGCGTTGATGTGGTTTCTGAATGTGTCTTCGAGTCTGTCGTCATCCTCATCCACCTTCGGCTGCGTTTGGATGAGGACCTGCAACGGAACATATCCCTGTGTAACTATGTAAGCTTCCAATCAACAAAAAAACCAGCCAAGTGCGAGTCGGACTCGCGCACGAAGGGTTCCGTACCATTATCTATAAAAACGGCAAAAAAAACACGTTTGTTGTATGAGAGCCACCCTTAAATATTTATTTTATAATTTTTTCAGTATTTATTGTTATAGCAGCAACAAAAATGCATAATCTGTGAAAATTTCAACTGTCTAGCTATCACGGTTCATAAGATACAGCCCTGTGACAGACAGACGGACAGACCGTTTTTACTCTTTGGGTACGGAACCCTAAAAAAACATGGATTTTATCTTAGAAAATAGATATGAGCAAATAGGATCACGACTGTAATCCCCAAGTACGGTAAGACATCCTCCTATATGTTCAGACGCGATATCATTATTAATAATTATTTTTCTTATGTAAGTGACTGTAATGTCTTTTTTGAGAATAAAATTATTTAAACCTATATCATCGAAGCTGTCTAAAGGGTAGCCAGAGGCACGTCCAACAGCAGCATTCCTTAAGTGACAAGTTGCAAGCTCATCGCCGCTTATAAGAATACTAACTGGTTTCCTCACGATGTTTTCCTTCACCGTTTTGAGCACATGCTAATGCGCATACAGAATTTATACCGGCATTCGAACTCGCGATCTTCGGATTAAAAGCCGAGGTACCTCCCACTCTGCCATCACGTCAATGACGTCAGTCAATGTAGAAAGCGTATAATAATGTTATGTTACCTGCTGGCTGGTGCCGGGCTTCTGCTTGTGCCTCGGTAGTGGTCCAGGGCTGGAGGTGCGCGCGCGCAGGATGAGCCGCCCTAGCTGTAGCAGCAGGCCGGGGCCAGAAGGCGCGGCCGCGTCTGAGCTGTGCATCTGGAAGTTAAGAGAATGATAAAGATCATTTTGTATGAAGAGACAGACTTAAAGTTAGCCACTTTAAATCTATACTAATACTAGCAGTCCGCCCCGGCGTCGCACGGGTGTAATAATGATATTATAGGTAATTTTTTTACACCTTGGGTTACATTATCGAATTTTTCATATGGATCCCTAATAAAACATTTAGTATCGCAGACGCATGTCCTCTTTAAAACTGTAGTACATCACTTTGCTCTATTGTCAATCATTTCCGCAGAAAACGCAATATAAGGATTTTTTTTTTAATTTTTACACACTTTGGATTATATTATCGAAGTTTTCATACGGATCCCTAATATTTTTGAAAATATTCTATAGCCTATGTTCATCAGGGATAATGTAGGATTCTAATGGTGAAAGAATTTTTCAAATCGGTCCAGTAGTTTCGGAGCCTATTCGATACAAACAAACAAACAAACAATCAAATCTTTCCTCTTTATAATATTAGTATAGACTAGAAAGACAAATTCAAATTCAAATTCAAAAATCATTTATTTCAATAAAATCACAAGGATCACTTTGAAACGTCTTAGGAACTAGGTGAAGCTACGCCGATTCCACGCGACCAAGCCTAGAAGAATCAGGCAACAAACACGGCTTGGGGTCTACCTTTTTTTTTATGATCCTTTCCTTAATGCTATGTAGAGCTCCAGTGTGGTGCCAATCGAACAAGGTGAAGGCTCAAACAAGAATAATAATTAAAAGTTAAAAGTACCTACTACTCAAGTACGTAGGTACAGCAATAAAAAAAAATAACTAAAGAGTTTCAGCACAAATTCAAAAAGCAACACACGCTACACTTGATTTAGAATTAAAACTTACAGATAAAATAACTACCTATAATAACACCTATAATTTTTAGGTTTCCGTACCCAAAGGGTAAAAACGGGACCCTATTAACTAAGACTTCTCTGTCCGTCTGTCTGTCTGTTACAAGGCTGTATGTCATGAACCGCGATAGCTAGACATTTCTGTTGGCACTATAACAACAAATACAAAAAATGCTATGTAGAGCTCCAGTGTGGTGCCGTAAGAACAAGGTGAAGGCTCAAACAAGAATAATAATTAATAGTAACCACTAGGGCGTGTAAAAACCGGGTTGTTTAGAAAAACCGGGTTTTTCGGTTTTTAATTTTCAATAACCGGTTAAACCGGTTAATCGGTTATTTTTCAAGTTTTTCAAGTTTTTTGTATAGGTGTCTTAGGACATAATAAAACCATACATTTTAATGAAAATTAACTTATTATTCAAATAAGCAAGCACCAATTAAATTAACTTGTTAAATTTCAAAATATTTTGATGTACTCAAAACTCACCCTTACTCGAATAAAGTAATAAAGGCAAAAATATGATAAATCAGTCATAATAGTTAACAATAATACCTCATAATTCTTAGTTGTAACCTCAAAACTAACTTCATTCAAACTTAACTATAGATTTTGACACGGGTCTTTATCACGTAATTACCTTTAATTTACTTTCCCGACGTTTCGGCTATGTTACAATAACCATGGTCGCGACCATGGTTATTGTAACATAGCCGAAACGTCGGGAAAGTAAATTAAAGGTAATTACGTGATAAAGACCCGTGTCAAAATCTATATTCATTCAAACTCTTCTGAGGCCCCTCCAATACCCCTTGAAAAGTACTTCATGTTTTAACACGGGTGTTTATCACGTAATTACCCTTAATTTATTTTCCCGACGTTTCGGCTATGTTCCAATAGCCATGGTCGCTGGCTGACTGGAGAACACGGTGCCACCGTCGAGAAGCGGAGGCAGTTGACGAAACTACCCTCACTTGGTCTTCAGAAATAGAAATGTCCATGTTCGTATTACGACACACCACACTAACTGTATCTACGCACTGAGATGGTCTGTCACGACGCCCACATATAGTAACCACAGGATTCCAAGAATTAGAGTCTATAGCCGTCTTAACGATTTAAATTTAAGTACTTCTTGATTTCAATAGCTTCAGGGTGTCAGACAAAATTGGAAATGTGTTGAGGAGATTTTCAATTAAGTCAGTTTTCACTCCGTTGTCTAAGGTGGCTAAGCAGTTACGGATTCCGAAGGATGTTGTACCTTTGCAAATGCCTGGTGTGTATAAGATAGACTGCAGTTATGGCCCTTCATACATTGGGCAAACAAAAAGAACTATAGCCGAACATGTCAATGAACATATTGCAGCTGTCAAAAATCGCCAGGTAAACAAGTCAGCGATCGCAGAGCACTTAGTAGATTCGGGACCGTCTCACTGGATTGAACTACATGATCCTAAAGTTCTGTCTAGTGAACGCCATTATTATAAGATAATAGTTCAGGAAGCTATTGCAATCAAGAAGTACTCAAATTTAAATCGTGAAGACGGCTATAGACTCTAATTCTTGGAATCCTGTGGTTACTATGTGTGGGCGTCGTGACAGACCATCTCAGTGCGTAGATACAGTTAGTGTGGTGTGTCGTAATACGAACATGGACATTTCTATTTCTGAAGACCAAGTGAGGGTAGTTTCGTCAACTGCCTCCGCTTCTCGACGGTAGCACCGTGTTCTCCAGTCTGCCCGCGACCATGGCTATTGTAACATAGCCGAAACGTCGGGAAAATAAATTAAAGGTAATTACGTGATAAACACCCGTGTTAAATCTATAGTTATGTCTACTAACCACGATAGTTTGTAAAATAATACTTCATGTTTGCATCTTAAATCGATTTTTTGGAGTTTTCTCAATTCCTCAATTACCTGTGTTGGTTTCTAAATGTCACGAAAGTGAAAGAAACGTTACACAGTCGTTTAGAAGCTGTCGAGGAATGCTCAAGGTAGATCGCAAGATACCTTGAGTTGACAGATTCTTCACTGAAGAAATATGTTGAGGAATCCTCGACATGAGGCAAACTCGAAGTCATTTTATTAACTACAACTACTAAAACACGGTTACGAGGTCGAGTCTAAGTGAGGATATTTCTAGGTAACAACTAAGAATATAGGAATAAGAATAATTAACTTTTTTAATTGGTAGTATTAAAACTCTTTCTCGTACTCAAATCCTAATAATATTATAAATACGGAAGTTTGTGAAGATGTTTGTATGTTTAAATATCAATCAGGCCTTAACGAAAAAACGTATCAAGATGAAATTAGCTGTAGATGTAGATTATAATGCCCGATTAAAACATAGGGTGGTTTATAATCCGGAAAATATTGCCAAAATGATAAAAAAAATGCAAAAATAATGAATTTGGAAAAAATCGAATATCCGGTTATTTTGCCAAAAAAACCGGTGAAAAAACCGACCTAAAATCAGTCGGTTAATCGGTTTTTCGGTTAATCGATTAATCGGTTTACATGCCCTAGTAACCACCATATCAATATTGAAAATATTTTATGTTTTAAATAAATAGATTGACTTGGCCATCGCATGAGAACACAATGTATCTCACAAATACACAAGTAAGACATAAAAAAAAATACGATCACGACTGTAATCCTCTAGTACGGTAGACATCCTCTCAGATCTACAGACGCTAGATCCTTTGAAGATGTCTAGTGGGGGTAGTCAGAGGCACGTCCAAACATTACATTTGGCACATGCCCACATTTTGCAGTTTATTTTATGTTCTATTTTCATTTTATGTTGTGTGTGTTTATGTGGCACTCTAATAATCATCTACGTACATGATATTACGTCTATTAGATAGATAGATAGATAGATAACACTTTATTGATTACCACACGTTCACACGAATACAAATATTTATGAACAGAAGTAAAATAAATAACACTATGCTTAAAGGTAATACAATGGGCGGCCTTATCGCTAAAAGCGATCTCTACCAGGCAACCTTAGAATGGACTGGAATGAACATATAAAGAGAAGGGGCATGTTGGTGCGGCTTTAAATATATACAAGTAGATACAAAATTAAATATAAAAATAATAAATAAAACATATACATATATAACAAAAATAAAAATAAATAAAACAATAATAAAAATAAAATAACAAAACTGAAGAATACTAATTCCATAAAAATTACGTAAATATTTAAAATATGACATAATAACACACATTACATAATATACCTATACAAAAATACTAAAGATGAGCAAATATATGTAGTGCCAAAACATACTATAAAATACATACTAAATACCTATTTACACAAAATACAAACGTTTCAAGAAGAGCAATTAGACAGATAATGGTTGAAGACTAGGTTTTTAAAGATTGACAGGGACTTTGCTTTTCTGATACTAACAGGTAATGCGTTCCATAGGCGAACAGCTTGGACTGTAAAAGATTTTTCATAGAAGGTAGAGGAGTGTATAGGAGCTTTAAGTTGAAAGGTGTCAGTGGATCGTAGGGATCGTGGATTAGAAAGGTACAGGAACTGAAATCGTTCCTTAAGGTAAGCAGGAGTCAGGGGAGAAAAAAGAATATTATAGAGGAGGTTAAGAACGTGAGCATTCCGGCGGAAGCGGATTGGCAACCACTTGAGTTTCGTACGAAATTCTGATATTCGATCATATTTTCGCAAACCAAATATGAATCGAATACAGTAGTTCTGAAGGCGCTCAAGCTTATTAAGCTGCTCTTCTGTTACATCAATGTAGCAGGCGTCAGCATAATCAAGGATTGGGAGGAGAAGGGATTGTGCAAGCGCAATTTTGGTAGCAGTGGGAAGAAAATTCCGAAGCCTTCTGAGTGAAGCACCAGAAGCAAACATTTTACGACTGATTTCAGCCAAGTGTGGTCGCCACGAGAGTTGCTTGTCAATTAGTACGCCTAAGTTTCTGACTGAGTCACTAATTGGTATGCATTTACCGTCAAACATAATCTGAGGTAGACGAAACCAGTCAATCTTTGAAACCATCCTAGAACTGCCAATAACAATAATCTGCGTTTTATCTGGGTTGACAGAGATGCCGTAGGATTTACTCCAGTCCAGAATATAGCGCAGATTAGTGTTTGTGGTCTCAAAAGCCTCATGAAGCTGTGCTACTGGTGCCTTAGTGTAGATCTGGAGATCGTCTGCATAGAGGTGATAAGATGAAGAAAGATGTTGGGAAATAGAATTTATGAAAATTGCAAAAAGAAGAGGAGATAAGACGCCGCCCTGAGGGACACCGGTCTTTATATCACACCAAGATGAGTATGACTCATCTATACGAATACACTGCCGGCGACCATGCAGATAACTGCGAAACCAATCAATTACCGTAGGAGATATGTTAAGTGAGCGGAGTATGGCCAGTAAAATGTCAAAATCAACATTATTAAAAGCACTACTAAAATCTAGAAGTGATAGTACAGTGAGTTCCCCATTTTCCATACCAAAGCGTACATCATCCGTGATTTTCACCAGAGCTGATGTAGTGCTATGGCCGGAACGGAAACCAGATTGATAAGGATTTAGGAGGTTGTTACTTGCAAGGAAGGTACTAAGTTGATGATGAACTAATCGTTCTAAAACTTTAGAGAGGAATGGGAGAATAGAAATGGGGCGGTATTCAGAGAGAGATGAAGGATTTGACTTTTTGGGAAGGGGAGTAACTTGGGCTTCTTTCCATACTGATGGAAATGTGCCAGTGGTTAGGGATGCATTAAGTATATGACGGATGACAGGAACAATTTCTTCAATGATGGGTATGATCATGTTTCGACTAATACTATCACTTCCGATGGCATTTGAGGATATAGAAGTTATGCTCTTCTTAACATCACTATCGGTAAATTGTGAGAAATGAAAACTAGAATAGTCAGGAATTGGAATATCAGAAAGTTTATTTAGGGTTGATTTTTTTATGTTACTATCAAATAAAGTAGAAGTAGAAAAATGTTTATTTAGAGAATCAATGTTTAAATTTTTAGGAGTATTGTCTTGACGAGACCTACCAATTCCTAGTGACTTAAGAAACTTCCAAACCTTGGAAGGGTCTTGATTATCAATAGAATCGTGGATATAGCGACGTTGAGCATCTCTACACACCCTATTACAGCGATTTCGACAATCTACATACCTGTCCCGATTTGCTTCAGATGGACGCAATTTATATTTTGATTTAGCTACAAGTTTTTTATGCATGGCCAACCTAAGTTCTTTTGTGATCCAAGGTGCAGGGAGATGTTTAATTTTAATAGCCTTCACAGGAGCATGAACGTCATACAGCTTGGTCAATGCGCAATTAAACAGGTCAACTTTGTCGTCAATGGAACTGACATTTGCAACAACATCCCAGTCTATGTCCTTTGCATCCTTTCTTAAATTTTCTAGATTTAAACTACCAAAACTGCGCTGCATAAGAACTTTAGGCTTGGCTTTGGGAGGACGGACTTTATAGGAAAGGAAAATCAGATCGTGGTAAGAAAAAGCGTCTGCTGGACATTGACCATGATCAGCCACATGAGTTTGAGAAGATACAAAAATTAAGTCAAGAAGAGAAGGAATACAATTTGGGAAATGATGGGTACTATTAAGAGGAAGAACGGTTAAATTGGAAGCTTTAACTATGGTCTCGAGTGATTTAGATCGGTGGTCCTGTTTCAGCAGACAGGTATTGAAATCACCCATAATAATAGAGTGATCAACAGTACCAACCAAATCCTCTATAATAGTCTCGAAGGAATGAAAATAATTTATGCGTTCAGATGGACAGTAAAATACACCAAGTAGAACCTTGACATTACAAACTAAAATTTCCAAAAAGAGATGCTCACCAGAGTTTGGTAGTGACGGTTGTGCTGACATACCAACAATTTTGAACGGAATGGAGGCACGAAGATATATGGCAACACCACCGCCACCACACCAAGTGCGATCATTTCTGATAAGAACGAAGCCAGGTAATGAATATGAGGTTGTGGGGAGACAGGGCTTTAACCAAGTTTCTGATACTAGGATGGCATGAATATTTTTATGTTCAAATGACGTTAACATATCTGGGTAATGGGCCGGAATGCTCTGTGCATTAATATGCAGGATATTCAGGTTTTTAGGATAGTCTGATATAAATGACTCAATAGTAGAAGAAAGGGAAGGAATGCTGTTAAAACTATTAACGCTGTCAATATCAGAAGAACAACAAGAAACAAAGTCATCATTGTCACTATCCGACATTACTCTGTCTTCAACACAATGTGTACCCATTTATAACAAGGTATATGTAAATAGATAACAAATAAATATTATGTAAATGTAATAAATAACTCAATTTAAAATAAATAATAATAAAACGTAAGCAATATAAACTGCTTTTACTAGACTTAATATAATTAGTCTAAACCAGTCCACCTGCCAGTGAACCATAGCAAGGTAAATAAAACAAAAAACAAATAAAAAACTACATAACACTTTAAAAATAATAATTGATTTTTCCAACTGGGATAAAACATAAACTAAATTTAATTCAATATGTATACATACAATAAAGAAGATGGTGAAATGATGGAATACTCCTTAGTGAGCGTTGCCATTTTTAAATGTCAGAATGACAATTTGACAATGACAGAAAAGACAACTGTCTATTATGCTATTTCTGGGCATTGTTATATTCCAAGTTTAATAATAAATATGATAAACTAGATTGACTTGCGATCTATCACAGAGTGACCAAAAAAAAACCAAAAACAAAATAACCGAACAAAAATAAACATTACGCCTACCCTTGACCCAAAAAACATCCCCAAGGACCCCTAAATGGTCCGAATACGAAGTCAATGTTTCCTTTGTCCCCTGAGCACTGTGCTTAGCAACAAGCCCAACCACCCCACCCTTGACATAGTGACCCAGTTACGAAACTGCAGCGCCCTCTGTGTTCGACCTAGTTTTAACAAATGTGCATTAAACTTTGTAGGCTATAATCGGAGTAAAATTAAAATGAAATTGGATCACGACTGTAATCCCCGGAGTACGGTAGACATACTCTCAGATCGTGGCGCTTAGATCATTGGAGATGTCTAAAGGGTGGTCAGAGGCACGTCTAAACATTTTTGCAGACGGCTTTTCGTGAGTTATACGAATACTAGCCGACCCGTTACAGACTTTGTCCTGTCAAATTTCAATAATCGAATAGAAAAGACTGAATGTTTTTAGTCTGTGATGTCAGATTTTTTGCACACCAGCGCCATCTATTCAGAATTCATCCCTTTTGAGTTTTTTTATCGTTATGGGGATGTTTTTCATATTTTAAAGTAGTCTATTATTTATTCGGGTATTATATCTACATTTACAGCAAATTTTGTCGTTTAGGCCTGATTGAGGAACAAACATACATACAAACTCACAACACAAACTTTCACATTTATAATATTATTAGGATTAGGATTATTTTTATTATATATTTTTTTGTGTATATTTGGTAGGTATGAGAATAGGTTGTAAGGTATTTTTCATACCCTTATGTGATATGGCATACTGTTCGGGAAAAACTGAAAGTGCTTTTTGCAACGCGATTATTTAAATTTGACAGGACAACGTATGCCGAGACAGCTAGTACATATTAGCTAAGACTATTCAATCCTAGACACAGACTGTGCATCTCCTAAACGCATAAAATTATCGCGCCAACCAACGGCCTTGGATAACAGCTGTTGATAACGATAATAATAATCTTATCAATGTTACCAGGTTATAGTATTGTTATGAAACTATTATTGAGTGTGACAAAGCCTTGGTTTTACGGGGAAAATACCGTAATAATAGAATGACGCTTTCAAATTGTGACATATTTGCGAATGACGACTTTATGTAAGTATAATAAATTAAGGACAAATTTACACATAATAGAAAATAACTAGGTAGTCAAAAATAACGTAAAAGTAATATTAGACGAATATAAAAAAAACCGGCTAAGTGCGAGTCGGACTCGCGCACGAAGGGTTCCCCACCATTATCTCAAATTCAAAAGTCATTTATTTCAATAAAATCACAAGGATCACTTTGAAACGTCTTAGGTGAAGCTACGCCGATTCCTCGCGACCAAGCCTAGAAGAATCAGGCAACAAACACGGCTTGGGGTCTACCTTTTTTTTTTAATGATCCTTTCTTTAATGCTATGTAGAGCTCCAGTGTGATGCCACTCGAACAAGGTGAAGGCTCAAACAAGAATAATAATTAAAATAACTACTCAAGTACATACAACAATAAAAAAAATGTGGTTCGGAACGGAACTGGGTGCGCGAGTCCAACTCGCACTTGGTTTTTTTTACAGTTCTGTGAGCGATAAAACATTTGTTAATTTTATATAATTTTAATATTGCTGTTTGGCATTTTTTGACTAGTTGTTATCTAGTGTACATGTGTCCTTAATTAGCCGTATTTCTAGTTGAAATGACTATTATTTTTTTCTTGTCTAAGTAGGCTCTGCCCTACAAAAACCGAAATAAGACAATGTACCTATGTGATAAGTTTTAAAAGGTATCGTTTACATAATTCGCGATAAAATTGCACTTTGCATTGTGCTCTGATAAGAAATCATTGTGCAATGTACGAGTAATGCCTGCGCACATTGGCGGACGGAACAGCATAGGATTTATAATGTATAATTAGACAGATAGTCTGATACATTGAATGTATTTACCTTACTTGCTATCCCTACAGACGTTAACCTGTCAAATTTCAATAATCCCATAGAAAAAAGCATTTTAAATTTATCTCAAACTTTACCTCAGACCTACTGAATATAGACAAACAATTTAATAAAAATCGGTCAAGTCGTTTCGGAGGAGTTTGGTTACAAACACTATGACACTAGAATTTGATAGGATAATTTATTAAAATCAATTGATAAATTTTCAATCCTCTACCGTCCCGTCCGCCAATGTGCGCAGGCTATTAGTACTGATAGCAGGAAATAACCAATGGAAACTAATTAGATAGGATTGTTGATATTACATAGACAGTGATATTACTGTAATTGATAGTGCCATCTCCTTCTTACGTTTCATTGTCTTTTTTTAGGGTTCCGTACACACAGGGTAAAAACGGGACCCTATTACTAAGACTCCGCTGTCTGACAGGGCTGTATCTCATCAACCGTGATAGCTAGACAGTTGATTATAAAATAAATATTTAAGTGCGGCTCCCATACAAAAAACGTGATTTTTTTGCCGTTTTTTATAGATTATGGACGGAACCCCCTCGTGCGCGAGTCCGACTCGCACTTGGCCGGTTTCTTTAACATCTGTTCTGCTAGGATTGACCCCGCACCTCATTTAGGCACTTATCCACTACGCCTCCGAAATCATCAAGTTAATGAACATTAACTGTTGTTAAACCATGTTTAATTGACTTAATTTCGGGTCATCATTTGGGATACTGATGATGGTGACATTTTTTCTAATAATATTCTTATAAGGTGATATGACAGATAGGTTATTTTCCCAGGTTATTTATTTTAATTTTTAGAAATTTTAATGTTATACGATAAAGTCGTCAATAATCGATTTCCTAAATCTACGCGGAAAAATAATAAAAAATAGGATCACGACTGTAATCCAGAAGTACTGTAGACATCTAGAAGATGTCTAGTGGGGGTAGTCAGAGGCACGTCCAAACATTATATTTGGCACATGCCCACATTTTGCAGTAGCAAATCGCCACGCGGACAAAGTCGTGGGTAAAAGCTTAGTATAAAAGTATTGATGGCAAAAGAACCAGTGTGGTGAGTCGGTTAGTGAGCTTGGCATACTTTTAGTAGGTACTTAACCTAATATTAAAAGCATGGTTCCCGCATGTTTTATTCATAATCTAACGTAAAAGATAAACATAGAACTTATATCAAAACAAAAACATAAAATGCGAACACGATTTTACAAATCCACGATGATAAGTGCGCCCGCGCCGACGCCATTATTGTTTTGTTAGTGTGGCAAGGGAAAAAGCACACGTGCCAGCTAGGGTTGCCAATTGCCAGTTGGTCGGGATTATACCAATATTGACTGGCCTCACAGCTCAGTTGGTAGTAGCTCTGCCTTCTGCACTGTAGGTTGTGGGTTTGATCCCCGCCCGGGATAAACATTTGTGTGATAATAGATGTTTGTTCTGTGTCTGGGTGTTATGTATAATATGTGTGTATTTACAACAAGTACAGTATCAGTTATCTAGTTTTCATAGAACAATATTGATTTATTTATTTTATACTAAATTTAATTCGCGACTTGGTCCGCGTAGGTTCAGAAAATCTATTTTTACGACTCTATCGTAAAACATTGAAATACCGGAAAATAAAAAAAACTTGAGAGGTGTCAAGGGACACCCGGATAGAACGAAGTTCTCACAAAATAACGTGGGACAAGGGAAGGGGAATCAACTTTGACTTCGACTTCGACTTCGACCTCGACCTCGACCTCGACCTCGACCTCGACCTCGACCTCGACCTCCACTTCCACCTCGACCTCGACCTCGACACAATTAATATATGACTTAATAGATCATAATTATTAATTATATGACAGCCTCACAGCTCAGTTGGTAGTAACTCTGCCTTCAGCGCTGTAGGTTGTGGGTTCGATCCCCACCCAGAGCAAATATTTATGTGATGAACATAGATGTTTGTTCTGTATCTGGGTGTTAGTATGTATCTTAAGTATTTATTTACAAAAAAAAAGTATTTAAGTATTCTATCAGTTATCTAGTTCCCATAGTACAAGCTTTGCTTAGTTTGGGGCTAGATGGCGATGTGTAAAATGTCCACCAATATTTATTATTTATTATTTATTATTATTATTATTATTATTTATATATTAATAGATATACTATAGCAAAAAAGTGTCGTCACAACTTTTCGTGACAACTTTTCGTAAGAATTTTTTCCGTCTAGCCCCCTTTCACAACGCGCGATAAGGAACTTCGTTCCAAAATCTTCATTTTATGGTACTTTGTACTTTCATTTCATTATGTACATATGAAAATCTCTAGGTATATGAAATTTCATCAAAATCGGCCCAGCAGTTTGTCCGTGATATAGATGAATCCCGGCACTATACATATTGTCCCGACAAATAACAAAACACAAATTTAAAAAAAACTAACACTTTTTAAGAAAATGGAGAATAATAAATCGAGCTTCAAATATTTTTTGGCCACAGACACTTCTGATCAATCAATTTGCGACAATTGTCCCAAAATCCCGACTTTTTGATATCTTGCCCAGATATTCTGGTCATCTGGCAACCCTAGTGCCAGCGCCAGAGCGAGACAGAGATATGTTTGTCAACATTGAACTGGATTTTATGTTTTATATTTGGAACGCGGTTAGCTATCTTCCGCGTTCGAAAACGAACGTGTTTTCGCGTGTTTTGTGAAATCAAAATTAAAATTAAACACGGATATAGTCGTATCATGGTGTATAAAATAATCAATATTAGTAAGTAGACATTCTACACAGCGCCATCTAGCCCCAAATTAAGCAAAGCTGTACAATCTTTGCTTGTTATGAGAACCAGATAACTGATGCAATAGTTTTTTAGGTTTTATGAAGGACTAATAGTAGTCCTACATGAATATAATTTAATTGGGACCAACTTAGGACTATCATAGAAAAAAAATCGGCCAAGTGCGAGTCGGACCATTATCTTTAAAAAGCTGCAAAAAAAACACGTTTGTTGTATGCGAGCCCCACTTGAATATTTATTTTATACCATACCTACTTTAAAAAGCTTATTTTATTCACGCAAAACAGTGAATAAAAAGGCCTTTTATTCACTGTTTTGTTTTTATTCACTATTTTGGTGTTTGAATTTGGAACACAAAATATATCCGGTCTCTATTTCAATGCTTACACAAACTCCTTGCGCTGAGATTCGAAATTCAAAACTCTTTGGTGCAAATAAATTCTCGAGATTTGATTGGTCGATATTTGCGACAAGGAGTTTGGCATTAGATTAAATAAATATTCTCGTAGTCATGGTATAAAGTATAGTATGCAACTCCTGAATAAAGTACGAATTTATATCGAGGGTCATGAATCACTCGCGTCGTTCAGGATTCTAACAGTTGAATCACTCGCTGCGCTCGTGATTCAATCATTAGAATCCTTCACTTGCTCGTGACTCATCTACGGCCCTCGCTTTAAATCCGTCCTTTATTCACTAGTTGCATAATATACTATTATTCTGTTAGTATTTGTTGTTATAGCGGCAACAGAAATACATAATCTGTGAAAATTTCAACTGTCTAGCTATAACGGTTCATGAGATACAGCCCTATAACAGACAGACAGACAGCGGATTCTTAGTAATACTGTCCCGTTTTTACCCTTTGTGTACGGAACCCTAAAAAACAACATATTTGCGTCGAATTGAGAACTTCCTTTTTTCGTCGGTTTATAACTAACACCCACCATGTTTGTTTAAGATCAGACTATGACGTCACCGTAATTGCATATACCGCTAAAGCTAATACGTAAAAAGTACCAGGAACCCAGAAAAGGCTAGGTAGTTGATTGATGAATTCATTACCAGTAGATATGCAATCGTATTTGATACTTACCGTATGGAAATAGAATTCAAAATCGCTTGAAATGTTTGATATAAAAATTAGCATGGGTAAGTGAGGATTGATAATCGATCCCGGATCTTAATCTCATGAAAATAAGGTTGAAAATTGTTTGAAGGTAGAGCCCCCAATGATTAGAATTCATAGGTTGTCGGTCCATAGTGGTAATATAACCAACTTATAGATAACTTTGTATATGATTTTGAACTGTTTTGTTTATTTAGGTTGGTATGTTATGTATGTACTTACATGCTAAAATATTGGATGGGTGACCGTATTGACATCATGCATCGAAAAGGAATACGAGTAGGTGATGTTATTGGCCATTTATTATAGGGTTCCATGTCACAAACAGTTAAAATCATTGTTTAATTAATTGATTGTTAATTTGAGGATAGGTCACCTTTAAACCTACCAGAAAAAACATTTTTTTTACTAAAATACTGGTGAACATTTACACAGTTCCATCTAGTTCCAAACTAAGCAAAGTTCGTAGATGAACCTGATAGGATAAAATAAAATAAGTATGAATTTACAAAAAAAACGTATTATAAATATTCTATCAGTTATTTAGTTCCCATAGTATAAGCTTTGCTTAGTTTGGGGCTAGATGGCGCTGTGTGAAATGTCCACCACCAATATTTATAACAAGTACACATTCCTACTTTAAAAGTTATGCTCTACTTAAAAATTTAGAAGAGATAAAGGCCTAATATTGGATAAAAGATAATGACAATGAGTCATAGATAGGTAACTGCAGCACATTAACTATCATAGTTATGGTTATCTACTGAACTTACGAATTTCTGTGTTTGTTTTGTTCAAATAGCGCATGATAGATTTGTTTTTCAATCTCGCATAGGATTATATGCGATAGTTTTCTTTAATGTTAACTAAGGAACCCTGCATTGCGCGTGGCCGGACACGCACTTAGCCAGTATTTTTATTTTATTAAGTTTAGTTTTAATTCTTAATGATGTTCTATTAATTGGAAAAATAATAGATTTAAGTAAAAATGTTTTTAATTAGTTAAAATATGTGATTTTTAGGGTTCAAACGGGACCCTATTACTAAGACTCCATTGTCCGTCTGTCTGTCACCAGGCTGTATCTCATGAACCGTGATAGCTAGACAGTTGAAATTTTCACAGATTATGTATTTCTGTTGCCGCTACAATAACAAATACTAAAAACAGAATAAAATAAATATATAAGCGGGGCTCCTATAGAACAAACGTAATTGTTTTTGCCGTTTTTTATAGAAAATGGTAAGGAACTCTTCGTGCGCGAGTCCGACTCGCTTATGGCCGGTTTTTTGTGTTTAAATCCTAACTAAATAAATAAATGTCACATAATCTGGCCATATTTAGGGCAAGTTGCCCTAGTGTGGCCAGCCTCTATAAATGACCGTGTAACCCACGCAAAACACAGGTCAAACTGACCAAAACTAGTCGCCCAACCAATTTTAAACCTTACCATCATAAAAATTAGATTCAATTCAGCGATAAAACAGCGAATTAACATACAACTTTTGAACAACCTTCGGCGCATGCCAACATCTTATCTATTTAAAAACCGACCTTATTTAGTCATCGTTTAGATTCAAAAATCAATATGTTACTTGCGACCTTTGGATGTAAGCGTGTCGCAAGGTAATTTGTTTTTCTAGGATTTTGATCTCTAATGATATAGATATAAAGACTTGAATCGTAGGTGTGGTGGTTGCGTCGTTTTAGTGGAGGTATAGAGTGCAGTGTGACGTCATTCGGCCTCTGCGCTCCTATGACCTAGTTGCCGTCGCTAGGCGGAATGAAGTACCTAGATTATACCTTAATACTTCGAATCGTGTCATTGGTTAGATTCTAGAGAGTTTTTCATGAAAATCCCCATAAAATAGTGAAAATAGACGTAAAAATAAACAGAGCTGAATTTCGATAGAGACCTTGGGTACACCAATAGAAATCAAAAATCCCTATAAATCCCATGTATGCTAAAAAAGTTATTCAAGCTCAAACGACAAAGATTTCGCTTTTTTGGATTTTTCTCAAAAACGGTTAGTTATATCAAAAATATAACCCATATAACAATTGTAGGCAATGAAATTATCTACAAAAATGTCCCTAGTATCGTTTTCCTCAGAATCACCATTCCTAAGATATTGCTGTTCTAAATTACTGCGGGGGCTTCTTTTGTGAAAAGCACTTTAGCCCTATTTTAGCGTGTCAGATGATAGTTAATGTCACTGTCATCAGAAACTGACAGCTCTGCTCTGACGTTTAGCAGAAGCGATAATACATCATAGTTGCGTCCGCCATGTTTTTTAGGGTTCCGAACTTCAAAAGGAAAAACAAAACCCTTATAGGATCACACTTCGTTGTCCGTCTGTCTGTCGGTCTGTCAAGACTGCTAAAAGTAATGTTTGAAAGTGCATCCTTAAGGAATTGAGTTCCTGGTGATCTGAGAGGATGTCTGACGTACTTAAAGATCACAGTTGTTAGGACGCTAATTAGTTTGTATGAGTCATTAAACTTATTAACAATAACATAATGGTTTAAACACATTTGGATGATATGAGAAAATGTGATTTATTTAAATAAAATCACAAGGATCACTTTGAAATGTCTTAGGAGCTAGGTGAAGCTACGCCGAGTCCTCACGACCAAGCCTAGAAGAATCAGGCAACAAACACGGCTTGGGGCCTATCATTTATTTCAATGATCCTTTCCTTAATGCTATGTAGAGCTCCAGTGTAGTGCCTATTAGGGTAGTATGCTAGACTATAAACTTAAATCATGACGTAATATTAATCATATCCAATCAACAATTACTTTGAAAGTAAGCTCAAATTAAAAAGTCTTAGTTAAAATTGTGTTGAAACTCAAATGTTGTTTTGAAAAACACCAAACAGTTGATCCAATCATAAATAGCCTTGGTTTGTTAGCTAGCTGTGTAATTACATGTTAACGATTGTAAGGCGAGGCAGTTGTACTGATTGTAAGGTAGTTGTAACATGATAATATGGTAGAAATACTAGGTATCTAGCTCTATCTAAGTTGTGTTTGTCGCCTCATTCTTCTAGGCTTGGTTGCGAGGAACAGGCGCAGCTTCACCTATCTCCTAACACGTTAAAGTTATCCTTGTGATTTTATTTAAATAAATAACTTTTGACTTTGTCTAATGAAACTGACAATAATATGAAGGAGGGCTCATTCATATTATTGTCCGTGTATATCATACCGTGTGGCAATAAAAATAAATAAATAGAAGACAGGTATAATCCCCAAGAACGACATCCTCTCAGTTTTTTGAAGATTAGACATGGATTGGTTAGAGGCACCAAACATACATTTGTTGAACAATTTTTTCAGTAGTTACCATTCCACACGTGACAGGTTACAGTATTGCTTCTCATCTTCTCTGTCACAAGCGCTACTTACAGACTTCCTCTGATATACACGTTAATAAAAAAGTTCGTTTTGTGCAATATTTTAGTCATTTAGACAACAGATCCGCCTATGGTCAGGTCGAAATAGATATTTCAATTAACAACCAATTATCAATTATCTTGGGTACACCATTAGAAAGAAAGTGCCATAAATCCCACGTGTGCTAAAAAAGTTATTCAAGGTCAAACGTCAATGTTTTCGGTTTTTTAGATTTTTCTCGAAAACGGTTAGTTTTATCAAAAACATAGCCAAGACAAACATTGTAGATCATAAAATTCTCTACAAAAATGGTGATGAAACTTTTTTTAAGAGTCACCATTCTTGAGATATCGCCTTTAAAAGTTGAAAGGATTTTTGACATAACTATAGATTTTGACACGGGTCTTTATCACGTAATTACCTTTAATTTACTTTCCCGATGTTTCGACTATGTTACAATAACCACCACCTTTAATTTACTCGCGGTCGCGGGCAGACTGCTGCCCGCGACCGCGAGTAAATTAAAGGTAATTACGTGATAAAGACCCGTGTCAAAATCTATAGTTATGTCTACTAATCACGATAGTTTGAAAAATAAGATTTTTGACATTTTATTTCTAGCTTTATCGGACTTTTTCTTATCTCTATTTTAACAAATACCGAAAAGCATAACTCTCCTGGGCATCGAAGTCGGGTAAAAACGTGACCAGCGATCGGTGCCAAGGCCTGTCGCCAATTGCGCTGTACAAAACCTGCCTGCGTAGACTTTGCGACGCCCGTCATACGTACAAACTGGTTTATATGTACATGTACATTGTACATTTATAAAAATATCCTAATTTATATATATAAAAAACCGGCCAAGTGCGAGTCGGACTCGCGCACAAAGGGTTCCGTACCCATTATCTATAAAAACGGCAAAAAAATCATGTTTGTTGTATGGGAGCCCCCCTTAAATATTTATTTTATTCTGTTTTTAGTATTTGTTGTTAGAGCAGCCACAGAAATACATAATCTGTGAAAATTTCAACTGTCTAGCTATCACGGTTCATGAGATACAGCCCTGTGACAGACAGACAGACAGACGGACAGACAGACGGACAGACAGACGGACAGACAGACGGACAGAGAGACGGACAGACAGACGGACAGACAGACGGACAGAGAGACGGACAGACAGACGGACAGAGAGACGGACAGACAGACGGACAGACAGACGGACAGACAGACGGACAGACAGACGGACAGACAGACGGACAGACAGACGAACAGACAGACGGACAGACAGACGGACAGCGAAGTCTTAGTAAAAATCAATATAGCCTAAAAATCAATTGCTGTTCGTTAGTCTCGCTAAAACTCGAGAACGGCTGAACGGATTTATCTTATCTTGGTCTTGAAATGTTCGTGGAGGTCTAGAAAGGAAGGTTTAAAAGGTGAGAAAAATTCGAATAATTGCCGGGAAAACCCTAAAAACAGCCCTTTTCTTTTTACCATACAAAAGTTTTCTAACTAAAACGTAGTAGTCAGTTTCAGCTTTATTAGGTTTGATAATACGGTAACGGGAACGGGAACTTAAGACAACATTTGTTAATTCTAAAGCGATACGAAGTTCGCGGGGTCAGCTTGTAATATTATAAATGTGAAAGTTTGTGAGTTTGTATGTATGTTTGTTCCTCAATCTGACCTAAACGACAAAACGGATTAAGTTGAAATTTGCTGTAGATGTAGATATAATGACCGAATAAATAATAGACTACTTTAAAATACGAAAAACATCCCCAAAACGATAAAAAAAAAACGAAAAAGGGATGATTTCTCTATAGATTGCTATTAAATAAATATTGGTGGACGACACGCGTTATCTAGCTCCAAACTAGGCAAAGCTTTTCAAACTATCGTGATTAGTAGACATAACTACTTATTTGATTTTTACGTCGGGAAAGTAGGTAAATTAAAGGTAATTACGTGATAAAGACCCGTGTCAAACTTGTATTATGGAAACTAGATAACTGATAGAATACATAAATACTTTTGGAACGAAGTTCCTTATCGCGCGTTGTGAAAGGGGGCTAGACGGAAAAAATTCTTACGAAAAGTTGTCACGAAAAGTTGTCACGAAAAGTTGTCACGACACTTTTTTGCTATAGTATATCTATTAATATATATATCTATTAATTGTGTCGAGGTCGAGGTCGAGGTGGAAGTGGAGGTCGAGATGGAGGTGGAGGTCGAGGTCGAGGTGGAGGTCGAGGTCGAGGTGGAGGTGGAAGTGGAGGTCGAGGTCGAGGTCGAGGTCGAGGTCGAGGTCGAGGTCGAGGTCGAGGTCGAAGTCGAAGTCGAAGTCGAAGTCGAGGTCGAGGTCGAAGTCAAAGTTGATTCCCCTTCCCTTGTCCCACGTTATTTTGTGAGAACTTCGTTCCATCCGGGTGTCCCTTGACACCTCTCAAGTTTTTTTTTTGTTGTAAATATAAACATAACACCCAGACACAGAACATACATGTATGTTCATCACACACAGATCAGTTTGATGTAGCTCTGCTATCTACGCTGTTCATATTCAAATTCAAAAAGATATGCGCAGTCATACAGCAAAAACAGCAACAAAAAAATGTATCCGCGTCGAATTGAGAACCTCATTTTTGTGTCGGATAAAAAGCCCTGCTTTAAATTGGCAGAAAATGACTAAAACTGATACGGTTTTCTACATTAAGTTCAGGCACGGAACCCTTATTGCGCGGGCCCGTTACGCGCTTGACCGATTTATTTTATCACTAGCTTCCGCCCGCGGCTTCGCTCGAGTGGTACCTGGATAAAAAGTAGTCTATATGCCATTCCAGAGCACGAGCTATGTATATTTTAAGTTTCATCTTTTTCTGTGAGTATGCTAACTACTGCAAATATGTGAGCATGTGCCAAATGTAACGTTTGGACGTGCCTCTGACTCAATTGCTGTTCGTTAGTCTCGCTAAAACTCGAGAACGGCTGAACGGATTTATCTTATCTTGGTCTTTAAATGTTCGTGGAGGTCTAGGGAAGGTATAAAAGGTGAGCAAAATTCGAATAATTGCCGGGAAAACTCTAAAAACAGCGGGAACGGGAACTTAAGACAACATTTGTTAATTCTAAAGCGATACGAAGTAGTACTAACCTCTTTAGTCATCTTTAAGAATCTGAGTTTCTAGGGATTTGAGAGGATGTCTACCTGTGATCCTATTTAACTTTGTTTTTAAATCCATTTAAACGTTATAGCACAAACATCCAAACATCCTCACAATCAAAAAATCATTTATTTCAATAAAACCACAAGGATCACTTTGAAACGTGTTAGGAACTAGGTGAAGCTACACCGATTCCACGCGACCATTGTCTAGAAGAATCAGGCAACAAACACGGCTTGGGGGTCTACCTTTTTTTTAATGATCCTTTCCTTAATGCTATGTAGAGCTCCAGTGTGGTGCCAATCGAATAAGGTGAAGGCTCAAACAAGAATAATAATTAAAAGTATACAAGTAACTTAAATATTTATTTTATTCTGTTTTTAGTATTTGTTGTTACAGCGACAACAGAAATACATCATCTGTGAAGATTTTAACTGTCTATCTATCACGGACCACGGTTCATGAGATACAGCCCTGTGACAGACAGACGGACAGCGAAGTCTTAGTAATAGGGTCCCGTTTTTACCCTTTGGGTACAGAACCCTAAAAAAGAACTTCAGCAGCTTCATTTCCCAGTAATACCAAGACTAGTGAGTTGTAGGGAGTGTTAAAACTTTTAAAACTGGGTCGTGCGATTTACTGTGACGGCCACAAGTGAAAGTGAACGCGTTACTTTGGAGCGGTTTGCAAAAGTTATCAAAAACATTAAAACAGCTCAAATAAACCTACTAAATACAATCAAATTATAGTTGGCGGAAACTGTGAAGTTATTTTCAGACTTCAATACCACCTTCCCACCCCCTTTAGGGGTAGAATTTGGGAAGTCTTTCTATGTGAACCCTTACACTCCAAAAGGAAAACACCTTCCGAATTTCTAGTTTCTAGGACCAGTGATTTAGGTTGTGCGTTGATAGATCAGTCAATCAGTCATTTAGTCAATCAGTCAATCAGTCAATCAGTCAATCAGTCAATCAGTCAATCAGTCAATCAGTCAATCAGTCAATCAGTCAATCAGTCAATCAGTCAATCAGCCAATCAGTCAATCTGTCAGTCAGTCAGTCAGTAACGCGACGATATTAACGATTTTATGACAGATAAATTTTGACATTAAGTACCTTAATTTACTATTGAGCCTGTTACTATAATTACTTTTTTTTTTAATATTAATTATAATACAATATTGTCTTTATCTTAATATAACATTTGCATGCTAATTTTAGTAGAACATAATTGAATCTAAAATATTATTTAGTAACATCTGTGTAACCTACATTGTGTTCAAGCAAATAAATGATCTTTATCTTTATCTTTAAGTCAATCTGAGACTACATGGCCTACCTTCCCCACTCCTGACTCTTCAGTTTCCTGGGGCTGAGCAGCATTAGCCGATGGCTCCTCCTCTTCTCCGCATATTTCAAGAATATTGGCACACTTACCTGGAACAAACATAAAAGAAAAAATAAATATTGGTGAACATCTTCTGTACATGTATTTCAAGCAATAAAGACACTTTGACTTTGACTTTGACTTTGACTTTGACTTTGACTTTGACTTTGACTTTGGACATTTAACACAGCGACATCTAGCCAAAATTAAGCAAAGTACTGCTCTACACTAATATTAAAACAAGGACGAAAACTATATTTTTGTATTTTGTTTGTAACTAAAAAACTAAGAGATCAATTTAAAAAAATATTTCACCTATGAAAAGCTGCATTATCAGTAAGTAACATAGGATATATTTTATTTTAAAAAAATATAGAGTTCCCCACGAAAATTGCAATAATTCATATATTCAAAAATCATTTATTTCAATAAAAACACAAGGATCACTTTGAAACGTCTTAGGAGCTAGGTGAAGCTACGCCGATTCCACGCGACCATTGTCAAGAAGAATCAGGCAAAACACGGCTTGGGGTCTACCTTTTTTTTTCAATGATCCTTTCCATAATGCTATGTAGAGCTCCAGTGCGATGCCAATCAAACAAGGTGAAGGCTCAAACAAGAATAAAAATTAAAAGTACATAAAGAGCTTCAGCAAAAATTAAAAATAATGTAACCTAAGGTATCATAAATTTGCAATATACCCGTGCTAAGGCAGGGCGTACTGCTAGTCATAACCTTGAGTAGGCTTGGCCACATCTGACCAATCTATATAAGGCATCAGTCAATAAAATCGTATGCGGATATTATTCCTTTGTCTATGTCCAATGATGCGTTAATATAACTAGTTACCGCCTGCGGCTGCGCTCGTAGGCAACCAGGATCAAGCCTAATGCTAATCCAAGTAAATAATATATAAATAAATATTGGCGGACTGTGGGAATCAGATAACTGATAAAATACATATATACGTTTTTTTGTTGTAAATACATGCTTATTATACATAACACCCAGACACAGAACAAACTTCTATGTTCATCACACAAATGTTTATCCCGAGTGGGGATCGAACTCACAACCTACAGCGCAGAAGGCAGACCTACTACCAACTGAGCTGTGAGGACAGCCATTTTTATTCACGAAATAAAATATTAGAGATAATATTTTAAGTCAAAAATAAAATATTATAAATATTTTTTTATTTCGTAAATAAAAATGGCTTCCGGAACGCATCTTCAAAATAAATACCATTCAAAACAACCCTAAAGACCTATCAATCCTTGGGGTGGCTGTCTAGACCTACCCTAAACAGATCCAAGGGAGAAGGTCTAGACAACTCCCGACCTAGGTCAACGTTCAGACTACAAAGGCATCGGCGGTACATTCACCTGAATTTCAGTGAGTTTCAGTTCATATGGAACCAACATATAAACTGTAGAAAATGTTTCGAAAAATGAAGAGAAGAGTTAAGAGAAAAAAATAATTAAATAGGATCACGACTGTACGGTAGACATACTATCAGATCTCCAGACGCTTAGATCCTTTGAAGAAGTCTAGTGGGTGTAGTCAGAGGCACGTCCAAACATTATATTTGGCACATGCCCACATTTTGCAGTAGTTAGCATTCCATACGTGACAGGTTGCAAGCCCATCGCCGCTTATAATAATACTAACTGGTTTCCTCACTATATTTTCTTTCACCCTTTTGAGCACATGTTTTTGATGCGCATATAAATTTTTCGAACAGAAAAATCCATTGATACACGCCGGGATACGAACCCACGACCTTCTGATTGAAAGTCTAGATACCTCCCACATAAAAACTGACGAAAATGTTTCGACCAATAGAATAGTTAAAAGAGATCTCGACAAGTCAATAGAGGAATATTAGTTTTTATAAGTTTTATAAAGAAACTATGAATCTATACTGATATTATAAAGAGGAAAGATTTGATTGTTTGTTTGTTTGCATCGAATAGGCTCCGAAACTACTGGACCGATTTGAAAAATTATTTCACCATTAGAATCCTACATTATCCCTGATGAACATAGGCTATAGATTATTTTCAAAAACGTTAGGGATCCGTATGTAAACTTCGATTATGTAACCCAACGTGTGAAAAAAAATCCTTATACTGCGTTTGCTGCAGAAATTATTGACAATAGAGCAAAGTGATGTACTACAGTTTTATAGAGGACATCAATATCTACAAAAAAGTCTGTAATATCATATGTCTAACTATTAGGGATCCCTGTTAAAACTTCGATAATGTAACCCAAGGTGTAAAAAATTTGCCATAAAATCTTTATTACACCCGTGCGACGACGGGGCGGACTGCTAGTCCTACATAATTAAATTGAAATGGGACAAACTTGGGATTATTCTCTACACAAGTGACAGTACAATATTTGCTGATCGAGCGACCTGATCTGATGATGGAGTCAGGAGCTGTTCAACAGACACTCACAATGGAACTCCATAGTAGTTCGGTTGACATAGGACTAATAGCGACTTCATAAAACTTAAAAAAAAAAACGGCCAAGTGCGAGTCGGACTCGCGCACGAAGGGTTCCGTACCATTATCTATAAAAACGGCAAAATAATCATGTTTGTTGTATGGGATTCCCCCTTAAATATTTATTTTATTCTGTTTTTAATATTTGTGTTAGAGCAGCAACAGAAATACATAATCTGTGAAAATTTCAACTGTCTAACTATCACGGTTCATAAGATACAGCCCTATGACAGACAGACGGACAGCGATAGGGTTCCGATTTTACCCTTTGGGTACGGAACCCTAAAAAACTAATATCGTCCCTTGACATTTTGATTGATCGAAACATTTTCATCAGTTTTTAGTTTTTAAACGTTAATAATAGTGTACCTATAGTCCTATACTATGTAGACATGGAACCGAAATAAATAACACATTTTGGGTTCAAAAAGGTGAATGCCATGGTCCGACTGATACCCAAGAAGGGACAATCGTGAATTCATGAATATCTACACAAAGAAAATCATGAATATTTGTATGAACCACACACACGTCCTGTCTTACTTTGATTAACTTCTTAACTCTATAGTACCTTGCCTAGAAGGTGCCTTATATCCCATCCGAAGCGATTAAGCCATGGCTTTCGTCATGGCATAACGTTATAGCTTGGAAAGGCAAAAAGAGAGAATTATAACTGTAATCTCCAAGTATGGTAGACATCCTTTCAGATCTTTAGGCGCTCACCATCTTTAGGGTGTCTTAAAGGTGGTTGTCAGACATGGGTAAGTAAGGATTGAGTGATGAGATGACTGCTGATAGAATATTGAAGAAAAATACATGTTGTGCCGACCCTACGTAATGTGGGACCAGGGACAGGGAAATTATGATGATGAGAGTCAGTCATTACATTTGGTATCCTGTTTGCATTCCATTAACAGGTTGCAAACCCATGGCCGCCTATAAGAATACTCTGGTTTCAAAAAGAGGGAGCATGCAGACATTACATTTGGCACAAATTGCATTCCATTGATAGGTTGCAAGCCCATGGTCGCCTATAAGAATCCCTGGTTTCCTCACGATGTTTTCAACCATTTTGAGCATCATAACGTGGTCTCCATAGCACGGAAGTTTATCCATACCACGTCTGGTGATCATCAGTCACAGTCCCTTGTCATAGTCTCTTGGTAGAGCTTGAGCATTAACATGAAGTTGCCAAAGACTACGAATCAGTATTAGGTACTACTGTTTCCCAGAGATCACGGCTTTCCTTTGCTATGAGTACGATCCTGACATCGGTACCACTCTCATCATATTCTTCATGCATTCGTCGGTTTAGAATACTCTCGACCTGGTCTTTTCCCCAGATTTTGACTAAGAAATAACGCTGAGGTCTTCCTCTTCTTCTATATATTTTGAAGCGAAATAAAAATGACAACAGGAGAACTGTCAAAACAGATAAGTATATAGTGTGAAGGGGAATGTTGGAAGAGAAAGACCTCGGCGTATTTTCTTGGGCCAAAATGGTGACGTTTTGAAAAAGGCCAGGTCAAGAGTACTCTAAACCGACGAGCATGCATGAGGAAAGTGATTAGAGTGAATGAAGCAAAAGATGTCAGGATCGTAATCCTTGGTCTCTGCTTACCCCTCTGGGAAACTGGCGTGATTTTATGTATGTGGATGTGTGTAAAGATAAACAAATATGTTATTTCAATTCATCTGGATTTCAGAATGATTCAGAACCGACGAGATATTTAAACAAATAAACAATAACCGTAATCATTTCGCAACTACAACTCTTCAATTAGAATGTTTACTAAATACTCGTAGGAAATACTCACTGGGAATGAATAAACAAAACATTATCACAATATTATTATAAACACTATATCACAGAAACAATTGCGTATACAATAAAAATATCTAAATTACGTTAATGGCACATGGGTTTTTATCAATCATTTGGGCGAGAGCGGACGTCCGCGCGCCTCGGCGGTTGAACACCGACTGAGTGGAAACAACATGTCAACAGGTTTTTTTTCGGCTACCCACTGCAAGTCTAGACGGTCGAGGGGGTGCATAGTTCGAATTTAATATATCAGACTTTGCAGGGTCTACGAACTTTGGTTTTGAATGAAACGTATACATGACAAGATGGAGGCTTTCATGGCTTGGAAGGTTCTGTAGGTAAAACCAAGTTGTAATGAATGAAGGATATTATCAATTAATCACACTATTAAATTGGAAAGTTTGCGTGGATGTTTGTATGTTTGTAGCTCAATTACGCCCAAACGGATGGATGAAACTTATCCAGGTACGATGCGAGCGAAAGCGCGGGCGGAAGCTAGTAATAAAAAACTAACAGTCAGCATAACCTTGATATCATCATACATTACCAGGTAATTTATGGTGATCTCAAGGTTATGGGACCTGTGTCGTGGTTATCAAGAAACTACAAGTACCATGCCACAAACACAAATTGGCAGCATGCATAATCAAAATTAATAAAATAAACATTGTTGGACATTTCACAATTACTATCTAGCCCCAAACAAAGCAAAGCTTCTACTATGGGAACTAGATAACTGATATAATACTTATATATTTTTTTGTTAACACATACTTATCCTAATAATATTATAAATGCGAAAGTTTGTGAGTTTGTATGTATGTTTGTTCCTCAATCAGGCCTAAACGACAAAACGGATTAAGTTGAAGTTTGCTGTAGATGTAGATATAATAATGCCCGAATAAATAATAGACTACTTTAAAATATGAAAAACATCCCAAAAACGATAAAAAAACGCAAAAAGGTGATTTCTGTATCACATCACAGACTAAAAACATTCAGTCTTTTCAATTAGTTTATTGAAATTTGACAGGACAACGTCTGTCACGGGTCGGCTAGTTATACATAATTAACACCCAGACACAGAACAAACGTCTATGTTCATCACACAAATGTTTATCCTGGGTGGAAATCGAACCGACAACCTACAGCGCAGAAGGCAGAGCTGCTACCAACTGAGCTGCGATGCCAAAATCGGGACAATCCCAACGAATCCCGAACACCAGGATTATTTATTTTGGCGGAACACGTGTTAATAAATTGGAACGGATTCCGTATCGTCACAAAGAACTCTAAATAAGTGGAATTCATTCACCGCGGACAAAGGCAGGTCAAAAACCTTTTATTGAAGCAAGACTTGACTCAACTGCCTACGCTATAGCACGCGGGTTTGTTTGTGTTATCACTTGTCACTTGTCACCCTAATCCAATATTAATCACACTAATAATTACGTTTAAAAAAAAACCGATTTCATTTTGTTTTAGGTGTTATACAAATTTCACCCTCTTTTTTAGGGCTCCATACCCAAAGGGTAAAAACGGGACTCTAATACTAAAACTTCGCTGTCTGTCTATCTGTCACAGAGCTGTATATTATGAACCGTGATAGCTAGACACTTGAAATATTCACAGATTATTTATTTCTGTTGTCAAGTGGAGCTCCCATACAAAAAACGTGTTTTTTTGCCGTTTTTTTCGTGCGCGAATCCAACAGTTTTATTTTTAATCTATAGCAGGAACTTATTGGTGCACTAGAATTCGTAGCCGCGACCTTCGTTTCGTATGTCAAAGCACTTCCCACTACGCCAACGCAGCTTCTATATCCAAAGAGGAAAATTTTAATTCCCCGACTTTTTGCACAGGTTGACGGACTTGCCACGGTCACGTTTTTTGGCTGACGATAACTACTTTTTTGTACAACTTCCATTTCTAATTGCGCAGCTTTCCAACAAATCCTAATCACTACATAGTATAAAGCAAAGTCGCTTTCCGCTTCCCGCGTCTGTATGTAATATGTATGTATGTATGTTTGCTTATATCTTTAAAACTACACAACGGATTTTGATGCGGTTTTTTTTTATAAATAGAGTGATTCAAGAGGAAGGTTTATATGTATAATACATGCATAATATAGTAGAGAAACACTGATAATTTTAGAGGTTTCTAATGTGATGTCGTAAATAAACACATTTTTTTGCGCTTACATTGCAAATGCTGGCTGAACCCCACGAGATATATCAAAATAATGTACTACAGTATTGTACACCTTAAAAACGTCTACAAAAAAGTCAACGATGGTATTAGAAATGTCTTACGCACAGCGAAGCGGGCACGGGTCAGCTAGTAATATTATAAATGTGAAAGTTTGTGAGTTTGTATGTATGTTTGTTCCTCAATCAGGCCTAAACGACAAAACGGATTATGATGAAATTAATGGATGTAGATATAAAGCCCGAATAAATAATAGACTACTTTAGAATATGAAAAACATCAAAAAAACGATAAAAAAACAAGAGGGATGTTTTCTGTATAGATGGCGCTGGTGTGCAACAAATCTGATATCTGAATAAAAACATTCAGACTTTTCTATTCGATTATTGAAATTTGACAGGACAACGTCTGTCATGGGTCGGCTAGTAATAAATAAATATTGGTAGACTTATACACATACCGCCTCCACTACATTTTTCCAGAAACTCTGGAATTCTGGAATTGGAATGGTGAACATCGAAACCGAACTCCAGAGCTGAAAAATAGTCCGAACTTCAAGCCCTAAGCGCCATCTAGTCCAAAACTGAGCAAAGCTTGTACTATGGGAACCAGATAACTGATAAAATACTTAATTTAGGTATACTTTTTTTGTTGTAAATACATACATATAAATACAGACACAGAACAAACATCTATATTCGTCAAATGTACTAGCAGGTCTTTCAAAAACAACTTTTCGATTAAGGAATTCGTTTGTGAAATATTAAGCTTTTAAGTGCCAATTTTTATTAGTCGAGTGTTTTGTTAGCTGTGTAAACTACGAAACCCTACATTGCGCGTGACCCGACACACACTTGGCCGATTTTTATTAGTTATTGTTATAGCGGCAACAAAAATACATCATCTGTGAAAATTTCAACTGTCTAGCTATCACGGTTCATGAGATATAGCCCTGTGACAGACAGACGGAAAGCGAAGTCTTAGTAATAGGGTCCCGTTTTTACCCTTTGGGTACGGAACCCTAAAAACTAATATCGTCTATAACTTAAAAAACATTTTCATCTGTTTACCTTTTAGTTTTTTCAGCGTAATTTTAATAGAATGCTAATGCATAATGTTGGCATGTGCTATATGTTTAGACGTGCCTCTGACTACCCTTAAGTCAAGGAACCAAGCGCCTGGTAGAACCGAGAGGATGTCTTCCATGCTGTTAGAATTCCATACGTGACAGGTTGCAAGCCCATCGCCGCTTATGTAACTAACTGGTTTTTTCAATGATTTCCTTCATCTCTTTGAAGGCCAAAAAGACTTATAAAACCAGTTTAATTATATGTAAACAAAAGAACGATTTGAATAGATAATTAGCTAATTTGTTTTTGCTGTATTTAAAACAAAACAATCTGAATGTCTGTTTGTTCGCTCTAATCTATCATAGTAAACGAAGGAGTAGGTAGAGGAAAGGTTTGTATGTACAAATTAAACGTGTCTATAGATAAAATACATATTGCGTTGTTTCATGATTAACTCTAAAACCGCTGTACGGATTTTGATGAGAATTTATACATCTATTAGCTTAGAGTCTCAGGCACTCGTTACTAGCTCGCGTGGTACCAGGATAAAAAGCGGTGATGGGCTTGCAACCTGTCTTTTTGTGTGTGCCATAATGACCTATCCAAGTGCATAAAATATGACTATGGATGAATAAATGAATTAAATTGAATTGTCATGTATGGATTGCTAACTACTGCAAAATGGTGTTTTGACAAACGTAATGTTTGGGACGTGCCTCTGACCACCCATTAGACATGTTCAAGGATATCAGCGTGTGGAGATCTGTGAAGATGTCTACCGTACTTGGGGATTATAGTCGTGATCCTATTTCATTTAAAATTATGAAAGAAAACTTATTTGTTCAATGCGATCTACGAGTAAGTCACGTCGTCTAATATAGGTAAAGGTGAGACCAAGCATTGCGCGGCAATCGAGCGCGGCAGCCGCGCGCAAGCCGCACTATGTATGGACGAAAGCCGCGAGCTACCTGCCGCGCTTAAACAGTGTTATTGTTCGTTCGCAACGCGTTCATGCCGCGCTCGAATGCCGCGCGATGTCTGGTCACACCTTTAGTTAAGTACACCTGCCTGCATGTGTAATATATAAATTGTAGATTTCTAGTTTTAATGCGTTTCCAACACACCATGTCCACATAATGACATAATACGTCTTAAAGTCGCTCCTAGACGATGCATTGAAATTAAGAATAATTAAGTAATGATGGCTAGACATTGACGTGCAAATGATAACATGTAAAAAAGCCCACCTTTTTATTCATGAATTTTGTATGTTATTGTGCAATAACGTAGTCAATCCTACTTCCTACTAATATTATAAATGCGAAAGTTTATGAGTGGGTGTGTGTGTGTTTGGTACTCTTTCACGCAAAAACAACTGAACGGATTAAAATAAAACTTTACAGTAATATAGCTTGTACATCAGAATAACACATAGCCTACTTTTTATCCAGATACCACCCGTGCGAAACCGGGGCGAGCAGCTAGTAATTATTATAAATCTGAAAATTTGTGTGGATATTTGGATGTTGTGCCTCAATCACGCGACCAAACGGATTTGGATGATACTTAGATAACTTTTTGTTCAGGTACAACTCGAGCGAAGCCGAGGGCGGAAGCTAGTAAATAAATAAATGGACTACTTTACTGGCAATCAATAAATTTTCTATCAATTACAATTCGATCACGTCGGTCGCTACAATGGAATCCCTTCTAATCGCCTCTGTTAACGCTTGGTCAATCTGCATATTATCAAGTTATTAATTTGTCAATTGCAATTGATCGTCTAAAATACACATAGCTACTTGCAATCGAATGATATTACGTAAAACACATATTATTACCTATTAAGTTGTAGGCAACTATTTGTTTTACTGTGCAAGGCACGCAGGTTGAATTGCAAGTTGAACTGTCTGTGGCAATGTGCTGCGTTGGCCTAGTGGGAGGAAGTACTTCGACTTATTTTTTTACTAGCAGTCGGCCCCGGTGTCGCACGGGTGTACTAATGATTTTATGGAAAAAACACCTTGGGTTTCATTATCAAAGTTTTAATAGGGATCCCTGATTTTTTCTAGTAATTAATATAGCCTATGTTCATCAGGGATAATGTAGGATTCTAATGGTATATGAATTTTACAAATCGGTCTAGTTATTTTGCCTATTCCAGGCAAACAAACAATCAAATCTTTCCTCTATATAATATTAGTATAGAAAACATAAAACCCAACTGCTATAAAAAAATCACACTCGATAAACATTAGGTACCCTCCACAGTCGGGTAAAAATACAAATTTAACCTCTTTATAAAGTAGTATAAGTATACCTTATACTATCTGTGACAGGACACCAAACCTGCGTTGCGGGTCCAACGAACTCATGAGATCATATGTCTGACAGGTTGTAACACGAACAAAAAGTACCTACCTAGCTACCTACCTAGTTTTTAACCGATGAAAGAAGAGAATATTTTTTTATTTGGTTTTATTTTTTAGGGTTCCATACCGAAAGGGTAAAAACGGAACTCTCCGCTGTCCGTCTGTCTATCACAGGGCTGCATCTCATGAACCGTAATAGCTAGATAGTTGAAATTTTCACAGATTATGTATTTCTGTAGCCGCTATAACAACAACAGAATAAAATTAATATTTAAGTGGGGCTCTCCCATACAACAAACCTGTTTTTTTTTGCCGTTTTTTATAGATAATAGTACGGAATCCTTCGTGCGCGAGTCCGACTTGCACTTGGCCTTGTGACAGAGAGACAGAGAGACGGACAGTGGAATCTTAGTAATAGGGTCCCATTTTTACCCTTCGGGTACGGAACTTTAAAAACAAATATCGTCTGTGACTTTTCGATTGATCGATACATTTTCGTCGGTTTTTTTTTTAGTTTTTTTAAAAGTAATAATTATTAGACATTAGAAGTTTTTTTTATGTCACTCAGCCGTAAAGTGTACACGCTTTGCGAATACGCTAATTTCGCGCGGTCAATGTGCGCATGCGCAGCACATAAGGGCCGTCTAGGGTTTAAAAACCCCTACCAAGAGTTCAAAAGCCCTACAGCGACGAACTAACCGTTCATTTTTATTTGTAGTGAATCCGCACTAGTGATGTGCGAACGTCGATAAAATGTTATCGATACGGATACGGATACGGATTTTTCACGGTAATTACAGATACACGTTTTCATAATCTACTTTTACGTTAGATAATTATTTTTCTTTCCTTATTGCGTTGATGGAAAGATTATAGTGAAATAATAGATTAATTAATGTAATAATAAATAGGATCTGTAGGCGCTCAGATTCTTGAAGAGGTCTAAAAGGGTTAGTCAGAGGCACGTTAAAATATTATATTAATTTAATGTATTTACATAATTGTTACATCAAATGTTATCAATAGTAACCAGGACTGTCATACCAAAGTACGGTAGACATCCTCTCAATCTTCAGGCGCTTATATAAATGTTTCATTTTAATTTATGTATTTACAATCAGATCCTTGATGTCTCAAGGGGTCTCGTTTAAAAAAACCGGCCAAGTGCGAGTCGGACTCGCGCTCGAAGGGTTCCGTGCCATTATCTATAAAAACGGCAAAAAAAAATCACGTTTGTTGTATGGGTAAACATTTATTTTATTCTGTTTTTAGTACATGCTGTTATAGCAGCAACCGAAATACATAATCTGTGAAAATTTCAACTGTCTAGCTATCACGGTTCATGAGATGCAGCCCTGTGACAGACAGACAGACAGACGGACGGACGGACGGACGGACGGACGGACGGACAGACAGACAGACGGACAGCGAAGTCTTAGTAATAGGGTTCCGATTTTACCCTTTGGGTACGGAACCCTAAAAATGATAGACTCCAAGCCGTGATTCTTGCCTGAATCTTCTAGATAATGGTCGCGAGGAACAGGCGTAGCTTCACCTAGCTCCTACAACATAAAACAGTGTGTTGTTTCCGATGTCTGTTATAATTATAAAATCTTCTGACCTTAGCGGTTATTTTGCGCCGTTCGTTCCATTACGACACGTGTCTACTTCTAATAGGTATTTTTATAACTAGGGCGAGAAACACCTAACTGAATACCAACGTTTTTGTGAAATATCTAAACAACTCTATCAAAGATAGAAATAAAAAAAGGTTAATAAAAAGAAGTTTGTTCTGTGTCTGGGCGTGTATTTATCATTTAAATTTACATAAGTTATCATTATAGTGAATTATAGTTATCACAGTTCTAGTTCCCATGTGAAAATGTCCACTAATATTTATTTTATTTAATTATCACTACATAGTATAAAGCAAAGTCGCTTTCCGCTTCCCGCGTCTGTACGTCTGTATGTTTGCTTATATCTTTAAAACTACACAACGGATTTTGATGCGGTTTTTTTTAATAGATAGAGTGATTCAGGAGGAAGGTTTATATGTATTAAACCCGTGCGAAGTCGGGGCGGGTCGCTAGTATATGATATAAAGAGTTATCCCCATATTCTTAGTTGTACGAGTAACTACTTGTAACCTCGACTCTACCTCTTTCGAGGTCCCTCGAACTTTCCCATTGAAGGCGTAAAAAAAATCACGGTAGTAGTAGGCTAAGGTAGGCTTTACAAGTTTACGAGTAATAGACGTAATAGTCGACCAACTTATAAAACGTACTTAAAGAAGAAATAATATTTTTTTTTGTATAAATACCACTGAAAATAATTAACCTTAACGTTGTTAGCTGTGTAAGCTGCGAAACCCTACATGGGGCGTGGCCCGACACGCACTTTTCCAGTTTTCTTTTTTTATAGATAATGGTACGGAACCCTTCGTGCGGGACCAAAACAGAAATGTGTTTTTGTTTTAATTAAATCTTTGCTAGTATAAAATTTACATTAATTAAAGTGGGGATTCTAATGCCATTGATGTGTGGGTGAGTTAATTCAATGTCAAAGTTACATCATGTTACAGAAATTGACAGTGATGTTTGGAAATTTTATTTAATCACTCGTGATGATTACATTATTTTAGGTATTACATTTGTAGGTATTATTATCCTTAAAATATTATAAATGCAAAAGTTTGTGGGATGTTTATAAGTTTGAAAATCAATCAGGCCTAAATAACAAAACGGATGAAAATTTCTGTAGATGTAGAGATACAAAATAGGGGTACTTATAATCCGGAAATGATAAAAACGCAAAATGCATGATTTTGGTATAGATGGCAAAGACTAGAATCATTTAGTCGTCATAGCAACGCAGTTTAGACTAATGAATGATACGCATTCTACCAAAATTCAAAATTTATTTTATCAGTTCAAGGTTTGTAGAGAAAAAAATGGAAGCTGCCTGAAATTGGGTTTTCCTGTGTGATTATTATAAAAATAATCACTACATAGTTAAAGCAAAGTCGCTTTCCGCTTCCCGCGTATGTATGTATGTATGTTTGCTTATATCTTTAAAACTACACAACGGATTTTGATGCGTTTTTTTTAATAGATAGAGTGATTCAGGAGGAAGGTTTATATGTATAATACATGCATAATATAGTAGAGAAACACTGATAATTTTAGAGGTTTCTAATGTGATGTCGTAAATAAACACATTTTTTGCGCTTACATTGCAAATGCTGGCTGAAACCCACGAGATATATCAAAATAATGTACTACAGTATTGTACACCTTAAAAACGTCTACAAAAAAGTCCACGATGGTATTAGAAATGTCTTACGCACAGCGAAGCGGGCACGGGTCAGCTAGTTATACATATATAAAGATAATACAATGAAAAACTAAATTGATATTGGTTATGTATTTACGAATTGTTGTATGAAGGCTAACCACAATATAAAGATAAAACCGTGGCGGAAATATAAAAAAAATACATATTAAGATAAAAATTTAAATTGCTACATTAACACTATGCTATTTTTAACACGTTCGTGCCTTTAACAGCTCGTACAGATGAATTAGGTCAAGCAACCATCAGAATTGTAAACATTCTGTGTCTGTCCAGCCAGGACAGAGGCCTATGAACTCTCCAGAGCTTCATTTTTAGGGTTCCGTACCCAAAGGGGAGAGGAAGGCCACGAATAAGCTACATGAGCCAGATAACGGAGAAAATAGCTGCCGTGTCGTATAAGGAAGTTAAGGAGGCGAAGGAGAGAAACAGATTCAGAAAGCTGCATCAATTACACCGACAAGAGCACAGTTCTTAAGTTAGAAGAAGACTCTAAGGGTAAAAAATATTACTTATGGCGCCGGCACACTTACGTGTCGTGGCGCGGCGTGTCGCGCCACTAGCCAATCGCAAGACAGCGTTTGCGACACGACACGACACCCAAATGTGTCTCTAACCATACTAAATGTATGAAAGCGATTAGCTAGTGGCGTGTCGCGCCACGACACGACACGTAAGTGTTTTTTTATTGTTGTACGTACTTGAGTAGTAGGTACTTTTAATTATTATTCTTGTTTGAGCCTTCACCTTGTTCGATTGGCACCACACTGGAGCTCTACATAGCATTAAGGAAAGGATCATAAAAAAAAAGGTAGACCCCAAGCCGTGTTTGTTGCCTGATTCTTCTAGGCTTGGTCGCGTGGAATCGGCGTAGCTTCACCTAGTTCCTAAGACGTTTCAAAGTGATCCTTGTGATTTTATTGAAATAAATGATTTTTGAATTTGAATTTGAAAAGTGTGTCTCTGCCATAAGACTCCGCTGTCTTTCAGTCTGTCACAGGGCTGTATCTCATGAACCGTGATAGCTAGACAGTTGAAATTTTCACAGATTATGTATTTATGTTGCCGCTATAACAAATACTAGAGACAGAATAACACAAATATTTAATCGAGGCTTATACAACAAACGTGATTTTTTGACGTTATTTATAGATGGTACGGAACCGTTCGTGCGCGAGTTCGACTCGCACTTGGCCGGTTTTTTTATACCCAGTTTTATTACCGAAATGTTAAGACCGACATTGTTGATCAAATTAAACAACAAAGATATTATTGGTCGTTTACAATTTGTAAGTCGGATTTGAGTAGGGTTACCAGATGGAATTACCAAAGTAGTTGGGGAAAATTTAAAAAAGTCGGGACTTTTTGATTTTTGTCTGGACAATATTACATTAAGAAGTTGTTTTTTATGATTAAAAATAAAGTTATTCAAATTGAAAAATCATTTATTTCAATAAAATCACAAGAATAACTTTGAAACGTGTTAGCTAAACGCGTAGGAGCTAGGTGAAGCTACGCCGATTCCACGCGACCAAGCCTAGAAGAATCAGGCAACAAACACGGCTTAGGGTCTACCTTTTTTTTCAATGATCCTTTCCTCAAAGCTATGTAGAGCTCCAGTGTGGTGTCAATCGAACAAGGTGAAGGCTCAAACAAGAATAATAATTAAAAGTACTAACCATGTATGAAATGGCAACCCTAGATGTGAGTCACAAGACAGACAAGTAAACTGCCATGTTGAATCACGCTTGACTGAGACACGTGGAATATTGGTGTTATTAGAACAAAGGAGGTGAACATCAAACCAAAATGGTGAGAGTGCTGGTGGCATTTTAACATTTTAATTTTAAATAATCGGTTTATAATAAAATAAAATAAAACCGGCCAAGTGCGAGTCGGACTCGCGCACGAAGGGTTCCGTACCATTATCTATAAAAAAACGGCAAAAAAACATGTTTGTTGTATGGGAGCCCCAGATAAATATTTATTTTACTCTGTTTTTAGTATTTATTGTTATAGCGGCAACAGAAATACATAATCTGTGAAAATTTCAACTGTCTAGCTATCACGGTTCATGAGATACAGTCTTGTGACAGACAGACAGACGGACAGCGGAGTCTTAATAATAGGGTCCCGCTTTCACCCTTTGGGTACGGAACCTTAAAAAACGTATTTTCTATTTGACATTACGTCCTTTAGCAATGATAATTATCTTATCTTTGTGTAAATCATCATAATAATTAGCCGCTATAGTTCAATGTATCATTACATTGTACATACTTTACCACTAGATATAGACTTCCGCATAAAATAAATATAATAATACAATATACTAAAAAAACGGCCAAGTGCGAGTTGGACTGGCGCACGAAGGGTTCCGATCTAATTATACGTTATGACATTTTTTTAGAGGTATTTGTTATTTTAGCGAAAATGTGAAAATCTCAACTGTCTAGTTCTCACGGTTTTTGAGATACAGCCTTGTGATAGACAGACGGACTGCAGTCTTAATAATAGGGTCCTGTTTTTACCCTTTCGATGCGGAACTCTAAAAACGACGATTACTACGGAATTTTACTAGATTTGGTGTTAAATGCCTTGAAACTGGTAACAATAAGCGGTCTATATGGATGAATGCATTAATCGAGACACTGTTATCGATGTTTTCTATTTACGTCGCGGTAATGCACTGCGAATGCGCAGGTTGTTAACCTAACTTTACGCCGCTTGTTTCTAGACTTTAAGATGGACTAGGTTAAGTAACTCTCAGTTCGAACATTTGGATGGGTGACCGGCATTTACCACGCTTGTCTCGAAATGCGCGTTAGATCATAAGTTCCTGCCAGATTTAGATAACATACATAAAATCACGACTGTTTCCCAGAGGGGTAGGCAGAGACCACGGCTATCTACTTACTACGATCCTGACTTCTTTTGCTTCATTCACCTTCGTATTCAACAACGACACTATGAGAACACGCACCCACAGTGGAGGAAATCTTTTTTCATAAAAATCACTTTATTTGTTGTGCGACACTGCATAGTGTGACTAGAGGCATATCGTCGTGTGCCTCTAGCCAAAGTTGAGCTCTAAAGGCACACGGTAGCGTGCACCATAGTGCCACTCAACACATAAAGTGATGTTTATGAAAAAAGATTTCGTCCACTGTGGGTGCGTGTTCTTATAGTGTCGTTCTTAAATACGAGGGTTACTCTCATCACATTCCTCATGCATGCTCGTCGGTTTAGAGTACTCTTGATCTGGCCTTTTTTCAAAACGTCACCAATTTGGTCAAGAGCAACACACTATTCAGATTATATAAAAATACCATTATTGTATGATAAAGGTTCATTATTTATGAAAACTACAATCACGTTTGTTTCATGTGCCAAGTGTTTCATGTGCTGAAGCGCTTTAGTTTTTTTTTATTGTTGTACTTGGTTAGTACTTTTAATTATTATTCTTGTTTGAGCCTTCACCTCATTCGATTGGCACCACACTGGAGCTCTACATAGCATTAAGGAAAGGATCATTTAAAAAAAAAGGTAGACCCCAAGTTGTGTTTGTTGCCTGATTCTTCTAGACAATGGTCGCGTGGAATCGGCGTAGCTTCATCTAGTTCCTAAGACGTTTCAAAGTGATCCTGGTGATTTTATTGTGATAAATGATTTTTGAATTTGAATTTGCCGAATAATACTTAATTTTACAGTGATCTTGGTTTTAGTTATTGTTTCAGTAATTGCGAACAGTGAAGCGACAGCAATACCAACACGCAATTTAGCAATACAGGTGTAGTAAAGTAGTAATGTATTTATTTATTCCTGTATTGCTACATGCAACTATTAGCAATTGTTTTCTTATTGCATTGTGTTGTGTCCTGCTGATGCTGATAATTTTCCATTGCGGTAATTTCGTATGCCAAGTGGCCAGTTCCGGAGCACTAATTAAACAACAAACTGTAAACACATTCAGTAAACATCTAACTTCATCATCATCATCAACATCACCATCAGCATCATCAACATCATCATTATTAGCATCCTCCATTTATTTATTTATTTAATATTTTATTGCACAACAAAATAGAATAATTGCACAAAAAGGTGGACTATGCTGAAAGCATGTTCTGCCTGCCAACCTCAAAGGTAACAATAAATAAGGTTCATCATTATCATCATCACCATCATCATCATCATCAACAACATCATCATCTCGCCCTTATCCCACTTTTTGCGGAGTCGGCACAACTTGTAGAAAAAACATGTTGTAAAAGGATTTGTCTTGGTGTGTTTTACAACTGGCTTTTGCCTGACGCCAACCCTTTTTGGGAATTCGATTTTTATTACTATAGCTTCAAATTTTAATAATACCACGTTCATAGTAACTATAATAGATTCTATAATAGTTAGATTCTATAATAGTTAGTTACTATGAAAGTGGTATTATCTAAATTCGATCGATTTTTGGAACAATAATAATGAAAATCGGAAAATATTATATCGATTTTTAAGGAATAAACCTGCTGTTCCCATCTAAAAGTAGAATAAAAAACCGGTCAAGTGCGAGTCGGACTCGCTCCGTATCATTATCTATAAAAAACGGCAAAAAAACACGTTTGTTGTATCCCATACAACATTGTTATAGCGGCAACAGAAATACATCATCTGTGAAAATTTCAACTGTCTAGCTATCGCGGTTCATGAGATACAGCCCTGTGACAAACAGACGGACAGCGGAGTCTTAGTAATAGGGTCCCGTTTTTACCCTTTGGGTACGGAACCCTAAAAAGTAACCTGTAAATAATGAATTAGCTAATTACTACCGTTAAGTTACATATGGAATAGGAACTAGAAAACATACTTTGTGGTTAGGTTACAATAAACTATGTTTAGTTACGAGGTTAGCCGTGTTAGATATTAGGATTGTATCTAAAGACTTCTTTAACGTAAATCAGAATAC
The DNA here is from genome assembly GCA_912999785.1 of Hydriomena furcata. NCBI lineage: Eukaryota > Metazoa > Arthropoda > Insecta > Lepidoptera > Geometridae > Hydriomena > Hydriomena furcata. The sequence continues at coordinate 7,075,537 of OU538845.1, forward strand.
ATCTATATGAATAGTATATAAAAGTGCCCAAGTGCGAGTCGGACGAAGAGTTCCGTACCATTATCTACAAAAAACTGCAAAAAATATAAAAAAACACGTTTGTTGTATGGACGCCCCACTTAAATATTTATTTTAATCTGTATATTTAGTATTTGTTGTAAATAATAATTTAATTTAATTATTGTATTTTACAAAAGCTTGTCATTTAAAAATATTTTTCAACAGAAAAATTATTGAGTTATAAGAGGCATATTACAGAAATATTGCTCTGTTTAATATATGCATATTATATGCATGGTTATATCGTTGAAAACAAGTGATTTGCATGAATTTATGATCTCAGGCACGCGCTTGTCATTTAATCATGCAATGATATAATATAAGGTGTTTATGTGTGACGTCATATTTGTACTTATATATAACTAGCGACCCGCCCCGGCTTCGCACGGGTAGCATGTTATTATACATATAAACCTTCCTCCTGAATCACTTTATCTATTAAAAAAAACCGCATCAAAATCCGTTGTGTAGTTTTAAAGATATAAGCAAACATACATACAGACATACAGACGCGGGAAGCGGAGAGCGACTTTGCTTTATACTATGTAGTGATGAGACTAGCCAACCTGTGACGGACGTTGTCTTGTCAAATTTCAATAATCGCATATAAAAAAGCAATTTCAGACAACTTCCAATTTTTTTCCCTATATACCTTGTACTGATAAAATAAATTAAGAATTTTGGTAGAATGCATTATCAATCATTAGTCAAAACTGTGTAGCTATGATGACTGAATGTTTTTAGTCAGTGATGTCAGATTTGTTGCACATCAGCGCCATCTATACCAAAATCATACTTTTTGCGTATTTTTTATCATTTTGGGGATGTTTTTCGTATTTTTAAGTAGTCTTTGCACATCAGCGCCATCTATACCAAAATCATACTTTTTGCGTATTTTTTATCATTTTGGGGATGTTTTTCGTATTTTTAAGTAGTCTATGTTTTATTCGGGCTTTTTAACTACATCTACAGCAAATTTTATCTTAACCCGTTTTGTCTTTTCACAAAATTTCGCATTTATAATATTATTAGCATCATACAATGTGTTTGAGTGTGACGTCACAGTTGTACTTATATAATGAGATGGAAGTTACCTTTGTTGCAGAACAATACATAGTTAGTGACCGACCGAAAGTTCGTTTTCGGTTTCGGCCTTAGTTTCGGTTTTGGCAAAAACTTCAGCCGCGCCGAAACTCGAGTTTTCGTGAATTATCGTACGTCGTTCGGCGAACTTCGATATAATTAATTATTTTCTTTTTATTTCATTTAACTCTATTTATCTGTCGGTATAAATAGAATACGCAAAAAAATATTTACAAAAATTAAAATACACTAGTATTTCGTAGGCAATAGAAATTTTAAATATGTATATTTAAGGTTCGGTTTAAGCCGAAACTGAGAGCGAGGCCGAAAGTTCGGTTTCGGTTTCGGCTGAAATCCCTGTTTCGGTCGGACACTAACAATAATATAGGAAGGTAGGCTATTATATTTCGCTGGATATTGTATTGTGTTGTATGTAATTAAATTACCACAAATCGAGGATGTATATATTGTTATACTAGAAACTTGAATTTAACAAAGGTTCAGATATCTTGAAAAAGTGTGCTTTTGTGTTTAGTTGTAAGTAGGGTGAGAGCGCTGGTTGTGGGCACTTTAACAACAATTTAATTATTAAATAAACAGTTTATATTGAAAAAAATATTAAAACTATTTTTAAACAATATAGAATACAGTATTTATCTATCTCTTAAGTTAAGCAAAGGTTTTGTAATTTATTTATTGATTATACATATTTAAATAGACAAAACGGGAAATCATTAGTTGTGGTAGAATCAATTCTAGAGGTGACGCATCACAACTGTCACTAATCAAAACGGACCATAGACAAAGAATTGTATTAACGATAGATTTTAAACCAGTTGCTTAGGTATTGACTGCCAAAATTTAAAATGCCCAAAGCCGGGGTAGGCACCACAACCGGGTCTATGACCCTAAGTAAAGTAATTAAATTATTATATTAGCAGAAAACTATATAACATAATTAGACAAGATAACATAGGATGATTGGTATCATAAAGATATTAATAAAATCTAAAGATTTGAGAAAACTAAGGCCTCACACTAGTTTCAAGGCCCGTATCGTGAGTACACAATAGAAACCGGCCAAGTGCGAGTCGGACGCGCGCACGAAGGTTTCCGTACCAATAACTAGGTACTAAAAAATCACGTTTCTTGTAAGAGAGATCCACTTAAATATTTATTTTATTTTGTTTTTAGTATCTGTTGTTACAGCAGCAACAGAAATACATCATCTGTGAAAATTTCAACTGTCTAGCTATCATGGTTAATGAGATACAGCCTTATGACAGACAGACCGACAGCGGAGTATATACAGGGTGTCCAAGAACCTGGCGTCCAACTGGATTCCCACGATGCCCCAAGTTCTAACAGTACTCAGAAAAATATTTTAAAAAATCCACCCCATGTACTTACAGAATTATACTGATTTCAAAAAAAAAGGGGAAATGAGCACCCTGTGACATACTTTTGAATGCTGTGACTGCTAATGCTGATAATTTCGATATTTCTTGGAGGTTTTGTAATCTAGGGTATTGCTGTGTCTAAATAGAATGTAAAAATAAAGTACTTATTGTACCATTTTAAAATAAAATATTATTTTAACTAAAGGTGATATGGAAAACTATTGAATTTCGCAACTTTGACCGACTATAGTGTAAAAAAAATGGTATAGGGTAGGTATAGGGTCCCCTCTTTATCCTTCGGGTACGGAACCCTAAAAACATATTATAGTAATAATCTGATTGAAAAAGAGTTTATATTCCGTTCGTAGTTATAGGGATCCGTTTTCATCCTTTGGGTACGGAACCCTAAAAATGACAAATGTTGTATGTAAAATAAAGAATTACACGAAACATTGAATGCGGAAATTGAACCCGCTATCCGTTCGTCAGACGGAGGTCATCTAAATTTGGAAGCGTCAAACGGCTATCGTTTTGTTTTAAATATTCATCTCCACACAAGTTCAAAGCTCTTACCTATATCTATATACTAGCTGACCCGTGCCCGCTTCGCTGGGGGACAGATAGTTTTACGACTTCATATTAGAAATCTTAAAATTATCAGAGGTTCTCTAATATATTAAGCATGTTATTATACATATAAACCTTCCTCCTGAATCACTCTATCTATTAAAAAAAACCGCATCAAAATCCGTTGTGTAGTTTTAAAGATATAAGCATACATACAGACGCGGGAAGCCGGAAGCGACTTTGCTTTATACTATGTAGTGATATATAGCAACAAGGCTGAGCGACGTTCAGCGCGGTCATTTGGATGGGTGGCTGGTAGGGTATGAGTCCCGGGACGTCTTGTGTCTCGAAGTCCCGAGACTTTTGGTAAATTTTGGTGTCTAGAGTCCCGGGACTTTTGGTAAATGTAGGTGTCTCGAAGTCCCGAGAATTTTGGTAAATTTAGGTGTCTCGAAGTCCCGGGACTTTTGGTAAATTTAGGTGTCTCGAAGTCCCGGGACTTTTGGTAAAATTAGGTGTCTCGAGGTTCCGGGACTATTGTCAAATTCAGGTGTCTCGAAGTTCAGTTACTTTTGGTAAATTTAGGTGTCTCGAAGTCCCGGGACTTTCTATGTCCTCTATGTATGTACTTAACTAGTTAGTTCACAATAAATGCGTTTCCGCGCCGCCATATTAGTATTTTTGGGACGTTTGATTATGATGTTGTCTGTGTCAGCAATTTATCAATGATATAGACTGAAATTAATGTTAAAATTCTTAGGATATCATTTTATGTTCAATAAGTGTTCGTTTTTACTACAAATTGCCGTATTATGAAATTAGTACATTTCGCCAGAAATCACCTAACTCGATTTTTTTTTATTCTGAGAAGTCTCGAAATCCCGGGACTTCCCGGGACTTTGATCGTATTCTGTCTCGTGTCACTGGTATTTCCAAAAGCATTTCCACTTAAACACTAAGCTGTTTTTCTCGATTATAACTGGTGTTGAATCACGAAGGGCTTTCATACAAAAACATCGTAAAAACATACGGAAATTCAAAATAAATTTTCGTTTATTTTGCATGTCAAGTTTATATGTAAAATAAGTTCAATAAGCAACAATTCATACATATTATGGAAAGTTAAAATAATAAAATAAAATGACTGGCCTCACAGCTCAGTTGGTAGTAGCTCTGCCTTCTGCGCTGTAGGTTGCGGGTTTGAGCCCCAGCCAGGACAAATAATTGTGAGATAAACATGGATGTTTATTTATGTCTGGGTGTTATTTAATAAAAAAACAAAACAAAAAAAAACTATATTCGATCAGTAATCTAGTTATAAGCTTTGCTTCGTTTAGGGCTAAATGACGTTGTGTGATAATGTCCATAAAAAAGGACCTTACTGCAACCTTACCTATTATGGTTCGTCGACATCAATAAACAAAATGGTGAGCGTCCGTTTTGCCGGACGTAATACGATGACAGCGCAAAGCGATGATCATCTCTTTAAATTATCCGGTTTAAAGGACGCGTAAAAATGAATGCTTACGAGTAATAAATGTGTTTGTTGAATGCAGAATCGTTTTTTCTCAATAACCGCAAAACATACAGTTTTGTTTTTATGACAAAGATAACTTAAGGATATAATCTACATAAATTATAGACAGAAACACGATTGTTGAAACTTTTCTCGATAGATTTATATTTCAAAGTTGGCTCTTCAAAAATATTAGTTTCGTTTTTAATCAAAACTAATAGGCTACTTTTAATCCAGGAACCATCCGTGCGAAGCCGAGCAACTAGTATATACATAATAACACCCAGACACAGAACAAACATCTATGTTCTATGTTAGGAGAGGATCATTAAAAAATCGTAGTTTAGCCGTGTTTGTTGCCTGATTCTTCTAGGCTTGGTCGCGTGGAATCAGCGTTGCTTCACCTAGTTCCTAAGACGTTTCAAAGTGATCCTTGTGGTTTTATTGAAATAAATGATATTTGAATTTGTTCATCACACAAATATTTGTCCTGGGGATCGCACCCACAACCTACAGCGCAGAAGGCAGAGCTACTACCAACTGAGCTGTGAGGCCAGTGACGTACCTTAATAAGGCTACATTAAGTAGGTTAATTATCTCAATTCATTTACGAAAATAATGAATGACTAGAGGTGTTATTGCTCTATTTAGATAAACTTATCATTCAAAACAACTGAATATCTACAATGTTGCTATTAAATGACTACCTACTTGACTATTATCTAGAAAAATATGCCTAGTTCCTAAAAAAATATATACTAATACTGTTCGAAATTAAAAGTAATTACCTGATAAAGACCCGTGTCAAAATCTATAGTAATGTCTACTAATCACGATAGATTTTAAAACTTCAATCCAAAAAGTACACTTTTGTAGTCATTGATTACGGAAAAATCATAAATAAATTATATATTTAATTCAATACTCATTGTGGGTTCGTTTCTCACCCAGTGATAAACATAGAGGTTTCTTTTGTGTCTTAATATAAATATTAAGTACATATTAACACCCAGTATGAATATACAAAAAAATATATAAGTATTCTATCTGTTACCTGGTTTCCATAGTACAAGCTTTGCTTAGTTTGGGGCTATTGGCGATGTGTGAAATGTCCACCAATATTTTTTATTTATTTATAATGCCTACCCTATTTATTTTCAAGTATGTAGGTAGGTACAATCAATACTGAAAAACTGGTGATAGTTTTTCTATTAAAGGGTTAATTTTCGTAATTACCACAAACACTATATTATTTATTATATTTTAAAGTAGGTACCTACCTAGGTACCTACCAACCTACTTTTTTTACTGTAAGCTTTATAAAATAACTTTTTAATATTTTAATACTAGGTAGGTACTACATCTACTTATAAGTGTAATTATATTTTCTTTGACTAATTAATAAACCAACAAGACATCTTCTCAGAATCGTTTCTTTAAACGGCTACACACAAAACACGTAGGTAGGTAGGTACTTTTGATGTTCGAAGAATTGATAATAAACCTCAATTTTTACCTTTTTATAGCAGGTAGGTGGTTACCTAGGAACCTTTTTTCTGTTCAAATAGCAACTACTACCTACATTAAACCTATGTAAAATGATCTTTGGATTACCTACCAAGCTCATTTTAAAAACAATATTTTCAATTAGGTAGGTAGGTACTTACTTAATGAAAGATCATTACACAGGATTACCTACCAGGTTTATTATAAAAACATTATTTTCGATTACAAAAATTTCCAAGTTTCCGTAACCATCGATAAACATAATACGCAAGTAGCACAACACTAGTAACCAGTTTGAAGGGCCTAAAGTACCTGTAAGCCCCGTTATGAACCACAAAAGGCAAAAAATCGCGGTCTGCAGTCCTCTTTGTTCAATGTTCTCAACTTTCATAGTTACAGCTGTTTTTTATTCAGCCATTTTTTTTTCTTGAAATTTTTGACAGTTAACAGCTGATTTCTGTTTAGACGTGGCATTTTTCGCGGAGAAACTACACTCAAACTAATAATAGATTAAACAGGAACGGAAGTTATGCAAAAGGTATTTACGCAATACAACAAAAAAAGTAACGTTTCTCGACATAAACCGTTCGAAATAAAAAAGTCACTTTCCAACTGTTTGCACGCGCGCACAACTTCAACATTTAATCGGGTTATAGCTGAACCTGTCGATTAACTTTCTAATTTACTTTACAGGAATTTACAGAACATAATTTACAATACACATGTTTTGTAACGCACTAAAAACTAAGCATATGCTTGATACTCACCTCTTTAGCGATTCAGTCGTCACTCCAAAGGAAATCACCTGGGCTATAATATAACACTCCGATAGACGTTTCTTTTTCTCTTAAAATACATTATTACACTACAACAATATGTCCGGACGCTAAAGCAGTCCAAAGTTGAGATTTTAATAGGGAATTTTCGTCGCGACGAAGCGAGCGTCTAAATTCCGCTCGCCACAATCACACACTGAGGAGTCAGCTGTCTTAACTTTGCTCTCATTGGTAAATCGATTGAAATCTGTACAGCACACATGCAGTTTTATACCTTTCTCTTTCTAACTTTCGCCTGTCTCGCTCTTAGTTTAACGACCTTGATTAGGTTTTTCAGTCATATCTTCGGTTATTTTGAGCTACTATGTCTACCAGTATTCGTTTTAGGACCATATCTATGAGATTTATGCAGCTTTTCATTCTAAAATGTAGTAGAAACCCCAAATTGGATCGTATGGGAAACAAAGCAGTGTCAACAACTCTGTATGTGTTTGTGAGGAAACAAAGAAAACAGATCTATTGACATATACACGGGTGGCTGTGATTGGTTGAATTTCAGCTGTTTTTGACATGGCTGTAGCCTTGCTTTTATATGAGTTATACTAAACTAGATGGCGTAACTATCTGTCCAACAATAGCATATTTAGCCTGAATTAATAACTAAATTCTACTGTTATAAACTAATTAGGATTTATTTTTAAGAATTTCATTACATAACATAAAATTATTACAAAAATGTAGGTAATTTACGTTGTATTGAGACTCTATTTTGACTAAATTTGGTAGTTGTTGAACCGTCGCTTGACTATCTACGCCCCGTCACTGTAGCAACGAAGTTTTGTTTACATTATTACACTACCAAAATAAAAAGTTGCTTTATGTGTGTACTTCGCAACGAAAACTCGACTTTTAAACTTTTTCAACAATGTTTTTGCAATGTCAATCAAATTTATAAATGGTGTTTGGTCGAAGTTTTCGCAAAACAAAACTTTGAAAAGCGTAAAATTAAATGAAAAATGGACGCAATAGATTTATTGGCGCGCGAAGATGAATTCAAAAAGCTCAATAAACAACTGGAGAAGAAAACGGAGAGCTTGATGCGGGAAATAGAACATGTTATGGTGAGTTTTTTTTTTCCTTCAAACTACGTTTTATAAACCTCAACTTTAAAATGAGAGTATAAATGCGATAAATAAAGTTTGTTGGTCCACAGTCGGGTAAAGTTTTGTTTAGTTAGTTATTTCCTTTCTTGGTTATCTAGAAAATCTAATACCTTTTTAATAATATGTTATGTACTTATCTATATACATTTTTTGAATTTCTTAAATTCTGTACAGTTTTGTACAGATACCAGATGCCTAGGCATCCTACCTATTGGTAGGATTGATATTGGCTTTGCCAAGTGCGAGTCGAACTCGCGCACGAAGGGTTCTGTACAAACATTTATAAAAAACAGCAAAAAAAAAAAACATGGTTGTTGTATGGAAGCCCCACTTAAATATTTATTCTATTCTGTTTTTAGTATTTGTTATAATAGCAGCAACAGAAACAGCAAATTTCAACTGTCTAGCTATCATGGTTCATGAGATGTCAGACAGACAGATGGACGAACAGACGGACAGCATAGTCTTAGTCATAGGGTTCTATTTTTACCCTTTGGGTACGGAACCCTAAAAACCAACTATCAAAAGCTACATTATCAGCGAGTAACATAGGCTATATTTTATTTTCAATCCCTACGAAAGATGCAATAATGTAACCTAAGGTAGGAATCTAAAATTTGCCTAATATCTTCATTAGTACACTCTTTAGACATCCTCAAGGATCTAAGCACTTTCAGATCAGAGAGTATGTCTTCCATACTTGGGGATTACATTCAACATCTTCCTGCCCGTATCCCTCTTAAGTGGGGTCGGCACAACATGTGTACTTCTTTCATTTCCCTCTATCAGCTGTCATCTCATCACTCACTCCTTTCTTACCCATATCATCTTTCACACAGTTAGTTAGTTAGTTAGTTGTGGGGACTCCCTTTACCGCATTTAGACTCAAAGTAGGTCCGTTATGCGTGGGGGTGGGGGGGGGTGAGCCAGCTACATCTGTAGCCAGCCCAGCTCAACCCAGAAGCCTCCTGGGGTCTTCACAGGCCTCGAGAAGAGACCTCGGGTTACCGAGGATTTGTATACGTTGCGCTGTTACGCCCGCGCATTCCAGGACTACGTGGGCAGCTGATTCTTCTTCTGTTGGGCAGCCCCTGCAGAGCGGGCTGTCTGTGGTTCCAATGTTGTACAAGTGTTTGTTGAGGGGGCAGTGGCCCGTGAGCGTGCCCACGATGGTTCTTAGGTCCGGTCTTTGTAGGTTCAACATCTTTCACACAGTCCATCCATCTTTTCTTTGGCCTACCTCTACTTCTACATCCATTCACCTTCATTCCTAACATTCTTCTCATTACAGACATGACTGATTACAGTCATGTTCTTATTTCTTTTAATTTTTTTTGACTTGTGCAGAGCCGAAGCTAACTGCTAGCTAACCTCACAGCTTAGTTGGTAGTAACTCTGCCTTCTACACTGTAGGTTGTGGGTTCGATCCCCACCCAGGGCAAACATTTGTGTGATGAACATAGACGTTTGTTCTGTGTCTGGGTGTTACTAATGTATATCATGTATGTATTCACAAAAAAAAAAGGTAAATAAGTATTCTATCAGTTATCTGGTTCCCATAGTACAAGCTTTGCTTAGTTTGGGGCGAGATGGTGTTGTGTGTAATGTCCGCCAATATTTATTTTATTTATTTTTAACTTACTTACCATTTTTTTCATTTGTTACAGCAAAAGAAAGACTTCTTCTCCGAATTCTCACCATCTCTAAGCCCGAGTCACCAAAGAACTAATAAACATTGTTGCACACCAATACCAGAACCGGTGACTCCATTAAGAAAACCAATCAGAAAGAAGAGTTTGAATTTAGAACAATCGGTTGGAGTCAATTACGAATTTGAAATTCAAACGCAGAACTCATCAGAACCGGTGACTCCAGTGAGGAAACCAATCAGAAAGAAGAGTTTGAATTTGGAACAGTCAATTGGAGTCAATTCCGAATTTGAAATTCAAACACAGAATGAATGTAAAATGCAAAGGAGGGTTATATGTGATTGTTGCCCAAATAGAGAAAATAATTATGATTTAGAGTTTTTATACGCATTTGTGTCTGTAAATGTTAAGGATAAAGTTTTGCCGCCATCTTTTTCTAAAGGTAGATATTATAAATTTAAATATTTATAGTTCTACATACATACATACTTATATACTTACATACTTACATACTTACATATTTACATACTTACATACTTACATACTTACATATTTACATACTTACATACTTACATACTTACATACTAACATACTTCCATACTTGCATACTTGCTTACTTACATACTAACATACTAACATACTAACATACTTACATACTAACATACTAACATACTTACATACTACACTACTACTTAGTTTGGGGCTATAGCTAATTTTTATTTATAATAGCAATCACTATCACTACATATTATGAAATAAAATCCCCCGCCGCTTCTGCCTGTCTATTCGCGATAAACTCAAAAACTACTGAACGGATTTTCATGCAGTTTTCACCAATAATGCTACCCGTGCGAAGCTATTATATGTATACAAAATATAAGTTTACCAAACTGTTTGTATAATTTCAGATGGAGTTTCATTAGAGAGTGTTTGCAAGTTCTTATCATCCAAAATTAAGTTAATGCAAGAACAAATTGATAGATTACAAAATGTTATTAATAGAAAGGTAATTAAAACTTCTGGATCTGTACTAATATTATAAACTAGCGACCCGCCTGGGTAGCATGTTATTATACATATAAACCTTCCTCCTGAATCAATCTATCTATTAAAAAAAACCGCATCAAAATCCGTTGTGTAGTTTTAAAGATCTAAGCAAACATACATACATACGCGGGAAGCGGAAAGCGACTTTGCTTTATACTATGTAGTGATGTGAAAGTTTGTGAGTTTGTATGTATGTTTGTTCCTCAATCAGGCCTAAACGACAAAACGGATTAAGTTGAAATTTGCTGTAAATGTAGATATAATACCCGAATAAATAATAGACTACTTTAAAATATGAAAAACATCCCCAAAATAATGAAAAGGGATGATTTTGGCATAGATGACGCTGATGTGCAACAAATCTGACATCACAGACTAAAAAACATTTAGTCTTTTCTGGTCGATTATTGAAATTTGACAGGACAACGTCTGTCACGGGTTGGCTAGTTTTATTATATATTATACTATTTTTTTAAATATATTTTCAGGCAACTCAATGCGAAGGACATTTGACTCAGCTGGCGGAGTTTGAGAGCGAGCGTTTGTCGCTACTGAATCGCTCGAACAGCATGAAATCTAGCACAGCCGATATGCGAGCCAAGTGTATGGCTTTGCAGAAACGACTTGAGGTATTATTTTTAAACGACTTAATCTTTTTACCTGGGGATTCGATTTCGATGATTTTTCTTCCATTGTGTAGAAAATACTCCCAAATAATAATCGGGGTAGTCAGAGGCACGTCTCACCATGCCCACATTTGACAGCAGCACCATATACATGACAGGTAACAAGCCTATCACCGCTTCACTAAATGAACTAAAACAAATTACAGGAAAAGGAGAAATTATATAAAGAACAACGCAGCGAAACAGACAGACTGTCTTCTGAGCTGAAGAAAGTCACCACTAGGCAGTCGGCGGTTGAGGCGAGGTTCGCTTCCCAGGAGCACACCATTCAAACACTGAAACATCAGCTGGATACCTGTAAGAGATCTGAAAAGGTACATACTGACTTATTTTCTGTAATTTTAATTAGAAATACGGCTAATTAATAATAATCCTAATAATATTATAAATGTGAAAGTTTGTGAGTTTGTATGTATGTTTGTTCCTCAATCAGGCCTAAACGACAAAACAATTTAAGTTGAAATTTGCTGTAGATGTAGATATAATGCCCGAATAAATAATAGACTACTTTAAAATTTTAAAAACATCCCCAAAATTATAAATTACGCAAAAGGGATGATTTCTGTATAGATGGCGCTGGTGTGCAACAAATCCGACAGCACAGACTAAAAACGTTTAGTCTTTTCTATTCGATTATTGAAAGAACAATGCCCAAAAATGTATGGACACCGTCCCCACCCTTGTAGCACTTTAAAACCTATGTTAACCGAAGGGCCATGGTCATTTTATCATTTTATTGTATGACAGCGAAACAGAAATGTGCATCCGAAAAAAGTTATATCGACATGAAGAAACCGGAATCAGTCACAATAATAATTATGTTTCCGATCACGATGCTTTTCTTTTTACTGTGGGATGGTTTCGTTCGGAGTTTTCAAACAACTCTTTAGAATTAAATGCTGACTCCCGCTCGGGAACAACTCACGGAGCAGAAAAAAGTTCATAAATAATTCTGCTGAATATTGGTTTTGTAAGGTTACCATTGACGTTTTTTTTAGGAGATTTCAAATAAAATACCTTATTAATTACAAATAAAACCTTTATTCGGTATTTTGAGTATCTATTACAATATTGTCCCAGGCACTGGCTGGCCCAACGAAATTCTCTAAACGCCTTCCAATCCCAAAGTACCAAACGATGCTGACGACATGCGCGCAGGCACCAACTGTCCTCATACCCGTCAAACATGAGCAGTAATATGCCTGAATAGCGTTTATTCCCTGTGCGTTATTCAGTATTAAATACGTATAATAGGTCGCATTAGACCTATGTCTTGATAAAATTCGACCCCTTAGAAGAGTGCAATCTTCCGTGTCTATACCGTATTGATTCATAATTGGGCTTGGAGTTGCACAAACCTCTATGTTATAGACGCCGCCACGTAAATGTTCGCTGACATAGGAAGCTGCCAGTTTTAGATGATATGTCCCCAAGCTAAACAAAATAATATCTTCGTTTGACAATTCAGGGAACGGCATATTTATGGACTCGTCAGTCAATGTCCTGAACGCAACCCGCTGCCTGTTAACATTTTCTGCAACAACGTAGTTGCCCAAGTCATTGTTGATATGAATTCTGTGACTGATTCGTTCTACGAACTCTGTGGCGTAGACACTATCATGAAAAGGCTCCCTGAAGGTGTTGATAAGCGCTCCAGCAATCCGGAAGTCAGTGAAGAAGTGAGGAAGTGATTTATTGAATACCACGTTCCTGAACATTTTAAAGTCGCGTTTAAATCTCCCGTTTATCGCCTCAATGACCCAGCGGACAATTGTTATTAGACGTGATTTATTCGCTTGTTCATTCGTAAGCTGCGTTGCGTTTCTGTCTTTTAAGGGATAAGGGAACTGCAAGCGATAAGGGAACAAAGACATACTTCCCTTCTCCCCGCCCTTCCACCACCTCCTGCTCTGCGTCGTGTGGCGCTGCGCGTGCGGCTCTTATTATAACCATTCTATACTGCTCTCAAAAACTTACCAAAATGTAATTATATTGTAGTAGGTATGGTTACATCATGTCGAAAAAGTATAATAAACGGCACAATAAATTGTTACTGATTCCGTATTCTTCATGTCGATATAACTTTTTTCGGAAGCATATTTCAGTTTCGCCGTCGTACAATAAAATGATAAGATGGTTATGGCCCTTCGATTAACATAGGTTTTAAAGTGCTACAAGGGTGGGGACGTTTTGAACATTGTTCTTTGACAAGACAACATCTATCACGGGTCGGCTAGTAATAAATATAATAAATATTGGCGGACTTTACACAAAGCGCTATCTATCTAGCCCCAAACTAAGCAAAGCTTGTACTATGGGAATCAGATAACTGATAGAATAAATATATACTTTTTTTTTTGTAAATACATACTATTATACATATTAACACCCAGACATTACTACAAATTCTTGTGAATCACGTTTTTTCTTGTATTGCTGACGTTTCGAGACAATTCAGATGCTGTTCATCATGAGCGTCACCTCAATTATTAGTTGATCTACCGTTGATCGCGGTCGCGGTCGATGCTCATGATGAAGAGCATCTGAATTGTTCAACTATACGATTCGATTTGAGTAAAAACGTATATAGTGTTTAGAAGAGCTAACTTTGGAAATAAATCTATCGAGAAAAGTTTTACCAATCGCTTATCTGTTCTACATTTATCTAAATTTGGATCACGACTGTAATCCCCAAGTACGGTAGACATTCTCTCAGATCTCCAGACTCTTAGATCCTTTGAAGATGTCTAGTGGGGGTAGTCAGAGGCACGTCCAAACATTATATTTGGCACATGCCCACATTTTGCAGTAGTTAACATGCGTGACAGGTTGCAAGCTCATCGCCGCTTAAAAAATACTAACTGGTTTCCTCACGATGTTTTCCTTCACCGTTTTGAGCACGTGTTTTTGATGCGCATATAAATTTTTCAAACAGAAAAATCCATTGATGCACGCCAAGATTCGAACCCAAGACCTTCAGATTGAAAGTCGAGGTACATCCAACTCGGCCAACACGGCTTTCTTTCAAAGATCTTCGTCATAAAAAACAAAACTGTATGTTTTGCGGTTATTGTGAAAAAACAATTCTACATTAATGAGCAAAAAATATACTTCGTCTTATCAAAATAATTTGAATTTTCAGGAATTCCGTGATTCCTCCCGGACTTTATCATCATCCCATCAAAGCGCCATCTCTCGATTGGATTCGCAAATAAAAGGCCAAACTTCGAGAATAGAAAAACAGATGGCGCTAATCGACAACTTACGGAAACAAAACTTGCTTCTCGCAACAGATGGCGCTGTTAAATACTTGGAGCGAGACTATTGTAACTTTTTGAATCAAGACTTGTAAATGTTTATCTATAGGTGTTATAAATGCGAAAGTAACTCTGTCTGTCCGTCTGTAACGTTATCATCAAACCGGTGGGCCGATTATGATGAAATTTCACATATATATTTTTTCTGAAATTTCAATGTTTTACGATAAAGTCGTCATAAATCTATTTTGTGGGTAAAAGCTAGTAACTTAAAATATGTCTGACTGACTAGAAACTTATATTTTGTAGTTCATGCAAATATTTATCCCTTGCGGAGATCGAACCAGCACCTCTTACACTTTAGTTTGGGAAAAAACAATAATTTAATTTAATTTTGCATGTAGCTGTAGTTATTATTAAGAGACAGACATTTAATTTTTAGGGTTCCGTACCCAAAGGGTAATATCGGAACCCTATTACTAAGACTTCGCTGTCCGTCAGTCTGTCTGTCCGTCCGTCCGTCTGTCTGTCACAGGGCTGTATCTCATGAACCGTGATAGCTAGAAAGTTAAAATTTTCACAGATTATGTATGTCTGTTGCTGCTCTAACAACAAACACTAAAAACAGAATATAATAAATATTTAAGGGGGGCTCCCATACAAAAAACATGATTTTTTTGCCGTTTTTATTGATAATGGTACGGAACTGTTACGGGGTGGGTCAAGAAAGTCTTTTTAAAAAATATAAACTTTATTGCTAGAAATAGAATTAGACGAAATAGAAATAATTACAATTGTAAACACATGTTGCCGTGACAAAGATTCAACCCGAACTACTTTTGCACATCGCTCAAATCCCGTTCCCACAGAATTGCACGTGCATTCGCAAGTATCTAGGATGCTTGCGATGCATTTATATTATTTTGCAGTTCGTGGGAATAAATATTGTAACATCCCCCCCGTTAAGATTTATCATCATGGAGAAATGATGAGAAATAGAAGATGCAGTGAAGAAGAATAGTAAGAGCACAGAGTTGGATTTGAACCTTTGTTTTGGCCTGAAACAGAGGACAATAAAATTTGAATTACGAATTAGAACTTTGATTTAGAAACTGAATTAGAATGACATAGAAATAACTTAACTATATTTATACCTAGTACATAATAAACGAATTTCATTTAACAGAATAGACATTTTATAACTGTTGTATGATTACATTACATAGTATTTATTTTATCAGCGAAAGACCTAGAAACTACGAAATTACTTTTTGTTGGGACCTCGACGTCACTATCTGAATCGCGAACTCGTATAGTATAGAACATGCGATCAGCTGTTATTGCCACATAGGATTTATTAGGTACAGCGAGTGCATAGGTATCAGGTTTCGTGATGTCATACGGAACTGGGAGTGGAATCACATGGAACAGATGATACGTTTGGGATAGGACGAGCGGAATTCTTATTACAATAACAATCTTATCTTTATAATAATAACAAACCAACCTTGAAATGTCAATTAACTCATGAACACTTTGAAGCGATAAAAGTAACGGGAACTCGCAATGTTTTGGCATGTTACTTTTATGCTGATCGAGCTCATTGTACAGCTGTTGCGGGCTTAGTACTGTCGGATGCAAAATACTTAACTTACTAAATAGAATTGCGTTATTAATATCTTCTATATCAAATGACAGTGAAATAATAATACTTTCTAACGAATTTAGTAAAAGATTTAACTGTGACTTAATTTCTAACTTATCATTAGTATTTGCCATTTGGTCAAATGCTTTGCTAATTACTTCTAAATTATTATTAAGGCGCTTCTCATTTTCGCTAAGCTTTGAAATAGAACTATTGAAAGTAGATATAGTAGACCTTATAACGTGAATGTTATCCCTCATGAGATGGGCTAACCTTTTTTCATCTGACTGTACTTGTGTGATAGCTTCCGAGTATTTAATGGCGTCATCATTGTCAAGAGTACCGAATATAGTTTTGAGCACTGATCCACCAGCGTCGATAAGTCCACGTTTTACCCTTTTAGGTTGACTTTCCTCTAGTAGATAGGAAATAGAAGAAAACTTTTTAACATTATTTGCGTGCTGATTTTGTAATGACGATAAGGAATTTTGACAGTCAGATTGTATTTTAGACGAGATCGAGTTTTGACACAGCGTTATTACTTTCGTAAAGAGATCTTCTACGTATGTAAGATGAGGTTGAATCTTATGAATATCGACATAAGTTACGACATCCCAATAGTCGTTGTTAAACTTTACGTCTAGAAGTTGATCGAAATAGAGTCCAGGACTTTGAACTATGGTCGTCGTGAACGGCTGACTGGAAGCGGCCGTAATTAAGATTATTCTGAAACGAAAGAAAGCTAGAATGAAGGACAATTGGCGGCAAGTTTGATTTCGTCATAATGATGACGTACGTGCCGTCGGTTGATTAACACTGTTACAGTGTGATTACCGTTTATTTTAATGATTTTAAATGGACCTTTCCATACTGGAGAAAATGCTTTATTTTGTTTGTGATGACATCGAACATACACCATATCAACGATACTGTAGGTTACAGGTTTAGTATGACGGTCGTAATAGTTTTTAGACCGCTCTTTCGAAGACTGGTTGTTTTGGGAAGCCTTTTGTCTACTATAATATAGACGATGATTCAGAGCTCTTATATAGTCTGTATATGTACCACCTTCTAAGATATCGATCGACTTAGGAACATAGGGTTTAAAACCGAATATGAGTTCGAAAGGAGTAAAACCTGTTGTTGAGTGCACATTAGTATTGTACGAGAGCATGGCGGTGTTTACATAAAGATCCCATGTATTTTGGTTCTCAGATATAAATGACCTGAGATATTCCTTGAGAGTCGAATGGCTCCTTTCCAAGGCACCACACGTTTGGGGATGATAAATATGTGTTTGATTCCAAAAAGCCTTGCTAACTGCTTGAACATATCCGAACAGAAATTTGTACCTTGATCTGTTACTATCGTTCGAGGAATACCTACGTGAGATATGAAATGAACGAGGCGTTGTGCAGTTTCTTGAGCTGAACAGGACTGCATAGGATAAGCTTGGGAGTATTTAGTAAGGTCATCTTGTAAAGTTAATATGAACTTGTACTGATCGATTCTAGTTTCTGGGAGAGGCCCTACAATATCAAGATAAAGTTTTTCCATAGGTCTAGTAGCATTAGAAGTGATTATCATGGGAGCTTTATTTGTTCCCCTTAGAGGTTTATTAACTTGACAAGATTTACAACCTTTCACGTAATTTTCGATATCGGAGCGCATATTTTTCCACCAATACTGTGATTTTATTCTCTCTAACATTCGAGCTATTCCGGGATGACCCGCTGAGGGTGAGTCATGGTTATCTCTTAGTATCTTTTTTACTTCGTCTGGTGTAGGAAAATAAATGTTGTTGTGATGAATATGCACCTTTAAATTAGAGTCATGAAAGATAAAAGCAACGATGTTGTAGATTTTAGTAAAATTTAATTTATTGAATGGATTGGAAAAATCGGAGATAGCAACTTCTTTCTCTTCAGGATACCAGAATCTTATCATGTCTCTATAATCACGAAGGATGGAAAAAATATCCTTGTATGATATTTCATCATAATGATGTACTGTGACAAACAAGTGAGAAAAAATGTGTTTATCGTTTGATGAATTTAACACCGTACCGAGTTCGCGTTCTTTATCGCGAATGCATGGTTTATCTGTTGACAATTCTATGATTTCAGGACAATATGGAATGGCGTCATCTAGATCGATTGACGAAGGGTAAGCTATCAACTTACACTTTGTTTTTAAAAGTGACTCATTATGTTCTTCGATAACAGCGTTATAGGTACAAGAGGAAGTTCGGCTAAGCTGTAAATACTTTTCATATGTTTCAGAGCAAGAAGGCGACTGGGGATTCATCGCAGATGGCGACGGATTCTGTGAAGGTGACGGAGGGAGCAGCGGAGTCGGCGGCAGAGACGGGAGACTGAACGGTGGAGACGGAGGATTCAACGGAGTAAACGGAGGATTTATTGACGGAGATGGTAGACTCATCGGTGAAAATGGAAAATCTAACAACGGAGGTGAAGGATTTTCTCGAGCATTTTGAGGAGGAGGAATAGGATTTTGTAAGTCGTCATCGACTGCTAACACTGGGTTTCTAGAAAGGGAATCAGCGTTACTATTAAGTTTACCTACTTTGTGTTTGATTTCGTAATCAAACTCCTCTAGTTTGAGGCGCCAACGAACTAATTTTGAGCCTGGGTCTTTACAGTTAAACAACCACTGAAGGGGTTTGTGATCCGAAAGTATCGAAAACTTGTGACCAAAAAGATAGGGTCGAAACATCTTAGTACCAAATATAATGGCTAGACACTCCTTTTCAGTTGTAGAATAATTACCTTCAGCTTTGTTTAATGTTCGAGAAGCGAACGAGATGGGTAAATCTTTCCCAACCTCCCCTTGCGATAGAATGGCAGAGATAGCATAATTCGAAGCGTCGGTAGTGAGTACGAACGGTTTACTAAAGTCAGGGAATTGTAATATAGGAGCCGTAGTTATCTTTGTTTTTAAAAGATCGAACGCTTTTTGTTGCTCCGGGGTCCATGTAAATAACACATCTTTCTTGAGTAGGCTAGTTAGCGGTTTAGAAATGTGTGAGAAGTTTTCAATGAATCGGCGATAATAGCCTACCAAACCGAGAAAGGATTTAATATCCTTTGGAGATTTAGGAACTGGAAATTTTGATACACACGCTATCTTTGTCGGATCGGGTTTCACACCCGCGTCTGAGATTATATGACCTAGGTATTGAACTTCTCGTCGAAGGAACTCGCTCTTATCGGGCTGTAACTTGAGATTATGCTCGCGTAGCCTTTTGAAGACAAGTTCAAGGCTTTCTACGTGTTGATCCAGCTGTGAACTGTGTATTATGATGTCGTCCATGTACGTATAACAGTGAAGGCCTTGTAGACCCGTAAGTACTATATTCATCAGTCGCTGGAAGGTGGATGGTGCGTTACGCAAGCCGAAGGGCATCCTACAGTACTCATAGTGTCCTGACGGTACAGAGAAAGCTGTCTTATCACTATCTTTTACACTCACTTGATGAAAACTTGAAGCAAGGTCTAACGTAGTAAAATATTTACTATGTCCTAACTGGTCTAGAATTTCGTTTATGTTAGGTATGGGATAGGCGTCACCGATTGTTATCTCGTTTAGCTTTCGATAATCAATGACGATTCTCCACTTAACCTTGCCCGACGCGTCAGGTTTTTTGGGGACGACCCATATTGGTGCAGACCAAGGTGAAACCGAAGGACGTATTATTTTTTGGTTTAGCATTTCTTGAACTTGTCGGCTTACTTCTTCTTTATGACACTCGGGGAAACGGTAGCTTTTAACGTTAACGGGAGTATCTACTTTTGTCCGGATCTCATGACGGATGGAATTAGTACACGTTAACCGATCTCCCTCGAGGTAAAATATATCGGAGTATTTAGAACAAAGGTCACGTAATCGCGTTTCCTCTTCTTGATTCATATGTGAACACCTGAGTACCTGTTGGACCTTGTAATCACGATCTGACTCTATAGTCATTACACACGGAATTTTGGACGGATCTAAGGTAAGATTATTATCATCTACATCGAGGTCGAGTTTCGATTCTAGAATTTGTAGGACTGGCTCGATAGTTAATGCCAAATTATTTATTTTGACCTGTTTTTCCGACGTATTAAGAACAGAGACTAATATTTTGTTTCCGGAATTTACGCGTACGAGGCACTTGGCAAAATAAATGTCGGGATACTGAGGTAAGGTATTTTCTAGAATTACCCCTTCTTTTATTTCAGGGTTAGTGACGTAGCACTCTATAAACATTTCGCTTCGTGCGGGTACAGTGTAGGAAGGTCGGGTCATAATCATGTTAAAATATCTATTTGGATCATCTGATATTTCTAATCTCGATTTGGAATAGAGCACATTGACTTTGTATGCTTTCATGAAGCTAGTACCAATTATACCGTCATATGGGAGATTGATGTCGTTTCCAATGACGTGAAAATAGAATGGTAGGTTATCATTTTCTTTTAGGTTAATTGATAGGATAAACTTACCTTTTGTTTTAGCGTAAGTATCCACATCATTAATGCCTTTGAATTTGATTATATGATTTTCTAAATTGGGTTTCGGTGTGAGACTTGATTCCCTTATCAAACAAATAGAACTACCAGAATCTACCAAAAAGCGAAGCGGAGTTTTGGAATGTGACGTAGAAACCATTATGTAAGGTAATGAAACTTTTTCGTCAAGGATATCGTAGACAATAGTTTCTTCATAAGAACTTGATTTAGAATTATTTATAACAGTGTTTTTTATTTTTTCAGATACAGCGGTTCGTCTGGAAAGGACATCGGGACTACGGGACTCGGCGGGCTTAGGATATTTTTTAACAATATTGTTTATGTTTTCAGATGCAGTGACTTGTCTAGGAAGGACGTTAGGACTACGGGACTC
Organism: Hydriomena furcata; assembly: GCA_912999785.1. Lineage (NCBI taxonomy): Eukaryota > Metazoa > Arthropoda > Insecta > Lepidoptera > Geometridae > Hydriomena > Hydriomena furcata. The sequence continues at coordinate 7,096,797 of OU538845.1, forward strand.
AGCGGACCTATAAACTCGAAGAACTGGGCAGCTACGAGGGCCGTTCGAGGCTTTGTAAGAAACCGAGGGATCAAAAGATACAGCGGGACCCTGTGCAGAGGACTTAGAACACGACTCAGAGGATTTTGAACATGATTCAGAGGACTTAGAACAAGACTCAGAGGACTTAAAACAAGATTTTTTACTAGGACTATTCTTAACGACGTCTGCGTATAACTTAGAAGATGCAGGGGCGTCTTTGGAAACAGTGGGACACTTGGAAACAGAGGCTTTAGCATTACACTTATTTAGTACATTAAGATTATCTATACATTTAGAATTATATACAGTTTTAGAACTAAACACCTTTTTATACTTTGTGCCTACTATGTCACCATCGGATACACGTTGGCACGGAGTCGTTATCCGACGATTTAGTTTAAATCTAGATGACCTTCACTTTCAGCTACTGGACATGGCACAGGGGACTGAGGCGGTGACTCAACTTGAGGTGCCGTATAATGCACTCCCCTACGAGAGTTATTAACGCGTCGCTTAATACATTGGCTAATGTCGTGGCCTACATTCTTACAATACCTACAAACGACAGGCTGACCGGTCTGTTGTGGCCGGTCTTGAGCTGTCCGGGGTTGATATGGAACGAGTGCCCGGTTGTTCGATCTACTGAAACACTCATTTTCAGAATGTCCGGGTTTTCCACAACGTTTGCATGACGGGCGGCTCTGTTTCGGTTCTGGTTTTAATAGGAAATTGTTAATTTTTTCCTCACTCATAGCGATATTGATCGCGGTATTTAGGGTTTTAACCTCCCTCGACCGGACAACTGTGCCCAGCTGTGGGTGGAGGCCTATCACGAAAGTGTGTAGAGCCAGATCTTCCGTCATCGCGACTCTTCCTGACAAATCTTTCTTAAAGGAATCGGAAGCATGTATTTCCGATAACAGTGCAGCGACACAGCCTTCTATTTTGAGTGCAAACTGGGCTACAGTCTCACCCGTTTGTTGTCTGCACGATTGCAGATCTAACAAAAGGTGATTGTAGTGTTTTCTTTCACCAAAATTTTGTTTTAAAAATTCTTTTAGCTCATCGAAGCTGTCATAGAGTCTATTTGCACAAGCTATTTGGGCCTTGCCCTCTAATTTTGAAATTATGAACTTAAGTAATAGGTCCTTTTGACTCTTGGACGCAAGATCTAAGGCGTTTTGGCAATTGGTTAAAAACGCAGTTAATGTGTCTCGTTCTCCTTTATACGTCTTTATAAAATCACATAAAACTTTAATTGGAAATATTTCCGAAACGGGGTCAGTGGACTTATCGCCTTTATCGCTTTTGATCGACATCTTGTAAGTAATTTATCTATATTACACTTTATAAAACTACCTAATAACAAAAGAAATAGAAGTTTGACTTAATATTACACTATTTTAATGATATAGAATTACGTAACTTATATAAATAAGGAATGGGATTGAGATACGGTGGAAACAGTGACAATAACAGAAAATAGAACGTTCTACTTACAATAAGACTGCAACACGAAAGTAGGAGCTCATTGTTGAACAGATCCAGGAGTGCACCAGGCACTTCAACCCAAGGAGGCTACGACCTTGTGGCCCTTTGGTTGGTAGCGGCACCCGGATGCAGCAGGATTGTGTGGCACACGGAATGTGCGGCGATGCCCTACCAGGGCATTTCAGGAACGGCGGTTATGGAGTTCGGACTGGCGTTAGGTATCTGGGTGATACCTATCGTGACATGTATAACAGGAGCAGATTGATGAAGACACAGAAGGACACCAGGACACCAGCACAGCGCGTATTTGACCCGTACGAGATAGCTAGCTCACGTTTATGCTAACTATCCCACTTCTGACACCACTGTTACGGGGTGGGTCAAGAAAGTCTTTTTAAAAAATATAAACTTTATTGCTAGAAATAGAATTAGACGAAATAGAAATAATTACAATTGTAAACACATGTTGCCGTGACAAAGATTCAACCCGAACTACTTTTGCACATCGCTCAAATCCCGTTCCCACAGAATTGCACGTGCATTCGCAAGTATCTAGGATGCTTGCGATGCATTTATATTATTTTGCAGTTCGTGGGAATAAATATTGTAACAGAACCCTTCGTGCGCGAGTCCTACTCGCACTTGGCCGCTTTTATTTATATTTACATGAATCATTATTATGATTCATATTAGTAATTATTGCCATAATTGCTAAATACTCAAATTTTAATTAATAAATTGCTTTATGAATCCTCATTAAGTAACTGTTTTGTTATGATAATTAAATTCATAATTAATTAGCTATTATTCTTTAATGTAAATCTTACGCGATAATACCTATAAACGTGCAATTCTTGTATATCTTATATATAAAAAACCGACTAAGTGCGGGTCGGACTCGCGCACGAGGGGTTCCGTACCATTATCTATAAAAATCAAGATTGTGGTATGGGAGCCCCACTTAAATACAATTTAATTCTGTTTTTAGTATTTGTAGTTATAGCGGCAACAGAAATACATAATCTGTGAAAATTTCAACTGTCTAGCTATCACGGTTCATGAGATACAGCCTTATGACAGACAGACGGACAGCAAGGTCTCGAGAGTCCCTATTTTACCCTTCGGGTACGGAACCCTAAAAACCTAATTTTAGTAATAATCTGATTGAAAAAGAGTCTATAGATTCTTTGAAAATAGGATCACGACTGTAATCCCCAAGTACGGTAGACATCCTCTCTAGGCACTCAGATCTTTGCATATACCTAAAGAGGGTATTCGGGAACATCTAAACATTACATTTGAACGACTTTATAAATTACAAGCTGACCCCGCGAACTTCGTATCGCTTTAGAATTAACAAATGTTGTCTTCCGTTCCCGTTCCCGTTCCCATTCCCGTTCAATAGTTTTTGTAGCGCACACGAAGAAAGCAAAATTTTTAGCAATTTTTTACACCTTGCTTCAAACTATCGTCATTCTTATAAAGAATTTATTACTTTTTCAAAATAAAAAATAGCCTATGTTACTCAGGGATAATGTAGCTTGGTAATGGTGAAAGAATTTTTGAAATCGGTTTAGTAGTTTTTGAGTTTATCCATTACAAACATACAAAAAAACAAAAATCAAAACTTTTCTCTTTATAATATTAGTATAGATAACATTCTAGGCACTCAGATCCTTGAATATTCCTAAAGGGGCTAGTCATACCCACGTCCAAGCGTTATATTTGGACGGTTTTATGAAATGTAAACCACACTGCCGAAAATGTTATTTGAATTTAAATTTTGTTGTTATTCTTCATGTATTCATTATTTATTTATTCCTAAGAGTTTTTTTCAGGCACAACTGTATAATTGTATTACTTATGAAATAAATGACTGAAACTGAATAACTAGAATTTTATTTTATTTGTAGAACTGAGTTGCGTTGCGAGACTTGGCTTTTTTTACAAGTTATGTTTTTGATGGCATTCATTTTGCACTACAAGTGGATAGTTACAGAGCCAAAATTATAAACATGATCAATAACTTGTAAACAAGAAAATGTATGACTATTACACCTACAAGTATTCCCAAAGAGGGTTGACTTTAGACAGGCGGCCGGTTTTAAAATAAAGTGGGAAAAAGTGAAGATGAACTGAAATTTTGCAAAACATGTTTGATATGTTTATTTATAAAAATATATTACATAATACATTATACTATTTTAATACGTACTATTTTAATTTAGGACATAAGGTAGGTACTAGGACCAAAATCTCACAAAAATATCTAAATTAAATAAATTTTAATAAATGTTTTTTTAATGTTGGTGGGCATTTTACACAGCGCCATCTAGCCACAAACTAAACAAAGCTTGTACTATGTGAACCAGATAACTGTTACAAAACATAATATTTTTTAAAATACGAGTACCTACTTATGAAGGTATATTTAGGTACTAGGGTGAGAGCGCTGGTTGTAGGCATTGTTCAAATAAATGGTTTTTATTGATAAAAATAGAATCGAGTATTTATCTATCTCTTAGGATAAAGGTTTTATAACAGGCGATATTTATTTATTAATTATTCATATTTAAATAGACACAACGGGAATCACTAGTTGTGGTCAATCAAATCTAAAGGTAACGCATCACAACTGGCACTAATCTAAATGGACCATAGACAAAGAATTGTATTATTGATTTTAAGGCCTTGAGAAGATGTGGCTTGTTCAGAAGTATTTCTTTTTTCGTTTCGAAAAAGAGCAATCGTCGACATACAGGGCCTTAAACAAGTTTGTTTGCTATGCTTAGTTATATTACAGAATTGACGAAGCGTTTGCGGATAATGAAATGATTATCTCTGAATTTATTGAATAACTGACATCCTATCTTATTTTATAATTTTTATTATTTTTTATTTTACATTTTGACAATGCTTTTGCTGTTACCCATTTCTGTTTTATCAAAATAATAGTATTATTTTATATAGTTCTGATAAAGTTATTTTGTTGTGTGTGCCATAATGACCTATCTAATAAGTGCATAAAATATGTCTATGGATGAATAAATGAATTGAATTGAATATTGTCTGTAAAAATTGAAATTTCCCATGACCGGGGTAGGCACCACAACCGGGTCTTAGACCCTACATATTTTTTATCAAGTTTTTATCGTGAAAATGATTGTCCTGGGCGGAAATCAAACACACTACAGCGCAGAAGGCAGAGTTACCAACTGAGCTGGGAGACCAGTCAAACTTCTCTATACCGATACCGGTCGGTAATACTAGTAATCCTCCGCAACGTAGATGCCAATGTCGTAACTCATGCCTCTGCCTCTCTCACTCTTCAATCGAAGGTTTACGAAGCTATGCCCAACTCCACCAGCTGTTATATTTATGGAGGAACTGGTGTGGAAATTCTCCAGCGCCTGGATACCCTGGAATTGGAAGAAAGACTGGTGTTACCAAACTTTTAAATCTATAAAAAATAAATATCACGACTGTAATCCCCAAGTACGGTAGACATCTCTCAGATCTCCAGGCGCTTAGATCCTTTGAAGATGTCTAGAGGGCCCACATTTTGCAGTAGTTAGCATTCCACACGTGACAGGTTGCAAGCCCGTCGCCGCTTATAAGAACACCAACTGGTTTCCTCACGATGTTTACCTTCAACGTTATAAGCATGTGTTTAATGCGCATCGAACAGAAATACCATTGATGCACGGCCGGGATTCGAACCCACAACGATCGAAAGTCGAGGTACCTCCCACACTAAATACTTGGCCAACACGGCTGTTTAAATGGGACCAACTTGGGACTAATCTCTACATTGATTGAGACACAAATATACAAACATACTCACAAACTTACATATTTATAATTAATTCAATATCTCTTTACGCGCGACTTTGTCCGACTTTATTGTAAAATTTTGAAATTCCTGAAAATCCTATGTTCATCCCAAAACTTTGAACTATCTCTATATGAAATTTCATAATCGGTCCAGCAGTTTGGATGTAATGACGTCACAGACAGTACTTTCGTATTTATAATAATTATTATGATATCGCAATGTTAGTTACCTACTGAACTCATTTTGATATTATCGGTTTCTTGATAGGGGGAATTCAACAATATACGTCTATGACTTCTTTCTTAGTAAAAAATAAAATAAAGTAGGTACTTAATATAGGTACCTAAGTATCTACCTATACATAGGTACCATCAAAACCTGCCAACCAACTATAATCCTAATCACTACATAGTATAAAGCAAAGTCGCTTTCCGCTTCCCGCGTCTGTATGTAATATGTATGTATGTATGTTTGCTTATATCTTTAAAACTACACAACGGATTTTGATGCGGTTTTTTTTAATAGATAGAGTGATTCAGGAGGAAGGTTTATATGTATAATACATGCATAATATAGAAACACTGATAATTTTAGAGGTTTCTAATGTGATGTCGTAAATAAACACATTTTTTTGCGCTTACATTGCAAATGCTGGCTGAACCCCACGAGATATATCAAAATAATGAACTACAGTATTGTACACCTTAAAAACGTCTACAAAAAAGTCCACGATGGTATTAGAAATGTCTTACGCACAGCGAAGCGGGCACGGGTCAGCTAGAAAGAATTATAAATCAAATCAAAAAAGTGTTTATTCATTGAAATCACTTGGATCATTTAGAATCTTCTTTAGTTTAGTTTAATATCATTATTTATTTGTGTTATAAAGTCTTTGTATTATATTTTTAATTCAAAATTAATCTCTATCATAATTATTATTAATAGAGCGAGTTGGAGCATAAACATTCTAACATCCTTGAGAAGATTTTTATAAACGATAAAAAAAACTGGAACTGAATATTAATCAGTCACAGGTCCCTTAAACTATCGAGCGAAGCAGGGTTGATTTATGTAGGTAGTCTATACCTACTAATGTTATCAAGAGGATAGTTACATTTGTTTTTTTGTATTTTTGTAATGAATAAACTCGAAAACCTTTAGACAGCTGATAGACTGATGATGTAGGTAATGCGTTGAGGAACCTCCAAAACATCGATTTAAGATACCAAACATGGGGTACTTTTCGAGGGAAAGTTCGAGGGGCATCAAAAGAGGTAGAGTCGAGGTTACAACTAAGAATAATGGAGATTAGTAAAGGTATAAAATGCTTACCTGAATTATCTTCTGATCCGTTTGTGTGTAAAAGTAATGCTTCACTCTCTTCATAAAAGGTATTGCGTTATATTCTATTAATTCGTGGTTTGCTAATTTAACTCGATTTGCGACATTTCCTACCACAAAATGGTCTGCCTTGACATTTAATAATGCCATTATGACCACCAAAAGAACTAAATAAACCTTCATTTTACAAGTTTATTAAATCAAATTTGTAAACGCGTGTGCGTCGTTTTAAGAATAATATTGAACTAAGTATATAAATGTGACGAGTTGAGGTCGGTGTTATCGTAAGGTTACAATTACATTGATTTTAGGGTTCTCTAGGCGAATTGGAAAGCCTTACGAATGTACGGTATTTACTCTGAATATAGTAGAAAAATCTTCAAGTATAAACGATGTAGGCTTGACTTCTAATATATTTAAATTGTAGACTTATAAGACAGAAGAGAGACTTGAATAATAGGTACATGATTTTTGGTGAGCTATCAACATTATGTTAGGCGATAGAGATAACTCCAGTACCTAACATTGAAATTCTTGAAAATCAAAGGAAAATTTTGGGAAAAAACGTAGCCTATGTCCTAGCGGTTTTGCCGTGACAACGTTACAGACAGACAGATAGACAGACAGTAACCAAAGTTACTCCAAATTCATATTCAAAAATCATTTATTTCAATTAAATCACAAGGATCACTTTGAAACGTCTTAGGAACTAGGTGAAGCCGATTCCTCGCGACCAAGCCTAGAAGAATCAGGCAACAAACACGTCTTGGGGTCTACCTTTTTTTCAATGATCCTTTCTTTAATGCTAGTAGGGCTCCAGTGTTTTGCCGTAAGAACAAGGTGAAGGCTCAAACAAGAAAAAAGGAATTGTGTGGTTTTATGAAACCACGGTAAAAGTGAAACTTTTAGTCTATACACTACACGGTCAGCTGATGGAACTATAGACGCCGCGCCGCCATATTGGCTTCGGCTTCTCTGACGAGCGCCTATCACTTTATCCCTACTCCGCGGCCGACCGTCACGCGACATGCGACACACAGACCAAAAAATTTGAGACAATGTAATAAAAAGTACTACTCAACTTGAGTAGTACTTCTCAAGTACGTACCTACTCCGAAACGGCTTGACCGATTTTTATGTTTTTTTGTGTACCTATATTTGATACTAGCTGAACCGTGCCCGCTTCGCTGAGGGACAGATACAACAATTTCACATCTGGTATTACAATCTTGCAAATAAATTATAGTCTATATGTTGCCAAAGACTAATAGCTACATAACAAAAAAAGTTTCATCAAAATCCGTCCAGTAGTTTTTGCATGAAAGCCAGACAACAGACAGACAGACAGACAGACAGACAAAAATTTCAAAATATTTTTTTTTGGTTTGTATTACTTGTGTAATGGCCCCTAGAAGTATTTTTTTTAGTTTTTATTCAATGTACAGAATTTAACTCTTCTACAGTTTTATTATATGTATAGATATGTATCTCGTAGTGTATTTTTTAAGGGGTTTCGTAAAATTCGGTAAAACTGAAAGTGCTTTTTTCTATGGGATTATTGAAAGTTGACAGGACAACGTCTGTCGGGACAGCTAGTATTAGTATAGATTAAAGTAATGTTTGGTGCTTAGATGTATTTTGACGACTCACACTTGACTTCTGTTAGTTTTCCTTGTCGCGCTGATGTCATAGAGTTTGGAGTTGAATGAGTAAAGCAGTGTAGATACCCACGCGATGATTCATTAACATTCTTTACTCCAAGATCGATATTATCATAGTAAATAGGTGAGGCAGCTATATATTGCTGTCTTTATATTACTAACCTTAGAATATATGCATAACATACATACCAACTGCCTACACTTTAATGTTTGTTGTAGTTCTTCCTACTAAAAAGCCGTGTTGGCCGAGTGGGAGGCACCTCGACTTTAATGCGAAGGTCGTGGGTTCAAATCCCGGCCGTAGATTAATGTTTTTTTCTGTACTGTGAAGGAAAACATCGTGAGGAAATCAGTATTCTTGAAAGCGGCGATGGGCTTGCAACCTGTCACGTATGGAATGCTAACTACTGCAAAATGTGCGTGCCAAATGTAATGTTTGGACGTGCTTCTGACTAACCCCTTTAGACATCCTCAAAGATCTGAGCGCCTGGAGATCCGAGAGGATGTCTTGTACTTGGGGATTACAGTCAGTGATCTTATTTATTATTATTTATATTGTCTTTTTAATACATTATTTCAATTCAATTATTTTTCCCTGATCAGTTTTCTCACGATGTTTTTCTTCACTGGATGTACACTACACTATATTAACCTCCTTAGAGTCTATAAAACCTGTCAAAATATTTTCTTCTTCGCCCACGTCAAAATACAGATTGACACTGTCAAGAACAGAACAGCATCTTTACCAAAATATTTGGAAATTTTAATAAGATTTATAGCAAGTTTTACTGAAATTTATTTAACGGAATTCTTTGGAAATGTTCCGATTTGTATTTAAGTTTTTCTGGTGAGTATTTGAATTATATTTGTGGAAAATTATTCCCAACGAATCGACATGCTATAGTTAAAATAATAAATATTGGTGGACATCATCACTCAGCGCCATCTAACCCAAAACTAAAGCAAAGATTGTATAATGAAACTATAAAACTGATAGAAAACTTACATACATACCATATGAATATGATTCATAATAACACCCAGACACAGAAAAAACATCTATGTTCATCACACAAATGTTTGTCTTGGGGATCGAACCCACAACCTATAGCGCAGAAGGCAGAGCTACTTCCAACTGAGCTGTGAATCCAGTCAAGTTTGTTCCTCTACTTTTGCCATACATTTTATTTCAAATTCAAATTCAAAAATATTTTTTCTTCAATAAAATCACTAGGATCACTTTGAAACTAATGTTTTCTTCTGTTAATCTAAATTATATTCTTATAATTATATTATATTATTCTAATTATATTCATATTAAATTACAAATCTTTATAATAAGTAAATAAATAAATATTGGTGTACATTATCACACTGCGCCATCTAGCCCCGAACCAAGCAAAACTTATACAATGGGATCTAGATAACTGATAGAATACTTAAATACTTTTTTTTGAGTACAAGTAAACAATGAATATTTTTTTATTCCAGTGTATTTTATATATTAATTGTGGCAGTAAATACCCGCTCTTTATATAGCAATATAGATACAGACAAGTGTAGTAAATTCCGTGATATATTTGGTTTCGGAAATATAAATAATACTACACAACCACAAAATAACGCAAAAAGAGAAGCCAAAGTGAGTAGCACAGAAGTTGATAAAATTCTAGCGAACGTTACTGAGAATGTTAATCATTTGAATGAGGATTATGAAGCGGCCAAATACAAATTATTTCTCCCAAAACTAAATAAAATTATATACGAATACAACACACACAAAACTACAACACAGAGATCTACAGTTGCAACTACAGAAGACGTAGACTTTCTAGGCACAGCGCAGATAGAAGAACTGTTGAATGATATTAAAGCTAGAGCAATAGAAATGGTCGCGGAACAAAACCCATCGGTAACAGACATTATAACAAACACAGTAACAGAAGCAACATTCGAAGCGGACCCTATTTTAACACACTTGGATATAAGCAGTCCAGGATATGCTGTTACTACGTTTGTGTGCTTAAACAACATAGAAAACATAGACAAGAGAACAGCAAACGACTCTAGTATTATTCTTATTTCTAACAAAGATACAAAACATAATATTTCGGCGCGATCAGTGAAAGAAGACGCGTACACTATAGCTCAGAACGTGGAAGATATGCTGCAGAAAGAACTGAAAAGTATATATAAGAAAGTTAAGAACAAGGTGTCTAAAGATTTCAATAAAGAAGTGGCGAAAGCAAAGTCAACGATCAAATGCGAGTCTTCGAAAATGATTGATAAAGTCACAAAAAAAGTAACAGGGACAATGAAGACATCCCATTTAACTACTCATCGTAAACAAACTACCGTTTCTAGACATAATCGTGGAAATAAAACTACTAAAAAGATGAGAAAGTCAACGAAACAACATGAAGATACTACAGCGACTCCTACTGTAGACGACTTCGCAATGCTCACACTCTACGAACAGATATTAGCTAAAACTCACGAAGATAATGTCATGAAGATGTTAACAACGAACAAGAAAAGGAAAATCGGCGAAATCGTCAGACTGTCTAAGCGTAACCCGGAAACGTTAACAGATTTAACTCTCAAGGAAGATGTAAAGCGAATTTATGATGTTGGAGAAAGTATTCCAGATTTAGATTACAATAGTGACATAATAATTCCAGAAATAGGCAATGATTACTCTGCGAATTTAAAAACAAATTCTACAACTGTTAATTCTGAACCAACACAAACCACAGAAGTAACGCCTGTTGAAGATACTAGCTACGAAGGGCTAAGCGAAAAAATTGCATACAAAGATTACGTCAACGGATATAAAAATTATCTCAATTTTCAAAGGGACCAAGCTAAAGACAACTTTTCCGCACTCGTCAAGTACCAAGCACACAGACACCACAATATAGATGATATTGGTAAATATATCCTTAATAAAATACCGCAAATTCCTAACAGAAAAAGAAGATACTTTTTCGATGATTCTGATATTGATGAATTAGATATCTCTACCAAGAGTGACGATTCGTGGTTCAAGAAACATTTCTACATGTTTATAGATAGCGGACCACCAAAGAAATACCATACTTCGGAAACAGTGGAATTCAAAGATGTGACTGAAGCTAACAGAGTTGGTTATACAGATAGTATAGAAAAACCAGGTTTGAGAATTACTGTTGGTCCAGACGTTGAAAGAACAAGTGAGGGTAAAGAACAAACAGCTGATATCAATTTGGATGAGCTGTCCAAAGGTTTGGAAGACTATAAGGCAACTGCGACTGGCGTTCTACCGTTGAATAGTTAGTCAATTCATTTGAAAATTTTATAGGAAAATATTTGTAGGTGTTTTTAGTACTTCAACAACTTTTTTTTTCCTACAGACGATAACATCATTGACACTACTCAAGAATTAGTACTTAACAAGGATAAAACAAATGAAAAAGTTAATGCACCCAACATTATGAGTAAATTCTTCGGGAAAGGTAGAAGAAATCCTGCAAGAGCCAACCAAAAGGATGATAACGCTTTGAAATTTGATAACAATATTTTTTTGTCAGATATCGACTTAGAAAGATTCAGAAGAAACGTTAAAAAATCAGTTACAATTGATAAAAAAGAAGTAGATAAAAAGCTTACACAAACAAAATTAAATAAAAAAGATAACGAGAAAAATGTTAAAACAAAAGGCAACAATGAGAAAGTTGGTTGTGTAAGCATAGTCACACAACCAACATCAATAGTTAATCTCCACAAAACGAACGCCAAAGGAAGCAAAATTAAAAAACTTTTAAATAAACTACATTTCCGTAAAAAAAATAAAAAGAAGATGAAGAAGCGACACTGCACACGAGTACAAAGATTCAATCCGTTGAAGAAACTAAAGGATATGTTCCTGCCTAGGCCTGGTGAAGATAATATGGCGCTAAAAACCAACGAAGCGGCAGATTATGATATGATAACATCCCACATAGACACCTTCAAACCTGTGAAATACGACAAGATACCTAGTATAGATGAGCTTAGGAACCAAGTGCCTAATATATCTGGAGATTTAACAACAAGCCAGTCAGTGAGAACAGCTGTAGCTGAACCACCAAACGAATGGGCTGTAAAAGATGATACTAGTAAGATCAATAAGGTTCAAGCTGATATAGACACTAATGTATCGACAAAGGGCTATACAGTTTTACCAAGTAAGTATAAGAAAGGATTAGATATGTCGTGGCTTTAAACTTGGGAGTGCATCAATGAAATATTATATTCGAAAAAACAACACGTTCCCAAAAGGAAATTAAAAAATTAAAAAATATTTTGTTACATCGAAAATAAAGGATTTTGATTAATGTAATTTGTAGAATTAAAACTATCGTGGTTGTTAATCATTTTAAATAGAAATACGGCTAATTACCACGTTTTTACTTGTATTGCTGACGTTTCGAGACAATTCAGATGCTCTTCATCATGAGCAACGCCCGCGACCGCGATCAACGGCAGATCGGCGAATACTGCGGTTCATAGCCCGCTCCGCCCGAGCCGAAAGCAGCGCCGGTGATCGAGTCGTATCCTGTGCGTCATCGGTATCACTCGAAACTTCTGACACGCTACCCGCATTTCTGCTCGAGTCGTGAACATAAGGCCTGCACACAGCATACACACTGCACTCACAGTATCACTCTCCGGACAAGACACAAAACTTTCAGAAGGGGTGGTGGAATTCAGTAAGGGTTTCCATGATGGTGAAATGCCCCATTTCACCATGTCTCGAAACGTCAGCAATACAAGTAAAAACGTGGTAATTAGCCGTATTTCTATTTAAAATGTAATTTGTGTTATTTCTTTTTCTTTAGATTCCCGTTTATATAAACCGAATACTAAAACACAGCCTAAAAATCTGTACAAGACACAGGAGATGTCTATTGACCAAAAGTCAAAAGACAATTACGCAATTCCGGATGATGTAATGAATGTTAAAGTCAAAACTTTGCCGAAAATAGAGGAAGTTTTTACTGTACCACCAGTAACACTAGAAGATATAAGAAATGAAATAGATAAGATACAAATGAAACTGACTACAGATGATGCTCTGGAAAACTCTTCGACCAGTCCGAAATTGATTATTCAACAAAGAACTTACAACAAAATAAATAATGCAGACGATAATGAATGGAATGATGATATAACAATAAAAGCCAAATTAACAAAAATTGCTAAGTATCCCATATCTAAACTCAAAACGAATTTTAATATTACCGAGATAAATCCTGTAGTTGACAATCCAAAACTATACGAATTTGTTGACGATGACAGCTACCTAAACGTTCACGAAGAATCTTATCCCAGTCCGGTTTCAGAAAAAAGAACCCCATTTTTCGAAATACAGTACACGACAAAGGATAGAGGGAAAGTAGTTACATTGGGTCCACTAATAGATATTACTTTAAAAAACTTGGATAGCGTCAAAGAGGTACCCGTTGATTCTCTCAATAGCTACAAAACGTATCCTGATTATTTCCACGATTTGGTTATGTGGAATAGCGATATTTTGAATAATGATAAAGTTTCAAATCCTACATGGCAAGATATTTTGAATAAATTACAAAACGTACAAGAGTTTACTACTCCTAATGTCAGGGACATGGAAAAAGAACTGTACGAAATGAACGAGCACTTGATTAACAATGATATTAGCCAAATAGATAATAAAGGGATTACACCTAGAACGGTCACTAAAATAAACTCTCATGTATTATCTAGTCCAAGATACGTCGCTAAAGCTGATAACATAAAAGTAGCTGTGGAGAATAATAAAATGGGAAACTATCCAACCTTTGGAGATTTAAATGAAGATAATAATAATGGTCCAAGATATGGCCCAAAAAAATATTCCACTGTCAAGTCTCAAGACATTATAGATGTTTTAAATAAATTGTACACAGAGCACCCTTATGAAGTTAAAACTAGAGCGAATACATTAAGAGCGATTAGCAACAAAGGTATGTATACTAAAGTAAATATTTCATTGAATAATTAGCATTATTAAGGGTAATTAATTAACTTCAAAGGTACAACAGTGCATTTCAATGATACTAATCGAACAGTACCAGCTTATACTATTCTCGTGTCTTATGATGTGGATCTAAACTTTGTGACTCGTTCATAATCTAGTCTAATTTCATTAGAATATTAATATACTGTTGTAAATAAAATAAAGTTTATAGATATTGATGTAAATGAACTAGCAACTCTAACCCCGCAATGATTATCTTCTATTATTCTTGATCTATTGATCTTCTAATATTATTTCTAGCTAAAAACTCGCTCAAAAGCCGAAACTATAAGAACAAAGAAACTCGTGTAAGTAAAGTATACACGATTTTTTTTATCACATACACTTTTGAATTTATAAGATTTTACATCATCAAGTACTACTTATTTTCAGCCAATAGCAAAAGTAATAAAACAACCAGAACAATATTATAACACGCCATTGCCAATGAAGAACGAACAGTTCGAGAAGTTTCTAAGAGAAAACCAATTAGATGTAGAATCTGTAACGGTACCTATGAATGAAATGCCCACAGTTAGTGAAACATGGCACTCGAAAATTAACCCACTGGCCAAAACTATCAATTTTGATGATGATTTGATTATTAAAACAACTCCTAAAAAAACTTTTGAAGTAACAGAGACTACAAAAGTTGGATATAGAAGTGTCGATGAAGTTATTGATAAATCTTACCCAGAGAACCAAATTGAATATCTAAATGATCTAGAACAGGACCTCTTCAATGAGTATAGCGATAGTGTGAATGTAAGACATAAAAGATCCAGTGTGCATGATTATGATACATTGACTGATAATGCTTTAATTGGTAGCCAAAAGATAGAAAAAATTAAAAACAAATTGAATAACATGTTTGATAAAAAATCCGAAATATCTACAGATAAAAAATTAAATTTAATTAGTTATCCAAAAGAAAATGAAGTTGAAATTACTTTGATCAATTTTGATGACACAGATAAACCTAAGATGGAAAACAATAAGGTAGTAACAAATCCAAATGCGGATATATTGATTAAAGTTAATTCTACAGTCAAAGATGACACAAAAATACTGGCAAACATAGATTCATCAAAACCTATAAAAAAGCAAAAGGTATCTAGTGATTCAGAAAAAGAAAAAAACAAACTACTTCACAATCGAAATCTTCAACTTGAAGATGATGAAAGGGAGAAATACTTTAACTTAGACGCACAAGTTAATTCGAAAGGTTTAGAAAGAAAAGAACCCAGTTTGGAAATGAGAGATGGAATAAATTCTATGAACCTGATGCAGTTACCAAATGAATTCAGTGAAAAATTTAAAGATAAGCAAGGCAACCTACCAAAGAGAGTTCAAATAAGCAGTCATAGTTACAAATATGATGTGTTGTATAATGTTCCTATAAAAACAGCAACAGCTAATACAAATATGCAAGAAGACAAATTTGCAGGTGAAAAAGAAGGAGATATTGGTAAAGCATGGCTTATTGATATAAATCTCCAACACACAGGTCTAACTAAATGAACTAAAGCATTATCCCGTTACCTTGTTTCAGAAGTGAAGACTTCTGCGTATGATTCAAATCTAAAAAGATTTAGTGATTATTATGACAAAGAGAGTACAAATAGTGAGTAAGTTGATAATCAAACAAATTCAGGGTTCAACCAGACTATTCCCTTACATATACATCATTCAGATGTGGATAAAATTATAAAAAAATAGATAAACTTTTCATATGAACATTAAATTTACAGCTACCTCAAACAATCCGTTAAGTTAAAATCATCTCCAACAGAATCCACCAACTCATCGTCATTGTAGACGCTGTCAAAGCTGTTGATGATTATACAAGACCTGATATACCTATACACATAAATTTACCGACGTACTATGCTCCAAACACTAATACAGATAATACTGGACTTTTACCTGTCAGTTTGAAAACATCTTGGACAGATTTAGTCCTTAAATACATATCAGGTATAGCATTAATAGAAATGCTTAATAAACTTGGTGTTTTGAAAGGTGGTTTAAACTTAACGGACGGTTTGAACGTCAATTTTGAACGTGATAAAGTTTTTAGCAACAACCGTGTGATGGACAATGATGGAAAGATAAGAGCTGAACGAGCAGGTACTGATCAAAGACATAACCCTAACAGTGAAGTTATAGATTTTAGAACTTGAAATAAAACTGATATATTTTCCAGCAAAGACAACAAAGAAAAGATATACATTTAGCCAAACGTTACACTTCACGCGAGAGATGAATCGACCAAGAAATAAACGACTATTCAATCTATTACCAGGTGAGTAAAAACATTAAATAACTTTTTTACAATGTTATTTTATACAAATGAATCGTTTTATTTCAGTAATAAAAATTTTTTATTTCAGTAATAAAAAATAAGTTGAAGATATTAGCAAAAACCAAGAACACTACATCAACGATGACTACAAGGAAGAAGAAGCTACCGACAAAGTCTTTAAAAATAATTGGTAAGTGAATACAAATAACATAAGTTTAGAATATTCTTTATTCGAGTCATATTTTTCATATTATAACAGCTACAACAAGGTCGGCGCATGAAATAGCAACGAAAGAAGAAGAATATACTACAAGATACGAAAGAGACTTCGAATCAAACGATAATAGTTCTGATATATTTGACTATAAAGGTGACATAGATGAAAAAAAGGATGAAAATATTAAGGTAAACTTGCGTAGTAATAAGACTTAACTCTTAGTCTTTTCTATTTTATAAAATATTTATTTATACAATGTAAAAGATTAGTGACAATTGAACGTTAATTAATATATTTATGTTGCATCAGAATGGTGACCCATCTTTGAGGCCACTTTTAATTTCAACAAATGCACAAAAAGTTAAAACGAAGAATAAGATCAAGCCTATTGCTCATGATAGCGATGTTTACATAGAAGATACAGATACAAAGTATGATGATAAGGTAAGACATTGCACTTTAATTATCGTAAATTAATTAATTGACAATGAAAACTTAAAGATACTGTGATATTTCAGGTGTACTATGAAACAGGAACGAAAGCGAATAAAGCAGCTAAGAAAGTTAAAACCACAACATCTGAGGTTGATTTCAAAGAAAATGATAAAATAGACACAGATTCAAATGCATTTAATAAACTAAAGAGAGATGTGAGTCACGAAACATTCACAGCTAAAGACGTAGCTGCTCTTGAAGTTATAGTAGATCTTATGAAAAGTACAATGAACTACGCAGAAAGAAGTCCTTACGAAATGATTTTACGTAACAATTTCATAGCAGCTCAGCGTACTAAGCCTTGGAAAATTACGAATGAAAAGATGGAGCACGTAACTAATTCCATCCAAGTACATATAGCAATCCCTTATGATGTATCAGATAAGAGGAGATCGCTAGATCCTCTGAAAGTGAGGAAGGTTTTTACAGCAAAAATGGTGACGCCCGTAGATTTAGAATATCAAATACATTCCGTAGAAGACAACATTGCTACGACCGCAGTGAATCCTGCCCTAGACTACGGACTCTCTCCGGGAATGTATTTATTAGTTGATGATGCGAATACTTTAAAAGGTAGCTTTGCTCTTAAACCGGTTAAACCTTCATCTGTGCAGATGAGAAATTTAGATGAAGTTACAGAAAAGTCAGAAGATGAAACAAAAGATGATAAAGTGGCGTTGAGCAAAGATTTTATAGCTGCTGTGAACAGACATTTGATCCAATTATACGAGAACATAACAGCAGCCAACAATGATACAAAAAATAAAAAACATGAAGTTACTCGAAGGGAAACAAGTTGGGATAAAGTAAAAAAATACTTTGGACATGATAGAGTCTGTAATTGCAAATGTAAAGAGAATAAAACTATGTGCAGAGCTTGTGCGGCCAGCGATGCTGTTATAAAAGAATTGACATTCGAATTTGATAATTTAGCAAAATACATGAGCGATCATTGTACAGAAATTCAAACCTTTTTCCGGATGAACCCCAGTGCCGGTAGGGTTCTTAGAGACTCTGTACACAAAATAAATAAATCTTTAAACGATTATTACAAAAGAGTAAAGGGAAAATGCCAAGGACGAACTTGTAAAACCTTTGCCACTTATATAGACAAGCGAGATTTTGATAGAAATAAGAAAGTTGCCAGAACTTTCGTTGGAGAATCTTTGATCAAAGATCTCAACTCTTTGAATGATAATTTTGATAAATTATCGTCGAAAATCATTCCTTATGACGAGAATTTGAGACAGAAAGGTGACGAGTTGGTTAAAACTGCGAGTATTTGTAACTCAAAGTCTATTAGTAAAAGATCAAACATCGTAAATAAAAACAAGCAAAAGTATGACAAAGACATTTACACTCTTGATAATATTAGTGTTAACATAATTTGTAGCCCAGAATCATCAAGCGAATCAATCCATACCAGTCCTAATAGTTTTATTGAAACTCCGATTAGTAAAAGTGAGAATATATTACTCGACTACGATACAAATAAAAGAAATAGCAAAAAGAATAAACTCAAAAGTCTATTTGGAAGAAAATATAAACCTAAATTAAGTAAACTGTTTACTTATTACGAAACACAAGTAACTGAAGCAAATTCTTTTAAGAGAGAAGCGAAATACGATCAAATAGAATCACCTCTGATCGCTGATACTGGTGGTTCGTTTTGGCATGATTATTTAAACAAAGGTAATTTAGACGTGAGTAACGAAATTATTAAACCTAATGTTAAGATATCGGTTGTACAAACGAATACTGAGCAAACGCCGGTAACACAAACAAGTGTAAAATCTACCGAATCATTCAAAGATAAACTGAAGAATATGTGCAAGAGTAAAGACAAAGCTACAGTTCAAACAGCTGATAGGCAATTCATAACAGAAACACAAACAGATTCACTGAGCTACAACATGAATGAACTTTTCAAACTGATTGGCACAATCAAAGATGTTGAAGATGTTAAAAACACGTTCACGGATCCAACAATCGTAACCCGTAAGAATAATACAACAAAACATAAAACCAAGAAAACTAAAGCAAAGAAACATAAGAAAATTCACAAAACAACTAAAGCTAAGATGCATTATAAACATAAAACAAAGACTACTAAAATTACTACTGATATACCTACAAATACCTACAACACGACTAGTCATATAACGAATACAGATAAAACAGCTAAACTAAACAATGTAAGAACAACTACAGAAGTTCCTAAGACTACAGAAACTACAATGGAATCCGTAACAATAGAAGAAATCACTACCGCGTTCAAAACGAACAGTCAAACAAAACAAACACATCAAACCACAACAAAAAAGAATTTGTTCAATAAAATCAAAATGGCGACGCTTGGGTTTCTAAGCAACATCGGTAAAGGTAACTATGTTTCGGATCTGAAGACTACTAAAGCTAATGACGAACGTCAAATAAGAACCGCTCATGATAAAAACAATAAAGAATTCAAAATAAATGGTAAAAAACCTACGAAAATTGACATCAATGTGATTTCTGATACCACGACTAAAATGAATCCTACTATACTTATTATCAACGAAGACAGTACAATAAAAGATATAAATAAAGAAAGAAAATCTAAATATAAAAGCATTTTGCTTACATTACTAAACTTTGAACGTGGTGAGCTGGATAAAGAGAGAGAAAGACTCAATGAAGGTATCGAGAAAGAGATAGATGATGTGGGATTAATAGATAATTTTACGCAAGAAGATGTCGACGATATTGACAATACTCTTATGAGTCTCAAAATGCAGCCAAAAAAGTAATTATAAAGATTCTTATAGTCAATATGAATGTAAAAAAACCGGCGTAGTGCGAGTCGGACTCGCGCACGAAGGGTTCCGTACCGTTATCTATAAAAACAACAGAAAAAAATATGTTTGTTGTATGGGAGCCAATCTGTCTAGCTATTACGGTTCGTGAGATACAGCCTGGTGACAGACAGACGGACAGCGGAGTCTTAGTAATAGGGTCCCGTTTTTACCCTTTGGATACAGAACCCTGTAAATGAAATAAAATAGGATCACGACTGTAATCTCCAAGTACGGTAGACATCCTCTCAGATCTCCAGGTGCGATCTCTTTGCAGAGATGTCTAAAGGTGTTAGTCAAGAAACACGTCTAAACATTATATTTGGCACATGCCCACATTTTGCAGAAGTAGCATTTCACACGTGACAGGTTGCAAGCCCATCGCCGCTTATAGTAATACTAACTGGTTTCCTCACGATGTTTTCCTTCACCGTTTTGAGCGCGTGTTTTAATGCGTAGGAATTCTATCACGTATTGAATGCTAATGTTTGGTCGTGCATCTGACTACCCCCTTCAGATCTAAGCGACTGGAGATCTGCGAAAATGTCTACCGTCTTAGGATAAGTCGTAGACCCTATTTTTTACTATTAAAATCATAAATTCATTTCAATCTTCAGGGCATCAAAATCATCGCAACAGGACATAGACTATGATATCTTTCGAAGTCTGAAGACGATAGGGCGTAACCTGGAATTACCAGCTCCACCTGGTCTCCAGGCGCAGCCAGGAATGCTGGAGAAGGTGGCCCACAATTTTGGCGTCAAGGTTATACCAGAAAAGGTAATTTTTAACTAAAAGAATGACTGTAATCTACAAAGTTAGCTCGATCTTGTGGGTTCGATCCCCAAGACAAACATTTGTGTGATGAACATAGATGTTTGTTCTGTGTCTGGGTCTTATAATGTGTCTTGTCTAGTGCCAGTTTTGGTTAGTTTGACAACTTAGATCTTTTAACGCACGGCCTAAATCACTGGTCATAGAATTTTACACACACTACACAAATATTGGTCCTGGGTGGGAAACAAACCTATAACCTACAGCGCAGAAGGCAGAGCTACTACCAACTGAGCTAAAGAAGCCGAAGAAATTTTTCTGTATCTAATTTCTGTAATATTTTGATAAAATTTAGTAAATTTACCTATTATTTTATGAAAAAACTTAAGTTATCCTTTGCAAAGGCAGCGGCTGCACCAATTTTGAAGTCTACGAAACATAACTTATGGATGAAAGAAATGAAGTCAAATAGAAAATTGGCTGGATTTAAAGGTAAGAATTCATTTAGAATCATAATTCTATGGACTACCAACAAGGGTTGTCACTTTCGCACCGCGAGTAGTAACTGTTTTAATATACCTTTATGAGCTTAAGGTAAGCCACCTGAATTACGATTATTGGAACGAAGTTCCTTATCGCGCGTTGTGAAAGGGGGCTAGACGGAAAAAATTCTTACGAAAAGTTGTCACGAAAAGTTGTCACGACACTTTTTTGCTATAGTATATCTATTAATATATATATCTATTAATTGTGTCGAGGTCGAGGTGGAAGTGGAGGTCGAGATGGAGGTCGAGGTCGAGGTCGAGGTCGAGGTCGAGGTCGAGGTCGAGGTCGAAGTCAAAGTTGATTCCCCTTCCCTTGTCCCACGTTATTTTGTGAGAACTTCGTTCCATCCGGGTGTCCCTTGACACCTCTCAAGTTTTTTTGATTTGTATATCTGCGATGACATAGGGCTTTAAAAATCGTAAATATGTTTTAAAAACAATATAAACATTTCGAAAAACTTATATGCGCATCCAAAACACGTGCTTACAACGGCGAAGGAAAAAATCGTGAGGAAACCAGTTAGTATTTCTTATAAGCGGCGATGGGCTTGCAACGTATGGAATGCTAACTACTGCAAAATGTGGGCATGTGCCAAATATGATGTTTGGACGTGCCTCTGACTACCACTAGACATCTTCCAAGGATCTGAGCGTCTGGAGATTTGAGAGGATGTCTACCGTACTTGGGGATTACAGTCGTGATCCTATTTTTTTTCTTTTTACAAAAACATGTGAGCTAGTTTTGACAAACTTTGACTTTCGTTCGAGAAAGAGCGGATATTATAAGTATAAAAAGTATAAAAAAAAGTATAAGTATACTTTTGGATTTATAATTAAATTTAAGTAGGATGAAGAAATTTTCTGTAAAAATCTAACACAAATCATTTGTTTCAAGAGACTGAACCAACCAAAATGTCTAATTTCGACGTTCATTATAACAGACGATCAAATGACCGGAAACACATTGATACAGATGTCAAAACCAGCAAAGCTAAATACAGAAGAGAATTTGACTGCTATTTAAGACAAGAACATGGTATTTATAGAATTAAAAGACAGAATATAGAAGCTGCGACTGTTAGAACTCAAGAAACAGAACATAGCAAGGATTCCGTGGCTTCAAAGGTTGTACGGAACCCTAATGACAAGTATTCCGGAGAGAAACGGAAAAAACATAAAAATAATGATAGAAGATTTAAGACTGATCATACAAAAAACAATGGACGGCTTGCTCTTGTAAGTAGAATCACACTTAGTAGTATTGTTAGACGTATTTGATAAATCGGTGAAGAGGGAGTCGAACCCGCAATATCAGGGTTCCGTAACAGTACTAAAATATAATTTTATTCACAAAGTTCGCACATTATACGGGTGTACAGATAGATATGGGCAATTTTTTGATACCTTAGGTTACATTATTGCAATTTTGGAGGGGATCTCTGATTTTTTTGAAAATAAAATATAAACCATGTTACTCGCTGATAATGTGGCTTTTGATAGGTAGAAGGATTTTTAAAATTGGTCCAGTAGTTTTTTAGTTTATCCATTACAAACAAAAGTACAAATTGTACATTATTATGTAGATGAAATTTAAAAAAACCGGCCAAGTGCGAGTCCGATTCGCGCACTAAGGGTTCCGTACCATTATCTATAAAAAACGAGAAAAAATCACGTTTGTTGTATGGGAGCCCCACTTAAATATTTGTTTTATTCTGTTTTTAGTATTTGTTGTTATAGCGATAGGTAACAGAAATACATAATCTGTGAAAATTTCAACTGTCTAGCTATCACGGTTCATGAGTTACAGCCCTGTGGCACACAGACGGACAGACGGACAGCGTAGTCTTAGTAATAGGGTCCCGTTTTTACTTTTTGGGTACGGAACCCTAAAAAACAAATGAGGGGGCCACTGTACGCTTAGTTCGCCCATAAGTATTGGGCATTGGGCATCATAATAATAAAGCCGCATTTACACTAAGGCAACTTTGCCCGACGTGTCCCGCGCGATGAAATAAATGAATCTGAATATGATGTCGCCCGACACGAATTCTAGCTATTCTTTGTAACGTCTGTGTCGCGAATCACGACTCACGACCCATAAATATCGTCAGCGATGTCGCGCGAAGTCACGTGGGATGTAGGACAATATCGCGGGACATGTCGCGGGACAAATTCAAATTCAAATTCAAAAATCATTTATTTCAATAAAATCACAAGGATCACTTTGAAACGTCTTAGGAACTAGGTGAAGCTATGCGCATTCCTCGCGACCAAGCCTAGAAGAATCAGGCAACAAAAACGGCTTGGGGTCTACCTATTTTTTTCAACGATCCTTTCCTTAAGGCTATGTAGAGCTCCAGTGTGGTGCCAATCGAATAAGGTGAAGGCTCAAACAATAAGGACAATGTCGCGGGACAATTTTGACAGTTATCAAACCAATGTTATTTCTCTTCATTTCAGTGGCTGCAATACTCCACCGGCTATATCCTTCTCATCGTGACCGCCTTGTACATCCTCTGCGCTTTATTTGCTATAGTTGTCAACTGGCTCTTCTGAAGGTAGATCTGTTAGAGATATCATAATCGATAAGTGCGTTTTCGCTCATCTACAAATTATTATGAAACCATGAACCCGACTGCTTCAAAATAATAAACTTAATAAGCCCCCCTTTTTGGGGAGGGGCGGAATATTTAAAAATATATACCCTCGTATACAATAACGACACTATGAGAACACGCACCCACAGTGGACGAAATCTTTTTTCATAAACATCACTTTATGTGTTGAGCGACACTATGGCGCACGCTACCGTGTGCCTTTAGAGCTCAACTTTAGCTAGAGGTACACGTCAATGTGCCTCTAGTCACACTATGCAGTGTCGCACAATTTATATGAAAAAAGATTTCGTCCACTGTGGGTGCGTGTTCTCATAGTGTCGTTCTTGAATACGAGGGTAAGTCTGTCATTCCCACAATTGAGACGAATCCTAAGGACATTTTAAGTTGTAATCTGTCAGATCGTTTGGGCTGTAGAGGTGTGCCAAAGAAACGGACAATACATACATACATACATCATACATACGCTCGAAAAATATTACCTTTCTTCTGGCGCAGTCGGGTAAATAGTTGGTCTGTTTAATAGTATATAATAATGTAGGTAGAAGATAAACAAACGTACACAGTGTAAGTTGCCTTATACAATACACGGGCAATCTTTGGCAATTTGGTGTGACCGGACATAGCGCGGCATTTCAGCGCGGCATTTGCAGGACACAAGTTTGCCGCGTGACTAGTATAGACATAGAAGTAGATGTACGCGCGGCCGCAGTCCAATCATAGCGCGGCTGCCGCGCTTAAATACAGCGCTTTGTTTGGTCATCTGAAGTTGCCTTACTCAACACACGGGCAATCTTTGGCAATTTTATCATCATAAATGTTCAAGTGTTTGTCAATCTGTTTTGTTTAGATGTATTTTGTATCTAAGTTTTACTTTACGGTATTTGCTAAGTGTCACTTATTGATAATTTAATTAATAAATTAAGTTTTCATTTAGATATTGTTTTTATTTGTTAAACTAGCAGTCCGCCCCGGCCACGCACGGGTTTACTAATTTTATGTCTATTTTTTAACATTTCATTACATTATTGAAGTTTTAGTATCCCTATTTTTTCTAATAATAAATAAAAAATAAATTTTCGGTGAAATTCGGTAGTCAAATTGTGGTCACATTTTTTTTACAAAAATAAATTTCGAATACCTTTGTAGGATTCAACCTTTTTGTTCTATCGGTGCTAGAAAGGTAGAAAGCTGTAATTTGGCATGAATGTATATGTATATGTATACCTACTATACATAAAAGCAATATCAACTAAGAAAATAAAATCTTTAAAAACAATTACAATTATTTTAGGGTACCTAACTACCTAGTACCTTCCCTACACCTAAGGTGGAGATGTTTTTATTACTGGCGTACCATATTGTGTAGTAAGCTACTTATCTGTTTGGACATGCCTCTGACTAACCTTAACACATCTTCAAAGATCTAAGCGCCTAGAGATCCGAGAGGATGTCTATTGTCTACCCTACCTACCGTACTTGGGGATTACAGTCACGATTCTTTTTATTATATACTAGCTGACCCGTGCCCGCTTCGCTGTGCGTAAGGCATTTCTAATACCATCGTGGACTTTTTTGTAGACGTTTTTAAGGTATACAATACTGTAGTACATTATTTTGATATAGATAGTGTTTCTCTACTATATTATGCATGTATTATACATATAAACCTTCCTCCTGAATCACTCTATCTATTAAAAAAAACCGCATCAAAATCCGTTGTGTAGTTTTAAAGATATAAGCAAACATACATACGCGGGAAGCGACTTTGCTTTATACTATGTAGTGATAGTCAAGTAGATAGTCATTTAAGAGGGGGCTATTAGCTAGAAAAAAATCGGATTTCACCCGCGCCCTTGCGTCCCCCGAATCGCGTAGTACCACGAGCTGCCGCCGGCCGCCACGGCGCGCCGCGGCCCGCTCGCGCTGTACGCGGCTCTACCACAAAATAAATAAAGTAGCTTGACGCACTATTTGTAGGTACCTAATAAATATTCTGTTGACCATATTTATATTAGTACACCTATTTGTCTGTTTATCTGCCTACAACGAAAACAGAGAAAATGTATACCTAAATAAAATTTTATTATTACCACAGAATACTAAAGGACCATAAAAAGTTATAATACTAATAAAATAAATAGGATCACAACTGTAATCCCAAAGAACGGTATTCAAACTCTCAGATCTCAAGACGCTTAGATCCTTGAAGATGTCTAAAAGGGGTAGTCAGAGACACGTCCAAACATTAAATTTGGCACGATACCCATATTTTGCAGTATTTAGCATTCAATACGTCACAGGTTGCAAGCCTATCGCCGCTTATAAGAATACCTACTAAGTGGTTTCCGCACGATGTTTTCCTTCACCGTTTTGAGTAGGTACGTGTATGCGCTATAACTTTTTCGAACAGTTGAACAATTAATTGATGCACGGCCTAGATTCGAACTCACTACCTTCCGATGAAAATTCGAGGCACCTCCCACTCGACCAACATGGCCAACTATCAATTTATCAAAATCAAAATTTTCGAACAAACAATAATTACCTTACTGTTTTATAAATGTTTCATCGAATATTTATTTGGCAGTTTCACCATTTACCCTTTATCAAAATAGCACATAATGCTCAAAAACGGTAATATCCGAACTTATTATTTTGACGAATAGCATATTATTTTATGTACTATTCGAATAAAAAAATCCATTGGCCACTCACGATCTTCAGATGGAAAGTTGAGGTACCTTTCACTCCGCCAACACAGCCAACTACAAATTTACCAAAATCAAATTTTCGAACAAACAATAATTTTATTATTCTGCTGTTGCTTGGCCGATAAATATTTCATCGAATATTTATTTGGCAGTTTCACTATTTACCCTATATCAAAATAGCACATAATGCTCAAAAACGGTAATATCCAAACTTATTATTTTGATGAATAGCATATTATGTACCTACTATTCGAATAAATAAAAATCATTGGCCACTACTCACAACCTTCAGATGGGAAGTCGAGGTACCTCTCACTCCGCCAACACAGCCAACTCAAATTTACCAAAATCAAAATTTTCGAACAAACAATAATTTTATTATTCTGCTGTTGCTTGGCCGATAAATATTTCATTGAATATTTTATTTGGCAGTTTCACCATTTACCCTATATCAAAATAGCACATAATGCTCAAAAACCCGATACATACATACCTACGTACCTACCCACATTGTTTCTTTCTCTGAAGTATAAAGCTACGATCGATGCCTCGTTCACCTACCAAAATATTCACTGCGGACGCCGCCTGTGCCACCGCTGCTACCGAGTCGAGAAGGGACAACAAACGAAAAAAACCTGATTGCGACATACTGGATTCTATAAAGACCATGAGTTCAAGCCTAAATAACTCGATCAACGATCTACGCGGTGACATACATAAGCAGCTTTCAGACATTAGCTCCAACTTAAGCACTATTCGGACTGAGCTCGATTGCCTCAGCGCTAGCACTAAGGAGTTAAAATCGGATATTGAGACACTACACACTGAAAGCGCGCTGACCAAGAAAGGACTAGCAGGCTTAGAAAGTCATCGTAATATTACCACACAAAACATATCGGAGCTTCAGGCCACTACTCAGTTTACATCTGATCAGCTGAGCGGTCTTCAAATCCGCGTCACAGCTCTCGAAAACACACATAGATCACCCATTCCTGCCGTGTCGGTCTTGGAGGCAAAAATTGACTCCCTTGAACAACAAGCAAGACAAAACAATCTGGAGATTTGTAACGTTCCTGAGAAGCGTGGAGAGAATCTTACATCGATTCTAGAGAGCATTTGCACTACTATCAAGTGCACTATCTCGCAGGTCGACATTGCCGCAATACACAGAGTACCTCATGCGCTCCAATCACAAAATAACCGACCGAAAAACATTATCTGCAAACTGATCTTACGAACACTACGCGATAATATACTGAGCGCCTTCCGCATGTGCAAAGGCACCTCATCGGACAAAATAGGCATTTCTGGAACCTCTACTAGGATTTTCATGAACGAGCACCTTACGTTGCAAAATAAAATGTTGTTTCGTGAATGTAGGGAGAGGGCGAAGGATCACGGATACCAATATGTCTGGATCAAGCATGCTACTATACTTGTTCGTGAGACGGACACCTCACCAGCTTTCGCAGTGCGTACCAAGACTGATCTGGCAAAAATCAAGCCGCGTTCAAATAATTAACTGTAACTATTACTTTTTGATACATAATTCACGTTTTTTTCGTTCATCCCATTGGGGATGTATTACTTTACGAGTATGTTTATTTCACTTACTATTTACTATACTTCCATTGTTTTTTTATGTTTTTAACACCGCTATTTATATTATGTCCAATTTAAACAACTATTGTTTTTATGTTCACAATTTATTAAGGTATATTGCAGGCCAGTGTGTAAGACCCTTTATACAATACAAAATTATATTCCCAATTTTCAATAATGGCTAACCATAGCATTAATAGCATCTCCGTGTACTACCAAAATTGCAGGGGCACGCGCACAAAACTCAATACTATATATTTAAATATTTTGTCGAACGATTACGATGTCATAGTTTTAACTGAAACGTGGCTCATACCAGCTATACACGATAGAGAATTAATTGACCAAAGGTACATGGTATTCAGATGCGATCGTGACTTCATTGCCACAAATAAAGAGGAAGGTGGTGGCTTACTCATCGCAGTGTTACGGAAATTACGCCCCACATTAGTGAACTTAACGTTAACGCAATATTCACATCTTGAACATGTTGTTGTACAGATACCTAGTACCTCTGGTCTACGTACAATGCGGCATCTTATCAGCGCAGCTTATATTCCACCTAACACGCCTGATGACGTTTATGACACACACTTTAATTACTTGCAAAGTCTTGTTCACAAAGAAAATATCGATAACTTCTTCATAATTGGAGACTACAATATTCCGACAGCTAAGTGGATAGCAAGCGATACTTCACACAACGGCTTGATTTGCGATAGCGGCGGGCCCCAAATACACAGCATTTTACGTAACTTTATGTCGCGTATCCAAGGTCTCCAATTTAACAATACTCTCAACAAAAACAATAGAATACTAGATTTATTCATCTCTAATACTGATTGTGATATTTATAGCCCTATTTCAATTTCGCTACCCATTGACATACTGCACCCACCATTTTGCATACTTACATATATAACCTTAGCACCGTCACTTAAGCGCAGCACTGTGAAAAGGCTTAATTACCATAAATCTAATTATGAACTGATTAATAGAGATATCGGAAATATAGACTGGACTCACGAACTCAACCACCTACTACCTGAACAAGCTGTAGAACACTTCTATAACCTCATACACGGTATCTGTTTACTACACACGCCTTTTTCATCTGGTAGGACATCGCAGTTCCCTATCTGGTTTACCCCTTCCCTTATACACATACATAAAAATAAATCTAGGTACTGGGCTAAATGGAAGATCTACAAAAACATATCTGACTACGAAATATTCTCGCTGTATAGAAAAAGGTTTAAACTGCAATGCGATGCATGTTTTAAATTGTACATGGAATCAGTAGAAGATAGCATTAAGAACAACCCTAAATTTTTTTGGTCATATGTTGCGAACCGTAATGCAAAGTCAGGTATACCTTCAACCATGTCTTATCATGCAAGCACATCGGACGATCCTTCAGAAATATGCAATATGTTTTCAAACTTTTTCCGTAGGAACTTTGAATTATCTACATTAGATCTAAATCAATGGGCACCTCCATCCACGTACGCCGATAGTGACAACGTAGTATGTAACCTAAGTTTCAGTGAGGCTAATATATACTCAGCACTTCTGCAGCTGGACAATACCAAAGGTCCAGGTCCCGACGGATTGCCAGCTATATTCCTAATCCGTACTGCTGCAAGTATTACAAAACCCCTTCATATAATCTACAATAAATGTATGTGCGAAGGTACATTTCCCAGCTGCTGGAAGCTAGCTCATATTACCCCTATTCATAAGGGAGGTTCGAAACAAAACGTTGAACAGTATCGACCTATCTCAATGCTCTCTATTTTGTCAAAGGTCTTTGAACGTCTTGTGCATAACTCTATTTACCCCACCTTACATGGCTCTATTCTACGTGCTCAGCACGGTTTTGTTAAACGTCGATCTACTGTCACCAACCTAATGGTCTTCGTGAATGACCTATTCGAAAATATGGAACGAACGCTTCAAGTGGACGCAGTGTACACAGACTTTCGAAAGGCCTTTGACAAAGTAGATCATGAGCTCTTACTGAATAAAATAGCATTCAATGGCATTCGCGGAAATCTCTTGCGTTGGTTTGCCTCGTACATCAGTAACAGGACACAGGTTATCGTAGTCAAAGGTTTTCGATCAAACATAGAACGAGTCACGTCTGGGGTCCCGCAGGGGTCAATATTAGGCCCGTTACTCTTCGTCCTATTCATCAACGACATAGACAGTTGCTTCCATAACTCAAACTACTTGCTTTATGCCGACGATCTTAAAGTTTATAAAACGATCACTAGTGTCGAAGACGGTGTTAAACTTCAGGAAGACTTGGATCGCTTATCTAATTATTGTTTACTGAATAAACTGCAGTTTAATCTAAGTAAATGCAATTCCATTACATATACAAAAAAGATCCATACATTTGACTCAACATACTATCTTTGTAATACTAATCTATCAAAAGTGACCTCTATCCGTGACCTTGGTGTGACTTTAGACAGCAAACTGCATCTTGACCAACATATTGATAAAATCATCAGCAAAGCCTACCAGTTGTTCGGCTTTATCATGCGTTCGGGAAAGGATTTCGTTAGGCACTCGACGTATCTCCATTTGTTTAAATCCCTGGTTCGCCCGCAACTTGAATATGCAACCACTATTTGGAACCCATATTATAACAAATATGCTGATGCAATCGAATCAGTTCAATACAAATTCCTAAAATCGATGCAGTATAGGTGCTTTCAAGGCCATATGCCATATCACATGTTATTAGCAAAATACAGCATGATGACGCTACACTCTCGGCGGCAATTATTGGACGCTACTACCTTACACGGAATTTGTAATAATAGGTATGATTGCATTGATCTTACAAACAAGATTTGCTACTTGATCCCAAGATCAGTGCATCGCCGCCAAGTGCGATCACGTAAGCTTTTTGCTCTTAATCGTTGCAAGTCAAATGCTGGAAAGCGTGCGCCCGTTCAGCGTCTGGTGGACACTTACAACAATACGTTCATAGATTTAGATATATTTTCACTTACGCTACCTAGGTTCAGAGCTCTCGCGATCGAATTTCTTCTTGTAGTAGGGGGGGAGGAGGAATCAGGGGGATCGGCTGATTGATGGTCGATATACGTTTATGTCGTACTACTGATTCGGCTGGCCCCAGATAGGTACTCTTAGCGGGGATGTATTTTTGCCTACCTGTTTCGGTTTGGGTCCGGCTCGCCAGCTGCCTTCCATTTTTTTTTTCTGTTTCTTATCTAGAATTAGTATTCAACCCATTTTCTAAGGAGAGAAACTCTAACCAACATTTTCAACATTATTTATCATTTATTTCTCTCACTAGAAGATGGGCCGAAGGCGGTTGGCGATCGGGGATCCAGATCGTGCCAATCTCGGGCAAACGCAGTGAACTTACGCCCGGGTACCATTGTGTTGTGTGTTGTGCGTATGTGCACCTGCGGTTGATTATTTTGCGCCTGCAATTGCCTGTACCCCATCATCCTTTCCTTTTACCTACGTAATAATTTGAACACTTTGCCTCGCTTATACCTAATTAATTTAATTTATCAGTTTGTTTTCACATTGGACATAATATAATTATTTACTTGAGATTAATTTACTTGTTAATAGTTTTTTAAGATGCTAATGCTTATTCATTCAATATGTGGATGATGTTGTGGGTCATACTTTTAATCAATACTATACCTACCTTAGATTTAATACAAATATTGTAATGTGTGACCGTCTTTCTTCCCAAATAAATAAAATAAAATAAAATAAAATAAAATAAAAACGGTAATATCCGAACTTATTATTTTGACAAAAACCATATTATGTACTATTCGAATAAAAAAAACTATTGGCCACTCACAACCTTCAGATGGAAAGTCGAGGTACCTCTCACTCCGCCAACACAGCCAACTTCAAATTTACCAATATCAAAATTTTCTAACAAACAATAATTTTATTATTCTGCTGTTGCTTGGCCGATAAATATTTCATCGAATATTTTTTTGGCAGTTCAACCATTTGCCCTATATGAATATAACACATATATGCTCAAAAACGGTATGCAATATCCGAAATAAATAAATCAAAATCGTGAGAAAGGACTTTTCGATATTCGAATGAAGAAATACAAAAAAAACTTAAATATGCGTTTCTTTAATTGTATCGAAAAGCATAAATATTAAATGTCAAGTAATTATGAAAATGATAATTTATTTTTCATACAAACTTTAGCACCCCTTTCATAATGCAGTTCCCAGTTTTAGGGACCAGTGGCTTGACTGTGCGGTGCGTTGATATTCAGTCAGTCAGTCAGTCAGTAACGTAAGAGTTTTATAAAAGGTGGTGAGGTTCAATTATTGAAAACCCGTGCCTGATTTTTTTTTTATTAGTTATAGCGTCGTCGTTATATAGATAGTTATAATCACGACAGTAACTGTTTATAATCATAGTTTTCCCTTACCTTCTACTAGTTTGAATCAATTGGGATTCATTTTCATTTGTTTTCTTCTTTGATCTAACAATAAACCAGTAATATGATATTTGTGAATTTTTAATTGTCTAATAAAATAACTTTTGTACCAATTGTAATGAATATTTTCGACGAAATGAAAATCCTACAAAATTATTTTCGGTCAAACGTGAAAATAATCACAACTATGTGAAATAATCACAACTGTAATTTGTTATGAAAGTTTTCTCTTACCTTTCATTTGTTTCGAAATCGAGGATCGATAGGTATTCATTTTCATATATTTTCTACTTTGATCTAAAAATAAACACAATATCGACCGAGAGGATGCTTTATAAACAAGTAGGTAGGTACAATATAATCTTGGTAGGTACGCTCGTTTTCTAAAATTTTGCATAGCTAATAATTAGTGATCGGACATTTGGGTGCATATTTACCTAAAGTTCATTTAGTCTATTTCCGGCAAAAGCTAAGAAAGTATGAAAGCGGCTTCAAATTTGTAATTTATGTATATTTTTCTGTCTCACTCACTCACAGTAACTTCACACTCGTTTGGATATACATAAGCTGTTTGTCCGGTCGCTAACTACCCCTTTCAATAAAATAATACTATTTCTACAAAGCGCCATCTATATTAGCCAATAAATAACTTGAGGTAAGTAAATCCAATTACAAACTAGTAACTACTATCCATTGATCCCGGAAACGCGGGATTTTTTTAAAGAAGTGCTCTCCATACTAGTATAGCCAATCCGCAAAGTTTAGATAAATAAACATCAGAATATCCGACCACTAGCAATAATATCAGTAGAAACTCCCGCGACTTTGTTCGCGTGAAGTTATAATCTAGCAAGCTTCGCTGCACTGCACCGCTGGTTGTATTTGGAGAATTTATTTCTTAGTGCGTAAGGTACCTACCTACCTACTAAAAAGGAATAAACCCTCAAAATTTAAAGTTTTTGGAATCAGTCGCTTAGACTGCGCGGTGCGTTGATATGTCAGTCAGTCAGTCAGTAGGTAACGTAAGAGTTATATATAAGTACTAGCAGACCCGCGATTGACGAAAGACAAAGTTCTGACAAAACAGTTCAGAAATGCGTTGCTATGACAACTAAATGTTTTCAGTCTGAGATGATTTAGATGAAGCCGTGTTGGCCGAGTGGGAGGTACCTACCTCGACTTTTTCGGTCGTGGGTTCGAACCCCGGCGTGCATCAATGGATTTTCTCTGTTGGTGAAGGATAAGCTCTGAACATCAGTCGTATTTAAAGAATACCTACCTTTTTCATAGTACCTACTCACCTACCTAATATTTTAGAATGTATGTAGGTATCCTATTCTCTAAATTAGAATGGTGTTCAGAGCTCTGGCAATGAAAGCCAACGGATGAATAGGATTATTACGAAATAAGCCTGCAGGTTGGTAGGTAGGTACCTACCTATAGGTACCTACCAACCTAAATGAAATTATCCGTGTGTCGCTCGCGAATGAATCTTTCAAATACACAAAGTACCTACCTACCTACCTACTTCAGTTATGTTTGACATTTGGTAGGTAGGTACCTACCTAGATTAGGTAGGTACCAACACTAAACCACAACTAGACATAAAAACGACATACCTACTATTACCTACTTACCATACTATAACTACCTACCTAGGTCTATCTATCTATCTGATACCAATAATTCAATTTTCATACAATTGTGCGAGATGTTTTTATTGTTGTACCTACCTACCTACCTAGGTACTTACCTAAACCTAAGTCACATCACGTTCTCGTTGCTAGTAAAAAATATGAGGCGTAGATTAGGTTCAATGCGTTTCCCACGGCTTTTGTAATTTTTTTTTGTTTGATTTTTTACCCATGGTTAAGTTTAAAATTACGAAACCGCTCTGGAGAAAAGTAGCACAGGTCCGTCTAGCAACGCGGATCGCCGCGGAATGAGTATGACTGCGAAGCAAAATACGCGAATAGCAAGAAAAAAGAGTGCGGCATGAAGTTACCGATGCTCGGAATTAAATAGCGTAAGCGACATTTAGAAAAAAATTAATTATGTAAAAGAAATGGCTTTAAAAAAAAACTGCTAGACTATTCAATGTATAATTTATTTAGCAATATTTATGATAAATATCATATTGAATTGCCTTATGGTTTAGGATATTTTTGGGCAATTCTTGATTTTCAGAGATGTGTTTGGCATTTTTTCTTAACAAGGTTTTTATTAAATTTTTATTTTTGATAAAATAATTTTGACGCTTATATACCTGAGAATCTTCCATATAAATTTCAATTCCATACATCATTCACGATAAAAATTATTTGGGCTTCAACCATTTCAAATTTGGTTGTTGCTCAGCCTTAATAGCAACATTGTAGATATTCAGTTGTTTTGAATGATAAGTTTATCTAAATAGAGCAATAACACCTTTAATCATTCATTATTTTCGTAAATGAATTGATATAATTAACCTACTTACTGTAGCCTTATTAAGGTACGTCACTGGCCTCACAGCTCAGTTGGTAGTAGCTCTGCCTTCTGCGCTGTAGGTTGTGGGTGCGATCCCCAGGACAAATATTTGTGTAATGAACAAATTCAAATATCATTTATTTCAATAAAACCACAAGGATCACTTTGAAACGTCTTAGGAACTAGGTGAAGCAACGCTGATTCCACGCGACCAAGCCTAGAAGAATCAGGCAACAGACACGGCTTGGGGTCTACCTTTTTTTTTAATGATCCTCTCCTAACATAGAACATAGATGTTTGTTCTGTGTCTGGGTGTTATTATGTATATACTAGCTGCTCGGCTTCGCACGGATGGTTCCTGGATAAAAAGTAGCCTATTAGTTTTGATTAAAAACGAAACTAATATTTTTGAAGAGCCAACTTTGAAATATAAATCTATCGAGAAAAGTTTCACCAATCGTGTTTCTGTCTATAATTTATGTAGTGATAGTGATAGTGATTTTAGTTCGACGAACTAGGAAAGATAAAAGAACGCCTAACAAAATCATCTCTATTGATCACCTGAAATTCATAGATGAATGCAATTTATGATAATTCAGTCAATACAAGTTTCAAATTCAATGCATGAACTAAGAACTATGCGACCAAGAGTGAACTAGCTCACTGAGATGAACAGACACATATTTTTTTATTCTAAGAATACACTATATATAATTCTAAGGACACAAACACAACACTTTCTGCGCACGAGCAATGAGCATGAACATGGCTAGACGAAACAACTTAAATAGTTGCTTTTCAAAAACTGTACATTTTCGTATTCTAAAAAAAAGATACGTCAAGTCAAAACTGCGTTGCTATGACGACTGAATGTTTTAAGTCTGTGATGTCAGATTTGTTGCACACCAACGCCATTTATACCAAAATCATCCTTTTTGCGTTATTTATTAGGGGTTGATTTTCGAATTATGAGTTCCCCTTTATTTATTCTGATTTTTTTATCCACTTACTACAGCAAATTTTTTCATCTTAATCCGTTTTGTCGTTTATTTTTGATTAGGGAACAAACATAGCAGCCTTATCACAAACTTTCGCATTTATAATACATACATATTATTAGGATTAGGATAGGATTAGTAGGATGGTACGGAACCCTTCATGCGCGAGTCCGACTCGCACTTGGCCGGTCTTAATATTAATCTAACAACTCTTAACTAATTTGATTAGCGAAGAGTTGCATTTCAAAAATATAAATTTGTGTCAAACTTATTAGCTTTATAAGCTAAATCTTATAGATTACTTGCTAAATTTCTAAAGCTAATAATCTTATAGATTCGGGCAATAAACCCGTTGTAAAGAATTATTATCTGACAACCAACCCAGTGATATCTCTGTGCGTTTTCGTCAGCGCGATCTAGTTTCGGAACGTTTTTTAGAGCGACATCTAGTTATGAATTGAGTAAACTTTGTACAAACATTAGACCATAAAATTACATTTCAAAAAGAATTCTGCCAACATTACTAAATAAGTTTTTTTGTATGTTTTAAAAATTTCATATAAATATTTCAGATCCTTTCTATCAAAATCAAAAGTAATAAGAGCGATTGTTTTCTATAAAATCTTAGCTTGGAAACAACATTATTGATACTACCATTGCATCTCTAATATCTAATTATGCACTTTGAATATAAAAATAAAATACAATAAATAGGATCACGACTGTAATCCCCAAGTACGGTAGATATCCTATCAGGTCTCCAGACGCTTAGATCCTTTGAAGATGTGTAGTGGGGGTAGTCAGAGGCATGTCCAAACATTATATTTGGCACATGCCGACATTTTGCCGTAGTTAGCATTCCTTACGTGACAGGTTGCAAGCCCATCGCCGCTTATAAGAATACTAACTGGTTTCCTCACGATGTTTTCCTTCACCGTTTTGAGCACGTGTTTTTGATGCGCATATAATTTTTTCGACCAGAAAAATCCATTGATGCACCCCGGGATTCGAACCCACGACCTTCAGATTGAAAGTCGAGGTACCACCCACTCGGCGGAATACTATAATAAAACTTGAGAGGTGTCAAGGGACACCCGGATGGAACGAAGTTCTCACAAAATAACGTGGGACAAGGGAAGGGGAATCAACTTTGACTTCGACCTCGACCTCGACCTCGACCTCGACCTCGATCCACCTCGACCTCGATCCACCTCGACCTCCACCTCGACCTCCACCTCGACCTCCACCTCGATTTCCACCTCGACCTCCACCTCGACCTCCACCTCGACCTCCACCTCGACCTCCACCTCGACCTCCACCTCGACCTCCACCTCGACCTCGACACAATTAATAGATATATATATTAATAGATATACTATAGCAAATAGATATACTTACGAAAAGTTGTCACGACACTTTTTTGCTATAGTATAATACTATAGCAAAAAAGTGTCGTGACAACTTTTCGTAAGAATTTTTTCCGTCTAGCCCCCTTTCACAACGCGCGATAAGGAACTTCGTTCCAATAAAATATTAATCTATCACTACTACATAGTATAAAGCAGTCGCTTTCCGCTTCCCGCGTCTGTATGTCTGTATGTATGTTTGCTTATATCTTTAAAACTACACAACGGATTTTGATGCGGTTTTTTTTAATAGATAGAGTGATTCAGGAGGAAGGTTTATATGTATAATAACATGCTACCCGTGCGTAGCCGGGGCGGGTCGCTAGTAAAATTATAAATTCATTCATATCCATTCCATCCCAATCACATCCGTCCAACTTACGTAACGAACTAACTAAACAACTAAAAAGAGTTGCTTTTCAAAAATATAATATGTAAGTTTTTTGTTTTGTCCAGTTTGTCGGACATTGTGAAACCACTTTTATAATTACGACCTAGTGATATTCCCCCGTGCGTTTTCGTCAGCGCGATCTAGCATCGGAATGTTTTTTGCAGCGACATCTAGTTATGAATCGAGTAAACTTTGTGCAAAACTTAAGACCAGAAAATGACATTTGTTGTGGTTTTTTCCATTTTGCAACTGTTTTGGCAACATTTAAAATATTGGATGATTTAAAATTATGCAAAATGTTTTAGATAATATCAAATCTCAGAGTCCGACTCGCTCTCCGAAGTGGGGCTCTCATACAACAAACGTTTTTTTGCCGTTTTTTAAAGAAAATGGAACGGAACGCGCGCGTAGTTTTAATAGGGATCCCTAATAGTTAGACATATGGTATTCAAGATTTTTTCGTCGATATTGATGTCTTCTATAAAACTGTAGTACATCACTTTGCTCTATTGTCAATAATTTTTGCAGCGTACGCGATACAAGGATTTTTTCGCTATTTTTGTTCACACGTTGGGTTACATTATCGAAGTTTTCATACGGATCCCTAACATTTTTGAAAATATACTATATCCTATGTTCACCAGGGATAATGTAAGAATTCAAATGGGGAAAGAATTTTCAAATCAGTTCAGTACTTTCGTTTCGGAGCCTATTCGATACAATACAAACAAACAAATCTTTCCTCTGTATAATATTAGTATAGATAGTATGGAAGTATAGATTCATTCATTCATATCCAACCATCCAACCAGTGTCTCCATATACACGGTAATTACCGTAGATGCACCGTAATCTGACAAAATGTACGGTCAACGGTAAACGTGCATTACCGTGTCGTAATTCTACCGTAATAAGGTGATGAATAACTTTTCGCATTTTTGATATTTTTTTGATTACGTGTAACGAAACGTAACTTTTTAAAACACAAAATTTTAGATGGCAACACTCAGCACCGATTTTTGGTCATGTCAACGACATCAAAACAAAAAAAAAAGAAATAAGCTGTTGACGAAGACAATAAAAGGAAATCTTTTCGCCCAACAGTCGATAAAAAGAAGAGGAAAAACCTGTGTTGATTTCATGCCCACTAAAGAAATGATCAGCAAAATGAATGCTTCTATTTACGAAAAAGAAATTGTCGTCTTAGATTCGGATTAGGGACTAGTTTTTTATAAGTAAGTAGGTTTAAATTCATTACAAAAAATTAGAAACATGTAACAATTAATAATAAGTAGGTATTAAAAATTAAATTTTGATTGTAATTTAATTATTGCTTTTAAATTCCCTTTAAATTTGTTTTTTATCTACTTATTTACCAATTTTACCATACACTTAAACATTACATGGTAATTACGGTAAATTTTTAACTGACACACCCTGGCAACACGGTAATCCTTAATTTTCATATGTAGACACTGTAACCAACTTACGTAACGAAACAACTAAATAGAGTTGCTTTTCAAAAATAATTGTTTACATAAAAATTCGAACTTTGTAAGTTTGGAATTGGTTGCCATTTATAATTACGACCTAGTGATATTCCCCCGTGCGTTTTCGTCAGCGCGATCTAGCATCGGAACGTTTTTTGCAGCGACATCTAGTTATGAATTTAGTAAACTTTGTGCACCAGAAATTAGAGACAAGAAAATGACATTTCAAACGGCTATCTGCGACACAGTTTTTAACTCATGCAGTTTCCATTTGTGTACTGTACAAGTGTACATGTACATGTACACCTTTGTTTAACGTTCAAATAAAGATTATTATTATTTTAATTTCCGAGTGTAGTCATACATAGTGTAACTTATACAGTTATACCTAAATATCAAAATTTAGCCTGTTCATTATAACAAACTCGTGTGAAGCCGGGGTGAACAGCTAGTTCCTTCTATATTACTACTTACTACAGTATTAGTAGTCGTGGGTTCCAATCCCGGCGTGCATCAATGGATTTTTCTGTTCGAAAAATTTATATGCGCATCAAAAACACATGCTTAAAACGGTGAAGGAAAACATCGTGAGGAAACCTGTTAGTATTCTTATAAACGACGATGGGCTTGCAACCTGTCACGTATGGAATGCTAACTATTGCAAAATTTGGGCATGTGCCAAATAACTAAATATAATGTTTGGACGTGCCTCTGACTATGACTACCCCCACTAGACATCCTTAAAGAATCTAAGTAACACTGCTATCCACCACAACCCTTATAAATACCAGAAAAGAACTACATGTAGTTTTTACAAAAAAAAAATAATCAAAATTATTTTTTTCGTTAAAATGTTGAAATATTTTTACTATAGTCCACTTTCACTTATCGTGGTGTATAAAAAAAGTACTGGCACTACTATGACAAGTTTTTTTAAAAATTGACGCAACTATCCAAGATTCTAAAATGGTATAATACTCTAGGAAAACTAGCCACAAAAAAGCCTACTACATATTTCTAAACAAAAACCGAATTTTTTAAAAATGCTTTTATGTTGATAATAATCACTTTTACTATGCGCCAAATAAGGTTTTTGTTGTAAGTTCTTAGAATTTGAATTGGAGATGTGCATAGTCAGTAAAATTTAGAAGTTAGAGAGAGACAGATGATGTTACATAATTACACATAGTACATACGCATAGATACATAATTTATATCATTAATTTATTCGAAATGCAAAGGCGGACCACGCGCCTCCCATGGTGCCCCGTGTGTTTGTCGTCATTGCAGCGGTCGGTAGGATTATTTATCGAAGTGATTAAAGATGGGTACATCTTTATTCACATATACTATACATTATATAATAGGAGATGTGGCTTGTTCACAAGTATTTCTTTTTTCGTTTCGAAAAAGAGCAATCGTCGACATACAGGGCCTTAAGACAACATTTGTTAATTCTAAAACGATACGTAGTTCGCGGGGTCAGCTTGTATGAAATAAAACGAGTATTATAGCAAAAGCTAGTATATTATAGCGAGTGGTAGTCAGAGCTGTTGGTAGCCAAGTCCGCGGAAGACAAGATGCGCAGGCGTCCCTCCAAGGAGGCTGAGAACGAGTCTTGCAGGCGGATTGGGGTGCGGGAGGATGTTGTGCTGGAAATACATTAAGACGATTAATCAATTTATTGATAAATACTGAATTGAATTTTCTCAATAACAGCAAAACATACAGTTTTTTTATGACAAAGATAACTTAAGGCGCTCCCAGTCGACGATTGTTTTTGTTCGAAACGAAAAAAGAAATACTTATGAACAAGCCACATCTCCTATTTTATAATGTATAGTATATGTGAATAAAGATGTACCCATCTTTAATCACTTCGATAAATAATCCTACCGACCGCTGCAATGACGACAAACACACGTCGGCGCGTGGTCCGCCTTAGCTTTTCGAATAAATTAATGATATAAATTATGTATAATTACTTATCAAAAATCTATTCTAATAGAAATCTAGATCTACATATTACCTATCTTTAACAATAAATCACAAGTTGATTTTAATAGTAGGTATATAAAATATTTCGATCATAAATTCTAAAACGTATCATTTTGAAATAATATCTTTATCGTGAAAAGTTTCTGCTATTATGTTTTCAGCTTAATAGAAATCTAGGTAGGAACCTGAAGTAATATACTTATGAAAATAGGAGATGTGGCTTGTTCAGAAGTATTTATTTTTTCGTTTCGAAAAAGAGCAATCAGCGACTGGGAGCCCCTTAACCTATTATTACTATTGGCTGAATTTGTATTAAATGAAATAGGATTACAACTGTAATCCCTAAGTACAGAGTAGACATCTTCTCAGATCTCCGGAAGCTCAGATTCTTGAAGATGTCTAAAGGATGTCTTTTTTAGGGTTCCGTACCCAAAGGGTAAAAACGGAACCCTATTACTAAGACTTCGCTGTCCGTCTGTCTGTCTGTCTGTCCGTCTGTCTGTCACAGGGCTGTATCTCATGAACCGCGATAGCTAGACAGTTGAAATTTTCACAGATTATGTATTTCTGTGGCTGCTCTAACAACAAATACTAAAAAAAGAATAAAATAAATATTTAAGGGGGTCTCCCATACAACAAACATGTTTTTTTGCCGTTTTTATAGATAATGGTACGGAACCCTTCGTGCGCGAGTCCGACTCGCACTTGGCCGGTTTTTTTATGTTTGTTTGTAATGGATATACTAAAAAACTACTGCAACAATTTAAAAAATTCTTACAACCATCAAAAGCTACATTATCAGCGAGTAACATAGGCCATATTTTACTTTCAAAAAAATAAGAGATCCCCACGAAAATTGCAATAATGTAACCTAAGGTATCAAAAATTTGTACAACCGTGTAAATGAGGCGGACAGTAATTAATAATATAAAGCAATGCATACCCTGTCCAGATACTAGGCATGCCCCTCGGATTCTCCTGTCTCCGTTTCTCTGCGAGGGAGTTCCTTATCATCTCTTCGGCAAAGTTCTTCATCGCTGATAGAAGGACGGCGTGTATGACACTGAAGAATAAATAAAGTATGCATTAATACTAATACTAGCTGCACGGGTGGAACCTGGATAAAAAGTAGCCTATGTGTTATTCTGATGTATAAGCTATATTACTTTAATGTTTAATTCAATCCGTTCAGTAGTTTTTGCGTGAAAGAGTAACAAACACACAAACACACACACACTCACTCACTCACAAACTTTCGCATTTATAATATTAGTAGGATTATAAATGCAAAAGTAACTCTTGTCTGTCTGTGACGTTATCACGGTCAAACCGCTGGACCGATTGTAATGAAATTTAATATAAAGATAGTCTAGTCCCAAAATAAACAAAGCTAGATAGAATACATAATATACTTTTTTTTGTAAATGATACATTACAACATCCAGACACAGAGATGTTCATCATACAAATATTTGTCTCTGGTGGGGATCGAACCCACAACATAGCACGCAGCACCAACTGAGCTGTGAGATCTGTCAAGTAAAATAAATACCTTTTGACATTGACATCTGTCAAAGTAAACTCACCTGTAAGAATACCCACTACCAACATCTTCATTCCGCAACTCAATCCCAATATCAGCACATTTCCTTTCAATAAACAGAAACCTTAATCTATCATCATCATTATCAACCGGTAGAACTTGCAACCCAACCGGCACAGTCTCCTTTTTGACATTTACTTCGACAGAGTCCGATGTAACGTCGACCTCCTCGTCGTCTGACAGCTCGACCGTGTCGTTTAGCGATCTGTCAATGTCAAATTTGAAGGCTGTCAGTGAGGTAATGTCAGTGGCGTTGCGGTAGACGTCCTTTATGTTCGATTCCGAGTCTAGATTGTTCCAGGACGGCCATTGTTGTTCTGAGTTCACAATTGTTTCCGTTCTGATGGGATAATGGCCGTGTAGCCGGATGTATAGTAATATTTGCTTCGTCCGCCAAACTGGGCCGTGAGTGTAGTGTTCTGTTAGCAACTTGTTTATAAGTTTCGCCCGGGACCACTGAAAAATACAAGACAATGCTTTTAATAAAGGATTATTTATCACAGTTGTATCTATCGGCGATGGGATTGTAGCCACGTGTGGACTATAACCGGCTATAACAGTCGTCAAGCTATCAGTCCTGATATGATCGTCTTCGATATGTCAGTCCAAGCTATAACAGTCGCCAAAATATCTGGCTATAACCATCTGTAGTTCAATGC
Source organism: Hydriomena furcata (assembly GCA_912999785.1). Classification (NCBI taxonomy): domain Eukaryota; kingdom Metazoa; phylum Arthropoda; class Insecta; order Lepidoptera; family Geometridae; genus Hydriomena; species Hydriomena furcata. The sequence continues at coordinate 7,140,790 of OU538845.1, forward strand.
CGGCTATAACCGTCGTTAACATATCAGTTCTGGCTATAACAGTCGCTAACATATCAGTGGGGCTATTTTGTAAAAAACATGAATATCATGTTATGATGTTGAATGCAATACCTAATGTTAGAGAATACCTAATCTGTACACTTTTCATAGTAACTATGCACAGTTTATGCACCTATACCTACGCTTCTGCGTAGGTATTGTACTAGAAGCGTAGGTATGGGTGCCTAAACAGCATAAAAAGCGTAGGTATTATGGCATTCAGTACCATAACATGATAATCATGTTTTTACAAAATCACCCCGCAGTTCTGGCTATAACAGTCGTTAATAGTTCAGAGCAACAGTTATCAATGTCGTTATGATTAGTATAGTCGGACCACAATGGCTGGCGGTCAAGTGGGTTAAAATCGACGTACCTAACTATGGTAATGAAAATCTAAGATAGATTTCGGAAGGTAATGTTAATCGAGCGTATGTATGTATGTCCGTTTCTTTGGCAGACCTCTACAGCCCAAACGACTTGACGGATTATGACGTATGAAATGTCGTTGGATTTGTCTCAATTGTGGGAGTGCTTTAAGCTACATATTGTTTAAATCTGGCGCTCCCTCCTCCACATAAAAAGGGGGCATAACAATATGGGTATCAAATGAAACCTACAAAATAGGCCATTCCAATTACAGTCGTGGTCAACTAATTAGGGACACTCTTTGGTTAAACCGAATTGTGAATTTATTTTTTATTTTCCAACGAGTCTAAACCATATTCCATATCTCTTACATGTAAGTATAATTAGTCATTTATGTGCCCGATTATACAAACAATAACAACTTCTTAAACATTAAACCTCTTTACAGTATAGCTGATAGATTATCGTAGTGCTATTTGTTCAAATAATGCTGGCTGGCCATTTAATTAGGGACACTGATATTGCGTTCTATTTTCAAAATTTGAATCTCAATACTTTTTTACTTCTTCTCTTATTGTTTCGTGGTAGTTTTGGCGGCAATCCCGATATTTATTTTAAGTTTTGAAAAATATTTTGAAGAAAAATGGGTAAAAATAAAAGTTGCGATCCAACACTACGAAAAATTATCATGAAGTTTGTTGTCGAGCATGGTTGGCCATACCGAAGGATAGCAGAACATTTAAATTGTTCAAAAACTATGGTATACAATGCAGTGCAACATGTGAGACGCAATAACACAGATTTAAATGTGCCCAGAACAAAAAGATCGAGAAAAACCACTCCGCAAGAAGATAGAATGATAACCAGGTTAGCTAAGAAAGATCCGTTTCTAGGCTCTATTTTAATTAAACACGAAGTGTTTGGGACAGACGAAAGAGCTGGTGTCTCAGCGAGGACCGTTCGACGACGTTTGGTAGAAGCAGGGTTGTTCGGAAGAGTGGCTCGCAAAGTACCGTTGTTGAAGAAAGAACATAGAAATGCTCGTTTGGCGTTTGCACGTAAATATGGACATTGGACCTACGCCCAATGGCAACATGTATTATTCTCTGACGAGACCAAGGTTAATTTGATTTCTTCAGATGGAAGGCAATACGTACGGCGTCCAGTAAAAGCGGAAATTAATATAAGATTCACAAAAAAACAGGTGAAACATGGCGGTGGAAACATTAAAATGTGGGGTTCATTTTCTGGACGTGGAGTGGGACCTGTGAGGAAAGTTCAGGGTAACTTAGACCAACATCAATACAAGGCAATATTGGAGGAAACGATGCTTCCCTATGCTGAGGAGCATCTCCCTATTATATGGACGTTTCAGCATGATAACGACCCGAAACATACCGCCCGTTCAGTCAAGTCGTTTCTTACCAGTCAGTCAGTATCGGTGCTAGATTGGCCAGCAAATAGCCCGGACCTTAACCCAATCGAGCACCTTTGGCACGAAATCAAGAAAAAAGTAGCCACTTATCGTACCACAACTTTAGATGAACTTAATGAAGCTTTTTGTGAGGCATGGGCAAACATTCCTGTCGAAACATGCCAGAAACTGATAATGTCTATGCCACATCGGTGTCAAGCGGTAATTACTAACAAAGGTTTTGCTACTGGGTACTGATTTTACACGTAATAAAATGGAGCTGTTAAAGATATTATAATACTGCAGATTATTAGTTTTGTTTAACTCTATTTTTCATTATAGTTTACTGTCCTTAATTAAATGTCCAGCTACAGAATTATACCTTAAAATTGAATACATGTTCAACCTTTGATATTAAATACTTTTTTCTATTTATTTATTCTTTTATTTACAGCCATTTAAAGCATAATAATCGGACCAAATTATGCAAATAATAGTTACTGAGAAATCAATAGGGTTTTATATTTGTATGTACATAACCGGTTATTGTTCTTCACTATCTTGCATGTCCCTAATTAGTTGACCACGACTGTATATGAATAATTTGTTTCATCTTGTTAATGAGTATTCTTGTTAAAACTAAACTCACTTCTATATTCCTCCGCTTCGCATAATCCAGCTTCCAATATCTATCGCTGTTGTCCACAACGAAGGGAAAGTGCTTCGCAAAGTCAGGATCTCTGGCCTCATTGCAGATTATGGGGATACGTTTCGCGAGATGATTGACAGCATTTCTGACATCTGTAAACCTGAAATAAGTCAAAGTCAGGTATATATAGTTTGTCGTGTCAAATTTCAATAACCCCAAAGAAAAAAGCACTTTCAGTTATTCCTAAGCTTTCCGCAGGATTTTCCAAAAAGCGGTACGAAATATACTTTACGACCTATTCTCATACCTACTGCATATACACAAAAAAAAACATAAAAATCTGTCAAGACGTTTAACGAGGAAACATTTGTATTCTTGTATGTTTGTAACAAATAAACTCAACAACTATTGGACCAATTTCAATAATTCTTTCACCATTAGAATGTTACGTTATCTCTGAGTTACAAAGGCTATATTTATTACTATAAAAAATTAGAGATCCCTACTAAAACTTCGATAATGTAACCCAAGGTGTAAAACAATTAGCCACCTGTGCGACGCTGGAGCGGACTGTTAGAAATAAATAAATAAGTAACTATTGGTGCACATTTCAGCGCCATCTAGCCCCAAACTAAGCAAAGCTTGTACTATGGAAACTAGATAACTGATGGAATACTTCTATCTATATCTAATTCCTTTAGAATAAGCTTTAGTTAGTTCGGGGCTAGACGGCGCTGAGTAAAATGTCCTTCAATATTTATTAATTACTAATATTATAAAGAGGAAAGATTTGATTGTTTGTTTGTATCGAATAGGCTCCGAAACTACTGGACCGATTTGAAAAATTCTTTTATCATTAGAATCCTACATTATCTCAATGAACATAGGCTATAGAATATTTTCTAAAACTTTAGGGATCCTTATGAAAATGATAATGTAACCCAAGGTGTAAAAAAATTACCTATGAAATTACCGTGCGACGCCGGGGCGGACTGCTAGTTAATTATAAATATGTAATAAAAAAATACTCACCTGCAAATAACTGAGACTAAACTATCATATAAATTTTCTTCACTCTTGACTTCCAATTCATTATCAAACTCTTGATACGAACATTTCACTTTAGGATTTGACAAATAGCAATGATCATGCTCCAAATGCGGAAAGTTCTGTTTGATTCTATCAATTTTGATGCAGTTTTCCGTCTTCAGCTGATGTTTTACCTCAGGTTTGAGGAGGGAGTGCCCCCCTTTTTTCCTCCGTACATTTTTGAGTCCGTTCGACTTGATCGGACTAATTTTTGTAGCCGTATTATTAATTATAATTTCTTGCACCTTCGTTAAATCCAATTCTCTATCCATTTCTAGATAATATATCTTCCCTGTGGTAGGATCGATGTACTTAACTATTCTTTTCTTCACTGAGGTTGGTTGGTTTAATATTTCATTTGGGACTTGTAGTATGTTTTGTATGGTATCTTTGATTTCTGAGTCTATTTTCTCTTCAAAATCTGTTTCTACTTCCATCGCCTCTATTTCTTCTTTGACTATAACATCTTGTTTGATTGGTTTTATGAACATGCCATCAACATCTAGTTCTGTTGGGGATTTAAAGAAGTCCATCCAATCGGATTGTTCGGATATGTCTTCCTCTTTTATCTTCTGCGTATCTTCTTGTTTTGTTTGTGTGGTTGTTGGTGTGCTTGCTTGTATGTCTGTTAGTGTGTGGTCATCCTCTATGTATTCGTATTGAAGCATTTCAGGAGTGCTGTACAACCAAACATCGACTATTGTTTCAGAACCTGTAAAAAACCATATATATTAAGTAGTTAATTAGTTATTCAAAACGTTTTTGGAAGTCTTTTGAAGACTGTTTGTCTATACTAATATTATAAAGAGGAAAGATTTGATTGTTTGTTTGATTGTTTGTTTGTTTGTATCGAATAGGCTCCGAAACTACTGAACCGATTCAAAAAATTCTTTTACCATTAGAATCCTACATTATCCCTGATGGACATAGGCTATATAGTATTTTCAAAAACGTTAGGGATCCGTATGAAAACTTCGAAAATGTAACCCAAAGTGTGAAAAAAAATCCTAAAAAAATCTTTATATCGCGTTTGCTGCGAAAATTATTGACAATAGAGCAAAGTAATGTACTATAGTTTTATAGAAAACATCAATATCTACAAAAAAAATATAATACTATAAGTCTAACTATTAGGGATCCGTATGAAAACTTCGATAATGTAACCCAACGTGTGATAAAAAATCCAAAAAAATCTTTATATCGCGTATGCTGCGGAAATTATTGACAATAGAGCAAAGTGATGAACTGCAGTTTTAAATATTACATCAATATTAACAAATAAGTCAGCAATACCATAATTATGTCCAACTATTACAGTTATGTCACAATAACTACTTTTTCATGTTAAAATATGCAATGGTAACGCCGCCTGTACAAACTAGGCCACATTATTCGTACCTGGGTATTAATCCTTATCCAAATAATCACTTCATTTTCAAGGCCATATCAGTACCTGTAAATTACTTTTTTAATTATACCATTCCCAAATTCCATACCATTCAAAAGTTAATATGAGTGTAATAATCTATAGGTACTAATATTATTATGAGGAAAGATGTTTTGTATATTTGTATGGAATAAATACAAAAACTACTGGATATATTTCAAAAAATCGTTTACTTTTAGAATGCTATATTATCTCTGAGTAACATAGGCCATATTTATTGTTTGAAAAAAATAGGGATTCCTATTAAAACTTCGATAATGTAACCTGGGTAAAAAAATACCCATAAAATCGTTATAATACGTTACTCCCGTGCGGAGCCGGGGCGGACTGCTAGTTTTATATAACTATGAAAACTCTTTCTCTTTGCTCAAAATAGAATCCAAGGAGGTATAGTTTATGAGTATTGTCTTATAGAAATCAAATTATGAAAGAAGAAATTTGAAGAAATTTGTTCGTAGTGTCTATAATTTTGAACCTTAGTTATTTACTGTTTGGATAAAGATTATTACAAACATTTTTATGTTACATAAATCCATGTGAACATATTAATTTATTCATTAACAATTTTAAATGGTGTCTGAAATATAATCATAGGTCTAAAAACACATTAACTATAAACTAAATGCTAGTATAAAATAAATAAATGATACCTAAGGTCTGCAATCCGGTATAATTTCTATCCAACTTAATATTATGCTCCACACACGCCGGTCGATTCCTCTCGGGCAGGGTGAAGTGCATTTCTATTTTGGCTGGAAACTCGCCCCAACCCCGTCTGCTTATGTGGAAGGGGTGTTTGCTGAAACATGATAGTTAAAACACTGCTGAATATGAATTTTCAACGACAAGGTATGAAATTTCTGCCAAATGTGATGAAATTTCTGCTAAATATGATGAACTTTCGGGTTAATAAGATGAAATTTCGGCTAAATATAATGAAATTTTTGCTAAATATCATGAAACTAGTTTTAGCCAGCGGCTTTACTTGCGTGGTTGGTAAAAAGTAACCCATATATAATATAACCCATCCAGGACATAGTTGATATTCCAAGTTTCATCTAAATCCATTCGGTCGTCGATTGAGCCTCAAAATCCTCACAAACTTTCAAATTCATAATATTAGTAGAATGAATGTTAAATATACTTAAACTAGCTAACAGAATAAAAAAAAATTAAAAGATAAAGTCGATAAACAAAAAAAGAACATAGTGACTCAAATAATTTTAATATGATTTTATATGTGTAGTGTAGCCTAAACACGAATCGCTATGCTAGCTTTGCTAAGTAATTGAGTACTCACTCGAGAGTTACCCTGTGGTGTGGCGCGTAGGAATGATGCAGAGTCACTTTGGCCCCTGAGAGGAGAGGGGATGGGTCGGGGGGTAAGGGGGGACAGCCTCGGATGTAAAGCAACCATTTGTGGGTGGAACGGTCCAAGCGAGACGCTGCTGGGACGTATTTGGAGGTGTTGCCTGGAGGAACATTCATTTAGTTACAAATCAATCATTCTAATTTATATATCAATTAAATTCAAATATGTATGGACATAAAACTTAGCAAAGCTTGTATTATGGGAACTAAATAACTGATAGAATACTCTTTTTTTGTAAATACATACATATTATAGCACCCAGACACAGAACACAAATGTTTGTACCGGGCGGTAATCGAACCCACAACCTACAGCGTAGAGGGCAGAGTTACTACCAACAGCTGTGGGGCCAGCGAAAGTAGAATAGTAATCCTAAAAACCGGCCAAGTGGGAGTCGGACTCGCGCACGATGGGTTTCGTACCGATATCTATAAAAAAACGGCAAAAAAAATACGTTAAAAACGTTTGTTGTATGGGAGCCCTACTTAAATATTTATTTTAATCTGTTTTTAGTATTTTGTTGTTATAGCGACAATAGAAATACGTCATCTGAGAAAATTTCAACAGTCTAGCTATCACGGTTCATGAGATACAGCTCTGTGACAGACAGACGGACAGACAGACAGACAGAGGGACAGCGAAGTCTTAGTAATAGGGTCCCGTTTTCACCCTTTGGGTACGGAACCCTAAAAACGACTTACCGATAACAAACCTATATCTATGCTTCATCTGGTTCCTGGTAGCCTCGTCCAATGTGACCACGTTGGTTGCCTTCGGCTCCAAATGCCTCGGCATCCTCTTGGGTTGCGCTGGAGGGGGTAGGCTGGTGCAAGGTTCCATCGTCTCCGATTCAGGGCGAAGAGATTTGGTTGCATCCGCCGATATGGTGTAGTTACGTTTCTGAAGCATTGCCTGGTGAATAAACAAAATAAAAATAAAAATAAAAAAATAAATACAATCACGACTGTAATCCCCAAGTACGGTAGACATCCTCTCAGATCTTCAGACGCTCAGATCCTTTGAAGATGTCTAGTGGGGGTAGTCAGAGGCACGTCAAAACATTATATTTGGCACATGCCCACATTTTGCAGTAGTTAGCATTCCATATGTGACAGGTTGCAATAAACAAATTATTACCAATAGACATTGTAAATAGAAATAATTAAATAATGCTGTGTTGGCCAAGTAGGAGGTACCTCGACTTTCAATCCGAAAGTCGTGGGTTCGAATCCCGGACGACCATCAATGGATTTTTCTGTTCGAAAAATTTATATGCGCATTATCACGTGCTTAAAACGGTGAAGGAAAACAGCGTGATGAAATCAGTTGGTATTCCTATAAGCGGCGACGAGCTTGCAACCTGTCACGTATAATGCTAACTACTACAAAATGGGGGCACATGCCTCTGACTAACCAATTCAGATGTATGTCTAAACATGTTTGGGGCTAGGCTGTTGAAAAATTCACCACTTTTTTTACTTTTCTGCTATTTTTCATATCTACACTCTACAATCTACATAGTCTACATATGTGATGTAATTCTTTTTGTGACACAAAATAAAATATTCTAATCTATTCTATTCTATTTGTAGATATTACGAGTAGGTCTTAGGTTAGGTCTAGGTGCTTTGGAGCTATAGCTACCGACTATAATCTATACTAATATTGCGACAGTAACTCTGTCTATCTGTCTGTCTGTGACGTTATCACTGCCAAACCGCTGCACTGCCGCTGGGTCGATTGTGATGAAATTTCATATAGATATAGTTTAAAGTCTTAGGAGGGACATAGACAATAGATTTTTTTTAATCTACACGAACAAAATTGCGGGAGAAAGCCATTACTCTACTATACTATACTATACTATACATAATGTATGTAAATCTACTAAAAATAATATAAAAGGATCACAACTGTAATCCCCAAGTACGGTAGACATCCTCTGTAGAACTGATTTCTCAGATCCTTGATGATGTCTAAAGGGGTTAATCAGAGGCACGTCCAAACATTACATTTGGCACATGCCTGCAGTAGTTAGCATTCCACACGTGACAGGTTGCAAGCCTATCGTCAAAGAATACTAACTGGTTTCCTCATATTTTCCTTCAATGTTTAAAGCATGTGTTTTGATGCGCATATAATTTTTTTATAAATAAATTCTTGCCTAAGATTTCTAGATACTTACAGAATAGTCCTTCCTCGTCTTATTCCTCGGGCCCCTAGGCCGAAATATCTCATCAATATCCACTGTTTCTTTGCCGAGGAGTTTCCTCAATGATTTGTGGATGTTGCGCTGCCCATCCCTTAATGCACTGCTGATCTGTAATAGTACAAACATTTAAAGTCTGGGTGCTGTGGTACCATAGTACTATTGTGTTCCTGGCAATTACAAAATAGAGAATCTTAGTGCACATTAGGTGTTTATTAGGGTTCCGTACCCAAAGGGTAAAAACGGGATCCTATTACTAAGACTTCGCTGTCCACCTGTCTGTCACAGGGCTGTATCTCATGAACCGTGATAGATAGACAGTTGAAATTTAAACAGATTATGTATTTCTGTTGCCGCTATAACAGCAAATACAAAAAAGTGGGGCTCCCATACAACAAACGTGTTTTTTTGGCGTTTTTATAGATGGTACGGAATCTTTCGTGCGCGAATCCGACTCGCACTTGGCCGGTTTATTTATTTATTTATTCAAACACTCAAAAACTTACAGTTAAAAACCAAAACATTTAAGAGTATAGGTACTTATGTTTATCTATACTATAATATTATAAAGAGGAAAGATTTGATTGTTTGTTTGTTTGTTTGCATCGAATAGGCTCCGAAACTACAGGACCGATTTGAAAAATTCTTTTACCATTAGAATCCTACGTTATCCCTGATGAACATAGGCTATAGAATATTTTCAAAAACGTTAGGGATCCGTATGAAAACTTCGATAATGTAACCCAAGGTGTGAAAAAGAATTAAAAAAAAATCCTTATATCGCGTACGCTGCGGAAATTGTTGACAATAGAGCAAAGTAATGTTCTACATTTTTAAAGAGGACATCAATATCTACAAATAAGTCAACAATACTATATGTCTAACTATTAGGGATCCGTATGAAAACTTCGATAATGTAACCCAACGTGTGATAAAAAATCCAAAAAAATCTTTATATCGCGTATGCTGCGGAAATTATTGACAATAGAGCAAAGTGATGTACTACAGTTTTAAAGAGGACATCATTATCTACAAATCAGTCAACAATACCATATGTCTAACTATTAGGGATCCGTATGAAAACTTCGATAACGTAACCCAATGTGTGAATCAAAAGCAAAAAAAACCTTATATCGCGTACGCTGCAAAAATTATTGACAATAGAGCAAAGTAATGTACTACAGTTTTAAAGAAGACATCAGTATCTACAAATAAGTCAGCAATACCATATGTCTAACTATTAGGGATCCATATGAAAACTTCCATAATGTAACCCAACATGTGAATAAAAAGCAAAATAATATGAGTGTAATAATCTATAGGTACTAATGTTATTATGAGGAAAGATGTTTTGTATATTTGTATGGAATAAATCCAAAAACAACTGGATCGATTTCAAAAAATCATTTACCATTAGAATGCTACATTATCTCTGAGTAACATAGGCTATATTTGTTTGAAAAAAATAGGGATCCCTATTAAAACTCGATAATGGAACCACCTTGGGTAAAAAAATACCCATAAAATCGTTATAATACGTTACTCCCGTGCGGAGCCGGGGCGGACTGCTAGTTATTTATAATTACAGTAGGGTAGTCACAGGTAAATCTGAACATTTCATTTGTAACCAATTTTTTGTAGTAGCTAGTTAGCATTCTATATGTGAAAGGTTGCAAGCTCATTGTTGCTTTTAGATGGATTCCTCACAATGTTTTCCTTCATCAGTCTGAGTACATAATCTTTTTGAATAGATGAACCCATTGACAACAACTGGGAACGAACCTACGACCTTCGGAACAAACATCAAGGTACATACAACTTGGGCAGAAAAGCTTTTGTTTTTTATTATGAGAACTAAGTCAGAACAGAGTATGAACAGTTTTAAAAATAAATATGACATAAATCTACAAGTTAATATATTTTGTATACAACTTACTTCAGCCTTAGCTCGTGGATCCCTCTGAGCTGCAATCTCATCCTGGATCTGAGCTGAGTTGAGTTGCAGCTTCTGATCTGAGTAGTATCTACTAACTATTGAGTAGCGGAGTCGGTGTAACAACCGTCGTGACAGCATCATCCTTGAATTAATTGAAAACAACTTAGTAAATTTGACAGAAGTAACATTCTCAACTCTTTATCTAATGAAAGAATAAATAAAATTAAATAAATATTAGTGGACATTATCTAGCCCCAAACTAACTAATGCTTGTACTATGGAAACTAGATAACTGATAGTATACTTTTTTTTTGTACATACTTTATACAACACCCAGAAACAGAACAAACATCTATGTTCATCACACAAATATTTATCCCGGGGATTGAACCCACAACCCACAGAGCAGAAGGTAGAGCTACTACCAACTGTGCTGTAATGCCAGTCGAGAATATAAGGGACCAAAAAGTCCTTTTTCAACTAGATTTAGACTTTAACTTTAAAAATTTGACCCTAAACAAAAAACTAAATACAACTATGTATAGCTAAGTATGTCTGCCAAATTTATTTCAATTTCAAATATTCTCAAATACGTTTGCATTTATAACAGTATGTTAATTTAGTTTTTATGTATTTTGTAGGCTTTACAAGCATTTTTAAGGTTAAGTTATGACCAAAGAGGCCAGTTTGGCAACAGTTTTATAAATGAAACATTGAATTTATGTATTAAAGTAGTTATTCATAAAATTATAAATTATAATGACTCATAAACGTGATTCAAAACATTTCATGCAATCAAAACAGAGCGCAAAAAGTTGACAACATTTGTGCCGAAAAACGAACACATGGTGTTGTTTTTATTAATTACACCAAAGTCCGGTGGGAAAGTTATGTAAAAAGTAGTGAGTATAGTATTCAGAATTCCTAAAATATGGCTTACCGTTGATCTGTGAGCATAACTTCGCTCTCACGGGCCTCCAACTCATTCGAAAACTCCCGACGAATAATCGATTTGATTTTGTCAACTTTCTCTTCTTCAGACAGACTTGGGGGCTCCTCCTTGACACACACGGCAGCCTCCGGGTAGTCCGGGTCATGATATTCCTCCAATTGATCCATTTATAGCTATTTTTTACACTTAAAACGAAGACGCCCTTTAGGCGTCTTAGAACAAACAGTAAACCAGTTACGGTTATTCTTACTATCTACAGTCCGGCACTTTGGTATTAGATCAATTATCACATTTATTCACAGCTTCAATAGGTGGGTTTATTTGTTTTTCAAGAATATAACAAAAAACAAATTAAAAATTAGCCAAAATCCGCGTTTGACACTGGTAGAAGGTCAACAGCCGAGCGCGAGCCGACAAACCGACAATGTCAGTTGATGTCAGATCAGACTCCTTACCTAGTACCTACTTCGAGTCTAGTGAGATAGAGGTGGGGCGAATTTACTCGAGCATTTTTATACGGTCGAAGTTCTACCTTTGAAGTACAACCTCACGATACTTGTACGTTACGTTTCATTATTCTACTTAATACGAAAGTAACTCGCGAAGTGTGTACGCGAGTCACTAGCACTACCACTACCACCTTGCTTGCGGTGATCCCTTCCACAACCTCTATAGATTATCCCACCAAAAACATTCTGTAAAAAACTAGCCAAGTCTCGATGGAGCTGCTTGTTTATCTCTAAAAAGTAATGAAATCTAGACAAAGTCGTGTCAAGTCTGAGGTTCTTTACTGCGATTTCTTTATTATTATAGAATGTTATGTGACTTGGCCGTTGAAGAGTACACAAGGGTATAAAACCAGGTGCTCCATGACACCATTGCACCAATCTGTCGCCAGAACCGCTACCCATTAACGATGGAAAATTGCCACTTAGAAAACGTTGATTCAATAACCAGTCAATTGTAGGCTTGATAAAGCTGCGTATTTCAATAACACTTATGTAAAGGCGAGCCAGAAACAAACAGTATAAAAAATAAATACGTCTATTTTATGTTAGATCGGTGGTCGATTTGACGCTCCAAAAAGAAGACAGCAGAAGTCAGCATTGTCAATGCTGAATGCATGTGTTGCACGATCAACAACAGCCTAAAATAAGACACTAGCGTCCAATTACCAATACCTGTATTGGCTATTATCTCGCTTAACAAACATAGGTAGTTACAACAGATATAACATTACGTGTAAACAAAATTGACTTGTACCCACTAACGTATAAAGAATGTTCAACGGCCAAGTCACACAAAATTAATATTTTAGTTTATTTAATTTGTTAATTTGTTTATTCAATTTGTGTAATGTTCGAGTAGAATAAAGTTAATCGTTCGACTATTTCTTCTTGTAAACTTGTAAGTATAAGTTATGTAGGTATAAAAGCCAGTCTAGTCTTATCCAGAGTTTTCCTTTAATTTTATTGCGTACTAGCAGTCCGCCCCGGCGTCGCACGGATGTAATAATGATATTATAGGTAATTTTTTTACACCTTGGGTTACATTATCGAATTTTTCATAAGGATCCCTAATAAAACATTTAGTATTGCAGACTTTTTTTGTAGATATTGATGTTCTCTTTAAAACTGTAGTACATCACTTTGCTCTATCGTCAACAATTTCCGCAGAGTACGCGATATAAGGATTTTTTTGGATTTTTTTCACACGTTGGGTTACATTATCGAAGTTTTCATACGGATCCCTAATAGTTAGACATATGGTATTACATACTTTTTTGTAGATATTGATGTCCTATTTAAAACTGTAGTACATTACTTTGCTCTATTGTCAATAATTTCCGCACCAAACACAATATAAGGATTTATTTTTTATTTTTTTCACACTTTGGATTACATTATCGATGTTTTCATACGGATCCCTAATATTTTTGAAAATATACTATAGCCTATGTTCATCAGGGATAATGTAGGATTCTAATGGTGAAAGAATTTTTCAAATCGGTCCAGTAGTTGAATATTTTTTGTAAAGGCGGTATGTCGATCTCTAATAGTTTGGTTAGGCTCTTGTGTTTTCTTATCAGGGTCACCAGGTACTCCAGACCTTCGATTATCCTAGTTTTTATGGTTTTCCCTTTATGTGGCCATTAAACCCTAACTCTGTACCAAATTTCAGCTCTCTGAGTTTATGGGAAGTACTAGTTCTATTCTGATGATCATGAGTGAGTGAGTGAGTGAGTGAGTGAGTGAGTGAGTGAGTGTCTGTCTAAAATGCGAAACTTTGCTTTCGCTTAACTTCGTAACTAAATGACCTACAGACTTGAAATTTTGGATTTTAAGTATGAGATTATGGCTTACTGGATGACGAAAATTTCAGCGTTCTGGTCTTATCCAGAGGTTCTCAAATAGGGGCCTGAAAATGCGGCGAAATGGTTCCAGTAAAGGATGGTACGGCAGTGTTTGCTTCGCGCTCGACTTGGCGGGGGCACTGCCGTGCCCCCAAATAATGCGGCTCTACCTGAGTTTTTAACTACGTACCTACCTTAAACAGAAGGGAACACCGGAAACAGAAGGGTGAGCAATAGCATAAACCGTTGGTCATAGACTTGAAATTCGGAGGGTGTATTAGAAAAAAAATATAGTATTTATACAAATTGGTTATAAAAAGTCGCACATGATACACAAAGTCGCTTTACAAACAATAAACTAAACTTCAATTATTCGTTTGGAATTCCGCTATTGGTGTCGATTCTGAACAACAATTTCGCTCTTATTCCTTTGAGTTATAGTCTAAATTAGAGTAACCTATAAATGAACGAGTTCTTAAGTTAAGAACTTTTTTTTTGTATATTTCGGATGTGCTAAAGAAATAAGAAAGTCAAAATTTCACTTTAGTCAGCACCTTTTTATATACTTACTAGATTTACGTAAAAAACCGTTAAATTACTCAAAACTAGCCTACGTTTTAAAACTGTCATCCTGAGGTTACGCGAATTGAGACATTAACGTAATAGGAATCCCACCAAAAACATTCTGTAAAAAACTAGCCAAGTCTCGATGGAGCTGCTTGTTTATCTCTAAAAAGTAATGAAATCTAGACAAAGTCGTGTCAAGTCTGAGGTTCTTTACTGCGATTTCTTTATTATTATAGAATGTTGTGTGACTTGGCCGTTGAACATTCTTTATACGTTAGTGGGTACAAGTCAATTTTGTTTACACGTAATGTTATATCTGTTGTAACTACAGATAATAGCCAATACAGGTATTGGTAATTGGACGCTAGTGTCTTATTTTAGGCTGTTGTTGATCGTGCAACACATGCATTCAGCATTGACAATGCTGACTTCTGCTGTCTTCTTTTTGGAGCGTCAAATCGACCACCGATCTAACATAAAATAGACGTATTTTTTATACTGTTTGTTTCAGGCTCGCCTTTACATAAATATTATTAAGCCTACAATTGACTGGTTATTGAATCAACGTTTTCTAAGTAGCAATTTTCCATCGTTAATGGGTAGCGGTTCTGGCGACAGATTGGTGCAATGGTGTCATGGAGCACCTGGTTTTGTACCCTTGTGTACTCTTCAACGGCCAAGTCACATAACATTCTATAATAATAAAGAAATCGCAGTAAAGAACCTCAGACTTGACACGACTTTGTCTAGATTTCATTACTTTTTAGAGATAAACAAGCAGCTCCATCGAGACTTGGCTAGTTTTTTACAGAATGTTTTTGGTGGGATTTCACTTCTTTTTGTAGAAACGTGGGCTTATTGATTTATTTTATTAGATTTTCTTATTTGACACAGTTTTTTTTCTTTTTATGAGTAGTTTTTTATTATAAAAACAAATCGTAGTATCACCGCCACTCTTAATCCAATGCATTATATTTTGATCAAATTTTGAGCGAAATTAATATTTTAGTTTATTTAATTTGTTAATTTGTTTATTCAATTTGTGTAATGTTCGAGTAGAATAAAGTTAATCGTTCGACTATTTCTTCTTGTAAACTTGTAAGTATAAGTAAGTATAAAAGCCAGTCTAGTCTTATCCAGAGTTTTCCTTTAATTTTATTGCGTACTAGCAGTCCGCCCCGGCGTCGGCGTCGCACGGATGTAATAATGATATTATAGGTAATTTTTTTACACCTTGGGTTACATTATCGAATTTTTCATAAGGATCCCTAATAAAACTTTTAGTATCGCAGACTTTTTTTGTAGATATTGATGTCCTCTTTAAAACTGTAGTACATCACTTTGCTCTATTGTCAACAATTTCAGCAGCGTACGCGATCTATGGATTATTTTGTTTTTTTTTACACGTTGGGTTACATTATCGAAGTTTTCATACGGATCCCTAATAGTTAGACATATAGTATTGCATACTTTTTTGTAGATATTGATGTCCTATTTAAAACTGTAGTACATTACTTTGCTCTATTGTCAATAATTACCGCAGCAAACGCAATATAAGGATTTTTTTTTATTTTTTCACACTTTGGATTACATTATCGATGTTTTCATACGGATCCCTAATATTTTTGAAAATATACTATAGCCTATGTTCATCAGGGATAATGTAGGATTCTAATGGTGAAAGAATTTTTCAATTCGGTCCAGTAGTTGAATATTTTTTGTAAAGGCGGTATGTCGATCTCTAATAGTTTGGTTAGGCTCTTGTGTTTTCTTATCAGGGTCACCAGGTACTCCAGATCTTCGATTATCCTAGTTCTTATGGTTTTCCCTTTATGTGGCCATTAAACCCTAACTCTGTACCAAATTTCAGCTCTCTGAGTTTATGGGAAGTACTAGTTCTATTCTGATGATCATGAGTGAGTGAGTGAGTGAGTGAGTGAGTGAGTGTCTGTCTAAAATTCGAAACTTTGCTTTCGCTTAACTTCGTAACTAAATGACCTACAGGCTTGAAATTTTGGATTTTAAGTATGTGATTATGGCTTACTGGATGACGAAAATTTCAGCGTTCTGGTCTTATCCAGAGGTTCTCAAATAGGGGCCTGAAAATGCGGCGAAATGGTTCCAGTAAAGGATGGTACGGCAGTGTTTGCTTCGCGCTCGACTTGGCGGGGGCACTGCCGTGCCCCCAAATATGATGATCGTGTTAAAACACGATCCTCTTATTCCCAAATTGTAAAATGGACACAACATAATCGCCACCTACTCCAATTTAGACTTTAACGTAAAGGAATAGGAGCGAAATTGTTTTAATTTTATTTTAGGAAATTTTAGGATTAGCTCGGAGTCAACGGAATCGACACCATTGTGTACTTTAGAGTATTTAAAACCAGGTATTCGTAAAAGGTAGACCTCGACCCATCTTGAGAACCAACCCTACCCTATATAAACTATATACACCGCCTGACGCGACGCCTGATCGAATGACAAATATGACAATACGTTGAATCAGTCAATCAGTATCATGCATGTGTTCTAGTCTAGCTAAAAACATTCTGCTTTACTTTAATGACTAAAATCATTTTTCCTTGTTGATTTTCTTTATTTTGCTTGTTCTTTTCGAGAGTAGCGTACTAAAGCTCTTATAAAGTCTTTATACTTTGTCTTAGGTATTGGAATAGATATTATGATTGAATTGACACTGACAGCAGTATAAGTATGCATAAATGTCAACTGCCAACCCAAACCCAAATCTTCTACAAAATAAACATAAATGTCAAACTGACTTTCATTTCATTCTGATTTTGATTGTGATTTTTGTAATTAATTCGCTACGGAGTGTGTTCACCTCAACAAAATAGAAATTTTCACGAAATCACCATCGCGGAAAGGGCGAAGACACAGCTGCGGGAACCGTGATGTGAGGGCTCGGGCCGAGCGCGCTCACATGTCCGACTCACAAATAGATGGCCTGGAGGCCATGACCGAGCGAAGATCCTTTTTCTACCCCGATAGCAGCAGCGATTCGGACGACGAAAAGAACTACAGGCTAGACGAGGAACGGCGAAAGAGATTATCTAAACGCAACGGGCCGAATATCCGCGGTAGAGCTATTGCGATGCCAAAACTAGCCAACTCCACTCCGTCTACGTCAACAACTTTGGATCCACCGAGGAATGTTAAACCTCAGAACCCATTGGGTGATGATAGGATCACGCTTGTGGTGGATAACACGAGGTTTGTGGTGGATCCCGCTCATTTTACAGCACATCCTAATACCATGTTGGGAAGGATGTTTAGTTCAGGTATGGATCTCTTTGTTCAAAACTAAATATTTCTAATTTCTAATCTATTAGCAATATCACTTTAAAATTAGCATCTAGTAGCACATCAGAACAACTCTCATGATGTGACAACATTTGTGACATAGTGAGGGAAAACCCAAATATTTTTTTTGGTTTTAAATTGAAATACAGCTAACTACCACACTATTTTCTTGAAGAAGAGCATCTGCATTGTCTCAAAACATCAGCAATACAAGTAAATAACTTTGTAAATAGCCATATTTCTATTTAAAATGATTAACTATATACCTAGTTTTCAATATTTTTGGGTGATTTTTATAGTGAAAGTTGATAGAGAAAATCATCATATGCGTAAAATGTAAATCAAACATAAGAATAGATAATTATTATGTAATATAACTTTCTAAAAACGCTTTGTGATGATATGACTCAGAACCTCTGTTGACTTTGTATAACAAGTAATGTCACTTTGTTTACAAAAGGAAATATTTCACAATAATTTAAACCTTAGGCCATACCACTAGTTTCTAAAGTAATAACAAAACAATATTACTCACATTCAAAGTGACTAGGCTATACAAACTTCTATGTGTTATTTCTGCACAGAGAGTAATAAAATAGAAATAGAAATAGGATCACAACTGTAATCCCTACGTATGGTAGACATCCTCTCAGATCTGAGGTCACTCAGATCCTTGAAGATGTCTAAAGGGGTTAGTCAGAGGCTTAACATTTGGCACATGTCCACATTTTCCAGTGGCTAGCATTCCACACATGACAGGTTGCAAGAATACTAACTGGTTTCATCATGATGTTTTACTTCACCATTATAAGCATGTGTTAATATATATTTTTTGATCAGAAAAATACATTGATTTACTGCCTGGATTCGAACCCGGCTAACACAGTTTTTTTAGAGGGTAAAGTATAGTAAAGTAAGGTAAACATTTATTCATACAAGAAGCACTTAAAAATAGGTACATTTATATCTAGTCAGGGTAATATTGTTTTGATATCACTTTTTAGCTTATGGTATGGCCCCTTATCTTGATATGGTGATAATGATATGTACATAATTATGCCTGTTTACCATAGGAGACAGAGACCTTAAACCTCCACATGCCGTAATCATGACACTTCTCTTGCGTCATTAGTTTTCTTCGATCACATTCTTCAACTGAACTCATAGCTGAGTTGTAGTAGCTCTGACTTCTGCGCTGTAGGTTGGGTTGTAGGTTGTCTGGGTGATATACTCGTGACATAAGTATAATAAGTATGTATGTATTCACAAAAAAAAAAAATAATAAGTAGGTCCACAACTGTTACTGTAATTTCTAAGTACGATAGACATCCCCTCAGATCTCCAGGCGATTAGATCCTTGATGATGTCTAGATGGAGTAGTCAGAGGCATAACCAAACATTACATTTGGAACATGCCCACATTTTGCAGTAGGTAGCATTCACCATCGCCGCATATAAGAAAAGAATACTAACTGGTTTCCTTACGATGTTTTCCTTCACCGTTTTGAGCATGTGTTTATTAAGTATGTCTATCACTATTTGTGCTGTAAACTTTTGACCTTAATACTAAGATAATATATGAATCTGATAGATTATAATAAGAATGCATTGATAAATACAGATGCAATATGTTTATTCACAACATAATAATTTGCTTTGATGTTATACTAGCTACTCGCCCTGGCTTCACATGGGTGGTACCTGGTTAAAAAGTAGCCTATGTGTTATTCTGATGTATCTACTGTTTAGTACTCTAGTATATGTTACTCTTTCACACAAAGACAACTGAACATTTATATTATTACAACAACAATTTATTAACAATTTCTTTCAGGTATAGAATTCACCCATCCCAACGAAAGAGGCGAGTATGAGGTGGCCGAAGGCATATCTGCGACCATCTTCAGAGCAATCTTGGAGTACTACCGCGGAGGCACGATCAGGTGTCCACCGACTGTCTCTGTGCAAGAGTTGAGGGAGGCCTGCGATTATTTATTGGTGCCGTTTGATGCTAACACTGTTAGGTGTCAGGTTAGTCACTTATTATTACCTGTTTTAGGGTTCCGTACCCAAAGGGTAAAAACGGCACCCTATTACTAAGGTCCGTCTGTCTGTCACAGGGCTGTATCTCATGAACCGTGATAGCTAGATTGTTGAAATTTTCACAGATTATGTATTTTGGTTGACGCTATAACAACAGATACTAAAAACAATAAAATAAATATGTAAGTGGGGCTCTCATACAGCACTATTAAAATCTCTTCTTCAAGTATGTGTTTTGATTTAACAGAATCTGAGGGGTCTTCTACACGAGCTGTCGAATGAGGGTGCACGGCGTCAGTTTGAGTCGTTCCTGGAACAGCTCATCCTGCCTCTGATGGTGGAGTCTGCGAGGCGAGGAGATAGGTATTCAGCTGTCATCTCATCACTCACTCCTTTCTTTCCCATATCATCTTTCGCACAGTTCATCCATCTTTTCCTTGGCCTACCTCGTCTACATCCATCCACATTAATTCCAAACATTAAGCAAACCTAAGTACTATATAAAAACAATAACTATATACCTAATATTTAACTGATAGAATACTTCTGTATACTTTTTTTTTGTAAATACATACTTATTATACACTAGCAGTCCGCCCCAGCGTCGCACGGGTGTAATAATGTTATTATGGGTAATTTTTTTATACCTTGGGTTACATTATCGAAGTTTTCATATGGATCCCTAATAGTAAGACATAATATGGTATTACATACTTTTTTGTAGATATTGATGTTTTCTATAAAACTGTAGTACATTACTTTGCTCTATTGTCAATAATTTCCGCAGCAAACGCGTTATAAGGATTTTTATTGGTTTTTTTTTAACACGTTGCGTTACATTATCGAAGTTTTCATACGGATTCCTAACGTTTTTGAAAATATTCTATAGCCTATGTTCATCAGAGATAATGTAGGATTCTAATGGTATAAGAATTTTTCAAATCGGTCCAGTAGTTTCGGAGCCTATTCAATACAAACAAACAAACATTTAAATCTTTCCTCTTTATAATATTAGTACTTATTATACATGTTGTTGGTAGTTAGTCTGCCTTCTGCGCTGTAAGTTGTGGGTTCTCATCCGGGATAACTATTTGTGTGATGAACATAGATGTTTGTTTTGTGTTTGAGTGTTATTATGTATCTTTAGTATATATTTACAAAAAAAAGTACTTAAGTATTCTATCAGTTATCTAGTTCTCATAGTACAAGCTTTCCTTAGATTGGGGCTAGATGGCGCTGTGTGGTAATGACTACCAATATTTATTATCATTATTTCTTGTTGCAGAGAATGCCATGTGGTGGTTTTACTGGATGATGATTCAGTGGAATGGGACGAGCAATACCCCCCACAAATGGGGGATGAGTACAGTCAGACAGTACTATCCACTCCGTTGTACAGATTCTTCAAGTATATAGAAAACAGGTTAGTATTGAGGTTGGTATTAAAAAATAAAGGGGGAACTTATAATCCGAAAAATAACACCTTCAAGATAAAAAAACGCAAAAAGGATGATTTTGGTATAGATAGCGCTGATGTGCAACATTGAGTTGTCATAGCAACAGATACTACCAAAAATGTTGAATCCTACCAAGGTCGGTATTGGAAATTCATTTTGTCAAAAAAATCTGACGTCAATTTGACTAATGATTACCGCATTCTATCAATATTCGTAATAAAATTTATTTTATCAAAAAAATCTGACATTAGTTTTGACTACTGAATGATACGCAGTCTACCAAAATTCGTAATTTATTTTATCAGGACAAGGTTTATAGGGAAAACATTTGTAGTATCATGAAATTGATTTTTTCTATGCGACTATTGAAATTTGGACAGGACAAAGTTTGTCACGGGTCAGCTAGTTTACAATAATGTAACCTAAATTATCCAAAATTTGCCAATAATCTTCAAATCTTCATAATCTATTTAGTATTATATTTTGTGTTATTTCAGGGATGTGGCGAAGCAAGTAATGAAGGAAAGAGGGTTGAAAAAGATACGGCTTGGGGTTGAGGGCTATCCCACTTATAAGGAGAAGGTTCGCAAACGCCCTGGGGGGAGGGCAGAGGTAAGGAATACATCTATTTATCCCACACTAGCTTTTACCCCCGACTTTGTCCAAGTACATTCAGGAAATCGATTTTTGATGGCTTTATTTGTATAATATTGAAATTCATGAAAATAAAATGAAAATGTTTGGGAGAAAAGTAGCCTATGACCGTCCTAAGATTTTATATTATCTCTATATGAAATTTCACCACAATAAATATTAAAGAAATATTGGTGGACCTAGCCCTAAACTAAGCAAAGGTGTTATGGGAACCACATTACTGACAGAATACTTATAATACTTTTTTTGTAAATACATACTTAATGATACATTATAACACCCAGACACAGAACAAACGTCTATGTTCATCACACAAATGTTTGTCTTGGGGATCGAACCCACAACCTACAGCGCAGAAGGCAGAGTTACTACCAACTGAGCTGCGAGGCCAGTTAATATAGGCCCAGCGGTTTGGCTGTGATAAAGTCAGACAGACAGACAGTTGATTATCATCTTCTTTGTCATCAGGTAATCTACAACTACGTTCAACGTCCGTTCATCCACATGTCCTGGGAGAAGGAAGAAGCCAAAAGTCGCCATGTAGACTTTCAGTGCTTCAAGTCCAAGTCTGTCACCAACCTGGCTGCTGCCACTGCCGACCCCCCGGCGCCTCTAGGTACATACTCTTCGACACCCCGTTTTACCCCTTCGAAACAACCCCGCCACCCCACTTTACCTCGTCAAAAGACGATTTTAGCACCCCATTTTACCCATAAAAACCACCTTGACACCCCGTTTTACCCCTTTCGAAAACAAAGTTATCACCCCATTTTACATGCATATCACCCTGCGTCTATACTGTTCCTCGACAAGTTGTTTTACCTCGACACCCCATGACACCCCATCTTGCATTGACAGAGTTGGAAGGCCCCCGTCGCGAAGAAGAGCCTGAGCCAGCTCCAGATCAGCCTGAAGAGGAGTGAAGCTGCTCCCGCGGCTTATGCAAGCTTCTATGTATACTGCGATTATGATGTATATGTACACGGGCGTTACAACATAACTAATGCATTCACTGATGGCATAAGAGAGAAATTATGTATGATATACATCGATGTACATTGTGTTTATGTATGTCCCTAAACTACTGGAAAGTTCCATGTATGGCGTACATCCATGGACGAGAGACACGTTGAATACATACATACATCGCGAAGATACTCGTAACTACACATATCGGTGTACCGACCGATATTGGTAGGATGACGAAGTCTTATTTTGGCAGCTGAAGTCTATTACCGTCCGTAACTTATCCATCGGTATATCTTGACTAACGCTAGGTAATTTGTGCTACAAATCGTAGCGAATAGGTACGGATTGTATTTTAAATAATGAAACCGGGGTCAATAATAAAGTCGATTGTCGTCAATGTGTGATGTTGCGCTGGGTGGGGCGATATTGGGCAACTTTTAATCGCCAATTGTGAACTTTCAGTAATGGGTCCCAAATGTAATATTACATTTTATTGTAAAACGCTTAGCTAATGTACTGATTTCGGTCGCGGGAATAAAAAAAAATTGGTGTTAATCTATTTTTGAACGAGTTTAAACGCAAAAATTTAATTAGTCGTTTTTGTAACGCACTTTTTTGGTTTTCTTTTCTGTGAAACGTCTGGGAAAAAGAATGTTGCCAGCTCCAAACTCTAATCTACTTAGATAGTGATCAAATTATACACATTTGCTGTAGAGTTTTTAAAAGGTACCTAGTTAAAATAAAATACTTCAGTGTTCAATAAATATAAGCTTTTCGTAAAAACCTACTTCATAAAAAAAAAACATTCCTAACATTGTTAAATTGTTTATCTGAACAATTTATTTGATTTTGATGTTTAGGGGAGTTATAGTTCTTATTTTAGGCCTTACGAATAAACCTGTAAAATTCTTACCTTTCTAGGATTAGCGATGACATTACAATAAACTGACATCGCTAAGAGCGACCTAGAAAATAAGCATGATTTAAATATCTTGACTCTTATTACGGTCATTTCTTATGTCACTGTAAAAACCGGTTTACCGTGCGCAAATGTTGATCTTCGGTATTTGGTTGTTTTCTCATAATGTCCTTTAGAGAGGACAAAAGAGAGAAAAGTCTTTCAGAATATCATGTTTATTTGTAAAGGCCTTGGGACTTAGTTGTAATGTAGTGTTTGTAATGTTATACCAAACGTATGTTATCGAATTTTTTTGTAATAAAAACTTAATAAAAGTTGTTTTTTTTATTTATTGTAACAGTCGAACTATTACTTGATCACTCAGTAAGAGCTGTTTATATTTATGATTCTTTTAGGTTTTAGGTAATTTTATTATTGCAAGCCCCTCAAAATCGTTAGCCCCGAAAATTCCGAAATCTTAAGGTGTAGGTACTAATTCAGGTTTCACACTTACACGAGGCCTTGAGATCCGAGAGTATATCTACCGTACTTGGGGTATAGTTGTGAATTCGTGATCTCATTTCATCTCAAGGTACTATCTGCATGCTTAAAATCTCTTTTTAGGGTTCCGTACCCAAAGGGTAAAAACGGGACCCTATTATTAAGACTTCTCTGTCCGTCTGTCTGTTACAAGGCTGTATCTCATGAACCGTGATAGCTACAGTTCAAATTTTCACAGATTATGTATTTCAGCTTCGTGCGCGAGCCCGACTCGCACTTGGCCAGTTTTTTTACTAGTTTAACGCACACTTTTAAAGTATACTGTTTTTTAATTGACAAACTTTACCTTGCCCCAACATGGAGGAACGCCACATTTTAACAAATAATGTATAAGTTTTCCTGTTTAGCTTTTACCTTTTCCAAAGAATACCTGAATCTTACTCAGTGTAAATAAATAAAACATAATTTAGATTTTCAATACTTTTATTGGAAACAAAATAATAATTATGCTATAATATTGCACGTGACTACATCCACACTTGAGCAAAACCCACTTTCACTTACAATAATGCATTCCTATGTACTACACGAAGTACAATACAAGGCATTTTATTATTCATAATGCATAAACAATATATTAATCAAAATGCACTATATAAAGTACCATGCTACCATACACAGTACATAGGCTAATGTACTAGATACTGCACGGTTTTGTTCTACACAAAGTACAACAATGTACAATATAAAACGGAACACTGGATTGGTTAATTCGTTAACAAAGTAGTCTTAATGAGATTCCTAAAGCTGTACCATTTTTGGTGAAAATAATAATGGCAAGTCGTTTCGACTACTTTGCTGATAGGAAGAACGAAAATTAATAATACAATATTATTGATTGTTTAGTGTTCAAACAAAAATATTGTCCAATTTACTTCGTTTCAAACAAAGATGTTAGAAAATAAATTTTACTACTGTACCATGGGTTTTGTATGAAAACAATAACTAAATTTCACTATGGTCCCTATACCGTTCGGGAAAATAGTTGATTTTAAATGTTACTTCCACTAATTTGTGAAATTAATAGGTAACAATTAAAAATGGCCAACACAGATGGCTATTTAGTAACAAATTTAATATAAATTTAGCGTAGTCTAGCCAAATTTATATACACAAATTAGGTCTAGTGCCTGCACCAATCCATGTGAGAGTTATTTAGTTTTTCGTTTATAAAACTTGCCAGATCTTTTCTGGTTGGTGCATATATATAGGCATAAGTTTTTTGTTACCAATCAAATAAAATGCAACTAAAAAAATAATTTCCCAATAACAACATGATTTCATTCAACAAAATGCAATAAAATCCAAAAACACTAAATACAACTAGTAGAAAACCTACCAAATTTCCAAAAGATGTTGCCCGCTACTTATGAAACCTGCCAAAATGGTAGAAAATTCATATTAAGATCACAAAGAGAAGTCAGTTTTAATAAAAAAGAAATGTCATCGAATTTTTTGTGTAATTTTGAGAGATCCATAAGTAAGCGGTAACCATTTATAACAAAAATGAGTCTGCCCTAAAAACCACTGTCATGATAACATTATGCGCTGTCATTTTATAACATTTGACAGTTTACAAATGAGCTTATCTAATTTCTGTATACTTTTGAGTAGACAGTGTTCAGAAAAGATTTTTCATCATTATCAATAATATCATTGGTAAAAACTGTCTACTATGATATGAATATTATCTATTTATTAAAAACAGTTTTTTTCCAAAAAAACTAAAACACATTTCTCGTCAAACATTGATGGTATATAGACATTAATGAACAATCACTTCATTAATTCTCAACTTACAACAAAGTAAATACATTTTCAAAAGAATTCATACATTATCTCATTCTTACTGGAAAGTTGCTGAAGAAACAAAATCAGTCAATTAAATGCGACCAATTTCACATAATTCATAAATTATTATATTACGTAGTACAATAATTCAAACTGAGATTCTTTATTAGCTTGCGTTAGGAAAAAACAATTTGGAAATCATAGAAAGTGTGGAAAAAGATTTCAAAATTGATAAAATATATCATGTGGCACCACTGAACACATACTCTGTGACCTTTACAATATATCATTAGCTCTAAGCAAGACTGGATTAAATAGCAGTGTTGCCAAAATTTAAAACATAAAAATCAATTTTTTTTAATTATCTGTTCACAGAAATATTTCAAAAAATTTGATAAAACGCCCTATTTGAACCAGTTGCTTAAAACCTCCATTTGTTAATAAATAAGTACGAATAAAAAACAAACAATGTTTGTCATTTTAATTCTTTGATACTTTACCTGTCAAGTTAAAATATTGGTTTTAATTATGCAAATTCTAATAGGACATCCCACAGTATACATTCACCTCTTAACAAAAGTAACATTCTCTCTCTCATTCGCCGTCTCGCTCTCGTCACGCACAACTGTTATATATATTTATAATTAAATATAATATACCTAAAGTACTAACGCGTTTTTACTGTCTGTCTGTAGAGCATTTTAGGCGTATAATGGCCATAACACAACAACCATCTTGTTTTATTTTGTATAGTGTAAAAGAGGTAGCAATATTTTTTAGGGATGCCAACATTGTGAACCTCCTTTTTTCTTCGGTTGATAAAAAGGTACCTATGTTCTTTTAGTAGTACAATGAACATTTTGATATGAATAAAGTGTTATAAAAACATTTCTTGATCGTTTTAAAGAACATGGTATTTTAGTGTTTTTTTGTTCGTCACAGACAGACAGAAAAACGCATCTATACATAAAAACTAGTCTTACGATTGGCTTTTGCCCGTAGACTATAATACTAAGGCGCACAGCGCCGCGGTTGGATTAGTGTTTACATATCCGACTGATAAAGGAGGGCTATGATTTCACGGCATCCCAAACGGTAAGTCGGCTAGAATTAGTTCTTACCTAATTACGCGTTATCTCATGTATTTTTGGTAGTTGGAAAGTGACATTACAAGTTCTGCATACTGTATTTAAATTAGTATTTTTAAATATAATTATTTTAGTTCGTATTTATACTCTTAAACATTAAAATATAAGATCTTAATTCACGAAAACTATGCTACAACTATTGTTTTTTTTTAATATAAATAATCGATTATTTTGACTTATCTAACGAATAAGATCTTATTGATTACTGAAAATAGAGAGCTGTATGTATGTTTTTATGTAAAAACACGGTCATCAGTCAATTTATACAATTTAATTCATACAAAACTGTTTCCTTTCCATCAAACTTTTGCACAAGAATAACTATTTACCGATCTTTTGAACCTATCCACTTATCTAACGTGGGATAGGCAAGAATCACTATAGATGACTTTAAAATAATTTATGTTAACCCCGTGGCAGATTTTTAACTCTGAAAAAGCAAGAAATTTTTCATTTTTATGGCAAGACAAGCTAGAAAATAGTGTTGCCAACTGTAAACACTAATCCAACAATATAACGACATCACAGTCAATAATAGAGCTAAAGACACACACACCGGCACACAACCGAGATAGTTATGTATTAATGAAAATATGAGATTCCTCCCTTAAAATGATATATTATATTAGATAGGCTTGATATTAATTAATCAGAATTTAACTTTGAAATGTCAGATGCCTTTAGTAGTTATAATAATTATTCCTTCAATTTGTCAATATTTTAAGCTTTACCAAGTTTTATAAAACATTTTAATTACAAATTTATTGGTAATAGTGGCTGACAGTTTTCAATACAATTAGTTATTAAAAAGAAAGCTAGAAAGACCGTTTGTCGTTGCATTGTTTGTAGAGAACCTCGCTGGCATAGCGAGTGCCTGGCTGAGAAGTAAAAGGTGCTAGTTCAATGCCATCAAGCATGTTAGACATTATTAAATTGGCCTTGTTTTTCCGATTTTGGATATTTATACCATCTACTTAATAATAATTCACATCCAACAGACACAACCCAGCATCTCTATTGCTTAATCTGACTGATAATCTTAATCAGCTTCATCTGTCAAAATTTAACTCTTCTGTTACACAACTGTTAGACAGTTAAAGATACGTAGGCGAGGAACAAAATATTTGTTATCCAAATTCATATTACAACATAAATATAATTTAACATAATGCTACGACGAACGGTCTTGGTCTGCGACCTTTTTGAATTGGGAGTTTAATTGCAAAAACCGTTTTAATTAATTAATTTTAAAACCGGGCTTGATATTCTAAAACCAACAAAGTGATGTTTTGACAAATTCCAAACTGACCTGGATTACCATGACAGATAACTATCCGTTTGTCATCAACTCATCAGTAATGGTAATGGTAATGGGGATAGACATGGGAATGGACATGGGCATGGGCATGGGTAGCGCGGGGTGTCGGTGTCTGCCAGGGAGCTCTATGTTAACGCCACCTGGAAATATAAACATTATCTTATTTAAAAATAAAAAACTCATTTAAATAACTATAATAAGATTTGTTGAATTTGTCTCCATCCCGAATAGCAGAATAATTTATAAAACATTAAAAAAATGTACACCCGTGCGAAGCCGGGGAGGACAGTTAGTTTAAATAAATAAAAGATCCTACTAATATTATGAATCCGAATGTTTGCGAGGATGTTTGGGTGTTTGTGGCTCAATCACGCCTAAACAGATTTGGATGAAACTAGCGAGTATATTATAGCCTAAGTTCTGGGAAGGCATATAGGCTACTTTTTATTCAGGTAATACGCAGTCCAAACGTCTACACTTTCAACACATAAATGTTTGTTCTGGGTGGGAATCGAACCCACCACCTAGAAGGAAGAGGTACTATTTTCGTGTGATTTCTTATTTGTTTTTGTTTTAAGTGTTTTTTCAGTAGTAGTAAATGTCCCTATGATAAGATCCCAATAATGAAAACTCACAGCACTTGATGTGGCTGAAGAGCAGCCAGATGAGCTGGAGAGGGGGGCACCCCGGGGGGGGCAGGGGGCAAGAGGGTTTGGGCCAAACCTTCGAATCTGCCACCTGGCTCGAAGCCCCCTTGCTGGAATATCACGATTGCTCATCTTTAATTATGGGGTTATCGCACAATACAACAACATTTATATAACTACTGGAACTATTGGGTAATATTGTAATAAAGTGTTTACTCACCGGAATCATAATAGTAGGGCGCAGGGGTTGTATAGAGGGCTGCACTGCGGTCTGATAATAGGGGTAGTATTGAACGGGGTAGCCGATGTAGCCGGGATAGCCTGCTGCGGCAGCCGCGTACATTGCAGCAGCCGGACTATACATTTGCTGTTCAATAAGGGGATAATTATATTAATTGGTATTATAAGAATTTTATTTTTAGTTTGAGACACGCCAGCCAGTTGGTTTAAACTCCATAGTTGTCATTTATTACTCTTAACTTGCGTCATCATTCCACTCCGATAGAGACACTCTATTTACCAACAAAATAAGTCTAAAACCTGGGTTATGCATCTTTTCATAGTTGCCAATAGATTATACCAGCTGGGTTATTTCGTAAAAATCGATTATTCTCATAGTCAACGCTATGAGAATAGATTCTACAAATGTTCCACTTACAGGTAGCTGCTGACTCAGCGCTGGAATAGCCTGATGATGCTGAAGCTGCTCATAAGGAGGAGGAGCATACACTCCTCCTGCGCCTGCGCCGGCTCCTCCGAATGTCACTCCGTATGGAGAGCCTCCTGCCACTTTGACAAACAGGAATACTCAGACAAACATTATATTTGGCAAATGCCCACATTTTGCATTCCATACGTGACAGGTTGCAAGCCAATCGCCGCTTATAAGAATACTAGCTGGTTTCCTCACGATGTTTTCCTTCTCCGTTTTGAGCACGTGTTTTGATGAGCATATAATATTTTCGAACAGAAAAATGCATTAATTCACGCCGGGATCCCATCGAGAACCCACGACCTTCGAAATGAAAGTCGAGGTACCGCCAATACGGCTTTCTTAAATTAAATTAATATCGGTAATGGAGATCTGAGAGGATGCCTGCCATACTCGGGGATTAAAATCGTAATCTTGACAATGACATTTGGAATAGATGTAGCTCACGTATGATGTACCTTAGAACAATAATTACGTTTAAAAACTAAAAATTAAACCGACTTCATGTTTCTAAATAAAAATTGTAGTGCTTTTAAAATACATAATGAAAAACCCAGGGGCCCTGTTATCTGTGCCTTATAGGTGGTTCATATTCGTGACGTCAACTCGAGGTGTTCATGATTTCTATTTCGAACGTATCTAGGGGCCTCTACCCCGGCTAACCCTCCACTCGGCGTATGGCAATGAAAGAAGGGCAAGGTCTATTAGTTGAAAACCACTATCAATGCCCATAAATTTTGAAGGTTTCTCTCGATTTCCCTGGGATCCCATCATCCGATGCTGACTTGGTGGTAATAGGAACACCTCGGAAGTATAGGCTTTCAAATAAAAAAAATAATTTTGTAAATCCGTCCACAAACGCCGTAGTAATCGCGTAACATACACACAAAAAAAAACACAGGCGAATTGAGAACTTCCTCCTTTTTGAAGTCGGTTATAAAACTAAACTCACCTCCATACTCCGGTCCGGGAAGGAAAGATCTCTGCAGCTGCAATGCTTGACTGGACACTACAAGAACAAGCTTCATTTAATAATCCACCACAATCATAAACTGAACTTTACTAATTTCTTAAGAGGCAAGATATTAGTATATGTAGTGTGTCTAATAGTCAATAATAGTCATTTATTGGTAAACACTTTTACACGTCATAAAATAAGCTTTATTACTTACATACTAAGTATGCATAAGAATTTCCTACAGGTACATACTAATTGTAGTTACTAGAAGATACTACTAATAATTGTAGTAATAATAAGAATGAGAATTGTTAACGCTGTTGCATTAAATAAATAATTCTATAATAAAGATTGACATTTTGAATAATTTTAAATAAATAATAATTTGTCACTATGTGTAGTTTGTAAAACTTCGAAGAAATCAAAACTATATAATGTTAATAGTTTTAAATACCAATATGGTTAATTGCCACGTTTTTTCTTGTATTTCAGACGTTTCGAGACAATTTCGAGACAATGCTCTTCATCGGGAGCATCGAGACCGGGATCAACATAAATGCGAGTGTCAGCAATCTATACTAATTACTAATATTATAAATACGAAAGTTACTCTGTCTGTCTGTGACTTTATCACCGCCAAACCGCTAGGTACTATGATGAAATTTAATATAGAGATAGTTTAGCCTTGGGACGGAAATAATGCTACTTTTTTCTCAATTTTTTTTTTGATTTTCAGTAATTTTAATGTTTTACGATAAAGTCGGCGTAAAGCGGACGAAGTCGCGGTTAAAAGCTAGGTGTTTTCATAAGCGTGTAATAGATTCCTTAGTAACTCTTTATGGCATGTTTAAACTACCCTCCCAAATAGTTAGTTACCTCCATACTGGGGTTGTTGGGGATGAGGCGGCGCTGGCAGGAACGGTCCTTGAGGCGGCTGCGGTTGAGGGTACGCGCCGAGGGGAGGAGTCACTGGAACAACTTACCGTTTAAGAAGCTACCGTGGAATATTGGAGACTGCTTGAGGATGTGATGTGGAGAATTTCTGCGATTGGTATATTCTGATCGAGTAATTTTAGTAGTACAAATACCTACTGCAAAAAGTTTAATGTCCCGCGAATCACGATTACGTTTGGCAAGTTTAAATGCCGTTATGTCAGTACCATTGATACCATTGCCACAACTTTGTATCTTTAGTACCATTCATAAAAAGTAAAGATATTCCCCAATAATTGTTAATTATTACTTTATTAAATCATAATGAGTGTTATAGAAAAAACAACAAATTATAAAGTAAACAAACGCAATAAGGTTTAGACATTTTTAATATTGATACAATGCAAAGTGATTAAAAAATAAATCATGTATGTTGAAAAAGGCATTAACAAAGATTAAAATTCAACACGAGGGTGTACATCATTTCGAATATTTATGGACAAAGCATAATATGGAATTCAGAGTGTAATTTTTATTTAGAGATACTTTCAACTGTTTGCCCAAAATTTTTATAAATTATTGAACGACTTAAATAAGGACTATTGTCTGCAACCATAGCTAGCATAGCATTGTTTTTTGTCAATAAAGGACATCAAAACGTTTTTTTTTGTTTTAATTAAAATTACTCGATTATTCCACACAAAATAAAACGCATCACATCATCAGTGCAAGTCGACGAGCGCTGTGCGCGCCGCAACCCAAGCCCGAGCATTCACGCTTGGCGCTGTGTTGCCGCACTGAATGTTGCTAGAGCGAAATAGTATGAAATATACAATTACTAGAATAACCTTTTATTCTTTTTTAATTCAAAGGGTTTAAAAAACTCTAGCATCATTTTGTTTAGCTATGTGAATGAAATATGAAAAACGCCAATAAGAAAGCAGAAAATTTAGATATATTTCATCCACAATACACACAGACGCCAGTGTTAACGACAAGCCATATTCATACAATGCGCCGCCATTTAGAGTCGTTCTAAGTAACTGAACAACTCCAAATAGGTCGACAACACTTCGGACAGTAAAA
This sequence comes from Hydriomena furcata, assembly GCA_912999785.1. NCBI lineage: Eukaryota > Metazoa > Arthropoda > Insecta > Lepidoptera > Geometridae > Hydriomena > Hydriomena furcata. The sequence continues at coordinate 7,173,685 of OU538845.1, forward strand.
AAAGACATGATAAAACTTCTTTTTTCAAGGTCCGAAGACAAAAATACACTGATTTGGTAGGTAGTTAAAAATCAACACGGTGTGAGGGTGCTGAATCTTACCAAACGTTATTATATACAGAGCATTCAACAATGGCCACGCCAACTTACGACTGATTTTATGACTATGAATACTAAACCGGCATAAAATCAGTCTGGGTTTTAGTCAAGCTTTGTGCAGTGTGAGAAAGTTGGCATGACCATTTTATATCGAAAAATGTATTTAACATAACAATCATCACACGATAACCTCCTGAAAAAACATTAAGTTATTAAGTTATAATCATAGATTTGGCCATGAACTTAGGCAACGTTCTCTGTTCAAAAAAATATTACTTTGAATAATTTTGTGTCTGAAAATGTATGTTTTAAAACGTCCTAAGTTCAAAACCTGGGTAACAACCACCGGAAAGGCGGTAGTAGCCAACGTGTTTACATGTGAACATTCCTTTAAATAAAAAAAAATAGTTATCTATCCAAATCTAACAACACGTGTACCAAGATTTTAATGTAAATCTTCTAGATTTCTCAATTGTCATATAATATTTTGCTGTTCAGATCTAGAAGCGTTCAGTATGCGGAAAAGCGAAAAAAAAAAGAAAAACTATGATATGAGTGCAGTTTGAAGGACACAGAATCATGCAGGTGCGACGTTACAAATTAAAACATTTAAAAAACAAAACACACATGCTTCTACAAAACTCCTCAAAAAACTAACTTAACAGTAACTACTTTGGAATAAGCACAATCGAGCTAGCAACGAAACACGTATCTACTCAAAAACATGCCAGTTATAAAATCAAATAAAATAAACAGCTGCCGAAAACAGCAAAATTTAATATGAATTTCCCGTGAAGCTATGATTAGGTATCACAAAAATCATGGTAGTAACCGTTTCCAAACATTTAACTCTATACTTTATAACTACGCTAAATAAATTGTGATTATGCCAATATTTTCCACCGACACAATCTTTCAACAACATAAGCTGTTATATATTTCTGCAAAAGCTAGTTCAGTGCTATAGTAAAATATATACTATAACAATAAACAATGAAATATAGTTAAATTCACAAACACGATAAGATGCTGGATCCCTGAAAGAGACGTGGGACAAAAAACGTAGAGAATGGTGTTCGAGCTAACCAAGTGGACTAAAACCCATAAAACCTCACAACTGGCATACTTCCCTGTCCTTCGAAGCTTAAATAGCATGCGGCAATGTCTATGGAAGATACTGGAATAAATAACCATAAACATTGCAGAACAAACACAGTCTGTATTCAAAAAGTATATTAAACTATATTACATATTAGATTAAACAATTATAAACAGTCTGTGTTTGTTTTCTTAAAAATATATAATCACACACATTCTAACATTGTCATTCCTCTTATTCTCTCACAAATTGACACTAACTCTTTAATTTTGAATACAATTTAAAAGCCGGCTAGTAAATGTATTATGTATAAGACATATTAAAACTGAACCTACGTTAGTTACCTATAATAAAAGTTATTTTTTCATTAATCGATAAAATTAAAGAGTTAATGTCAGTTAGTCTGTTTGTATGAAATTGACCTGAATCAATCCTATACAAAATGTGATACATACATATTTATGAATACATTAAACATACATTTCGAAACTTGGCATATATGATTTATGTTAATAAATACGAACAAACAAGGTTTTTAAGATTTGCAAAAATCATTAATGCCAATTTCGCCTTCACCTTACGATAAAATGTCCATGAAAATGTTTAGTTAGGAGAAAACAAAACAGTTTAAACATTCGGCCATATTCAAAAGTATAAGATGTAAGAATATATCTTAGTAAAACCTTTTTCAAAAATAATAATTATTCGGTTATCACTGTTTTGTTTTAACTGTTAGAAATACACACACTTAGAACTAGGACAAAAATTTCAAAGGTAATAATAATACTATACCTTTGAAAATTGCCGTAACTGAGACACAAAACATATATCTATCCATAACTATTTTGTGTCGTTATCAAAACTGGATTAGTAAGATTGAAAATATATGTCATTTATGTATTATTTGTACTCTCATTAATAAGTATTTAAAGACAAAGAGTGTTTTTTTTTTACAAATATAGGGAATGTCATGTATTTTCACGAGTTAGATTATAATTATTTATATTAAGGAAAACAATTCAAACGAAAGTTGTCCCCATTATGACAAAAATAACAGGTTAACTTCAGATCAATGAGACAGTGAGTTTCTTTTTTATATTTACCGGAAAGAAAAATAATATATTATAGATTTTTCTCAAGTAGTCTCGTCTCATTCACCCTTCATGTGCAATAAATTCTAGATATTCAAAAAATAATTACTGATCACCGAACCCTGAAAACCCCCTAAATAAATTACCAAACAGATCAGCACTTATTTTTTGCTTATAATTTTTGTGTTAAAGGAAAAAATAAAATAAAAAATAAGCTGTGAACTAAATAGGGAAATAAAATAATGAAAATAACTGTAGCGTTATAAAACATTGACTTAGAAAAGTGCTGCCTCTTTTTAATTATTTTAAAGTTAAAGCGGCAGGTCTTTCATTCTTAGAACAACTTATTTTTTAAGTGGTTATCTAAGGATCTATGGAGTGTTCATGTTTGTTAATTATTCTGCAAGAAGTTTTTAATACACTATACAATTTCAAGCCAAAAACAACTACTGTACAGCCAACCATATAGCCTTTTCAAAAGGTCCTTGCAGAGTTAAATAAAAAAAAAAAAATTAGAAACAAAACTCAAAAACACAAAAACTCCTTAGATTTTTTATAATAAATGATGATTTGATTGCTATATTACTTGAGGATTATCTCTGAATATACTAAATTATGGTTACCCTATTCATAAAAAGCATAAACCAAATAGATTTTATTTTTATGAACTCTTTAGCAGCTACATTTACCCTCTGAAAGATATTTTTGAGAAATAGAAAAAGACAGGATATCCATTTTCATTATATTCAAAATAAATAAAATTATTTTATTTACTCATTACACATCTATGAAATCAATAATTTATTAATATTATTGAATTATCACATTAATATTGATACAAGTTATAGATGTCATTGTATGCTTTAATTTATGGAAGTCTCAAGTTTATATAGCAATCAATTCATCCTCTCCTTGGGGGGTTACAATCGTCAACATACGTCCACTCTGTACGCACATATCAACGTCTTTCTATCCAAAAAGGAAAAAAATCTAGTGATTACATGATGTTGACCGCAGCGGCTGGCCCCGGCGGCTTCTGTGGGGAATCTGGGAGGTGGAGGGGGGGGGCGTTAAGATTTATCTCTATTGCTGGTGTTTATGTTGGCTCCGTGACAATACCTACAGTCCTACACCTTAACTCAGGGTTTTTAAATCTTCCCTTAACCCCTATTAGACTTTTAAGACCACAACAAACCCCTATAATATATCTTGTGTATATTCTATCAGCTATCTAGTTTCCAAAGTACAAGCATTGCTTGGTTTGGGGCTAGATGGTGCTGTGTGTTAATGTCCTTGGTGGACATATACATATTTAATCATATTATGTGAATTTTATTGCATATGACTCAATGGCATACCCTAGTTTGAGTAGACCCTGCCCTAACTAAGTAGAAGCTAGTGAAAAGAAATGTGCTGGACCCTACAGCATCTGATATGTAAGGTAGGAGTTCGAGGTTCGTACGAGGTTTTCAGCACAAAGGAATGGGGTACTGCTATTGACAGAATTATCTTAAGTTTTTATTTAATCATTTTGAATAAGTTGAGATAAGAATAATTCGATTTTTTTTATTTTATTTTAATTAAACCAACCATAGTAATTTCTAGGATAAGTTTTTTTTTAAAGAGGCTAATTGAATGATATACTCATACATTAAATAAATTAGATTGATGAATATGGATAATTATTGTTTCAAGGAAGAGAACTAAGAACTATCTTGAGTTTAAATTATAGCTACAATTCAAGTTAAGTCTATTGACTAGGTATTGAAGGAAGGACATAAAGGTAACTGATTGGTGGATTGAAAAAACATGAAAGGAGCCAACAGTCAACACAATAATACATTATTTTGCTCCCAGATGTAAAATTCATCTTATTTTATAGGTATTGCCATTCTTGATTTTATCAACTGGCAGAAATTTCTGTCAGTTTCAAATATAGGCACTTTAAGAGTATGCCAAATCTCAAAGGACAACTTGGAAGCAAATTAAGCTGAGCAGAATTTATTTTGTAGTGTTCCGTAAGTTAGGAAAAATTGAACACTCATTAACGGTCTTAGAAGTTATACTTATAATAATAAGCACAAGTCGACATGTGTAACACCAAGGCTAAATATTAAGTAGGCTTTTGAATACAATTAAATCATGTGGGAATATTGTAATGTCTCACGCTGTTAATTGTATGAACATTTGGTTCAGAGTTAACAATGTTGGTACCTAACTATGATCTTGTATTACCAACCTAGAGACAAAACTTATGTCAAATTATTCATGAGATGCCTAAAACAATAAGATAACATTATTACTCCAAATATGCATACAAATGACAGAGACAAGAGCTAAGATAAGTAATTTTTCTAACAGATGGTCAATTTCCATGTAGGTATGTAATATGGGTTGACCTCATTTGTAAATCAGACAGCATTCCAGATAAAGGTAGAAGATTATGTACGAACAGAAAAGCAGTTGTAGCAATAAATACAAAAATGTAATAATTAGCTCTGTAACAATTATTAATTGAGTACCTGCTTCTCCAGTAGATATTCTAGCTGCTGGGACTATGCAGTGGTCGTGATAAGTTGTAGGGCGAGATAAATCAGTTCTACTAACAATGAATGGAACTAAAATTAGATCACGGGCCCGCCTTTGGGTCGGCCCATCCTTCCAACTTGGTGTAGCGACCATCTTGGAAATTCGGATATCGATCGATCGCGGCGCACTTACGATATGAAAACCAGAATAATTTGCCCCAAATTTAGAGTTTTTAACGCGTGGATCATGTTATTACAGTCGAATATTCACAATAATACCATATAACGCTTATTTCAAGGCTGTAAAATGACGTTACACATGTCAACTTTACGGACGAAAACGAACAAAGAAATAATGTAATATTAATGCATAAATACCTTTCTTGTCTGCCATTTAGATAACTAATATATTTTTAGAGTAAAAACGCGAGTAAATCGGATTTGAGAACGATTTTAACAAATTCACAGAGATTCAACAACGCAGTCGCAGCAAAACGCTTTTGCTTGCGCGATTCTGCTAGAAGACGAGCTATTCGTGTAGTGATGGGGTAAATTTTAGTTGACAGACATGACAGCTTTGTCCATCGAGTTTGACATTATTAAAAATCGATTCACTTTAACTGAATAAAGGGAACTGAAACGAAATCAATTTACGATTTGGAATAATTTAATTACTCAATTTCTCGTTGGGCAATGTTTTTTTCTTGGGCAATCTACAGTTTTCTTAAATTCGTTTATAACACAATATTATTATTTATCCTTTAGTTATGCTCAAAAAACACCTACAGTTGGTTAATAAATAACCGGGACGAAAGTGTTTTCTTACAAATAAAAACATCCAACTAGTGTAAAAATCATTTCTATTTTATTTACATAAAAAAATAAGTAGGTATGATATAATATTTGTCTTAATTTTAATTTCCTAAGATCTTCAAATATTCGTGCACAAAGTCCACTTGCCACCACATCTGCAAAGAATAAAATATATAATAACAGTAATTTTTTTTCAGGGAACTATTTTTTTATTCATATTTAGTGCATGCTGTATTTATCTATATCAAAACAGCATTCGATAAAAATTAATTGTATTTTAGTTTGTTGTGTTTCGATTGGAATCAATTAAAAAACTTCATAAATAAATATTGGCGGACATTTCACTGATAAAACGGATAGAATACTTATTTTTTTTTGTAAATACATACTTATTATACATTTTAACACCCAGGAAAAGAGCAAACATCACTGTTAATCACACAAATGTTTATCCAGAATAAATAATTCATATAACATAGAGGGCAAGTTTACCTGCAATTGGAGAGGAATCTCGCATCATAAGCCTTCTGCAGCGGATGCCTGGCTGTCACAGCGGTGGGAAGCGCACGTGAACCACAGCGAGAGCATGCTCGCCATTTTGCTGGTCGCCAGCCACCGCCCAGGTACATGTATCTGTGGGAATAAAAACAGGGAATACAGTTTTATGGAGACGGTTACAATTTTAGATCGACTTGAAGATCAAACCGTTTTTAGAAGACCTAGAACTGGAATCATCATTAAACACAATTTTATAGTATATTCTTTAAACATATACGAATCCCTTCTCCGCACGAATGTTTTCAGAATAACTTTGTCAAGTATACAACGATGATTCGAGAAATATATTTTTTAAAGATACCAACCTTATTGCATCCATGGCTAGAGATGGTGTAGTCTCACATTGTGCGTACGCGGGAGCTTCGGGGGTGTACCGCAATGCTTCAGGTTCCACTCCATATTCAAACTGTTAAAAAAAACCAATCAAAAAATAAAATATCGAGTAACTAAACGAACACACTTATCGAATTAAGTTAATAATCTGTCCCATCACTATTAAGTTCCGAGAATTGACAATCAATACATTGTTCCAGAGACGAACGGTAAATAGAGCATGAAAATGGGTATGACTGAAAAAACTACACAAGATAGCACAAGTGCGAAAGAGATGACAGAAAAGTAATGTTTGAAAGAGGCGAACTTGGATACAAAATGGTGGGAATTCCTAAAGTGGGTGATAGACGTACGAGCAAGTACGCGTACTTATGGCTCGCCGACCTTTTTCGCTTGTGTGTCACCGTAAGTACGCGTACTTTAAAACCGCCGCGCAAAATCGTCGGCGATCCAACCGGTCTGAAATCTTGCTCGTAGCTCGTCATGGCTCGAACGTGTGGCAGCATTGCGAGCCGCGAGCCGCCATTTTCAGGCCTCACAGCTCAGTTGGTAGTAACTCTGCCTTCTGCGCTGTAGGTTGTGGGTTCGATCCCCACCCAGGGCAAACATTTGTGTGATGAACATAGATGTTTGTTCTGTGTCTGGGTGTTAATATGTATAATATGTATGTATTTACAAAAAAAAAAAGTATATAAGTATTCTATCAGTTATCTGGTTCCCATAGTACAAGCTTTGCTTAGTTTGGGGCTAGATGGCGCTGTGTGCAAAGTCCGCCAATATTTATTTATTTATATATTTTTTTATATTTATTTTGTTTCGACTTCGTTTCTTTTTTTTTAGTTTTTAAAATGTAATACGATAATATTCCTAAATAACACAAAGCTTCTTCAGTCGACGACATCGCAATACAGAGTGAGTAAGCTTCACGTGTGTCACTAACGTCGAGCCGAGCAAGTTCGCGATCTTAAAAACCGCGTACCTACTATAAGTTCGTACGTCTATCACCCACTTTAGATGTTTCAAGACAAAAGATTGTATCAAATTTACTTGTTTTGTTTGGATTCTTGCTAATGTAAAGATGCGCTATTCATCTCGCAATTTAACATTAATTTAATGAACTTGAGAGAAGATAATTATAGATAATATTTTCGGAAAGATACCTACAGGAATTTTACAGATAACTTTGCTAATAATTTAATATACCTAATAATAAATAAATTTAATAAAAGTAGCCTATTTCAGGCCACAAACTACCTATATTCCATGTTTTAAACAAATCTGTTTAGCTGTTTTAATGAAGATATTAGTGTCAATTCTGTTGGCATCAAACTAAAAACGATTTAGACGTCTCTAAAATGATTGCTGTTTCTTTTTCTCTTTACGAAACAGAAGGAGATGGATGATGATGAAGTTTAGTTTTAGTTTAGTCCAATAGTAACATTGGTCTTAATAGTTTAGGACCAATTAGTCTAACAGTTCCCATTTTAATAGGTATAAGCTTTTTTTAGTTTAAGGCTAGATGGCCTAAGATGGCCATGTGTGAAATGTACACCATTAAAATAAATAAATAAATAAATAATGGTGGACATTATCACACAGCGCCATCTAGCCTCAAACAAAGCAAAGCTTGTACTATGGGAACTAGATAACTGATAGAATACTGATATACATACATGATACATACTAACATGCAGACACAGAACAAACATCTATGTTTATCATACAAATATTTGTCCTAGGCGGGGATTGAACCCACAACCTACAGCGCAGAAGGCAGAGCTAATACCAACTGAGCTGTGAGGCCAGTTATATTATTTAATGTAGTATTACGTATAATGGCGTTGGTTTCCCATGAGGAGATGAGACACAGCATCTTGGTAACGACTCCCAAACTCTAGGTGATGTTGATTGAGCAGCCAGGGTTATGCATTCATCTGTGGGTAGATAAATATTGTTAGAAATTAAAAATATAACCAAACAAGTTCCGATTTAGGTATTCCTGGAATTTATAGGTAAAGGTGTTTTCTGTGTTCTTTTTAATATTTTAAAACCAGTGCTTTCAAAGATGGGGAAGGAGGTATTGGAGGGACGGACGGACAGATCCTATAAGGTTTCGCTTTTGACTTTTGAAGTACGGAACCCTAAAAAATCAGGAATCTTCTACGTTGGGGACCGCTGAGGGATTTGAAGGTATTGTTTAATAACTTATTTTTTTTTACATTCTAAAGGTTCCAAAACTTTCCAGCAGAGAACCTGGGCAAAATTTTCTACTGAAGTATTTTACCTAAGGTGACTCTGGACTCTTTGAAGCAGTAGGGCTATTTTGTAAAAACATGATTATCATGTTATGATGTTGAATGCAAGACCTAATGTTAGATAATACCTAATAATACCTAAAAAGCGTAGGTATTATGGCATTCAGTATCAATAAATATTGATGTGAATATCATATTCATCATGTTTTTATAAAATTTGTTTCTATACATACTATCTTTGTCCGTTTAGTATACAAACAATGAATGAATTAATTAACTACTAAACAATTAGCAATTTTAAAGGTCATGAAGGATTTCAAGAAAAACTCACCGATGAGATCCTGCTTGTGTTTGTTGGGCGCCGGATTGTTGGACATTCTGGCTAACAACCGGGAAAGAGCGTCGGCCCCCCTGCCGCAAGCCCTGCTTGCCACCACAAGGCGGCGAAGGACGCTTAGGGAGAGAGGCTCAGTCCAGATCTCATACCTTAAATATATCATTACAACTATTACTTTGATTGTGGGCATATTATTATGCCTCTGTCTACCCTCTTTAGGCATTGCCATGGGTCTAAGAGTCTTGAGATCTAAGTATATCTACATTTGTGTGTAGTACGACACATAATGTCAAATTATATTATAATTATAATAATATATAATGACACATAATAGGAAATTACTCGCATAAAATTTAACGTTTTAACATTATGTATTTGTGAGAATATATTATGTATGTTTGTTTATTATATTCCCAAGGAGGGTTGACGTCAGGCAGGCGGCTGGTTACATTACATTATATTATCCGAATCCTCTTCGCAAGATGTTGTGCCGACCCCATATTAAGTGGGAAAAGGAGAAGAAAATGATGATGATTTGTATGTATGTGTACCTACTAATAACAATAGTTGGAAAAATAATATTCTGATAAAAAAAAACCTGTTTATTCTTCATAGCAGTTTTGGCCGAGTGGGAGGTACCTAGACTTTCAATCTGAAGGTGAATCGTGGGTTCGAAAACCGGCGTGCATCAATGGATTTTTCTGTTCGAAATTTCTGTGCGATTGGGCTTGCAACCTGTCACGTATGGAATGCTAACTACTGCAAAATGTGGGCATGTGCCAAATATAATGTGTGGACGTGGCTCTGACTATCCCCACTAGACATCTTCAAAGGATCTAAGCGTCTGAAGATCTGAGAGGATGTCTACCGTACTTGGGGATTACAGTCGTGATACTATTTTTTATATTTTTTTTGTTTATTCTTCGAAATAAGTTGGATCCTGTGGTGTAACTTACCCATGAGTTTGCATAGGACTCCTAGGCTGTTGAGCAACAGCTGTTATTGCCACATCTAAAGCACGCTGCAGCCCGAGTCGTAGCGCAGACAGCGGCGCTGGATCCGCTATTAGTTCCGGTTTAGCCTCTAATGTTGCTACGCTCTGAAATTAAGGTGATTCTTGAAATTGAGACCGAAAAGTGATTAAACCGCATTATGTTGAAAACATATATTGAAGCGACGTCATATAAATAAACAAATAAATAAATATTTTACTTAGACTTTACACACAACACCATCTAGCCCCAAACTAAGCAAAGCTTGTACTATGAGAACCAGATAACTGATAGAATAACTGATATTTAAATATTTTTTTGTAAATACATACATAATATACATAGTAACACCCAGACACAGAACAAACATCTATGTTCATCACACAAATGTTTGCCCTGGGTGGGAATCGAACCCACAACCTACAGAGTTACTAACAACTAAGCTGTGTATCGTTCGATAATGTCGAAATTGTTTTGCAGAGTAAGGGCCCTGAACGCATGCAATAGTACAAGTGAACGCATGTAATAGCACATGTGAACGCATAGTCACCTTGTCCGCATCGTCGTCCAGTATCGGCAATGCCAAATCTGGCCGTAACGCGGCAGAGCAGGCCGATAGCACGGCGTGGCACATCTGAACGCATGTGAGCGATGATGCGCTCGCTTGTAATGTTGGACAGATTCTGAAAGCGTTCAATAATCCTACTTTATACAACAACTAGCTATCAGCTGTCCACCCTGGTTTCATAATGAAGAATATAGAAAATATTTTTCAAAATTTTTGATACATAAGTTACATTATTAATATTTTCGTGTAGATCTTAGCCCATGCTACTCGCTAATAATGTAGGTTTTAAGGCGCTCCCAGTCGACGATTGTTTTTGTTTGAAACGAAAAAATAAATACTTGTGAACAAGCCACATCTCCTATTTTACAATGTATAGTATATGTGAATAAAGATGTGATGTCTTTAATCACTTCGATAAATAATCCTACCGACCGCTGCAATGACGACAAACACACGTCGGCGCGTGGTCCGCCTTAGCTTTTCGAATAAATTAATGATATAAATTATGTATAATTACTTATCAAAAATCTATTCTAATACAAATCTAGATCTACATATTACCTATCTTTAACAATAAATCACAAGTTGATTTTAATAGTAGATATATAAAATATTTCGATCATAAATTGTAAAACGTATCATTTTGAAATAATATTTTTATCGTGAAAAGTTTCTGCTATTATGTTTTCAGCTAATAGCAATCTAGGTAGGAACCTGAAGTAATATACTTATAAAAATAGGAGATGTGGCTTGTTCAGAATCGTTTCGAAAAAGAGCAATCAGCGACTGGGAGCCCCTTAATAGGAGAAATAATGTTTAGGTTGTTTTTAGTTTATCCATTACAAACAAACACACAAAACAATAGTTTTTAGGGTTCCGTAAAAGGGGTCCGTCTGTCACAGGGCTGTATCTCATGAACCGTGATAGCTAGACAGTTGAAATTTTCACAGATGATGTATTTCTGTTAATAATATAACAACAAATACTAAAAACAGAATAAAATAGTATTAAAGTGGGGCTCCTATACAACAAAAGGGTTTTTTTTTAACCATTTTTTATAGATAATGGTACGGAACCCTTCGTGTGCGAGTCCGACTCGCACTTGGCTGGTTTTTTTTATTAGTGTAGAAAAATGAAAAACTACTGAATTTTTTACTATTTTTTAACTTCTAAAAACTTCCAAAAAGGCTTAAAAATACCTGCAAAGTGCTATTCTTAATTTCATCCAACTATGGAAGTAGAACTGTTGGAAGGCCACTGGTTGCCTTTGAAAGGATTCTGTCAATCTGAAACAAAACATTATAACTAATTTGTTTAATTTCATATTTAATCTAAGTACTATATATCTACCTCACAGCTCAGTTGGTAGTAGCTCTGACTTCTGCGCTGTAGGTTGTGGGTTCGATCCCCACCCAGGTCAAACATTTGTGTGATGAACATAAATGTTATAATGTTTGTTCTGTGTCTGGGTGTTATATGTATAATAAGTATGTATTTACAAAAAATAAAAAAGTATATAAGTATTCTATCAGTTATCTGGTTCCCATTGTACAAGCTTTACTAAATTTTGGGCTAGATGGCGCTGTGTGAAAATGTCCGCCAATATTTATTATTTATTTATTTATTTATCTATCTCCATAAATTAGAAAGTTTGTAAAGATGTTTGGATGTTTTTGACTCAATCACGCCCAACGACGACTGTCTTGACTGACAGACAGACGGACAATAAAGTATATGATTTTTAGTTTTTTTATTTGAGGTATGGGGAACCCTAGAAACAAAAAATATAAACAAAGCCAGATTAGGAACTTCCTTTTTTGAATTCGGTTAAAAAAACTTACCTTTCGTAGAGAGGCTCCATGACAGCTGGTTTTAATGTCATCAGAATGTCAAGACAGTCCATGCCAGATATGATGGAGTATTCTAGTAACGTATGCACTTGCTGAACTGCTATAGAAATTGCTGAAACAAAGATAAAATCAAAAGGTATTTAACTATACTTATAAATATACATTAACACCCTGGTGACCCTAACTAGATGTCATCAGGACGTACCATTCGTGACTAATACCGGACGTCACACTGGTGACCCTAAATAGACGTCATCAGGACGTACCATTCGTGACTAATACCGGACGTCACACTGGTGACCCTAAATAGACGTCATCAGGACGTACCATTCGTGACTAATACCGGACGTCACAGAATGATCTTAAATAGACGTAGCTAGGACGTACCATTTATGACCAACATGTATTAATTTAAGATCATTCTGTGACATCCCGTATTAGTCATGAATGGTACGTCCTGATAACGTCTAGTTAGGGTCACCAGGGTGACGTCCGGTATTAGTCACGAATGGTACGTCCTGGTGACGTCTATTTAGGGTCACCAGTGTGACGTCCGGTATTAGTCACGAATGGTACGTCCTGATGACGTCTATTTAGGGTCACCAGTGTGACGTCCGGTATTAGTCACGAATGGTACGTCCTGATGACGTCTATTTAGGGTCACCAGTGTGACGTCCGGTATTAGTCACGAATGGTACGTCCTGATGACGTCTAGTTAGGGTCACCAGGGTGACGTTCTGTGTCCCATTTATAATCTGTTGGTATGATCATATTATATCATATTACATTTTGATTTTCATTAATTTCAATGTTTAATGATAAAGTCGTCCAAAATAGATTTTTTGAATCTACGCGGACAAAGTTGCATTTAAAAGCTAGTGTCAATATAAAAAACCAAGTGCGAGTCGGACTCGCCCACGTACCATTATCTATAAACGGCAAAAAACACGTTTATTGTATGGGAGCCCCACATAAATATTTTTTTTATTCTGTGTTTAGTATTTGTTGTTATAGCGGAAAAAAATACATCATCTGTGAAAATGTCTCTAGCTCTCACGGCTCATGAGATACAGCCCTGTGTGTGACAGACAGACGGACAGCAAAGTCTTAGAAATAGGGTCCCGTTTTTATCCTTCAGGTACGGAACCCTAAAAACATTAAAAGAGTAATTTAAAAAACTTTCCACTCCGAAGTCACAGATTACTAGATTTTGGGTTTATACTCACGTATATCCGCGTGCGTGGGTGTGGGTGAGTGCATAGGTAGTTTATACACATGTAGCTGCGCGTGTGTGTCCACGCACACAGCCACACCCCCCAAAGGGGACATCTCCACGTGACAGACGGTGGCAGTACTCACTCCGGTCTGTTAATAAATTATAATTTAAAATATTTAAAAAGCACGTTTTTATAATATTGTTTTAGGGCGTTCAAGAATTCCCTCGCTACACTGGCTGCATCAGCAAAAATTATTGTAAATATATAAAATTCTTGCGTTAAGCGTTATAGACTGACTGATCTATTAACGTACAGCCTAAACTACAGGTCGTAGAAACATCAAATTTGGAGGGTGTATTTCTTTTTGTGTGTAGGGGTGCACTAAGAAAGGAATTTTCAAAATTTAACCCCTATGGGGGTGCAGCGAGGGTTGAAGTCTGTTTGAAAATAACTTTACGCGAATAAAGTCGCGAGGGTTAACATTAGTATTTCAATAAAATCATTTTTAAAGGCGTTAGGAGCTAAGTGCCTTTTCCTCCGACCATAGTCTAGGAGAATTTTTAGTTTTCTACTATACTTACTGGTAGGACTCCAGGGCCGTATTTAGGCTTCTTGGGGGGAGAGGCGGAGGAGGCTGGGGCTTCTGCGATTTGTCCGGAAGTGCCGCTAGTCACCACTGGACGGCTTGACAGCTGTAATGTTGTGAATTCAAAAAAATTAGACGATCTATATTTGTTAAACATTTTATTGAAAGAAAAAAAAAGTTATTATTTGTGACGACACATTATTGGATAATCAGAATAATCAATTTATTGGTAATAAAAACTATTACATAATAAAGCAAAAATACATTTTAGAAGATTATAAGTTACTTTACTACAATCAAAAACACTTAGCTACAATTCAGATAGGTGGCAAACCTATCACCGCTTTTACCATATTAACCGGTTTTCTCATGCTTCCTTCACCGTTGTAAGCACATATAAATGCGCATAGACATTTTTAAAAACCTTCGTATTGAAGGTAAATGTGTTTGTTTCATATCATACCACATGCAAGGAATCCCTCGAGAGCAGTAACAGCTGATCTGGCTGCGCCAACACGCAACGAGGAGATGCGCAGGCGCACCTTGCTGCCCCCGCGCACACCGCCCTTCCACTCCCAGCCCCCACTGCCCCCCCTGAACCCCCTGAACCCCCAGACCATGACCCTGCGCGGTGCCACACCTGCAACACAAAACAAACAGTATTTCCTGAACTTATACTAACTTATGAAATTGAAGGTATTTTATATTGAAACAATAGTTTATTGGATGTTTTCATAGTTTCATGTGATTTAAATCAAATCTAAAAGTTAATCACACTGAACTGTACCCGCTTTGCTGGGGGACAGATAGTTTCACATCTGGTATTCCAATTTTCAAAATAAATTACAGCCTATATGTTGCCGAGGACTAATAGCTACATAACAAAAAAAGTTTCATCAAAATCCGTCCAGTAGTTTTTGCGTTAAAGCCCGACAACAGACAGACAGACAAAAATTTCAAAATGATTTTTTTTGGCTCGTGTTACTTGTTTAAAGGCCCCTAGAAGTATTTTTTTTAGTTTTTATTCAATGTACAGAATTGAACTCTTCTACAGTTTTATTATATGTATAGATTACCGTAAAATATTTACTACAGCTACAGTATTTATATACTTACAACAGTATTGAATGTGTCCGAAGCTGGTTTCTGTCCGCCCCCAGGGGTAGTGCTACCTTGCAACGGCCCTGTAATAACGTTTACCTACGTTTTAAACGCATTCTAATTATTGTCTTAGGCAGTAAAACAGTAATTAAATTATTTATTTATATAACTAACTAAACTACAGTTTTCTTTTTCATAACATTTAAAAAATGTGAAATATTATAAACCCTTGATATATGGGACGTACCTACCTTTTGACAATAGCTTATGCACCGGTTGTGCCCGTTCCGTGCATTTCCACAATGTGAGAGTGGCACCACCTATGAGCAGAGAATCTGGTTCCTCGCGTTGACACCATGTGACAGTAGCTAAAGTTATAACAAGTACCTATATTAATCATTAGGAACCACAGTTATAGTATAATTATTAATGCCAGTTTCATCATCTTCAAGTAAAGTGTTGATTAGTTACTTTCCAGTTAGCGCTAAATTAATGTATGAAAGTGTCAAAACTATCAAATGTCAAATGGTACGTTCGTTTTTGGTAATCGCCGAGTAGCTTACTTGGGACTTTACTTGAAGATGGTAAAACAGGCCCTTAGCCTAGTAAAAAAATCCTAATAATATTATAAATGTGAAAGTTTGTGAGTTTGTATGTTTGTTCCTCAATAAGGCCTAAACGACAAAATGGATTAAGTTAAGTAGATATAATGCCCGAATAAATAATAGAGTACTTTAAAATATGAAAAACATCCCCATAACCATAAAAAAACGCAAAAGGTATAATTTCTGTATAGATGGCGCTGGTGTGCAACAAATCTGACATCACAGACTAAAAACATTCAGTCTTTTCTATTCGTTTATTGAAATTTGACAGGACAACGTCTGTCACGGGTCAGCTAGTATTATATAATTGTTCTTCTGGACATTTTTTCTTTGTAAAATTGTCTATTAGGTTACATGTTCAATCAGGCTTCGTCAATTCGGGTAATTATTCATTTTGCCAATTGGTCATACGGACAATTGTTCATTCAGACAAACAATCACAAGGGCAATGACCAAATGGGTATTTAATTTTGTTCATTTGGGCAATATTCTTTCAGGCAATAGTTTTTAGGGTTTCGTGCCCAATGGGTAAAAACGGGACCCTATTACTAAGACTTCGCTGTCCGTCTGTCTGTCACAGGGCTGTATCTCATGAGCCGCGATAGCTAGACAGTTGAAATTTTCACAGATTATGTATTTCTGTTGCTGCTCTAACAACAAATACTAAAAATAGAATAAAATAAATATTTAAGGGGCTCCCATACAACAAACATGATTTTTTTTGCCGTTCTTTTAGATAATGGTACGGAACCCTTCATGCGCGAGTCCGACTTGCACTTGGCCGGTTTTATTATAAAATTGTTCTATTGTTGAATTGTGTTTGATAAATTGTCATTTGGGAAAATATTTTTTGAGAAACTATCTGCGAAGCAGAATAAAGGCTTTTTAGTATCCGTTTACAACGCGAGCCAAGCCACGTACCAATGCTTGTATTATTTACGGTACTCACTAGGTAAATCATTGTCCAGCAAGTAGACAGCGGGAAGGGGTTGGGCAGTCAGTCCAGGAGGTGCTTTCGTGGCACAACAGAGGTACACTCGGACACAACCACGACCTCCGCGACATATTGCTGCTATTAGAAGATTACCATCTGCAACATTCAATGTTATTTTTAAAAATTAAATGCATGTATGAAAGATCATCATTTATGAATGGTTCAATACAATTTAAAAAAATAGGAAAAGTATAAAATCTATAAAAACTAAAAAAGCTCTTTTCAAGCTTGCAAAATGGGCATGAGCTAAATGTTAAGTTTGGACGTGCCTCTTGAATACCCTTTTTCGGTTTGATTAAGGATCTAAGCGCGATATGAGATGCCTACCGTAGGTACTTAAGACGCTGCCAGTCGACGATTATTTTTGTTCGAAGCCACATCTCCTATTTTATAATGTATAGTATATGTGAATAAAGATGTACCCATCTTTAATCACTTCGATAAATAATCCTACCGACCGCTGCAATGATGACAAACACACGTCCGCGCGTGGTCCGCCTTAGCTTTTCGAATAAATTAATGATATAAATTATGTATAATTACTTATCAAAAATCTATCCTAATAGAAATCTAGATCTACATAATTACCATCTTTAACAATAAATCACAAGTTGATTTTAATAGTAGGTATATAAAATATTTCGATCATAAATTCTAAAACGTATCATTTTGAAATAATATTTTTATCGTGAAAAGTTTCTGCTATTATGTTTTCAGCTTAATAGAAATCTAGGTAGGAACCTGAAGTAATATACTTATAAAAATAGGAGATGTGGCTTGTTCAGAAGTATTTCTTTTTTCGTTTCGAAAAAGAGCAATCAGCGACTGGCAGCCTCTTAATGATTAAAGTTGTGATCCTATTTCTATTTAATTATAGGATTATTGCAGTTTGGTAACAACAAGACAATATCTGTTGAGTCGTAATAAATAACTATCAATATATTACTTTTTTAGTTAGCCTACACAGTCCCACTGCTGGGCAAAGACCCTCCCTCCCCATCATCGCCAATAAAAAGTATCTTACTTTTATAAGCAATGCTGGCAGCGGTGACATGGTCTCTGGTAGGCCGCAGGCAATCGGTTGTGGTGGTAGCAATATTTGAGTCAGCTTGAGGTAGCACGGCTCCAATGAGACCGGTGGCTGTTATAATACAGGCTCCTTCCGAGGGAAGACCACTGGAAAAATATATATTATGTACACTGACATCTTTCAGTAAATATGATTATTTATATTGAGTTATGCAAGAAAGTACAAGTAATATTGTAACTAAATAAATACGAGTATTGGTGGATCTCTTACACGGCGCCTTCTAGTCCCAAAATAAACAAAGCTTGTTTTTGAGAACCAGATTACTGATTGAATACTTATAGGCTTTTTTTTTGTTAACACTGTACCCACTTAGGGGTTGAATTTCGGGAATTATTTTTTTAGTGCACCCCTACACACGTTTAGCTTGTTCGTTGATATATCAGTTGGTCAGTAATGCAAGAGTTTTATGTATTCAGATAAATTGATCATATGATGCAGTTTACTGAAATTTTATAACTCCTATTCCTTTTACGTTAAAGACTAAATTAGCGTAACCTCAGGACACAACAGAATTGACACCAATTTTAAAGTAAAAAGCTCGTATTTTAATTGTTTCCTTACCCAAACCCCTTTAGAGTCGGTGTGCATCTTAGAGCTTGTATTCTATCTGTGATAGGCACCTCTGGTTTCTTCTCCAACACCACAATCCGCCGGCCATTGTGGAAGAATGCTGATTTTATTATATGTTCACCTGGAATTAAAAAGGAATAATCATGACTGTATTTCTCAAGCATGGCACAAACTCATCCCCAGCAGTCAATGGGGTAGTCAGAGAAACATGCAAACTGGAACATGCCTATTGTTTGCAATAGTTTGGTTGGATGTGCCAAATGTTATGTTAGAACCTTTGACTGCCCCCTCTAGACATCTTTAAGGATCTAAGCACCTGGAGATCTGAAAGGATGAAATGAAATAGGATCATCTCTAATCCATAGACTTCCTCTCAGATCTCCAGACAATCAAGTTCTTGAAGATGTCAAAAGGGGGTAGTCAGAGGCACATCCAGGTTGCAGACCCAGAGAGGATGAGATATTGTATTTGGGTTGTGATCTTATTTCGATAATAAAAATTAAATAAAATGTCTAATTCATTTGGTTACCTGGAAAACTAGCAATATACAAGCATTGCCAGTCATTCAGTAAATAATCCTTCTGCCCATGGACGGATACATCTCCGACTGTGGTGGCTATGAGGAGTTGCTTGCCTTCCAAGTCCCATTCTAGTGCTGATACCTGGATGAAGAGTAAATATTGAAACAGAGGTCTCTTTAACTCCACAGATCTAGGGGGCTAACACGAATCACTATTGTACATCGACTATCGTACACCGTTCACACTATCGGCATCCAGTGAGGTTAATGTGATTATGTAGATTGACTTGACTGTTGTAAATATTGTATATTAAATGAATAAAAATGTTTTAGTCTTAGAAATAAAGCAGAAGTCAAGATACTTACAGGATGAGAGGTACTAGCGACTTTATGACTGTCCCAAGGGGTGTCCAGATCGCACACATACACATGACCACTCCAGGTGTCTCCATCTACGTCTGATAGTTCAGTTGGAGACGAAAATGCGATGATATTAGCGGCTGAAATCGTGCAAATAGGCCGAACCGTCTCGGTGTTTGATGCACTGAAAATTATCACAAAACAGTAAATTTCTGTAACTGATTAAAAACGGTAGATTGAGGATGTATACTGCTGATTATGCAATTTTTAAAAAGATTTTACTAAAATACAGCAGTATTGAACCAGTATGAAAAGTGTAGTACCTATCGAAGCGAGGTGGCTCGCATTTGAGAGGTTTTCGCCTCATGGAATAGATCAACTCCATCTCTGCTTAGCCCGTTGGTTCGTGCAGATTATAAAGCTAGCTACTATTGAAAACAAAATTAAATAAAACACAACGCAACACGAACGAAAACACAAACTTTGATGATAAGTTTGTTTGTTCCAGATCAGTGTAAGATTATGTAGAAATCAATGTCATTAGAATACTCGTATGAAGAAAGAGAAAGAACATACTCTTTCTTACATGTTTAGAAGAAATGCAAAACTTCTATGCTAAATATTCAACTCGGAAAGAGTCCACACTACAATAGACAATTGAGCAATTGAGCACAATCTATTATAAATCTTATTAGAGTTGGCAGCATTATTTTAAATGGAAGAACTTCCGGTAATACTGACAGTTGACGTCTCTCGCAACTTGTACCTAGCTTCAGTCGGTACTTTGTTCCGGGCATTGCCCTTTCACTTTTGAGCAGTGTTTTCTGTGCGCGCCGGTTCTCGCCTTCGAAAATGGCGGATCTCCTTACATCGCTTTCAAAAGCTGAGTGAATTATTCGCGCAAAATCGATATTTTTAAGTGAAAATGTGATAACGATGAATTAAAAAATATTCACAAGTGTTTTATAAGTGCGTTCCAGCATGTGCCGGACAGGGATGTGCCGATTCGGCATCAAAAACTGGATTTTCTTGTTGGTGTCGCTGCAATTGTTTACATACGCACAAGGTAATCTTGTTGTAAATATAGTTTTTTTATCGATCGTGAGAACCGAGTAGCATTTTTAATTGGATTGTTTTAATTTGATGCAAATTGTTATCTTGGAGGAATTTAAATGTAGGGTCGGTGTGCAATGATCGTTATTCGTTTATTTATTGTGCGTGGGACGAAATTAGAAATTTATTTTACGCCGAGTGCGTTGTAAAATGTCCCTTGGAAATCGGTGCATTGCAAGAGTTATTGCGATTTACTGGCATTTTATTACTATTTACAGGCACTTGCAGTAAACAGTTACGTTTATTGGGGCCAAACGTACGCTGTAATCTTGTTTGATTGCTATACCTTGAGTCTTTTTTAATTACTAAATTTTCTGAAGTTAATGTTTATATATAGTTAGGTAGGTAGGTACCTGCCTGAGTGATAGGTATGATTTTAAATATACTTACATAGGTTCTACATGTGCCAAAGTTCATCAAACTCCTATCTACTAGGTACTATTTAATTAAATGTCTTTCATAACTAAATAATTTGTAAAAATAAACCAGGCTTTTATAAAACCTTGTGAAAAAAATGTTATACTTAAAAAGTTCAATTAACTTTTTCCCACAAAAAAACAAACAGTCATAAAATGTAATAATTCATTCATGATCTTTAATATTCCCAAAATCTCACAATAAACAGAGATCTTTTCAAACAAGACAAAGAATAACTTTATTAAATCTCTCAAAGATTACTTAAATGAACATCTGTATGTTCTTATTTAAAACCCGTTCCAAATTAGGAACAGAATTGAAAATATTTCAAACCGATAAAGCAAAAGAAGAATGTCAAGAAATGACAAATGTTATAGATGATTATTGAAAAAATTACAGAACTAATTCAGAAATCTCACTAATAATATACATCTATGGATATATGTTGCAATCAATATTGAACCTTAAATCAATAGATGATAGCTCAATTCTTTTTAACAAAGTAATTAAAACAGACCTGTTTAAGTAATAGCCAAGCCATATTGAATTGTAGTTGAACATAATAAAGCCCATTTTACACTGAATAATCACATGTCACCGCTTATGTAACAGTTAGTGGCAGCATTTTTCTTTACAAATCTGGAACAGTTCCAAGTATGTACTAACTATCCCCCCATGTAGTTAGTGATAATTAATGTGGTAGATGTGCCTTAATTAAAATACCTACTTAAGGCTTGCTGGCTCGGAGTAATAATCACTCCACTATGCTGAAGGGTTACTTGTTCATACCTATTTTCAGCATAGCAGCGATTTCTCGCAAGTGTAAAACGAGCGTCGCGTTTTCGCTATTTTTGTTGTCGGAATGAGTTGGAGGTAGGTACTTTAATCCCGAAAAGCAAACAGAGATTCACACATTTATCATTAATCAGCTATTGTCCAAATTGCGACTGTAGCCATAGACGAGACGCCAACATAAAAGAAGAAATATCGTTTGAACACGATCTTTAGGGTGAGTTTTCACCTACGGAGCTGTATGGAGTTGCCTTAAGCTGTGATGACCAGACTAAACATTGTCTATTTGAGCGCTGTCATTGGTCCGCTTCGCACAGCTCGGCACGGCTCCGAGTCGATGTAAACTCACACTTAGACATTAAACACTAGGCAGGGCACATAGCTCGTAGAATTGACAGCCGTTGAAGTGGATGGTACTCGAGCGAGATAAGCTCCGGACAGCGCAGCATAGTTTTCATTTGGATGATAGAACTCTAAGCAACCTATTCAGCACGAATCACTATTGTATCATCATCATTATCCTAAAAAGTCAAAACTGACAAACATATGGACGATACCTTTACGATACGATAGTGATTCGTTCTCAGGCTGTAACTGTCAAAATCTCATCGTCAATTAACAAAATACATTGGTTATTTGAAAGAGTTTTCAGCTACAGATTGATGAAGATCTACAAGCCCATCTCCTCTTAAATGAATACATTAGTTATTATTTTCTTACGATGTTTACCATCACCGTTATGAGCACAAGCATATAAGACGATAGACGAAAAAAATAGATTTACTGCTCACACGCGATATAGCTAGCATTCTTATTCTCAGATCACATCTTACATTAAGTCAAGATGAAGGGAAAAAACAGAACCATAGCTAGAGGTCTGGAACTAGTTTTTCTAAATCAAGTTTTTAAGACAAAAGTTGTAATATTTCTAATCGTAGAGGAAGCTCCATGTACTTTTATCATGGAATTCCTTGTCATAGTATAAGTCGCGGATAGGATTTATTCGTATGTCCTAATAGACTAGCCTAGGACATACGATAGACCACATAGTTATAAACTTACTATTTTTTACCCGCGACTTCGTCCACGCGCATTCAGAAATTCCAAATACCGAGAAATAAAAAGGAAATTTTGGAAACAAAAGTAGTCTATGTCCGTACCAAAACTTTAAGCTAATTTTGTGTAATTTAATCAAAATAGGTGTCTATGACGTTATCACGACAAAACTCCCAGCAGTTTCGTCGTGATACGTTATCACGACAGATAGACAGACAGAGTTACTTTTGCATATTTATAATAATAATATAGATTTAATTACATGATTCTGTCAAATCGGGATATTCAAACACATACTCGTATTGATGAATGTCCGATTACATTATACCGATCGGTATCGGTAGAATAAAA
This sequence comes from Hydriomena furcata, assembly GCA_912999785.1. Taxonomy (NCBI): domain Eukaryota; kingdom Metazoa; phylum Arthropoda; class Insecta; order Lepidoptera; family Geometridae; genus Hydriomena; species Hydriomena furcata. The sequence continues at coordinate 7,196,979 of OU538845.1, forward strand.
TTATTTGACGATGAGGAAAAAGTTTTGGGCTTTGTGAACGTCCGAAACGGAATTTCGGAACATATACTCACTTTTAGCAGTATTTAGCATTCCATACGTGACAGGTTGCAATACCATCGCCGCTTTTGAATACTGACTGGACTTTCAGTTTTCGCATACATTAACGCATTGCCGGTATTCGAACCCACAGCTTTATGTTCGAATCGATTGTAGATCGATCGACTGCTATTCTACAAGATATGATAAGAATCGTAATCCTAGACCCTTATCTCATACCAGATTCTGGTATTCCATGCTCCTGACTTGGTACTATCGGTAAGGACCATGTTAGCTTGGCAAAAACGGGATAATACGGACATAACTAACTTATGTTGTGAAAAGGTAGTAACATTCTTGTCTGGTAACTTTAGCCATTTCAGTTATGGTCAGGAGACAAGACTCGAGTTTAATTCCTGGCGTAGCTTCACTTAGCACCTGAGACGTCTCAAAGTGATCCTGAAACTTGTGATTTTATTTAAACAAATGCCTTTTGACTTTGACATGACTATAGTAGAATTTACGGTAGTACTTTAAGGTGATAAGTAAAATTTTTGACTTTTTGTATGGGCTGAGTCTGCCTGGATAAGACGAAAAAAGTGATAAAACTGCATTATCTTGAAAACCATCAAATTTAAAAAGAAACTGTCTGTAATTTAATTAGCTAATAGATAATCATCTAACGAATTATATAAAAATGAATTGTTTAGCTATTCATAGTTTTAATTAAAAACGTAACTAGTGTTTTTTGAAGAGCCAACTTTGGAAAATAAATCTATCCAGAAAAGTTTGACCAATCGTGTTTCTGTCTGTAATTTATCTAGATTATATCCATAAGTTATCTTTGTCATAAAAAACAAAACTGTATGTTTTGCGGTTATTGAGATGACGATTCTGCATTAATCAAATACATTTATTACTCGTCTTAATATACAAATTTTCTATACTAATGTATTTTCGCTTTCATCTGTCTAAGAAACCAGGACTTTAGAATGCCTTCATGCACTGGGAATTATATGCGCACAATTTATTTGGGAACCCCGGCCCTTTGGCTGAAAATCCAAGGCCATCCACTATGCCAACACATCATTTATATTATGTTTACCTACTGATTTGCCTTTACTATCAAAACATCCGTCCTGCCCATCAAGTATTCTATCCTACACAAATATTTGCTACACCCTACACCTCCTGTACGTCGTAAAATGATTCAAGCTCTTATCTCTACCCTCTGCACAATAAAACCGTGCTTAACTTTAGGACGCACTTTGTGATGAAAACATCAGTCATGCGCAACGTGGGAATCTATGTATCTAGGTATCTACCTATCTATATTATTTATGTATGTATCTGGCAGTCATTCAATAACTCTCGTTATTAAGTTAGTAGTAAATAAAACATAACTGATAATATTTAATTTAATAAATTTTTGATATTGGCTGACTTTACACACAGTGCCATCTAGCCCCAAACTAAGCAAAACTTGTATTATGGGAGCCACATAACGTAACTGATAGAATACTTTTTTTGTGTAAAACATAGGTACTCATACTTATTGTACATATTAACACTAAGACACAGTTGTTTAAGGGGTAGTCAGGGGCACGTGGAATCATTACATTCTCTAACCCACATTTTGCAGTAGTGAGCTTTCCATCCGTGACAGGTTGTATTTCACGGCTTATTCTCGCATTTTTTTTCTTAACTGTTCTGTTATAAATAACCCTAAGATTTTTTTACAATATAAATACCTAGTAAAAAAATGTTTAAGACGAGTAATACATTTTTTTGATGAATGCACGATCGTTTTTTTCTCAATAACCGCAAAACATAGGTACAGTTTTGTTTTTTATGACAAAGATAACTTAAGGCCCGGCTCACACCCACACACGTATTTCAATGATTTTCAGGTACCGATTTAAAAACCAGGAATCACAGTTGTGAGGATATAATGATACAAAATTACTGATAATATATTCATCTTTAATAGTAGATAATAAAAACTGGCCAGTTCAATACAACATTTTCAAAAAAATACGTTTTTACCGTCGCAAGAACCGCTGAAAATGTCGAAAAATGGGGTCTGGTTAGGTACCAATATCTTTAGACCCACAGCATATTTTTATTTGAAAATAATACGAAATTGTAGATTTTATATTTCTCTATACCGCGTGGCATTATCTTGTTTTCAAATAATTTACTTTTTCATTTATGAACAATATAAAATGCAATAAAACTTCTCCATACATTTTTTCCATACAAAACTCACATTCACCTCAAGTCGGCACGTCAGTTAGCGCTCAGACGCGCTCGGGGAAGCACGTCCACGTCACATTTTTCTTCGAATTTAGAGGAGGTCTTACATAATGGTATACCGGGGTAAAATACTGGACATGCAAAACTAATGATAACATTTGTATAATATATTGCCTTGAAGAATTTAGTGCAAGCCACACAGATGAAGGTTAGGTACAATGCATGGTTTGTTGAAAGAGTTGGATGGTTTTATTTTGTAGAAGATGCGTTTCATCGAGTTTGGTTTCGAAACAATATGATAATAGTATACGGTTTTACCTTTTTGCATACGTCGCGTCGGAGCAAAATCGAAATAAGCCGATGTTTCGTATTTGATTGTTATTTTAATAAAAATATTAAATTTCAGGAAAATGTGAACCTGGTTGTGTCCCTAATTAATAATAAATAATAAAAGCTTCTATTTCCTTGCACAATATAAAATTAACTTAAATATGTATCTATGCATAGGTATATAAAATTATGTGTAAGGACCGCTTTCAGCGGTAAAAGCCTCCTCCAGCTCTATCCATTTTTCCCGATCTCTAGCGGCTCTGCTCCATGTTTTGCCTGCTACTTTCACGATGTCATCATCCCATCGCATAGCAGGCCTTCCTCTTCTTCGTTTTTTATGTATTGGGTCCCAATTCATAATTGTTTTAGATCACCTCTCATTTTGTAATCTTTGTATGTGCCCGGCCTATTTCCATTTTAGTGATAATACTTTCTGGACAACGTCTTTTGCTGTGGTTTTTGAAGTGTTCCTAATTAGTCCTATTAAATAAATATAAATGTTGATTTGATACATTTCTGTTTTGAAATGAAAGTTCTAAGGTACCATGATCCTTACCTGTATCGCTTAGACCCAATCTACCCTATATTACCAAGCGTGTTTTTTTATACATGGATGGAAAAAAATGATACATTATCTATAATTGGATTTAGAAAAATTACATAAATTTCAGATTATGAATATAATTTATAATTATTATTTATCTACCTTTAATATTATAAATCTAAAAGTTTGTGCGGATGTTAAGTATGTTTGGATGTTTGTACCTCAATCAGACCTAAACGACTAAACGGATGAAATTGAAATTTGCTGTCGATGTAAATATACCTCTACCTTATAAATAGGCTATTTTTAATTAAAAAACATCCTCAAAACTATAAAAAGACTCCGAGTGCTGGTGTGCAACAAATCTAGCATTAATCAATTTTGACGACTGATGAATGACTGACGAATGATACGATACGCATTGAACCAAAAATGTTGAACCTTCTAAAAAGGTCGGTATTTGTTATTATCAAAGCAAGGTTTATCTGGGGGCACGGTAGTGCCCCCGCCAAGTCAAGCAAAAAAGCGGCACAGTCGTACCATCCTTTTCTCGAAGCAGTTCAGGCCATTTTTTAGACAGACAGACAGACATTGAAATCTCACAACTTTTTACGATAGAAGAACTGATGGGTTTTTGGTTAAATTATACATATACACGATCTGGGTGATATATATGGATTATTTATTGTAGAGATATAGAACACGACCAGCCGTAACAAGCGAACAGGGAAGAGAGACTGACATCGACAGATTATCTCTGGTCATCTTAGGCTACTTATGCAATATCTCACAAGTTAAGTTTACTACACACGAGCATAGTTCCAACAAAAAAAAAGACAAAAAAAGAAACTGAGTTGCGTTGCGAGAATTGGCTTTTTATTTTTATTTTTACAAGTTGTTTTTGATGGCATATACTTAAGTTTAAGTACATGATGCAAATAATTAAATAGTTAAAAAAAAATAAAGTGTCCTGAAAAATTGTTTAATTCTAAATACTGAAAGTGCTCTTTAGTGTTTCGTAGTTCACAAAAAACCCTTATAGTTTTGCCATTTTCGTCCATTCGTCCGCAGCTTAGCTCAGATATTCTTAGTTCTGGAAAGCTGTAATTTGGCATGAATATACATTAGTCACGCCGACAATGTGGTAGAAATAAATACATATTTTCAGATGTTTTTTTTTCTCGCATACTCCTCATGTCTTTGGATAGGTCTTAAAAAGTATTGCAGGTTTGTGATGTCATTTAGTACAAATACAATGGAAAATATGAATTTTTAAAAAGAGTTGGTCATCTCTTTTTACAAATTCATATTGGATTTTTCTGGAAAGAAAATATTATGGAGGGTTATTTAGTAAAGTTTTACAATAACTGTTTAATTCCAGAACTTGTTGACCCTCGCTACGCGCGGTCTATGGATCTTCGAGATCATAGCTCGCACACAATATTCAAAAGCATACCTACATATTTTATCAGTATTTCACTTTCAAAACTTTCTGTGAGTGGTACTCGAAACGTTGGCGGTGCCGTCATCGATTTTAGATGACAATAAGTTTTTTTATTAAAAATATATTTTTTAAATCAAGCTTTTGTAATGTCTTCTGCTCTAGTTCTCGTCAAGATAAAAATAACGAGCCCAAACGCGACGTGGTTATGTTGTGTAGTTGAGGAGTTCCGATGGCTACATCCGACCTCCATCATCAGACCAGCTCGCTAGTACCATAATTTTACATTGTCATTGAGATTGATAGGTATGCAAAGTTTTGCCTCAATTCGACTATTTTGTGAAGGGTTCCGTTGAACAGCTCCTGACTCCATCATCAGATCAACTCGCTGTCACCATATTATGTATGCAAAATTTCAGCTCAATCGATTAGGGATAACTGCTTAAAATTAAGTTGCAAGATTCCACCTTATCAAACATACATACATAAATATGTACATAAACTGCAAGTTAAATAAGAGCTTGTAAAAAAACGATACTTACCGTTTTGTCATAATGTATTTTATTAGTAGGTACCTAACAAATATTTTTTGCACAGTCAAATATTAGTAACTGTGTAGTAGCACTTTACGATTTGTAACCAGTCTTATAATATATATTAATTTTTTCTATATTTATTTTCTTTTTGTCAAGTGCAACCTATAAAATTATTAAGTACATACCTACCTATACAAATATGACATACCTATTGCACCAAATATTTTCAAGTATCAAGACTAGTTATTTAGTCTTGGTAAATGAAGTGTGAAGTAGCTTCAATGTGTGCGTTTGCACTATTCTTAGTGTGCGGCCACAGAATACGACCGAGTACAAAAAATGCGAGCTGTCATAAATTTAACAGTCACCTTAAGGATTTAATCTAGATAAATTAAAGACTGAAACACGATTGGTGAAACTTTTTTCGATATATTTATTTTCCAAAGTTAGCTAACTAATTTCGTGTTTACTCAAAACTATGAATAGCTAAACAGTTAATATATAAAAACCGTTGGATAATCATACTAGCTACATAAATCAAAGACAGTTTCTTTTTAAATTAGATGGTTTTCAAGATAATGCAGTTTTATCACTTTTTCCGTCTTATCCGGGTAGACTCAGCCCATACAAAAACACGAATGATCCTGAATTTATGTAAGTTACCTAGGTGTATTGTTTCTGTGGCTTTGTTTGTGAAACTTTTAGGAGGTTTTTACGAGTCTGCAGTCTGCGGTGCTTGAAGCGCCGAAAGGATCATAAAAAGCCGAATTTGGGTTTTATATTCATCATAGGTACTGCAGTGCACTAGAGATTCGAATGAATAATAATTTGCAGTCTACCTTAATGGGCACCATTGGTATTGGCATCATATATCATACACTAGCAGACCCGCGACAGACGTCCTGTCCAAATTTCAATAATAGCATAGAGTAACGCACGTTGCTATGACGATTGATGTCAACACTGATGTCAGTGCACACCAGCGCCATCTATACCAAATTGGGGAGGTTTTTCGTATTATAAAGTAGTTTAATTTTTATTCGGGCATTATATCTACATTTACAGCCAATTTCATCTTAAATCGTTTTGTCGTTGAGGCCTGATTGAAAAAAAAAACAATTAGAAAAAAAAAAAAATAGTATTCAAAAAATAGCATAACTCTTGGTGATTTTTTGATGAACATGTCCAATGTAACTGGTTTTTCCAACAAAAAATAGTAATAAAAACAATTATTATCAATCTATGATTACAAATCAATAGGCCCAGGCTAGCTTTAAGAGTAAACTCCAGAAACACTTTTATATCGAACTGTACCTTCCATTGTTTAAGGTGGAACTGAGAAATTCATAGCATACCGGCACTTTTATTTAGGTATTTTAGAATCCGAGCATAGCGGGAATCGAGCATAGCGAAACTAACCCGAATGGCTACTATATACTGACTACCGGGGCACGGGTCCCAGCTTAACCCCCCCCCCCCCCCCCCTAGATCCGGAGCTGCCCTGTACCTATAACTAGGGTAAACATACACCTCCACGAACCGAACCCCGAACTTCGAAGTGTTTAAGCTCCATTTGTGGGAAAAACATGCATCCTCGTACAACCCAAATCTGAATTTGAATCGCGCCTTTACAAAGAGGTTGCAAACATAGACCACACAGCCCAATAAGAAGAAGAAGACATAAGACTAATACTGCTGAAATAAGACACCGAGAGTTCAATCTACCGAGTGAAACGTTGAACCGGCCAATCAGAATGCATTTTCGGGACCCGCATTTCAACGTGTTGACAGAAATGTTTTTTTGAAAAATTTAAGCCATAAAGCCTCTATTGGGCTGTGTTGTCGATGGTTGCAGATAAAAAAGGCGCCATTTACCCTCTAATGGCGGTTCCCGCCAATTCGCGCGGCGACGCATCCGGTGCGTTCCGTTTTACGCGTTTTTTTAGTTAAGAGAAATGAATGTGTCGCGGTGTCCGCGAGTTTGTTTATGCGAATAGGTGTTCCGTACTTTTGTTATAAATTAATGTATTCTAATATTATAAATGCGAAAGTAACCGTCTGTGTGTCTGTGATATTATCACAGACAAACTATTTGGCTGATCGTGATGAAAATTCATATAGAAATAGCTTAAAGTCCCAAAATTTTATTTTGATTTTCAAGAATTTCAATGTTTTATGTTTTTTATAAGTCGTCGAAAATCGATTAGCTGAATCTACGCGGACCAAGTCGCGGATTAAAGCTAGAAATTAATTTATTTGCTATTTTATCAAACACACACACAACATAAAATAAAAAAAAACAGGCCTAGTGCGAGTCGGACTCGCGCACGAAGGGTTCCTTACCATTATCTATAAAAAACGGCATAAAAACACATTTGTTGTATCCATAGTCCCAATTAAATATTTATTTTATTCTGATTTTAGTATTTGTTGTTATAGCGGCAACAGAAATACCATCTGTGAATATTTCAATTGTCTAGTTATCACAGTTCATGAGATACAGTCCTGTGACAGACAGACAGACGGACAGCGCGGAGCCTTAGTAATAGGGTCCCGTTTTTACCCTTTAAGGTACGGTACCCTAAAAAACTAAAAATAAAATGGTATAAAAAATATAATAATACTAGCAGTCCGTCCCGTTTAGTTTCCTCTAACTAAGTAAACGAACTGCACATCTATAACGTGTCTTTGTCCACTCGTTGACAGACAGACGGACAGTTACCACGAGACAAATGCTTCAATGTAACCTGACAGACGAGACAAATCCATTAGTTGAGCTTTCACATTCCGCGACTGGACCCTAAAATAAAACTGAATTTCCGATTGCAGTAAAAGCTTTTATTTTCGTCACTCTACATTGTATTTTAACGTTTTAATACCATCTGGAAGTGTCGTTGTACTTAATAAATGATTGATGTGCCATGTGTTGAGCTCAAATGAATGTGTTGAGCTCAAATGAATGAGGTACATATATTTATAAGACGACTTCCTATTTGAATTTCCTCTCAGAGTGTCTACTTGCGAACTGAAAACGAAATCTCCTAACAATTTTCGTTTCAAAGTTACATCGTTTCGATTATAGGGTCATAGGCCTGGTTGTGGTGCCTATCCCGGCTTTAGGCATTTCAAATTTTGTCAGTCAATAACTTAGCATAGCAAACTAACTTGTTTAAAATCTATAGTTATTATAATTTTTTGTCTATGGTCCGTTTTGATTAGTGATATTTGTGGTGCGTTGTACCTCTAGATTATTTTGCCCACGCTCAGCGAATTATTTCCCGTTTTGTCTATTTAAATATGAATAAATAATAAATAAACATCGCCTGTTATAAAACCTTTGCTTAATCTAAGAGATAGATGAATACTCTATTCTGTGTTGTTTAAAAATCGTCGTTTTAAACATCTTTTCAAAATAAACCGTTTATTTGAAAATTAAAATGTTGTTAAAGTGCCCACAACCAGCACTCTCACCCTAGTTTGAACTGATTTGTAAGTAGGATTACGAACATCGATGATTGTCAAAAGTAATTACGGTCGTTCCTTTGTTCAAAAGGAGCAAATTTCATCTTAAGCTGTTTTGCCGTTAAGTCTGATTGACCATCAAACATACAAACACTCTCACAAACATTCGCATTTATAATATTATTAGGATTTTGATTATTTTTCAATAAAAATACCTTACATTTGATAAAGGCCACACAACTGGTATGCAGTTATTAATAGAAATGCCATATCTTCGTGCCAGGGGCGCGCGTGACCAGAAACTTAAAGGTTTAAGTCCTGAGATGTCGCAGCCATCATCTTACGGTCGTGTTAGACACAGAAGATTCATTTAATTCTTAGTATCTCTTGCGTTAGTGCCTCTGACTAACCTCATTAGATAACTTCAAGGATCTGAGCGCCTGGAGATCTGAGAGGATGTCTACCGTACTTGGGGATTACAGTCGTGATCCTATTTCATATATTGGACGAACAAATTTCTTTACTGCCATTAAAAATAATTATTAAAAAGATTATTAGTTACATTCCTACGGGTGTACTAATGAAGATTGTAGGCAATTTTTTTATACCTTAGGTTACATTATTGCAATTTTCGTGAGGATCTCTAGTTAGCCTATGTTACTCGCTGATAATGTAGCTTTTAATATGTGAAAGAATTTTGAAAATTGGGGCAGTAGTTTTTAGATTATCCATTAGAAACAAAAATAAAATAAAAATACAAATTTTACCTCCTTAAAGTTACAAATATTTTTAAGTTTTGAAGTGTTGAAACGAAAATAATGTTCAAGATAAGTTTCATAGACCTAACCCATTAAATAAATCCCCTAGCTCCCACAGTACAAGCTTTGATAAATTTGGGGCTAGTATGAAATGACCACCAATATTTATTTTATGTATTTATATTTTAGACATTGTAATCCACCGTTTTTTTGGAATCATCTTAAGGGATTCATCCCTTAAGATGATCAAGGACAAAGCAGAGTTGAGGGAGGTACTTAGGAGCTGCTCGTTTTTGCTTTTCTTGGTTTGTATTGAGAGAAGACATGTTTAGAATCGCAAATAACAAATCTAAATGTCAGACTGTATTATTTTGACAGCTCAGTTGGTAGTACGTAGCTCTGCCTTCAGGAGGTTAGCATGAACCAGTATCTACCACTTTTTGTATAGTAAAAGTGTCAGTTTTGGCATTTGTATACGTTGTCGATACGATAGTGGTTCGTGCTCAGGCCACTGCGCTGTAGGTTGTGGGTTCGATCCTCACCCAGGACAAATATTTGTGTGATGAACATGTATGTTTGTTCTGTGTCTGGGAAAGGAAAGAAATTTATAGGAAAGGATCACAAAAAAAAATGATAGAATCCAAGCTGTGTTTGTTGGTTGATTCTTCTTGACAATGGTCGCGAGGAATCGGCGTAGCTTCACCTAGTACCTAAGTCGTTTTAAAGTGATCCTTGTGAGTTTATTGAAATAAATACCTTTTGAGTTACGTTAACGAAGTCGTGGGGTTTCCACTAGTTGTGTATCCTCCTGCCTCCAAGGTAGGCCGCAGCTGCACTCCTCCCCCCCCCCTTTCTCCCCCCTTTGAAGCAAGCAGTTTAATTAACCAACACTTGTCTCCACCATCCGGTACGGGGTCCGGTTGGGACAAAGAGTGATGAAGGAATAATTATATGCCAGTAGAGTTAAGAGATTGTGTAAAAATACAGTCAAGTGCGAGTCACACTCGCATGGGGTTGGTTTTTCTGTTCAGGATTATTTTCCGTTTTCAAAGATAATTTAAAGATTTTGTATTTTCGTTTAGGTTTTCTTGTAGGTACTATGAGTTAAGATCTATATTTACAAAGTTTAAATAAAAACCGGCCAAGTGCGAGTCGGACTCGCGCACGAAGGGTTCCGTACTATTATCTATAAAAACGGCAAGAAAATCACGTTTGTTGTATGGCTGCCCCGGGCAAATTCAAATTCAAATTCAAAAATCATTTATTTCTCTTTAGTTATTTTTTATTTATATAAAAAATAACTAAAGAGCTTCAGCACAAATTCAAAAAGCAACACACGCTACACTTGATTTAGAATTAAAACTTACAGATAAAATAACTATTTGCTTAAAAATAATTAAAGTAGACAAATGTTACACAAAATGAAATTAAGTACCTAAATCAATATTTAGCTGTCGAGTGGCAGAGCGACATCAGGCCACGAGGATTTATCATTTATATAATCATCTACAGTATAATACGCTTTGTTTATAAGATTATTCTTTATGTAGGATTTAAATCTTCTAACGGGAAGTTTTGTTGCGTTTTCTGGCAGTTTATTATAAAATAGTATACAATTCCCCATAAACGACCCCTTCACTTTTTCTAATCTAAATTTGGGTATGTACAATTTGTTCTTATTTCTTGTGTTAATACTATGTACATCACTTTTTTTCTTAAAGAAAGACGGAAAGGCAGACGGACGGACGGACGCACAGACAGACAGGCAGACGGACAGCGAAGTCTTAGTTCCGATTTTACCCTTTGGGTACGGAACCCTAAAAACGGGACCCTATTACTAAGACATTGCTGTCCGTCTGTATCTCAGAGGGCTGTATCTCATAAACCCTGATAGATAGACAGTTGAAAGAACAATGTTCAAAACGTCCCCACCCTTGTAGCACTTTAAAACCTATGTTAATCGAAGGGCCATAACCATCTTATCATTTTATTGTACGACGGCGAAACTGAAATATGCTTCCGAAAAAAGTTATATCGACATGAAGAATACGGAATCAGTAACAATTTATAACATAGATATAACATAGCGTCTATAACATAGAGGTTTGTGCAACTCCAAGCCCAATTATGAATCAATACGGTATAGACACGGAAGATTGCACTCTTCTAAGGGGTCGAATTTTATCAAGACATAGGTCTAATGCGACCTATTATACGTATTTAATACTGAATAACGCACAGGGAATAAACGCTATTCAGGCATATTACTGCTCATGTTTGACGGGTATGAGGACAGTTGGTGCCTGCGCGCATGTCGTCAGCATCGTTTGGTACTTTGGGATTGGAAGGCGTTTAGAGAATTTCGTTGGGCCAGCCAGTGCCTGGGACAATATTGTAATAGATACTCAAAATACCGAATAAAGGTTTTATTTGTAATTAATAAGGTATTTTATTTGAAATCTCCTAAAAAAAACGTCAATGGTAACCTTACAAAACCAATATTCAGCAGAATTATTTATGAACTTTTTTCTGCTCCGTGAGTTGTTCCCGAGCGGGAGTCAGCATTTAATTCTAAAGAGTTGTTTGAAAACTCCGAACGAAACCATCCCACAGTAAAAAGAAAAGCATCGTGATCGGAAACATAATTATTATTGTGACTGATTCCGGTTTCTTCATGTCGATATAACTTTTTTCGGATGCACATTTCTGTTTCGCTGTCATACAATAAAATGATAAAATGACCATGGCCCTTCGGTTAACATAGGTTTTAAAGTGCTACAAGGGTGGGGACGGTGTCCATACATTTTTGGGCATTGTTCTTTTCACAGATGATGTATTTCTGTTGCCGCTACAACAATAAATTCTAAAAACAGAATAAAATTATTAAGTGTAGCTCCTATACAACAAATGTGTTTTTTTGCCGTTTTTTATAGATATGGTTATGAACCCTTCGTGCTCGAGTCCGACTTGCACTTGGCCGGTTTTTTAAACGTAATAATGAATGGCGTTGTCGTCTCCATCTAGTCGTGCGTTTTCCTAGCTCTGCTCTGTGGAACTTAATTAGCTGTCAGTAGCCGAAGTCATTATCGAGTGTTGCCATTTGACATGTTTATCCTTCTCATGTACAAACTGAATTATTTAACGAAGGATGGCAATATAATTGAACATTGATTCCCTTCAAGCAAACCTGTGGGGCTATTTTGTAAAAACATGATTATCATATTATGATATTCATGCCAATATTGATTGGCATTGAATGCCATAATACCTACGCTTTTTATGCTGTTTAGGCACTCATACCTACGCTTCCAATACAATAAATACGCAGAAGCGTAGGTATAGGTGCATAACCAGTCAATAGTTACAATGAAAAGTGTACAGATTAGGTATTTTCTAACATTAGGTATTGCATTCAACATCATAACATGATAATCATGTTTTTATAAAATAGCCCTGCTGGTTTAGATATTTACTTATCACTTTCTTTTCTATTAACGTGTTCAGTTAGAATGAGACAAATATTCAAAAGCCTCGTTCAGAAACTGTCGAGGAATGTCAAGGTACATCTCGAGGTACCTTGAGTTGACAGTTCTGTTGATTGAGAAATCCTTGACTAGAGGTAAACTCGAGGTAATTTTATCAACTAAAGCTACCAAAACACAGTTTTGAGGTCGAGTTGAGGTGGAGATATTTCGAGGTGACAACTAAGAACTAAGAACATGGGGATAAGTCAAAGTTTAGAAGATGATAATTGTTTTATTGTAAGAACCAATATATTTTGCTTAAAAAACATGTAATAACTATTAAAATATAAAATGTATTTATAAAAACAAACAAAAATCCGCACAAACTTTTATATAAAAGTAAAGAACTATCTATTACCTGCGACTTCATCCGCGTAGATTGACGAATTTAACGTTAAACATTGAAATTCCTGAAAAACAAATAAAAAAGTTGGAAATAAAGTCCCAAGACTTTAAACTATCTTTATATGTAATCTTATCACAATTGGGCTGATTGTGATAACGTCACAGACAAGAGTTACTTTCGCATATATAATACTAGCTGCTCGCCCCTTTCTTCGCACGGGTACCTGGATAAAAAGTCTACCGATTTTGTGCAAACTTCACATAAACCATCTACTAAATAGTCCGAACAAAGCCTTAACATTTGTTTTGGATAGGTGAGTTCTTCACTACATAGTATAAAGCAAAGTCGCTTTCCGCTTCCCGCGTCTGTATGTAATATGTATGTATGTATGTTTGCTTATATCTTTAAAACTACACAACGGATTTTGATGCGGTTGTTTTTAATAGATAGAGTGATTCAGGAGGAAGGTTTATATGTATAATAACATGCTACCCGTGCGAAGCCGGGGCGGGTCGCTAGTGAGTTATAAAATTACAATGAAAAGTGGCATTTATTAAATAAAAAAATAAAATAAATAGGATCACGACTGTAATCCCCAAGTACGGTAGACATCCTCTCAGATCTCCAGACGCTTAGATCCTTTGAAGATGTCTAGTGGGGGTAGTCAGAGGCACGTCCAAACTTTATATTTGGCACATGCCCACATTTTGCAGTAGTTAGCATTCCATACGTGAGCCATCGCCGCTTATAAGAATACTAACTGGTTTCCTCACGATGTTTTCCTTCACCGTTTTGAGCACGTGTTTTTGATGCGCATATAAATTTTTCAAACAGAAAAATCCATTGATGCACGCCGGGATTCGAAGCCACGACCTATAATAATATTAGTAAGTAATTAATTATTCTTAGGACGGATGTAGAATGTAGGTTACATTACATTGTAACTTTGTTGTAATTAAATCGGTTTATAGCAAGTTTGATAAGATACAAGTATTAAGTGGGACTTGAAAGGAGACAGGAATAAAAAAATAAATAATAATAATAATGGTGGACATTTCACACATCATCTCATCTAGTCTTAAATTAATCAAAGTTTTTGCTATGGGAAACAAATAACTGATAGATTATATACGTTTTTAAATACATACTTATTACTTATTATATTATTATTTATTTCTTGACAATAATGTTATTTAAAATTGCTACTTATAAGTTCTACATAAGTATGAAAAATGTGTTATATTATGGATGAATTTAAAACAAAATATGTGACGTGTTATTCATGTAATTAAAGAAATAAATGATTATTATACCGATGTTTAGTATTTGTCTGGGACAAATACTGACAGACAAATACTAAACATAAACTAAACAGATGTTTATCCTGTAGGAATCGAACCCAGAACCTACAGTGCAGAGTTACTACCAACTGACATTTGTGCCGACAATTATCCCAAAATCCCGACTTTTTGAAATTTCCTCCAGATATTCTGTTGGGCCCTGGTGGGTAGCCCTAGTGGGAATCGAACCCACCACCTAATACAGAAGATAGAGCTAGTGGATTGTAAGTAGATGTCCAGTATAAGTTGCAAGGCATTAGTTATGTGTGCAATATAACGGCTTTGGTCGGCATGGTCGGTCGTTAGCACTTCATTATCTGTCATTAAATGCTTTCATCCAACTCCACTGCCATTAACACACCTGCAGCCGTACCACAAGCACACAAGTAATATTGGTGATGCTTGACATCTTTGGTTTTTTGTATAGGCTGAGTCTGCCCGGATAAAACAGAAAAAGTGATAAAACAGCATTATCTTGAAAACCATAACTTGTTCATTAATCTAAAAAATAACACATTTTTATAAATATTTAGTTTCAATGGCGATCTATGCCATTTCTACGAGTTTTGGCAGATTTTGGCAAAACTGCAAAATTTGTCAATTTTTTAAATAAATATTGGCTGACTTTACACACAATGCCATCTAGCTCCAAACTAAGCAAAGCTCGTACAATGGGAACGAGATAACTGATAGAATACTTATATATTATGTATTTAGTTAAATTGGCCGCTGTTTTCGGACAGAATATTAAGCAAGTATACAGAGAATGAAATGGGGGCAAACATATGTTAAGTCCGTCAATATTTATTTACTATTATTTATATTTAATACGAATTCGTATAGCGTTGTCACTTTCGCACCGTGAATGATATTGTTTTGATATTACTATAGGATCTTGTGGTACGGCGCTTGTGGAGGATGTCGACGAATTAAACATCCATGAAATAAACTCATCAGCGCTTTTAATTCCCCTGTCAACTGTCAAGATTTTATGTCGCAGCAATTAGCTGAGACCGGTTGCATTTAGATAGATTTTACACAAAGATAATAAGTAGTGAATATAAAGTACTAGTGGAAACCCTCGCGATTTTAGGGGTTGTATTTTGGGAATGCATTTCCTAATGCACCCAAACACATCAAAAAGAATAAACCCAAATTTCATGTTTCTAGTACTAGTGGTTTATGCTGTGCGTTCATAGATCAGTCAGTCAGTAACGCAAGAGTTTTATATCTTTAATATAAAAAGGCAATAATAAAACCGGCCAAGTGCGAGTCGGGACTCGCGCACGAAGGGTTCCGTACCATTATCTAAAAAACGGCAAAAGAATCACGTTTGTTGTATGGGAAATATCTATTATATTCTGTTTTTAGCATTTGTTGTTATAGCAGCAACCGAAATACATAATCTGTGAAAATTTCAACTGTCCAGCTATCACGGTTCATGAGATACAGCCCTGTGACAGACAGACGGACAGATGGACAGCGAAATCTTAGTAATAGGGTCCCATTTGCCCTTCGAGTACGGAATACGGAACCCTAAAAACATGACAAGTGCCACATTAATTATAAGAGAAAGACAGCGCGCAATAAAATTAAGAGCAAATTATTTACAACATAAAAAAAATAAAAAAATTAGGATTTTTTAAAATTAGGTATCCTTATTATTCAATATATAATTATTAAAAATACATAAAAAACAGGACACTATTAAAAATCAGTGTGACAATTATCGCTAAGAGCGATCTCTTCCAGGCAACCTTTACAAAAGAGAACGGGGGGTGGCCTAAAAATTAAAATTAATTATTTCCTAACGATGGTTTTCCATCATCACGTGTGTTCGAAATCATTGGTGTAAAACTTTCTTGAATCTAAAGGTGATTTTGAACCAAAATAATTATATGTGCTTTAACATCTAAATAATTCAATTTACTTAACCTAATTCGAATGCTATGGCGAGGATCACGTTTCTTGCTGAGTATATTAACCCCCCCCCCCTTTTCTCCTCCCCCACAGCTGGACAGTACGTGTTCAGGGCTGTAAGTGCCCCTTTCAATTCAATGTTTGCAAATGTAGCTGAATTATTAAATACTGTCATATTCTGACTGGCCTCACAGCTCAGTTGGCAGTAGCTCTGCCTTCTGCGTTGTAGTTGTAGGTTGTGGGATCGATACCCACCCGCGACAAACATTTGTGCGATGAACATGGATTTTCAAAACTTTCGTGAGTTTTGAAAATAAAAATAATATAAAAATAAAATAATAACCGACAATGTTTCGATTCATCTAGAGAATCTTCTTCAGGGTGAGTGGACCATTAAACGCGCGCTCTACCCTGCTCGCATTGCCGTCTCGCACTGGTTCTCGCATTGTCGATGTCCTCATTGACAATTTATCATTTACGTGAGTAATTTCCCGTTGTTGTAATAATATGAACATGGATGTTTGTGCTGTCATATATTAGTATATATTTACAAAAAAAACTAAGTATATAATGTACTCTATATGTCAGTTATTTAGTTCCAATACAAGCTTTGCTTAGTTTGGGGCTAGATGGCGTTGTGTGATAATGTCTACCAATATTTATTTATTATCTAGTGTGGATGTCGGCGTAGCTTCACCTATTTCCCAAGACGTATCAAAGTGATCCTTGTGATTTTATTGAAATTAATTATTTTTGAATTTGAATTTGTATAATGTATATAATGCAGACGTAGAGGTAGACCAAAGAAAAGATGGATGGACTGTGTGAAAGATGACATGGGTCAGAAAGGAGTGAGTGATGAGATGACGGCTGTCAGAGGAAATAGAAGAAGAAGAACACAAACATGTTGTGCCGACCCCACTTAAGTGGGATTAGGGTAGGATGATGATTCTGTAATATTCTCTAGGTCGGTGCTGTGCGGCTCAATGCTGAGACGGGGACATATTTGCCCCTACATGGCCCTGTCAGCTTTCCTGTTTTTGTACTCATTTATTAATTGTGTTGTGCTTATCGTGGAGCAAAAAAAACTATTTTCTTTCTTTGTATATTAAAAAAAATAAAGTATAATGTCAAAGCAATTTTGTGGGCGAGAAAATAGACGCAAGAGACGTGCTTATGAATAATATTTTCTAAAATAAAATGAAAAACCATAAAATTATAAATCTTGGAATTTGGATGGATAATTTTATGGAAATTGTAAAAGTTTTTAGAGATCCTAGGGTAAAGAGAGTCTTAATAAAGGGTCCCGTTACTAAGACTCGCTGTCCGTCTGTCCGTCCGTCTGTCTGTTACAAGGCTGTATCTCATGAACCGTGATAGCTAGACAGTTTCAATTTTCACAGATTATGTATTTCTGTTGCCGCCGCTATAACAACAAATACTCAAAACATAATAAAATAAATATTAAAGTGGGGCTCCCATACAACAAACGTGATTTTTTGCCGTTTTTTATAGATAATAATAGTACGTAACCCTTCGTGCGCGAGTCCGACTCGCACTTGGCCGATTTTGTTTTTCATACTAGGTAATTTTTTTGAACCTTAGGTTATATTATTGCATTTTTCGAGGGGAGATCCAATTGTTTTGATAATAAAATATGGCCTATGTTACTCGCTGATAATGTATGAAAGAATTTTTAAAATTGGTCCAGTATTTTTTTATTTTATCCAAATTACAAACAAATATAAAAATTTGAACTTTATATGTAGATTTTTACAACTCCAAAGACAGAATGGTTCATATCATAAGATAGACTCGACTCAAACTCTTTTGAGGCACCTCGAATTTCCCCTCGAAAAGTACCTCATGTTTACAAGAGACCATTTCAATGCCTTTTTTTATTCGCAATGTGAAAATATAATTTAATTCAACCGACCTTCTTGCCTTTCTCTCACTGGACACTCGCTACGTGTCCTGAGTCCCAATAGCCTCGGAGACAGGAATTCCCTCATCAATACCAATTGTAAAACTGTCCGTGCGGCTGCATGACGAAGCCTTCCTTCATCGACAAAGCCCAATAGACGCCTAATGGCTTCATTTCTTCGTGAGGAAGATTCAAGACCAAATTCAAATTCAAATATCATTTATTTCAATAAAATCACAAGGATCACTTTGAAACGTCTTAGGAACTAGGTGAAGCTACGCCGATTCCACGCGACCAAGCCTAGAAGAATCAGGCAACAAACACGGCTTGGGGTCTATCTTTATTTTTAATGATCCTTTCCTTAATGCTATGTAGAGCTCCAGTGTGGTGCCAGTTAGTATTCTTGTAAGCGGCGGCGGGCTTGCAACCTGTCACGTGTGTAATGCTAACTACTGCAAAATGTGGGCATGTGCCAAATATAATGTTTGAACGTGCCTCTGACTAACCCTCTAGACATCTTCAAAGGTTCTAATTCTAAGCGCCTGGAGATCTGAGAGGATGTTTACTGTACTTGGGGATTACAGTCGTGATCCTATATACATAATATATATGTATATCTTCAAACAAACAATTCTGTCAAAACTTAAGCGATAAAAAATGCATTCTGATTGGCCGGTTCAATGTCATGGCGGGTGGTTTACATAGGATCTGTAGTCCGTATGTGTTGTCTGACAGTGTTCGCCTTGCATGAGGAGTTTAGGCTGTGTGGTCGATGCCTTCCTTAGTCACGTAAAGGTTCCTTTGACAGTGACATTTCGTTTGGCGCGAAATTGATTTTGACGTCTCTCGGGATTTTCACACGTTTGATTAGGACCTTCTATTTTGCTGATTTTAGGGTTCTGCATATTGAATTACATTGTTCACTTCACGTTTTTGAATTCAGGATTATTTCAAATAAATGCAGTGTATGTGAGAAGATTTAATGTAATGTTATCAATAATTTATCATTGGATATGTAAATTTATTGTTTATCGAGTTATCTCCTGGTTAACATAACGTTTTAATCGTTTACGATCGTTTTAAAGATGACTAAAGGGGTTAGTCAGAGGCACATCCAAACCTTACATTAGGCACATGCCCACATTTTGCAGTAGTTAGTATTGGAGTCAGGAGCTGTTCAACGGAACTCCTCTGATTAAGATAAAACTTTGCATACGTATCAATCTCCAATGACAATATAAAATTATGGTACTAGCGAGCTGGTCTGATGATGGAGCTCGAATGTAGCCATAGGAACTCCCTAACAACACAACATAACTACGTCGTGTTTGGGCTCGTTGGATTCGTCTTGACGAGTACTAGAGCCCTAGAATTTATAAAAGATTGATTTTAAAAAATATAAAAAAAAAAATCTTACTTATTTTAAACTTAACTATTGATTATACAAGGAGCCGCTGCAATAACGACATTAAATGAACATACGAGTAGAGTTACTTGTCAGAAACCATGAAAAAAAAAAACTAACTAAAATAACCAATAAATAAAAAAAAATATTTTCAAACAAACTAAGTAGCAAATAAAGAAACAAAATTTCGATCAGCCTTACTAGATGCTAAAAAGATTCATTCATGAGCTATAGTTACTATTTACCTACAATATTTTTTTTTCGCGAAACAATTACACACTCATTAATTTATCTAAGATTCAAAAGTGTGACTAAGTGTGTCAAGGACAACGACTCGCATTTGACTGGCTGGATCTTCCAGCTTTCAACTCGCCGATAAACATAGGGCGGCATGCTTTGTCTTTGCCGGCATAGGTGCCTACAATGATACTTGACACCTAATTCAAAGATCTGCGAATTTTAGGTATCAGTTTTTTGTTCAACATGGCAACGTCGCTTTTTCTAAGAGTTTTGTTTCGTTTTGATTTCATTGACACGTGACCCCGACAGATGACCTCTGCTCTACAGAATTTAACGTACAGGTTACTCCAAAATGGTACTTTAGAAATTTTTATTTATCTGTGTAAATATTAGGTTTAATGAAATAAAATAAATTACTACAATCTAAAAATGTTAAACCGGATACGTAGGTACGATAAGTTATTGTCGTTAATAGAGCGCCATCCTGTAGTGTAGATCATCGACTACATAGCCCAGAAGACACCGCATGCAAGGCGAACACTGTCATCCAAAACATCAGGCTTATACGGCCGATAAAAAATACAGCGCGTCAAACCTGCAGTAGTACCGACCACTACCTTGACCCGTGCACATCTCGTCTGTTTATGCTAAAAAACCATTACCACAAGCTCAAGTTACACTGGTTATTTTCCTTGTCGATAGTCAATAGTGTTGTACCACTACTCAATAATTGATGATCGATAAACCTACATAGTAGTAACAACAACAGTTGGACCTAACTAGTAAAACTACTTATTGCCCGATCCCGATCCCGATCCCGATCCCGATCCCGATCCCGATCCCGATCCCGATCCCGATCCCGATCCCGATCCCGATCCCGATCCCGATCCCGATCCCGATCCCGATCCCGATCCTATCCCGATCCCGTCCCGATCCCGATCCCGATCCCGATCCCGATCCCGATCCCGATCCCGATCCCGATCCCGATCCCGATCCCGATCCCGATCCCGATCCCGATCCCGATCCCGATCCCGATCCCGATCCCGATCCCGATCCCGATCCCGATCCCGATCCCGATCCCGATCCCGATCCCGATCCCGATCCCGATCCCGATCCCGATCCCGATCCCGACCCCGACCCCGACCCCGATCCCGATCCCGATCCCGATCCCGATCCCGATCCCGATCCCGATCCCGATCCCGACCCCGATCCCGATCCCGATTGTTATAAGCGGCGATGGGCTTGCAACCTGTCACGTATGGACTGCTAACTACTGCAAAATGTGGGTATGTGCCGAATATAATATTTGGACGTGCCTCTGACTGCTATCGACAACTCATGACAACACTTCCCATCCCTAGTGAATCACGTCATCTTGAACCGGCCAATCAGAATGCATTTTTTCCCACTCCCCCCGTACCTCATACCTCACTGACTTGACAGAGTTGTTTGTTTGAAGAAATGAAGCCATTAGGCGTCTATTAGGCTATGTAGTCGATGGTGTAGATAATATAGCTTAGGAGTTAGGTTAACTCTGGTAGAGGCAAGTGGGGGGCTAAAATGTTTGAATTGCTAATTTCTCTATGAATTTTAAACGGAAAACTCTTCTGCACAATTTATGTCATTTGGAAGTTGAAAACATCTCGGCATTATTATGAGAGTAATGCAAGCCATTTTGCGCTTAATCACTCTAAACATAAAGATGAAATTTAACTTGACAAATTTAAATGATTCGAAACTTTATTACGATACAAGCAAAACAGTGCTTTGTTTATGGGGTAGTAAAGGCTAAAGTCGTAAAGATATTGAGAGAAAAGTTTGTTAGAGTTGTTTTGTGGTTTATCTCAAAGGGATAGAGTTGAGAATGGCGTGAATTATTGAGAACAGCGGTAAAGTTTTGGTCCCAAGGTTGCAATATAGTGTTTTTGATGCCGAGATGGGGATTGGTAAAGTGTTTGGATTGATGGCCAATTATTCACTATTAGTAGTTTATTGGACTTGCCTCTGACTGACCCGTCTAGAGATCTTCAAATATCTGAGAGGATGTCTACCGTAGTTGGGGATTACAGTCATGATCCTATTTCTTTCACGAGCCTCTGACTACCCTCTCTGAGTACTTGGGTATTACAGTCATAAGACATGATCCTATTTCTTTCTATCCTACCACAACACTCAGATATACAATTATTTAATTTTACAAATATCCACAACATTCAAACATACATACCTACCTACTGGTATAGTTTTGATTTCAAATATTGAATCTCTGTGTGCAATTATAAACTCGAATGGATTCCCTACAAAACACGACTCGCTAATTAAAAACTTGAATCGGAACGTTCGGAACCCACGCATGAGGGGTGAGGTACAGGCAAGTCGACAAATGTCAGTGAATTCATCCGAAAGTTTGTGATTTTTGAGTTTTTATATTATGTCTGTACACTAATCAAACATAAACGACCAAACGGATTAAGATGAAATTTGCTGTAGTATGTAGATACAAAATCAGACTAACAGAAGGGGGAACTTATAATCCGAAAAACAACCCCTAAATGATAAAGAAACTCAAAAAGGATGATTTTGGTATAGAAGTCGCTGGTGCAACAAATCTGACATCACAGACTAAAAACATTTAGTCGTCATAGCAACGCAGTTTTGACTAATGAATGATCAATATAGTACAAGTCGACATGCAATTTTAACTTCAAACTGAGTAACATCACGACTGTACCCACAAGTACATAATATGTGCAAAATATTCGTATTAGGGTTCCATCCGTGGCCTGCGGGCTACCGTTTGATGTTCCCTAATTAATACAACGAATCGGACCTTACTTTAGGGTTCCGTAAATCGTAAATTCAGATGAATTGATTGAGTGGTAACATACATTTTGTGGGTTCGATCTCCACCCAGGGCAAATATTTGTGTGAAGAACATAGATGTTTGTTCTGTGTCTGGGTGTATGCATTTACAAAAAAAAGTATATTTGTATTATTTTCAGCTATCTACTTTACTTAGTTTGAGGCTAGATGGCGCCATGTAAAAATCTTCACCAACATTTATTTATTTTATCACTACATAGTATAAAGCAAAGTCGCTTTCCGCTTCCCGCGTCTGTATGTCTGTATGTATGTTTGCTTATATCTTTAAAACTACACAACGGATTTTGATGCGGTTTTTTTTAATAGATAGAGTGATTCAGGAGGAAGGTTTATATGTATTAAACCCGTGCGAAGCCGGGGCGGGTCGCTAGTACATGTATAAAATGTACATTGCACCTACTACGATTAAAGTTATTCCTTACTAGCAGTTCATATCATCGCACGAGTTTACTAATGAAGATGATAGGCTAATTTTTAATACTTTAGGTTACATTATTGCAATTTTCGTGGAGATCTCTAATTTTTTTTGTTGATCATGTAGCTTTTGATAGGTGAAATATTTTTTAAAATTGGTTCAGTAGTTTTTAGTTTATCCGGTACAAACTGAAATATTTTTTTTCTTTATTATGCTGAATCCTTTGTTTGGTCTTTAACATATTCGGTCTTGACCGTTTCGGTCCTCGTTAGGTTTGTTTAATGATTATCGGTTTACAGGTTTAACAAGGCACAAGTTTGTTTTATGGATTTTTCAAAATTATAAGGTCGTGCGTTCGAATCCCGGTCGTGCATCAATGTATTTTTCTGTTCGAAAAATGTATATGCGCAACAAAACACGTGCTCAAAACATTAAAGGACAACATCGTGACGTGAGGAAACCAGTTAGTATTCTTATAAGCGGCGGTGAGCGTTAACAACAACCTGTCACGTATGGAATGTTAACTACTGCAAAATGTCTACCCTACCTACCTCTTGAGACAAAAAAGACAAACAAACCAAGACTACCCTCTTGAGACAATTTCAAGAACCTAAGCGCTTTGAGATCTGAGAGTTTGTCATTATATTAGTTCTTTCGATTATAGTACAAGCTTTGCTTCGTTTAGGGCTAGATGGCGCTGTGTGTAAAGTCAACCAATAGTATTATAATCGACTTTGTGAAGCGTTCGTCGGCTAGTCCAACCATATTAAACCAAAAAGAATAATCTTTTGAACAATGCCTTCATTAGCTGTTCAGTATTTCTTTGCTTTTTTGCAAGTCAATACGGAGTACCTGCCCAATTAGCGGCCATTTTGTTCCAAAAACTTCCTCATAGCTCTTTAAAAGTTATACAGGGTGGATTTTTTTATGTGGGGCAGTAAAAATAACAGTTGAACATAGCGTGGGGCAGTAAAAATAACTTCTTGGCTTTGCAAAAAGTAAGTGGGAGTGTAAATTTCTTTAAAATTTATAAAAAATGTTTTCAGCTTTTTATGATATTTCTAGTAGTTTAAACTGAATTGATTTTATCGGTCTTTTGATCCTTATAAGAACCAGGATCGAAAAATAAAAAAAATCGTTTTTTTTTTGTAAATTTGTCAATTTTCTGGCTGATTTTCTCATTCTCCAAAATCTGTGAATGCCGATCAAAAGTTTTCCCTCGCAACAGCGCTTTTGTAGTAGTCTTCTAGCTAGACAATGGTCGCGAGGATTTGGCGTAGCTTCATCTAGCTCCTAAGAAGTTTCAAAGTGATCCTCGTGATTTTATTAAAATAAAATACCTCTCGACTTTGACTTGACTTTGACTTTGTAGCTACAACGGTAAGTGCCCCGTCTGCCCTTACTGCTCTGTTTTAAAAATCTACCTGTATAAGACTTTCGAAGAAAAATATAAAGTTGCAGAAAACTTGGCTTAGCTGTTCGACTATCATCCTCAAGTATATCGTCACTTCAAGGTACCTTTGCAAAGTATTCAGTTCACCACCTATTCATCCCTTCTAAAAGAACCTAGAACTTTCTATCCAATAAACCCCAATTTCAGCCTTACTCCAACCCTGATTACTATGAATATAGCGTCAAATTGATGACAGATCTTTTGAGAAAAAGTTGAGAAGCTTAGAATACCAAGGGAAATCTTTAACTTAATTTGGAATGGACTCACCTAAAATATGAAATCCCACCTTATTTCACCGATCAAAAGTTAACTGAATTATTCAGAAAATATTTCATCAAAATTTAATTAAATTAGGTACCTGCGCGAACCATAAAAACATGCCAAAAATGCCGAGTTTTTAGCTCTTAAATGGTGGGTTTGCTCTCAGAGGTGATGTTCAGCAAGCTATAGGACGATAACTTTGCTATGCATCGACCACAAAGAAAATAGACGACGAATGGCTTCATTTCTTTAAACAAAATATTCTGTCAAATCTTTGAGGTGTGCGGGTCAATGACAAGCTTTTGTAAAATCATTCCAACCATCGAGCACCAACGCGCTATCACCTGTCACATCATATAACATTGTCATCGGAACTTGACAAGTATGCAAAGTTTTTACTCAATCGAAGAATTTACTAAGGAGTTCTGATGTGAGTGTCCGTTGAACAGCTCCTGAATCCATCATCAATCTCAATCGGTTGAGGATAGCTGCTTCAAAATTGAGTTGTAAGATTCCACCCTATTAAACATAGATTCATACATACATACATTGCAAGTTAAATAAAAGCTTGTAAAAAATGCATTCTGATTGGCTCAGATTTGGTTCAATGTCACAGCGCGCCGCGGGACGCGTCGTGAATTGCGCTCGGTGTCTTATACCAGCAGTATAAGACACCGACTTTCAAACAACACATTAGACTATCTAATGTGTTGTTTGAAAGTGTTCGCCTTGCATGAGGAGTCTATAGGCAAATTCAAATTCAAATTCAAAAATCATTTATTTCAATAAAATCACAAGGATCACTTTGAAACGTCTTAGGAACTAGGTGAAGCTACGCCGATTCCACGCGACCAAGCCTAGAAGAATCAGGCAACAAACACGGCTTGGGGTCTACCTTTTTTTTTATGATCCTTTCCTTAATGCTATGTAGAGCTCCAGTGTGGTGCCAATCGAACAAGGTGAAGGCTCAAACAAGAATAATAATTAAAAGTTAAAAGTACCTACTACTCAAGTACGTAGGTACAGCAATAAAAAAAAATAACTAAAGAGCTTCAGCACAAATTCAAAAAGCAACACACGCTACACTTGATTTAGAATTACAACTTACAGATAAAATAACTATTTGCTTAAAAATAATTAAAGTGGACAAATGTTACACAAAATGAAATTAAGTACCTAAATCAATATTTAGCTGTCGAGTGGCAGAGCGACATCAGGCCACGAGGATTTATCATTTATATAATCATCTACAGTATAATACGCTTTGTTTATAAGATTATTCTTTATATAGGCTTTAAATCTTCTAACGGGAAGTTTTGTTGCGTTTTCTGGCAGTTTATTATAAAATAGTATACAATTCCCCATAAACGACCCCTTCACTTTTTCTAATCTAAATTTGGGTATGTACAATTTGTTCTTATTTCTTGTGTTAATACTATGTACATCACTTTTTTTCTTAAAGAAAGCCATATTCTTATGAGTATACAATACAGTAAGTTTTCATATATATATTGTGAGATTACTGTGAGAATGTTAATTTCTTTAAATTTTTGTCTCAAAGAGTCCCGGGACTTCATTTTATAAATGGCACGTACTGCCCGTTTTTGTAAAACAAAAATAACTTGAATGTCTGCTGCCTTACCCCAGAGAAGAATTCCATACGACATTACACTATGGAAGTAACTAAAATAAACTAGCCTAGCTGTGGCTTCATCGGCCAGCCGCCTAATCGTGCGGACTGCATAGGCAGCGGAACTAAGTTTACCAGCAAGTGTTACAATATGAGGTCCCCATTGTAAGTTTGCATCAATATTGAGACCTAAAAAAGTAGTCGAATTAACAAGCGTAAGAGCCTCTTCATTTATTTCAATGTTAGTCGGAGTATGCCGTACACTAGGCAAAGAGAATTTAATGCATTTTGTTTTCTTAGAATTAAGCAATAGATTGTTTACAGTGAACCAATTAAAGACTAGCGACAGTGACGCATTTATGTCATCGAAGTTAACTTTAGATCTATCGACTTTAAAAATAAGCGACGTATCATCAGCAAATAGGACTATGTCACAAATGTCTTTTACATAGAATGGGAGGTCATTAATGTAAACTAAGAATAAAAATGGACCTAAAATCGAGCCCTGTGGAACTCCCATTTCAATAAATGACCCAGAAGATCGTTCGCCACCGATATCAACTTTCTGGACTCTATTGGACAAGTAAGATTGTAAGAGGTGAATTGCCTGGTTATGGATGCCATAGTGTTGTAACTTTGCGATTAGAGTTGCGTGACTCACGCAGTCAAACGCTTTCGACAAATCGCAAAACACACCGATCGCATCTTGCGATTTCTCAAAGGCCTCATATATGTGCTTTAAGAGCAAAGTACCGGCATCGGTTGTTGATCGACCCTTTGTAAATCCAAATTGATGACAATGAAGTAGCCCATTAAGATTGAAGTGAGATAATAACTGAGTAAGAATAACTTTTTCAAAAATTTTACTTAGAGCAGGCAATACTGATATTGGTCTATAATTAGAGGGATCTTTCTCGTTTTCCGACTTGTACAAGGGAATGAGTTTACTATGCTTCATGAGATCAGGAAAAATTCCCTCGTCAACACACCTATTAAAAACGTGGGCTAAACATGGAGCAATATCAATGATAATAGTACCTAATACCTTTGTAGATATACCCCATAGATCTTCAGTATTTTTGATATTCAGAGATCTAAAAGTTTTCACAATATTATCAGCATTAATGTATCTAAAGCTGAACTCATTTTCACATTTGGCAACACTAGATTCTAAGAGAACGGACGCCGCAGAAGCTGAGGAGTTTAGTGACTGGGTAACAATTCTAGGTATACTAGAGAAAAAACTATCAAATGCATCCGCCACTTCTTTTCTTTTAGTTAATAGCTTATCATTAATATTTAAATTTATCTGTTTATTACGGGGTTTAGATTTTCCCGTTTCATTATTAATTAGCTTCCAAGTTGCTTTAATTTTATTAGAGGACTTTTCAATTTTATATCTTAAATACAATGATTTAGCCGCACGACACACTTCTTTGAAAATTTTGGAATAATTCTTAACATGAAGTATAAAGGTAGGGTCGTGCAGCCGTGACTCCCTAGTTGCATAAAGTTCGTATAATTTATTTCTACTTCTATAAATACCAGGTGTAGCCCAGTCAGTAAACCCGACCTTACATCTAGTTTTGCTCGTTTGTAACTTAAAAATTTCACTGTGCTCTCTAGTTATTAAATTAGACAAATTGGTAAACTGGTCATTTGGGTCATCTATGCATGGTATAAGAGGCATTTTGAGTTCAATATTACCCTGAAACTTTCTAATACGACAATCAGTGATGGGACGGTAAGTGAACTCCTCAGGTTTATTTAATAAATTACAAGAAAATAAGACACTATGCCCGAAATGATCAGAACTAAAATGTTTGATCACTGATTTATTAATTGGTTCACAACTACAATAAACATTGTCTAGACAGGTGGCTGTGGTAAGTGTCACTCTTGTCGGTTCCATAAACAGATGGTACAAATTAAAACTCTTAAATAAATTAATCAATCTTTCAGATAAAGGATGGATCGGAATATCTACATTAAAATCTCCGCAAACTATTAACGTTTTATTAGATGCAAACATTTTTAACAAAACTTCTTCCATAGTGGATTCATATATAGCAAAGTCTGAATCGGGGGGACGGTACACACTCACGACGATATGCCGCTCCAGTTCAACACACGACAGCTCAATTGACCTCTCAATCGTAAGATTTACAATATCTTTACGTTCCTTGCACTTAATGTTATTTCTCGCAATAATTAAAGAGCCGCCTCTGATGGCATTCTTACGTTTAAATGAGCTAACAATATTATAATTTTCATAAAAAGGAAATGATTCAAATTCTAATATCCAATGTTCGGTGATACACATTATGTCTACATTAAATAGATTTAAAAACAGCTCTGATTCTAATATTTTGCTGGGGAGGCCTTGTATATTTTGGTGAACTACATGTAAAGTGCCTTGCTTTCCCATTGTCGGAGAAGTCAGTTTAAATTATGGTCAACTGGACCTACTACTCGTATGCCCTGATTAGTAATACTACTAACTGCAGGCTCGTCAGGAATCTGTGTTATAATTGCTATAACAGGATCAAAAATATTAAATGCTAACAATTTAGCAATAACTGATTTGCTATGTCTACTACAGTACAATGTACCTCTTGTCAATGCAAGACTACTAATAAAATTATTAGTCTCAAAATACAAAACGTCACTATGACGACATGTCAAATTATATAATATTAAATTCAGGTTAAAAATAACCTGATTATCCTTTGTACTCAAACATTTTGAGTATGGGAATGCACATACTATTAATTTTCCCAATCCTTGGTCAACTTTTTCTAAAAGAGTTTCAACCAGACAAATTAAGTCTAACCTCTTGACACCACAGCTCTCTCCTAATTGCACTATCAAAGTGGTGTCCTTGTCAAAAATATCCATTTTAATACTTTCAGTGAAAGAGTTAATGGGGGCATTCGGGAAACAGTTATTTGTGACTGTCTGCCTTAGTTGATCACTGAGCAACAAACCTATCCCTACACCTATCTTGTCCGAATATATTACAGTCTTCCGGGTCTGTTGACAGGGTCTTGGCTGTTTAACCGGAGACTGAGTATCCTGCACTGGTGGTACTTCAATTGATAAACTAACCGTAGGTTGCACCTGAGATACAAGTGGTGAAACTCGCATTGAAGTACACTGTGCTGTGCAAGATGTGCATTGTTCAGACATATGAGGATCGGTCTGCGAGCTACTATTACATACTTGTACATATATGCTATCATTGCTTACTAATTCTACCATGTTATTGAATTTTTGTTCTCTATCAGAGACATCCTGTACAGCTTTTTGATATTGACATGTCTGATCATGAAGTGATCTCTCTAATTCTACAATTTTTTCTGACATGTAGTCCAATTCCAATGAATTGCGACCTATTAAATTATAACAAGTTTGTAATTCTTCGTTTAAGATACATTTTTCTTTACTAAGCTTCGCATGATCAAATACATTCTTGTGCTTTTTTAGTTTTTTCTCTGATTTTTTAATAAAATTACTTAATTTTACATATTTTTTGATTTTGTTACTCCCTTTAATCAGTGAGAACGAATTTTTACAGTTTGGTGTAGTGAGATCTATTAATGAGAAGTTAGGCTCACTGTTTAAAAGTTCAGTCTGTAAATCCAGACTACAAAAATTATTAGGTATGGGCACTTGTTGTAATTCTAATTGGTCCATTTTAATTTTACACTCGGATAACTCTTGCTGTAGGTCCTTATTGTGCTGCAGAGCTAAACCGTAGGTTTCATGGCACTGATCTACAGATTGCAACATTGACTGCAACCGTTGCAATTGTTCAAGAACGTCTTCATACTGAGCATGGAGCGCTGAAAGTTCTTTCTTGAGGGATTGATTTTTGCCTAGAATCCCCAGCATCTCAGCTTCACTCTCCTCTCGTTCTTGTAGCAGCTGCTTTCGAATCTCATTTGATTCTTTGAGCTCCAATGTAACCACTTTGAGTTTTGCTTCCAAGTCGCATGCCTTCCGAGTCATCGTCATTGTGATGTAATTGTAATCTGAAACACAGTAGTGAGCAAGTGTGAATGTATGAAAAATTGTGAAAAGAGATTGAATTGGTTAATAATAGCTAGGGAAAGATATACATATGAAAAGAAAGGGGATAGAAGAAAGTGACCAGAACAATAGTATTAATTTAAAAAATGAAAAGATTTTTTTATTTATCACTTTATAATTAAGAATTACATAGATTATTTATGTATCCTTTTATCTCACTACATTAGGATATTCCTATTTTTATAGATACACTAAAAAGGGGAAAAAAAAATAATAATATTAAAAGCTAATTAGGCACTACTAGCTTATTTGTATTTACAAAGCCCACAGGTTCCCAAACAAGTCAAGGGCAATTACTGGGCTACCAATGTACTTATTAAACACAGTAGTATAAATATCATTAAAAAAAATGCTGGTAAGAACTTAGTTAATCTATAATTATATCAATTAAAAACCTATAAAGTAATAACAAAATTTAAGTTACATATTGTGACTCATACATGAGATATTTATTGTTAGTAGGTAACTGTGATAGTGTTTTGTAAGTGTTTTTCTTGTGTGAGGCAGACGTTCGAACATCAACTCAGCTTCCACTAAATTGTCAAGTTGAGAGAGAAAAAAAACATAGCCTTTTTGTTTTGAAATGTGACGTGACTCATCGAACGAATCCGTTGAGCAAGTATGATGTGATTGTGTCGTGGTATTGGTTATGTTAAACTAATAAAAAAGAACACAAATACTCCCCAGGTTTATCGAAGAGCTCCAATCAGCAGTTGTTTATCAGTTTACAGGCATAAATCCACTTCGAACAATGTAATTTCGTTGTAAATTCACTATTTGTTGAGTTCGTTGCCGGCAAAAATCCAAAACTTTGAAACACTTTTTATGTGATTTTACTAGTTTTTAAGAATCACAAACACTGGAACGGTATATTTATACTATTTCTGACCGATACACATATTAATTTATAGAGAAATTACAGTAAAACTTATTTAAATACTAAATTATTTCCAAGCAGCTGAATTTGACGTCAGACCGCTGGTGTTGCCACACGGCGAAAAAAAGGCTGTGTAGTCGATGGTTCTTTGGCTAGATATATAAGTAGTAGGCAATTTACGACAGCTACCATAGTTATGTCACAGTTGGTATATTTATTACTCAGAGTCGACCCTTTTAAATCATACCAACTCAATTATTCAGAAGATCGCTTCTGGCCTAGACCTTCAGGTTATTTTAATGTTAATATATGCCTTAATAACAAAATGGCTTAGGTTTTACTTCGAGAAACTTAATTATTCCGAGTACAATATAAAGTTATATGTAATGCAAAATGTGGGCATGTTTCAAACATAATGTTTGGACGTGCCTCTGACTACCACCTCTAAACATCTTCAAAGGATCTAAGCGCCTGGAGCTCTGAGAGGATGTCTACGGAGGATGTACATTGGGATAACAAAAGTGACCCTATTTTTTTATTCTCTTTAAAAAAAATTAAACCATTTTTCTACCATTTGTTGTTCCGATTGAGCTGAAATTTTGCTTTACATACACCTTTAGTTCTTGTGACAATACAATAATATGGTGACAGCGAGCTGATCTGATGATGGAGTCAGGAGCTGTTCAACCGACATTCATAACGGAACTCCTTAGCAAATACTTCAATTGAGTAAAAACTTCTCAAGTTCCGATGACAATGTTATATTATGTGACAGGTATAGGATAGCGCGCTGGTGTTCGATGGTTTGAATGATTTTACAATAGATTGTCATAAAGTGTTTCTCAACAAAAAACGTATTATTTTTACGTAATTAATCGTCCGCAAAAACACTTTACCGTCGACAGGCGATAATAATTAGCGAGTCACCGCCATTGTTCCCTCTGCTGGGCTCACACGGACTTGAGATGCTAATGCACGCTAAAACGTGAAAGGTGATAATTTTGATGATGTTTTTTTGTTGCAGGTACTTTTGGCGGTGGATTAAGTATTGAGGTTTGAGGAATGAAACAAAAATCAATAAATAAAATAAAAAATTACGACTTTAATCCCCAAGTACGGTAGACATCCTCTCAGATCTCAAGGCTCTCAGATCCTTGAACATGTCTAGGGGTTAGTCAGAAACACGTCCAAAATTACATTTGGCACTTACCCACCTTTTGCAGTAGTTAGCATTCCACACGTGACAGGTTGCAAGCTCGTCGCCGCTTACAAGAATACTAACTGGTTTCCTCACGATGTTTTCCTGCACCATTATAATAATTTTCGAATAGAAAAATACATTGATGCGCGGCCGGGTTTTGAACCCACGACCTTAAAATTGAAAGCCGAGTCCCACTCGGCCATCGTAATTATTATCTGTTAATAATAATTAATAATTATTAATTATTATCCCCACCCAGGGCAAATATTTGTGTGATGAATATAGATGTTTGTTCTGTGTCTGGGTGTTAATATGTATAATAAGTATGTATTTACAAAAAAAAAGTATATAAGTATCTATCAGTTATCTGGTTCCCATAGTACAAGCTTTGCTTAAAAGTAGAGAAGAACTCTTTGTTGTTATTGGTTCTTTGTTGGTCACCGTTTTTAGGGTTCCGTACCCAAAGGGTAAAAACGGGACTTAGTAACTAAGACTTCGCTGTCCGTCTGTCTGTCGCAGGCTGTATCTCATGAACCGTGATAGCTAGATAGTTAAAATTTTCACAGATTATGTATTTCTGTTGCCGCTATAACAAAAAACAGAAAATTAAAATTTATATTTAAGTGGGGCTCCCATACAATAAACGTATTTTTTTGCCGTTTTATAGATAATGGTACGGACCTTATCGTACTCGGCCAGTTTTTAGTTCAATGACCAGGTATTAATCACTACATAGTATAAAGCAAAGTCGCTTTCCGCTTCCCGCGTCTGTATGTAATATGTATGTATGTCTGTATGTATGTTTGCTTATATCTTTAAAACTACACAACGGATTTTGATGCGGTTTTTTTTAATAAACAGAGTGATTCAAGAGGAAGGTTTATATGTATAATACATGCATAATATAGTAGAGAAACACTGATAATTTTAGAGGTTTCTAATGTGATGTCGTAAATAAACACATTTTTTTGAGCTTACATTGCAAATGCTGACTGAACCCCACGAGATATATCAAAATAATGTACTACAGTATTGTACACCTTAAAAACGTCTACAAAAAAGTCCACGATGGTATTAGAAATGTCTTACGCACAGCGAAGCGGGCACGGGTCAGCTAGTAAATAATACAAAAATATTGGTGGACTTTACACACATCTAGCTTCAAACTAAGTAAAGCTTGTACTATGGGAACCAAATTACATACGATTTAGAAAAAAAATTTATTACATTTACATACCTTATAATATACTAGCTTTTAACCGCGACTTCGTCCGCGTAGATACGACTCTATTGTAGAACATTGAAATACTGAAGTACAAAAGAAAATTTTGGAAGTCCGTCCCAACACTTTAAACTACCTCTATGTGAAATTTTATCACAATCGGCCCAGCGGTTTGGCCGTGATAACGTCACAGACAGACAGAGTTTCTTTTACATTTATAATATTAGTATTATTAAGTATGTGTACAGCTAGTCTTCAATAACATTTTGAAATTATAATATTGTAACGAATAATGCCGACTGTTCAAAATTCAAAACGTATTTATTTATTCAAATAAAATCATAAGGCACACTTTGAATTGGTATCTTCTGATTCTTAATGTTGTTTTGACCCCGGTATTTACCAGTAGGATGACAGTTGGACAATGGAAATTTGATAGTTTGATAACGATTGTCATTGAACTTACGTAATACGGCTGCTGATACCTAAGAAAAAAATTTGTTTATCCCCGATTTGAATATTAAATCCGTAGTATAACTAGCTTTTAGCCGCGACTTCATCCGTGTAGATTTAGGAAATCGATTTTATACGACTTTATCCGTCAACCATTGAAATTAAAGAAAATTTTGGAAAAAAAGTAGCTTATAAAGACGTAAGACTTTAAATTTAATCTATCTTTATGTGAAATTTCATCACAATCGGCCCAGCAGCGCAAATGCCTGTGATTATGAAAACGTCACAGACAGACAGAGTTCCTTTCGCATTTATAATATTATATAGATTCAGGATAACGCTCCCAGATGTTCAGTGGTAAATATAGATGGTGGGGTGGCTGTGGTAGCGGGCTCGATGCCTATCTGATGACAACTTGGGTAGTCTGATTGCGATCAGCTACTGGGCTTTCTGGATGTGTCAGAGTTATTTTTGGATGCCTTTGAATCATCCACCTTTGAGAATCACAAACTGCATCTACTAACTATTTTATATGAATGTATATTTTTGTATTACAAGAACACAATTTTTTTATCTTTTTGAATCGTTATATCTTACAAATGGTGAGGCTTAAGAAAATAAGTATTGAGACAAAACTTAGAGATAATTAAATGATCTACAATTTTTGTCTGGGTTATATTTCTGATAAAACTTACCGTTTTACAGAAAAATCCAAAAAACCGAAAACTTTGACGTTGTCCCAAACAAACTTTGGCCCCGTTTTTCACTCTCTTCGGGGTAGAATTTCGGAAAATCCTTTCTTATCGGATGTTTACGTCATACAAAGAACACACCCTCCAAGTTTCAGGTCTCTACGATCAGCGGTTTAGGCTGTGCGTTGATCCGTCAGCCAATCATTCAATCATGTATGAGAATTATAGGATGTCTGACCTGTTTTCTTTTTAGTTTTTTAAACGTTTTAGTACAAATAAGTAAGCTTTTCCAGTAGTGTATATATTATAATGCCATCAAAAACATTACTTGTAAAAAAAGCCAAGTCTCGCAACGCAACTCAGTTCTTCTACCGTAAAAAGTTGTGAGATCCATGTAATACCAAGTCGGTTAATTTGAAGCTTCTATGTCTGCTAGAAGTGCCTTAAACTTTTGATGATGTCAGTCAGTGAGTGAGTGAGTGACAAAATAGGAAACTTTGACTAGTTATAATTCTTAAGTATAGTGACTGCTTGGTTACTGAAAATTCAGGCTTATAGTTTTATCCACAACGAAGTTATAGGGGGTCGAAAATGGCCTGAACTGCTTCGAGAAAAGGATGGTACAGCCGTGCCGCTTTTTTGCTTGATTTGGCGGGATGGGCAGATACTGTCCATACCCAACTGTGACAGTAATATAGGTCTTGTGAGCCTGTTGGAGCGTGCAACTGCACCTCAATGAATGGGATTCTAATTATACATCGTAATGCGTTCATTGTGGGTATATTATCTCGTGAACACGGACCGTTCATCTTTCATCCGATCTATTTATGATTTAAATAGATGAAGCAAGTTCACGACTTCACATTACAAGCTTTTATTTAACTTGCAATATAGTAAGTATGTTTGTTAAGGTGGAATCTTGCAACTCAATTTTGAAGCAGTTATCCCTAACCGATTGAGCTGAAATTTTGCATACCTATGTAACATCGGTGATAATACAATAATATGATGACAGCGAGCTGGATCTGATGATGGAATCAGGAGCTGTTTAGCAAAAATCCTCAGTAAATAGTTTGATTGAGTTAAAAATACGTATACCTATCAATCTCTAATGACAATGTAATATTATGGTACTAGCGAGCTGGTCTGATGATGGAGTTCGAATGTAGATATAGGAACTCCTCAACCGCACAAGATAACCCTGTCGTGTTTGGGCTCGTTGGATTTGTCTTGACGAGATCTAGGATTATAAAAGCTTGTTTTTAAAAAAATATTTTTTTTTTTCAAAAAAAATATTTATTGATTTTTGCAAAAATATCCTCTGACATAGGTTGGAGTCGTTATTTAATTAATTAATTTAATGTATTTATTAAAATAGACTGCCAATAGCCTTTATATCTAAAAATATAATTTAAAACAGTATTACTCATCGTGTTAGAAATCTAGGTAGGAACCTGAAGTAATTTACTTATAAAAATAGGAGATGTGGCTTGTTCAGAAGTATTTCTTTTTTCGTTTCGAACAAAAACAATCGTCGACTGGGAGCGCCTTAAAATGGCAACGCTATACGCACGACTGTAGCACTGTTTTAATATTACTTTAATAACTTTAAATATGGAAGTAGGTCCTGGAAGAAGAATAAGAGGGTACTTAGAGGTCATCATATGTACATTTGGCACATGCACACTTATTGAACTTAAAAATAATTACAATGTCGTCAAAACTTGGAAAAAACAAGGCCGTTACCTTAAATTATTACTTTCTATCTACCTAGCAAGTGAAACCGCGGTAACAACTAATGCATGCATATACATATATCACAACATATGCATATACATATATCACAGGTGTTTAATGTGATTACCGCACGTGTTTTGATGCGGTTTCCGTTATTGTGTTAGGCGTTTGTTAAGTCCATTAGCTTCTATATTTAGATCGTATTGAGCTGAGGTTCCGGTCTGACGATCGCATCAGCCGCATCCGACGTGCCTCAGTAGGTGGATCGAAATATCAACATAGATGTAAAGGGCTGTCTGTACCTACTGTACTCATTGTGTTAATTTATAAAAAACCGGCCAAGTGCGAGTCGGACTCGCGCACGAAGGTGTCTGTACCATTATATATAAAAACAAAATTAAATTAAAAAAAAAACCTACGACGATTAATATGTAATTGAAAAAAAAAGGGTAAAATGATTTGAAAACCCCCATTTTAAATTAATGTGACGAGATATAATTAACGTAAAAAGCTTTCATATTAGTTTATTAGATCTCGCACATATGAACATCAGAGTATTCGTTTTCATAGCACTTCCCTACGTACCTATTTGGTTCTCGAAGATCTAGATGTGGCAATAACATAGGTGATTGAGGCACATACATTTATCCTCACAAACTTTGGCATTTATAATATTAGAAGTATTAAGATTGGAGCAGTTCCAAGACCAAGGTCAAAAGGGATTATGCATTAGTTCTCTGATTATAATCCTAATGCAATATTCAAGACGTTAGCCCTGCGAGTGCGAGCCCTTTATGGGCCTCGGAGAGGCTTAAAGGTGCTCTTACACGGGCTACTTTAAATGCAACTAGCAATCCGCCCCGGGGCGTCGCACGGGTGTAACAATGATATTATATATATCTTGGGTTACATTATCGAAGTTTTCATACGGATCCCTAATAGTCAGACATATGGTATTGTAGACTTTTTTGTAGATATTGATGTCTTCTTTAAAACTGTAGTACATCACTTTGATCTATTGTCAATACTTTCCGCAGCATACGCGATACAAAGATTTTTTTGGATTTTTTATCACACGTTGGGTTACATTATCGAAGTTTTCATACAGATCCCTAACGTTTGAAAATAATCTATAGCCTATGTTCATCAGGGATAATGTAGAATTTTAATGGTAAAAGAATTTTTGAACACGGTTCAGTAGTTTCGGAGCCTATTCGATACAAACAAACAAACAATAAAATCTTTCCTCTTTATAATATTAGTATAGACTGTTACAAATATTTTTCTACCTACCTATAGGGTAAGGTTTGAGTAGTCGGGTAAGAATAAACAAGGCTTGATAAGTTTAAACTGAAATTATTATTCTAATTAAAAAAAAAAACACAATACAGAGGCAGTGAGATGGGAGAGAATTTCTCAGAATAAACAAGGCTTGATAAGTTTAAACTGAAATTATTATTCTAATTTACAAAAAAAACACAATACAGAGGCAGTGAGATGGGAGAGAATTTCCGCAGGATAGACGGGTTAACTTAATTCTTAATTTTATATTTAAATTACACTGGGTTCTTAAAATTAGGGTTGAAATAATATGATAGCTGTTAATACATCCAATATGTTCGCTTACTCTAATAATATGGTACACCCTAACCTACCTATAATATGCCAGCTAGACTCAGGGTAGGTAGGATGCCAGAGATAACATTTACCATTGGGTTTTAAAATAATAGATAATGTTGGACGCCACTCCCACTACGGGTGAGAGACCGTTTAAAAAAATCCTACCACGAACTGCACTTTACTCACGGATACTTCCAGTAGTTTCTGTACGAAGGTACGGAGATGAAGACCACCATGGGGGTTCCGCGTCTACCCACAATTCAACCACAGCCCAGAAAATTCCAACGACAACCTCGTGTGACCAAAGATATGGTCGCTTCACACGGGGTATCCAAAAAACACCTTCTGAAAGGACAAAAGTAAGACATTAGTACAAGACCGGAACAGCCCTTGGGAAATATTTCGGGGTTGCACATTCTTCATCTTGCAGAAAATATCAACACATACCTTTTAGGAAGGTGTTACAACGTCTGTACACCACTGGTAGTATATCGGCAATACAGCTTCAGCTTCCAGCAAAACGTCCACGACGACAGTTAACCTAAAACAAAACAATCCTGGATGATTTCTACCCATCGAACTACAATTTCAATCATCCTGCTGGCACTGGTTTGGTAAAAGACGCTTACCGTTTTCTATCCTCGTAGCAGTCCGCCCCGGATTCGCACGAGTGTACTTATGATTTTTTTACACATTGGGTTACATTATTAAAGTTTTAATAGGGATCCCTGATGTTTTCTAGTAATTAATATAGCATATGTCTATCAAAGATAATGTAGAATTTTAATGGTAAAAGTGTTTTACAAATCGGTCCAGTAGTTTAGGAGCTTATTCAATGCAAACAAACAATCAAATGTTTCTTCTTTATAATATTAGTAAAGACTAGCAGACCCGCGACAGAAGTTGTTCTGTCCAAATTTCGATAATCGCATAGAGTAACGCACGTTGCTATGACGACTGATGTCAACACGGATGTCAGTTTTTTGCACACCAGCGCCATCTATACTAAAATCATATCTTTGGCGTTTTTATCATTTTAGGGATGTTTTTCGTATTTTAAAGTGGTTTATTTTTTATTCGGGCATTATATCTACATCTACAGCAAATTTGATCTTAATCCGTTTTCTCGTTTAGGCCTGATTGAGGCACAAACATACAAACAAACTGTATCAGTATCTGTTCTAGAAAGCTGTAATTTTGCATGTTTATACATATTAGTAATGTCAACAAAGTGGCAGAATAAAATATTAAAAAACATTTTTTTTTAATTATCTCCGTACACCTAAAGTAGGAATATTTTTTTTGTCGCGTACCCCATAGTGTGGGGTGTCGATAGTTAGGTCTTTAAAAACTATTACTTAGTATTATAATCTATACAACACTGTCACTTTAGCGTCACGACAGCACCAATCATTTAATAACGATGCAAAACAATAATTGCTTGAAAGATTGCCCGAATAAGAACATATTAATATACTAATGAAAATTAATTATTCAGTTTAGGTCGGTTTGAAAGGGTACTCCCTTATCGCCTCTTCAAAGACTCCGATATCCTTATAGCGATTTATCTGAGGGCGAATGAAGTGATATTTATTATTTTACCTTATTCAATTAAGCGGAAGATATCGACAGTTTTTTACCCGACTACCTATAAAGAAGGTATAATACGGCGAAATGTGTAGTGCCAATCCTGATGGACGTGCCTCAGACGACCTTTAGACATCTTTAAAGGATCTAAGCGCCTGGAGATCTAAGAAGTCTACCTACTTGGGGATTACAGTCGTAATACAATTTCACTTTTTTTTCACGCAAGGTGCAGCTAATCTTTACATAATTCAAATCATTTTTTTTAGATTGACCTAACAGCTCAGGGTTCGATTCCCACCCAGGGCAAATATTTGTGTGATGGACGTCGATGTTTATTCTGTGCCTAAGTGTTTTAATGTATCATATGTATGTATTTACAACAAAAATAAATAAAGTATAATATCAGTAATCTTGATTCCGTACTATGTACAAGCTTTGCTTAGTTTGGGGCTAGATGTTGCTGTGAGTTAATATTAAAAAAAACTTCTCGTCACTTAACGTAACGAACATGTTAGCATGTTTTAAATGCGATTTACAACCACCTCGAGTTAAATGCCCTCCCCTTCCGGATTGGCACTCGAGACTTCAAAGGGGGTTGGAGAGGGTAGTTTGTGAATATAGATGTAGGGTTTACAACTTTACAAGCTCAAATCCTAATAATCTTACTTAATACTTACCTTAACGGCCTCACAGCTCAGTTGGTAGTAACTCTGCCTTCTGCGCTGTAGGTTGTGGGTTCGATCCCCACCCAGGGCAAATATTTGTGTGATAAACATAGAAGTTTGTTCTGTGTCTGGGTGTTATAAGTAAATTTACAAAAAAAAAGTATATAAGTATTCTATCAGTTAACTATTTATAATACAAGCTTTACTTATTTTGGGGCTAGATGGCGATGTATAAAATATCTACCAATATTTATTATTTATTTTACTTAATCTAAGTGATAAGGGTGGCGTAAAGTTCGGGCAAAACTGAAAGTGATTTTATCTGTGGGATTATTGAGATTTGGACAGACAGGACCACGTCTGTTGGACAGCTAGTTTTATATAAACTTCCATGCACCTAAATATGTCACCTAAAGTTTGTGGTTTGGGCACTATTTCGGTAGTTTTTAGGGTTCCGTACCCAAAGGGTAAAATCGGAAACCTATTACTAAGACTTCGCTGTCCGTCTGTCTATATGTCTGTCTGTCCGTCCTTCCGTTCGTCTGTCTGTCACATGGCTGTATCTCATGAACCGTGATAGCTAGACAGTTGAAATTTTCACAGATTATGCATTTCGGTTGCTGCTATAGCAACAAATACTAAAAACAGAATAAAATAAATATTTAAGGGGGGCTCCCATACAACAAACGTGATTTTTTTATAGATAATGGTACGGAACCCTTCATGCGCGAGTCCGACTCGCACTTGGCCGGTTTTTTTTAACTACTGAATTTCATGGTGAAGTTTAACTTTAGAGACACAGTAGATTGCATTCCACGCGTGACATGTTGCAAGCACGTCGCCGCTTACAAGAATTCACTGCTTTTTGTAAATAATTTTAATTATTAACAGCTGCAATGTGGACATGTGCCAAATGTTTGGACGTGCCTCTGACTATCCCTTC
The DNA here is from genome assembly GCA_912999785.1 of Hydriomena furcata. Classification (NCBI taxonomy): domain Eukaryota; kingdom Metazoa; phylum Arthropoda; class Insecta; order Lepidoptera; family Geometridae; genus Hydriomena; species Hydriomena furcata. The sequence continues at coordinate 7,238,772 of OU538845.1, forward strand.
AATTCTAGTAATCCAAGCATCTACGGAGATTTTGAAGATGTTTACCGTATTTAGGGATTAGGTACAGTCGTAATTCTATGATGAAATGGCGGGGATGAAATTTAACATGGAGATAGTTTTTTTTCCAAAAAAATATTAGTTATTTTCAGCAATTTTAATGTTTTACGATAAAATCGGTAAATACACTCTAAATCTACGCGAACGTAGTCGCGGTTAAAAGCAAGTTGTAAATATAAGTTCTCTGGCATCATTTCCATAAAAAATAAGATTTCCCTTCAAAACAAACTTGCAGTATTGAAAGTGTAATGGAGCGGGCGCCCTCCACTCTCAACGATAAACACTTCCCAGCAACCTTTGATTTTGAACCTTGTTTACATACCGTTAAAGCACAAAACCAATTACGCCGTCTCCCCTAGAATATTAAATAGGATGAAATAATTACTCTCACACAAATCATTGGAATTTGAGTCTTAACGCTAAACCTTTAAAGCTGGTTGTTGATTATTCACAGCCGAAGGACTATCAGCTTTTTGAAGATTTCCGCATTCTATTTTAAGACTAATGGTAATAGGAATAGAGTTGTTTTTAGTGTGATAAGGTATTTGTTAGGGTTCCTTTATAAATATTGAAGCTCCTTACGGGTAACAAGTAATTAACAAGCGTGTTATAAAAAAAAATGAGTCGTAAAGATGTTGAATTGCTTTTTTACGAGTAAGTGACCATGTGTTTGTCGTCGTAAAATTAATTAGGATAAATTAATTATTGTTTCTGAGAATGGCCTTAAAAGCTAGTTTGTTTGTCGTCACTGGTTGTTTCTTGGTTTACTCTCCAGAGTTCAATGAACTTTATATATATGTATTGTAGTGAGCCCTACTGTGTAAGCTCACTGATAGATAATACCCAGTATCTATAAATTAACTAGTTTTTGATTGATTAACATTTAAAATCAAAAGATAATTTTGGGGAAAAAAGTAGCCTATGTCCGTCCCAAGACTTTAAACTATGTCTGTATGATATTTCATCACAATCGGCTTGGCCGTGATAACGTCACAGACAGACATAGTTATTTTCACATGTAATTATAAATTTTAAAAGTTATTTAGTTAATTAGTGCTTAATTCGAACGCTAATATAAGTAAAACTGTAACTTGTTTAGAAGTAATTCCATCAGGGCTCGATGTTTTAATCTAAACTTATAATTAGTTTTAATAATAATCTCTCAAATAAATAATGAGCGAGAAAAAAATCTTGTAAGATAAATTGTGAGAACAAGTTAGTTGAAAAAACATTTTTTGTTTCCTTTTAATAGTTCAAATTAAGGGATTATTTTCTGAATAGTAAAATCCTAATCTTATCCTAGTTTGCGAAAAGAAAAAACTTATATATTTGTGTCCAAATCAGGCCTAAACGACCAAAATGATTAAAATTAAATTTGCTGTACTAAGTAGATAAAAAAAAACAGAATACTTCAAGTAAATACTTATAATCCAAAAACAACCCCTGAATCGTAAAAAACGCAAAAATAATGATTTTGGCATAGATGGCGAAAATTAGACATCTCTGACCGAAAACATTAAAAAAAATATATATATATATTTGTGGACATTTTACACATCGCCATCTAGCCCCAAACTAAGCAAAGCTTGTACTATGGGAACTAAATAACTGATAGAATACTTATATACATTTTTTTTGTAAATACATACATATGATACATACCAGATGTGTACCCAGACACAGAGCAAACATCTATGTTCATCACAATAAAAAACAAATCATACATCAATTTGGCCACTGAATGTTACACATTCTACCAAAATTCGTAATTTATTCAATCAGGACAAGGTTTATAGTTTACTGAAAGTGCTTTTTTCTATGCGATCATTGGATTTCGGACAGGAAAAAGTCTGTCATGGGTCGGATGGTGAAGACAAGTCTTAACCAAAAACTATTCCGTCTCCATATATCTTATCTAAGGTACACAGACACACACAGCCACATTACGATAATGGCTACGCCGTAGTCACGTAGCGCTACGCCGTGCTACGAGCTACAAATCATATTGTAAAGTTGATTTTTGTAGTTCATTTTACGCGCAAACGTGAGAAATGCCTCACAAAACTTTCGTATCTTTATTTTACTCGTATCAACACATTCTTTAATAGAGGTGAAAGTTGTATGCCATCAAAAACATAACTTGTAAAAAAAGCCAAGTCTCGCCACGCAACTCAGTTCTTCTACCTTAAAAAGTTGCGAGATCCATGTAATACCAAGTCGGTTAATTTATTCAGTCCCTACTTTAAGGGTCCTTCTGTCTTAAGTTATTACGTAAAGGTTAGCTAAAGTCAGAAGGACCCTCAAAAACTACTGGACCGATTACAAAAATTATTTCACTATTAGAATGCTACATTATCTCTGAGTAACATGGTTTATATTTAATACTAGAAAAAAATAGGGAACCCTACTAAAACTTCAATAATAACACCCAAGGTGTAAAAAAAATTGCCATTTAATATTTGTATTCGAATATATTTTATAAGTTGGTCGACTATTAAGTCTATTACTCCGACTCGCACTTGGCCGGTTTTTAGGGTTCCGTACTCAAAGGGTAAAATCGGAACCCTATTACTAAGACTTCGCTGTCCGTTTGTCTGTCTGTCTGTCTGTCCGTCCGTCCGTCCGTCCGTCCGTCCGTCTTGTCACAGGGCTGTATCTCATTAACCGTGATAGCTAACAGTTGAAATTTTCACAGATTAAATAAATTGATAAATACTAAAAACAGAATCAAATAAATATTTAAGGGGGGCTCACATACAACAAACGTGATTTTTTTGCCGTTTTTATAGATAATAAAAACGTACTTCGTGCGCGAGTCCGACTCGCACTTGGCCGGTTTTTTTTTATATGATAAGTTTTCAGTAATTACTCTGTTTTTCAAGCACAAAATGATTTAATCAAAAAAAATATAAGTAGGATCACGACATAATCCCCAGGTACCTAGACACCTCAGATCTCCAAGTGCTTTTACCCTTAAATATGTCTAAAGGTGATAGTCAGAGGCACATCCAAACATAATATTAGGCACATGATTTCATTATATTAGGCGCATTCTCAAATTACGATAAGACCACCATATAAAACAACTATTAATAAACTTTAAATGTGAATTAGTCGAAACATCCTCGTAATGTCCCAACTGTCACCGTGACAGGCAATTATCTAATTCCCCTGTCACAGGCCCGAGTGACCATCAAATGACAAGCGTTATCACTAATTAAACACATTGGGCGGCCCATTAGTGTTGTTCTGTGATGACGAACAAAAATATAAACGGTCAAGTGCGAGTCGGTACACGACGCTTTTAAATATAACGGCATTTTCTATGTGTGGACGTGCCTCTGTCTACCCTTAGTCATCTAGATCTGAGTAGATGTCTAACGTACAAGGGGATCAAAGTCGTAATCCTATTACTTCTTAGTTATTTTTAAAATCTTAATATGTGTAACCAGTATAAATGTTAGGTAAAACTAAAATAAATGAGAATTTGTATAGTCATTTTAGTGAGATGCCATATTTAAGTAAAATTTGGAAATGACCTTATTTTAAAAAGCATTCTCTTATTTTCTTTACTAAATATAAATAAAACAAATAAATAATGTAAAAAGGCATGTTCGCTTTATGCATTCGAACAAAATCACCATAAAAATCGGATGAACTGTGAAATCACTTTCCGAAAACATTCGCATCAAATACAGTTAAAAATTATACAAAATTGAGTTAAATTCATTGAAGGAGGACTCGTGAAATGTATTTTTGCAAAAGAGCAGTAGAGTAGGTAGGTGCTTATTTACAAGACCAGGTTTCAAAACCAGGTTTAGGCGTTATAAATTCGTACCAGGTATGACGTCACGTTTATTATACTTGTTTATTTTTTACTTTCAAGTATTTTTGTATTTTATCGTTCGTGTATTTTTATACTGTAGTGTTTTTATATTGGGAAGTATTTTTATAAAAATTCACCGCCTAGTGAGGGAGAGGGATGCTAACTCTTCAAATCTGGAACCAAAATGGTTTTTCAGCCTGGTATTTATAGAAAGTGGTATTTGTCAGACCTGGTACTTGAAAACACGAGTACGACACACCTCTAGAGCAGCGCTTTTTAAGAATTTGCATAAACTCGTGAAATGATTCCTAATACGGACCCTTGGCTCCCACGCGCTGTCAATCCAACCTCAACCTTAATCCCAAACCCATAAGAGTCAAATTCCCGTCGTTTAAATCATGCTTCAAACTTTATATCCGTAATTCGTTCAAATCAAATTGGACTTAATGACACAAGTAATAAAGCTTTTATAAGCTTAATGTGCGGTTTGATGTTTTATAATTTTTTAAGGAAATATTTTCAAATTTGGAACGTCGTTGAATTTACCCACGCCTACCCACTTACAATTGCTTACCTTATTTGCCTTTTTCTTTTTACTTTAATGTTAAAAAATGAAATAATTTCTTAAGAAAATTATGGCGTTGTCTTCAAATGTGCTTCATAAGTTATACTTTGGAGATTAATAAATGGTTTTTGAGAGATTTGGTTTCATTTGGTGATAATAAAATGCAGAACACAAAATCAAACAAATAATAAGTTTTCTGTTGAAAATTATTATTTCAAAACAAGCTTTTGTAAAATCATTCAAACCATCGTACACCAGTGCGCTGTCACCTGTCACAAAATATAACATTGTCATCGGAACTTACAAGCTTTTACTCAATCGAACAAAGGAGTTCCGTTGTGTGTCCGTTGAAGAGTTCAGTCTCCATCATCAGATCAGCTCGCTGTCTCCATATTGTTGTACTATCTCCGAAGTTACAAAGGTAAATTCCAGCTTAATTGGTTGGGGGAAACTGGTGAAAATTAAATTGAAAGATTGGTCCCGCATATATTAACAAGGCAAATAAAAGCTTGTAATAAAATTATGTCATACTATTGCTATTATGGTGATATATCATGGTGAATAAATCCCAAAATAGTTGTTAATAAATATATACCTCATAGCTCACCGTATTCACAAATTTAATATGAACATTTCTCAAGAATAGCTCGAGTTGTGTGTAAGTGGATTTTTGCACAATGTCATATTATGTTCACTGATACGTGGTTTGTATATACGATTTTAGGGTTCCGTACCCAAAGGGTAAAAACGGGACCCTACTAAGACTCCGCTGTCCGTCTGTCTGTCACAGGGCTGTATCTCATGAACCGTGATAGCAAGATAGTTGAAATTTTCACAGATTAAATAAATAGATAAATACTAAAAACATAATTAAATTTGTATTTAAGTGAGGCTTCCATACAACAAACGTGTTTTGTTTGCTGTTTTTTATAGATAATGTTACGGAACCCTTCGTGCGCGAGTCCGATTCGCATTTGGCCGGTAATATATATAGAGAAGACCGTTCACGTAAGTTATTTTTAAACGGACTTTAACCCCTGCTGCACCCTATTACGGGTTGAGTTTAAGGGATTCCTTTTTAGTGCACCCCTACGCTCCAAGTTTCATGCTTTAGGCTGTGCGTTGATTGTCAGTCAGTCAGTTTTATATATTTAGTTGAAATGGTTTAGATATAACCAGTTATTATATTCTGTCTTTTTTGCACCAGCAAAAAATATATTTGAGTTTATTGTGAGCTGAAATTAGACAATATTGTACCTTTGAAAATAATTTATTTGACAAGATAGATTAAAATAAGGGTTCCGTACCATTATCTATAAAAAACCGGCAAAAAACACGTTTGTTGTATGGGGGACCCACTTAAATATATATTTTAATCTATTTTTAGTATTTGTTGTTATAGCGGCAACAGAAATACATAATCTTTGAAAATTTCAACTGTCTAGCTATCACGGTTCATGAGATACAGCCATGTGACAGACAGACGGACAGCGAAGTCTTAGTAATAGGGTCCCGTTTTTATCCTTTGGGTACGGAACCCTAAAAATGAGGTGATCCTACATAGTGCTAAATTAAATCTTACTAATATTATAAATGCGAAAGTTTGTGAGTGAGTTAGTGAGTGGGTGTGTATTTGTTACTCTTTCACGCAAAAACTACTGATCGGATTAAAATTAAACTTCACAGTAATATAGCTTTTACATCAGAATAACACATAGGCTACTTTTTATTCAGGTACCACCCGCGCGAAGCCGGGGCGAGCAGCTAGTTTAAAATATAATATTATAAAGAGAAAAGTTTTGATTTTTTGTTTTTTTGTTTTTTTGTATGTTTGTAATGGATAAACTCAAAAACTACTGAACCGATTTCAAAAATTCTTTCGCCATTACCAAGCTACATTATCCCTGAGTAGCATAGGCTATTTTTTATTTTGAAAAAGTAATAAATTCTTTATAAGAATGACGATAGTTTGAAGCAAGGTGTAAAAAATTGCTTAAAATTTTGCTTTCTTCGTGTGCGCTACAAAAACTATTGAACGGGAATTGTAACGGGAACGGGAATGGGAACGGGAACGGAAGACAACATTTGTTAATTCTAAAGCGATACGAAGTTTGCGGGGTCAGCTTGTTTAAAATAAATAGAATAGATCCAGCTCAGTATTAGACTAAGTAGAAATATTACTGCTACAATTTAATGTTGAGCATGTTTTGAGTAATTTGTATTTAGTAACAAGTAGCTTTAATATTAATACCATTTTCAAAAATATGAACGCAATTTATGTTATTAGGTCAATCCACTTTGCGTCCGACCCGAAAATGGAAGAATATTGGCATTCGTTCGTTATAACACTCCGCTGGACGTTATGGGGTGTTGAAAAACCAGTAATGGGGTGCGGCACGCGAGAGGGGTGCCAGTGATAGCGGAGGCAGTAGCAGAGCGATTATTAATTTTACATACACATAACACACCGCTAAACGATATGGGGTGCAGTTGAGGTAGTATGGGGTTCAGCTTATTAGAGCAAAGTACTTAAAGTATTGAAAGTGCTTATGTTTTATTCAGGCATTATATCTACATCTACAGCAAATTTTATCTTAATCCGTTTTGTCGTTTAGGCCTGAATTAAGGGGTGCCTACCATAACAAACATTCTCACAAACTTTCACATTTATAATATTATTAGAATTAGCGTAACCTTAAAGTGACTAGTCCTAAAACTTAGAATAGTTTTGAGTGAAAATACGATTTTCATAAGAGATTTTTGAAACGTCAAAGCTAAATTTAATCAAATTGTTGTAATATGACACTTGGATGTGTAAAATATGCGAAATAAAATAGAGAAATGGCAAAAATATCCTAAGCTTTAGGAATGTCATTATAAATTACGCTAATTTAGACTTTAACGTATTAGGAGTTATGTCACGACAACAAAATTGCCACCAATGTCCCCTTGTCCCGGAGGCGTGGCACATGCTAATGAGATCCGGGATCCCGTACCCCGGGGCGATGTTGCTTGGATGTACAGCATGTCTGCTATGAAAGAAAAAGCACAGACAATTTTTTTAAAGTTAAATCATGGTAAAATAATGTAAAATAAAAAGCCGTCTCTATACTAAACTAACTTTAAAAGAGACTAGGTAAATGATACCATAACACTAATAATTATAAATGCGTTTTGGATAATTTTATATTCTTAGTTGCCATCTCGAAATATCTCCCGGTGAACCTCGACTCGACATCGCAACCGTATTTTGGTGTGGCTTAAACTGATAAAATTAAATCGAGTTTAGAGGCAAACTCGAGAAGTCGAGGATTCCTCAGTCAACATAACTATCAATTCAAGGTACCTCGAGGTTTAACTTGACATTCCTCGACAGCATCAGAACGACGCATGCGTGTGACTGTTTGTTTGATGAAAATCTCCTCGGATTGATGACGTAATGACGTCATTGAGGTACTTCCAAAATATTGGATTAAGATACCACACATGAGGTACTTTTCGAGGGAAAGTTCGAGGGGCCTCGAAAGAGTTAAGGTACAACTAAGAATATGGGGATAAGACTCTGTCAAAATAGACAAGTCCTGTTATTCAAAGTTTCCAAGATACAAGTGAGTATATTCATAATTACATAGTTTCTGTCTGTCCGTCTTGCAGGACAATGGGCCATCTGCATAAATATCTTACGCTCTCATAACACGCGCATAACTTTAGCACAATAAGTGTGGATTAGAAAGGACGTAATATATCTACAGCTAGTAATATATACTTAACCTACATTATATATTAATTTAGAATGTACTAGCCGACTCATAACAGACTTTGTCTTTAGGATTAGTTTTACTTAGTTTTTAGGGTTCTGTGCCCAAAGGGTAAAAACGGGACCATTTTTATTACACACACACAATTTTCACAGATGATATATTTCTGATGTCGCTATATCAACAAATACTAAAAATAGAATATAATAAATATTTAAGTGGGGCATACAACAAACGTGTTTTTTTTTGTCGTTTTTTTTATTTATTATATATAATTATAGTACGGAACTCTTCATGCGCGAGTCCGACTCGCACTTGGTCGGTTTTTTTTCCCTATAAACCTTGTCCTGATACACAATAAATGACGAATTTTGATAGAATGTGTTTTATTCGGTAGACAAGACAACCGACCTTAGTAGGTTCAACCTTTTAGGTAGAATGCGTTACTATGACAACTCAATGTTTTCAGTGAGATTTCTGATTTTTGCACACCATGTTTAGAGCACGTGACAACTTTTCAAAATATCGATCCGAATCGGCCGAATCCCGGCCGTGCATCAATGGATACTTCCCATTGATGCACGGCCGGGATTCGAATCCACGACCTTCGGCTTGAGTAGAGGTAAACACTCGGCCAACACTATACATATTCTACCTCTACCATAATATACTACCTACTAATTGTATTATCTTTCATACTTTGCAACCTGTCACGTGTAAGTCATTTGCCGAATGTAATACATGAACGTGCCTCTGACTACCCTTGGAATGTAAGGTTTTGAGAGAATGTCTACCGCACTAACCCTCGTATTCAAGAACGACACTATGAGAACACGCACCCACAGTGGACGAAATCTTTTTTAATTTAAATCACTTTGTGTGTTGTGCGACACTGCACAGTGTGATTAGAGGCACATTGTCGTGTGCCTCTAGCCAAAATTGAGCTCTAAAGGCACACGGTAGCGTGCACCATAGTGCCGCTCAACACATAAAGTGATGTTTATGAAAAAAGATTTCGTCCACTGTGGGTGCGTGTTCTCATAGTGTCGTTCTTGAATACGAGGGTAAGTCGTGCTCCTATTTCATTTATTTTTCACAATTTTCATTTAATTTCAGGTAGTCTAAAAAGTTTTATAGAATGTAACAAGATAGACGTGACATCTAATTTATTGTTAGTACTAGACCGCTGTCCGACACAACATAAACACCGCTTTGGCTCAGGGGGTCTACTCGCAATAAAACGAAATTTCGTAACAATATTCGTTTCAAAGTTACATCGTTTCGACTACTACTGGCCTCACAGCTCAGTTGGTAGTAGCTCTGCCTTCTGCGCTGTAGGTTGTGGGATCGCTCCACCCTGGACAAATATTTGTGTGATGAACATAGATGTTCGTTCTGTCTCTGGGTGTTATTATGTATCATATATGTATGTATTTACAAAGAAAAGTACCTATTCTATCAGTTACCTATTCCCATAGAACAAACTTTGCTTATTTGGCTTTGATATTGTCCACTAAATCCTACTTACAAAATCATATCAAACTATAGTCGAAACGATGTAACATTGTTACGAAATTTTGTTTTTACTTCGCGAGTAGACCCCTCGGTTATGAGAGAAATGATAAATGACGCGACAGGATGAAGCAAGCTAGAGGTGTTTATAACATTTATATCTTTGAGGATACTGTCGACTATTGTTTGAGCCTTCACCTTGTTCAATCGGCACCACACTGGAGCTCTACATAACATTAAGGAAAGGATCATTAAAAAAAATGATAGACCCCAAGCCGTGTTTGTTGGCTGATTCTTCTAGACAATGGTCGCGACTAATCGGCGTAGCTTCACCTAGTTCCTTTCGACGTTTCAAAGTGATCCTTGTGATTTAATTGAAATAAATGATTTTTGAATTTGACTAAAGATACGATTGTTATAGTTACAATTATTTAGTCAATAAATATAAAAGAAATATGTGTAGTTATATTCAAACGAAAAAAACCGGACCGGAGTGCGATTATGACTCACGCACCGAGAATTCCGTACACGCTGTTGACTTGTATTCTCTTATACATTGATATACGACACGATTAATTCTCCAAATACATTTTTTTTTTGCGTGTTATATCTACAAATTACTAATTTTCGGGTTGTTTCCTTCATTTGTGCTGTAAAACCTTGCTTCCTGTGAATTTCATGATCCTAGGTCAACGGAAAGTATCCTGAAGGTTTTAATTTACTTGCGAGATAGCAAAATATGTGAAATAAATGGCCATATCTTATTGAGTTGACTAACCCTCGTATTCAAGAACGACACTATGAGAACACGCACCCACAGTGGACGAAATCTTTTTTCATAAAAATCACTTTATGTGTTGAGCGGCACTATGGCGCACGCTACCGTGTGTGCGTGTTCTCATAGATTCGTTCTTGAATACGAGGGTAAGATGTTTGACATTTTTACAGCTTCAAGGTACCGTAGATTTTTTTATGTACTAGCTGTCCCGACAGACGTAGTTCTGTCAAATTACAATTTTCATGTATAAGAACCTTCTCCTGATAATAACGAATACAACAAAAAAAGAATTAACAAAATCGGTCCAGCCGTTCACGCGTGATGCCGTGACCAAGGGAAGTAGGGATTTATTTTTATATAAAAGATTTGATATTTATTTCAACTTGATACCTCCAAACGTTCTTGACATACACACGAGTGATCCTATAAGGTTCTGTTTCCGTTTTATTCTGGGGCACGGAACCCTAAAAACCCAACGGTGTACTAACCCTGTTCGCCAGCGAGCTCAAAATGTAATCATAACTCATCAGCATCCTCAACAGTTATAAGGACTCAACGCAAACAGACAGATGCAACTCACACCTGGCAGCCACGTGCGCGTGCGCGTGCGTTCAACTCAATTCTCCGTGATCGATGGCGTAGCGTTGATTTATGTGACAGATTGTGAATTATGTTTGTGATGTGACGTTTATTGATAGAAATTTCGTAACATTTTGATATTTTTCAAAAGGTAGAGCTTTCTCGGCTAAAGGTAACGGTCTGTCACCATTAAGTGACAATGCTTATGACAGTTGCTTTTCGATGTTTGATGAATTGTTGAATGAAGGATTGTCAATATCACGTTTTCTGTTGAAAAATATATTATCAAAACTTTTGTAAAATCATTCATACCATCGATTCATTTACCTAAATTGTCATCAGAACTTGACTGGTAATGCATAGTTTCAACTTAAACGAACTATTTACTAAGAAGTTACCGTGCCCATGTTTCCGTAACAGCTCCTGACTCCATCATCAGATCAGCTCGCTGGTAGGGGAGAACTGGTTTAACATTTAATTGCAAGATTAAAGTTATTTTGTTAGTAAGTGCGGGTAAACCGCACTTACTAACAAAATAACAAGGCTTAAATAAAATCTTGTAAATAAATATTCTCACGGACTTAATATTATATGTTACAGCCGACATACACAGAAAGCTTGGTAGTCATAGGTATCCTCTCAACTCTTCAGGCATTGAAATCTTTGTAATCCTTTGTGAGACTTCACCTTGTTCTTGCGGCGCCACACTGGAGCACTACATAGCATTAAAAAAGGAATCATTAATAAAATGATAGACTCCAAGCCGTGTTTGTTGCCTGATTCTTCTAGGCTTGGTCGCGAGGAACAGGCTAGCTTCACCTAGCTCCTAACACGTTTCAAAGTGATCCTTGTGATTTTTTTTAAATAAATTCCTTTGACTTTGTAGCATCCTTCCAGATTTTATGCGTAATGGCTCGTGTTAATTTGTAAATGTACTTTCATTTTATTTCGGGTTCTTTTATCTTTGTCGCACAACTTGCTTGTTAAGTTTATTATAGTTTTCATGTCCTAACGGAAGACCAGCGTCGGTTATTTTACAACTCGTGTCACGTGTTATGGTCCATTTTACGGTCAAACCGCTTGGCCGATTGTGATGAAAGTTCATATAGATTTATTTTAAGGTATAGGGATAGTTATTTTATCTGTTTTAATTCTAAATCAAGTGTAGCGTGTGCTGCTTTTTGAATTTGTGCTGAGGCTCTTTAGTTATTTTTTTTTATTGTTTACGTACTTGAGTAGTACTTTTAATTATTATTCTTGTTTGAGCCTTCATCTTGTTCGATTAGCATCACACTGGAGCTTTTTGAAAATTTTGCTTTTTGGAATTTGAATTTGAATAGGATACTTTTTCTCAAAATTTTCGTCAAAAATCGTTATTCTGAATCTACGCGTAAAAGCAACTTAGGAATAAGTTTTCAACCGCATTTAACTGGTCAGATCCAGAAAAGATCCAGTAACTTAACCAACAAACACAATCCTATATGCTGTCAGAGAAGCCTCGTGCCTCGTTCCATTATGACATTGCATTGATGCGATTTGATGGATGCACTCTCGTGTCAGCTGTCAGCTGTCAGGTCGCGGTCAGATCAGCGTTCATCTGCCTTATATGGCATTGATGGTTGGAATGGAACTTTAAGCTGGTTTCGGAGCATTCTATAGGATTTACAATCCAAACGATAAAAAAAGGAGGAGGATGATTGTTACCTCAGAACTCCGTCATTTATTAACCGACTTGGAAAAAAATTTTTTGGTTGGGAGAATATTTAATACTACTAATACTTTTACTATAATACTACGAATAATACTTTTTTTGGGTTTCATTTAAATTTGAAGAAGGAAATACCACTTCTTTAAGGGTGAAAAAATAAGGCTTAAAATTTTGACCGTCTACGTCTGTCCGTCTGTCCGTCTGTCTATATCTCATTAACCGTGATAGCTAGACAGTTGAATATTTCACAGATTATGTATTTCTGTTGCTGCTCTAACAACAAATACTAAAAACAGAATAAAATAAATATTCAAGTGGGGCTCCCATACAACAAACATGTTTTAATGCCGTTTTTTATAGATAATGGTACTAGACCCTTTGTGCGCGAGTCCGTCTCGCACTTGGCCGTTTTTATACGTAGGCTATTATATCCTGCCACTTGTGTAGAGTCAGCACACAGATTGCTTTGAAATTATCATCCAAGTGCTCTTAAATTGTTTCACCATTTTAGCCACCAAACATCAATTTGTGTAATTAACCGGATAATTGTAATGAACAAACAATTCTCTCAGATCTCCAGGCGCTCAGATCCTTGAAGACGATTAAAGGGGGTAGTCAGAGGCACGTCTAAACATTACATTTAGCACATGCCCACATTTTGCAATAACATTCTTATACTATTTTCAATAAACAGTAAGGTATTTGTACATTTTCTAGCCATTACTGAGATTAAATTCTCCGTCTCTATACAACCGTTGGATTATAAAAGCCTTTATGCACGACACATTCTGCCTTGTGCCAAAATCGATGTGCTCTATTATCATGTACACAACACACGGGCATGCCAATAGATTCTGTTTTATGTATGGATCCAAATATTGCCTATAGAATACTAGAAAAGCTATATTTCAAAAACTTTGAAACTTGTCAAGCGTGAGACACGCGTCGTGAGTTCCGTAATAAATTAGTTAGGTACCAAACGTAATATATTTTGTCTTTTTTTGCATTTCTACTTCTTCTATTAATACGTGCTCAAAATGGTGAAGGAAAACATCGTAAAGAAAGCAGTTAGTATTATAAGCTGCAATGGGCTTGCAACCTGTCGCGAATACTAACTACTGCAAAATGTGTGCATGTGCCAAATGTGAACTTAGACGTGACCCTGTCTACCCACTTTGAACATCTTCAAGGATCTGAGCGACTGGAGATCTGAGAGGATGTCTACCGTACTTATGGGGAATACAGTCGCGATCCTATATAATCTTCTTTTCCCTCTGATTATTAGTTTTTAGGGTTCCGAACCTAAAGGGTAAAAATGGGACTTCGCTGTCCGTCTGTCTGTCTGACACAGGGCTGTATCTCATGAACCGTGATAGCTAAACAGTTGAAATTTTCACAAATAATGTATTTCTGTTGCCGCTATAACAGCAAATACAAAAAAGTGGGGCTCCCATACAACAAACGTGTTTTTTTGGCGTTTTTTATAGATATACATATATAGTACGGAACCCTTTGTGCGCGAGTTTGACTTGCACTTGGCAGGGTTTTATAACTGTTTTCTTATGAATTAAAAGTGCATAAATCTGAAAGGCTAAGCTCATTTTAATCACCCTGCGGTTCGTGCCTACCTCTAAAGTTAACAATATCTCTCATAATCCTAGGCTTAACCCTTTCTCTTCAATCAAATCCTTGTCTTGTCTTCTGTAATACTTGCTATCCTTGTTCACGCAGTCACTACGGCTTTTACTTCTTAATATACGGCGGAAGTTATATAACGGCCGTGTAGGCAATTAAATTATGCTATAAATACTATTATTATTATTTTTAATTTATTTTGTCTTAGTTGTAACCTCGACTCTACCTTGACAAAAAATATTTCGAGTCTACTCCAACTTTCACTCGAAAAGTACTTCATGTTTGGTATCTTAAATCGATTTTTTGGAGGTTCCTAAATTCACGTGCGTCACACGCATGCGTCGTTCAGAACCTGTCGAGGTATGTCAAGTTACATCTCTAAGTACCTCGAGTTGACAGTTCTGTTGACTGAGGAATCCTCGAAAGGCTATTATAGTACAAGCTTTGTTTGTTTTGGGACTAGATTACGCTGTGTTAAATGTCCACAATTTTTTTTTTTTTAATATAAGTTAATTTCTGAACGACAGAAGTCAAAATATTCTGTCAGGGTATGTCCTCTAGAGCAGTGTTACGCAAACATTTCGTGTCCAAGGTACATTTAAGAAAATGAAATTTTTTGAGGTACACTACAAATCAAAAAATCAGTTTTTAAGTAATATTAATCAATATTTTTTATTAATCAACAAAACTAAACATTATATTGCAGAAAAGGTATCTAATGCGAAACATGAGCCTGTTTAATTGAGCATAGACGGTCTAAATTTGGAGTAATCGTTGACAGGGCTGCTAAAAATACGTTTATAAGATATCCTTATTTTTCCAAGGCACACCAACTAATGGCCACGGTACACCAGTGTGCCGCGGTACACACTTTGCAGAACACTGCTCTAGAGGGCGCTGTTATCAATCACGGTATCCAGATTAGAGCATGCATAATTGATTTCAATGGGAATTCACAATTACATTTAAGGCAAGTCTGTTGTTTTGAAAAAATTACTCAAATTTTGTAATTATCGATCTCATTCCAAGTCTTAATTAGCGTATCTACCTCATAGTGACAAACACATTCTTTATTTGAGTAGATATGACGTATGTGTGGTTGTGTGTGTGTGCGTGTGCGTGTCTGACAATTTTTTTAATCAGTTTTTTTTAGAGAATTCTAGGATACTTTTAACCACCTAATTGTAATTACCTACGTTTTACGCTAATTTAGACTTTAACGCGAACGGAATAAGATTAATTTCACTCAATTTTACTCCATTTATAGTAGGAGCCATTATTGTATGATTCCCAGATTCAGTTTGGGCCTAATGTTATAAGACGGCCACCGCTTCCTGCAACCATCCGCCCCGTCTCGTCACGTCTGCGTTAATCCAGTGTAACATCCCCTTAGATCCGTACATCCCTCGGCTGATACCATAAATCAGGGTTGTTCAGATTAGCGGATGATTTACAATAGAACGATGTTCAATTGATCAGAAATAACTTTTGTATCGAGATTATCAGGAGTCAGCTAAAACAGATTCTAAGAGATACTAGTCATTTTAAATAGAAATACGGCTTACCACGTTTCTAAAATTCCGTACCCGAAGGGTAAAAACGGGACTCTATTACTTAGACTCCGCTGTCCGTCTTGTCTGTCTTTCTGTCTGAACAAATAGTTTATTTTTCAAATAAAGTGATACAAATTATAAATAACTTAACTACTAAGAAAATATCAAAATATCACTAAATGGTAGTAGGAATATTTGAGTTTAATTTTATTAGTAAGTAAAGTATAACAACAAATACTAAAAACAGAATAAAATTAATATTTTAGTGGGGCTCCCATACAACAAATGTGTTTTTTTTTGCCGCTTTTATAGATAATGGTACGCGACTTCGTGCACGAGTCCCACTCGCACTTGGCCGGTTTTTCTTTTGTCGCATGGAACCCTAAAAACACAATTGTTCTAAATCTTACTAGATACCGTACGTCGCGTCGGTCCGACATGCAAAAATCCCAGATCATTATAAAGTAAGTGCTGGTTTAATGTCTGTCTATCCGTCAGAGTTATATATATCCGTTTGAATGATGGCGCCATCTAAAAAGCCTTATGGAGTTATTATACCAGTTCCTGATTATAAATGGGAGTTTGCGGAACTTTTGCATTACGATCATATACATATAAACTGACAGATAAGGATAAAAGGAATAGTTTTTGGACTCGGATTAATAGGTAGGTCCTTTTTGGGTCTTTTTGATCCTTTTAAATTAATTGCCACGCGAGCGAAGCGTAGGCAGAAGAGAGCCGTAATTTTATTTAGGCTGAAAAATCTGGGCATGTGATAAATATGTATAGTGTTTGGGCATGAAACTGACTACACCCGATTAGATATCCAGAATCTAAGCGCCTGGGGATCTGAGAGTGTGTTTTCCGTACTTGGGGATTATATTTGTGGTTTTTTATATTCTACGTATTCTTTTAGATGGAGATTGAGGTACGTTAGATGGAATAGAATGACGACAGGTTTCAATATCCATTGCTATTAGCGTGGTTGGGGGTAGGCAGTAATGTATGGGTATAACCTCGGATACACTAGCCAGGTGTTCCTCAACATGTCGCTCAACAAAGGGACAATGTTGTGGAACCACGCCGTGTTTGTTGCCTGATTCATCTAAGCCAGGTCGTAGGCAGGCGTAGCTTCACCTAGCTCCTAACACGTTTCAAAGTGATTTTATTTAAATAAACTCGACTTTGAACTTATTACAGGCCACATTACTCTCCAGTGCAGAGTGCATCGAGTATGCAACCTCATGGTATCTCATCAAACACTAGTTAATCCTGCCGAAGCTTCCCCCCAGAGGGCGCTTTCATAAATCAAGGTGTCCAGATTAGAGGATGAATAACACGCGGGACCGATACCGACAGCATAGGATTTATTAACAGCTGAAATCACAAACCTTATAAACATAGATACAAGTCAGACGTTATTAATAGTGACCGACCGAAAGTTCGGTTTCGGTTTCGGCCAGTTTCGGCCAAAAAATGGCCGTGCCGAAACTCGAGTGTGAATTATCGTGCGTCGTTCGGCAAACTTCGACATAAAAAAATATATGTATATATTTGTTACGTACTTTAATGATTGTCTTTTTATCCTGTCGGTGTAAATAGAATAATGCAAATAAATATAATAAAAAAAAAACTAGATGCAATAGAAAATGCTTTTCGGCTGAAATACTTGTTTCGGTCAGACACTAGTTATTAATTATAATAGAATCCATTTACAAAAAAATACGTATAAAAAACCAATAAGAAAACCGCCGGAAAAGTTTTGACCAATCGAAATGTCAAGGGACGATATTAGATTTTTAAGTTTCATGAAGAAACGAATAGTCCTTTGTTAATATAAAAAGCTACAAAAATTTTATATACAAGTCGAATTGAGAAACTCGGTTAAAAACTGTTAATTCATTATTACACCTAGTAAACTTTCTTTTGTTGTGAAAAGCATTCATACTCTTGACGCCATCTTGTTTTAACAACCGACGGCTATTAAACTAGTAGGTAATCTTTGATGACTGCTGATCCAAGTGAGCTTTAACCAATATTTCCACGATCAAAGAACCATGTAGTTATCAAAACTACTTTATCTACACATTTTGAGGCTATGCTAATTTAGACTTTAATATAAAGGAATAAGAGCGATTGTATTTTAGTTTTAACTATAGCGTGGACACAACTAAGTACCAACCTATACTATATAATTTTTAGGTATTAAAATAAATAAATAGGATCACGACTGTAATCCTCAAGCACGGTAGACATCCTCACAGATCTTCAGGCACATCTTTGAAGATATCTAAAGGTTGCAGTCAAAGGCACGTCCAAACATTACATTTATCAAATGATTGTGGCTTAAGTCGGGTACGACAACAAATAGTTGCTGTGAGTTTGAGGAACAGATCAAAAGCCGTGGGTGGACCGGTGTGGAGATTGTGAAAGGACGTTTCGCTTCTCAACTATCATGCTATTCTTAGATAGGTACTACTTACTACTCGTAGCTGGTTGCATTACACAATTCTAATAATATGTAGGTGTATCCCGATAGTAGCGCCTGTGACAGAAAATATAGGAGTAAGGTTAGGTTAGTATATGCATGTTAATAATAATAAATATGTAATCATGTTTATTTTGTAAAATACATTTACAAATACGTTTTCCTTGACAACAATCCGTCATCCGCCATACTGTTTTTCCGATCCCGCCAACTCACAACCTTTTTAAAATTCGAACTCACTCTACTAAGGAGTTTTTATTCTACCTCATACAAGGAGGCTGCACTATGGCGCCGACAATTATTACCATAATTCCTATAGTAGCTGACAAATATTGGTGGACATTTCATACAGCGCCGTCTAAACTAAGGCCCCAAACTAAGCAAAGCTTGTTCTATGGGACCATAACTGATAGAATAATTATATACTTTTTTTTTGTAAACACAAGTTTTTTGTAGAACAAACATCTGTGTTCGTTATACAAATATTTGTCCCGGGTGGGTATTGAACCTACAACCTACAGCGCAGAAGGCAGAGTTACTAACAGTTGATAGTGACTCTGAGCTGTGTGAGGAGGATGTAGGAATTAATGTGGATGGATATAGAAGTAGAGGTCGGCCAAAGAAAAGATGGATGGACTGTGTGAAAGATGATATGGGTAAGAAAGGAGTGAGTGATGACGGCTGATAGAGGGAAATGTAAGATAAATACATGTTGTGCCGACCCCACTTAAGTGGGATAAGGGCAGGAAGAAGATATTTAGTATCCCAAAAGGGGAACAATTACTAAGAGCCCCTTGATGAATCTAGCTTATTAATTATGTGACCAAAACCTTCCAAATATCATACTAGCTGTCCCCCTCGGCTTCGCACGAGTGTTCTAATAAATATTATAGCTATTTGTGATATTTTTGTGGAGATCTCTAATGTTTTTGAAAATAATGTAGTCTTTAAATCTTACTGATATATCTTACTGATGCTTTTAGTAGGTGAAAGAATTTTTAAAGGTTAGTAGTTTTTAGGGTTCCGTACCCAAAGGGTAAAAACTGGACCCTATTCTTAAGATTCCGCTGTCAGATTTTTCACAGATGATGTATTTCTGTTGCCGCTATAAAACTAATATCAGAATAAAATAAATATTTGTCCCATACAACAAATGATTTTTCAGTTTTTTTTTATAGAATTTTACAGATTGTTCGTGCGCGCGTCCGACTTGGCACTAGGCCGGTTTTTTAGTTTATCAATTACAATAAAAAAAAATGTTTTACCACTTTATATTATTAGCGTACATGTAGATAAATGGAGCCAAGAGTTCGACAGTATTTGGACAAACAAACATACACTTCCGGAAGGAATGCAGCACGGTCAGCCAGGTTATTAACATGTCAAAGAAGTTTCTTCCCTTTTAAATGTAATTAACTAAACCCTACTAATGCGATGTAAGATGATAGTATTACAAACAAATACGTCAATCATTTGTCTGTCGCTTCTGAGGTACTTTTGTACGGCGCTTTTATCATTATTATAGGGTGTGAGCGCTTGTTGTGGGCACTTTTCAACATTTTAATTTAAAAATAAACAATTTATATTGAATATTGGTTTTGTATTAATCCTAAAAACGCAAAAAGGATGATTTTGGTATAGATGGTGCAAAAATAAGACGTCTTAGACCGATAACATTGAGTTGTCTTAGCAACGCATTCTACCAAAAAGGTTGAATCCTAACAGGGTCGGTAATAGAAATTCATTTTGTCAAAAAATCTGACATTAGTTTTGACTACTGAATGATACCAAAATTCGTAATTTATTTTATCAGAACAAGGTTTCTATGGAAATAATATGTAGTTTTCTGAAAGTGTTTTTTCTATGCGACTATTGAAATTTGGGCAGGACAAAGTCTGTCACGGGTCGGCTAGTTATTCATATTTTAATAGACAAAACGGAAAATCATTAATTGTGATCAATCACATCTAGAAGTATAATGCATCACAACTGTCACTAATCAAAACGGACCATAGACAAATAATTGTATTAACTATAGATTTTAAACAAGTTTGTTTGCCATGCTTAGTTATTAACTGCCAAAATTGAAAATTACCAAAGCCGGGGTAGGCACCACAACCGGGTCTATGACCCTACTTACTAGGAGTATTTTACTTGCTTTGGAGTATTTTATAAGCGTTGCACGCTTATAGCGTTAACGGACTTGACGCTCGAGACGCGGTTTGCCACTTATAAGATGAGTAGCTTTTGCCCACAACTGCTTTTGCATGATACCTGGATACATCATCATTTTTCTGTCTTTATAGCTATGTAACTTGGCAATACAATAATATTGTGACAGCGAGCTGATCTGATGATGGATTTACAGAGACTCAAATTCAAATTAAAAGGTGGAGCTACGCCGTTTCCTACCATTGTCTAGAAGAGTCAGGCAACAAACACGGCTTGGGGTCTACCTTTATTTTATTGAACCTTTCCTTAATGCTATGTAGAGCTCCAGTGTGGTGCCAATCGAACAAGGTGAAGGCTCAAACAAGAATAATAATTAATAGTACTACTCAAGTGCGTACAACAATAAAATTCCCAACGGAACTCCCTAAATATTTAGTCCTGTTGTGCAAAAACTTTTCATACCTGTCAAGTTCCAATGACAATGTAATATTATGTGGCAGATGATAGCGCGCTGCTCAGATTTCTAGCCCTTAAGGAGGATTTTACATACTAGATTTACACTCGCGTACGAGTCGCGAGACGAGGTGCGTGACGAGAGTGTGAACAGACGCTCGTGGCTCGCCTCGCGCCTCTCTCCTTTACTATCGATCACGCGAGGTGCGAGTCGAGACACGAGACGAAGCACGAGGCGAGGTACGAGGCGAGAGTCGCGATCTAGCAACAAAAGCTTGCTTTCAACAGAAAGCTTATATGCTTTGTACGTCTAACCCCAATCGCCCTTCTACGTCATAGTTAGCAATAGCGTCATAAGTTGAGCAAATCGGAAAGGTCGCTCTTTATAATTGGAGTTTGGACCCTCAGTTTAAAACAAACCCTATTTAAAAGGTCACTTTTAAAATAACGATGCAACTTTCAACGGTCTTCAAGATAAGATTACGCAGCTTCCTGAGATTTTGTTCTACTTAGTAGATGAGTTCTATGAGTTACCATTAACTTAAAATAAAACTGACCAAGTGCGAGTCGGACTATATAAAAAACGGCATAATATTTATTTTAGTATTTGTTATTATAGCGGCAACAGAAAAACATCATCTGTAAAAAAACATCATCTTGTGACAATAGTAATAGGATCACGTTTTTACCCTTTGGGTACGGAACCCTAAAACAATCTTACTATTATTTATAAATCCGAAAGTGTGAGAGAATATTTGTGCCTCAATCACGCACAAACGATTTAACGGATTTGGATAGAACTTTTAACATACATAGCTGAAATCCCGGAATATTTAGGCTACTTTATATTTACCTTGGTGCCACGAGAGCAAAGCCGCAGGCGGAAGCTATGCTAATTTATATTAGAAATCAGCTGACCCAACAGGACGTCCTGTCTGAATTTTAAAATCGCACGAAAACTTTCAGTTTTTCCCAAAATTTACTATTTTTCGTGCAACTTTTCCAATTGTTTAAACCATGATGAAGACTGGCGAACTCCGTCCCATCAGCATACAAACTTACTGGACTAGGATAAGTATGTAAATTCCTTTGAAAAAATGCAAAAATGACAATTTAAATTCGTGTTTTCTGCGAAACTACGAATTGAATGCAGAATCCAGAACGATAAATAAATACAGACTTTGGATATAGCATTTGGACAGTATTTTCTGTATAACTTGCATATAGACACGTTTTCTATTTATTTTATTCTGTTACTGTATTATTGCAAAAAGTGGGCTTTTGCAAAACGTTGGGACGTCCTTCTGACTACCCCTGCAGATCTGGAAGGATGTGATGCAATTTTCTAATTTGGTGTGAGCAGTGCAGCTAGATCGTGGGTAGTGTGTACCCTTACTTTGCCTATACTTTATAATGCTTTCTCTCACTCTTACTGATGGCAAAACATCTTATAGTGGGGGTACGCTCTACGCACGATCTGGTAAACTCCAGTCGTGCGTCGGAGCTGACACACACAATTTTTTTTTATTTACTGTATGTTAAATGTAATATTTGGATTTAGGTATACTGGCGCAAATAAGCGTGCCACTGATTACCCTCTAAGATATAAGTACCTAGAACATCTAGATATCTGCGAGGTTGTCTGTCACATTTTCATTACGATCTTGAACATTATTTCATTTTATATTTTAGGGGCCCAGAATTAAAAACAAGTAATAAAGTGAGTCTTTTGTAATCATGTAAAACATCACGCCCCCTTAATCACCTTTAATTTAACATAAAATTAAATAAAGCTAGAATTAAATCACCTCATCTCAAGAATAAAGACCTACCCCATCAGACTCATTAGTTTAATCACCCCATAAAGACGGGAGGTTCGCAATTTTCTGCCATATTTCGGTCGCGAACGTCCGCATGGCACGGCGGTTGGCGCGCGAATGGCTGGCACCGCGCCAATTCTCCGATTTGCGGGTAGTTGCTACTTACGAGGATGTTATGTTTTGTCTGTGTTCTTATTTTCTGTTTGCTTGTTACAGGTACTATTTGGGGCGCTTGGATTGATATTTTACGGATAAGTAGCCAATATTTTTGGAGCCAAATATTGAGTTGTCCTCTTCGGCTTTTCACAGGAGTTCTAATGAACAATTTTTAGACAATTTATGGATACTTCAGGTTATTCTAATTTCCGTGGAAACCTTTAATATTTTTCAAATAAAATATAACCCATATTACTCGCTGATAATGTAGCTTTTGATGAGTGAAAGAATTTTGAAAATTGGTCTAGCGGTTTTAAGTTTATGCATTACAAACAAAAATACATTTTTATTTTTTATAAGTATTTTAATTGTAAATCGATTAATTATGTAAGTAACAGTTTAAATTAGGAGTAGCTCTTACTAGTACTTAGACGCAATTAAATCCTCCTTTGAACAGCAATATTCTATCAGTAGATTTGCTAACGAGAATTGTTATGCCATTTGAAATCACTTAGAACCACTTAGGATTTCATCATTCGAATGCAAATTCAATTCCTACTAAGAGTTGTTACATCGTCATGTCTAATAGTCAAGTGGACAACCTCGGTGGCGTGGTGGGTAAGTGTCCGACTGTCAGAGTCAAAGTTAAGAGGTGTGACAGTCGTTGTCGGACGTTCGTGGCCGGGCATGTCAGGCAGGCGGCCGGTTGCAGAACACCCCAAGCTAATCCATTGGCAGCACTAGATGTTGTTCCCGATCCGACGAGGACGTGTCGAAGAAGAAAATGACAAAAATCATATTAAAACGTCTAATGTGAAGTTACGCCTGTTCCTCGCGACCATTGTCTAAAAGAATCGTATAACAAACACGGCACGCGGGCCTATAATTTTTTCCGATAATGCTTTCCTTATTGCTATGTAGAGCTTCAGTGTGGTGCCGTAAGAACTAGGTAAAGGCTCTAACAAAAAATCCATCATGATCTGTATAATATTCGTTCCAGGTTTGGGTGTTGAGGTACCGTGTTAATTATAGTTTCTGTTACCCAATAAGGGTAGTCTCACGTCCGCACAATTGATTTGGACATGCCCACATTTTCAGTAGTTAGCATTCCATGACAGATCCAACCCATCACCGCTTATAGGAATCGCCATAACTGGTTTCCTTACGATGTTTTCCGTCGCCTTTTCGAGCGTTAATGCATACATTTTCCGATAGAAAAATTCCAACGGGGATTCGAACACGCGACCTTAGATCGAGAGTTGAGGTTACCCTAGGTTTTTGAGACAAGACTAATTCTAATATATACTATTTATCTAGATACAGATTTATCTAGTGTGGGAACCATTGTTAACATATCCCCAGATATTTCTTTTACATTTAATAAATAATTTTTAATAAAAAAATCATACTCATTTAAAACGGGTATTTATCACGTTTTTACCTGTTTAAAATATATAAATACTAGCTGCTCGCCCCGGCTTCGCACGGGTGGTACCTGGATAAAAAGTCTACCGATTTTGTGCAAACTTCACATAAACCATCTACTAAATAGACGGAACAAAGCCTAAACATTTGGTTTGGATAGGTGAGCCCGTTCTTGAGTTAAATAAAATTGATCATGATATAGTAGTTTGAAAAAGTCTATTCTAATGTATAGTAATTGCTTCCTAGACCACGAGGGCAGTGGGGTGTGGTCGTACTGTTAGTTTGTAGCGGGTAGTGCCGAGTATAAGTACTTGTTTGAGGATATTTCATTCCATTTATGTAGGTAGGTATTTTGTTGCCCTTCGTGTGTGAGTTGAATAGTATTTAAAGTCATGTGAAAAGTAATGGAATGCGATCAACAATTTTTTAATCAAATGTTTATATCTTATAGTTGAAACTAGTGTGAATTAATATTCGAGGATTGGATGTGACTGCAGCTTTATCATCAGTATCACTGACCTTACAACAAGCTTTTTAAGTGTTATAAACAGTAGGTAGTGGTGTTTGGTCATTTTCAATTTTTGCAGTCAATAAACTAAGCATAGCAAACAAACTCTATATTTAATACAATTCTTTGTCTATGGTACGTTTTGATTAGTGATACCTCTAGACTTGATTGACGACAACTAAATATTTGCCGTTTTGTATTTATGAATAATTAATAAATAAATATCGCCTTTTTTTAATATTTAAATTAAACACTTTAATTTTATTAAAAAATTTCACCCCATTACTCGCGATTCGAAAACGACAACGCTATACGATGAGTAAAACTGTTTTAATATTACTTTAAGAGCTCGTGGTGAGGCCCCAGTTATTGAATAAAATTAAATCTTAGATCTTGTGCACTCAGTTTTTGCTAGCCCCACTCACACTTGACCGATTTATTATCTCTTAGAACTTCAAAGTCGCTCTTTAAGCTCTGCTTTATTATGTACATATGTAAAACTTTCTAGCTGGATTCTAGACTCCAGACTCATCAGCACATAATTCCACAACTACAGTTGCCAAGGTCATAATATTAATAATTACTCAAAATCAAAAGTTCGCCATCACTCCGACCACGTCCGTTCATCCCGCTGGGATTCGCCACTCGAGACTGGACTTTAAATATTAAAGCATTCGGTGCAATATCGCTTGCGGGTTGGCGTGTGTCATAGTGTATGTATGCCAGGGATGTTATGGAGCTCCGTAACCGTATCGAATATCCGAAATAAAAATATATCCGTAACCGTTATAAAAGTTTCGCATAATTTGGGATAAGGGCGCAGGTTAAAATGAAACATGTGATGATAGGTTTTTGTTTCACCGCTTGTGCGAATCTTGCATAGTTTGTTCATTATTTCTACTGCTTACTCATAACAGAACCTCGTAACTAGTCAGTCGGTCATTGCGGGATTATATTACTTACAATTTTATATTTACGAGTAATTAATTTGAAAAAATCCAATATCCGTAACCGAAACTAACGGATAATCCGAAATAATAACATATCCGTAACCGTATCCTAAACCAAAATAATAAAAAACAAAAAAAAATAGTATCAGATCTCCAGATGCTTAGATCCTTTGAAGATGTCTAGTAGGAGTAGTCGGAAGCACGCCTAAACATTATATTTGGTACATGCCCACATTTTGCAGTAGTTAGCATTCCATACGTGACAGGTTGCAAGCCCATCGTCGGTTTTAAGAATACTAATTGGTTTCCTCACGATGTTTTCCTTTACTTTTTGAGAACATGCTTTTAATGAGCATAAAAAAACCGAATGGAAAAATCCAATGATACACTCTGGGATTCGAACCCACGACCTTCAGATTGAAAGTGGAGGTACCTTCCACTCAGCCAACACGGCTATATACCGATATAATATTATTCCTATATTCGTATCCGTATCCGAAATTTAATACCCGTAACATCCCTGACGTATGCCTAGGACAAAGGAATAATGGATGCGGCCTAGTTGGCAGTTTGGTGTATAGGTTCAATCAAATCTTTGAAAGCAAACTTACTTAACTGGGGCGATGAGAATTATGGTTTGTTTGAGGCATACTTAACATACACAAAGGCTCTATTAATGAGGGATAAGTGATATTCTATCTATCTTAATATATAAAACAGTTGCGTTATACGCTGACTGACTGATCTATCAACACACAGCTTATACCACCAGTTTTAAAAACTGAATTTTAATGTTCAGACTGAAAATTGTGGACCCAAAAATGTAGTTAATTGTTAATGTTTGAAAAATTTATATACGCATTAACACGTGTTTTTAACGATGAAGGAAAACATCGTGAGGAAACCAGTTAGTATTCTTGTAAGCGGCGACGGGCTTGCACTCTTTCACGTGTGGAATGCTAACTACTGCAAAATGCGGGCATGTGACAAATGTAATGTTTGGACATGCCTCTGACTAATCCCTTTAGACACCGTCAAGGATCTAAGTGCCTGGAGATCTGAGAATATGTCCACCGTACTCGGGGAATACAGTCGTGATTAATTTAATAAAAAATTCTGTATGTTTGTTTGTATGAACGCGCTTTACTCGAAAACTACTGAACAGATTTTGTTGTAAACAATATCATCTGATAGTTTAAAGTTCAAGGAGTTATTTTTTTTTGTTACGTTATCTAGAAATCAAATTATGAAAGAAAACGTGTCGTGTTCGTGGCTAAAATTGTATGTTTAAATACGGCCGAGTAACCATTACAATAGGGTTAGGTACTTGATGTTCTTAGACCTCGTGAATATACCGCCATATTGCTTAACCTGTCAGTAAGTTGTGGTGTAGTCTGTGTTACCAGCACTGCCTGAATTATTTTGCTTTTTATATTGCCATATTCTTCTGACCCATTCTGTATGATTGACTGAAATATTGTAGACAATATACAGCCTAAACCTTGATATTTATGGGTGTATTTATACGCCGTGCGTAAGGGCATGCAAGGTTTGAAAATTCGCACCTGTCCCTTACTGAATTGGGTTTTTATTTTCCAAAACCGGGGTTTAGTGTAAAACTAAAATGCTTTTTGAAATACAGGAACCGTTGGTAAGTAGTAGTTCGTTGGAACTTTAAAAGTCCTCTAACTAAATGAAAGAAGGGTGAATTACTTTGATTGCTAAAATTATACGTTTTAACAGATTTCAAAGTATTTTGTGTTTTGGCGTAAAAGTAATAAGATTCTTTAGTTACCAGATAATTTTAAAACATCCATGTTTTAAATTTGACCCCGTTTACAAACTGCAACTCAAAAGCAGCAAGAATAGTAGTAGTTATATAAAAAATCTACAAAGAGCCCTCATTTCCAGTCTAGATTAAAGTCCCACCTGCCCTAAACGCAAAAATGCTCTTGGAACTAAACTTACAAAGGATGTATGTCACAAAGTCACTGGCCACAATGAAAGAGCGATTCAAAAAGAAAGATGGCCGCCATGATTGAAAAATGGCGGACAGAATATGGAGCGAAAAGAGTGGAGCGGATTGGAATACCTTGAGGATTTATTTTGATAAACTAACACATTTTTGGCACACTTTTAAAGAAAAGGTGTTTTTTACACGCATACTCTGATGTAAACATGAACATTACTGACATTATTGACTGGCCTCACAGTTCGGTTGGTAGTAACTCTGCCTTCTATGCTGTAGGTTGTGGGTTGGACTCCCACACGGGACAAGCATTTGTGTGATGAGTATGGATGTTTGTTCTCTGTCTGGGTGTTATTATGTATCATGTATGATATTTAGAAAAAAAAGTATATAAGTATTCTATCAGTAATCTGATAAACAAGCTTTGCTGCTTTTTGAATTTGTGCTGAAGTTTTGTTAGCTATTTTTAGGGTTCCGTACCCAAAGGGTAAAATCGGAACCCTATTACTAAGACTTCGCTGTCCGTCTGTCTGTCCGTCTGTCTGTCTGTCCGTCTGTCTGTCTGTCACAGGGCTGTATCTCATGAACCATGATAGCTAGACAGTTGAAATTTTCACAGATTATGTATTTCTATTGCTGCTCGAACAACAAATACTAAAAACAGAATAAAATAAATATTTAAGGGGGGCTCCCATACAACAAACTTGATTTTTGCATTCCAGCGCCATCTAGTTTCATTTGATGTTACTACGTATTATAGGTACTTTTCGCGGTCTCATGCGACCGCTCGGGGTTTGAGAGGTAAGATGAAAGAGGTTTGCGATTCCGCTGGCAGGTGGCGCTATTTTACCACTATCGGTAAAGTAAGTCGGTAAATAGGTGGTACTTCACATGATCGAATAAAAAGTTTGAAATTGAATTATTGAATTCATGTAGTTAGGTAAATAGGTACCTAGGTAGATATTATTAATTTCAAATTAATTTCGAGTTCGAATCCTGGCCGTGCATCAATGGATATTTCTGTTCGAAAAATGTACCTATATGCGCGTTACACATGTTTATAACAGTGAAGGAAAACATCGTGAGGAAACCTGTTAGTATTCTTGAAAGCGGCGACGGGCTTGCAACCTGTCACGTGTGGAATGCTAACTACGTAGTTAGGTAAATAGGTAGGTTACGAGATATTATGAATAATTTTTTATGTTTCTAGGGTTCCGTATCTAAAGGGTAAAAAACGGGACTACTAAGACACCACTGTCCGTCTGTCTGTTACCAGGCTGTATCTCGTGAACCGTGATAGCTAGACAGTTGAATTTTTTTTCTCTAAAATCAGCATAAAATAAATATTTAAGTGAGACTCCCGTACAACAAACGTGATTTTTTTGCCGTTTTGATAATAGTACGGAACCCTTCGTGCGCGAGTCCGACTTGCACTTGGCCGGTTTTTTTTATTGTTGTACGTACTTGAGTAGTACTTTTAATTATTATTCTTGTTTGAGCCTTCACCTTGTTCTCAGGGCACCACACTGGAGCTCTACATAGCATTAAGGAAAGGACCATTGAAAAAAATGATAGACCCCAAACCGTGTTTGTTGCCTGATTCTTCGTAGCGGCGTAGCTTCACCTAGCTCCTAAGACGTATCAAAGTGATCCTTGTGATTTTATTGAAATAAATGCGTTTTGAATTTGAATTTAAATTATTGATGTGTGTGATTTTTAGGTAATGAGAATGTTTGTATGTTTGTGGCCGTGCCGTAACAGCATATATGCTACTTATTATCTAGGTACCACTTGAAGCCGGTGGCCAAAACTAGTAACATTATGAACAAAAGTGGCCAAAGTGACTGCCAATATCGGTTGACTTGCCGAAGTCAATATCGATTGAACATGTCGACACTGGTTCAAGTTACACAGTTTGATTTCAAAGGCTCTAGCTTTAATCAATCGAACTGGGTAACTATTTGTTTGAGTGGAAGTGTAGGCGAAGTTTCGAAGTATTGATGTGAATCGAGTGTAAGAAAAAGCGTTTGTTTTGTAAAGAAAGATATAAGGACTCCTCAACTTGCAAGAATACTTATCTCTATGGAAGAGAAGACTATTTTGCGTTTATAATAAAATTGTAGATTTCAAACCGACTTTAACCACCGCTGCATCCCCTTAGGCGTTGCATTTTAGGAATTTTCTTTTCTACTTAGTGCACCCTAAACACTTAGAGAAATACACCACAATCAGTCAGTCAGTCAGTAACGCAAGAGTTTTCTAAATATATAATTTAGTATTCTTATAAGCGGCGATGGGCTTGCAACCTGTCAATGTGGGCCAAAATATAATGTTTGGACGTACCTCTGACTACCCCCACTAGACATCTTCACTGGATCTAAGCGTCTGCGAGATCTGAGAGGATGTCTACCGTACTTGGGGATTACAGTCGTGATCCTATATTTTTTTTAATTTAATTTAGAAAAAATCATAAATTCATCTACTGATTGAGTATGGCAATCGCTATAATAAAAGTTTCTATACTTCCATCCCCAGACCTAAAACTACAAGTTCGCGTCGCGGTTAGTTCCACTATGCTGGGTTTTTAAAATACCTAAATATAATCTAATTCCTGTTGTCAGAAGTGTAGCCATATGATTCGTCACGGGGTAGACAAAGAAGCAGCACGTAATCGCGAATAATGTAGCCAACATAAGAAAAAAAAACATGTCACATACTCGTACATTACATACATACATAATGTATGTGTAACCTACTCCAAATCCTGGCTGCTCAGATCCACAAGCAGGTCACGTCTTCCTCAATTATTCATCCAGAGATTTAAAAGTTGCCGAACTCACAACTTGGCTCCATTAGGAAGTGTGAACGATGTGAATAACTACTTTATCAATATCGGGAAGAATCTTGCGGAACAAACTATCAAATTCACTAGTCTGGCGTCCCCAAGTACCACAAAACTCAGCTACCCGACAATGATGACTCACTCCGAATCACTTGTTCTACTTCCTACTGACGAGAACGAAGTAAGTCTCTTAATTAATAATCTTAAAGATAACTGCGCAGTGGGGCTAGATCAAATATCTAGCAAAATTATTAAAAGATACTCTCCTTTTCTAACTAGCTCCATTGTGCACATATGTAACCTTGCCATTGAAACTGGAGTATTTCCACAAGCTTTTAAAACAGCGGTCATTAAGCCTATACACAAAGGGGGCGATAGGGACTGTGTTAATAACTTTAGGCCAATTTCTATTCTGCCATCCCTATCTAAAATCTTAGAACGTATTATGAATAAACGTCTGGTTAACTTCCTGGAATCAAACAAACTTCTTTCATCATCCCAATACGGTTTTCGCTCTGGATTTTCAACAAATGACGCCGTTTACGAACTGGTCAACTCAATTGTAACGAACCTTGATAAAAGGAAGAAGTGTCTAGCAATATTTCTCGATTTGGCCAAGGCTTTTGACACGGTCTCGATTCCCCACCTTCTGATAAAACTGGAACAGGTTGGAGTAAGGGGTCTCCCTCTTGATCTCTTCAGAGACTATTTGTGTGACAGGAGACAGCGAGTTCAAATCGACCAATGGCTGAGTGCTGAGCAATCAGTAAGCTATGGTGTCCCTCAAGGGAGTATTCTTGGCCCTACGCTGTTTCTCGTATACATAAATGGCCTCTGCAATCTAGAAGTAACTAACGGTAAAGTTTTGACCTTTGCTGACGACACGGCTCTGTTTTTCAATGGTCCCAATTGGAATGACGTATTTAAATGGGCACAACAGGGCTTGGGTAAAGTCTGTTCCTGGCTTCAAAGTAACATGCTTACCTTAAACATCTCCAAAACAAAATACATTGCATTTGCTCACAGAACAAACTTACTTCCTTCCCCTAGCTTAACCATTGTTGCCCACACCTGTATAGCTGGTAATCCCACCTGTATCTGTTCTTCTCTTTCTAGGTCAGAGTCATTAAAATATTTAGGCGTCACAATAGACCACTCTCTTACCTTCAAACCACATATTAACATCCTTGTGACTCGTCTCCGAAAACTTATATTTATATTTAAATCTTTGAAACACGTCACCGACCGCAGAGTGATCAAAATGGTTTATTTTGCCCTCTGCCAATCAATAATTGATTACTGCATTACCTCTTGGGGTGGTACAACGAAGACTCATCTCATTTTGCTTGAGAGAGCCCAGAGGGTTATCTTGAAGGTAAGCGCTGGCCTTCCCTATCGCTTTCCTACGTCGGATCTCTACAAGCAATGGGATGTCTTATCAGTAAGACAAACCTTTCTACTTCATATCACCCTTAAAATGCACTGCCAACTTAGGTTTGATTCAGAAAAGCTAAAGGATAAACGTAGGAAAGGCACCGTCTGCCGTTCTGTTGCGTTTCATACCAGCCTCTCACACAACTTTTACTGCTTCCTTGGACCTTACATTTATAACAAGCTCAACAGCATCCTGTCAATATATCCCGTTTCCAAATACAAATGCAAACAATCAGTTATTAAATATCTTAAAAGTCTAAATTATGATGAAACTGAAAAAATTATGATTCCTATGATCTAGGGGTAACCCTAGATCATAGGAATCATAATTTGTTCCCTATGTTACCTAATATTTACGTTAATTACCTGCACACACACACTTACATACACACACGCACACTCACTCACACGCTAACACACACTCGCTCACACCTTCACACAACTATCATACAATTCTCAACTCACCACATCCTTACTCACTGCCCTCTGGGTTACTCTTACTATTTTTCTTTTTACTTTTAATTTTGCCTTTTATTGTACTTACCTTCCACTCTCAACGAACATTTTAATACTTAAGTTTAGGTTAGGACTCACCCAACTGCCCTAACTTTCCTTAGTACCTAGTAGTGGTTAACAACTAAACTTAAGTAGGTACCTACCTACCTTTAATCTTAATGACGCTAAGTTCAACCCGCGGTGCGGGGCCCTGGTGACCTGTATTACAGGTTTTTTTCAAAAACCTATTTCAGGCACCAGTCTCTCGCTAAACAGGTGAACCTAACATCATCCTTTAGATAAGCACCTAGCTTGTATTACCTACCATGTGAGAGAAATAAATTATTTTATTATTATTATTATTATTAGTTGACAGTTTATCCTTCGGCTGAAAGTTTACGACTGAATTTTGTGAATCAATGAAAAGTGTTTCTGAAAAATAAATACATGTTGGAGTTTACACACAGCGCCATCTAGCCCATAATATGGGAATCAGATGACTGATCGAATACTTATATACTTTTTATTTGTAAACACATCTTATTATACATATTAACACCCAGATACAGAACCGAGTTGGCCGAGTGGGAAGTACCTCGACTTTCAATCTGAAGGTCGTAGTTTCGAATCCCGGCGTGCATCAATGGATTTTTCTGTTCGAAAAATTTATCTGCGCATCAAAAACACGTGCTTACAACGGCGAAGGAAAACATCGTGAGGAAACCAGTTAGTATTATTGAAACCTGTCACGTACATATATAGAATGCTAACTACTGCAAAATGTGGGCATGTGCCAAATATAATGTTTGGACGTGCCTCTGACTACTCCTCTACTAGACATCTTCAAAGGATCTAAGCGTCTGGAGATCTGAGAGGTTGTCTACCATACTTGGGGATTACAGTCGAGATCCTATTTATTTTTATTTTAGATACAGAACAAACATTTATGTTCATCACACAAATGTTTGTCTTGGGGATCGAACCCACAACCTACAGCGCAGAAGGCAGAGTTACTACCAACTGAGCTGTAAGGCATGAAAATCTATCTGAAAAACGTTTCGTTATTTTATATGAAGGAACGAAAGAACGACCGTAATTAGGATTAATGACCCGGTTGTGGTGCCTACTCCGGTTTTGGGCATTTTCAATTTTAGCAGTCAATAACTTAGCATAGCAAACAGACTTGTTTTAAATCTATAGTTAATACAATTCTTTGTCTATGGTCCGTTTTGATTAGTGACAGTTGTGATGCGTTATATCTCTAGACTTCATTGACCACAACTAATTTTTTGAGTATTTTCATATGTATAATTAATAAATGAATATCGCCTGTTACAAACCTAAGAGATAGATAAATAATAAAACCATGTTGTTTAAAAATCGTCGTTTTAATATATTTTTTGAATAAAAACCGTTTATTTGAAAATTAAAATTAATTATACGTATTTACACGTGTTCAAAACGTTGAAGAAAACCATCTTAGGGAAACCAGTTGTATTCTTATACTCATAAGTAGTAATAGGTTTGCATCCTGTGAATATGCTAATTATCGCGAAATGTGGGCATCTGCCAACATTCATGTTTATATATTCAAGGATCTGAGCTATTGGAGATCTGAGAGGATGTCTACCGTACTTGGGGATTGCAGTCGTGATTTTAATTTAAATCCGGTTCCGTACCCAAAGGGTAAAAATGAAACCCTATCTTAGACTCCGCTGTCACCAGGCTGTATTTCATGAACGGTGATAGCTAGACAGTTGAAATTTTCACAGATTATGTATTTCTGTTGCTGCTATAACAACAAACAACTAAAAACAGAATAAAATAAATATTTAAGTGGGGCTCTCATACAACAAACGTGATTTTTTGCCGTTTTTTATAGATAATGTTCAGAACACTTCGTGCGCGAGTTCGACTCGCACTTGGCCGGTTTTTTATACCTTCTCTCGTTTACTAAAGAGGTTTAGATGGCGATTCAAATCACTCTATTCAGAGAAATTTCTACGGCATTCTAACGACAATACATTTATATGACGTTCAAAGGTCAGCATTGCCCTGAATGGAGTAATTTGGACAGAATTAGATCGATACAATGATGGTTGTAGGTGGTTCAAGACAGTTCATAGTTTCATGTACTTGTTTTTTAAAGGATCTTTATTGCTATGATATAGGGCTTCTATATATCACGACTGTAATCCCCAAGTACGGTAGACATCCTCTCAGACCTCCAGACGCTTAGATCCTTGGAAAATGTCTAAAAGGGTTAGTCAGAGGCACGCCTAAACATTACATTTTGCAGTAGTTAGCATTCCACACGTGACAGGTTGCAAGCCCGTTGCCGCTTACTGGTTTCCTCAGGATTTTATCCTTCACCGTTATAAGCACGTGTTAATGCGCATAAAAATTACTTATAATAAGACAAAACCTGTAATTAGAAACACCCAATTTGTAAATCAAATATCACACACATCACTTAATACCCTATTTAAGTAGGGACGTGTATACAACACAAGCTGAGTCGGAACCCTTGAGTAACTACTTGTAACAGATTTTTCCTAACTTATTTAGGAGGGTAAATAAATAGAGAACTGATGAAGGTTTTTATCGCGTTGAGCTGAATTCTGTCTCAGAGTAGAAAGATTGAACGGTTGGGTCACATTGGATTGGATCTCTAGTGTAAGCAGAAAAAATAAATAAAAGCGGCCAAGTGCGAGTTGGACTCGCGCACGAGATTTTCTGTACCATTATCTAAAAAAAACGGCGAAACGGCACGTTTGTTGTATGCAAATATTTTTTAGTATTTGTTGTTAATATCTGTGAAAATTTCAACTCTGTCAGACCCTTTGGGTATGGAACCCTAAAAAACATGCCTCTTCACAAGGTGCTCTTGGTACTACAGTGTCATCATCATTTCCTTTTCCTTTTCCCACTTCAAGTGGGGTTGGCACAATATTCAAAAACATGATGCGAAAAGATTTAGCTTATGTTTTACAATCGACCGCCTGCCTGAGTCAACTTTAGTCTATCTCTAGGTACTACAGTGTACTGTGCGAAGTGTGTGATGTAGCTTGGTGTATATTACTCCGTGTGTTAATCGAGTTGCCTGCAGAGTTGTGAGGGTCCGATAAAGGTGTGATAAGAAAGGAATGGCAGGTGCCAACGACAAATTGATTGCGACAAAAACCGCGCAGCTATGTCGTGCGGCTTTATTCTCTAACTCAACTGGTAGTCGGATTTGGCTTCTTTTGTGTACTGTTAAAACACTAAGGGAATTGTTGTCATTGTGTGACAGCATATTGTCACCTGTCTGATGTACTTGTTTAGTATCTTTATTTGTCTTGTTTAATCCTTGTTATTACGGCACCACACTGGAGCTTTACATAGCATTAAAGAAAGGATCATTGAAAAGTTAAATGATAGGCCCCAAGCCGTGTTTGTTACCTGATTCATCCAGAATTGGTTGCGAGGAACAGGTGTCGTTTTACCTAGCTCCTAAGACGTTACAAAGTGATTTTATTATAATTAATACCTTTTGAGTTTAAGTTTGATGAACTATGGCTCTCGAAGCAATCGTCAGAGGTGCTTATTGTGACTTTCCTACCCTTATCCCACTTAAGTGGGGTTTGGCACAACATGTATTTATCTTCCATTTCCCTCTACCAGCCGTCATCTCATCACTCACTCCTTTCATCATCTTTCGCAAAGTACATACATCACCTATCATTATTATATTATCTATTAACTAACTCCGCCTGCTGCTTTGCTCACATGATACCTTAGTAAATCCTATATGCTATTCCAGGTCATCTAAAACTGACTGAATGATCTATCTACAGCCTACACCATTGGTCCTAGAAACTTGAATTTTGAGGGTGTATTCCTTCTCGAAATTCAGCCCCTAAAAGGGTGCAGCGGGGATTGAAGTCTGTTTAAAAATAACTTCACTAGTAGGCTTTTCTTTAGTAGGCCTATTATTCCTACACTTATTTCCAGTTTCTTCCAAATCCGTTTGGTCGTTTGGGCGTGAGTAAGCCACAAATATCCACCAGAGTAGGGTTATGGACCCGGTTGTGGTGCCTACCCCGGCTTTAGGCATTTTTGCAGTCAATAACTAAGCATAGCAAACAAACTTGTTTAAAATCAACAGTTAATACGATTCTTTGTCTATGGTCTGTTTTGATTAGTGACAGTTGTGATGCGTTATACCTCTAGACTTTGGTTGACCACAACTAATGATTTCTCGTTTTGTCTTTTTAAATATGAATAATTAATAAATAAATATACAAACCTAAGCGATGGATAAATATAAATATATTGTTTAAAAAAAGTAGTTTTAATCATTTTTTCAATACAATCCGTTTATTTGTAAGTTAAAATGTTGTTGAAATGGCCACAACCAGCGCTCTCACCCTATATCCTTTCGGGGTCACAATAATTTATTCCTTTTCTAGTTTCCTGGGATGGTATAGGCAGTGCCAAATCAGCGAGGAATGAGGTCGGATGTAATAAGGAATGATGGGTACGGGGATGACGAACGACGGGGTTCGATGGGAGTACACCTTTAGCACTAGTTTGTATTGCTAGCGAGGCCGTCGTGTTGTGTTAATATTGGATTGATGCAAATAGCTTATAAAAAAATTCAAAGTGATCCTTGTGATTTCATTTAATTAAATACCTCTTGACTTTGACTAAGGTTAGGTTATAATTTTCAGGATAGGATAGGATGATTTGCATCGGCTTTGCTCGCGTGGTACCTAGCTGAAAAGTATATGCTATTCCAGATCACCAACTTTATCTATTACATATTTTATTGAAATCGATCAGCCGTTTTTGAAATTCGTATTTATATTACTACCAGCCGACCCGAGACAGACGTTGTCCTGTCAAATTTCAACTTAATCCGTTTTGACGTATTAGCCTGATTATAGCACAAACATACATACAAACTTTCACATTTATAATGTAATTAGGATTTCGATAAATCTAACATCAAATGCACTCTTTAGGACACAATTACCTGATAACATTTCCATACAATATGACATCGCTAAGTGCGTCCTATATATCTGAGTATGGTTTTAAAGTTAGGAGGATATAAGACCAGCTTTTCGCCACTAGTGGCCTTGTCATCGACCATTCAGTAATCAGTGTTAACCCTACAGATAGTGGATAGGGGTCGCTGAGGCCCAGCGAGACATCCGGCCACTTCGCACTTCCGGTTTCACGCCCATGGTCCGCAACACATCTTGCTGGTCACTCGAGTGACGAAAAAACACTTAAGTGCGATTACTTGGGATTGGATATCTAAAGGCTATGGAACTTTATGATGGTGTTTTATAAAAACCGGCCAAGTGCGAGTCACTCGCGCACGAAGGGTTCCGTACCATTTTCTACAAAAACGGCAAAAAATCACGTCTGTTGTATGGGAGCCCTCCTTAAATATTTATTTTTTTATGTTTTTAGTATTTGTTGTTATAGCAGCAACAGAAATACATAATCTGTGAAAATTTTAACTGTCTAGCTATCACGGTTCATGAGATACAGCCCTGTGACAGACAGACAGACAGACGGACGGCGAAGTCTTAGTAATAGGGTCCCGTTTTACCCTTTGGGTACGGAACCCTAAAAAAGATCGGTATATGACTTTGACTGTAATCCCCAAGTACGGTAGACATAGTTACTAGAAATATTCTCAGATCTCCAGTCATTAGGTATATTTTGTACATACCCACATTTTGCAGTAAGTTTTTAGCGATTTTTTATTAATCTTTTAGTTCAGAACATGGTCAATCAATCAATATTTAATTATAAATTAAATAAAGTTAAACATATTCTGTCATAATAATATCGACATACAAATAATTAATTAGTCACCTATGTTTAATTACTAATTTTAAATTAGATTAAACATTTATTTGTTACTCACGTCACACGTAGTAACGGCTGGACCGATTTCAATGAGTATTTTTTATGTAAATAAGTTATGACCTGGAATGCAACAGGACACTTTATATCAAGGTACCAACAAAAACCGAGCGCATAAGCTTGTATTAATATTTTTTCTATCACTACATAGTATAAAGCAAAGTAGCTTTCCGCTTCCCGCGTCTGTATGTCTGTATGTATGTTTGCTTATATCTTTAAAACTACACAACGGATTTTGATGCGGTTTTTTTTAATAGATAGAGTGATTCAGGAGGATGGTTTATATGTATAATAACATGCTACCCGTGCGAAGCCGGGGCGGGTCGCTAGTCTATAATAAAATTATCTCCTTATCTTTCGTGCAATCGTATATCAATATCGTAACCCGTTATATAACGACCGTAATATACCTGCGCTGCTAGAAAGCAAAAGCTAATTGTACAGACAATAGCAAATAAATTAAATTTCCTTCGTCGATATTTCGTCGCCAGCTGCTGTTCGTTCGTTTAACTAAATTAAACGACGCTTCGAGCCTTATTTCATTTGTCGTCCATTTGTCACTTCCGTGCTACGAGTTGCAAATTGAGTATAATAACTTCCTTACTGGTTCTCTCTTGGTCTTCTCACAGAAGTCAGTCTTTTACTGGTCTTTTAGCTCTACCTCCTGCGCTGTAGGTTTTGCGTTTGATCTCCATCCAAGCAAATATTTTGTGTGATGATGTTTGTTCTGTGTCTAAGTGTTATCTTGTAATATGTAAAATTCTCGTGTGTCAAATTGCTTGACCGATTTTTATGAAACTTTTTGTGTATATTCGGTAGATCTGAGAATAGGTCGTAACAATTTTTTATACCCCTAAGTGAAGGCGTAAAGTTCAGAAAAAACTGAAGGTGTTCTTTTCTGTGAGATTCCGTCGATTCACGACAACGTCTGTCGGGACGCAGCTAAATTTTCGAAAAGTTATCTAGTTCCCATAGTACAAGCTTTGCTTAGTTTGGGGCTAGATGGCGCTTTGTAAAATATCCATCAATATTTATATTTGATCAGTCTTCACGTTTTGGTGTTAATAAATTGCGTGTTGAGGTAGTTACGATAAACCAAATGTAATTTAGATTTCCTTGAATTATTGTGATTTGGTCAATAACCATTCAGTGGTATGGTGACCTTAAATAGGGTCAATGGCCGTTGGTTGAAGAACCAGTGTGATGAAAGGATTATAGTCATCTACGGCTAAGCTTAGAAGCATCAACGTTTTAAAAATGGTGGTTGTTATTTGTTTTAAAATATTACAATAAATTTAATTTAAAAAAATCCCGCCTCCTAATTCTAAGGAACATTTTGAATCGATCAGACCAGTAGAAGTTGCTTCAACAGTTATAGCTAAGAACCATTTCATCACGTCAGCTTTCAAACAACAAAAAACTGCATCAATTCGGTCCATATGTTTAGGAGCTACGTTGCCACAGATAGACACTCAGATACACAGACAGACAAGACACTCCAAACTTATAACCAACCCTCCTTTTGTGTCGTAGGTTAAAAATATCCCTAATTACCAGGCTGGCGCTGATCTTCCGTTGAGCGCGGTCGCGGCCGCTCATGATAAAGAGCATCTGATTTGTCTCAAAACGTCAGCTGTATAATTAAAAAACCGGCCAAGTGCGAGTCGGACTCGCCCACGAAGTGATCCGTACCATTATCTATAAAAAACTTGAGAGGTGTCAAGGGACACCCGGATGGAACGAAGTTCTCACAAAATAACGTAACGACCTCGACCTCGACCTCGACCTCGACCTCGACCTCGACCTCGACCTCGACCTCGACCTCGACCTCGACCTCGACCTCGACCTCCACCTCGACCTCGACCTCGACCTCCACCTCCATCTCGACCTCAACTTCCACCTCGACTTCGACCTCGACACAATTAATAGATATGTATATTAATAGATATACTATAGCAAAAAAGTGTCGTGACAACTTTTCGTAAGATTTTTTTCCGTCTAGCCCCCTTTCACAACGCGCGATAAGGAACTTCGTTCAAAAAACGGCAAAAAAATCATGTTTGTTGTATGGGAGCCCCCCTTAAATATTTATTTTATTCTGAATTTAGTATTTGGTGCAGCAACCGAAATACATAATCAGTGAAAATTTCAACTATCTAGCTATCACGGTTCATGAGATACAGCCCGGTGACAGACAGACGGACAGCGAAGTCTTAGTAATAGGGTCCCGTTTTTACCCTTTGGGTACGGAACCCTAAAAACGCGTTAATTAGTCGTATTTCTATTTAAAATCATCCGTCTTATTAACTGTTTCGCGACCTGGCATCTTGGCAAATATTTATACAGGTACAAAACGAGCGGAGTCGCAGGCGAGAGCTATTACAGTTAAAAATATCTCAATCCTCCGCCCGCATTTACAAATTGTGCAATTAGGCACCATCTGTCGGCGTCTAGACATACTACTTTACTTCTTGTATTAGCTTCGCTGTCTAGGGTTGGTAGTTACATCATTACGATATTTACAGGTCGATTTGCATTTGCAATGCCCTACCTGCGCTCATGTTGATAACCATACTTATTTAAGACCTTGATGTACACATGAAAACAATAAAAACTTTGAACTTTGAACTTTGCTAGTTGATGTGACAAATGTAATGCTTAGACGTGTGTGACTAACACTTTTAGACCTTTAGACTGTCTGGAGATCTGAGAGGATATCTACCGTATATAGTGATCCTATTTTTTCACAATGATACATGGCTTAGAGTGACACCACTGGTATGTTTATGTGTACGTATGGACTGAGAGCTCGATTCATAGATTCTAGTACAACAAAACTGTATGAAATGACGATAAAGCCTTCTGATGATTACTTATAAATATGAAGTTAGATTATTCACACATTGAATCGCTTTTCCGCGCGGATTGTGGCGTCTTTGGTCGGTTAGATCTCATACAAGCACACAGTACTAAATATAACTTTAGATCTGCATTTCTGCCTGTCAAAGACAATACACGACTATATGAACGATGACGAAAAAGTCTGACAGCTCAGTTTGTAGCAACTCTGCCTTCTGGGCTGTAGGTTGTGGGTTCGATTTCCAACAAGGATAAAAACTTGTTTGATGAACATGTTTATTCTCTGTCTGTGTAGGTATGTATTTGCAAATAAAAGTATATTTATTTATTTATTTATTTATATTTAACAAAGACTTTTCTCAATCAGATTTAACATCAATTGTTATGATAATAAAGTACAAAATAGTTTGGTTGTTGCATAAAACAACCATTTACATAAACACAACATCTTGTCGACAAACATTTAGCCGCGTGACATAACGCGCCCAATTTCCCGCGACGCCCGCACTTCCGGTCCGAGAGTGCCACATCCGGTCGCTTCCGGAACTTCCGGCGGAAGTGTCCGCTTGTACTCTGCGGTCTGTGACTACAGAGTAAAGGGGTTGAAGTTAGAAAGAAATTGACGATTTTTTCCATATATGTCTAGAGTTGTTGTAATTGCCGCGATAGTCGAGTGGGAGATATCTCGACTTTCAATCCGAAGGTTGTGGGTTCGAATCCCGTCCGTGCATCAATAGAATATTCTATTTGAAAAATGTATATGCGTCTTAACACGTGCTTATGGTGCTATGTGAAATTTTTGACGTTTTGTATGGGCTGAGTCTACTCGGATAAAACGGAAAAGTGATAAAACTGCATTATCCTGAAAACCAACAAATTAAAAATATTGTGTGTGTCAGCTCCGACGCACGACTGGAGTTTACCAGATCGTGCGTAGAGCGTACCCCCACTATAAGATGTTTTGCCATCAGTAAGAGTGAGAGAAAGCATTATAAAGTATAGGCAAAGTAAGGGTACACACTACCCACGATCTAGCTGCACTGCTCACACCAAATTAGAAAGTTGCGCACCAAAAACGTAACGAGGTCATGCGTTCAGTAGATTTTACTACTCACATTTTTTTCATACCGGGCGTCTTATATCAAAAACCGATTCTTAAGGAGTAAACTCCAAAAAAAATGTCTTTAATTTAGCTAACTAGT
The DNA here is from genome assembly GCA_912999785.1 of Hydriomena furcata. Lineage (NCBI taxonomy): Eukaryota > Metazoa > Arthropoda > Insecta > Lepidoptera > Geometridae > Hydriomena > Hydriomena furcata. Next base: position 7,281,441 of record OU538845.1, read on the forward strand.
ATGATTATCTAACGAACTATATAAAAATGAACAGTTTAGCTATTCATAGTTTTCATTAAAAACGAAACTAGTGTTTGTGTAGAGCCAACTTTACAAAATAAATCTATCGAGAAAAGTTTCACTAATCGTGTTTCTGTCTATAATTTATCTAGATTAAATCCTTAAGTTATCTTTGTCATATAAAACAAAACTGTATGTTTTGCGATTATTGAGAAAAAACGATTCTGCATTCTTCAAAAACATTTATTACTCGTCTTAAAACGGTGAAAGAAACATCGGGTAAGTTAGTGTTCTTATGGGCTTGCAACCTGTCACGTGTGGAAAGCTAACTACTAAAAAATGTGGGCATGTGCCAAATGTAATGTTTGAACGCCTGAGAGTATCCCTCGTATTCAAGAACGACACTATGAGAACACGCACCCACAGTGGACGAATACTTTTTTCATAAAAATCACTTTATGTGTTGTGCGACACTGCATAGTGTGACTAGAGGCACATTGTCGTGTGCCTCTAGCCAAAGTTGAGCTCTAAAGGCACACGGTAGCGTGCGCCATAGTGTCGCTCAACACATAAAGTGATGTTTATGAAAAAAGATTTCGTCCACTGTGGGTGCGTGTTCTCATAGTGTCGTTCTTGAATACGAGGGTAAGTCTACCGTACTAGCGTGCGTGATCATATTTATTTTTTCTTTTAACTCATCCCCTAATATGTATCTATTAAGTCCAGCAAAATAAAAAACATGGCAGGTGTATGCACGCAATAGCTGAATAAACACGAATTCTCATATCCTCATGGACTTGGCCTCACAGCTCAGTTGGTAGTAACTTTGCCTTCTGTGCTATAGGTTGTGGGTTATATCTGGTTCCCAATACAAGCTTTATGGAAAACTAGCCGACCCATGACATACGTTGTCCTGCCAAATTTCAATAATCAAATAGAAAAGACTGAATGTTTTTAGTCTGTGATGTCAGATTTGTTGCACACCAGCACCATCTATACAGAAATCATTGCTTTTGCGTTTTTTTATAGTTTTTGGGATCTTTTTCATATTTTAAAGAAGTCTATTATTTATTCGGGCATTATTATCTACATCTACAGCAAATTTCAACTTAATCCGTTTTGTCGTTTAGGCCTGATTGAGGAACAAACATACATACAAACTCACAAACTTTCATATTTATAATATTATTAGGATTAGGATTAGAATTTGTAATCACAGAGCACATTATAGATATTTTGAAAAACTTTACTTATATTAGAATAGTGGGCTAGTCTGTCGCTTGCAACCATTGTCAGAACAAAGAGAAGGGGTTAGTAATGGGGAAGGTTGGATTGGAATCATGGGTTGAATGTTAATAAGGAGACGAAATTGGTTTGTGGTAACATCAGTTGGCCATTACTTATTTCAGCTTATACCAGCTAGGTTACAGTCAAAGACAAAACTATATTGACTGCGAAGATCTGTCAAAACTATTTTTACTGAAAAAATATTCTGTCACGACTGTAATCCCCAAGTACGGTAGTATCCTCTCAGATCTTCAGGCGTTCAGATCCTTGAAGATGTATAAGGTGGTAGTCAGAGACACGTTCAAACATGACATTTCAAACATGCCCATATTTTGCAGTAGTTAGCATTTCATACGTGACAGGTTGCAAGCCAATCGCCGCTTATAAGAATAGTAGATGCCTCACGATGTTTTTCTACTCATTTTTGGAATAGACACCCAATGATGCACGACCAGGATCCCACGAACTTCGGATTGAAAGCCGAGTTACCTCCCACTCTGCCAACACGGACTCAAGGCTATAAATAATAAATATTGGTGGACATTTGACACATCGACATCTAGCCCCAAACTAAGCAAAGCTTTTACTATGGTAACCAGATAACGAATAGAATACTTAAATACTTTTTTGTAAATACATATACATACTAGCTGACCCGTGCCCGCTTCGCTGTGCGTAAGACATTTCTAATACCATCGTTGACTTTTTTGTAGACGTTTTTAAGGTATACAATACTGTAGTACATTATTTTGATATATCTCGTGGGGTTCAGCCAGCATTTGCAATGTAAGCGCAAAAAAATGTGTTTATTTACGACATCACATTAGAAACCTCTAAAATTATCAGTGTTTCTCTACTATATTATGCATGTATTATACATATAAACCTTCCTCTTGAATCACTCTGTTTATTAAAAAAAACCGCATCAAAATCCGTTGTGTAGTTTTAAAGATATAAGCAAACATACATACATACATACAGACGCGGGAAGCGGAAAGCGACTTTGCTTTATACTATGTAGTGATTAACACCACAAATGTTTATCCTGGGTGGAAATCGAACCCACACCTACAGCGCAGAAGGCAGAGCTACTACCAACTGAGCTGTAAGGCCAGTCAACTATTGAATCGATAATATTATTCTTGTATCAACAACATTATTAGTTTGAGAAACAGAAAAGACTCGCAAAAAACATAATAAACCGAAGTTCCTTAACTCCCTCTCAATAAAGGGCGCACGTGTCTTTTATGTTTGATTACGCGAGTTTCGATCATAAATCTTCATAAGCAAGGCCTAGAGTCGCTTAACGAGGCGCACCCTCTGGTATACGGCTTTTGGGAACTTTGTACAATTTGCTGATAATATTGGGAAAAAATGGCGGACAAATTACAGGCGCATGGTTGTTGTACAATTCGTGTTATACAAGGCGATATAAATGGAATTTATTTCAATAAAATCACAAGGATCACTATGAAACGTGTTAGGAGCTAGGTGAAGCTACGCCTGTCCCTAAGATAATAGTCAAGCATCAAATAATTCAGTACAATTCTCTATTACATTTAGAATCCATTTGTCTCTGCCTACCCTACTCGTAGGTACTCGTATTATCAAAGGAAAAACGGTTTTAACGAGAATCAAAACCGCATCTTTGGCGTTTCAGCCGGTGCAATAATCTCGACACTGGTCCTTTTTATGTTTTGCGCAAAGCCAGTCTTAGAATCTAGATCTTTATTCATCATCTAGGTTATTCTAGAGATATAGATCTAGATTTTTGTGATCAAGAGTCATCAACTTTTGAAAATAAGTATGGTCAAATAAAGGTAGGCATAAATTCTACCATTTATTCACCTCCAAAGTTTATACTTAAAGTTTACGACGTCGTAAACCCATAAACTTGGTCGTTACTTTAAAATTGAGAATAAGAGATTTCAAACGTACCTACCTATTTATTACTATTAAATTTTCCCGACGCCTTCGAATTATGTTATTTATTTTAGTTATTGTGAAATGTTAGAACGTACTAAACAATCTAATTTAATATAATAATATATGTATTATTTGTGAAATACATTGTGTTTTCATGCGATTGACAAGTCAATATATTTATTTAATACATAAAAGATTTATAATATTGATTACTATACTATAGGATGTTGTTAGGTTAGCTAAATACGTAATAACTTACGACAGAAGGACCCATAAGTAGGGACTGAATAAATTAACCGACTTGGTATTACATAGATCTCTCAACATTTTACGGTAGAAAAACTGAGTAGCGAGACTTGGCTTTTTTATAAGTTATGTTATTGATGGCATTATCATTATCACGAACAGTTTGAAATCTATGCTAATAATCATTTCTACGAGTATACGACAATCTTTATACGAATAAGTGTTGCATAACATCACTACGTACCCATTAAAATTGCATTATTTTTCCCTTCCTCCAAGTTACTTCGATCCTTAAAACATGATCGCTGTCGATTCCCATTAAAAACCCAACCTTATCACCACTGCATAAAGTAGAAAATAAATCTTTTTAATTTACTTACATCGTTTTCTAAATTCAGCATTTGCTTTTGTAAATCACAATGAAAAATGGACCCTCTGTTATTTAAATACAACTGGTTTTCAAACACGAAAATAGCATCATTAGTACGTAAATTAAGGCGTATTTTTTTCGTTTACGCGCGCAGGATTGATAAATTGACTTCGACACAGCGTAAACATGTAACAGCTGGTATACTTCTAACAAAATGAACTGGATCTTGAGCGCTTGGAGATCTGGGAAAATGTAGGTATGCCAGGTTTGAGAATTATAGTTGTGTTTAAATTTTTTATGTAAAGCTTTCTCTAGAACAGCTTTCGCCATCAATGGCGTCTCGACACGTGAAATCGATGTATTAACAGGCTACTAATCAAAAATCAAATCAAAATTTGGTGTAAAATACGTACTTATTATGATATTTACTTCCAAAGAACGTACAATATTTAAAATTGAAATTCTTATTTGAACATTCTAAAGTTGTACTAAAGTTAGATATTTCGTAAAGAAGTAGATTTTCCTTTAACTATCTTATTTTTCCGGGCCGTTAGAGACTTTCACCTATTCTTTTCACACTTGTCTCTACTTTTGTCATTTTCCTCGTTACTTTGTTGTTATACCAACCTCTGACCTTTCCTGAAAAGCCAGGAAGTCTCCACATAACATATCGCCCTTAACTCTAGCAAAATATATTAGTACACGCAAATTTTCGATAGTACTTTGTAAAGTACTGTGTATTTTTAAAAAGTAACTCTGCTGTTACCCCTATTTGCTGTGTCTCGCAACACAAGTTCGATGGATGTAATTTGTCCCGCCAAAGCTCAAAGCTCGATGTAATTATGCGTGCCTGTCAATCTGACAGATGACAGTTCTTACCTTTAACGCGGAAATCGCGTCAGTCATGAAAGAGTGATTTCAAAAATACGGAATTAATTCTTACGCTGTCAAAAACGGAGCTCAATCTAACTCTACCTTGTATAAAACTTTTTCGAGTCACCTCGGACTTTCCCTCGAAAAGTACCTCATGTTTGGTATCTAAAATTTATATTTTTGAGGTTCCTCAATTTCATCAAACAAGCCGTCATGCGCATGCGTCGTTCAGAAGCTGTCGAGGAATGTCAAGGTACCTTGAGTTTACAGTTCTATTGACTGAGGAATCCTCGACTAGAGGCAAACTCGAGGTAATTTTATCAACTAAAGCTACCAAAACACGGTTTAGAGGTTAAGTCGAGGTGGAGATATGTATTTCGGGGTGACAACTGAGAATATGATAAATCACCCAGCCCCAAATGAGCAGTAAGAAAAAATTACCGAGATATAATATATTTCTTTACCTTTGGATGTAGAATGAATCGTTGTTGACATTAGTTTTAAGTTGGGGATAGTATAAACATTTTTTTGTTTATTCTTGCCGTAGAATGAACGAAGGAAGATTTATAAAACAGGTAAAACCGAATGTGAACGGTACCATTGGAAGAGGAAGCTCGACGTATTTTCTTGGACCAAATTTGAAAAAGGCCAGGTCAAGTACTCTAAGACGAGCATGCATGAGGAATGTGATGAGAGTGAATAAAGCAAAAGAGGTATGTCAGGAAGTGGAAAGTGGAAAACCTTGGTCTCTGTCTATCCCTCCGAAAAATAGGCGTGATTTTATATTTGTAAAACCGTAGAAATATATCTGATTTCGACACAACATAATTAAAAATATTTTTTACGGGTTACCTAATACTGATCATGGCGCAGCAGTAAATTCCCTTAGGGGTTGAATTTTGGAAATTAGTGCACCACTACATACTAAAAGGAGTTTCAGTGGTTTAGTCTGTGCGTTGATAGATCAGTCAATAACGCAAGATTTAGATATATTTCGATTTTGACACAACAAAACATACTTTTATCTACTCTCTTGTAGAAAAAACATTTTTACAGGAGGTCATGGTAGAACTTCTATGTTCGATCTAAATATGCCCAAAATAGATCCAGTTTGTGAAAGACCTACTTAACAAATGATTTGACCTACCCTAACAACAAAACTATTGATCAAGTGTTACCAACCCCGTTACACAATGTGCGCCAGACAGAGGGGGCACATTACAATACATTGACATTGCAATAAGGGGTGCACTTGTACCCCTGTATCAAGTAAAAGTTTGGGGTGGTGCTGTATTGACACAGTTTGAAGAATGATAGTAACCTTGATGTTAGGAAATATTAATTAATGTTTTGTTCCTTTTCTATATCTATACTATCTATACTAATATTATAAAGAGGAAAGATTTGATTGTTTGTTTGTTTGTATCGAATAGGCTCCGAAACTACTAAACGGATTTCAAAACTTCTTTTACCATTAAAATCCTACATTATCCCTGATGAACATAGGCTATAGACTATTTTCAAAAACGTTAGGTATCCATATGAAAACTTCGATAATGTAACCCAAAGTGTGAAAAAAAACAAAAAAAATCTTTATATTGCGTTTTCTGCAGAAAGTATTGACAATAGAGCAAAGTGATGTACTACAGTTTTATAAAGGACATCAATATCTACAAAAAGTCCGTTATACCATATGTCTAACTTTTAGGGATCCTTATTAAAACTTCGAAAATGTAACCCAAGGTATAAAAAATTAGCCATAAAATCATTATTACACCCGTGCGACGCCGGGGCGGATTGCTAGTTTATTATAAAGAAGTATTTTTACCTGCGACTTCGTCCGCGATTAAGGGAATCTATTTTCGACGAAAACATTGAAATTCCTGAAAATGAAAAGAACATTTTGGGAAAATAAGTAGCATATGTCCGTCCCAAGACTTAAAACTATCTCTATATGAAATTTAATCACAATAGACCTAGCGGTTTGGCCGTGATACCGTCACAGACAAACAGACAGAGTTACATTCAATTTTATTATAGATTAGTGCTCTGGTTAACATAGTATTTGCTTTGCTTAATTTGGAGCTACACGGCGCTGTATGGAATTTCACCAATATTTAATAATTTAAACTCAATAGGAGGGTTGAGTTGATCTGTCTTCGCTGTAGTTGGGTTTATCTGTTCCCTTTACAGTTTTTCAATGTCACAGCAGATGATTAACTGCATTTAATTTGCACTGCACTACCCCAATAGCACAGTGGCACAATGCACAGTGCACCCCGTGCCATTAATATGATGTCATCTCGTAATGCAATTTATGTGCAAGTGCAACAAAGCTAATGCCAAACCGACGCGACAGACTGCACAAATTTCGATATATTTTAAAATGGATTCATAAATAAATAAGATGGATGGACTGTGTGAAAGTTGAGATGGATAAGAAAGGAGTGATGAGATGACGGCAGATAGAGGGAAATGGAAGACGCATACATCATGTTGTGCCGACCCCACTTAAGTGGGATAAGGGCAGGAAGATGATCATGATGATGATGAAATGCGTAAAAAAATATTATTTTTTAACTCGTTCATTTATAGTTAAAAACACGTGCTCAAAACGGTGAAGGAAAGCATTGTGAGGAAACCAGTTAGTGTTCTTATAAGCGGCGATGGGCTTGTAACCTGTCACGCATGGAATGCTAACTACTGCAAAATGTGGGCATGTTTGAAATGTCATGTTTGAACGTGTCTCTGACTACCACCTTATACATCTTCAAGGATCTGAACGCCTGAAGATCTGAGAGTATGTCTACCGTACTTGGGGATCACAGTCGTGGTCCTATTTAATTTAATTTATTAATAGGAAAAGATCTTTTCAAAATATTCCACATAAATTACGAGTGTTTTTCCCCAATCTGAGAACACAAAATAAATGCATAAATTACTAAACTGTCAAAAATATATAACAGAATAACAACTTATACCTTTCGAGAAAATGTGCGCGGGGTCACTGCGACCCCTACTCGTAAAGCCCTTAGGCGATAGGGTCGCGGGTTTGACTCTCGTTACGGCGCACGTGCCGGCCTTCTAATAATTGCCTTGCATCGCGTACTCTGTAATCTATGGTCCTATTTTCATTTACAAAATAGAGTACTTGCGGGTTGTTATCAAGTTCAAAATAAAACGAATGAGATTTCTGGAAAATAAATAGGTCTTCAAGTACGGTAGACAGACATCTTCTCAGATCCCTTGGTGCTTGCCTATAGATGTCTGAAGAGGTAGTCAAAGGCACAACAAACCAGTATATTACTATTTGCAGTAAGTGACAAGTTATGTGGCTCAATCACGCTCAAAAAACCTTACGGATTTGGATGAAACTAGTAAAATAGAGCTTATAACCTGGAATAGCATGTAGACTACTTTTTATCCAAGAACCACACGAGCGAAGCCACTGGCAAAAGCTGGTATATACTAATCAAAAGTTACCTACAGATTTTCAAGGCATACTTACACATAGCCCCAAAGATCGATATTCAATATTTGAGTTCAATTCGGTCTCTCACCGCAAATGAATGGAACTCTGCCGCAGGCTACGTCCCAATCGCTGGAGCCACCGTTTCTTAAGCGGTTACGGCCGTTATATAGCAGAGCTGGAGTTGATAACTTGCGAATGTTTTGATGTTTGGAAGAAAGAGAGAAAAACTGTAGTACAGTAATGAGACAAAACACACTAAATAAAAGAACAAAAAACGCCAACAAAGTTTTTCTTCTTAGTTTCTATGTTACTCAGTCATGTTGTAACATCTGAACCGATTTAGATGAAATTTGGTAAATAAATAGATTATGAACCAGATTTGGAATACATTTATTTGACACACACATATAATAAGGTAGGTACACATTACAAGAAGATAGATAGGTACATAAAAAACAGACTACCTACTGGGTGGGTTAGGTTAGATATACCTTCAATACAGGTGCCCCGCGAGCGAAAGCTAGTAACTAAATATAATCTTTTGGACAATGTTTTCGAGGAAAGGCGCAGCTTTACCTGAAATTGAAGTGATTTTATTGAAATAAATACCTCTTTACTTTAAATTCGGTCGACTTAAAACGGTGCCGGATTAATCACACCGATAGCTATACAGCAGAACTGAATCTTCAAATGTATAGAGAATGGTTTTCCGATAAGCAAATGGCAACTATCGTCTTTTGACAGCCTTAGGCCTTTTGTAATTCATTTAAATCTAAGCGGAGCAGAGGTGTGTGCAATTAAACCTTCTGACCCACCCTTGTGTGTTGTACGTAATATATTACTAGTATTTCGACCCGAACTCTGTCACGTGCTTAAGGCGCTCCCTGTCGACGATTGATTTTGTTCGAAACGAAAAAAGAAATTAGGAGAATAGGAGATGTGGCTTGTTCAGAAGTATTTCCTTTTTCGTTTCGAAAAAGAGCAATCGTCGACATACAGCCCCTTAAGATGGTGAAGGAAAACATCGTGAGGAAATCAGTTGGTATTCATGTCTTGTAAGCGGCGACGGACTGTCTATGTGTGGAATGCTAACTACTGCAAAATGTGGGCGGGTGTTAAATTTAATATTTGAACGTGCCTCTGACTAACCCCTTTGGATATCTTCAAAAGATCTGAGCGCTTGGAGATCCGAGAGGATGTCTACCGTGCTTGGGGATTACAGTCGTAATCCTTTTTTTTTACTCTGTCGCTAAAAAATAACGTATGTATTAGCATATTTTTGTATTTATTAAACTTCAACATTTTATCCAAAATATTGAACTGAGATCTCGCGATTTTCCGTTTTATAGTGTTTAGTGACCTCCCCTAAAATGTCTGATAGCCTCTTGCAAAGTAAACAAAAGTTGATGCAACATTTTATATGAAAACATTGTATTACGACAATGTAACGAAAATATTGATAAAGCTTAAAGCAAACGAAGCCACGTGCGCGGAGCGTGCTATGACAGCGAGTGATGAGCCCCGTGTTGGGCGCCAAAATATAGTAAGTAATTAATTCGGTTAAGTATTGTTGGTATGGATATATTATTTGAGTATAGTCTTTAAATAAAAACATAATACAACATTATAGTTATTTTTTATAGTGTTATTCTGTTATATTAATAAATATTGGTAGACATTATTATCACTCAGCGCCATCTAGCCCCAAACAAAGCAAAGCTTTACTTCACTTACTATAGGAACTAAATAACGTTTTTCGTAAATGGTACTTAATAACACCCAGATACAGACTATTTACTTTTCTATTATTTACTACGCTTGAAAGATTTTCTGAAGTACTATTACATATATATTTACTGTTGAATACTGGTTGATTGCGAAGTTTTATCGTAGGTACTCTTCTCTGATTATAAACAGCCTCAAAATATTTGAAAGCAAACATTTGCCTGACGAGGGAGCTCGTTTAGTTGAATAGCGCATAATCAGTCAAACCAACGGATGACTAAACGACGCCCCGTGTTGGGCGCCAATTTAATGTAAACATTCTCTCTTTTGTTGTGTATCTTACGTAGTACGGATAGTACGGTAGACATCCTCTCAGATCTCCAGACGCTTAGATCCTTTGAAGATGTCTTGTGGGGGAAAGCCTACCGATATACCTACCTACTTTTAAAAATGCATAAATATAACACCCCGACATATACCAAACATCCTGGGTGAAAATCGAACCCACTAGATGCAGCTCAGAAAGCCGATCTAAAAGCTATAAAGTCAGTCAACAGTGACTGTGTTATTATATTGACGTCATAAATTCATATCTCATCTACAACCAATATAAAGGAGTATACTTCGTGCGTCTTTCATCTATCTATCTATATCTATACTTATAATAAATCTGTAGAGAAGTCAATTCTGTACATGAAATATATTTCCAAAATAACTATCAGGGGGTGATAAGGGATCGATACTGATGCCAAAAATGCAATCAGTAAAATTTTTGTCTGTCTGTCTGTCTGTCTGTCTGTCTGTATAACCGTTATAGAAACAAAAACTACTCGACGGATTTTAACGAAACTTGGTACAATTATTTTTCATACTCCTGAGCTGGTTATAGTATACTTTTTATCACACTACAATCAATAGGAGCAGAGCAGTGAAGGGAAATGATGGGAAAACGGGAGAAGTTACTCCATTTTTTAAGCTTCCGTCGCGTGTGCAACCTTAATGGTTAAAGCTGCACAGAAATCATGTATGACGGAAATGTTTTCCTTAAAATTATATAAAAAATATCACACGACAGCATATGTCTATCTTTTATGGTTTACTCACAATAACACGTGTAACTCCCGATAGCTTAGCAGTTCGAAGCTTTCTGATTATATTTGTCTACTCTTACGTTTATAACACTCTCAGTCATCCCTAATTAAAAACGCGAACGCACGCACAGGCAGGCTGGTTGGTTTGGAACCTAGAGGCTAGCGAGTCACCTAGCGAGTAGCTTCGTAAAACGAACGTTTGGAACCTAGAGGCTAGCGAGTCACCTAGCGAGTAGCTTCGTAAAACGAACATTCTCGAACGTTCGCGACCGGCCTAACAGCTAGGCGTCAAACGCGCAGTTCGGCCGGTCGCGAACGTTCGAGAAAAAAGAAATCATCAATAATTGTCTAATGACAAAAAAGCTGTGAAAAAAAAACTTTTATGTAAAGACATTCTGTAGTACATTTAGTATCAGCATTGCACCCGTGCGAAGCCCGGGCGGGTCGCTAGTATAAAATATATATAAATATATTGACAGACTAACACACAACGCCATTTAGCCCTAAACTAAGCAAAGCTTGTACCACGGGATCCAAATAACTAATAGAATACATATATTCTTTTTTTTGTAAATACCTTATTATTATTCATATTAAAACACATAATCTATGTTCATCGAACAAGTATTTGCCCTGGGTGGGAATCGAACCCACAACTTACGGCGCAAAAGGCAGAGTTACGACCAACTGAGCTGTGAGGCCAGTCAAGTATTGCTATGTTCAATGAAACAGCACAGTATGTAATCAGTCACGATCTCGCCGGAAGGTGACTATGAGCGATGCGATACCCCACGTTGTGCGCCAAGATAATATATGGAAGCAATCAGGGTGTGAATATACATTTTAATATTTTTCGTTAAGTCGAGGGTTACTTCACATGGGGGATTATAATTATGTCACGTTCCAATTTTGTGCGGCTTTTTTGGAAACCTTTATCAATATTATAAATGCTGCTAAAAACAGAGGGGTAGATTCTGTAAAAAAACAGCCAAGTGCGAGTCGAACTCGCGCACGAAGGGTTCCGTAACATTATCTATAAAAATAGGCAAAAAAATCTCATTTATCTCATTTGTTGAATGGGAGTATATTTTTAGTATGAAAATGTATTGTTATAACGGCAGCAGAAATACATCATCTGTAAAAATTTGCTGCTGTCTACCTACCACGGTTCATGAGATACAGCCTGGTGACAGACATACAGACATACGAACAGACAGACGGACAGTGTAGTCTTAGTAATAGGGTTCCGTTTTTACCCTTTGAGTACGGAACCCTTAAAAAGAGCATTGATTAAGAACGTAAATTGCTTTTTCTCACGCGTGTTTTGACAAGAGCGATTGCCCCGTGTTGGTGTTGGGCGCCAACATTATGGATGGAGGTACCTTATTATTATGCGAACTTGTTTCATGTTTTTTTTATGGAATACGCCCTAGGGAGACTGGATATCGAGGTGACACCTTTTTTAAAATAATTATTAATCAAATATTTGAGGGCAGCGCCATCTAGTCCGAAACTTAGCAAAGCTTTGTCTATGAGCCAGTCAAAAATATAAGTGTATTTTGTAAAATAAGTTAAGATCTAATAACCGAATAAGGCCTGGTGCAGATCGTAAAATTTACGTGCGTTTAAATTTTATGTGCCATAAAGCGCATTACTAATATGGCCAACACTGAAGCATGAACAATATATTAATCTTCTGGTCGCTCTAAAGACCTAAATATATTAAAAAAGGTATAACACGATGTTTCTAAGTATTTACCTATTTCAAAAATTATAATACTGTTAAAAATCTTATATAGAAAATATATAAAAAAAGCTCAGATTAAGTAACTTAAACCACGAAGGAGTTTGAAGCGCCATTTGAAGTTTTGAAATTGTCTTTGTAAACTAATTAAAGTAAATCTTAAGATTAAGTGCCTGTTTTATATAATTAAATCAGGAATGTAAACTCAGGGCAGTTTGAAAACTTGTAGGTACAAAGTTGCCGACAGACGTCAATGAAATTATTCATTAACTGTTTATCGATAAACTGGCTTATCTATACTAATATTTTAAATGCGAAAGTAACTCTATCTATCTGTCTGTCTGTGACGTTATCACGGCTGAACCGCTGGGCCGTTTGTGATGAAATTTACTAAAGTCTTGAGACGTTCGATGTTTTATCAAAAGATTACTTTGAGGAGGAATTGGCGACAAATAAGTGTCACGTATGAAATGCTAGCTACTGCAATATGCAGGCATATGACAAAAATGTAATGTTTAGACACACCTCTGTCTACCCCCTTTAGACAGCTTCGATGATCTGAGCACCTTGAGTTGTGAAGATGTCTACCGTAATTAGAGATTACAGTCGTGATCCTATTATATTTTGTAAAGAAAAAACGGACTCGACTAAATATATCAGAGTAAAAGATACTCAGAGATGGATTCTTCAAAACTTAACAAAGCATATTTCTTTTAGAAAGTAAAAACAAAGTCCATTATTAATATAAAGGCTATCGACAGTTTCGCTGACTCGGCAATAAAGTAATGACCGCGTGGAATAAATACAAACTTCCGCCTTATTTTCTTTTACAGCTTATAATTTTTATGGCCGAAAGTCATTTTGTGAGCTGGAACGGTTGCTACTAGGGTTTGGGAAGTCTCGACATTCAAAATCCCGGGACACGAGACAGCCTACGATCAAAGTCCCGGGACTTCGAGACTTCTGAGATTAAAGTTAGAATCGAGTTCATTTCTGGCAAAATGTACATAGAGAAAGGCTATTTGTAGTAAAAACCAACATTTATTAAAATAAAATCCTTATAATTTTAATTAAATTTAATTATTTGAATAAATTGCAGACACAGATATAATCATAACCAAACATCCAAAAGAACTAATACGGCGGCGCGGTGAACCTATTTATTGTGAACATAGTAGTTACGTAGAAGTACCAAGTAATTGTTCATTAAACTAATAGATGACGTTTGGTTCTTTCAATAATATGAAATATAAAATATTTTATTACAATTTCGACAACCGTGTCTCGTCTCGACCCGAAAGTCAAGAGACACGAGACACCTAAATTTACTAAAAGTCCCGGGACTTCAAGACACGAGACGTCCCGGGACCCAAACCCTAGTTACAGAGTAGTTAGAGGAAGTTATGACTCTGTTAAGGGTTCATTAGGCTCTCGATCAGGCGTGGTGTAACATGGTGTAGCTTGTGACTGATGGCTACCTTATCGTGTAAAGTGATGAATGATTGACGGATGAAAAAAATTCGATATCATTCCAACAAATATTCGACATTTATGGCTGGAGTTTAGTCTGATTTGTATTTAATGGATCTGATTCTTAGAAGTCATTAGCTCTAATTTAAATATACTCTATTACTAAGCCTTTTAGAGAAATAAATATTTTTATTATTATTATTATTATTTACTGATCTATCAACGCACAGCCTAAACTACTGGTCCTAGAAACTCGAAATTTAAAGGGTGTTTTCCTTTTGATGTTTAGGGGTGCACTGTGAAAGGAATTTCCGAAATTCAACCCCTAAGAAGGTACTAAGGTTGAAGTCTGTTTGTAAATAACTTCGCGTGAACGAAGTCGCGTGTTTCCACTAGTCACTTATGTAAGCTAGAGCAATATCCAAAATGCGTAACAGAAAACTCGCTCCGCTGTGTTAAATGGATTTATCACAACTCTGCTTGTTTTTATGGATTTAGACCTGAATTTTTGATGTCTCTTATTTTATGGCCAGTTTTTCCAATCATATTCTATTCGAATTTATTGTGTCAAAAAACGACGAATGTAATAACCAAGTACAGTCGACATACTCTCAGATCTTCAGGCGTTAGACTTTTGAAGATGTCTTAGGAGAGTTATCAGAGAGTTATCACCATTGACACGTGCGTAGTAGTTAGTATTTCATTCATTCCATACGTTAATAAATAAATACTTAACTTTATTTCAGTATACTTACCTACTTAAGATCCAGTTTTAAATGATTTGACTGAAGTCTCTCAGAATATTGAAAAGTTATGAACAAATTTCCTCATTGTTAAAAGCATTTTTCTATAGCTGGTTTATTATGATTCCGATTGTTTTCCGATTCTTAATGGCATTTCTATTAAATTAAAAGCTTTATAAATGAATCTGAACTTGTTAGCCGAAGCATCTTCCTTCCAGTCCTTGTTTAACGTTAAAGCAATTGAAAAGTTTTTGCTCTTATAAACAATATCCGAAGATTTTAAATTCTCATTAATTTTAATAGGCGTGTCGTCATAGCAATTTTCATACTTTGAATCACAAAGCAAAGCACTCTACTATGTAAAGTTTCAAGTATTATTATGCATATTAAAGTTTTAGTACATGGCACAAAATATTGCATTATCTCAAATTACAATTTAACGTCGATGGGCTTGCAACCTGTCACGTATGGAATGCTAACTACTGCAAAATGTGGGCATGGGACAAATATAATGTTTGGACGTGCTTCTGACTACCAACTCTAGACATCCTCTAAGGATCTAAGCGCCTTGAGATCTGATAGGATGTAAATGTATACCGTACTTGATTATTCCAGGCGAGATCCTATTTTTTTTAAACTTAAACTGTTTAATTTATACTTAGCAATTTTTATTATTAATCGCGTTATTGTTATGATAAAGAGATTCTATAAATTACTGTTTGACCATATCTACCAAAATTTCTTGTCCATTCAGCTATTTCAGTCCCAATATCAAAGTTTACATATAAAACGGGTAAAAACACGAAATACAATCAACATCAACCTTCCATAAACCAAACTAAAAAACCCGACGCGTAAAAACACAAAAAGTGTACAAAAAGCTCAGCCCTGTGCGCCGCGTCGAACCGTATCATTCCATTTTTATATCGAAAATGTATTTCGCCAGATGTCAAAGTTTATGGCATTCACACGAGCAATAGAATTGATATGTTGAGGGCAACACCGAAATTTTATCACGATAACATCAAGCATGACAGTATCTGGTTCGATTCCCACCCAGGATAAACATTTGTGTGATGACCATAGATGTTTGTATTACAAAAAATAAATAAAAAATAAAGTA
This sequence comes from Hydriomena furcata, assembly GCA_912999785.1. Taxonomy (NCBI): domain Eukaryota; kingdom Metazoa; phylum Arthropoda; class Insecta; order Lepidoptera; family Geometridae; genus Hydriomena; species Hydriomena furcata. The sequence goes on from OU538845.1 coordinate 7,297,511, forward strand.
TCTGGTTCCCATAGTACAAGCTTTGCTTAGTTTGGGGCTAGATGTCGCTTTGTGTAAAGTCCACCAATATTTATTTAATTATCTGCACGATGGTATTTTTTTACTTGAATATACTCGGCTTTCTACTTCCTATCCTGTGTCATCTCAATATATAAAACTTTTGCGTTACTGACTGACTGATATATCAAAGCACAGCCTAAACCACTGGTACTAGAAACTTGAAATTTGGAGGATGTGTTGAAGAATAATAAACAATACCATTTGTGTCGCCCATCTAGTTTATGTCACTGTCAAGTTTTTGATACTGACAGGACAATTGTCTATTTCGCACTTCACTGCTATCGTGTCACTCTCCATCAATGCTTGCCTTCTTGCAACTCTCAACTCTGTATCTTTTATCTCTGTTAATCTTTATTATTAAATATCTAAAAGTGTCTATAGGGTTTTATTCCAACAGGATGTATTTCATTTAGTATATAGAGGTGTACTAAGAAAATAATTCCAGAAATTCCACCCTTAAGGGAGTGCGGGTGTTTGAAGGTAACTTAACGTGAGCAAAGTCGCGAGGACTTTCACTAGTTGAGCAATAAATTCTTAAAAATATTCCGTGTAAGAGCATATCTTTTTTTCGACTACCCGCAATCACATCAATTTGTGCGCCCGACGTAACGATGTAGTCAAACAATGTAGTAATGGTTTGGCGGGAAAATATTGTGATAGCATTGAACTTTATTATGTTTTATAAACATTCGCTTTGTTGTTTGTGGCTGTTTACAAAATTTCGCCATTTTACCATTATTTATGCACTTCCGGAATTACAGTCTGGTAATAGAGACGAAAACATGAGTCTATTCATATTTCTGGACAGGCAACGCATTAATAATAATAATCATCCTAGCCGGTTTCGGCTACGGAATCCTTAGCTTTTTTTGTTGTTAAGGTGTGATTTGACATAGCGCGGCAATCGAGCGCGGCAGCCGCGAGCTACCTGCTACAGTCTAACTTGTGTCCTGCGAATGCCGCGCTATGTCACACCTTTAAGTGTTCGGATGTCTCGCCCGCGTATGGCTTATGTACCTACCTTGCACCAAATGTTCGCGATTAGTCAGTGCAAGTCCAAAGTAGTGTAGTGTAAGTACTTTTATGGTTGCTTGCCTAAAATTCAAAAGGTATTTTATTTGAGTAGAAACTCAAGGAGCACTTTGAAACGTCTTAAAACTAAGTGAAATTGCGTCTGTTTCTCTTGACTACGCCTATATTCAGACACACGGCGTATAACCTTATTTTGCTTGTAGTTTACACTACTATTACAAAGAGTTAGGTTTGTATTTTTGTTTGTAATGGATAAACCCAAAAACTATTGCACCAAATTTAAAAATTCTTTCATCTATCTAGAGCTACATTATCAACGAATAACATAGGCTAATGTAACTTTCCAAAAAATTAAAGTCTCCCATAAAAATTGCAATAATGTTATCTAAGGTATCAAAAATTTGCCTATAATCTTCATACTCGTAGTATACGCGTAAGAAACCGGGGCAGACAGCAAGTCGGATAATAACCCGCATTCAGGTAAGAGCCTGAAACTAGACAGCTAAAGAAGGAAATTTATTCAGACTGAAGTTCCATTACCCTTCTTGGCTAAAGTTTTACAATTTCACTACTATCAAAAGATCTTTGTAGCCAATAACTATGCAAATAACGAAAATAACTTTCATAATAGTTTTAAACTCTCGTGACCCAAAAATACTAAAACTTCGCAATAATTCAGAATGCTTAGAGCTACAGCTAATAGAGCTCTTAATACTTTTTAAAGCGCTAGAATAGAGATGTATACATACAAATACATAAACATGTTTGTCAGTAGTGAAACACAAAACTAGGGATAAGTTACTTAGAAAGTAAACTATAAATGAATTACAAATTTAATCAAATTATTTTTTTAATGTATTCGTATAATTTTCTACGGTGTGATCCGATTTGGATGATATTATTTCTGTAGAGTAGTGTAGATAGAATAATAGAAATATTATATTTATGTAGGACAAAGGTTCTTTATTTATTCATAAAATCTCAAAATCAAAAAAAACTGTTTTTTTTTAGATTTTTGAACGCAAATCGGCTAATCATGACATCAACAAAGTTGACTTTATGAACTAATCTTTTATCAACAAACAAAGATATTTCGGCATATTTTCTCTAATGAAATTACAATGTTTTCTCTAGAATGGCGTGAATTCTTTTCCTTATTCCATGCTGTAGTAGAAAGGTCAACAAACCTTGCTATAACTCGATGGGTGGAGCCTGGAGGGAGGCTCGTAGACAAACAAAATTACAAGTCGTTTTATGTCGCATTATATATTTCTGCCGCTGCTTTCGTCACATCGGTTAAATAACGAGTATGAACGACAAGACTATGAACAGCGAGAAATTGATTTGTCTATGAAAGAATAGACAAGAATTACATTTGGAATTTTTGGTTGAAATCAAGCATTTATAAATTCTATGGCTCTAGTACTCTTTAAGGCAGATAAGTAGTTAAGGAGTTTCTATGGCTACATCTGAGCTCCATCATCAGACCAGCTCGTTAGTACCATAATTTCACATTGTCATTGGATATTGATAGGTATGCAAAGTTTTACCTCAATCCGACTATTTACTGAGGAGTTCCATTGAACAGCTCCTGACTCCTTGCCGCTGGAGTAAACAAAACTTTTGACGTTAGTGTGAGGATAGATCCCCCCCGTTCAAGTAGGCCAATATACCAATCGACGGCTCAGTTAGCTCTGTATTCAAAAAGTTCTCAATAAAATCTCCAGGATTACTTTGAAACGTCTTAAGGCTTAGGTTAAGGCTAAGACCTTTGAGAGATAAATGTAATGAGAATAAGAATTTTTATTTACAGGTATCTACAATGTTTCTGTAAGTTAAGCTTTGTTCAGTTATAATAAATCATAATAATATCAGTAATAATAAACATGGTATTGTGCATATTAAATTAGACAAGTTGTTGATGTCAAACGAAGTTGTTTGTTCTGTCTGAGACTGGGTGTTTTAAGTATGTTAATATATATGCTTTGTTTAGTCTGGGGTTAGACAGGGCTGTGTGAAATGTCAACAAATACATTTTATTTAAGTATATTTATTTATCATCTCAATTGTAGGTTTACCCAAGGGTTTTAGACGAAATAAATAGATCATTTAAATGATACCTTTGGAGTGAAAATACTGTTACTAGTTAAAAAAACTCATAAAATATTTTAGTAGTTTTCGAGTAAATAGCGGTTATAAAAACAGACAGACAGACAAAGTTTTTAATGTATGTATGTATAAATAATGGATTATTTTATTTCGGACTCCTGAATTTGTTTTGGGTGTAATTATTGTATTTTTAAATCGATAATAATCTAAAAACCTTGTTTACGTTTAGGCTAATTTCGATAATTAATAATCAGGGTAAGTAGTTGGCCTTTACCAAAGGGTAGGCTAATAATCAGAAAAGGTTCGTTTTGTATGTATAAATTACCTAAGTAATTAATTTCGTTAATGGATAGCAGTTAATGGATAACATTTAGGCCGCACATAGGCCAAATTCAAATTAAAAAATTTATTTCAATAAAATCACAAGGATCACTTTGAAACGTCTTAGGAACTAGGTGAAGCTACGCCGATTCCACGCGACCAAGTCTAGAAGAATCAGGCAAGATACACGGTTTGGGGCCTACCTTTTTTTTTTTCAATGATCCTTTCCTTAAAGACTGTCATGGCTTAAAAATAACCTGTAAGAAGCTATTAATTTTAAAATATGAATAAATATTGGTGAAAATTTTTACACAGCGCCATCTAGCCCCAAACTGAGCAAAGCTTGTACTATGGGAACCAACTTGTATACTTTTTTAGTAAAACATACTAGGTTACACCTAGACACTGAACAAACATCTATGTTCATCACACAAATGTTTGTTCTGGGTGGGAATCGAACTCACAACCTACAGCGCAGAAGGCAGAGTTACTACCAACTGAGCTGCGAAGCCAGTCGATTGTATGAATATACAAAATTACGAGATAGAAACTAAGAGTTTTTATTATATGGTGTTTCAACTAAAAATATGGCTATAATTATTCACCAATCTACTGTTGATCGTAGTCGCGGGCGATTCTCATGATGAAGAGCATCTGAATTATCTCGAAACGTCAGTAGTACAAGGTGAAACGTGGTAATTAGCCGATGAACACGGTAGTTTTAAATCAATGGTGTTTGTTCACGTCAAAAGTTTTACTCTGTGGTTGAAACTTTTTAAAAATAAATGTATTTCAGAGCACGCAGCTTACGTAGGTACTAACTCTTAGATAATCTGTGCTATGTGGTTTCGGCTATCTATCTAGTAGCATGGGTAACGAAAGACAGGTCGCGTGTTCGAATCCCAGAATGCACGTGATTGTTTTAGTTAGATTGGAACAAACAGCTTGGTTAACTTTGTTTGTGGAATTCATGTTTTTTAGTTACACGTGTAAAAGTAATTTACGGTTGTCATTATTATTAGGTATGACGACTAAATTCACTTCGTTAACGTGAAGTTAATTTGAACAGACTTCAACCCCCGCTGCATCCCTACACACCAAAAGAAACACACCCTCCAAATTTCAAGTGGCTCAGGCTGTTTATTGATACGTCAGTCAGTCAGTCAGTAACGCAAGAATTTTATATAGTTACATACCTAAAAGGTAGGTAAGGTAATGTGTACCAGAGGATGTATAAGGTAATACAATGAACGATAAACTAGCCAACAATGCGAAGACGAGACAGTCCGAAACATTTTCCGTTAATGGCGCCCCAACAGGGGCAGTCATCCCCTAAACGCCCAAGGGAGTGATCCACGACCCCAACGTACACGTCGGCATTTCAATAACTTACCAATTGTTTATGCTTCAGATACTGTTGGCGATGCTTGCCTCACTGGTTTTTTCTTAATCACTCTGTTTTATGGTTATTTTTTCGCGAGTTGTTAGTTCTCTCTTCTTCCAAGTCGTTCATAAGTGATTACTGTGTTTAGAAGGAAATATGTCTTATAGTTTTTGACTGTTAAATTAAAAGAACTTGGTAACTCTGGAAAGATGTTGATGATAAAAGAGCCAGTGACTGTGGTGAAATGATTAATGTGATTTTAATAATCTCATTTCAGGCACAAGCTAGTTTCCTATACTACCATTTTTTTGACAGTGACAGGTAAACATCATAGTAGACTGGAAGAAGAATGTTTGAAGAAAAAATCAGTGTAAAGAAAATATATTTTTCCAGAAGCTGGCAACATTCAATTTGCAAACATATTGCATGAAAACAAATTACTGGCGCCAATATTTTCCCCTTTGAAAGCTGAAATCATTTCCACACACAATTCCCTCAAAACTCAGTGTACCGTACGCTGTGAGCCTTCCCAAACAAAGGAAACACTACGTGGTTTAGTAGCTTCTGTATCTGGCTTCGTATGTGTAGACGTGTAGGTATCTATATCTACATAAAAAATAGTTTGATGAAATTCGTGTAGCACACACGAATATCAATATAATAATATTTTACTAGTAGAGTCAGCAAGTTTAGAGACTATAACATCTAGCTTTAATAAGACCGCTGTGCGCGTCTTACTTGTAAAAACAAATATACCAACACCGTAAAAAACACACAAATGCTACAAATCACAAGTTGTAAAGGTTGATTTTTAACAAGCCAATTTATAAATATAATAACACAGCAGATACTTGACTGACTGACATACAACGCAGAGCCCAAACCGCGGTTCCTGGGAACTTAAAATTTAGAGGGTTTGTTTTTTAAGGGACCAGGGGTTTAGGGAAATTTGAATAATCAAATAAACTTTTTTTAAACAACTCCAAATAGTTTGTTAAATCTTAGTGCTTGGAATATAATGTACAACTACAAATTTAGTATAAATTCTGCAAATAACGACACAGTGCAGTGGGAAGTAGATTTTTATTGGAAATAACTACTATAAAATAATAGTTGCGTATAAGATATCAGATACAGACATACAGTGGTAAATATAGTGGAAGATGTGAAACAATGTGCAAATTCAGAGTAAGGCAGTAAAAGCTTTGGGTTATGGCAGGGTCAGGTGTCCCGTGGGAGCCATCACGGCTCACTGCCCCACGTTGGGCGCCATTATCCTGTTAGAGAGGCTACTGAACTATAGTGCTATCAGAACGGCACAAACTCGCAAAATTACACAATAACTAAATAACACAATATCATCGTGACTATATCTTTTACTAGCAGTCCGCCCCGGCTTCGTACGGATGTAATAATGAAGATTATAGGCAAAATATTAACATTTTGCCTATAATCTTCATTGCTTCAAACTTAGGTTACTTTATTGCAATTTTCGAGGGAATCTCATTTTATTTTTGAAATATATTTTTTATAATATAGCCTAGGTTGTGCCTGATATGCCTATGAGCTTTTGGTAGGTGTTTTTTTTTAATTGGTCTAAAAGTTTTTTAGTTTTAGTACAAACTAAAATACAAATTTTACCTCTTTATAATAATTATAGTTGTGTAGAAGTGTAGATGTAGAAGATCCAAGACGTAGAGAAAACTATAGAGTTGCCATCTTATGAACTATTTAATTATGATTTTGTTTTATAATGAAACAGCAGCTAGAGACACTTTTGCAAATGACACAATAGCAGACGTTGGCAAAGGCATATTGTCAAAAAAGCAGAATTACTCCATCGAGAAAAATATACAGTTATTTGTTAAATAACATCTTCGATATGAAATGTGTATCAACTTGAATAAGCAATATCGAGTGGTCGGTCAGACGAAAAGCTGACTATTCAACAATAGCACTTATAATAAAATTGTTATAACAAAAGTTGGGCAACAAAGGAAGCCCGGCGTCTTGTTATTGCGTCTCGCCGCAATATTATAGTTAGTGTCCGACCGAAATAGGTTTATCAGCCGAAACCGAAACCGAAATTTCTATTCTATACCAAAATCTAGTATATTTTTTTTACGCATTAATTTGCATATTCTATTTATACTGACAGTTAAATAGAGTTAAATAAAATAAAAAGTACTTAAGAAATATACCTACACTTTTTTATGTCGAAGTTTGCCGAACGACGATAATTCACACTAGTTTCGGCGCGGCCGAAAGTTTCGGCCATTTTTTGGCGGGTCACTTATTATATAGTTGATGTTGTCAGTATGGTTCGCCAAGATAAAGCGGATGAAATGTAGCGAGGTAGGCCTTATTTCCTTTAACAACTTTTTACGTAGTGTTGCAATGGAATGATGATTGGAGCAATCTATGTCGCCATTTTATCGATAATCGTTTAATTAAATACAGCAATTGCTATTGCCTCTGTGGAATCTTTTATAAACGTTAACATATTACTTAGTAGCGGTAACACGTTAGTACTCCTAGAAGTATGACAACGTTTAAAAAAAAACATGTTTTAAACTGCAATCTTTAAAGGTTCTTGTGGGGGTTTGTCAAAAGCATGTCGAAACATTAGGTTTATAATTAAGTGACAGGTTGCAAGTCTATCGACGCAAATATCAAATTCGAACTCACTACTCGCGGATCAAATATCCCTCACCTCTAAAGCACCTCTAAAAGGAGACAAAAATTCAAATAACACCGTTATATTACGGCCGTTATTAACAGTTCATGATATGGTTATTCAACTTGAAAAAGTATTTTCTTCATAAAAGCCCGTCTGTTAGAATGAGGGAAGTCCAGACAAGTGGACTGTGGAGTGATAAAATCCAATCTAGCGATTCAGCTTTATATTTCTTTGTGACATAATCAAAGCTATCCTATTTGCACGTGACACTGTTCTGATTGTATATGGCCAGCTAGTAGTCTGCCCCGGCTTTGCACGATTATAGGCACTAATGAAGATTAAAGGCAAAATTTTGATAACTTACGTTACGTTGTAGCAATTATCGTGGGATCTCGATTTTTTTTTTTAAAGAATAATAACTTGAAGTCTCACCTTAAACATCGTCTCTACTCAGAGTAAAGCATTTAAATTTAGAGCAAAGGCACTTTTTGGTAACTTCATACAAAAAATTCTGAGATACTAGTGACAATCTATGCTGTCATCCCTCTCATCACCAAAACCGGCGCTGATAAGGTCTGTGATGTGAGGCTCAATGCTCAGATAGCTCAATCTGCAGTCTACCTGTTATTGTACTTATTTATTACTTGTGGTTCTTTCTTCTCCCAAGGCCCAACACAATTGGTGACAGTAGACATTTTAGCTGAATTATGTCACAAGGAATCGCCGTTTTACGAGTAGTTTTGTTTGTAAATAATAGATTGAATTGAGTGTCGGCAAGAGAGCTGTATCGGGTTATGTGAGGGGATTTAATGGTCGCCGGTTTTATTAACCTACGATTGTGTACAGGTAAGAGGTATACTGGCCTTACAGTTCAGTTGGTAGCGGCTCTGCCTTCTGCGCTGTAGGTTGTAGGTTCGATCCCCTCCCAAGGTAAACATTGTGTTCTGTGTCTTGGTGTTATGTATAGTAACATGTTTTACAACAAATAAAAGTATTCAGTATTAAATCATTTATCTACATATCTACATCATTCTCATAGTACAAGCTTTGCTTAGTTGTTTTATTTTACATGTGCGAAGCTATTGTCATTGACGTATAAGTGTCATAGTTTTGGCTAAATTATGAGTTTATAATGGCATGGCCTGGACCTTAATATGACATTAGTGGGGTCACGAACTACAGCTAAGAGTCAGCAGCTAAAATTTCGTACTTTTGGCGCCCAACGTGGGGCAAAAGCTCTGCCGAAATGTCTATCTGGCTGATATTTGTTGATGTTACTTTGGGATTATATATATTATACCGAGACTTTTACTAGCCGAAGTATCTCCATGGAGGTTGAATTTTGGAAATCTGTTTCTTAGTAAACTTCACCAACGAATATGATCTTAAAATGCCCTATTTTTATTTTTATGCAAATTTTAATAAAAAAAACTGGTTTAATAACAAACACTCAATCTTAAATGAATATTAGTATAATAGATACTTGTAATTGTTAAATACAAACACGGACCTCATAAGTACTTAAAAACTACGGTTCGAAGAAGAACAATATTTGCTAACCATTACGCAATATTTCCCCTGAGACACCCACTACCGAGACTCCATTCAATTATCTACTTTACTTACCAGAGAATAAAGCCTGATTTGCAATGGCTTTCATTTCAAACGCACTTACTGACTTGCAAATATTGAACTGAACCTTTTTGCCATTAGATACTAACTTATTGAGAACTAGCAGTCCGCCCCGGCTTTGCGCGAGTCTAATGAACATTAAAGGCAAACTTTTGATACCTGAGCTTACAATTTTGCAATTTTCGTGAGGATCTCTATTTTTTTTAAATAAAATATAGCCTCTATGTTACTCGCTGATAATCTAGCTTTTGATATGTGAAATATTTTTTTAAATTGTTTTTTTTTAATGTAATTATAATTATAATAGTCGTTGTGTAGATTTATATGTACTAAGCTTGGGGCAGACCGCTAGTGGTATAAAAAAACTGTTTTACCATGTTTTAGGCCGTAAATTAACCATAAAAACTACTGCTAAACTACTGCAAAATGTAAGCATGTGCCAACTGTTATGTTTGGACGTGGCTCTGATTAACCTCTTTAAACATTATAGTGAAGTATTGTAATAATACACAAGTTGCGGATCGAATCTGACTGGTTTATTCCGAAACTGACGGTAGGACAAATAATACACTTTATTTGTAATACCTACAAATACCCAACACCTCCTTATCTAAATATGACACATAATCTTAAATCTTATTCTATAGGTACTTAGTTTTACAATAATTACTTAAACTAGATACAGCGTTTAATATATTCAACTTTAAACATTAGATATTTATCTAATCTACTTACTAATATAATAAGGTTGTCTGTTGGGACGAGGACGCAAGTAATGAGCGTCTTTGAGACCAGGAGACGAACATGCCATTTCAAAATTCTCGTCACCCTGTTCAGCATCGAGCTTTTTACGCATGATATCGCTCTCTCGCGGTGACGGCGGCGCTGATGCCGACGAAAACGAGACGTCAGAATTGCTGCCCGTCGCAACGGCCAACTCAGTACACACATCAGTGTTTACATTAGGCATTTTAACACTATTACTGGAATCATCATTAGCCGTGCAAGACAGAGAAAACCTTTTTCTATTCAACTTCAATGGAACAATCATTTGATCCATATGACGTTTCACTGTATTGTTGGCTGATACATTAATAGCGAATGAAGCAGGCCCTACCTGTTCCTTGACCTGTCCTTCCACCCATTTATCTTTTAATTTACCATAATCGCGAACATAAACGGTATCGCCTAGCTGCACATTTCTGTGGGTGCCCCCGCTACGCAGCACCTGCCCGGCCTGGTGCTCTCGCACACGCTCACCCGCACTAGGTCGCAACGCGTCAAGCCGCCCGCGTAGTCGACGCCCGAGCAATGCTACCGCAGGCGCTACATTAGTCGTGGCGTGTTCGCAGTTCCTATATTGAAATAACATCTAGAACCCAGGCGATCAGATATCGCGGAACGGCATATTTTTCGGCTACGTCGGCAAAAGCCCAGCGAGGAGCTCAGTATATATTTACAAAGTTTAAAGCACCTAGCTAGTACATGTAACTTTGGATTTTAACACTATTACTGGAATCATCATTAGCCGTGCAAGACAGAGAAAACCTGGTTTTCTCTGTGCGTTTTCTCTGTCTTGCACGGCTAATGATGATTCCAGTAATAGTGTTAAAATGCCTAATGTAAACACTGATGTGTGTACTGAGTTGGCCGTTGCGACGGGCAGCAATTCTGACGTCTCGTTTTCGTATAACAGACAGTCGTGTGTATAAACCCGATCGGCAGAATTTTACCACCCGTATACCCTCTGAACCTTAGGTTACACTGAAATAGTTCATGATTCTTAAAATATTTTTGGTAGTCGTGCTTATTAATAGCCGAAATCTTGCTACCCGTGTCTACCTCAAAGTCTATAGGGACATCATTAACGTGAATCGAAACTACATACGGTTTATCGTCCTCTCCGTCCACCACAATGTTAAAAAAATCACTGTCCTCGCTGTCGGAGTCCATCTCAATGTAGAACTGATTCCGCCGCTGCGTTTTGCCCCTCGGATGATCACCACCATCACCGCTCGGACGCGCACTTTTACACATGGCCTTGAGATGGCCCTTGACTCCGCACTCATCACAGCTGTAACGCCTATAGCGACAATTATCCGGTGAATGTTGACGACCGCATCGCCAGCATTTCTTGTTCGAGCCGCGCGCCTGGTGCGCCGCAGCCCTGGCGCCTCCTGCGCCGATCCGGTGCACGGGAGGGTCGGGCACACCGACGGCCGTGCTGTTGGCAGCGCCAGCTGCGCTCGCCGAACCGCTCGTCTCCGCATGCCTCTCCGCCGCCTCCAGTGCCAGAGCCAGTTCCACCGCTCGCTTGTAATCCAATTCCTTCTCCGCGAATAAACGACTGCGCATCTCGTCACCAGCGAGGCCCGACACGAACTGATCTCTGAGATTTTCTTCTAGTTTCTCTCCAAAGTTACATGTACTAGCTAGGTGCTTTAAACTTTGTAAATATATACTGAGCTCCTCGCTGGGCTTTTGCCGACGTAGCCGAAAAATATGCCGTTCCGCGATATCTGATCGCCTGGGTTCTAGATGTTGTTCGACGATGGTGACCAATTCAGTGAACGTTTTCTTTTCCGGTTTGGCTGGGGCGCACAAATCACACATCAAATCGTAGGTTGGTTCACCGACTACAGTTATCAACGTGGCCACGTGCAACGAGTCTTTTATTTCGTTTAGCAACATGAACTGTTTCACTCTGTTTACGTATTTCGTCCATTTTCGCGAAGATAAATCAAATGAATCAATTTTACCGTACGGCATCGTGATAAAAACTATTAAATCGTCGCCAGTGAAGTATTGTAATAATACACAAGTTGCGGATCGAATCTGACTGGTTTATTCCGAAACTGACGGTAGGACAAATAATACACTTTATTTGTAATACCTACAAATACCCAACAATTATCAATGATCTAAGCGCCTGGAGATCTGAGAGGATGTCTGCCGTACTTAAGGATTACAGTCGTGATCCTATTTAATTTCAAGTCTGATTTAGCGGTATTGTATTGGCTACATGTTTGTATTGTATTGTTTGTAGAACAGGTACCCAAAGTCATTAATGTCTCCACGGAGACAAAGGTTCACAGTTAAGGGTCAATGAATAAGATAACATACAAATCCATACAATTACGTACTATTGTGGTGTACTTCGCTTTTATTATCGGACTAGCTTACGCCCCCGGCTTCGCGATTCGCTCGCGTGACTTTAACAATCGAAATTGGATTGATTTACAATCAAACTTTTGCATTGAATTATATCTAATTTTAGTTATATTTAGTTGTCTTTTGCTACTCTTTATACTCTTTTCCACTTCAAAAAATATTAAAATTATAGAAATAGAAAAATTACAGCATAAATTGTCACCTGTCACGGTTAATGGTGAGAGATGAGACACGATTTAAGTATGAAGTGACGATAAGCGCCTCTGGTTTCCACTTTGAGAACTTTTATCATACAAAATTCGGTTTCACCATTCGGAATTTCACCAATTTAATTTTTTTATCAGTAATAAATAGTTAATAACGCTCGACGCCTGAAATTATATTTTTCCCATTTGCGGTGAAATCATCACGCTGGAACGAATTAATTTACGTTTTGATTGTGAAATCAGTGGTGTGTGCTTTTAATACTATTTTAGTATGTTTATTTAACTAAAATTAGCCGTGTTGGCCGAGTGGTAGATACCTCGACTTTAAATCTGAAGGTCGAGGTTTCGAATCCCGGCGTGCATCAATGGATTTTTCTATTCGAAAAATGTATATGCGCATCAACACGGTGAAGAACAACATCATGAGTATTCTTATAAGCGGCGATGGGCTTGCAACCTGTCACGTATGGAATGCTAACTACTGCAAAATGTGCCTCTGACTACTCCCACTAGACTAACTGACCCGGAGAACTTTGTACCGCCTGAATTCATAAATGTAGTTATTAGCTGAGTTATACCGACAGCAGCGCCACCTACCAATTGGGTCCAATTGTTTTTCCAAACCATTTAAATAATAATAATAATAAATTGTTTATTTCAGACTTAGTCCATATTATAGTAACATATTATTATAGTAGAAGAGGAGTAACAGGCACACGTATAGGTGCTTAAACACGTTGACTCGCGGGCGCGGTCACGAAATATCAAACATATGACGTGATTTCCAAGTGTTCACGTTCAAAACGCACGTGCGGTCTAAGTAGCGAGCTAACTAGCTCATATGTTTGATATTTCGTGACCGCGCCCGCCACCGCGCCCGCGAGTCAACGTGAATAAGCACTAAGTTTTTAAAATTATATTATTTTCAAAAACGGCAATGGGTTAACTAGAATTCTAAATAATTCTGCAAAATATAAAAAAAAATCGAATGAAATTGAAATAGGATCACGACTGTAATCCCCAAAATCCCCATGTACGGTAGACATCTTCACAGATCTCCGGGCGTCACAGATCCTTAAAGATATCTAATCTAAAGGTCTTTGTCAGTTTCAATATAATGTTTGATCTTATAACTAAACCCCTTTTAGATCATGTCTTAGATCTAGGTTCTAACCCAGACAGCCTAGTTTATAAGGCGATTCGCAGACTGCTCCAACGAGGCACGCGAATCGCCCGCGGCTGGTACAAAAGTGGATCTTTTTTGTACTGTTGTGGGGTCATAGACCCGGTGGATCATCGCGTGGATGACGTCGTGAGGGAACAAACCATCGCTGAAGTTGGTCGCTTATCTCAGCATAATTTTACAAATTTCACTTTCTCCCCTGTTGGTGATGATGAGATTCATCGCACCATCATGGGTATTACTAGCAAAGCGGTCGGACAGGATGGCCTTGGCCGTGATCTTCTAATACCTATCCTTAATCTTGTCCTTCCTTTCATCTCCCACATTATTAACTTCTCCCTTTTTTCTGGTGTTTTTCCTTCCATATGGAAAAAAGCACAAATTATTCCAATCCCAAAAAAACTGTTACTTCTGATATTAAAGAATATCGTCCTATCTCTATTCTACCCTTTCTGTCAAAAGTTCTGGAACGGGTTGTGCATCGTCAACTTTCTCAATATCTGCAATCTCATTCTCTTCTAAATACTTTTCAGTCGGGTTTTCGCTCGGCTCACAGTACAAATACTGCCCTCATAAAAATCACTGATGACATTAGATTCGCGATGGACGACAGGCAGCTTACACTACTCACACTTCTTGATTTCAGTAATGCATTCAACTGTGTTGATCACGCCATACTTCTAGCCATCCTTCGCTCATTAAACATCTCTTTGCTGTCATGTGATTGGTTCCGGTCGTACCTCCTTGGACGAGAACAACGCGTGCAAGTAGATGATATGCATTCGGGCTGGTGTGACGTTACTGCTGGTGTCCCGCAAGGTGGAGTCCTTTCTCCTCTTCTCTTTTCTATTTTTATTAATACTCTTGTATCAGGTCTTCGTTTTACTTCTTATCACTTATATGCTGACGATGTGCAACTCTACCTCTCCTTCAAACCGGATGCCATTCATGATGCGATACACCTGCTGACGGAAGATTTGTGTGCTGTCGCTTCCTGGTCAAGGAAGTTTGGTCTCCAAATTAACACAAATAAAACACAAGTGATGATAATTGGTAGCCAAGCCTTTATCTCTAGGCTTGACCTAAATTCTCTCCCCTCTGTAAAATATAATGATGTTCCCTTGGGTTACTGCTCCGAGGTAAAGAATCTTGGCCTCATCATCACTGAAAACCTATCCTTGCAACATCACATAACTGAAGTCAGCAGGAAAATGTATGGTGCTATGCATGGCTTGAAGTGTATGCAAAACTTTCTGCCTTTTTCCGCTAAATCCACCCTTGTCAACTCCATTCTACTCCCCATTCTAGATTACGCTGATGTGTGTTATCCCGACGCCACTGAAGAACAACTTAACAAGCTGGAACGGTTGTTGAATCTCTGTATTAGGTACATGTACGGTCTGCGTAAGTACGACCACATCTCACACTATCGGACACAACTGAAGTGGCTTAACATCCGCCATCGTCGGAACACCCATATTCTCTGCCTCCTTTACAACATCCTCCATCATCCCCTCTCACCTCACTATCTTAAAGAACGTTTCACTCCCCTCATCCCTCCAGACCGTCCTTCTCGCTCCTCTCAACACCTTCTTCTCATGACGCCTCAACATAACACAAACTTTTACACCGACTCTTTCACGGTTACTGCGATCCGCCTATGGAACTCTCTCCCTGTAGACATACGCAAAGCCTCATCCATGGGAATCTTCAAGTCCAAATTATACCAACATTATCTCTCTCTGCAAAATACTCATCCAATTTGAGCACCTATATATATTTTTTTGTAGATACTAGGTATTATGGTATGGTATATATGTAAGTTTATGTATTTTTTAGTAAGTATGTGTATAAATATAATAAATTCAATGATTTCTCTCTTACAAAGCACTACCATTCCCTTTCCAAATTACACAAAGGTTAGCTGGAAGAAAATGCTAACTAGCATTAAGTTCGCCTATGTACATGTTCTTGTATTGTGCAATAAAGAATTTTCTATCTATCTATCTATCTATCTACCCTGGCTTTGGTCATTTTCAATTTTAGCAGACACTAACTAAGCATAAGAAAAGCGTACTTAATAACTATAGGTTAATAAGTACAATTCTTTGATTAGAGACAATTGTGATGTGTTATACCTCTAAATTTGTTTGACCACAACTAAATATTTTTTGTCTGAGTGGGATGTACCTCGACTTTCAATCTGAAGGTCGTAAGTTCGAATTCCAGCGTGCATCAATGGATTCGAAAAATTTATATGCGCATCTAAAACACGTGCTTACAACGGTGAAGGAAAACATCGTGAGGAAACCAGTTAGTGCTTATTCACGTTGACTCGCGGGCGCGGTGGCGGGCGCGGTCACGAAATATCAAACATATGAGCTAGTTAGCTCGCTACTTAGACCGCACGTGCGTTTTGAACGTGAACACTTGGAAATCACGTCATATGTTTGATATTTCGTGACCGCGCCCGCCACCGCGCCCGCGAGTCAACGTGTTTAAGCACTTAGTGTTCTTATAAGAGGCGATGGGCTTGCAACCTGTCACGTATGGAATGATAACTACTGCAAAATGTGGGCATGTGCCAAATATAATGTTAATAAAATAATGTTTGGACTTGCCTCTGATTACCCCCACTAGACATCTTCAAAGGATCTAAGCGTCTGGAGAATGTCTACCGTGCTTGGGGATAACAGTCGTGAACCTATTTTTTTTTGTTTAAATAAATATCGGTTTAGATACCTCCGGTCCTAATGTGATCCTTGTGATTTTAAAGCATCACTGAGTTTAATTTACAAATGTCCATATTAACCTTGCACATGTTTAAATGAGGCAGGGTTGCCGTTGCCTACGGTAATGTAAATAAACTTAATCCACTAAAAGGTTTCGGTGTTGCCAGCCACCTCTCTTTATTACACTTTTATTAGATGGGGTAAAGGTTCCTTTGAAGTTTATCAAATTACCAAGAATACTGAATCGAATTTAGGACTTTGGCGACACATAATTCTGTAGATTTAAATTTTCTGATTTTGGTAGCAAACGTGGATAATTTGATTTAATTTAATGATTAATAGTATCACAACTGTATTCCCAAGTACGGTAAACATCTCGCATCTCCAGGCACTTGGATCTTTGAACATGTCTAAATGGGTTAGCCAGAGGCATATCCAAACATTACATTTAATGTCTGAGGGGATCACACTATTTCATACATTTTTATCTAACACAGAGTGACCAAATTATTTCAGTGACACGAAATAATGAAAATGTTATAGAATATTGTGTCGATATCCACATTGATTCGAGGGTGCAGTGATGTGTCGAAGTGGTGAGTCAGCGAACCGCATTTAGGTCAATTAGTAATCCGTTGAGAAGCTCTCGCCCAAGCTGATCTGGCTGCGGCCAGCATAGCAGCTGCACGCAGCTTTGCTCGTGTTACTTAGGCATAGTGGGCGAGTGCCCGACTCAGAGAGCAAGGGGTTCGATCCCCGCGGTTGGTAAAATTTTTGCATGGTCTGTGAATATACTAGCCTTTGGACAAAAAGTAATAAATAACACACGTTCATTAAGGGGCTCCCAGTCGCTGGTTGCTCTTTTTCGAAACGAAAAAAGAAATACTTCTGAACAAGCCACATCTCCTATTTTTATAAGTATATTACTTCAGGTTCCTACCTAGATTTCTATTAAGCTGAAAACATAATAGCAGAAACTTTTCACGATAAAAATATTATTTCAAAATGATACGTTTTAGAATTTATGATCGAAATATTTTATATACCTACTATTAAAATCAACTTGAAATTTTTTGTTAAAGATAGGTAATATGTAGATCTAGATTTCTATTAGAATAGATTTTTGATAAGTAATTATACATAATTTATATCATTAATTTATTCGAAAAGCTAAGGCGGACCACGCGCCGACGTGTGTTTGTCGTCATTGCAGCGGTCTGTAGGATTATTTATCGAAGTGATTAAAGATGGGTGCATCTTTATTCACATATACTATACATTATAAAATAAGAGATATGGCTTGTTCACAAGTATTTATTTTTTCGTTTCGAACAAAAACAATCGTCGACTGGGAGCGCCTTAAGATTTTTTTGACTAATATGCAAAATATTAGAACAAGGATGAAGTGTTTACCGAAAAATCAATGATTTCTAATAAATCAATTTGGAGCAGCCTCTACTGACATGGTGGTGAATTGGTGATAACTGACATTCGTGTAATAAGTTCATTTTACGTGTCACTCATGTTGTCATTTCCAATTTATTGATTCAGTGTGTAACTATTTGTAGAGGTTTAAATGGGACTTTTGTAAGAAATATAAATTTATTTATTTTACTTTAGTAATAAAGGTTTTTGATGAATGCAGAATAGTTTTTACTTAATGACCGCAAAACATACAGTTTTGTTTTTATAACAAAGATAACTAAAGCCAGCCAAGCTCAGCCCATACAAAAAAGAAAACAAACATTTCACATATATTGGCGGACTGGCGGACTTTTTACACACTACACTATCTAGCCCCAAACTAAGCAAAGCTTGTACTATGGGAACCAGATAACTGATAGAATACTTATATACTTTTTTTTTGTAAACATACTTATTATACATAGTAACACCCAGACACAGGACAAACATCTATGTTCATCACACAAATGTTTGCCCTGGGTGGGGATCGAACCCACAACCTACAGCGTAGAAGGCAGAGTTACTACCAACTAAGCTGTGAGGCCAGTCACCTTAAATTCAAGTAAATAACATCAAAAATAATTTTACAGCACTTCTAGGAGTAGTAGATTACAGGTTTTCATTATTATTATATTCGAGTAAGTATAACATCATTTCATAGTGTAATGTCGAAGTCAAAACCGATCAAATTCTATCTTAACTACTCGCACTTGACCGATTTTGTGATTTACTGCGTTATCTACCTTCTCTTTCATGATACCAAAGCTCCAATCTAGAAGTCTTAACTAGAATTCCATCCAATTACCCACAGATTTATTATCAAAGCAAAACATCGAGCGAACAATACATTTATATCAACCATTAAACCCTATTTGACATGATTCGACCCTTAGGTTATATAAAGGAGGGAGGGACTGGTCGAACAAAGGGCATTGTGCCCTACAAACTGACCACTGGACATGATTGCATGTGGAACGAGTTACTTTGAAAGAAATATACATACTTTGTATATTAATAAGTACTCTCTAGAAGTAAATGTTTAGAAAAACCGGCCAAGTGCGAGTCGGACTCGCACACGAAGAGTTCCGTATCATATCTATAAAAACAGCAAAAAAAAACACGTTTGTTGTATGGGAGCTCTACCTACTTAAATATTTATTTTATTCAAATTTCGAATTTCAAATTGAAAATTTCAACTGTCTAGCTATCACGGATCATGAGATACAGCCTTGTGACAGACAGACGGACTTAGTCTTAGTAATAGGGTTACGTTTTTACCCTTTAGGTACGGAACCGTAAAACATGCTCTTATCGTTCCTCCCGTATTGACCTCTCAAAGGTGTGACCCCTATTAGGGAGAGTTGAAGGTCAGATGCCCCTCTGCTGTCAAATATCGATCCCAATCAGACCACAATACAATCTGTAAAACTATAAATTATAATAAAAATGTCCGTCTGACGCCCCGCATACTAGCCCATCAAGCTAGACAACATTTTTAACTGTAGATTTAGAAGGTCGTGGGTTCGAATACCACGATTGTAAGCATTTACACGTGTTCAAAACGATAACGGAAAATATAGTAGGGAATTTTTATAAGCGGCGATGGGTTTGACCTGTCACGTATGGAACTATTATAAATATTGGTGGACATTTTTACACAACGCTTCTAGCCCCGAACTAAGCAAAGCTTGTACTATAGATATAGATTATATAATACATAACCATATTTTTTGGTGTTTTATAACAAATTATCTCAAGAAAGTAGATGTTTAACAGAATTGTCCTTGACCGGTATCTTCTGATGAGGTAATTCCCTCCCAACTCTAATGTTCCTCCTCACTTCCTCCCACACAGACAAGTTACTCTTCAAACTCTCCTTGTCGCCTTCTATCAGTTCTCTGCAAGCGAGGGACGCAGCTTAATTTAGAAAAGCTGGCTCAGTACAAACTAAAGTCAAGTAACAAAAAAATAATATTCATGGAAATCACTGGGATCATTTATAATCGTCATACTTAATTAGAATTAGGTGATAAAGTGATTTAGGGCATCATTCAGGTTTAGATATTTTTATCATCAACTCGCAACATCACTAATAGATGAAGTACATTATGGTTACAACTTTTTTAATTTGCCACTAGCATCCAACTGCGGCTTTGCTCGCGTGGTATTCGAGCTAAACTTAGATCAGAGATAGAATTGGTGATATAAGTGTGAAATAGTGATGCCATTAGAGGTAAACCGGTTAACGTTATCCAAACCTACAAACGATTATTGACATGTGGCCAGTAACATTGTGCCTCTAATAAATAACACCCATTTGCTAAGTACATACATAGTTTATACATAGTCCTGAACCTCCTAATACTTGTATCGTGGGTATCAGACACTTCAAATACCAAAACACCTTGACCCATCAGAAACTGCGAATACCATGGTATTACAACACCCAGACCCGGAATAAATAATTGCTAGTCAATTGGTCATGCAAACATTTGACCCGTTACGGAAATCGAAACTGCACCTCTTGTGTTTCAGTCGGGCATTCGCCCCACCACTTTACCGAGATCATCGAAATATCTAAAGAATAGTAGTAGTTATCCAGATGTTTGTCGTTAAGCTGTGGCGCGATCGCATATTCTATGAATCGATGCTCGTTTCCCGCTCTTTGGAACCTATTGTACTGGTAGGGTTGTCACACAATCTATGGAAAAAGTAGTTATTTTGATTTTATCATTGACTTGTCTCACAGATCAGTTGGTAGAAGCTCTGCCGTCTGATTGTGGTGGGGATCGGGTCCCAGGACAAATATTTGAGTTCACACACTTACACTCTCTCTCACACACACACATATATTATAACATACATTACCCATTGTTACTGTTAGCTGTTTATAATTACACTTAAATTGATTTAAATTAGAAATATCTACATTAATTCTTTAAATATACTACGTATTTCTCGTTAGAATAACTTAAATTAAATTTCAGAGGAGGGCGTTAAAATTCGCGACACAGTTTTTTAAAGTTACTGCGGCTGTTATCTTTTTTCAGCGTTTTAGTCCAAATATTAAACATAGAGAACATAGAAGTTTGTTTCGTATCTGGGCGTTATAATGGTTGTTTAAAATAACAACTACGTAATTTGTCATAGAACAGTTGAAAACTAATATAACTGTTCACACAATAGGACATAGTTATTAGTTTTTAATGAATGGATTCAAATCGAGAAAGAAGAAATCCATTAAGGTTCGTTTTAAGGCGCTCCCAGTCGACGATTGTTTTTGTTCGAAACGAAAAAATAAATACTTGTGAACAAGCCACATCTCCTCAGTATATGTGAATAAAGATGTACCCATCTTTAATCACTTCGATAAATAATCCTACCGACCGCTGCAATGACGACAAACACACGTCGGCGCGTGGTCCGCCTTAGCTTTTCGAATAAATTAATGATATAAATTATGTATAATTATAATTATGTATATATATATCAAAAATCTATTCTAATAGAAATCTAGATCTACATATTACCTATCTTTAACAATAAATCACAAGTTGATTTTAATAGTAGGTATATAAAATATTTCGATCATAAATTCTAAAACGTATCATTTTGAAATAATATCTTTATCGTGAAAAGTTTCTGCTATTATGTTTTCAGCTTAATAGAAATCTAGGTACGAACCTGAAGTAATATACTTATAAAAAAAAGAGATGTGGCTTGTTCAGAAGTATTTCTTTTTTCGTTTCGAAAAAGAGCAATCAGCGACTGGGAGCCCTTTAAAATGCGTATTTACACAGTTTTCACAAGATGAAGTGGGATAAGAGCATTGTTTTACAACCAGATAACTTTCATGTACATCTTTCATTCCTTAGCGGTCTTAACAAACCGGCCCAGTGCAAGTCCGTCTTAGTATTAGGGTCCCGTTTTACTCTTTGGGTACGGAACCTTAAAAACGGTAAATTTCAAAAACCGGTTTGATTATATCCTTACCATTTGTTATCTCGCGACAGCCCTATTCAACCGAATTCTATATTCAAAGTTCACCCATTCACGTATCGTCAAATCGGTGCACTTCCGAATTCTTATGTCGACGCGTTAAAGTTCATAATGGCTTGGCACAAATGCGAAATTCTTACAAAGTTGGGAGATCTTCCGCGACTTTTCATTTTTAAAGTATTAGCATTGAAATTCACAGTCCCTTCAAGTTTCATTGTAAAAAACTTTTTTTTCTACAAAATTTGATTTGATTTTTAAGGTTCCGTATCCAAAGGGTTAAAACGGGACCCTATTACTAAGACTCCACTGTCCGTCTGTCCGTTACAATTTCACAAGGCTGTATCTCATGAACCATGATAACTAGACAGTTGAAATTTTCACAGATGATGTATTTTTGTTGCCTTTAAACTTAATATTTAAGTGGTGCTCCCATACAACAAACGTGTTTTTTTTTGCCGTTTGTTATAGATGGTACGGAACCCTTTCGTGCGCGAGTCCGACCCGCACTTGGCCGATTTTTTTTCATTTGACAAACAGATAAAATAATAAACAAACCATACATAATGCTCCTGTTTGGAGTAATGAAAGAACTTAATAAAAGGAAGCCATTTCTATATCACAGCCGAACAATTTAATTTACATGTAAAGATTTCCGATATCCACTTGAACATAGCACGTATTTCGTTGCGATAAAGTGTATAATCGATTGGCAGATATTCCTCGAAGCCCAATAAGAATTGGGATGAGATAAAGAGAATCGAGTTAGGTAACACGTATGTCGGGGGAATAAAGTTGATAATCGAATGGCGTCAATGCAATAAAAACCTTGTTTTGTTGTCAAAAGAGGGTTTAATTTACAAAAGGTTGTATTACATAAGTACCTACCTATATTATTGGTAAAGCCATGGTTCTCTAAGAGTAAGGTACCGTCTTTTGATCACCGTACACATCTAGTTTTACAAAGAGCCAAATGTGTAATATCTATTCAGCCGTATTAACCTATATTAGCTTCAGTCCACGTCTTCGCTCGCGTGGTACCAGTTTAAAAACTTATCTATGCGCTGTTCGAGGTCACGAATTACATCTGTTCCAAGTTTCAACCAAATCGGTTCAGAATATTGAATAATTAAATAAAACTCAAATATACAAACTAATGCATGAATATTTGAGTAGAAAAACGGTGATTTTAATCTTGGAAATCATAAAACGACCTGCCTACCCTTATGTTGAGGATAAAAATACAAAAAACAGGGATATTGAGATGTGTAATAAGTGGGTTTGGATGTTTTTGAGATTAAATGGATGTTAGCTCGATATTATTGTGTGTTGGAGGTTGTTTTGTGTTTGATTGAGGGCGTACTTCGTTTAAGTTTATTTTTGCTTTTGTTCTGTTTATTTCATTCGGACAACATTTATTTGTATTTATTGTAGATCGAGAACAGAATAATTATGATTAAATATAAAAAACTATTGCGTTACTGACTGACTGACTAAATGATCTATCAACGCATAGCAACTGGTCATAGAAACTTGATATTTGAAGGGTGTATTCCTTTTGGTGTGTAGATGTGCACTAAGCAAGGAATTCCGGAAGTTAAACCCCTAAGGGGGTGCAGCAGGGGTTGGACTTTGTTTGAAAATAACTAACGTGAACGAAGTCGCAAGAGTTTCCACTAGTTTGTCCATAAGCTTACCTGATCTCTCGTGTTCCAGGAGGCGAAGACCAGCTGGACCCTGGCGTGCGGTTCACCTCTGAGCCTGGTGACGCGGTGGCGGCGCCCGGGGCTCCCGTGGTGCTGCCCTGCGCGGCGCTCACCAGGCACGCGAGCAGACTTGCATGGAGGCACAACGTGGGAGCTATGCCTACCAGGGAACACGCGCTATCTACTGATGATAAGTACAGGTAGTTCATATTAATGGTCATCACGAACCCTTTAAGATACCCAGCGATTACAATTTTCACAAATATCGTGAGGAAACCAGTTATTATTCTAATGCAACCGACGAGCTTGCAACCTGTCACGTGTGGAATGCTAACTACTGCAAAATGTGGGCATGTGTCTAATGTAATGTTTGGATTCTGATTATCCCATTTAGACATCTTTAAGGATTTAAACACTCTAGGATCTGGTAGACATTCATGTCTACGTTACTTGGTGATTACAGTCGTGATCCTATCTCGTTTGAAGTTCTTCAGTGGGTCCAACGACCAAAAGTAATTTTTGACAATTGACATCATACATTCTACTATGACAGACGACGATTTGTGTTTGGAGCACTGTCACTGTCGTCGATAATGTCGAAATCGTTTTGCAGAGTAAGGGCCCTGAGTATCGTATCGTAATCGTATTTTGTTTGTCGTTTCAGAAAACAGCTGCCAAACGGTTCGCTGGTGATCGAAAGCATGGCATCATCGCTGGCTGGGCAGTACCAGTGTGTGGTGACAGTGGATGATGTTGGGACCATCGTTTCAAGGATTGCTACCGTATTTCTTGCTGGTTAGTATAAGCCGATCAGCATGAGGAATGTGATGAGAGTGAAGGAAGCTAAAGAATAATGTCAGGATTGTTGCAAGTGGAAAGCCGTAGTCTCTGCCTACCCCTCTGGGAAACAGGCGTGATTTTATGTACGTAGTATTAGAAGGAAGTGCTCAAAACTGTTAAGAAATTGTAATTGTATGTAACGTGTTTGCTATTTCTCGTGTTAAAAAAGTACTTTTTTATTCGAAAGGATATATCTACTTCCAAATTCGTTCTGATGATGGAAATCCATGAGGAATTAAAGGAACTCCTCAAATGTTGTAGGCAACAAGTCAAGCATTTGCATTCAGACAGTATAATTTGATGATGTGGAACTGATGAAGAAGAACTCCTAACTAACTCACATAAGACAATGAACGCTACCCTCAGATTCAATAGGTCATTCACGGCTAACAAACCTCCACAAATATGAAGTCGGTTTTGTCTATAGTTTTTTTTTTTTGAATACCGGTATATTTTTTATTCCAGAGGTACCTGAGCTGGTCCCCGGACCGCGTTCCGTGCTGGGCGTGGTTAACAGTGTTGCGTTGCTGCCGTGCGGCATGCGCGCGTCGCCACGCGTGGCGTTGCGTGTGACGCCTGCGCCTGCACCTGATAGGAGGGTTTATGGTGCCGCCAGGGTGCATCAGTCTCCACCAACTTTGAAATTAAATGTAAGCTTTTAAATCCTTGTAAAAATATCCTCACGTATCCTCGATGGAGACGGAACTTGTTAGCCAATGTTTTTTTGTGTACATTTCGCCACCATTTTTAAAAAAGCTTTTTTATCATCCTCCTGCTCCTATTCAACTTAGTGAGGTTAGCACATGCTCTTCCATTTCCCTCGATCAACCGTCATCTCCCTTCTTACCCATGTCATCCTTCACACAGTTCAACTATCTGATTTTTGGTCCTACATTTCTACATCTATCTACATTCTTCTCGTCATGACATTCTTCCCTCCTCATAACATGCTAACCTATTGCTCCTCATCTATATATATAAAAGAAAGTCGTGTTAGTTACACTATTTATAACTCAAAAACGGCTGAACCGATTTGGCTAAAAATTGGTGGAGAGGTAGCTTAGAGCCAGGAAAAGGACATAGGATACTTTTTATAACGGGGACGGGAACGGGAACTTAACACAACATTTGTTAATTCTAAAGCGATATGCAGTTCGCCGGGTTAGCTTGTAAAGCTTTTTATTTACAACAAAATCTTATTCAAATGATTATCGTCCCCCTATTCTGCTTTCAGGTAACGTGGTTAAAGAACGGCTCGCCAGTCAGGATGGAGAGCGCAAGAGTGTCCATCACGCCAAGTGGAGCGTTAGAGATGGAACCTCTGAAGCATCACGATGCAGCCGTGTATAGGTGCAGAGTTGCCTTATTGCATTCGCCGCACATATTCAAGTGAGTTTATTCACTGGATTATTTTGGGCAGACTTGTCCCTCTTAACCATACCAATGACTAGGACCCTACGTGAAAGAAAAAACCGGCCAAGTGCGAGTCGAACTCGCGCACGAAGGGTTCCGTACCATTATCTATAAAAAATGCCAAATAACCATTTTTGTTGTATGGGAGCCTCTACTTAAATATTTATTTTATTCTATGTTTAGTATTTGTAACAGAAATACATCATCTGTGGATATTTCAAATGTCTAGCTATCACGGTTCATGAGATACAGGCTTGTGACAGACAGACGGACAGCGAAGTCTTAGTAATAGGGTCCCGTTTTTACCCTTTGGGTACGGAACCCTAAAAATGACTTTATTGTGTAGGACTTATAAATGTTTTTGTATCGATCCGTCGTTAATCTTTTGATAGAATTTCTACAGGTATTAAAAGAGCCATTATTGGTTCTAAAAGACATAACTCGATTCATAAATTTTATTTAAAATAAAAACCGGCCAAGTGCGATAGGACTTGTTTCTTCGTAAAATGTTTTGCAATATTATGTATTTACTGAATGTTTCAGAGATGGAGAGGAGATAGAACTGAAAGTGAACACAGAGGTGGCGAATGTGGAATCACCTCCGAGGTTCATCGCCACACCGCAATCTGTCACCATCATGGAAGGTCTTGACTAACTCTATGACATTTAAAATACTACCATATTTAGGAAGATCATAAGGATCATGTAGATTTGAATCATGTTTATGATTCCATTTTCAATATGACATTTTATTATTTCTTTTAGACATCCTATTTTATTGAAATTTTTGATTTTATTTGTCAGGAGCATCTGTGACGTTCGATTGTGCAGCGACTGGCAACCCTAAGCCGGAGATCACGTGGCTCAATAATGGTGTTGCCATCGATCTTAAGTAAGTTTATAACATCAATTGACATAATTCTTTATTGATTTATTTACTTGATGACAGCATAGAGCATACAAAAATCATGTATCACCATATGTAGTCATCATCCACCGTGACTGGTGACAATCTATGCTGTCACTTCTCACACGAGAAGTCACATTCATAATTAAAAGTATTTTTGCAGAATGTTAAGTACTGCAAAATGCGCACAATTGTTCTACGTGACTCTGACTATCCCCTTAGTTTTCAAGGATCAGAATGTACTTATAACTTTTGTTGTATAATTCCAGTGACCTGGACTCCCGCTTCTTCTTAGCTGGCTCTGGCTCCTTACGGGTCCAATCAGCGAGGGCCTTAGATGCTGGGATATACACGTGTAGAGCGCACAGTCGGCTCGATTCTGCTGATCACACCACCGTGCTGCATGTGCAGGTCAGTTCACTTTTGTCAAATTCAAATTCAAAAAGTATTTTTTTCAATAAAATCACAAGGATCTGTTTGAAACGTCTTAGGAGCTAGATGATAAGTTACGCCTGTTCCTTAGAATCAATCAATTTTTGTGATCCCTTGTTTAGTTTAATATTCACACACTCACAGTTCAGTTCGTAGTAGCTCTGCCTTCTGTGCTGTAGATTGTGGGTTCGATTCCCACCCGGGAAAACATTTATATGATGAACATGGATGTTTTTTATGTGTAATGTGCCTATCATAAGTATATATTTACATAAAAAAGTATATCAGTATTCTATCAGTAATCTGGTTCCCATAGTACAAGCTTTGCTTAGTTTGGGACGTGTGCGTGTGTGAAATATTCACAAATATTTACCTATTTTGTGTTCGCAGACTGCGCCTCGCGTCCAAGTCGAGGGTCTGTCTGGAGGAGCAGGAGTAGTGGCTCATGCCAGAGGAGATGCCGTGCTGAAGTGCTCCGTGAGAGGCAGACCTGCGCCCACACCGCTTTGGCTCAAAGATGGGGATCTGTTGTCGCCCAACAACCATGATATCGCCATTGTGGATGGGTAAGAACACATTGAACCAATGGGGTGCAAGATGTTGATGAAATTATGATAATGAGGGGAAGAAACAAAAAAAAAATTCTGAAAAATTTATTTTGTAACTTTAACCGACTTTAAAATCATGAGGAAGTTCTCAATTCGGTTGCATTATTTATAAACCGATTAGGAAATTATTTTTTTGTTTGGTAGGATATACTTCCCGATTGTTCCAATTCAAGTTTGAGGTATAATAACACCTCTAAGGGTGAAAAAGTAGGGGATGAAACGTTGTATTGAACCAACATGAAGTCGGTATTGTTTTTATACGTATAGTTATTTCGAATTAATCCTAAAACAGTTACTACAAGTTGAACATCCTTCATAGTTAGTTTTCTACATATATTATACTGTTTTGTAAACTAAAGTGGTTGTTCTTCAGATCATCCCTTCGCATCCAGGGTGTGCTGAAGGTGGATGCTGGCATGTTCCAATGTATGGCCACCTCCCCTGCAGGATCGGCCACAGCTACCGTTAGATTGGCTGTCTTACCGCCGGATGATGGTAACTATAGTGCTTACGTCTTAACGTACTTAAGTCTGTCATCGACATTGTGCTTTTAAATTAAAAGGAGTTGAGATTTTAAATTTGACAAAGTGTTACAAGTTTTGTTGAAGGAAGAATTTTAAACAAGTTATGACAGGTCATTGTCCAAAATTCTTCCTGCTCCGCGACCGGACTTTAGCTTAACCTATAGGGAAAAAAGTTCCCGTTCAATTTCTGACAGATTATCATCGGCTATTTTCAACCTATCAACGAATGTAAATGATTTTTTCTTGTAGTTATTTCATCGCCATTTTTAGGGTTCCGTACCCAAAGGGTAAAAACGGAACCCTATTACTAAGACTTCGCTGTCCGTCTGTCTGTCCGTCTGTCCGTCTGTCCGTCTGTCCGTCTGTCCGTCTGTCCGTCTGTCCGTCTGTCTGTCTGTCACAGGGCTGTATCTCATGAACCATGATAGCTGGACAGTTGAAATTTTCACAGATTATGTATTTCTATTGCTGCTCGAACAACAAATACTAAAAACAGAATAAAATAAATATTTAAGGCCCCCCTTAAATATAACATAGAACAAACTTGATTTTTGCATTCCAGCGCCATCTAGTTTCATGTAATGTTACTACGTTAATATAAGTACTTTTCGCGATCTTATGCGACCGCTCGGGGTTTGAGAGGTAAGATGAAAGAGGTTTGCAATTCCGCTGGCAGGTGGCGCTATTTTACCACTATCGGTAAAGTTAGTCGGTAAATAGATGGTACTTCACATGATCGACTAAAAAGTTTGAAATTGAATTATTGAATTCATGTAGTTAGGTAAATAGGTACCTGGGTAGATATTATTAATTTCAAATTAATTTCGAGTTTGAATCCTGGCCGTGCATCAATGGATATTTCTGTTCGAAAAATGTACATGCGTGTTACACGTGTTTATAACGGTGAAGGAAAACATCGTGAGGAAACCTGTTAGTATTCTTGAAAGCGGCGACGGCTTTGCAACCTGTCACGTGTGGAATGCTAACTACGTAAGTAGTTAGGTAAATAGGTAGGTTATGAGATATTATGAATTATTTTTTATGTTTCTAGGGTTCCGTACCTAAAGGGTAAAAAACGGGACTACTAAGACACCGCTGTCCGTCTGTCTGTTACCAGGCTGTATCTCGTGAACCGTGATAGCTAGACAGTTGAAATTTTCACATAATATGATGTATTTCTCTAAAAAGAGCATAAAATAAATATTTAAGTGGGACTCCCGTACAACAAACGTGATTTTTTTGCCGTTTTGATAATAGTACGGAACCCTTCGTGCGCGAGTCCGACTCGCACTTGGCCGGTTTTTTTTTGTTTATTGTTTGCTTTACTTTTAATTTGCCACCATTTCAGAACTGCCAAACATAACAATTCAAACTCCTCACGACATTTTCAAAACGCTCGCCGGAGAGTCGACCTTAGAGCCATCGCCCGAAGACCCAGATTTCCTTGGCGAGACTTCCTCCGCCTACACCTCTGGTCCTGAGTACTACGATTCAAATTTCGATTCTTTTCACGCTGCTCAAGGATTGGACGAGAATTTTAGGGTGAACGCGAGTTTGGTCTCTGCGCCGAGGAGGTTAAGGGCGGTTATCGTGAAGCATAGATTCGTGACGCTCAGCTGGGAAGAGCCGGAACGAATGAATGAAGAGGTGACCGGATACGCGGTCATCTATCGAGTGAAGGGGAGTGAACGGTAAGTTTCAATCTTTTTCATTTAACATAACTATTGCCTCGACGTCGCTAGAGCGAATAAAAATACGCTTTTTATAAGAGATTTAAAAAAATCTTTTGATGAATTATAATTTTGCCTAATTTAGAGTAACACAAATATTAAACTAAATATTGTACACTGACTCCTATTGCCATTAATTTGGATCGTCCAAATGTTGTCTGAAAGTCTGCATTGTACTTCGTATCTGTTTCTATTCTTTTTAACTAAAATTCAGCTAATTAGGTACCACGTTTTTTGTTTTTGTTTCTATTTGGTATATAAAATCGCTAGATAAGACGACTTTTATAGATTTTTTTGATCATTTCAATGTATTTTGAACCTACAGTATGCCTTAGATCTAATTGTTATTTTCAGAGAGAGGGTATCGCGAGGGGGTGCTCAGAGGCACGAGATGAACGTGGCCTCCCTCCAGCCAAACACCACTTATGAGTTCCAAGTGATGGCGTACACGCAACATGGCGCCTCACTACGCACTGAGGTAAAGTATTACGATTATTATTCAAGTTATGTGTGTTCCCGAGCCTCGTCAGTTACTAACGAGCATAGATAATGTTGTAGAGGTGAATTGTAAAGAGTGTAAAGGTGAATGCTTAAACCTTTTCCTTTGTAGGTGATAGAAGTCCTAACAGCGGAAGAAGAACTCTCCCACGGGCCCCCACAGAACGTCCACGCTGAAGCTTTGGGCCCCCACGTCATCCGAGTGTCATGGGGCCCCCCTGCGCCTAACCTCATAGGGCCCCCTGTTCCTGTGCCTACTAAATACACTGTGCAATATACCGAGGTATGTACCTATACGTAAAGTAAAATGTTGTACCAACTATCAGTATCAATCTTCATTAACCATTATCAATCCTTATTGCTACAGGTGGAAAGTGGTCGCGAGCAGTTTCAGCAAGTAGAAGTAGATCCGGCATTAGAAGTTATATCTCATACGTAAGTTTTATATCTGTCTAATGTTTAATGTATAATTATTTTTCAAACTATCGTGATTATTAAACAGCTATAGATTTTTACATGGGTTTTACTTTATCACGTAAGTACCTTTAATTTATTTTCTCCTACGTTTTGACTATGTTACAATAGTCATGGTCATAGTCATAGCCTTTACGTCGTCATAAAGATCGTCTAAAAATCTATAGTTACGTTTAATGTATACTCATAATATGACCTTTTTCTCCGGAAAAACTGATCTTCTCCGTTTGATTTCTAGAAAGATGATCATATAATTGTTCGCAGTATATCAGGTCTTCGCGCAGCGACCACGTACTCTGTGGGGGTGGTTGCTGCAAGGGGTGGGGGAGGGGTGGCTGCAACCGCTGTTAGAACAGCCAGCGCACCCCCAGCTGCACCCCCTGGGAATATCACTGCAGTGCCTGCTGGGGCCACGGTGAGTATACATAGACAATTAAAGTGTTCTGGAGTGTTTCTTTCCGGAATATAGAATAACGCAAATTTTAATTAACAATTAAAAACTAGTAGGTATCTAAATGTAAATATTATAATAGATTTAGAATAGTTATAAAGAAATGATAAAAAGATACGTAAGATTGTTGTACTAATGATAAATTTTAAGTTAATATATTATTAAATTTTATACATGCATCCCTATCTTAATTGCAATAATAACATAATGTGACAACACTACCACAATAGTAAATTATGCAACTAGTGAATAAAGGACGGATTTAAAGCGAGGGCCGTAGATGAGTCACGAGCAAGTGAAGGATTCTAATGATTGAATCATGAGCGCAGCGAGTGATTCAACTGTTAGAATCCTGAACGACGCGAGTGATTCATGGCCCTCGATATAAATTCGTACTTTATTCAGGAGTTGCATACTATACTTTATACCATGACTACGAGAATATTTATTTATTTGCACCAAAGAGTTTTGAATTTCGAATCTCAGCGCAAGGAGTTTGTGTAAGCATTGAAATAGAGACCGGATATATTTTGTGTTCCAAATTCAAACACCAAAATAGTGAATAAAAGGCCTTTTTATTCACTGTTTTGTGTGAATAAAATAAGCTTTTTAAAGTAGGTATGGTATAAAGTAATTAATACGTTTATTTTCTCAACAGTCGATCATTGTCCGCTGGGAGGCCCCTCCTTCGCGCACTCACGGGGGTCCTCTCACAGGCTATAAAGTCCGCTACCGTCCGCTGGGGCCTCCGGGGCCTGTGACATCCCCTAACCGACGGAAAGCGGACTCACTTACCACGCCTGCTAACACAAGGAGAGCCGAGCTTACTGATCTAGATACTGCTACTTCTTATCAGGTAAGAATTACAGGGACAGGCGTAGCTTCACTCAGCTCTTACTAAGTGATTCTTGTGATTTTATTTAAATAAATACCTTTTGACTTTAAGAAGATAGATTTGACTACTTTTTTAACATCTTTAGAATAGAATTGCGTGTAATGACTAGTATGATAGAGTTATTAGGGACACTTGAAGCTGTTCGTCATCACTCGTCTGTTATTTATTAACTTTTATAAGTTATCAATCATCATCAATCCTCGTCAACCGTTATCAATCATTGTCTATTTAACTAAAATATATTACAAAAAATAATAGTAATTTTAATGCCAATAATTAAATTTAAATATGTACCTACAAGTGCGTATGCTTTTCCAGATCCGTGTGTCAGCTATTAACGCTAACGGAACAGGTCCATTCAGCGAATGGGTGTCAGCCACCACCCACACCCACCAAAGGGATGAGGCGAGTGTACCACCGCAACCACCCCCATTAACAAGTACGTTATTACATTCAATAGAATCACGACTGTAATCCCCTAGTACGGTAGACATCCTCTCAGATCTTCAGGCGCTCAGATCCTTGAACATGTCTAAATTTCGTAGTCAGAGGCACGTCCAAACATCACATTTGACACATGATCACATTTTGCAATAGTTGGCATTCCACACGTGACAGATTGCAAGCCCATCGCCGGTTATAGCATTACTAACCGGTTTCCTCACGATATTTTCCTTCATCGTTGTAAGCACGTAAAAATCCATTGATACACGACCGGGATTCGTACCCACGACCTTCAGATTGAATGTCGAGGTACCTCCCCCACTCGGCCAACACGGCTGTAAGATGATAAAAGATTTAACTATATAAGTGTTTTTAAAATTATAAATTCCAGCTCGTTCCGGCCGCGATTGGATCTCTGTGTGGTGGTCGGAGGAAGGCGCCTCTGTTGGCGTAGTGGTGCGAGGGTACCTGCTGGGGTGGGGGCTCGGGGTGCCAGATGAGATGTCAAGGAATCTTCCCGCGCATATACATTCGCACGTTATAAGGGGGTTGGGTAAGTCTTGCATTCTCTTTTCAACCGACGAAACAAAAAGGTTTTTTCACTCAATTTGAAGGTTTTTTTATGTATTTATTATTAGCCGACCTTCGATCAACGTTGTCCTGTCCAATTTGCAATAATCGCATCAATAAATGCACTTTAAATTTTTAAGAATTTTACAATTTTTGAGCCAACTTTTTTTCTAACAATTTTTTTTCTCGACGTTTTTTATTTTTTTCTCTCGTACCTATAAACCTCGTAACCAACTAGCAACTAGTTTTTACCCGCGACGTCATCTGTGTAAATTCAGAAAATCGATGTTTCACAACTTAATCGTTAAACGTTGAAATTCCGGAAAAACAAAGGAACATTTTGGTTAAAAAGTAACTCATGTCCATCTCAAGACTCTAAGCTATCTCTATATGAAATTTCATCACAATCGGCCCAGAGGTTTGGCCGCGATAACGCCACAGACAGACAGACAGAGTTACTTTGAAATCCTAATAATATTATTATAAATGCGAAAGTTATAGCATAAACGACAAAACGGATTAAGTTGAAATTTGCTGTAGATGTAGATATAATGCCCGAATAAATCATAGACTACTCTAAAATATAAAAAACATTCCCAAAACGATAAAAAAACGCAGAAGGGATGATTTCTGTTTAAATGGCGCTGCTGTGCAACAAATCTGACATCACGGACTAAAAACATTCAGTCTTTTCTATTCGATTATTGAAATTTGACATGAAAACGTCTGTCACGGGTCGGCTAGTTTATTGGAACGAAGTTCCTTATCGCGCGTTGTGAAAGGGGGCTAGACGGAAAAAATTCGTACGAAAAGTTGTCACGACACTTTTTTGCTATAGAATATCTATTAATATATATATCTATTAATTGTGTCGAGGTCGAGGTGGAAGTGGAGGTCGAGGTGGAAGTGGAGGTCGAGATGGAGGTGGAGGTCGAGGTCGAGGTCGAGGTCGAGGTCGAGGTCGTGGTGGAGGTCGAGGTCGAGGTCGAGGTCGAGGTCGAGGTCGAAGTCGAAGTCAAAGTTGATTCCCCTTCCCTTGTCCCACGTTATTTTGTGAGAACTTCGTTCCATCCGGGTGTCCCTTGACACCTCTCAAGTTTTTATATTACTTAGTATAGATATTTTGTAAAGAAAACATCTGTTTGTTTACAGAATCAAACGCAGAATACGTGATCTCCCTCCGAGCAAGTAATTCCCGCGGCCTAGGCCCCGCGGTCTATGGCACTGTGAGGACTAAGCCTTCCGCTGGAGAGGGGGATGAATTGGAGGAACCTGGAGAGGGGGAGGGGGAGGGAGAGGACGAGGGGGAGGGGGAGGGGGATGAGGACGACGAGGATGAGCCGGCGCCATTGATTCCGCCTGTAGGAGTTAAGGTGATAAGTAACATTTTTGCCATTTTGTATGGGCTGAGTCTACCCGGATAAGACGGAAAAAGTGATAAAACTGCATTATCTCGAAAACCATCAAATTTAAAAATAAACTGTCTGTAATTTATTTAGTTAGTATGATTATCTAACGAATTATATAAAAATTAACTGTTTAGCTATTCATAGTTTTGATTAAAAACGAAACTAGTGTTTTTGAAGAGGCAACTTTGGAAAATAAATCTATCGAGAAAAGTTTCACCAATCGTGATTCTGTCTGTAATTTATCTAGATTATATCCATAAGTTATCTTTGTCATAAGAAACAAAACTGTATGTTTTACGGTTATTGAGAAAAAACGATTCTGCATTCATCAAACACATTAATTACTCGCCTTAAGGTAGGTTTGTGTGATTTAGACTTGTGTTTGTCAAAGTTATAGACAGAAACACGATTGGTGAAACTTTTTTCGATAGAATCATTTTGCCAAAGTTGGCTCTTCCAAAATACCATTTATGTTTTTATTCAAAACTATGAATAACTAAACAGTTCTTTTTTATAGAATTCGTTAGATAATGAATCATACTAGTTACTACTAGTTTTTAAGTTTGATGATCTTCAAGATAATGCTGTTTTATCACTTTTTTCGTCCTCTCCATACAAAAAAACTAAACTTTCAAGTTTTTAATTACTTTCCTAATTCTCGCTAGTGTTTTTCTAATTAAATGATGAACTGTTGTCTTCCAGGCTATCATGTTGAGTGGGACTACAGCTGTAGTCTATTGGACAGACCCCACACTACCTAAAGGACAGGTAAGTGTTTACTCTTTATTAAAAAGGATTTATTTATTTTTTATCTGGTGAATTTTTTTATTGTGTGTAGAATAGACCTTAAGTGTTCCCATTTTAATTTTATTTGTGTAGGACTATAGCTAGTAATGAATAACTCCAAGAGGTTAAAACATAGTATTTTCAGCCGGTAGCGGACGGACGCCGCTACGTCGTCCGCTGGGCTGTCGCTGCCCCCACAGGGACGAATCAAGGGGTGTTGCAAAATGGGGTGGGAGGGGGCAAAGTCAGATACTTCAATGCTACTGACTTGAACTGCATGTTGGACGAGCTGAAGCCATTCACGCAGTACGAGTTCAGTGTTAAGCTGATTAAAGGTAAATAACATATATCCAACACTTGCACCTATCCTAAGACTCCTAAATAAATAAATAAAAAAGCTGTGTTAGCCGAGTGGAAGGTACCTTGACTTTCAATATGAAGGTATGTACGTGGGTTTGAATCCCGGCCGCTTATTAAAACACATGCTCGAAACAGTGAAGGAAAACATCGTGAGGAAACCAGTTAGTATTCTTGTAAGCGGCGATGGGCTTGCAACCTGTCACGTATGGAATGCTAACTATTGCCAAATGTGGGTATTGTGCTAATCATAATGAGCTTTTTTCTATGGGATTATTGATAACGTCTATCGGATCAGCTGTTCTATAACTGTAACTTTTACTACTCCGAGTATAATGTGAATCTGTTGTATTCCCCAGGAGGTCGCGAGTCCGCCTGGTCCATGCTGGTGTGGAATCGCACCTTGGAATCCCCCCCCTCCTCGCCCCCCCGCGAACTAAGAGCTGCCCCCTCGCCTCCCCCCTCAAGAGCCCTCGAACTCATCTGGCATCCCCCCGCTAAGCCGAACGGGCTCATCACTAGTAAGTATTCTTTAGAGTTCAAAGGGTATGTCACAGGGCTGTATCTCATGAACCGTGATAGCTAGACAGTTGAAGTTTTCACAGATGATGTATTTCTGTTGTCGCTATAACAACAAATACTAAAAACAGAATAAAATAAATATTTAAGTGGGGCTCCCATACAACAAACGAGATTTTTTTTGTCATCTAAATAATCAGTAATTGATGTTGTTAATAGGGTGCAATTTACTGTGTAATTGAACTTGATTTTGTCTAATGAAAAAAACGTATGTCTGCTTTGGTGTTTATTAGGCGACTGACGAATAACAAATATATTAAATGGTAGGCTAGTATTGCGCGCGTATTATATACATATAAATAGATAGTTGTTTTACATTCAACATACCGCCCACCAAAAGGACTGTAGGCCCTTTTACAAAATTTGTTCAAGATTTCACTTATTAAATTCAACACTGATATTTTTATGCATGCATGATTAATTGTTTAAATTAGTTAATGTCAATAGGCAATTCACATAACTTCGTTATAGGTCTTTTGGTAATCGAACCGCCACTCTTGACACTATAAACTCTTGTGTAACCATCTGAACCTTCATGTTTGTCAACAATCCTCCCCAAAGACCATTTTCCAGGGGGTAATCCATCTGTTTTGATCAATACTATGTCTCCCTTCTGAAGTTCCTTTTCATTCTTCAACCATTTAGGACGCTGCTGAAGTCTTGATAAATATTCATCTTGCCATCGCCTCCAAAAGTCATTTAGGAGCTTCTGTGTGTGCTGCCAGCGTGACAAGGTAGATATTTTTATGTCTTTCATATCTGGTGAGGGAACAGCTATCGGCGCTTCTCCAATTAAGAAATGTCCCGGGGTAAGTGGATTCATATTATCTGGATCAGTATCATCTATCGGACACAAAGGGCGTGAGTTCAGGCAAGCCTCTATTTGACACAAAACTGTTGTCATCTCCTCATAGGTAAGGTGAGTGTTCATTATTCTCTTCAAGTGATATTTTATAGATTTGACACCAGCTTCCCATAATCCACCATGATGAGGACTGTAAGCTGGAATAAAGTGCCACTGTGTGCCATCTGTGGCAAGTGTTTGTGCTATCTCTCCAGTGAACTGTAACTTTGCTTCTTTCCATGCGTCTATAAGTTCTTTGTTAGCACCTATAAAATTTCTGCCTTGATCACTCCACATGTGACTACATTTGCCTCTTCTGGCAACAAAACGTCTGAAAGCACCTATAAACGCTTCTGATGTAAGATCACCCACTAGTTCAATATGAATTGCTTTGGTAGACATGCAGATGAATATTGCAACGTAGGTTTTCACAGTTTTGTTTCCTCGACCTTTAGACATCAGAGTTTGAAATGGTCCAGCAAAATCTACTCCGCTGTGCAAGAATGCCCTCGATGGAGTTACTCTCTGTTTTGGTAAGTCTCCCATTATTTGAACCTTCGTATTGGCTTTTATTCGAGCACATATGAGGCATTTATGCACGTATTTCTTCACCATTGATTTTGTTTTCAGAATCCAGTACTTGGAGCGCAACTGGCATAACATTAGTTGTATTCCTCCATGAAGTGTTCTAGCATGTGCATCGGCTATGATTAAAAATTGATAAAATTATTGGATTCTTCCTATCATTCGGTAAGTTTGCATGTCTAAGACGACCGCCTACCCTAAGAATATTATCCTGGTCAAGATATGGAGTAAGTGATTTTATAGAACTTTTATTCTTCACTTGTTTCTTTGCTTTCAATCTTTCTATTTCTTCCATAAACTCTTCTTCTTGAACCTTTCTTATGCAAATATTTAATGAATCTTCCATTTCTTGTGTAGTTAAATGATTTTCCGTGTTCTTCAAATTCTTATAGTTTAAAAATCTTCTACTGTATGTTATTGTTTTCAGCAACTCTGTTAAATTGTCAACTGTTTGAAATTGTGATGTTAATGATTTTTCTTCTTTTTCAGGTTCTTCTGCCGTAAGGTAAGTATGTATTTTTATTGTTTTCATTTCCATGTCTGTTGTTATAACTTCTTGTTTGCTAATCTTAAACTCCTTTTCAGATAACCAGCTCGGACCCTTCCACCACAAGTCACAATCCTTCAAGGCTGAAAGCAAGATTCCTCGAGAAGCTAAGTCAGCAGGGTTTTCATGCGACTGTACGTGGTTCCAATGCTTGTTGTTGAGGTTTTCCACGATCTCAACGACACGATTCGCGACGAATGGCTTCCATCGGTTAGGTTCTCCGCAAAGCCAAGCGATGACTATAGATGAATCTGTCCATGCATTCATCTGAGATGTTGGTATTCTCATCGCGTGTCCAACCTTCTTCATAAGTTTTGATAAGAGTAGAGCTCCACAGAGCTCTAAGCGTGGTAACGAGATCGTTTTAAGTGGTGCTACTCTTGTTCTAGCAGCGACAAGCTTGATTTCAATAGTACCATCTGTAGTTTCAGATCTTGTGTAAACAGCAGCCGCGTAGGCACGCATTGACGCGTCACAGAACCCGTGAATTTGTAGGTTGTTCATATTAGCGTTGGTTGTTCCAAGCCATCTATCTATTTGTATCTCATGGACGTTGTCAAAGTCTGATCTTATGTGTCTCCATTCATTTTCTAAGGTGTCACTGACATGTTCATCCCAATTTACCTTTTCGAGCCACAACTTTTGTATCAACATCTTAGCCATGACTGTACTTGGTGCTAACCAGCCAAGTGGATCGAAGAGCTTTTGTATGTCCGACAAGATATTGCGTTTAGTTGCGTGGTTTGACATTGGCTCTAAACTCAGTTTGTATTGAAAGTTGTCTTTGTTCAGATTCCAATTGATTCCCAGTGCCTTGATCGTTCCATCAAGGTTCATATCTAATTGAATGTTCGTAGATCTCTTGTTTTCTTCAATGGACTGTATAAATTGAATGTTGTTCGATGACCATTTTGTTAATTGAAAACCGCCTTTCTTTAGAATATCTGAGACCTCTCTGGCTATTACTATAGCTTCTTCTACTGTATCTGCGCCTGAAAGTATATCGTCCATATAAAAATCTTCTTTGATAGTTTGTGCAGCTAGCGCCAGTATCTGATGTTTTTCTTCACTGTTTTTGATGTTTGTGTTTGTGGTTGTAGGATGTTGTCCTTCATCATTAGCCACACGTTGGAGAGTTTTTACGCTCAGATATGGTGCTGGAGCCATGCCAAAAGTCACCCGAAGAAGACGATATTCTTGTAGATGCTCGCACTCTTGAGGTCTCCAAAGAATTCGTTGGTAGTCTGCGTCGCATTTTTGAACTAGTATCTGGCGATACATCTTTTGTATGTCTGCTACATAGCAGACTTTCTTCATTCTCCATCTCATCAATAGATTTCTTAGATCTTCTTGCAATTGTGGACCAATCAGTAATTCTTCATTTAGTGAAACGTTGTTTGTTCCTTTACAGGAAGCATCGAATACAACTCGTGTTCGAGTAGTTTCTTTATCTTCTCGTACAACTGCATGGTGCGGTAGATAAACTGATTGTTTTGTTTCCGTTTCTGTCTCAGGTATCTTCTCCAAATGGCCTTGTTCTAAATAATCTTCTATTACTTTTGTATATTCTCGCTTTAGGTTAGGTGATTTCTTAAACTTTCTTTCTAGCTGTAAAAATCTCTTTGTTGCTATTTCTTTTGTATTTCCATCAGGTGATTTAGGAATTTCTGTTTTGAATGGCAGTTTTACCACATATCTTCCTTCTTCGTTTCTAGTTGTTGTTCTATCATACATTTGTTCACATAGCCTTTCTTCATTTGTTAAATGTCTCTCATGGTCTACATCTACTTCCCAAATTGTTTTTAACATGTCGTCTACGTCAACTTGATGATGCATAACGACGTACATATCTTCTTGTGGATTTGAGCAGATGTCTCCAAACAGTATCCACCCTAGGCTGGTTTTTTGAGCACATGGTGTGCCTGGTGGACCCTTGACGTAATTGTTTTGCAGTATTTGTGCAAATTCCTTTACCCCTAGGAGCAGATCAACAGAACCTGGTGTGAAGTATGTTGGATCGGCCAGGTTGAGCCCCTTCAGGTGTTGCTTGTGTTACAATTGTTTTGGCAGGTATCTTTGTGGTCAGTTGTTTTGACATCACGTAGGCTTTGATTGGTAGACTATAGTTTGAGTCCCACTGTGATCTTATTTGTAGCTGAACCACATGCTTGATTTCTGTTTTCGTAGATCCTACCCCTATTACATTTCCTTTCATAGGTTGTTTTGTGAGCTTCAGTAGTTGAGTCGCTTTCTCGGTGATAAATGTTGCTTGGGAACCTTGGTCAATTAGCGCGCGTAGTCGAATGTTTTGTCCTTGCTCGTTCTTTGCTTCGACGATTGCAGTCGCTAAAAGTGCTACTCCTTGTCTAGTAGTGGGTTGTGACGTCATCATTGTGTTTACTTGTACCTCTTCTTGTTCTTCCACTACATGTTGTGAAGCCAGCGGTTGAGTTTGTGAGTTGCTTGGGGAAGCCGCTGGTTCTGGTTTCTTGTTCACATGTAGCAGTGAATGATGACGACGTTGGCATATTCTACAGGACACAGGCAGTCTACATTTGAATGCTGAGTGCCCCGGTACTAAACAGTTAAAACATAATCGATTGCTTGTTACATAATCGCTTCGTTCGGTAGGTTCCATCGTAGTAAATTCCTTGCAATGGCTTAGTGTGTGATTATCATTGCATTTAATGCATGTTCTCGTTGTAGGTGTGGCAACATGGTAAGAACGTTGAGTGACAGGCTTGTTCTCTTTGATAGTACTATTTGTGATTAATTCCAATGTACGGAACTTTGATTCCAAAAATTTCTTGAATTCAAGCCATGTAGACAAAGCTTCCGTTTCATCTTTATATGATTGCTCCTCCCAGTCCTTGTGAGTCTCTGGGTCCAACTTCTGAACTAGCAGATGTATAATAATAGGATCCCAAGAGTCGGTTTTAATTTCCAAGTTGTTCAGTGCATTTAGGCATTCCATTGTTGTGTCAAGTAAGCCTTTTAACTGAACCGCTGATTGGGAAGTCAACTTCTTTTGGTTAAATAATCTTTTCATGATGTTATTCAGAATTAATCGTTTGTTGCCGTACCTTTGTTTCAGTATATCCCATGCATTGCTGTAGTTGTTGGACGTGATTTGAATATGCTTCAGAAGTGACTCGGCTTCAGCTGTAACACTTGTTTTTAGATAGTGTAATTTTTGTACATCAGTTAGGCCCGTGTTGTTGTGCACTAATGAGATAAATAAGTCGCTAAATGTTGGCCAAGCTTCGTAGGTACCGCTGAATGTAGGAAGTACAATTTTCGGTAGGTGTACCTTAGTTGTTGCAAACTGGCTTTTGTTCATGCTTGAGTTTAACGAAGAACACTCTTTTGATTGTGCATGACTTTCTATTTTAATTAGCATATCTTTCAAGTCACCCTGTAGAACGTTGTACAAATCCTCGTAGATGAAATACTCCTCATTGAGAAAATACGGCAAAGTTCCTTTGAATTCTTTCGGCGTAATTTTTACTAGTTCTTGATGCGAATTATTAAAATACTTCCAGTGATCATCTATGATTTTCATACGTGCTTCAATGTAGCCCCGTGTCAATCGTACCTTTGGGCATTTCTTTAGGTTATTTTGTATTTTTTGAAACGTGGAAGCACAATCTTCCAACACCGTAAGTATTTTTTGTTGTTCTTGAGTAGCGGCCATATTTCACTTTGCAAAGTTATTAGGTAGTAGTACACGTTTATTTTATTCAGTCCAACACTATTACACGATAATAAATGTTCCGTCTTGCTATGATAATCACAATACGTCGTAATAAGTTCGTAAAAGTTATTTTTTGCAGTAAGATGCACCGGTGATAGAATAGCGCTCGCTTATCGCTTTGGTATGCGGTCTATTGTTCTCGCAGTTGGAGCGCTGCACTAATTTATCCGGCTCGATTGCGACCATATGATGTTGTTAATAGGGTGCAATTTACTGTGTAATTGAACTTGATTTTGTCTAATGAAAAAAACGTATGTCTGCTTTGGTGTTTATTAGGCGACTGACGAATAACAAATATATTAAATGGTAGGCTAGTATTGCGCGCGTATTATATGTATACATATAAATAGATAGTTGTTTTACATTCAACAGTAATAATATTGTAACACAGGTTACCTGGTGATGTACGCGGTACAAAGAGGTGGCTCCTCCGGCTTAACAGGCTCCGAGGAGTGGACCACGGTGACCGTGGCTGGGGATAGAACCCGCGCTCGCATAGATCGCCTGCGCCCGCGCACCACTTACCACTTCAAGCTTCAAGCGAAGAATAGCAAAGGCATGGGACCAGTTTGTGCTCCGATCACTTATACTACTGCTATGGGTGAGATTTTGCAATATTTCATTAATTAGATTGCGAAATTTTGAGATTATTTTTAAATATGTTAGTTTAAGCAAACCTTAACGGCTGAACCGATTTAGATGATATTTGATATTTTGTATTCCAAGTATTACGCAAGCGCGCGCGGAACCTAGCTTAAGACATACGACTTTAAAACATCGCTATTTCGATAATTGAATGTCTTGGTACATAACATATAAGTTGCGTGGTTTGCAGAGAGCGGCGAAGGCGGTGGGCTAGCCAGCGCCACGTCCGCGTGGCTGTGGGCAAGTGCGGGAGGCGCGTGCGCAGTGTTGGCGTTGGCAGCTGCTTTGGCGCTGTCCTTATGTTGTCGCAGTCGGGATCCTCCCGATACCAGGTAAAACATAGCATTATGGAAAGGATCATCTAAAAACCGGATAAGTGGGTGTCGGGCCACGGGCCCGTCACGTCACGGGTCGGGGGCCTATTCTGAACCGTACAGGCTGGAATGCGGGGTGAGGCAGGGGCGGTTGACCTCACCAAAGCTTTTCAATTTGTATGTGGATGCACTGATAGATGAGCTTAGCAGTACTCGTGTCGGCTGTCATATTGAAGGAGTACGTG
Source organism: Hydriomena furcata (assembly GCA_912999785.1). NCBI lineage: Eukaryota > Metazoa > Arthropoda > Insecta > Lepidoptera > Geometridae > Hydriomena > Hydriomena furcata. The sequence continues at coordinate 7,341,038 of OU538845.1, forward strand.
TTAATAACATCAGCTATGCTGACGACATGGTGTTGTTGAGCGCTTCTATCTGTGGTATAAGAAAGTTGTTAGCGATTTGTGAAAAATATACCAACAAACATGGTTTATCATATAATGTAGCGAAGAGTGAATGCATGGTCTTTCAGGTCAGAGGAAAAAACCTGCCTTACATACCGTCCGTAAAACTTTATGAGACGCCACTTAAACGTGTGGACAAGTTTAAATACCTCGGGCACTGGATAACTTCTGACCTGAAAGATGATGCAGACATGGAGAGAGAGCGCAGAGCGTTGTCGGTAAGAGCGAATATGATAGCCCGCAGGTTTGCTCGTTGCTCCACTGAAGCAAAAGTCACCTTATTCAAAGCTTTTTGTACAAATTTTTACACGAGTAGCCTGTGGATAAGTCACACGCAAAGACAGTACAATGCTCTGCGTATTCAATACAATAACGCCTTCAGGGTGCTGATGGGGCTGCCACGGTTCTGTAGTGCATCGGGGATGTTCGCACACGCACAAGTAAATTGTTTTTACACAGTTATGCGAAAATGTTGCACATCCCTGGTGCGCAGAGTTCGGGGTAGCTCTAACAGTATCCTGAAGATGTTTGCTACTAGGTTTGATTGTCAGTATCTGAATTATTGCAATATGATTCATTTATTGGCAGTCAAGCCTGGGGTTTTTTAAAAAAAATAAGTAAGATTTAGAAATAAGTTAGTTTTAAGAATGTAATATCTAATGTACCTAATGATCCTATGTTGATTGAATAAATAAATAAATTATTAATTATATATAATGTAGGATTCCGTAATTGTACAATAGAGTTATTTGTCATTTTCAGTGTAGGGGGTAATAAACATTTTTTTTAAGGTTTTATTCAGCGTGACTAATATGTATATTCATGCCAAATTAAATCTTAGAGTCTTTGAGGGGTAAGCTGCGGACAGACGGACGGACGGAAGGACATAGCGAAACCATAAGGGTTAAATGCTAGGCCCGCTCGTATTTGTCGCGAGGAATTAGTTTCAAAGTGATTCTTGTGATTTTATTTAAATAAATACCTTTTAGATTTGTCCTCTACAGTTGTTATAGTTTATACTATGACTTATGTATGTAGTAGGTACTGCATGACTGTGGAGTCTTTTGATCTCATCCCTTCCACAGTGCAATGGTGTCCAGCACCTACCAGAAGTCCTCGGCGTCAGCTGCCATCAAACCTCCCGATTTGTGGATTCATCACGACCAAATGGAGTTGAAGCATATGGACAAGGGAATCCATAGTTCTGCTAGCAAAAGTAAGATAATTCATCCTATCTACACTACTATTATGATTATAGTTTTGTTTGTAAACTAAAAAACTAATGGACACATTTTGAAAGTTCTTTCTGATCTCTCTAAAATTACAATAATGTAGGTATCTAAGGTATCAAAAATACAAAAACATTAAAATATACCCTTAAAATACAACAGGCACAAACAGACACACGCGCACACTTTACCATACGAAATCCTCTCTAACCCAATTTGAATCTTTCACAATCCCTTTTGTTTCAGTATCAGCTGGCAGCGTGGAAGGTGGCGGGCTCATGTCCTCCACCCTGACCCTGGGCCGAGCCCCCGCCCCCGCCCCCGCAGAGTACGAGCCTGCCCCCCACCCCCCGGCTAGTCTAGATAGGCGGCATTATGTGCCCACCTATGTCGGTAAGAAAACGCATCTCATTTTGAGAAACTGTGATATTTTTATGCTTATTCTGTTTATTTTATGCGTTCTTTTTGATTTTTAATTTAATTTGCCCCCCTTTTCTCCCCTTTTCACCCTAGATTACCGCGCGTCGTCGATCGCCGGAAGCGGAAGTGACGACACAGCCGTCATGCGAGCTTCCCCCTCCCTTTCTCCCTCCCCCCTATCCCCCCTACTCCCCCCCTCGGGGCCCCCCTCTATGAGGTGCGACGAGTATGCGTACAAACGTAAGGGGTTTTTTTTTGTTTTTCTCGAGTCGTTATAATAATTTGAAGTGTTTATTTTATTTGCTAATTTATTTATTATTTTCAAATTTTTTAACGTCTCTATATTGTGCAAAACTCGTACAAGAAAGATGTTTATAGTTTATGTCTGTCAAACTATGTGTGTGTGTGTGTGTGTAAAAGGTTGTCAAAATCTTGAATGCTACATGTCAAATCGAAAACTCAAATCCTATTTCTCTGACTACCCCCACTAGACATCTTCAATGGCTCTAAGCACCTGCAGATCTGAGAGGATGGCTACCGTACTTGGGGATTACAGTGATAATATTTATTTTTAAAAAATATATTTAAACATCAATTGGTGCGCCACTGGACGCTTACAATGGTTGATGATTGGATTGATCGACTGGCTAATGTGTGTTATGGCTTGACACTACATAAAATCATTATTATCTTGATAAGAGTAGTTTCCAAACAAATATCGACTAATCGCTATGTGAAACTATCTTAACAAAAGTCTGAAAAATTACTTACATTAGTTGCACATTGTGATAGCCTTAACAAATCTAGGAAAATCATAATAAAATGTTCGTCAAAATAAGATTCCATAGAAGTGTGTTGTGTTTCAGCCATGACTGGGATGGGCATGGGCATGGGCATGGGGCCTGGATGCGCTTCAACTTGCGAAAGGAGACAACATCGAATGCCTCATCCAGATCAGGTAAGAGTAGTTAATCACACTTGATACTTTAACTACACATTTAACTAATTGTTAATACGATAAATAAATAAATGTTGGGGACATAGCGCTATCTAGCTCCAAACTAAGCAAAGCTTGTAGTACTATGGGAACCAGATTATAGATTACACTTTTTTTTGTATATACAAAATGTAAAAGTAATAATAATAACAAATAAAATGTGGTACAAAAATAGGACACTCAAACACAGTTTGTCGTTTGTCTTTGGTGGGATTCGAACCTACAACCTACAGCGCAGAGCTACAACCGGGATTTGAAGTTAATTAAATAATGCTAAGATATAATTAAATAACACTCATTGTGTAGTAACGAACATAATTTATGTTTCGCTTAGGAATTTACTTGTAATATTAATGAAGCCTTTGTTCTCTGACCAAATTATACAATTTTAATTTACATTCTACATAAAAATAACGGCTATAGTATAATAATATGTATAGTAATCGGTCAGAACTACTAAATTATATAAAAAAAACAAAATTCGGACCGTATTCTTAAGGTATAAGTTTATCAGCTGCCAGTTTGCTTACCCCCGTATTCAGGAACGACACTGTGAGAACACGCACCCACATTGAACGAAATCAACATCACTTTATGTGTTGAGCGACACTGCATAGTGTGACTAGAGGCACACTGTCGTGTGCCTATAAGTTAGTATATTATAAATGGTGATATGTAAAATGTCTGTTCCAATGTCCAGAGCACCCCATTGCTGGCTGGCGTGGGTCCTTTGGGGTCCCCGCAATCCTCTTTGGCCTCTTTGGCGCACCATTCGCATCTACCCCATCCACCCCCACCACCCTGTGAGTATTACCTGTTTATTTCTGCGTTTGTATATTTTTAGTTGTAGTAGTATTCATTATTTGATTATACTGTTTTAGTGCACCCCGACCAATCTTCCATTCATATTTATGTTATTTTTAATTATCTGCAAAAGTCTTAAATAACCATGTTTGAATGAACGAAATGAGTGAATGAAAGTCATCTAAGAGTACTTTACTTTTTTTATGATTATTAATGGCTCGCATAGCCACGATTGAATGAACGAAATGAATGAATGAATGAAAGAACACTTCTAATAATGTTATGTTAATAAGCAAGCTTAAGACAATGAGTTAATAACAACGGATCGCGCATACCGTTAGCAGTTACACCTGATAGCGCGAAAAATTCAAAAAACATGATTACTTTCTCAACGAATTGCGAGATTTGTTACAACAGTTTTTTTCGCAAATTCAAATATAATGTGCTATGATAAGTATTATAATGTGTTATCTCCTCAGGTGGGTCTGGCACGTGTCCCCTCGGTGCTGCCTGCGGGGGCCCCGTGCCCCCCGGCCTCCCCGGGGGGGACATCTACGCCTGCGCGGCGCGCGAGAGGGGGCACTACGTTGCGTATGAACCCCTGGGACACTATACGCAGTGAGTAACGTGGGCTCCTATGAAGACCCAGATATACCTTATACTTAGTACTTAATTATATTGTTGTATTGTACAAACGTTTGAGATTTTATCACAATCTAAACACGCAGCAGCGGGTCTAGCCAAGTTTAAAGGTAAAAGGAGCTGACGAGGCAGCGCCATGTGGAATATTACAAGAAACCTGAAATCTATTTAACCTACATACATGAACTTTGGCATGTCCCTTAGCTTATCTAGAATACAAAGTCTACAAAAAGGCATTTTGTTAATATTGAATTGTCTGTTCCCCCCAGCCGTGACTCCGTGAGCAATGAAGCAGCTGCCCCCCTCCCCCGCCCCCCCTGTGCCGCCCCCCTCCACAGCTTCGCTTTGGGGGACGATGCTTCGCAACATAGCACTCCCACGCACTCGCACAGTAGAGGTACGACTTACTTCCACATTTTCATAAAAATATACAATATTATGAAATGTCAAAATTAAATAGAATCACGACTATTATCTCGGATCCTTGAACGTGTCTAAAGGGGGTAGTCAGAGGTGCATTTGAATATTACATTTGGCACTTTTGCAATATCGGTCATTAATTCTCTAAAAAAATGTCAACAGATCATTCCACCAATTGATTTCATCGATCATTGGATCATTGGACCGATCTTCACTTCAACTTCATCTAAAACATTGGTACAGTCTCACTCCCAGATTAATACAAAAAATATCTCTTTTGACTGACATGTCTCTCTCGGTTGTAGGGAGCGTGCGAGAGACGTCGCCTTACAAGAAGAGTGCCAGTTCGAGTCCCGGACACATGCCGAATCGACTGCAACTAGGTAAGCTATCTGAAATCAATGTCTGAAAACAAAGTTATCTATTATTATACTCTTGTCTACTTATTTGATTGTTTCTACCTCCGCTGAGACTGAATTAAAACAAAACTGCCATTTTCTACATCAATAGCTTGAATAGAACAAAATATTATGGATTCAATTTAATTTAATTCTATACTTACAATACCAGACTACTTACTTCAATACTTAAAATAAGCTAATGGTATGAAGGGCTTTTCAATAAGTAGGTAACTCTTTCTGATCTCATTTTCCCCCTCAGGTAGCTGCAGTGGCGTAGCTCAGTGCCCTGAGGAGCTAGAGCCCCTCACCCCCTCAAGGTCCACGGAGAGGTTGCATCGCGAGATGCAGAACCTCGAGGGACTCATGAAGGACCTCTCCGCCATCACGCAACACCAGTTCCATTGCTAACGTAGTCGTGATATTGTTCATTCATTCTTTTAGTCGGTCTTTCATTCATTCATTTGATTTTAATACTATTCTATGAATTTAGGGAAAGTCAAAAATAATCATAAATAGAGTCACTAACAATTCCACATGATGAACATTGCCTAAGATCTTTAAGTGCTCAAAATATTCGAAGTTGTAAAATGTCTAAGTCTAGAGGCACGTCCAAACATTACGTTTAGCACAATCATGACAGTTACATCGAATGTTATTCTACGAAATTAACTAGAATAATTTTGAATCGTGTATTTGCTTGTCCTTCATTTTTATCGTTCATTCATTCATTCATTCAGTTGGTCTAAAGAGTGAACCTGTTGCTCGAATGGGAGATTTTATTTCTTAATACAAAAATTGAGTCACACCATCCATTGTGACTGGTGTCAATGAATACTGTCACCTTGCACTCGAGCTTCTAGGCACAAAAGGTCTGCCAACCAACATGATTTTAATTAATTCTTTCATTCAATACAAGTTGGTTCATCATCACATGGATCATTTTGAATCTTTTTAAATACTAGATGAATTTGGCAACTATTTTGGAATTCACGAGTTAATCTTAAACTCATATGAAGAGTTTCATATAAATTGATAGTTCCTAAATAAGGACGAAATTACTTAAAATCTAAATGCAGATGCACTTAACTTTAGATTCATGATTTTTAAGAACTTTTAAGACATTTTAAGTAATGCCTTTATTTATTCCTTTGCGTATTCTTGAAACATAAGGGTGGGGTGCGTCTGTTAGAACTTAGAGACGACTGCAAATTAGAATTCCATCTTTGGAAGTTAGACCCGACTGTATAAAGAGTCGTTTATTATCATGACTGCATTTGATATTTGCAGCTTATGAAAGCGAAGGTATTTAACGCCCTGACTGTAGTTTTACGTTTTAGTAAATTAAACAATAATTTATATTCCAAAATTAATATTAAAATACATCGAAAATATACCTTTAGAAGTCCATACACAAAGAAAAGACCACTATAAACTTTTGATAAACTCCAAATTGTAATTTCGTAAACTTAGTAACCTGACTGTAGTAATCTGTTTTGAGTCCCTTTGTATCCCTTGTAGCCATAATAGGTAATATTCCTACTTTATGTACATGTGATCCCTATATTAATAATATATTAATTATATTAAAAGTAGATTAAACTGTAAATATTAAGCTTAGTTAATTATAATTAATAAACACTTTTTGAAATTCTTTTTTACTAATTTATTATAGAAAATTAAAAGACAGCGTTATCGCTCAAAGGGCTAGTTCCTCGACGCGGCCTATCAGTTAGCTCAAACCGCATCACAATAGGTCTAGCAAAGCAAGCTCATATTTTCGAGGGTTTTCTCATATTTGCCTAATTTGTAAATAAGACACGATTTGATAAGATTTATGCAGAGTAGAGGGAGCTAGTCAGTAACACTGCGTACATATAGATAGGGGGTTGTAAAAATATGGCGAAGAAACACTTTAATTTTAACTTGTAGAAAAAAACTACCTTTTTCCACTAACTTGCATAAGCACAAATAATTTTTAATAAAATTGGGTTTCGTTTACATTTACTTTTATAGGCCGTTTTATTATTATTAATTATTTTTTAAATTCTACAAGTAAGAATTATTGTGTATCAATACTTATTTAATTAAAATAATAAAAATGGTTGAACATTTAGCGGTTACTGTTCGCGCTCTGACACAATTTTTATAGTTTAGGTATATTAACTTACTATATCTATGTAAGTCACAATTTTTCACTACGTATTTGTAATTAATTATCTATAAGAAATGTAAAAGTTTTGATACTGCTTTATAATTACTTTTTTATATAAGTATACAATTCATTTATTATTTATTATTACATTTTTGAATTTATTCTTATTATGTTGACAGTTCTACATATTTTTTTATGTTAATTTAAAATTGCACTATTTACAACTTATAACTCCAATGTAAATATTCCCAATTTTGTAATTAATATTTTGTAATTATAATTAAAACGACACTATACAAGGAATTGCACTAGAATTGATATAATAGAGTCGAGCCATACTGTGAGCGATCGTCATGTTCGTAGATAAAATTAAAAATATTAAGTAAATGATAAAATCTCCAAATTCCAGTGTCCTTAAATAGAGATTTAAAATATTATAGAGACATGATTCGCCTGCAGTGTGACCACGCCTCACTATCTTCCCTGTATCTAACGATGTCCTCCAAATGAAACGAGTATATTTTAGCCTTTATCTCAGTGCAGTAAGGCATACATCAGCTTGTCGGAAAGTGGTCGTTTATGTACTGATTTTTATTAGTTTTTAGGTTGAACTATTAGACTGATTTCATTGATTTTTTTTTACTTATTATGTGTGTGTTAGAGTTCAGTTTCCAATGGCTATGTAGAAAGAAGAGACATTTTGCAAAGATCGTGTTCCCAAAATGGTTAACTAAATTAAAAAGGGTTAATACTGGAAAATACTTTTTCCCTCCTTACTCGCGCATACTTATGTACTTACTAAAATCAACCTCTTTTTTACTAAACTTTGGGGCTAGCACGAATCACTATCTTATCGTCATCGTATCGTCAAAACTTCAAATCGTCAAATTGACACTTATTGTATTGTATTAATGTCACTTTTGACGTTACTATATTGATTCGTGCTTAAGCATGATAACAAGATATACGGTAAAAATAGACCGTTTTTTTGTGAGTGTCCGGAACATCAGAGGGTTGCTAATTTATGAAAAAACTTTCTCTAAATGCAAATTAATAAACTAATTTGCAACATTTGATTACAATGTTCTCACGAAGTTTATTCGCATTTGCAACAGAATTCAAATTAATTAAAATGTCTGCTAATGTTTCTATTCTCAAACAAAACTTATCTGAATAATTTTCAATCTATCGTGATTAGTAGACAAACATGACTATTGACAACATAAATATTTGACACTGGTCTTTATTACGTAATTACCTTAAAATTATTTTCTTTACGTTTCGATTATGTTACGAAAGCCAAAAAAAAGTTTTTAAAAGTTTTTTTGATTAATATACATAACTATTAATAAAACACAATAGTTTATGGCATAGTAAAGCACACAGCGTAAAGAGTACCTGGAAGAGGTCGCTTTTAACGATAAGGCCGCCCATTGTTCACTGTTTTATTGTTTGTTTTATGTCCTGTTTTTTAAATGTATTTTTGTTAGTGTACAATAAAGATATACCCGTAATCTAACCTAATATAATATAACACAGTCGAACTTTCGGGAAACTAAATTAAAACTAATACGTGATATAGACCCGTGTCTGTTAGTTATTAACCTACACTACCTAATCTACTAAACTTGACTTTGAAACACGTTGACTAACAGGTCAGCACACAGACCAGCAGCCCTATTGTGTAAGCTCACTAATAATCGTAATCAGCACCAACTGTCAAATTCCCATTGTAACTGTCAGAAAATTACCAAAGCTTATACAATTAGGTTGGTGGCAGGGTATTGCCTAATTTAACTGGTAATTAGCACCAACTGTCGAATTCCCATTGTACAACTGTCAAAAGACAATAGTACTTTGACAGTTGATGAGCCGTGCTCATTTGCAATTGCAAAGCATTAAACACGCTGTGATTGGTCGATTTAATACACATTTGACCAATGACAACGAGCGGAGATGACGTGTTATGACCTAGGGATGTATTTGGTTGAGTGTTGCTTGGGAATGGGCAAGAGCCTATTTATTGCACGCGACTTCTCCCACCAAGCACGAGACTGGAACGTTTAATTCATTCTACATTTTTGTATTTTATGTAAAGTAGTTTTTGTATTAGTGTACTACTTATTACGTGTTTTTTGCGCGAAAGATAAACATTTTATTAAATTTGGTGTTTTTTTTTATTTTAACTTTTAAAACACTACAATTTCGCTAGAAATCTAAGCAGTGTTTTTTCTTGTATTAAACATACTCATATATGAGGAAAGTTTGTTGTAAAGGTACATATTTGCTTATCTTTCGCGCCAAAATTAGTACTAAAAAAACATGATTTATAATTAATAATTTATGTAAATTGAGAAATTATATCTCCGCGCCCTTTGACACTGACAGTCTGTACAGTACATGCATACAATATACTTGTATTTATTGAAAATAACTTGTTTTTTTCATTTATGATTCCTTATTATCATAATCCTTATCTTGGCCTTTTACGGGAGTGTTTCTTAATCCCCATCACCACTAGTGGACCACAGCCGATATTCAAATCAATTTATTTACCATTTATTCATTCATAGACACAATTTAGGTACTTAGATAGGTCATTAGGTACACACAACAAAAAAAACCTTATCCTAAGAACTTAATTTAATAATAATTAATAATACAATAGAGTAGATCAATACAATAAAGTATAAATCAACTTAAATTACTGAAATAAAAATATCTCTATTTTTCTTAAATAACTACTTAGGTATTTACGTATACTTATCTTATTTCATGTAGATACGTACACATTAGGAATTTCGCTTCAAATCACCAATCGTTCCAAAAAATTGTGTGAAGCTGAAGTTCAGGTTGCAATTTTAGAGGTACCCGAATCACCCCCATTTTCAAGAAAACTCAAGTGAAAATGTAACATACAATTATTACCTACCATGTGTTTATTTTTACCTACCTTTAGAATTACACCATTAGATTGATACACCATAAGGTAGATATGCTTCCATTTTGCCCTTGACTCTAAGCTTGTCTGTCCGATTGTTTGCTTTGATCGTACCTAGTTAGTAGCATGCTCAAAACTAGTATGCTTATTGCTAGCAAATGTGAACAGATGCAGAGCATGCTAGTTTTAAGCATGCTTAAATATAAGCATGTGTGTCAGTACCTTTAGAATAAAGAAATATCGTAGGATTTTGTTTTATCTAGAAATCTGATTATATTTACGTTTCTTTTCGGTACAGTTGGCATCATATGAAGCTGGCATTTTTTGAATATAGATAGTTATTAGTTTTATCCTGATCTTTAAGATGCCTATTTGTTGGTTCTACGAAGAAGTAGCACCATTTTATCCATTTTTTTCTTTGTGATTGTGAAGAAGATAGGTCTAAAATTTATCAACAATTTATTTCATTATTAAAATATTTTGATTTTAATTATCATCTTCATTTTAAAAAAGTTAATTTTAAAAAATCCGTTTTAGTCAACTTACGCTATTTCCATCGAATTTGCTTATTTTTAATTGAGTGAGTGATAATTTAGTGACCTTGAATGAGTGATCAGTAAATTAGACTATTACATACCTACTACTTATCTCTACTCAAAATCAAAGTGATAATAAAAAGCATAAAAACAAAATAGCATGTTCGACAAAGAATAACAGGTTGAGTGTCTCGAGCTGCCCACCGACGAGCGCGTCCTCAGGGCGGATTTATAAGCCAGGGCGGGCGGCGCTAAGCGCAGTGCACTCGCAGCCTCCGCCCGGGACATGTGAGTACCTTCCGACATTATTTAATTATATTTTATCAAGTGGATTTTTTTCAATTGGTGACACATATCGGCCATCCCATCAACTTATTAGTGACAAATCATTTAATAATCCGTTAAAAAGTGTTTTTGTTTATCATAATGGCTTGAATTTTATAAAAAATAATAGTTAAAATAGTTTTCTACTTAAGAGGCTGCCAGTCGCTGATTGCTCTTTTTCGAAACGAAAAAAGAAATACTTCTGAACAAGCCACATCTCCTATTTTTATAAGTATATTACTTCAGGTTCCTACCTACATTTCTATTAAGCTGAAAACATAATAGCAGAAACTTTTCACGATAAAAATATTATTTCAAAATGATACGTTTTAGAATTTATGATCGAAATATTTTATATACCTACTATTAAAATCAACTTGTGATTTATTGTTAAAGATAGGTAATATGTAGATCTAGATTTCTATTAGGATAGATTTTTGATAAGTAATTATACATAATTTATATCATTAATTTATTCGAAAAGCTAAGGCGGACCACGTGCGGACGTGTGTTTGTCATCATTGCAGCGGTCGGTAGGATTATTTATTGAAGTGATTAAAGATGGGTACATCTTTATTTACATATACTATACATTATAAAATAGGAGATGTGGCTTGTTCACAAGTATTTCTTTTTTCGTTTCGAACAAAAATAATCGTCGACTGGCAGCGTCTTAATCATATAAAAAGTTAATTATGTACTACTAATTTCTTATAAAATATGTCTATTTTTTGGTAGGTACGTATCATTTACAATAGTTTACAGATTTACTAACTAAATTGAATCCCTAATTATTATCTACTTGACTATAATAAATCAAATTAATTATAGTCCTACGACAAGTAACTTGGAATGGGTATGTTGAAAAAAAATGTGTCCCTAAGATCGTTTTTATACTTATTAAAATCAATACCAGATTACAAAAAGCTATGTTTAAAAAAATAAAATGATGTATAATTTAAAAAAAATATTTCAAAAATAAATAACATCTTATATTACAGAATATTTACAAAATACATCTATCCATCTAAAGACCATTGCAAACAGTCTAAAGGTAGCTCAACTGATCCAGATCACTACCAGTCGAAAGCATGTGTTGGTTTCATATATATATCAACCCAAACAAGTGCATATATATTATACTAGCGACCCGCCCCGGCTTCGCACGGGTAGCATGTTATTATACATATAAACCTTCCTCCTGAATCACTCTATCTATTAAAAAAAACCGCATCAAAATCCGTTGTGTAGTTTTAAAGATATAAGCAAACATACATACATACATATTACATACAGACGCGGGAAGCGGAAAGCGACTTTGCTTTATACTATGTAGTGATGATAAACACCTACTAACGAAATATTAAACGGTCATAACATTACCTACTTACTGCTATTATACTTAGGTAGGTACATAAAAGTTTAGCGTGTACTAAAAACAATTCAGTTTTTTTTTCCATTTTTAAAAAGTTTTACTTCCTAGTTTTGAAAATATTTGGTGTTGATGGTGCGCGTTTAAGTCTTTGGTATGGAGTTGATAATTCGGTTATTTATTTACCTACGATTTTATAAATGAACAATGAATGATCACTTATGTGGATTAATATTTGTACCAATTAATTATTAACTATTAACATAATTACCCGTAAACTATGGTGTTAAAAATCTAACGTATGTACCTACTCGTACCAAGTCACCCAAGATGAAATGTTAAAACAAACAAACACACTTTTAGAATTAATGTAGAATTTTACTAGTATTTTTGATCTGCCTGAAATAGAAACCCATTTGAATCCAATCAAGAGTTGATGTTAATTTTTATTGCAAATAATTCGTAATGGGTCCTTATTGCGTTGTCCGATGTCGGTTTTGATAGACGTTTAGTCTTGGAGTCGATGCGGGCGGAAAAATAATGTTTTCTTTTCATTTAGAAATGTTTCTACCAACGCCCAACCAATCGCCCAACTCTGGCTGAATTATTATGGAGTCACAGATAATATTTATAAGACTAGTAGACACTTGACTCTAACACAAATTACCAGCTCAAAGCTTTTCAACATAATCATTTGTTTTTGTTCTAGATAGACTCTAGAACAGAACCCTAGAGAATGAACATAATCATAGTCGCTAAGGTCTACACTAGAGCAAGCGGATCTTAAATCTACTCTGTCAACTTACTAATAAATGAATCCCTACAATTTTAATAGGAATCCCTGACTTTTCCTAGTAATAATGTAGGATTCTAATGGTAAAATAATTTTTCAAATCGAAGCAAAACAAAACAAACAAACAATCCAATATTACCTCTTTATAATATTAGTATATAGATTAAAATAAATAATACCCATGACCGTCACTAATACCTGCGTTATGTTTTTCAATAATTCCGTTCTGTTAGGACTAATATTCAAATTGTATTTTCAAATAAGCTTCTTCCTACACGTGAAAAGCTGTAGTTAGTTAGCTTTATGTTATTTTTACTAAGTTATCTATAATAATGTACTTTTATTGGTTTTCCTATAAATAAATAAGTAGGTACTTAATGTGATACCGAAAGAAACAAAACTGAATTAAAACCCGTTGTGGAGTTCGAATTAAAAACTCCAATTATGCAAAAGTTTTACACATATCTATCTACCTTTAGGTATCTCTACTTAGTGAATTTGCAAATGTATTCATAATCTAAATGAATAATTCAAATAAAGTTGTTTGAGCAATCAGTAAACTTTCCTTTAGTTTCAATGACACGTATCGTCCGTCCTCATAACATATTCGATGCGTGTTTTAGGTACTACACTCGTACCTACTTGTATACCTAAACTTTGACAATGTAACAATCATTTGTGTTGAGTACCAACTTTCAGCTATTTCAATTTTCTGGTTTTGAACGAGATTTGAGTACCTATAGATAGATATATACATTTATTAAACGGGCATATTTATCAGACGGTTTCGTGTTCCGCATTTTTATAATAAAAACCTACGTAAACTGTAATCTATCTAAAATAAATAACCAAGGACGGTAGACATTCTCTCAGATCTCCAGGCGCTTAGATCCTTTGAAGATGTCTAGTGGGGGTAATCAGAGGCACGTCCAAACATTATATTTGGCACATGCCCACATTTTGCAGTAGTTAGTATTCCATACGTGACAGGTTGCAAGCCCATCGCCGCTTATAAGAATACTAGCTGGTTTTTCACGATGTTTTCCGTTACCGTTTTGAGCACGTGTTTTGATCGCATATAATTTTTTCGAATAGAAAAATCCACTGATGCACGCTGGGATTCGATCCCACGACCTTGGAAATGAAAATCGAGGTACTTCCCACTCGGCCAACACGGCTTAAAATCATTTACATTTATTTATTATGGTATCTGTTTTAGATATCATCAAAGTGGTTTTATCTGGAGGAGAATCCTAATAAGGTTTATCGAGTGGAATTGTAAAAACACCGTTTTATTTCCAAGTTTCTAAATTACCGGCGGAGAAAGCGCTTCCGGCGGGACAACAAGCGGAATGTCCCGATTCCAGAAATAAAATAGACTATTGGTAAAAGAAAGGATTTTCCAAGCCATAAAAGAATGCGAATAATGATCGAAAATGATGTCGAGAAAAATATAATGATGTCTTGCTACTGTATATAAATGTATGAAGACAAAAATTATATAAAATACAAAATTATACAAAACTTTTAATAAATTCATAATAAGTTACCTTTAACCAGAAAAGCTTCGATGTATTCAACATTTTGTAACCGAATGGTTATTCTCTTGAAGTTTTTGCTTTTGTTTAGAAAGGCCAAGAACTAGCTACCTTAATCATTATTCATACCAAAAAGGCCGTGTATTTTAACCAAATCACTTGTTTCAATATTTTATGAACTATTATAACTTTTTAAACTACAATGAACTAAGAAAGTTATTTTTTAAAATTTATAAATCTGGCTAATATTATTTTTGGGGACTTCTCATCCCCAGAAATATAATTATCATTTATATATGTCCATTTATATGGCGTCCATTTTATTTATGTAACATTTATATAACCCTATAAATATAACAATTTAATAAGATACAAGTGAGGAAAGTTGCTCATTACACACGAGGCTGTGAATTGCAGCTCGAGCCGTAGGCTAAGGCGAAATAGCCGAACTTTGTAGGGATGATTCTATTATGCACTAGTGTGTAATATTATTATGCACTCGTGTGCTATAGCTCGGTTTATGGCCCTAAAAACGATGTAATATGGCTCACTTTACGACCAAGTTGGTGAAAACTTTTTTTTTTATTGTGTGTCTTTTAACTATACGTTTTAGAAAATTTTAAATCTCCACTCACTCCGACTGGAAATCTCCAGGACCTTATACGAGACTGGTTTAAAAATACCAAATCAAGAATGATCAGGATAATTATAAATGTAATTTTTTCTCAGTATCACTTGATCGAGGGCCATGCTGAGTATGTGCGCTAGCGGGACGGATCCGCGCCTTGCGCTGGCGCTGCTCTGCGCCCTCGCCATTGCGCACGCGCACGAGAAGAAAGCCGACAGTGAGTCCGGAATAGGTTAGCTCACCACTGCACAGCATTTGTATTAGTATTTTGCACTTAAAAAGTACATTATCGTTCTGTTTTTTAATTCATAGACTTTGGTTGTAACGCATTATTTACCTATAAAGACTCTCCACTCTTTACCTGTCCATAAAACAACCACTGAATAGTGCATTCTCTTAGTCATTACATGATTATGTCAAATTGCATAAAATGTATTTGTGAGATTAATATGTAATCTTTTGTTGTAGTGTCCCCAGTGCCCTTCACTTTTGCTGCACGATACGGACGGTCTTCGGAGCGATTTATCACACCTAGGAACGACAGGTTCTTACCTATTATTGTATTAATTTAAAGTCGCCTTTTTCTTTTTTTACGGCTCGCAGTGGTGTGTATTCAGTTAAAAACAAGCAGTTTAATAAGTTACTGCAAATTATCATCTTTCTTTCCATAAATATTGTACTTTGTAGCATTCCACACGTGACAGGAAATACCCATCGCTGCGCATTTAAACGACAATGAAATGTTCAATGTTTCTCTATTAAAATGGGCGTTAATCGCGTATTTCTCTTCTTCTCTTTGATAAATACTATTGGAAACTGGTCTGACTACCCCTTACGTGAAACAAAGGCTGAGTTTTATACTTTTTCTTGCAGATGGATGATGACAGCACGATACGGCAAGCGTTCAGAATCATTTATGGAAGAGGACCCTTTACACGAAGCAATCCCCACTTTGAGGAATATGGAGGGGAGAGAGGGGAGGAAGCTGTCGTGCGAGTATACCGGAGTGCTGGAGTTATATCGATGTACGAGGATGCTTTCGCATGAGCGCACGAAAATTCCTTTAGCACGGTGAGCGTCATTTTCTTTGGATCTTGCTACTGTAACAATGTGAAATTATTAACAATTGAATGCACCCCCTTCTACTACCTTCTTTTCATGTCTAATAATCACGATAGTTTGAAAAACTAACTTAATAATTTGTTTAATTTCACAACAGCACAAGCTACATCGACCCTGCGCCAAGCGAAGAGGAATGAATGGACCACGACTGAATTAGCACATCGTCACTCGCCTACTCATCTCTCCCCATCTCTACCCACTCTACCCCTCTCTACTCTAACTCTACATACTAATACCTAGGTACATAAGCAGTGTTGTAACATGCCTAATTGCCTACTGGTATGTTCCATGCCTGCGGCGTTTAGGTCCCTGTCTTGCCTGGCCTCGACAGCTCAGTTGGTAGTAGCTCTGCCTTCTGCGCTGTAGGTTGTGGGTTCGATTCCCACCCGGGACAAACATTTTTGTGATGAACATAGATGTTTGGGTGTTACATGTATCATAAATATGTATTTACAAAAAAAATAAAAATCGATCAGTTATCTAGTTCCCATAGTACATCTAGTCCACCAATATTTATTTATTTATTATATCCCCTTCTTCTCTGAACCTTACTTACTTTAACTGCGTTCTTTAGTTTTTTGTAGACAAGAACAAAACTATAGTCAATTTGTATCTAGAAACTATATCTAAATGGGAAGGCAAAAGTCCTTAACGTGACGGGTTCTGGCTGGAAACTCGTCATGAAGTTAGATCCTGAGGATCAAAACTTGATGGGCTGGTGTACGATTATTTTAAAATCTATTTCAGTTTTGATAAAGCGTCTGAAGAAAATAACATACAAATTATAGGCTTTAATACGGGAACGTGTCTTTTACTGGAAAGCTGTATTTTAAGCTGTATATAATCTATTTATGTTTCTTCATTATGTATACAAATAAATATTACTTTTATACCCAAAATGTAGTTTTCACCCTATTCTGTTTGTGAATTTGATTAAATATTAATTAGTATGTAAGCTATTGTAATAACTTGTATCTATTGTAATGTTAATGTTGACTGTTTTCAACTCAAGAACATAATATAATAAAGTTGAAACTGAAAAAATGTAATTTCATTTGAGCTAATAATGTCATCCGGCACCATTTTAGGATGGAGGTGGAAAAGCCTACTATTTACAGCAGTTAAACCTCATGTGCCTGCAATTTCCACAAGACAAAATTCAAAATTCGAAAGACATTTATTTCAATAAAATCACAAGGATCACTTTGTAACGCGACCAAGCCTAGAAGAATCAGGCATCAAACACGGCTTGGGGTCTATAATTTATTTCAATGATCCTTTCCCTAATGCTATGTAGAGCTCCAGTGTGGTGCCCTAAGAACAAGGTGAAGGCTCAAACAAAAGTAACCCATCACAAGGAGCTCGACCATTAGTCCAACACTGCTCAATGTAGGTATTAGGCCTTAGGGCTTAGTTAGACCTCTTATCTCCTGTCCTGGAGGGAGGGATTCTTCACTGATAATATAAGGTTACCAGATTATAGGCACCTCTACCCATTTATTACATAGCTCACTAACTGGACTCAGCTCAGAACCAACAACATAGTTTTAATGAAACTCAATTTACTAGAGACTACAAAGAAGTAAGGCGTAATATAAGAGTCCGCTACGATTTGCTACGAACCTCTACGATGAGCTACGAAGTGCTACGATTGTTATAATATTTGATAGTCCCCTAGCCAGTGAGATATTTGAATACTATGTACATAGTACTTCCATAATTAGGTAATCCGCCCAACATGTCTTAAATATCGTCTGTTGGTCGATTAATATTGGGACGCGAAAATTGTTTTTCCAAGCTTAGATACAGTAGGTACCTACGTTTGGAAGGTGATTCTGCCAACGTCTATACACAAATACACATCATATAAATTCACAAAGTAAAAGTTCATTTTGTATAAATATGGCTTCAACATGAGCCCGAATAGGGATTTGCAATATTTATTAGCCGACTTCAAAAAAAGGAGAAGGTTCTCAATTCGACTGTATTTTGTTATGTTTGTTACCTCAGAACTTATCAGACTGGGTGAACCGATTTTAATGATTATTTTTGGAGTTTACTCCTTAAGAAACGATTTGAGTTATAAGGCCCGGTACGGAAATTTTATGGGGAGTAAAATCAAGTGAAACACCAAAAGTTGAGGCGTTACGTAGAAAGAGACAAACATATATATCTGTAGGATTGAACGTGTAAAAGAATGAGATAGAATACATTACACAGCGTATCTCATAAAAAACAACACTTGAATGAAAAATATAATAAACGATCGCTCTTATTACTATTATGTTAAAGTCTAAATTAGCGTAATCTCAAAATGAAAATTACGTTTTTAACGTTAATGATATTTTGACTTTGTTATCTTTTTGTACATGCTTTTATGCGAATAAAACGTAAAATAATGAAACTAAAATTAATAATAATTATGGCATCCCTCTCTAGCGCGCTAACTTTCAAGCGCGTAGGCGAGATGAAGATATTATTAGCGAATAGCTGGAATATCGTTCACTATACTTTGACCTATGAAAGCAAGTTTCGAACACTTTAAAACTAGAGTAATAAGGTTGAGTTTCGTCTACACAATTTGAGAATTGTATTATGTTACATTGGTTGTGTGGTATGGTACTACTAACCGTTTAAATCCAAACCTACCTACCTAGTAAGTAGGTACACTGAGTGAGCCTAGTGCAGGAACATCTGTATTTGTGGCGATAAACCACCAAAATTAAATTAAACACTGACCATACCAAAACTACCTAACTACTTATCTGTTTGGACGTGCCTCTGACTAACCCATCTTCAAAGATCTGAGCGCCTGGAAATCCGAGAGGATGTCGAGCCTGCCTACCGTACCTGAGGATTACAGTCGCGATCCTATTTATTTTAGTTCGATGAACTTGGAAAGATAAAAGAACGCCTAACAAAATCATCTCTGTTGACCACCTGAACTAGATGAATGCAAATTACGATAGTTCAATGCATGAACTAAGAACTATTTTTTTGTAACATACTTTATGTAATACGCTTTATAAATAATCCGAATAATTACAGATATATTATGTTTGTTTCTCTTATCATTTTAGCAGATGCGTTCATTTACCCTTTTTAGGGTTCCGTACCCAAAGGGTAAAATCGGAACCCTATTACTAAGACTTCGCTGTCCGTCTGTCTGTCCGTCTGTCCGTCTGTCTGTCTGTCACAGGGCTGTATCTCATGAACCATGATAGCTAGACAGTTGAAATTTTCACAGATTATGTATTTCTATTGCTGCTCGAACAACAAATACTAAAAACAGAATAAAATAAATATTTAAGGGGGGCTCCCATACAACAAACTTGATTTTTGCATTCCATCGCCATCTAGTTTCATTTGATGTTACTACGTATTATAGGTACTTTTCGCGGTCTCATGCGACCGCTCGGGGTTTTTGAGGTAAGATGAAAGAGGTTCGCGATTCCGCTGGCAGGTGGCGCTATTTTACCACTATCGGTAAAGTAAGTCGGTAAATAGGTGGTACTTCACATGATCGAATAAAAAGTTTGAAATTGAATTATTGAATTCATGTAGTTAGGTAAATAGGTACCTAGGTAGATATTATTAATTTCCAATTAATTTCGAGTTCGAATCCTGGCCGTGCATCAATGGATATTTCTGTTCGAAAAATGTACCTATATGCGCGTTACACGTGTTTATAACAGTGAAGGAAAACATCGTGAGGAAACCTGTTAGTATTCTTGAAAGCGGCGACGGGATTGCAACCTGTCACGCGTGGAATGCTAACTACGTAGTTAGGTAAATAGGTAGGTTACGAGATATTATGAATTATTTTTTATGTTTCTAGGGTTCCGTATCTAAAGGGTAAAAAACGGGACTACTAAGACACCGCTGTCCGTCTGTCTGTTACCAGGCTGTATCTCGTGAACCGTGATAGCTAGACAGTTGAAATTTTCACAGATGATGTATTTCACATTATTACAACAACGGGAAATTACTCACGTAAATGATAAATTGTCAATCTAGATGAATCGAAACATTGTCGGTGTCCTCATTGACAATTTATCATTTACGTGAGTAATTTCCCGTTGTTGTAATAATGTGTAGTACAACTCACGAAAGTTTTGAAAGTAAAAGATGATGTATTTCTCTAAAATCAGCATAAAATAAATATTTAAGTGAGACTCCCGTACAACAAACGTGATTTTTTTGCCGTTTTGATAATAGTACGGAACCCTTCGTGCGCGAGTCCGACTCGCACTTGGCCGGTTTTTTTTCTATTCGATATATATCATAATTATCGTTCGTAAGGAGTAAACTCCAATCGTGCGTCGTAGCTGACACACACACACTTTTTTCATTTAAAAGATGCTGCTTCCCGTGTTTTCCCATTTATTAATTTGAGCAAAAGAATACCAATTATATGGGTGAAAAAATAGGGGATGAAATTTTGTATTGAACTTATTGCAAGTCGTTTTTGATTCTAATTTTTTAAACACAATTATTATTATTTAGATCCAGAATATTATTTTAAAAGGCTGAATTCAATCACCGATACGTGATAGAGAGTATGAGAGACACGTGTATGACGTATTTAAACCAAGGTTACTAAATACCAAGAAAAGACAAGTTCCAAAGAATATAACTGTAAATATTAAATATGAATTGTTTTGTTTATTTTGATCGTGAACGGAAGCACTACATCCGTTCAAGGGTAAGCTTCCGTTCAAAGAATTAAATAATTGCTCAAGGTAATACTGGAATTATAGGAAATGTAATAAAAATATATGGATAGGAATACCTCCCACACTCTCAAGACGATAATATCTTTACCCAGCAGTTTTTAAAAGTAAAGTAAGTAAGATTAACCTTTTTAGAATTGCCGTGTTTTTGATATAATAGTTTTAGTTTATTAGTTTTAGTATTTTTTTAAATAGGACACCCCGGACCAATACAAAATTATTATTATTTTATCCGAACACAGATTACCTAAGAGCTCTAAAAAAAAGCCTTTATAGGGTTCCGTACCCAAAGGGTAAAAACAGGGCACTATTACTAAAGACTCCGCTGTAAGTCTGTCACAAGGTCATGAACCGTGATGAAATAGCTAGATAGAGCTAGACAGTTGACATTTTCACAAATCATTTAGTATTTCTGTTACCGCTATAACAACAAATACTAAAAACAGAATAAAATTAACGGAACTCTACGTGTGCGAGTTCGACTCGCACTTGACAGGTTTTTTTAGGATTTTTCACTAAACACTAATTGTATTCTAAATTTGAAGCTTCTATGTCTGCTAGAAGTGCCTTAAACCTTTGATGACCGGTCACTCACTCACCAGAGTGAGTGACAAAATAAGAAACTTTCATTAGTTATAATTCTTAAACAACTGGTTCAAATTGAATGAAATTTGAAATATACCGTGTTTATATAGTGACTGCTTGGTTACTGAAAATTCAGGCTTCTAGTTTTATCCACAACGAAGTTATAGGGGGTCGAAAATGGCCTAAACTGCTTCGAGAAAAGGTTACTGATTACTTACATCTACATATCTGTTTATTTAGCAATCGTCGTTGTAGATAAAATAGTTTTTTTCGAAACAATTTGCTAGTAAGTAGGTAGATGAAGAAACCTAAGCGAGTAAATAAAAACGTTGACTTAGGCGTGTTGTTGTTAGATCAACAGACACTTGAGCGCAGCCGGAGCCGGGGGCGGCGACAGGGCAAGCAAATAATATCTCCCTTTCCCTTCCTTCTTGGCCAATCACTTTATTTTGTCTATATCGTTGGATTGGTAAAAATAATCCAGGGGGGGGAGGAGCCTACCTACTTACAACATGAAAATGCAAAACCTCAGTGTTGTCCTGAAAAATTCTGATGTCTTTGTAACTCTACGAATGTTGCTGTGACGGAAGTGACTTATGTATAAAGTAATAAAATTAATAAATATACCTTGGAAAATTTACTTTCCATTCTCATTAAGCTATTTTTAGGGGTAGGTAAATAGAAATACCTATTGCTTTATTTCAAATAGACATTGTTTAAAATCAACATTTGTATAGTCCCATCAACAGTAAGTAGGTATAAATTACTAAAATTACTTTAGGTTTTTGTTACTGCTATTTAAATATAAAAATGCCGATAAATGCCATGTAAATGCAATAATATATGCTATATATAATAGCAATAAATTACATTCTAAGGGATCTTCAGATGATGAACTGCGAGTTACTATTCAGTGTGACTGTAGCGAAGCGAAGAGATCTTTGACTGCTCTGTCCTTATAGTAAGTACCTAGGTACCTACTTAGTATTTGGTAGACTTATTTGCACTCAACAGTTTAATACGTCATATATAATACATAAAAGAAGCGTTTTTTCATTGAAATCATAAGGATCATTTAGAATCGATCTATCAAAACCGTCTATTGAGATAATCTGATGTAATGAAATTAAATATCTTCGTTAGCTAGGTAAGTATACTTATGTAATGAAATAAATAAGTAATAAATGTATTATGTACCAGCAGACGCATGTTTTACGCTGGATTATTATAAAAATCCCCATCATTGTGATATAATTTTGTGTGTTTTACCTACCTACTTAAGGGTTTTATAATGGTAGGTACCTAGTTAGCAACGTAAATGAAATTTATGCTAATCACTCATTACACACTTCAGTTGACTCTCCACCCACTAATGACTAGGAAGGACCCAACTAATGACAAACAGCTGTCAAGATAACAATGATTGGAGATAGTTTCGCTCAACGCGTCGCTGCATATTTATTGTAGCTTCATGGGACACAAAGTTCTGAGAGTGTCCAAACCCTGAATAATAACTGAAAACTGTATAAAATGAATAACTAGCATTCCTATTATCTCAGACTGTGTCACTTCTCATTGGAGAAGGTTACATTAGACTACTGTGTAGGGAGCACGAACAAAAATCCTATGGTAAGGCTATCGTCAAAGCGTCAAAACTAGACACTTTATAATGATGATGATGTAATGATTTGTGCTCGCTACACTGGATCTTTAGGTGTGGTTAGTGGCGGTAAAGCATTTGAATGTGCATCGTAAACCCGTATTGGGCATCCTTTTTAATAAATAAACTAGCAGTCCGCCCCGGCTCCGCACGGGAGTAATGTATTATAACGATTTTATGTGTATTTTTTTACCCAGGTAACATTATCGAAGTTTTAATAGGGATCCCTATTTTTTTTCAAACAATAAATATGGCCTATGTTACTCAGAGATAATGTAACATTCTAATGGAAAACGATTTTTTGAAATCTATCCAGTATTTTTGGATTTATTCCATCTAAATATACAAAACATCTTTCCTCATAATAATATTAATAGTATTAGTTATTAATAATCTATTAGTGTAATAATAGATTATTACACTCATAATAACTTTTGAATGGTATGGAATTAGGGAATGGTATAATTAAAAAAGTAATTTACAGGTACTGATATGGCCTTGAAAATTAAGTGATTTTTTTGGATAAGGGTTAATACCCAGGTACGAATAATGTGGCCTAGTTTGTACAGGCGGCGTTACTATTGCATATTTTAACATGATAAGTAGTTATTGTGACATAACTGTAATAGTTGGACATAATTATGGTATTGTTGACTTATTTGTAGATATTGATGTCCTCTTTAAAACTGTAGTACTTCACTTTGCTCTATTGGCAACAATTTCGTTTTTTTTTTTTTTTTTTTCACACCTTGGGTTACATTATCGAAGTTTTCATACGGATCCCTAAAGTTTTTGAAAATATTCTATAGCCTAAATCAAATCGGTTCAGTAGTTTCGGAGCCTATTCGTTACAAACAAACAAACAATCAAATCTTTCCTCTTTATAATATTAAGTATAGATAAATAAATCACTGACTGCTGACGAAAGACTCCTACGGTTCGCTAAGAAACACAAAGCTTAGCTAAACGTAATCAAATTTTTAATAAATTATAATACCTACTTAGGTAGGTAGGTACTCTAGGTACTTAGTAGGTAAGATACTTTTCTGAATTTACAATAAGAAACTCACTTGTTGGAAATAACAATTTTATTACCAACATTTTTTGTGGTAAAAGGTCACTAGATTACAGTATTCTCTACCCTTTTCTACGCTTAGAGGTAGGTACCTAGCTGCCTACACATCACAACTTTGTGGGATGAATATAAGCCCAATCAAGAAGTTTCAAATCGCGGGCAGGTTATATTATTATTCATGTTTGTGAAAATTTATTTCAGCGGCGCCGAAACAACCACAAACTTATTTAAACATCGTTTCTGAAAATACAAAAAATACTAACAAATACGAAAATAACCATATTTTTTTTCCTGAAATAGAGTTTTTGGAAATTCAAATTCAAATTCAAATTCAAAAATCATTTATTTCAATAAAATCACAAGGATCACTTTGAAACGTCTTAGGAACTAGGTGAAGCTACGCCGATTCCACGCGACCAAGCCTAGAAGAATCAGGCAACAAACACGGCTTGGGGTCTACCTTTTTTTTTATGATCCTTTCCTTAATGCTATGTAGAGCTCCAGTGTGGTGCCAATCGAACAAGGTGAAGGCTCAAACAAGAATAATAATTAAAAGTACCTACTACTCAAGTACGTACAACAATAAAAAAAATAACTAAAGAGCTTCAGCACAAATTCAAAAAGCAACACACGCTACACTTGATTTAGAATTAAAACTTACAGATAAAATAACTATTTGCTTAAAAATAATTAAAGTAGACAAATGTTACACAAAATAAAATTAAGTACCTAAATTAATATTTAGCTGTCGAGTGGCAGAGCGACATCAGGCCACGAGGATTTATCATTTATATAATCATCTACAGTATAATACGCTTTGTTTATAAGATTATTCTTTATGTAGGCTTTAAATCTTCTAACGGGAAGTTTTGTTGCGTTTTCTGGCAGTTTATTATAAAATAGTATACAATTCCCCATAAACGACCCCTTCACTTTTTCTAATCTAAATTTGGGTATGTACAATTTGTTCTTATTTCTTGTGTTAATACTATGTACATCACTTTTTTTCTTAAAGAAAGCCATATTCTTATGAGTATACAGTAAGTTTTCATATATATATTGTGAGATTACTGTGAGAATGTTAATTTCTTTAAATTTTTGTCTCAAAGAGTCCCAGGACTTCATTTTATAAATGGCACGTACTGCCCGTTTTTGTAAAACAAAAATAACTTGAATGTCTGCTGCCTTACCCCAGAGAAGAATTCCATACGACATTACACTATGGAAGTAACTAAAATAAACTAGCCTAGCTGTGGCTTCATCGGCCAGCCGCCTCATCGTGCGGCCTGCATAAGCAGCGGAACTAAGTTTACCAGCAAGTGTTTCAATATGAGGTCCCCATTGTAAGTTTGCATCAATATTGAGACCTAAAAAAGTAGTCGAATTAACAAGCGTAAGAACCTCTTCATTTATTTCAATGTTAGTCGGAGTATGCCGTACACTAGGCAAAGAGAATTTAATGCATTTTGTTTTCTTAGAATTA
Source organism: Hydriomena furcata (assembly GCA_912999785.1). Lineage (NCBI taxonomy): Eukaryota > Metazoa > Arthropoda > Insecta > Lepidoptera > Geometridae > Hydriomena > Hydriomena furcata. The sequence goes on from OU538845.1 coordinate 7,366,971, forward strand.
AGCGACAGTGACGCATTTATGTCATCGAAGTTAACTTTAGATCTATCGACTTTAAAAATAAGCGACGTATCATCAGCAAATAGGACTATGTAACAAATGTCTTTTACATAGAATGGGAGGTCATTAATGTAAACTAAGAATAAAAATGGACCTAAAATCGAGCACTGTGGAACTCCCATTTCAATAATTGACCCAGAAGATCGTTCGCCACCAATATCAACTTTCTGGACTCTATTGGACAAGTACGATTGTAAGAGGTGAATTGCCTGGTTATGGATGCCATAGTGTTGTAACTTTGCGATTAGAGTTGCGTGTCTCACGCAGTCAAACGCTTTCGACAAATCGCAAAACACACCGATCGCATCTTGCGATTTCTCAAAGGCCTCATATATGTGCTTTAAGAGCCAAGAGAGGCCAAGAAAGGGTAGAATTTACCAACAGATGCTTGGGTAGGGGTAGGTACCTATATAACTACTATGTATTCCTAACTACCCACCTATTTTTTCTGGAAATTGGTCCCTTAACTTACTATCACCTAAAATTTTCGTTAAACCGGTATTTTCCATGTTTTCCACTTTGTCACAAATTATCAACTTGCTTATGTACCTACAGAACCACCGTAAATATAGGCCGTAAATATAACACATCAATCTGCAAGCTATTGTTTTTCAACCGACGAATAAAGGAGATTCGCAATTTGACGAATATTTTTTTTGTACCTATGATCGTGCATATATTTTTACCTGTGATCCGATTTGGATGATTTTAAGTGTTCTTATAATTGTGTACCTAGACTACAATTCATGAGCTAGAGCGGTATCAAGATGATGTAAATGTGTGTGACTGTTTGTTTAGGTACCGTCTCTCCTGACGTTTATTTGCTCCATGATTCGTTCACGTTTTTAATTAGGTGTGTTGATTGACGAGGGATGTTTTCCTGATCTTATCTTACTCGTATGAAGTTATGAAGTAGATCTTAGTAAACTCGTTCCTTTCTACCTAATAATGTTTGATGAGTTAATATTTACGGCCTTGTAACTACTTTTAACGTCTTAGGAGCTAGATGATAAGCTGTGCCTGTTCCTCGTGACCAAGCCTAGAAGGCAAAGAACACGGCTATGTAGAGCTCCATTGTGGTGCCGTAAGAACAAGCACAAGAATAATAATTAAAGTACCTTCGTAAGGTAGGTAGATAGGTTCTTCCATCAGCATAGATTAGTGATAATGCGAGGAGACGTTGCGATGTGTCACTGACCACCGCCCATGATGGATCGCCCCCTTTCCCCCAAAAGGGGCGCAGGTGCTTCGCTGTCTACGTCTTCGAGTACCAGCACGAGTTCAACATGAATATGGGTAGGTAATGAAGACTCCTAGGGAGTAATGATCAGAAAATGAAATAAGTTTTCTTGTAATAGATTTAATTATCTTTCTGTAAATAAAGTCGATACTCGGACATTAATACCTACAATTTGTATAGTATTAGTACCTACCTATATAATTAACTTTTTCTCCTCAGATATGACGGTTGCAGGTTGCAACCCATCAAGCACAAAGCTGGTGTTAATCTGATGATGTAGGGTTGTACATTGTATTGTACAGTGCACACTGTCAAAGTCAAAGTTATTTATTTCATTGAAATACCTAATCACAAGGATCGCTTTGAAACGTCTTAGGAGCTAGCTATTCTTTCAGACTTCTAATAAAGTGTAGCAGTTACGTAGATAGGTAGAAATCTACCTCAGGGCATTGTTTCCCGGTTGCTCTAATATTTAAATGATGCAAAGGCGGATATGCTCTCAAAAGACACAATCTTGTTCTAAATTTAGGCAGAGAATGTTGCATGAGCGGAGCGAGATGCGACAAGCTTACTTGAAGAAAATTTTTTTTTTTTTCTATTGATTTTTATCACTACTACTTTTTGTACTAATCACAAAAGTTTAAAAAATAATATGGAACGTGTACGTAAAACATGGAATTTAGTTTTATTATGAAATATTGTTGTGAGCATCTTTTAATTCTTATTTTAGTTATTTTATCTACATAACTATATAGTAGTACCTACCTAATATTCCAATTCTCATTTATGTTCCGTTCGTTCCCGCTCCTCTTGCTCATCGCCGCATCCTCACCAAGGCCAAGGCGAAATGCACAAACAACTTTGCATTAGAAGAGAAATAGCCCCATAAACATCGTCACAGGGTACGACACAGCATATAAAAAAGTGGGTAGTAGGTACGTTGTAGCAGGTAGGTACCTACTTACTCGAATAGCAGTTATTGCATTGGATCCAGATTTTCATACTTTAAGCAATGTCACTAATAACGATAAGACTCCACTACTAATGTGAGATACCTACTCATATCATAATATGTTAAAAACCATTTCTTTATCTGCCCTGTAGTTACCTCTTTAGACCGGAACTCTGGTCGATTTCAAATAATATTAATTATCTTTTTATTTATGTTGCGTCAAATTTTCAGATAATTTAAAAGTCCAAGAAAATAATATATACAAACTAAAATAAAAACACGGCTATATTTTATAAAAATGTCTATAATTCACATCATTAATTACATTACATACACACAAGGAGTAGATTCGGTACAAATGGTCTACTAGAAATACACAAAAAATATTAAATTTTCTTAGTTAAGTAGTCGTACCTACATAGTCGAACAAAAAACGTCATTGAAATATCCAGCTTTAGTTAATACTAGCTGTCCGGTTTCGCACCATTGTACTAATGAAAATTACCTATAGGTATTTTTTTTAAAGCTTAGGTTACATTATTACAATTATCGTAAGGAACTCTAATTAAAAAAAAAAATTTGAAGGCTATGTAACTCTTTGACAACGTAGCTTTTGATAGGTGAAAGAATAAAAAAAATTGGATCCGTATTTTTTTATTTTATCGATTACAAACAAAAATACAAATTTTATACTAGTAGTGTAGTCAGGGCAACATTCCATTTTTTTGTGTCAATACTTTCTAAAATATTACCTAATATTACCAAAAAAAACTAGTAACTAACTAGTTACCGTCAGGATGATGCGTCACCTATCGTATCCAAAAATTGCTTCCAACAATAATATTTTGTTTCCTTTACATTTTACAAGAAATTAAACATTTAAAGGTGACCTACCTTATTTTAAATATAAATACGGCTAATTACCACGTTTTTTCTAGTATTGCTGACGTTTCAAGACAATTCAAATGCTCTTCATCATGAGCATCGCCCGCGACCAAGATCAACGGCAGATCGGCCTAACTTATGTTCCTAATTAACAAAATATAGATAGGTATGCTAAAAGCTAAGTCTTAGTACAAGCTAGTCTAACACAGTGGAAACGTTTCATCGGGATTAGTATCACGATAAATATTCGTTTGAAATATTTATTTAAAACGAAGCTATTTATTTTTACCTTATTTTAATATTACCTAACTATTAACATATTATTATACATCTGTATGTTGTAAGTTGTTTTGAGACTTAAGGCCTCTGCCTTAAGACCACGGCTCCACTTTTTCCACTTGCTACGATCCTGACATACTTCTTTATCTTCATTCACTCTCATCACATTCCTCATGCATGCTCGTCGGTTTAGAGTACTCTTGACTTAGGCTTTTTTCAAAATGTCGCCAATTTGGTTCAAGAAAATACGCTGAGGAAAGGTTTTTTTATTTTTTATTTATATTATTTACAAAACTATGTAAATGTGCTTATGACATTTTTTTCCTAATGACCAAGACTCCTAATATTAAACCTGTTGTCCTTACTCTAATTATAATATAAACAAATAAAAGAAATAAACTTTTTATTCAACCATGTGAGGATCAGATAAGAAAAATCTAAATATATAACTAGCTGGTAGTATTCGAAAGGGTATTTATCTAATAGTAATCAAGTATTTTTATATCGTATGCATTATCTAAAAAACAACAAACTAAACATATGAAATGCAATGTCTTTTACGTCTGTAAAACCTAAAAATAAACTAAATTAAATTGTCTGTCTATGTACTGTAAGTACAACTAGATACAGTCCGTGGCTTTGCGTCGCCTGTCATTAGGATTCAAAAGGAACAAATGAATACTTACAAACATACAAACTATCCCGTCTAAGTTACTCTTAGGTACGTACCAAATTAAATATTTTTAACTACATCTTATTGAATTAAATGAATCTTACTGAAAAAATAAGGTAAGAAAATTAGCATTTTCTTAAAAGTAATTTGTGAATCTAGATTTGTATTATACGAATGTAGGACTTATATAAAAAATATAAAGTTAGGGTTATAGACCTGGTTGTGGTGCCTAACACGGCTTTTGGCATTTTCAGTTTTGGCAGTCAATAACTAAGCATAGCAAACAAACTTGACTAAAAATAGTAGTTTTTATATTTTAATTAATATTTTTTTCAATATAAACAGTATATTAGAAAATTTAAATCTTGTTAAAGTGCCCACAACCAGCGCTCTCATCCTATTTTTTTTATTAATAATTACTAATCGTAATTATGTAATAAAAATAATTACGTATCTAATGATTAAACAATTCTAAAACAGGTACAATAGCAAAAAAATACATATTTCACTTTCAAAGCGTTAAAAAGGTGAAATGGCTTATCATTTTCTAGTATTTATAATATACTAGCTTCAGCCCGCGGCTTCGCATGTTACCTTAATAAAAATACCCAATTTGTTATTCCAGGGCATACCTAAGACTGATACCTAAGCTGATTAAATCTCACCGCGAATAAGTAGTCCTTCTTAGGTATGTATATCATTAGGATAGTTTTTTCTTTTCCCATTTGTTCTATAGAACAAAAAGATGCACATGTACCATAGTACAAAGTGGAACTACATGAAAGATTTCCATCAGAGTCCACTTTTATGTGGTGTCATAACAAAACTACGTCCTATGATACATTGTCATATTGTAAAACCACTTTTCCCTTGCTGTAACAAAGTAACAAACCAAGTCCACCTAACACGAAGACGATCAAAGCTCAAAATCTTCCAAATCCTCAAAATGCTCGAGGCCCTTGAAGTCTCGCACAACCCTGGGAGGCACCTCCTCATCATCGCTATCCACGTAAACCATCTCGATGGGTTTCCGATTAACGTTGTTCATCATCATGACGACGTCTGCGCGAGCGTTAACATCGGCCCTTGCAGGTAGAGGGGGGGTTGGGGCCCCCCTTGAGTGGCGTAAGGGGGCCAAGGGGGGCAAGGGGGGCAAGGGGGGCAAGGGGGGCAAAGTTACAGTGGACAGGAGATCGGTCAGCGCCTGCGAAGGTCAGAAACCATAGTGTACTTAAATGGCAAATGGATCAGAACACGTAACTATTAACAGATGGTGATCGATATTAATAATCGTTTTGCGGCCCAGTGACTTTAAATCCGAAGGTTGTAGGTTCGATTCCCGGTCGTGCATCAAATAATTTTTCTATTAAAAAAAATATATTATGAACGTGTGAAAACATTGTGTAGAACCTAGTTGTATTCTTATAAACGGCGAAAGGGCTTGTAACCTGTTGCGTTTGAGATGCTAACTACTGCAAAATAATGCCAAATATAATGTTTGGACGTGCCTCTGATGACACCTTTTTATGTGTTCGATAAAAATGTAGTTTCCTAACCAAAAGCTTTGACTCGCATATGAGACTCGAGCTGATCTGATAATAGAGTCGAGTCAGGAGCTGAGCTTCGATTGAGTAAAGACATTGCATTCTTGTCAAGTTCCGATGACAATGTTAGGTATATTAAGTGACAGGTGATAGTGCGCTGGTGCTCGATGGTTTGAATGATTTTACAAAAGCTTGGTAAAAAAAAACTTATTTATTTTGTTAATGTGTTAAACGAATAGTTAATAATAGCACATACCTTTGCGGCTCTGGTGTTGGGAGAGACGATTGCGAGGGAATTAGAGGGAGAGCCAATATCGTGATAAAGGGGGGATAATGCACCTGAAAAGGAATTCACAAAGTGGAGGGGGTAGGGGGTGGGGGAGGTTAAGGCTTCCACGCATTCTGGTAACGAACGGATTGCACTTAGCATCTGAAAGGGGAGGAGAAACAATTATTATTACAACACCTATATAATATAGGTGTTGTAATAATAATTATTACCTTAAATTAGATATTAATAATGTTAATGAACAAAATATTTATTAGTTTACTAGCTGACCCGTGATTTGTGCAGATTCAATAATTGCATAGAAAAAAAAACACTTTACGTTTTCAGAACTTTACGTTTTTTAAATCTGAAAATGCCTAAATGTTTGCATCTCTTTTGCAACTTTTATTCATTTTGGGAATGTTTTTCAGGTTTTAAGGTTATTCTACTCATTTACAATATTATAATGATTATGTTAAGTTTAAGATTTTTAATTACTAGCTTTTACCCGCGACTTCGTCCGCGTAGATTAAGAAAATCGTTTTTTTAATATTGTAATTCCCAAATATATATTAATTATTCATCCAAACACTTTAAACTGTCTCTATATGAAATACTAGCAGTCCGCCCCGGCTCCGCACGGGAGCAAACTACGGGAGAGATAATGTAGCATTCTATTAGTAAACGATTTTTTGAAATCTATCCAGTAGTTTTTGGATTTATTCCACACAAATATACAAAACATCTTTCTTCATAATAATATTAGTACCTATAGATTATTACACTCATAATAACTTTTGAATGGTATGGAGTTTGGGAATGGTATAATTAAAAAAGTAATTTACAGGTACTGATATGGCCTTGAAATTGAAGTAATTTTTTTAGATAAGGATTAATACCCAGGTACGAATAATGTGGCCTAGTTTGTACAGGCGGCGTTACTATTGCATATTTTAACATGAAAAAGTAGTTATTGTGACATAACTGTAATAGTTGAACATAATTATGGTATTGCTGACTTATTTGTTAATATTGATGTAATCTTTAAAACTACAGTTCATCACTTTGCTCTATTGTCAATAATTTTTTCAGCGTACGCGATATAAGGATTTTTTTGCTTTTGATTCACACGTTGGGTTACGTTATCGAAGTTTTCATACGGATCCCTAATAGTTAGACATATGGTATTGCTGACTTATTTGTAGATATTGATGTCCTATTTAAAACAGTAGTACATTACTTTGCTCTATTGTCAATAATTTCCGCAGCATACGCGATATAATTTTTTTTTTGGATTTTTTATCTTTCGTTGGGTTACATGTATAATATTAGTATATATATAGATAGTACATTACCTTTGCGTAAAGAAGCGGTTCATCCCTCATCTTGATATAAACCTTTTTATTAACGAAGATCTTTTCAGGCGAATTCATCACTTCAGTATTGTTACTGCTGTTGTTCATTGATTGCTCTTCGCTCTTCTTCCTGCCTATATTCAGCCTGAAAACCGTTTTATTCTTAAATTATGTGAGCCATCGCTGATGATCACAAGACATGGCAGATGTGAAACATCCAAATTAGTTTGTACAGGTAATATGCATAAAATGAGTTTTCGACAGAAAATAAATATGGCAAAATTAAAAAGATTTTTTCCAAGAAAAAGATTCATTTTAATTATTTCTTATTGAGACAACTCTCGTGTGCTTGTTAGACACACAAGTTGTCAGACAGATTCATTTTTCGGGTCAACAAGCTAGATCTGAAAGGTTAAGGGCCTTTATGTCGACGATTGCTCTTTTTCGAAACGAAAAGTATATTACTTCAGGTTCCTAGATTACAGATACCTAGATTTCTATTAAGCTGAAAACATAATAGCAGAAACTTTTCACGATAAAGATATTATTTCAAAATGATACGTTTTAGAATTTATGATCGAAATATTTTATATACCTACTATTAAAATCAACTTGTGATTTATTGTTAAAGATAGGTAATATGTAGATCTAGATTTCTATTAGAATAGATTTTTGATAAGTAATTATAAATAATTTATATCATTAATTTATTCAAAAAGCTAAGGCGGACCACGCGCCGACGTGTGTTTGTCGTCATTGCAGCGGTCGGTAGGATTATTTATCGAAGTGATTAAAGATGGGTACATCTTTATTCACATATACTATACATTATATAATAGGAGATGTGGCTTGTTCAGAAGTATTTCTTTTTTCGTTTCGAAAAAAAACAATCGTCGACAGGGAGCGCCTTAAGACGGCTATTTCCGGAATTTCGATGTTTTGGAAACCGTTTTTTTTTGTAAATAATGTATTATAATTTTACACTCGTAAATCTTTTGATTTCTGCCGTATTATTACGATCGGTTGCATTTTAGTGCATCAAAAAAATAAATTTAAAACTTATACTAAAATAAACCTTGTAAAAAATGTGTTCGATTTGTGGCGTTTTTTTTTATTAAATTCCAATATTAAAATAACGTGCTTTAAATCGGTGGGGGCTGAGGTAGCGCTAAACACCTAAACTGCTCATACATAATACATAATAATACAGACCTTGTTGGCAACGGACAGATGGACCAGTAGGTGGGTTCAGTGAACGAGAGATCCTTCTCCGTGAGCACATAATAGCTGTTCTGCAAAGTTAGTATTGGAGAAGTGGAGTCTATGCATTGCACCATTATGGACTTGGGATCCACGAAGTTGAGGAAGTGATCCAGCTCTAGAGTTGGCTCTGGGTGAAATACAACTGATTAATTTCAAATTAATTCATTATAAAAGATAACTGATGGAATATTTATAATATTTTTTTTTTGTAAATACATACATTATAACACAGAACAAACATCTATGTTCATCACACAAACATTTGTCCTGAGTGGGGATCGAACCCACAGCCTACAGCGTAGAAGGCAGAGCTACTACCCACTGAGCTATGAGAATAATGATTAGCTAAATTGTACCTTTCGCCATAAACATTTTTCTGATCTTGCATTCCTTCAAATTGTTGTTCTGTCTTGATGTAGCGACAAATACTGCAAACATAAATTCTTATTCATTATACATTCGTAAATTGTCTCAAAGGCGATTTCTTGGTCACCTGCATTGTAAAATTAATTTTACTGCGTGTGTAATAGGGTCGAAAACGCTTGGCAAGCCACGAGTTCCGTTGTTTCTATGACTAATGCGATATTAGATCTTGCTATATTCGTAATAAAGTCTATAATAGATTGGCTACTCACCAGCGTTGTTAGGTGCTGAGTTTTCAGAAGGTTCACTCTCTTCAACTGAGCTTTTTTCAGGGGAGATTGTTTCAGCGAAGGTTGTTGTAGTGTTGCTATTCATCCTCTTTACTTTGGTGATTGAAGTGCCGCTACCTGTCATGTATTTAGTGTTAGGTACTTAAATAAATACCTAAGAATCAGATAGGTACACAGTCAAAATCATGCATTATAAAATTCCTTTGTTTAGTTAGTGTCAGTAACCATTAATTGACCAGACCCGAAATAAATATTTATAAAACATATAATAAAACTAGCTTTTATTACTAGCGTAGATTAATAAAATATCAATATATTAAAATTTATCACAATCGGTCCAGCAAGCGGTTTGGTCGTGATAGAACACAAAAAGACACGAGTTACTTTTGCATTTATAATAATAGTATAGATGAAATAGATTCACAACAGACTAATTTTACAATTAAACCTTGTGTATAAAAAGGAAAACTGTGAGCATAAACTTCTCTAGTTTAATAAGCGATAATTAATTATATTAACCCAATAACAAGGAGTTGGTTATGCCGCTGCTGGTTATGCCGCTGCTGCTGCCGCTGCTGCTGATGCCGCTGATGTCATCAGCAATGATGGAGATATACTTTCTTTGTACTTTGGGGGGAGAAGAATGACTGCTTGCTCCTGCTAGAAGACACACCAGCATCACATATTCAAATAAAACTATAGGTATTATAGTTCTCTTGGAGTTCAAAGAAAACATCCTATGGAAGCATGTATTGCCCTATACCATACCCCAGACTATCAATAGAACTTTATTACATTATTTTTATTATTACATTTAAAATTAATGCATAAATAATTATAAGTATTAGTTTTAATAATTTATAAATGCAGTATCTTTAATTATTCATGCTTAACTATTTTTTATCAACTAAAACTACCAAAACACGGTTTCGAGGTCGAGTCGAGGTGGAGATATTTCGAGGTTACAACTAAGAATATGTGGATTATAATAGTTAGTAGTTGAAGAGTGAAGAGGAGTGGTTACCTGTTATGTTGGAAGTAGATGGAGTAGACTCCTTCAGACTCGAGAGGGTGAAGGATGAAGTGATCTTGATTGGCTGAAAATATATTATATAGTAGGTAATGCTAACGCCTCTTTAACCAATATAACTTTAAATAGGTTCAAGACTGTAATCCCCAAGTACGGTACATATACTCTCAGATGTCGAGACGCTCAGATCCTTCAGACAGAGGCACGTCCAAACATTATGTTTTGGCACAATATCCACATTTTGCAGTAGAAGCATTTCATACGTGACGGGTTGTTTTTTATTTATCATAAAGGAAAATTATCGACTTTGGTTGAAATGTATAAGTATTGATAATTAATTCTCATAATTGGTAATTAACTAGGTAAAACAAAGATTTGCTTTTAATCTAAGCTTTTGATCTACTGTTATTTTATTGTTTTACTGTGAAAATAAATCCCAAAAAACATGCACAAAACCTATTTATTTATTTTCAAAAATCTTCTTTGTAATAACTAAGTACCTCTATGTATTCAATGCAATATCACCTTTTAGGAGAACGGGTACATTATTTTATTATATACTAGCTGACCCGTGCCCGCTTCGCTGTGCGTAAGACATTTCTAATACCATCGTGGACTTTTTTGTAGACGTTTTTAAGGTGTACAATACTGTAGTACATTATTTTGATATATCTCGTGGGGTTCAGCCAGCATTTGCAATGTAAGCTCAAAAAAATGTGTTTATTTACGACATCACATTAGAAACCTCTAAAATTATCAGTGTTTCTCTACTATATTATGCATGTATTATACATATAAAACTTCCTCCTGAAACACTCTATCTATTAAAAAAAACCGCATCAAAATCCGTTGTGTAGTTTTAAAGATATAAGCAAACATACATACATACATATTACATACAGACGCGGGAAGCGGAAAGCGACTTTGCTTTATACTATGTAGTGATTTCTGCATTATTCTATGTTTGTTGTTTTTTTTTAAACATTTGCACACAAAGCACTAATTTCAATATAATTATGTACCTACCTATTATTACTATAAAAGTTAGGAATAATAAAAGAAAATAATCTTGTAATTTAATTTTATTACGTATTAAAATATACACACATTTAAATAATTATAGTATTTATTTTATGAACAAAACAAAATAATGAAAGACAGAAACTACTATGTAAAACATGTATTATGTACTACCACTAATAATTGATATACCTAGGATCTACACATAAGTAATTAGTTTTGTTTGATACAGGTTCATTGTTAGATCGATTTAACTCTATGTTGTAAATAGACTACTCTTAAAAACTGAAGACAAGTACTTACACCTACCCCTACTAATGTTAGCCCTAGTTAAAAATCTTAAAAGATGTTCAACTTGTCTGTTTTTGTATCTATGAGAAAAACCCCTTGGTCTTGACACGTTTTTTTTGGCGGTTTTTTGGCGCCATAAATGCACTATTTCACCTAATATCTCGTTATTTTGCATGAAAAGGTATAGACATCTATATATTTTTGGATTAACCGTGAAATTTTCAACAAACTTATCTATAAATGCAATTTAGAGTGTAAATAACCTTTTTAGAAAAAAATAAATAAGGTAATAAATAAAAAAAAAAAATTTTTTTTTTTTTTAAATTCATCAAAAAAAAATTAAAAGCAATTTAAATGAAGTTTCTTTTATAGATCATAACAATAGCTATTGTTTATCATATAAATAAGAAACTTTATAATAAACTAAATAAAAGGATTTTTAGTGAATTTTTTTAGTCAAAAAAAAAAATAGCGCAAAATAAAAAATAATTTTAAATTTACGCGGAAACATATTTCGGATCCGGAAGTGAATGGTTTTGTTACACAGAACGAAACTCTCATCTGTCAGCTTCGTAACAGTCAAAACCCGGAAGCGATAGCTCTTCTGGTTATTTTATAATAAATTTTCAAAAATGCGCATGCGCGATGACGTCAGAGCCCGAACGCCGGCGTTCGGACGGGGCTCAAGGGGTTTAAATAATTATAGTATTTATTTTATGAACAAAACAAAATAATGAAAGACAGAAACTCCTAAAACATGTATTATGTACTACCACTAATAATTGATATACCTAGGATCTACACATAAGTAATTAGTTTTGTTTGATACAGGTTTATTGTTAGATCGATTTAACTCTATGTTGTAAATAGACTACTCTTAAAAACTGAAGACAAGTACTTACACCTACCCCTACTAATGTTAGCCCTAGTTAAAAATCTTAAAAGATGTTCAACTTGTCTGTTTTTGTATCTATGAGAAAGAAAGAAAAATGGTTTTTTTTTTCAGAAATTTTATGACTATGACAAAGCTTATTATCTATTTTCTATTTATACTATTTTAGTATTTATCGCATAAAGATTCGGCTGTGCTATCTACTTGTATGAAATTAATTTGCCTACGAAATTACTATTATATTTAGAGTAAAACAACAACTTTCGACTTCTATACAAGATAAAGATAATATTTAATAATCAACAAACGTCTTTAAGTATCTACGTAATAATAAAGAGTAGCTTCTCTTTAATTTAATTATATTTCTAATCCTACTAAACCTACTAATATTCATAAATGCGAAAGTTTGTGTGGATGTTTGCGCCTCAATCACTGATTGATCAATCAAGTCGCCATCGCTCAATCGCAACGTCTTAACCGATTTGGATGAAACTATTACAAGAAAGCTATTTAGGATACAGGAAAAAAAACAGGTATCCAAGCTAAGTCAAGGCATATATTTCGGCAGCTGGTTTGCGCCGATGCGCATGCGCATATGCAGGTATATCCTTCTGACGCCTTGCCCAGCCCAAGAACCACACAACTGTCATGACATGCGCACAACATCCCAAAGTGCGACGACCTATATTGCAATCGCAGTAATACTCAAGAATGCCATTTATACTCGTAGATTTATTCTTTGTTAAAATGTAAACATAATAATACCCCTTTTTTTTTAAATTCCTCGCTTTGACTTTTACCCTGAACAATGTAGTTTGTTCTTCGTTTATGTTTAGCTTTGACATATCTATGTTATGTTTTTTAATGCAAACGCTGATTTTGAATCCGTTATTAATTAGGATATGCGCCTTATAATAAACGTAAGCTACTTCGAGATGATTAGATCCTAACGCGAACAGAAGGAAGTCCTTCTCCTCCAAGGTAGGGAAGTCTACATTGGTACCATCAACTATCAGGTCTTCGAATAAACCTGTTCGATTATTTAAATTCTCAGCTTCAACAAAATCGGCAAGATTGTTAATGCGATGGCGTCTTTCGATGATCAAGTCGATAATAGATTGAGCGTTGCTCGGGTTCTTGTGCCTGAAGGCGAACTTATTGTACAAAGCTGCACATATTTTGAAGTCTTTCGGCACGTTGGGTGTCGTCGTATGGTGATAGAGTTGTCCTAAAAGTTTAAAATCTTGTTTTATCTGATCGCTGACAGCCTTCGTGACCCGTCGGCATAGAGTGATGCAGCGGTTTAAATTCGCCTGTTGAGTGCTGAGTTGTTGTTGGTCGAAAGGCTTAGATTCGGGTGCGAACGGTCTATAACCGAATTTTTGCAATGTATCTACACTGTCTCTGGAGTTTTTGTCCAATAAAAATATGTCCCCTGGACGGAAATATTGCCTGAGGGGAGAATGGGCTTCGTTAAATATTTTCTTAATAATTTTATCGTCGCTGGTGCTAGCCACGAACGGCCCGAAGCAGTCCAGGATGTAACCGTCCGTTAAAACCAGTAAAAAGTATTTGATCAAGTTCTGGATTTTGGAGTTTTGTTTCTTTTGATATTGAAAGTTCGAGATGTATATAGAATCGCACACAATTATGGGGTGAGCGTTGTTTTCGAATACCCCGTTGGGGATCCACAGGTTATGTTCTAGAAGTTTCTCTCTGCTTTTATGTTCGATGCCGAGATATTTTGGCACCAAATCTTCTAGAAGGATATCTCTCGCTTGTGCCATGTACGCTTTCAACGTTCTCTTAGCCAAATGCATGAAGTCTCCTATCCTCGTATTCGAGTATCCATGTCGATATTGTATTAGAAGTGCCATTAAAGCGCAAACACTTTGGTTGATGGTGCGAATGCGAGGTGTCTCCTCTATGAGATTATTAAACGTTTTCTTATTAAGTCCGATCCAATACATGAAGAGATGCTCGTCTATGTTCAAGGTGGAATTAAAATTGATTGCGTTCGCTCTTGTGCTTTTCACAAAAGAAAACACGTGTTCGATCTGTTCCCGCGTGAAAAAAGATGAACTTTCTTCAGCGTTGAACAAGGAATCCCAATTATTGGAAATCAAATGCTCCATACAGATTCTTCCTTGACGAGGAACGTAGAAGAATTCATCAATAACAAGCATTATACGTAAATCCTCAGAGATTATAGCCAGTTCCGTGTTCGGGCATGAAGAGTAAATGCATCGATATGTATTTGTATCTAATCCGCGCTTAAATTGAGGCAAGTCTATCTGGTCTGAACAAGTTGGGGCATTTGATCTGTGAGAAGATATCGACTCTTCGGCATCATTTTCCAAGGAAGTAATAATGTCTTCTATGAAGGAGGTATCGCTGTCACAACCATCGTCCTGCTTTTCCTCATTCAGATCATTTGATTCTGCTAACGGGTTTTTGGGCAAATCTGCCAGATGAATCGGTTCTGAAACATCTTGCTGGAGATGAACTGGCTGATTGGGTGCTATCTTTGGATGGACGTGCTGATCTTTCGGTTGAACAGGTTCCGGTTGGTGATTGATTGGAGCTCTAGTTCTATCTTCAGCGGTTATCGCATTGATCTGAAAGCATGTCGTTTAACTATAGTTATTATTCATATTAAGATGCAGTAGTTAGTCTATTGAAATTTGTTAAATTACTTAATTGGATTGCAAAGGCACGAGTAAGTACAAACAAACCAAGGTACATAATAAATATATATATATATATATATATAGGGCGGCCTTGTCGATAAAAGCGATCTCTGCCAGGTAACCCTAGAATGGACTGGAATAAACAGAATAAGAGAATAAATATTTAAAAATTAAAAAGCTAGGCAAGTGATTATATTAAATATATATAATATAGATTGGTAAACATCCTCTCAGATCTCCAGTCAGACTGTAAGATCAAAGCAAGTGGAATTTATTTTAGAATATCTCTGTTACATTCTACATTCAATATTATTATTATGTACCTAGGTAAGTAATGTATTTTAGCTGTAGCTTCATTGATAATATATGTATATACATAAGTATAATAAACATTAGTATTTCAAATAAAACATCCTTACTTTTGCATTATTTCTTTGTGGCTCCTGAATTTGCTATTATACAAATTGCATATTTCACTTTCACACACTATATTTTATTTCTTGTTATATAAATATTTTTAAGGGTTTTCAATTCTCTCTTGCTGGAAACTTAATTTTTAATTTAAACAAAATATTTTGTTACTTTTATGCAAGTGTTAGGCTGCCTCTGATTCTATGAAAGTATTGTCTGTTATTTCGACTTGCTTTAAAACTTCGGTTTTGAATTTGTTTTGGTGTACCTAGTAGTTCTTTCTTCAGAGCTATTTCGGCTTCAAGTCTCAAAATTACATTTTGTGAGTTGAATATACTCATAAATGTTTAATCTGTGACTGTATGTTATAATGTATAAGTAACTATGTATTTACATAAAAAGTATGCAAATATTCTATCGGTTATCTAGTTTACATACAAGCTTTTTTTAGCAGATTAACATTTAAAAAAAAATTAAATGTTAATTTCCGATAGTTTGAATGCTTTATTATTACTTAGTACAAAACTCGAGTCTGGCATTGTATGATGCTCGGTTATAACGAATTTTATGTGGGAACATCCCCGAGTCATCCTCTCTCTACCAAACAGCGAAAAATCATTGAAATCGGACCAGTAATCTGTGTACGTACGTACATACATACAATAAATAAAATACACAGCCTCTAAATTTTTGAATTCGTTTAAAAACATGTAAGGATTGCCGTCGCCTATCTATTTGTTTGAGACGTTTCCAAGTGAACCTAGTGGTTTTTTTGATTATTATGTATGCGTTTTTTGCTAATAATTATTTTTGATCAAAAACGATGCAAAATGCATAATGCAAGCATTTGCCAAAGGGAAGGTTCGGTCAACCCCCATTAGACACGTTCAAGGATCTGAGAGGATGTCTACCGAACTCGGGGATCACATAAGAGCATAAAGTTAGTGGTCTTACCTTCATTCCGGTTCCGCGAGCTTTGTCTTCCGCCGGCTTCTTGATGACAGTGCCCTTCGTAATAGTTTTTGGATCTATCTTCGGAACAGGTTTCGGGTCCTTAGCTTGGACCTGGATTAAGCTCAGCGGAGGTGGCTCCGACACGATAAGAGGAGGTGGCTCAGAAACAATCTTCGGAGCTATCCTGACCGGATTTGTGATGTGGTTGCGAGCGAGAAGGGACTTCTGATAAGCGGACACCAGCTTGAAGGGACTTCCTTTCTGAATCTTAACCACTTTGGTGTAATTCGGGAGTGTTTTATTAGTGTCAACGACCAAAGGCGGCGTACTCGAACCCTTCTTCAATGTGAACTTGGGACCGGCGTTTGAGACTGTGATGCCTTGATTGGCTGCAGATTTAGCTGACTCGGCTCGGTTGGATAAGACCGTGCTTAGTTTAACTAAGGTGCCGCCTGGCAGCTGCTTGGAAGGAGTCGTCACCATTGTTATCGGACTGCTGCTACTTGCGATGGTGTTGTTGATGCTGGTGAAGTTCACTTGCGTTTTACCGAACGGGACAGACACCACCTTCGAACCCGGAACTACCTTCAAAATCGGCGCAGATGTCACTCGAACTTTACCCGCATACACTCTCGTCTGTTGCGGCGTACTTGTCACCGGCACTGTCACCGCACTCGTGACAGGCGGAGTTGAATCTGACGGATGACCACCCACCGGGCTAGGGGTAGGCTTGGGGGCTGTTCCGACATTATTCCGGGGTGCAGGTACGAGTCTCGTTTTAACCGTCGGAGACGGGTTTTGAAGAGGCGACTTTGGTAAAGATCGAGATCCGCTTGGAACTTGAGATGCGAACGACTCTTGGACTTGGAGAGGCGGCTTCGGTTCAGAACGAGATTCGCTCGAAACTAAAGGTGGCTCGAGAGGGGTCTGAGGTTTCATTTTTAGATTGAGGTTGAAGTATTTCTGGTTGAGGTTCTTCTGTCGGATCCATTCCTGCAGAGGATCGGAGACTTGCTCGGACTTGGAGGTCTCTGGGACGTCGTTCTTTTTCTTGCTCTTTTTTGCGTTTTTATCTGTGGAGATGAACAAAAAATACGAATATTAATAAAAGTAATAAATGCAAAGGTTAGGTTAATTTATTCGTGTCGGTTGTAAACAATGATGTGTATTTATTAGATAGAGATATCGAAATGAGTATGTTAATACTGACTGGTCACTCGTGTTCCCCCATCTCGTAGAAGATTCTCTTCTCCACCCACCAATCTGGCAAATGCAGCATCAATATCTTTGGTCTCCTTCAACAATCTGTCACTGGAATCTTCTTCCTCCAACAAATGTTTGCAACAACAAGTGCACGTCTCTTGTCTGCTGCACGCGCTGCTTCTGTCAACGGAATTCGATATTCATTCATTAATATTGGTAGAAGCACAACGCCATCTAGCCTCAAACTAAGTAAAGCTTGTTGTTCAGTTTTGACAGCACATGTCAAAACTGATCGATCGCGATTCTGTCAGATGTTATGACGTATTTCTGTTGCCGCTATAACAACAGATACTAGAAACAGAATAAAATAAATATTAAACAACAACCGTTTTTTTATAGATAATGGTACGGAACCCTTGTTAATAATATTGTACTTTTAGAAACGCATAAAAACATGTGTAAAACGTGTATCCCCATCCCCACATAGTCATACTCACGCGTGTATATTCATAAAGACAGGCACATTCCTCCCAGCTCTGACCGCAACTCTACTTCTTGCGGAATTCAAAGCACGTTGCCTCCTTGCTGTGCAGCAATGCGTCTTCGGGGTGGACTCTGAGTTAGAGCGCTATCAAAAAGAGGGTAGTCAAGGTCAAGGGCGAGTTCAATGAATCGTTCGTTTGTGGGGTATGATAGTAAACTTACGTCTTCGGTGAGTCGTTTGAGCATCTCCTCAAGCTCGTTCCAGGAGAGGGTGAGGTCATCGGCCTGAGTGACGTCACTCGAGGGAACTACCTCCTCGTTTGATAGATCTGAAACAGAATCAAAGTCAAAGGTGTTTGTTTATTTCAATAAAATCACAAGGATCTATTTGAAACGTGTTAGGAGCGACGCCTGTGCCTCGCGACCAAAAATGCGAAACTTTGTGAAAAGACTTATATAATGTTTGAGCCCTGACTTAAACGACCAAACTGATTAAGATGAAGTTTGCTGCAGTATGTAGTTGTAGATGAATATAAGGGGGAACTTATTATGCAAAAATAATGCTTTTGGTATAGATGGCGCTGGTGTGCAACAAATCTGACATCACAGACTAAAAACATTTTATAAGGTCAAGGTATATAAGGAAAAAGACTCACCAATAGTAAAATTGCCACTTCCCGCTTCCTCGAAACCATCACTAGAGAGAGGAGCCACTTGGGCCGTTAACATGTTCATGTTGGTTTTGCGAACTTGCTCTATGTTCGGCAGTTGGACCTGAACAACAACAATATTTAGTAGAGAAAACCTCTCAAATGAGAATAATTGTAAAGGCAAACATTATGAACCTTCTTGGCAACTCTCCCAACGTCTTCGCTCTCGTCATTGTCCCTCGGAGCCTCTCCATCATCCCTCATCATCTCGGAGATGAGTCTCATGGCGATACTTTTCACTTGGCGTTGGCCTGTGGATCTGGAACGATTATCATGCTAATTAATATATAGTTGTTATATCTCACGAAGGTATCAACACGTCTAAACTGTTGCTTATACAATAGTATTCGTTTCAGCTTTGACGATACGATAGAGATTCCAGTTCGTTTGCAATTGTTCGTTTGCAATTGTTGTTTTTCGACAAATTGTTTTCGTGGAATGGTTCGTTCGAGCAATTGTTTTTCGTTTTCTTTTTTTTCTCATCAACTTTCGTGAAATAGAACATAATAAACAGGTTATTCCTCACTTACCGGTCATCGTCAACATTCTCAATCTTGACAGTGACAGGCTGCAGCTTCGCTCTCTTGGCGGAGAGACGCGATGGAAGGCACGAGACTCGGATGCTGTTCCTCTTGGCAAAGCGACGCCATTGCGGGATCGAATCGATTCTCTCGAGATTTATTTGTGCGTCCATTAGTAGTTTCTCGTCTGGGGATTTTAACAACGAATTAACATCTATTTCCTTGCAAATACTTAACCCAAATTCAACATCACTAATAACAATACTAGGGCTGTCTGTCTATCCCGCAAACTGAAAACGATATGTCGTATTCATTCGTTTCTCGTTTTGTTTTTATTCATTGAAGTGATTTAAAATTATTACGATCGTTCTCTGTTATAATGATTATTGTTACGATATATCGTTTTCGGTACATGAGTAGACCCCCCAGAATTGAAGAACTAAACAAATGTCGCTATATATCGTTTTTAGGAGTAGACCCTCAGGGTACGCATCGTCATAGTTTTATAGAGATGTCTCTAATGAGCATAAATAGTTAACATATGAATGAAATGATCTTGATCTTACCGATAGCAGGTTCTTCAACTCCATCATTATCCTTGCCCGATGGGCATGGCGTTGGCGTTGGCGTTGGCGATGGTAATCCATGCTCATCGCTATCAGCAGCGCTGAGTGTGCCGACTTTGTCAACCTCGTTCTTAATGAATTGAGCGATTTGGTTAACATTAGCCTCTTCAGAGTTGATCTGAGATGCTATCAACTCTATGTTTCTGTTCCTATAATATAACACAAGCAAAACAATCAAAACTATAGATAGATAGACAAATCTTTATCGCACAATACAAAGAGCATTTTCTTCCAGCTAATTTACCTTTGTGTAATTTGTAAAAGTGTAGTTCAAAACAAAATGCTAAATAACAAAATATTGTAAAATTAACAAGTGAAGTAAAATGAATAATAGTGATTTGTGATGCTTGTGTCTAATATCTATAGTTAAT
This sequence comes from Hydriomena furcata, assembly GCA_912999785.1. Taxonomy (NCBI): domain Eukaryota; kingdom Metazoa; phylum Arthropoda; class Insecta; order Lepidoptera; family Geometridae; genus Hydriomena; species Hydriomena furcata. Next base: position 7,387,342 of record OU538845.1, read on the forward strand.
TTCAAATACCAGATTGAATGGCAGACGTTGTCCTGTCCTAATTTCAATAATCACTTTCAGTTTTGGGAATTATACAATGACAACCATTAGGTAGTTATCTAGCTGCCATAGTAAAAGCTTTGTTTAGTTTGGGGCTAGCTTAGTTTGTCTACGTTACCTGTCTTCCGTACAGGCTACGATATCCTCATCCTCGTCCTCGTAAATGAAGGTTGGCATCCCTCTTGGCTCCTTTTCCTGGAACATGAGAAGAGAGATGTGGCTTCCAACTTCCTCCTTCTGGAATTGCTGCAACTGCTTCTGAAGATCTTCCTCCAGCTCTAACGCGATGTTTTCGCGATTTGCTTTTTCGAGCTGCGAATCAAAATTTTGTTTTTTAAAGAGGGTACTACGAACTTTATGAATATAATTTAAATGGGACCAACTTGGGACTGCTCTCTACGCTATAGAAAAAAACACATCGAAATCGGATCACCAGGTCATACATAAAAATATACATGTCGAGTTGAGAACCTCCACTTTTTTCGTCGGTTAACAATGCAAGTTAATTAAATGTTATAATAAAAAATACCTGTTGGTGCGCGTTGTTCTGTCCGACTCCATGTTCGTCCATCCCGTTTATCAGATCTATGGTTTCTATTTCCTTCTCTATCACGATGAGGTCGTCCTCATCATCTTTGGCTAAAGACAAAACAAATGCACGTTAGGTAAGGGGTTAGTCAGTGTGTCAGTGTGCGTTCATTACGTGAGGTGATCGATTTCGAGTAGAATATTCGATCGAACTTATTCTGTTCATGTTAAAGTGAAACCTATAGTTAAACCTGAGAGTGATTGTCTTAAAATGGGGTAAACTCATGGTATAATGTACGATCATCCCTCTTCACCCTTCCTAAAAAATCCCTCTTTACAAAAGCTCGTTGTCCCCCTAGTCTCTTCCAGGTGGCTAAATCGTAGCGAAGCACAAAATAATCTAAATAAAAGCCGTGTGTTGACGCACAAGGTAGTCGGAGGTTGTTCATAGAGTTAACTTAACTTTAATTTCACAAGCGACACGTAGTTCACTATAAAAAGAACATGAGAGATAGTCGAGATAGTTCTTGCATTGCGATATTGCGAAGCTAGGAAGAGTTCAGCTGTTAATCAGACTACGTCACGTACGCAGTGTACGCAACGTACACTACGTACGCATTGTACATGTACACAATGTACGCAATGTACGCACGGCGGAAGGCGTCTTGCAGCGAGAGCGTGTGCAGTGCGTGCCTCAATGCGAATCGTTCGTAGCTCTCACATTGTAACAACTGCCCCGTTGGCGCCGGGACAGTCTGCCCCGCCCGTCCCGTCGGCTGCTGTGCGCCCCGGTAGCTGCTCTGAAACCGATTGATACGTTTACTGAAAGCGCATTCATCAATACGGAAAGGGACACAACACTTCGCACGCTTCAAAATAAAGCAGAGTAACTCAAAAAATAGGTTTTTCGAGTTTTTCTGATAAAACGCATTATTTAGACGCAAAGAATAGGTTGCGTTCGACAGGCGCTTCAAAGCGAGACAATTAAACAAAATAGGAGACAGCTTGTCACTACATAGTATAAAGCAAAGTCGCTTTCCGCTTCCCGCGTCTGTATGTCTGTATGTATGTTTGCTTATATCTTTAAAACTACACAACGGATTTTGATGCGATTTTTTTTAATCGATAGAGTGATTCAGAGGAAGGTTTATATGTATTAAACCCGTGCGAAGCCAGGGCAGGTCACTAGTTAATTGTAAAGGCATCGCTTACGATAGTTATACTCCCGACTGTTTACTAACTTTGCTCTAAAAAGAACTTTGACATTTATAATATAAGTTTGTATGTAACAAGTCACACATCTATCTGTATTACCTCATTGTCATCTTCGACCACTTCACCGCGATCGACCATCTCGCGCCAACTCCGAAGAGGCGTAGTCATCACTGAAGGGAACCTGGGAACATACAATAGCTTACAAACAAACAAGTAGTTGGAGATTCTCGTACTTTACATCATATTAGTTATAGTTAAAGTTATTGTTAAGTATTAATAAATGGAAAAAACATTAAGTATGGACAGAAATGAATTAATGATTAAAAAATTAAAAGAATATAAGACCATGTGAATGAACATAAGAACGGTTGATATCATAGTTTTAAGAGCGGATTAGCGACTCGCGTCACAAGTTCCGTCGCCATACTGCAATGCAACTGCGGGTTTTATAAAATGTAAGGTATGTTGCAGTATGATATCAATATCAACCGTTCTTATGTTCATTCACTCGGTCTTATATTATATTCATTCATATTCGTTTGTTGGATTACATTCGTCAACATATTTCATTAGTATTATGTATCTTTACAAAAAAACATTGGAAACAAATGCATGACCGAACGAATGAAAACCTTAATACAGTATACCTACTCGTAGTTTTAGTTACCTTCTTGCAATAGCTGCATGCAAGGGGACAGGCGGCTTGCCCTGACTACCACCTCTGCTGTAGTTGGTGAAGGATTGTCTTGTCGCAATCTTCATTTCGTGCCACCGTCGCTGCATCAGGATCAAAGACGAGAAACCGCTGTAATAGAGGTTAGAGTTAAAGTCCATTTTTAGGGCTCCGTACCCAAAGGATAAAAACGGGAACCTATTACTAAGACTTCGCTGTGCGTCTGCCTGTCACAGGGCTGTATGTCATGAACCGTGATAGCTAGACAATTGAAATTTCAACAGATTATGTATTTCTGTTGACGCTATAACAACAAAAATACAAAAAAGAATAAATTTAAAATGCGCTGTGCGCAATGCGAGAGATTATGACTAATAATAGAATCGGTTTGAAATATAGTGTTAGTTTGTTTGTACCCTGCTATGTGGTCCTGCACGCGATACTCTCGATGCGCTTGACGCCAATTGTCGGGTGAGACACTCTCTTGTTGCAATCCGTGGCGCTGCACCAGGTGAAATAACGACACTTGTGCCTGAAACAAAGCTCGATATAACTCTTAAACAAGTACTCTATTTAAAATACCGTGCAGATATACATGGTTACTGGTTATTTTACCTATTCCTGCTCCTTCCTAGGAGGTTGTAGAGGAGATTATTTCTTTTAAATGAGACCATAATGTTCTATCTAGTGTACAATTTCATAACATTACAGTCTCATTCAACGGAAATAAACCTTCTAGCTGGAATAGGTCGAATAACCAATAACCCTGTATATTGAGGAATAACACACATACATACAACCAATACACCCGTTACCTACTACATAGTCTTGACCTGACGAGGAATGCAAATTGTGGGTAACAGAAACTACAATAAATGGCAGAGAGAATGGCGGATATAAGCGAGTAGTCGAAGATGTTGTTAGTGGACGATTGCAACATTGCAAGCGAAAGAGTGAAGGAAAGAACGAACGGATTCAATCGTCGCATCGTCGAACTTACTTAACATACCACCACATAAACACACCTGCATATTGTCTGGCTGCAAGTCACAGGCGGTGCAGATGGAATCGTCCAGCAGCAGCACGAGGTCTGCGCAAAGAGCCTCTTGGGGGGAGAGGGCCAAAGAGGGGAGCAAAGAGGAGTCGCCAGCATCGCGCTGGAGGGACAGCTTCTGACGGACCACGTCCAGCATGCGCCACCTAACGAAAACATTTGTTTCAAAGCAGGAATCGACTACCCACTGTATTTCTATTTTTAGGGTTTCGTAGTCTACAAGAAACCCTTATAGTTTCACCATGTCCGTACTTCCATCCGTAGCTTTGCTCAAAGAAGCTTAAAGCTAAGAAAATCCTGTAATTTGGCATGAATATATATAATGAGTCACGCCGACAAAGTGGTGGAATAAAATAAAATAAAAATTGTGAGCATGTTATTTTTTTCGAGCATACCCCATGCTGCGGGGTGTCGTTGGATAGGTCTTTAAAAAATATGGTGGTGGTTTGTGAAAACCACTTTTAGATTAAGGGATCCGTTTGTCAAATATTAGACTTTAAAGTGCTAATTTTTGTCAGAGTCAAGTGTCGTCGTCGTCGTGCAGTTTGCCCCAGAATTAAGCGTAATTCACATCTATGCCGACAAATAAGTTATTCTTCGGATATATAATTTGCTATTCTGAAGTGTGTGAATTATGCATCTCTTCAACACTTGTTCACTTTGTTCTCACGACACTACACTGGAGCTCTACATAGAGGAAATGGTGAACAAAATGATAGTACCCAAGCCGTGTTTGTTGCCTGATCCTTAGACCAGGGTTTCTTAAAGTGAGGTACGCCATTGACTCACAGGGTACGCGATAAAAATTACGTAATTACTGCGGCTTAGCATTAATGGTGATTTTGTTCGTATGATCTTTTATATTTGCCTATATACAGTCGTGGTCAACTAATTAGGGACACTCTTTGGTTAAACCGAATTGTGAATTTATTTTTTATTTTCCAACGAGTCTAAACCATATTCCATATCTCTAACATGTAAGTATAATTAGTCATTTATGTGCCCGATTATACAAACAATAACAACTTCTTAAACATTAAACCTCTTTACAGTATAGCTGATAGATTATCGTAGTGCTATTTGTTCAAATAATGCTGGCTGGCCATTTAATTAGGGACACTGAGATATTGCGTCCTATTTTCAAAATTTGAATCTCAATACTTTTTTACTTCTTCTCTTATTGTTTCGTGGTAGTTTTGGCGGCAATCCCGATATTTATTTTAAGTTTTGAAAAATATTTTGAAGAAAAATGGGTAAAAATAAAAGTTGCGATCCAACACTACGAAAAATTATCATGAAGTTTGTTGTCGAGCATGGTTGGCCATACCGAAGGATAGCAGAACATTTAAATTGTTCAAAAACTATGGTATACAATGCAGTGCAACATATCAGACGCAATAACACAGATTTAAATGTGCCCAGAACAAAAAGATCGAGAAAAACAACTCCGCAAGAAGATAGAATGATAACTAGATAAATAGAATGATAACCAGGTTAGCTAAGAAAGATCCGTTTCTAGGCTCTATTTTAATTAAACACGAAGTGTTTGGGACAGACGAAAGAGCTGGTGTCTCAGCGAGGACCGTTCGACGACGTCTGGTAGAAGCAGGGTTGTTCGGAAGAGTGGCTCGCAAAGTACCGTTGTTGAAGAAAGAACATAGAAATGCTCGTTTGGCGTTTGCACGTAAATATGGACATTGGACCTACGCCCAATGGCAACATGTATTATTCTCTGACGAGACCAAGGTTAATTTGATTTCTTCAGATGGAAGTAGGGTTTCTGCTCGAGAATTCTCGAACTCGAGAAAACTCGAGAAATCTGCCTTGGTTCAAGACGAGAAAAAAAATCCGTGCCTCGAGAAATTCTCGAGGCACGGACGTCTGTCTGTCACAGGGCTCTATCTCATGAACCGTGATAGCAAGACAGTTGACATTTTCACAGATGATGTATTTCTGATGCCGCTATAACAACAAATACTATAAACTATAATTATTAACAAAAAAATTATAATTATTAACATCTTTGTACATGTGATTCAGCAATAAATATACTTTGACTTTGAAACAGAATAAAATAAATATTTAAGGGGGGCTCCCATACAACAAACGTGTTTGTTTGCCGTTTTTATGGTTCCGTACCCAAAGGGTAAAAACGGGACCCTATTTATAGTTAATGGTACGGAACCATTTGTGCGCAAGTCCGACTCTCACTTGACCGGTTTTTAATTTTTAATTTTTATTGTGTATTTTGAATGACTGGTGTTAATATTGTTAAATACTCGTATCTAGACAGATTCAGATTTACATGACATATCGCACTCGCACTCGTTTTAGTTTTCCTAATTCTTATAAGTATAAACGTATTAAGGCCCTGTATGTCGACGATTGCTCTTTTTCGAAACAAAAAATGAAATACTTCTGAACAAGCCACATCTCCTATTTTATAATGTATAGTATATGTGAATAAAGATGTACCCATCTTTAATCACTTCGATAAATAATCCTACCGACCGGGGAACCATGGGCGGCGCGTGGTCCGCCTTTGCTTTTCTAATAAATTAATGGTATAAATTATGTATAATTACTTATCAAAAACCTATTCTAGTAGAAATCTAGATCTACATATTACCTATATTTAACAATAAATCACAAGTTGATTCTAATAGTAGGTATTAAAGTATTTCGATCATAAATTCTAAAACGTATCATTTTGAAATCATATCTTTATAGTGAAAAGTTTCTGCTATTATGTTTTCAGCTTAATATAAATCTAGGTAGGAACCTGAAGTAATATATTTAAAAAAATAGGAGATGTGGCTTGTTCAGAAGTTTTTTTTTTTCGTTTTGAAAAAGAGCAATCGTCGACATACAGGGCCTTAATCAATTTTAGAGTTTAGTTTATTTTATGTAAGTGCAGTTGGGGGCAATAATAATACGTTCGTTTCGTCATTATTTTGAGTTTCCTTCAAATTTTAGCACCTATTATAAGTTTTCTTTGAATGCCTCGAGACTCGAGAAGACTCGAGAATTTGGCGTCGAGAATTCTCGTGCCTCGAGAACGAAAATAATTCGAGAAATCAGAAACCCTAGATGGAAGGCAATACGTACGGCGTCCAGTAAAAGCGGAAATGAATCCAAGATTCACAAAAAAGCAGGTGAACATGGCGGTGGAAACATTAAAATGTGGGGTTCATTTTCTGGACGTGGAGTGGGACCTTTGAGGAAAGTTCAGGGTAACTTAGACCAACATCAATACAAGGCAATATTGGAGGAAACGATGCTTCCCTATGCTGAGGAGCATCTCCCTATTATATGGACGTTTCAGCATGATAACGACCCGAAACATATCGCCCGTTCAGTCAAGTCGTTTCTTACCAGTCAGTCAGTATCGGTGCTAGATTGGCCAGCAAATAGCCCGGACCTTAACCCAATCGAGCACCTTTGGCACGAAATCAAGAAAAAAGTAGCCACTTATCGTACCACAACTTTAGATGAACTTAATGAAGCTTTTTGTGCGACATGGGCAAACATTCCTGTCGAAACATGCCAGAAACTAATAATGTCTATGCCACATCGGTGTCAAGCGGTAATTACTAACAAAGGTTTTGCTACTGGGTACTGATTTTACACATAATAAAATGGAGCTGTTATAGTAGTTTATGCAACTTTCATATAAGGAAGGGTATTAAAACACGAGTGTGAGTTTATGAAACGAGCGCAGCGAGTTTCATAATAGTAACGAGTGTTTTAATACCCGTGTTATATGCAGTTGCATACACTACTTTATCTTCACTAACGTCGCTATCCATTTTTAACTTTTAATTTGTATTTTAAAAACAAAACACATTGCGAAACATTAAATTCACGCGTACGTGTATTGTCACAGTGAACTTGCCGCCATTAAAATCTAACCAATAAGAAGAGCGCAGCTGCGCGCGCAGGGCCAAGTTCTTTTTTTATTTAATTGGCACAAGATCTTACCAAAGAGTTTTGTGTATGTAAGTTTAGTAGTTTCACGTATAACCCAACTGTTTTCAAAAACCAGCCTAATATCAAAATTTTATACAACTTGTATGAGGATTTTGACATAAGGCTCGCCAGGTTAATTGGTCGCGTTTTATTGATGTTATAATGAGATTTTACGATATCGATGTGGATATTATACCATCATGTGAAATTGCTTAAATTGAGTGTTTTGTTGTCTGCGCTATAACAGTAGTAATTATAAGTCAAGTATTGGAAACATAAGTAGAATGTTACAACATTAGTGTAGATAAAAGATATTATAATACTGCAGATTATTCGTTTTGTTTAACTCTATTTTTCATTATAGTTTACTGTCCTTAATTAAATGTCCAGCTACAGAATTATACCTTAAAATTGAATACATGTTCAACCTTTGATATTAAATACTTTTTTCTATTTATTTATTATTTTATTTACAGCCATTTAAAGCATAATAATCGGACCAAATTATGCAAATAATAGTTACTGAGAAATCAATAGGGTTTTATATTTGTATGTACATAACCGGTTATTGTTCTTCACTATCTTGCATGTCCCTAATTAGTTGACCACGACTGTATATGCCTATCTTGGCAGTATTTTTTTAGGCAGGAGTTCGCAGTGGTCTTTCATCTAAGGGGTACGTGGATCAATAAGTTTGAGAAAACCCGTTCTAGACAACCTGGCTCCTAAGACTAATTAAACAAATACCTTTGACTTTGACACTAAAATGGCACCTCACCATCACCTAGCACTCACCAAAGATGCTGCAGATCGTCTCTCTTGTCGTTCGGCACACAGTTTACTTTCTTGCAAACTGCGCGCGCTTCCAGCGTGCGAAGTGCGCGAGCGCTCTCCACCAGCGCCAGAGCCAATCGCGTTCCTTCGCTCTCGGGGGGAGAGGGGGTAGAGGGGGGCGCAGAGTGGGTGGGGGGATTGGGGGGAGAGCGGCGGTGGCTTCTCTTGCTCTTCTGCGACTCCTGGTACAACTAAAGTAAATTAGGATGTCCAGCAGCAGCAGAAATGCAGAAAATAGTCGATATACTAATATTGTAAATGCGAAAGTCACTCTGTCTGTCTGTCTGTGTCGTTATCAGGGCATAACCGCTGCTGGGCCATTGTAATAAAAATTCATATAAAGATAGTTTAATGTCTTGGGACGGACATGGTTTTTTTTTCCAAAATCTTCTTTTGACTTTCTGGAATTTTAATGCTTACGATAAAATCTTCAAAAATATTTCTGAATCTACGCAAAGTCGCGGGTAAGAGCTAGTGTTTAATAAGTTGAGAATTTAGCCATATCGTACCATCTGCGCCCACAGGTTAAGATGCGGCTCCAGATCTCGCAGCCACCTTGGCGCCACCTTCAGGATGTGCTCCGGCGTAGCGGTCGGGCTGAACTTGTCCATGCACTGCCGTAACTAAACACAAACGCATACATTGCCAAAAGAACGAATGAATGAATGATTATTGAGCACAATTGAGAGTAGACTGATGTGTGAGGAATAAGAATTAAACAACTGACATATTTTATTAGGAAATGATCAAGAATATTGTTACCTTGTTAGCTGCAAACTTCTTGAAGGTAACGATGCGTGCTCGCACCTGATCTGTCGTCGTCATGTCGAGCTCTAAGCGGATTTGCTCCAAAGCGCGCTTCTTCAAATCCTGACGAACCAAATTCATAACATGAAAACACCCACCCAACAATAGTCCTGACTCCCGACCTCACACAATCCTAATCTTAATAGTTATAAAATATTAATTACATCATTTTACATTCACAATTTTAGTTATATCTTTTATTTGTATATCATTATTAATTATTAACATATATATTATACAGGGTGTCCAAGAACCTGGCGTCCAACTGGATTCCCACGATGCCCCAAGTTCTAACAGTACTCAGAAAAATATTTTAAAAAATCCACCCCATGTACTTACAGAATTATACTGATTTCAAAAAAAAAGGGGAAATGAGCACCCTGTGACATACTTTTGAATGCTGTGACTGCTAATGCTGATAATTTCGATATTTCTTGGAGGTTTTGTAATCTAGGGTATTGCTGTCTAAATAGAATGTAAAAATAAAGTACTTATTGTACCATTTTAAAATAAAATATTATTTTAACTAAAGGTGATATGGAAAACTATTGAATTTCGCAACTTTGACAGACTGTAGTGTAAAAAAAATGTACCAAAATAGTATGGCAAGTGACGTCAAATTTTGACGCGTTTATTCCTCTTTTTAAAAAGGTATAATACTTACACATTAATTTGAAAAAAAAAATTTTGATAATATTTTTACTCAACAACCCAATTTTTACGATGTCTTACAGAATTCTTAGAAAGAAAAATTTACGACGAATTGAATCTAACCTCTAAAGAATTACTATTGTATGCTCATAAAAATAACAACAGGCCTCTCAAAAAACAGGTTAGACCGTAAGGGACGGTATGTGCATGCATCTCACCATAGTGATTCGTAAAGGGAGCAAGACAGAAACTATCTTTGCGATTTGCTGGTTCTTCTTTATGGTACCCCATTATTCAGGTAAGAGTGAGGGAGAAAAAGGTTTAGGATAACAGTACGGTCAGTACGCGTCACTGCCTCCTGCCGTTACTACGCACCTCTCTCTTATTGTTACCATTGATCACGTACTACGATTTAAAGCTTTGTTTATTGGACTCGATTACTCTTTGTGCTCTGGACTTTGAAACGAACTCTTTACGACGACCTTTGCCTGTGTTTGGACAGTTTGTGTTTTGTGTGTGCTACCATGGCGACCTACACTCCGCAAGAATACGCAAATATGCACTACATTTATGGAGAATGTAGAGGTAATGGACGAGCTGCAGCGAGACTTTACAGAGAAAGGTATCCGAGGGCTACGCGATATCCCGACCATCGAGTTTTCATTAATGTGCACAGATCACTATGTGACGGGCGGTTCCCCAATCAAGTAGCTGGTGAAGGACGACCCGTAAATGACTTCATACGCGATGAAGTTTTAGAGGCGGTGTCGGCAAATCCAAGCATCTCTGTGCGAGGAATAGAAGCTGATACGGGGATACCGAAGAGCACAGCACACAGTATTCTCCAAAAAGAAGAATATCATCCGTACCACGTACAGCGAGTGCAAAGTCTTTTACCTCGAGACTATCCGAGCCGAGTCGCGTTTTGTGAAACAATCCTGCAAAAACATCGAGAAGACGAAAACTTTATCGACAAAATTTTGTGGTCAGATGAATCAACATTTAAGAAGGATGGCTACATGAACCTACACAACTTGCACGAGTGGCATGTGGAAAATCCGCACTTGATGCGAGAAGATAGATCCCAGTACCGGTTCAAAGTGAACATGTGGACCGGTATTCTCTGTGGGAATATTATTGGTCCATTTGAGATGCCCGAGAATTTGACTGGCGAATCATATTTAAATTTTCTTCAAAATGATTTGCCAAACTTACTAGAAGAGACCCCACCAGATATGTGGTTCCAACACGACGGCTGTCCAGCACATTTTCGCGTATCCGTTAGAGAGTTTTTGGACGAGCAATACCCGAACAGGTGGATTGGGCGATCAGGAACAATCCCGTGGCCAGCCCGCTCACCTGACTTAAATCCGCTGGATTTTTTTTTCTGGGGAACTATGAAGGAGCTCGTTTATGCGAAGCCCATTAATGACATCGCTGACCTTCGTGAGAAGATAACACAAGCAGTGCAGGTGATACGTCAAAAAAGTTACTCGCGAAACATAAAGCGGTCCTTTTTAAGGAGAGTGAGAGCTTGTATTGCCGCGGGTGGTCAACATTTTGAACATTTATTGTAATAAAATATCTTTAAACTAACATTCTTTGCTTTTATTCTACTGGGAACCCATCTACCTGTGTGTATTTCCTTCTTGCTCACTCTTGGAACCGAAGTAAATAATAGTAGTAACATAACAGTTTCTAAGATAAGAAAGGGTCCGACAGTTACCGTTAGTAGGTAGGCACTTCGTAAAAATTGGGTTGTTGAGTAAAAATATTATCAAAATTTTTTTTTTCAAATTAATGTGTAAGTATTATACCTTTTTAAAAAGAGGAATAAACGCGTCAAAATTTGACGTCACTTGCCATACTATTTTGGTACATTTTTTTTACACTACAGTCGGTCAAAGTTGCGAAATTCAATAGTTTTCCATATCACCTTTAGTTAAAATAATATTTTATTTTAAAATGGTACAATAAGTACTTTATTTTTACATTCTATTTAGACACAGCAATACCCTAGATTACAAAACCTCCAAGAAATATCGAAATTATCAGCATTAGCAGTCACAGCATTCAAAAGTATGTCACAGGGTGCTCATTTCCCCTTTTTTTTGAAATCAGTATAATTCTGTAAGTACATGGGGTGGATTTTTTAAAATATTTTTCTGAGTACTGTTAGAACTTGGGGCATCGTGGGAATCCAGTTGGACGCCAGGTTCTTGGACACCCTGTATATATAGCGTACATATATTATACATATATTTATGTATATATGTATGTGTATGGGTGCGAGACCTGGACAATGACCCAGAGCGATAGGGAGATCCTAGAAGCTTTCGAAATGTGGTGCTGGAGAAGGATGGAAAGGATAAGCTGGACAGAAATAATAATAATAATAATAATAACAATAAATGTTTTTATTGCGTTTCCAAAAGTACAATATTATGAACAATGATGAGATCTCCTTTTAAGTAAAAAATACTTGTCATAGGAGATTTCGCTCTTGCTTAGGTCTATTTTTAGAGTTATTTGTGTGGTGGTAAAACTATTAAACATTGTAAATTAGAAAAATAACATATATAGAGTTTTTACGTAGAATACAGGAGAAAAGGATCCTATTAACAACGATTGAGAACAGAAGAGGGAAAATGGTTGGCCACCTTATACGGCACGACAGTTTTATAAAGACTATAATGGAAGGGAAGGTTGAAGGGAAGAGAGGAAGAGGAAGGCCAAGAATAAGCTACATGAGCCAGATAAAAGAGAAAATAGCTGTCGTGTCGTATAAGGAATTTAAGGAGGCGGCGCTGGAGAAAAACAGATGGAGAGAGCTGCATCAATTACACCGACAAAAGCACAGCTCTTAAGTTAGAAGAAGAAGATTATTATATATATTTTAACTATCATATGCTTCTTCAAGTTAAACTTGAAAGATGATAAGGATTGTGCGTTGGTGATAGAGGTTGGAATACGGTTGTAGACAGCCGTCTCCATTTTATTGAAGAATTGAAGAAACGGAAAATAATAACACTCAGCTCCTACAGTTGGTACTGGACACGCTTAACAACGTAAAGAAGGAAGAAACAGAAAACTTTAATAAATGGGAAATAAGCGAGATCCGCAGACTGAGGATCAAAATTGACAATAAACGCAGAACCATACTTTTAAAACTTACGCTAGTTTGGTGAAAAATAGATCATTAGGAATAACAAATAGTTTCAAAAAAACACATATACCACGAAAGACTTTCCTAGAGAAATCCTACAAATCAAGAAGGATCTAAAGGTAAACAACAAGAAGAACTAAATAAAGGAATACAATCTATTATTCGCTATGACAAACTTATAATAAAAAAGTACAACAAAAGCAAATGAGAAAAGGAAGCCGTCACCATCAAAAACACCATCCCATTCAAAATATGGGGACAAAATGAGGCAAATGGCACCAAATCTTCTTATATTATAAAAATGAATCCCTATTTTCCTTGGCCATAGCATCACGCGTGAACAATTTTGAATTTTATTATATATTATAATATATATTATATTATATATTATATATTATAATAATTTTGCAATTTATTTTTGTTGTATTCTTTATAATCAGGAGAAGTTTCTAATAAAATAAAATTTTGAAAAATCTATTTATTTGACAGCTAGTAAAATTAATAAAACCAATGCCTTTGAATACATGAACCGACCGCGAACACATTCAGTACCTGGAACATCCAAGCAATAGCAATCAGCACACAACAACCTCCGGAAGTCAAACAAAGAAAAAACAACAAAAGCTGTTTGTCACAACAGATGGTGGCAAAACTAGAGGAGCTAGGATTGAAACTTGGTCCAACCGATTACTACTTTTCTCGGGATTTGATTTTATTGGAACGAAGTTCCTTATCGCGCGTTGTGAAAGGGGGCTAGACGGAAAAAATTCTTACGAAAAGTTGTCACGACACTTTTTTGCTATAGTATATCTATTAATATATATGTATATCTATTAATTGTGTCGAGGTCGAGGTGGAATTGGAGGTCGACATGGAGGTGGAGGTCGAGGTCGAGGTCGAGGTCGAGGTCGAGGTGGAGGTCGAGGTCGAGGTCGAGGTCGAGGTCGAGGTCGAGGTCGAGGTCGAGGTCGAGGTCGAGGTCGAGGTCGAGGTCGAGGTCGAAGTCGAAGTCGAAGTCAAAGTTGATTCCCCTTCCCTTGTCCCACGTTATTTTGTGAGAACTTCGTTCCATCCGGGTGTCCCTTGACACCTCTCAAGTTTTTTAGCAAAGGCATAAGCTCCCTATAAAATGGGAAAAGTGCGTGCATAGATCACAACGGTACCTACTTTGATTGATTAATTTTTATTTTTTTTAGTTTGTTTTGCTTTTTTCATATAATACATCAATTCAAATTCAAATTCAAAAATCATTTATTTCAATAAAATCACAAGGATCACTTTGAAACGTCTTAGGAACTAGGTGAAGCTACGCCGATTCCACGCGACCAAGCCTAGAAGAATCAGGCAACAAACACGGCTTGGGGTCTACCTTTTTTTTAATGATCCTTTTCTTAAAGCTATGTAGAGCTCCAGTGTGATGCCAATCGAACAAGGTGAAGGCTCAAACAAGAATAATTATTAAAAGTACTACTCAATTTCATATGTAATAATAAGGAAAGCTGAGACCAACTTGGATACCAAATATGAAAGACTAATCAAAATCATCAACAGCCAATAGAGAATCGATTCTGAAAACTGCAACAAATTTCTACAGACCTGTATAATGACGAAGTAGGAACTGTAAAAGAGGACTATCAACTAAAAACGCGACATTCCGAAAGTCAAGAGTAAAGAGTGTCTCCTTTCACTCCTAGAGAAATCAATAAAGCAATCTCAACGCAGAAAGACATCAAAGCCCCAAAAGATGATAAAATAAACAATACGATTCTCAAAGAAACTAAAAGTTTTATCCTCGAGCCAATGACAAAAATTTTTAATTAGATCTTAGAAACAGAATACATACCGAAACAGTGGTCACAATCAACTATAAATTTAATTCATAAAAAAGAGGACAAGAACCAAATTGAAAACTATCAATATCTATAAAATTTTCTCAAGTCATGCTGGGCAGAATAACTAAAACATTAGATGAAAACCAAGCAAGCTGGATTCAGAAGTAACTTTTCAATAATGGACCACATTCACACAATAAAACAAATTATCGCAAAATATAATGAATACAACAAAGTTTACTACTTGGGGTTTTTAGATTATAACAAAGCGTTTGATTTCATTGAACATGAACGTCTATGGGATACACTAAAACAACAAGGAGTACAAATTCAATACGTCAGAATTATAAAACAAATATATATGAATAGCTCAGCAAAAATAAGACTGGAAAGGGATGAAGAACAATTTCCGATTAAAATAGGAGTAAGACAGGGAGACCCCTTATCACCAAAATTATTTTCAGCCATTTTAGAACAAATTTTCGTAAACTAAACTGGGACCAATATGGCTTAAATGTGAATGGAATAAAACTCAATCATCTTATGTTTGCCGATGATTTTATATTGATATCGAATAATCCAGAAACATTTGAAAAATGCTACAAGAGCTAACACAAGTTAAAACAAAAGTGGGCCTAAGTATTATTACAAAAAAACAAATTAATGACAAACAGCGACAAACATAGTCAATAAATGTCATAGAATATGTAGAAGATTATACATACCTTGGGCAAATCATATTCCAAGCCCATCAAATGTCCAAAAAATCATTAACTCATGAAAACGATATTGGTCATTAAAATATATGAAAAATAAGGAAATTCCAATTAGTGCAAAGAGGAAAATTTTTGACAGTTGCATCTTGCCATGTTTATCTTAAGACCAGTGCCAGACATGGTCACTAGCAAAAACGAATGTTAATAATATAAAAGTTTGTCAACACAGCATGGAGAGAAGTATGATCAACATCAAAAGGGCAGACAGGAACATCTTAAATATAAGAAATCCTATCCTACCTAATCCTAAATCCTTAAATCTATAAGAAAAAGAACAAAAGTGAAAGAAGTAACAGGATACATGAAAAGGATAAATAAAGTGGCATTGGAAATGGGCGAAAGGAATGGTATCACCAGGATGGTAAGAGAGCAAGAGGCAGACAAATAAAGGGATAGGAAGGCGATTTCCGCTAGTTTGGCCCCAGCCAAATATCGAAATGAGTGGTGGCCTATGTCGAATGTTGTAACTGTTTAATACTTAACATGAAATGTAAATTAATTAGTACATAGATCAGCAATATAGGCTATTATTATTATTATTATTGTTATTATACATCAAAAGATCATGTAGGGATTTGGTATGCATTCCCTACGACAACATATTGCGGTCCGATGATGCCGTGGCCACTTTTCGCTCAGCCAACAGACGGTCTCAGCCACCACTATAGATGTTTCACATCATAAAATACAAAAAGGATGATTTTGGTATAGATTGCGCTGGTATGCTAAAAATCTGACATCTTTGACTGAAAACATTTAGTTGTTATAGCAACGCATTCTACCAAAAAGGTTGAATAAGGTTGCTTAATACTCGTAATTTATTTTACAAAAAAAATCTGACATTAGTTTTGACTAGTGTATGATACGCAAGGTTTATAGCAAAAAATTGGAAATTGCCTAAAAGAGCTTTTTTCTATGCGATTATTAAATTAGGGCAGGAAATATTCTGGCACAGGTTGGTTAGTCATGCATAAAAAAACGAAGTCTGTGATGAGCACAATATGGGAGAGTGTTACCTGTATGGGGTCATCTCGCGTGTACCCAAGTAGACTCTGCAGCACCACGGTGTTGTCGGAGAGCAGCTTTGTGAACTTACGCAAGTACACTGGGGTCCACACCCCGCGCCCATTCGACTTCACCTCATAGTCTGTGTCCATCGGCTGGAAACAAAAATATTCAATAAAACAGGAAGAAACATTATATTTGGCTAGCTTTAACAATCAATATGTTCATGAATTCTGGTTCAACAGCTATCAAGTAAAGAGTGTCACTGGTGAAACGAAATGAAAGAATCTGAGTGCGGATTTTGAGATTTGAGAGAATGTCTACCTTAATTGGGAATTACAGTTGTGATCCTATTATTATTATTTTTCTTATCTCAGAATACTTACAACACTCCTTCAGATTTCAGATTTTCTTCAAATACTTGCATCTTAGTCAGAAAAATAATTAATAAAACTATACATACTAACATTACATTCGTAAAAAAAACTGAAATAACAAAGCGAAGTACGCGGCGAGCCAGCTATCTTGTTTTACCTAGACCTCGGACGAACTATGGCAAACAGATTATTACCTTTGAAGGCGCAAAGCTTTACAATAATCTACCCTCGGATATAAAAAATGTACACTTATTTAACGCATTTAAATCTAAACTCACTAAACATATAATGCATGACTACTCTTTACTTATGAAATAAATGCGTTAGATAAAATAAGCTACATCGACAACATACCTACCAACTGTTTATTTTAAGCCTAAGATTATGCTATTCATAAGTAAGTGACATGTATATTGTCTTTTTATGAATAAATGTATTAAACCTAGATTTGAATATTTCCAGACTTTTAAAAGATGTTTATAAGCTAAGATGAAGGTTTACTAACCCAATAACAATAGCTCACACAAATTTATTTCGCCAAAACAAAAATCAGTTTCAAGGTTAGAACTTGTATTGTAGCTACCATTACCATAACATAAAACATAATTATTTTAAATTACATGCATTTATTTTCCTGTGATAGAAATGCCTGTCTAGTAGCCTGTCTAGTATTAAATACATAATGAGTTTAATATTACTGCTCCCTGCAGGCATAAATTGTGTCATGGACTTTAGCAACAGTTTACACACAAATAAAAATGTCTTAGTGTTTGGATGTCAGAGTCTGTTTGTTACCAATCACGCATTAACAGCTAAATCAAAATAACACGTAGCTTTAAGAAAAAGTATAGAAATACTCACATCGTCTGTTTTATCAGGCTCCATTTTGAACGCTGGCTTTTTTAGCGGATGTTATTTATTTTGTAAACACTGCACTGCACTTTCATTTATCTCTACAATGTTTCAGTTCCATCCAATATATATAGTTTTATCAACGACTATGAAGAAACACATCACAGAAAGCCTGTCTGAGGTCCGGAGCCACAGCCATAATCCTTAGTAGTTCTTTCATTGCTGTTTGACTCCAGATAGATACCTACGTAAATATGTTATGGATGTTGAAAAATTTAGTATTTTAGTTTCCGACGATCACGATAATTTCGATCGATCGATAATATCTTCCAAAAAGTGTTGAACTTGAGTGAGAAGGTGAGATGTTTACACAAACAAAAATCCAGCACACTGCACAGTATTAAATTAAACACCCGTCACATCACACCAGAAACCACACTGACTGAATGACAGATAAAGAAAAGAAATTGACAGAATCAAGCAAGAACACACGGACCGCAAAAGAAGCAGAATATTAAATACTCAAAATGCTAAACGGACAATAGTAACATTATCAACAAATTCCAAAATTCCAAGATCTGCGAGACCACCGTTCTATGCTCTTTGGTTTGGTTCCGTTGGGCGTATTCGGTTATGTTCGGTTGTTACGAATTTTTACGACAGATGGTTCGGGTAATCGATCGGAAAGCGCTCGTGCTAGTTCGTTCGTAATCGGCTATGTATGACGTGACGGTGCGGGTGCAGTGCAGGCACTATATTATAGTGGAGTGGAGATGTTGGTGTTGGGTTCGGCGTTCGACTATGACGAGCGAAGTAACACGTCTGCAGAGTCCTTCCTGCGATGTTGTTTTCCTACATAAGGCCCTGTATGTCGAAGATTGCTCTTTTTCGAAATGAAAAAAGAAATACTTCTGAACAAGCCACATCTCCTATTTTTATAAATATATTACTTCAGGTTCCTACCTAGATTTCTATTAAGCTGAAAACATAATAGCAGAAACTTTTCACGATAAAGATTGTTGGTGACCAATCGAGCTACCAGATGGCGACACACGAAGGCGACACTTGAGGGTTCTAGTCGGCGATTCAAGACCCAGCAGACGAGGTGATTCGACCAAGCGCTGCAAGATGGCGCTATCTTCAACCATACCCGTCACAGCCAAGAGGGGAGTTCCCCTATAAAACCGGAGCCACGACGGGACCGATTCTTCTTGACCCTACAACCTTACAACAATAAATACCTCCAGTGATTCGCGCGAATCACTGCTTTAATTATAAGAACATTTTAATGTAAATATATACCCTAAAAGTAACCGTGCATTTTAATGTTGAGGATTTAAGTCAGATGACATAGAACCATACCCAGTCAGGACACACGATAGTAATCAGTAAGATAGGTAGGACCTTAACAGAGCTAGAAGTCCTGCCAGCCAGTAACGCAACAGGCGAACCGCAACAAGATATTATTTCAAAATGATACGTTTTAGAATTTATGATCGAAATACTTTGATACCTACTAATAAGATCAACTTGTGATTTATTGTTAAAGATAGGTAATATTATGTAGATCTAGATTTCTACTAAGATAGGTTTTTGATAAGTAATTATCCCACCAAAAACATTCTGTAAAAAACTAGCCAAGTCTCGATGGAGCTGCTTGTTTATCTCTAAAAAGTAATGAAATCTAGACAAAGTCGTGTCAAGTCTGAGGTTCTTTACTGCGATTTCTTTATTATTATAGAATGTTGTGTGACTTGGCCGTTGAACATTCTCAATCGTTCCAATTTCGTTCCAATCTCCTTGTCCCCTTTTCGATTGTACTAAAACTGTTTTCTCCCCCGCAGAAAGAGGCCAGTTCGAGTGGTGTTAACAGGAAAAATCGTGAGTACCCTTTTCTTATAAAGTGCTAAAATGAGTCAAGAAAACTTGTCAATTCGTAGTAAATCGCCTAATCCGTATTTAGGAGCAGATCTAAATGAAAATTTGATGCGTGATTTAATTAGGAAACGAGGTACCATTAAAGGCAGATTAACTTTGTTCGCGAAGTTCGTAAACTCCTACGAAGGAGCACGTGTAACGGACAAGCAAAGAGCAGAGATTAAATTACGCAGTGATGTAGCTAAGTTATTGTTAAGCGAATTCAATAGTATTCAAAGTTCGATCGAGGAACTAGTTTCAGAGAATGATAGTTGCGCACAATTAGAAGCACGGGAAGCGTTCGAGAATTCATATTACCAGGTGCAAACTGACGTCATCAGTTTAGTAGAAGAAGCGAAAGATTTAAATCAAGTCAAAAAGCCTAGTAGCGAATCTAAATGCAATTCTCACTCGTTAGTCAAACTTCCGATAATTTCACTACCCTCATTCGATGGATCATACGATAACTGGTTAGAATTTAGAGACACATTCCTTTCTTTAATTCATAATTCAAATCAACTAGATGATATTCAGAAATTTCACTACATGCGAGCCTCTCTTAAAGGCAATGCAGCTCAAGTTATCAAATCGGTAGAATTCACGACGGAAAACTACACGGTAGCTTGGGATTTACTTACAAATAGGTACGATAATTCGAAATTATTAGTGCACAATCATGTAAAATCTCTATTCTCAATGCAGCCAACGAAAGAGTCTTCTTTTCATATTAGGAAATTAATCGATACTGTTCTTAAGAATTTACGTGCTTTGAAAACTCTAGGAGAACCAATAGACTCTTGGGATACACTCATCATATATATCGTAGTTTCAAAATTAGACGCAATTATAGAAAAGGAATGGGAACAACACAAAAGTATTCAAAGTAGACAGTCAAATGAACGTATTTCATTAAGCGAGTTACTTAACTTCCTAAAGGACAAGGCAGATACACTAGACATGATAAAGGCGCATCACACCTCTATCACAAATAATAATAATACCAGTAGTAAAGTTTCGTACGAACATAATAAGAAACAAAATAACGTTCAAAGTTTCACGTCAAGAAGTGGTGCAACGCGCCAACCCACCCGCAATTGCAAATTGTGCAACGAAGGTCACGCACTTTACGCTTGCATTAAATTTAACAATTTATCGGTTCAGGGTAGAATCAAATTCGTCAAAAGCCAGAATCTATGCGTAAACTGTTTGCGATCAGGCCACGCATTATCTGATTGTATTTACGGTCCGTGTAGATTGTGTTCCGAGAAACACAACAGCTTACTTCATGGTGGAGAAGTCGCCGAGTCGTCATCGGTTGGAGTGCATGATCTTCAATCGACCTCCACAACCAACATGAATACAGCTGCGGTTTTACATTCAGTCGAACAATCACGCATTAATATTGATTGCAACGACAATCCGTTCGAAACGGTTTTGTTGTCGACCGCATTAGTCGAGGTAGCGGGTGATGATAACGTATATCACAAAGCTCGTGCTTTATTAGACAGCGGTAGTCAGCAGTGCATAATTACCGATGCATTACGTAATAAATTAAACGCAAAATCCATACAGTCCACTGTTCAAATCACCGGAATAGGTCAGACAATCGCAAAGTCGACCCACTCCTGTGAAATCAATCTCAAATCGTTATACGGAGATTACAATACACGCATAAATTGTATTTTCTTGAAACGTATTACAAATTCGTGTCCGTCAGTGAGCTTCGATCACAAACGGCTAGAACTACCCGCGCATATAGATCTAGCTGACCCGGAGTTTCACACGGCGTCTCAAACCGACCTACTAATAGGTGCAGACCGTTTCTGGGAACTATTAGTAGACGGAAGGGTACGATTACCCACCGGGCCGTACTTGGTAAATACCACCTTAGGATGGGTAGTATCAGGTAGCCTTCACAATCACAAGTCGCGCATAAATCGACTTCAGTGTAATTTCGTGCAAAGTCAGGAACTAAACGATCAGTTAAAAAGGTTTTGGGAGATAGAAGAAGTAGCCGTTACCAAACAAAATCTTTCGAATGAAGAAACCGCTTGCGTACAGTTGTTTAACGAAACAACAAAGCGAGTAGATAACGGTAGGTTCTCAGTTCGCATTCCTTTAAAAAAGTCCGTTGACACACTGGGTGATAGTTTCAAAATAGCGGAATCAAGATTTATGTCGTTAGAACGTCGACTAGAAAAATCGCCTCAATATAAACGTTTGTATAGCGACTTCATGCAGGAATACTAGATGATCAAACGAACTTCCAAGTGAAGTTCGATCACTATTATATTAGTCACTTCATTCGAAGATATATTTAACAGGTAGTCCTTTAATCCTACAGAGCAGTCCGCACGATTTTAAAGTCGATTACTAGGGTAGTATCGATTTAAGTTTTTTTTTTTTTTTTTTTTTATCTATGGCGGTAGTCTTCCTTTTGCTTGTCGGTGAACTCAACTTCATTTCTTTAGAGAGGAAATTAAAATTATTTACCTAATTGGGATCTTGGGCCTTTAGTTATTTGGGAGGGTGATTTTATATCTTCGAATGAAGTGACTAATATAATAGTGATCGAACTTCACTTGGAAGTTCGTTTGATCATCTATTAATATTACGTCACTTCATTCTTCAGATATATTTAACAGGTAGATGTTTAGAGTACTTTATGTACCCACATAAAGGCTTGTTTGTAGAACAGAAAATACATTTTTAATTTCCATAATAATTAACATAACAAAAAAATTCAAAACAAAAGAGGCATATTTACATAATAATTAATTTTATGAAATACCTATAGTGACCAAACCTTGTCATTATAATTAAGTAACATCATAAATACTGATATAATCAATCTTAATAATAATGTAATTCTTACAAGTACATAATATTAAGTGATTAAGTATTATAGTTGTTTAGCGAGTAAACAGTTCTTGCGAAAGTTCCTTCGTCTAAAACCGGACGGTTGTAAAATCTAGCAAAGGTTTGAGACGAGCTGGACCAGCCAGCCGTCTTCCTAATCGTATCGATGGAAGCGCCAGCAGCGGCCGCCGCCGATGTCGAAGCGTGTCTTGTGCTATGAGCGCTAAACACGCTTACATCGACACCGCTCTCTGCTAGTGTCTGCTTTATCCACCTACTAATAGACTGAGAAGTGGCTTTCCTATGTGGCTTCTTGTGGGTTAATAAAAGGTGGTCTAGACTATCAGATCTTAAACTTGATGTCATTAAGAGGTAATCATCTAACACCGTGGCTGGGCATATATTCGGCTTTTCTCTAAAATACGGTAAAATTAATATAGGCTGTTCTCGTCCTGCAGCCGAGGTTTTAATAATATCAACAATTGGGATTTGCAAGGAATCGGTGCATCTATTTATGTGAGACACTTTAATGAGCGACAGAGTTTGCACTCTATGTGCAGTGCATATGGCCAATAAAACGCAAACTTTTTTGGTGATTTTTTCTAAAGTTAGGCTTTGATTTGGGTACCAATTAGCGACATAGTTTAATACTTTCTGTGGATCCCAAGTACCTACGTACTTCGGGATGGAGGGTTTTTGCTTGTAAATACCCTTGAGCAGACGTTTGATACTGTCATCGGAACCTACACTACCACCCAGAAGTAATGATATTGCTGAGCGGTGCGTATTGATAGATCCGTAGGATCCTCCTCGATTAAATTGTTCCGTTAAGAAAGTTAAGATATTAGCAAGCTGGGGATCAAACGTATTTATATCATTGGACTCACAAAATTGCCACCAAAGTTTGTACGACGTGTTGTACTGTTTCAAAGTATTATTTGAGACAGATGAAAGCATTAGGTCTAAGGCAACGGATGGGACGTTTCGTCGTGTAAAAGCAATCCGGAGAGCTTCGCGGCTCCCAGGGTAAGGCTCCTGTGCAGTGGATGTTGTGATCTGTGGTGCGAATACAAAAGGTCTCTATTAGGTTTGAAAAATACGATTTCAGAAACTAATATCCTCTTGAGAAGGGGGAACCAGGGTTGCCCAGTCCAATATGGGAAAACCAAAATACCTGTGGCCTTATCACTAATTATTTTTCTTATGCATTTCAACACTAGCGAAAAGGGCGGAAATGCGTAAAAGAAACGTAAACTCCAATTTACAGTAAATGCATCTGTTGTTAGAGCATCTGGGTCGCGCTTCCAAGAAATATATATTTCACATTTGGCATTGGTGCGGGAAGCGAAAAGGTCTATGTCTGGTTGACCCAGCTCGTGAACTACCGTTTGGAAAGCCCAATCGGATATTTCCCATTCTGTGTCAACATTTATTCTACGGGATTCTTCATCCGCTTCAATGTTGTCTTTCGTACTGATGTATGATGCAAAGAGCCACACATTTCGCTTTTCGCACCATTGCCAGATAGTCTTAGCCAGATCATTAAGATGGGGGAATTGGATACCACCCATGCGGTTAATGTAACTAATTGCTGTTGTATTGTCGACGCGCAATAAAATTGCACAGTTAGACACATCACTAGCAAAGCTTTTTAATCCCATAAATACAGCAAAGAGTTCCAAAAAGTTTATGTGAAAGGAAAGTTCTACTTTTTTCCATCCACCATTAACTCGTTTGTCGTCACAGAATGCGCCCCATCCCGTTCTAGAAGCGTCTGTGAAAATTTCGAGAGTATATTTTTCATCGGGTCTCATATAATTAGATGCTGAAAATATATTTTGATTCCACCATATTAGATCTGGTAATACAGCGTCTGGGAGTTTAATTTTGATATCAAAATTATTGTTATGTTTTTGAAGGAACAAATATTTTTGTCTTTCAAGCATTTTTGTGTACAGCCAACCGTACTTAACTGCTGGACAAGCTGCTGTCAGTACCCCTATGAGTTGCGAAAATTCTCTTATCGTACAGGTAGGTAATGAAGAATACCTCTTTACTAATTTAGCTATATTAGTTCTCTTATCCAAAGGCAGAGACATCGTCAAATCAGAAGAGTTCAGTGTGAAGCCCAGGAATTCAAGCAAGTTCGTTGGGGAGTTAACACACTTTTCTCATAATTAATTATGAATCCTAGACATTGCAGTAATTCTACAGTTTTAATAACGTTTGTATGACATTCATTATATGTGTCACCGATACATAAAATATCGTCTAAATAGACTACTGATTTGAAGCCTCTCTGCCTTAGGACCCCTATAACTTCCTTCATAATCTTTGTGAAAACTTTTGGAGCGACACATAAACCATAAGGTAAGGAATTAAACTCATAAATAGTATCATCAAACTTAAACCGTAAGTATTTTCTATGTGCTTGGTTGATTGGTACTAATAAATAGGCTTCTTTTAGGTCTATAGTAGCTAGAAAACCATGTTTTGGTATCAATTTTGTTGCAGTTCTATAGTCCTCCATCTTAAAATGTGACTTTTGAATGAATTTGTTAAGCGGTTTTAGATTTAGAATAAATCTTTTACCTCCATTAGGTTTTGAGGTTAAAAATATGCTTGAAATAAAGTCACCCTGAGAGCGATTACAAATCGATATCGCCCCTAAGTCTATTAACTTGTTTATAGCTACTGTCATATCTGCCTTCTCATCACAAGTCAACGTATTAATGGGGACATTAGTTTGCCTAACTCTATTACAAAATGGGATAGAGTATCCATATAAAATCCATTTAAGTATTATTGGAGACTTTGTTATTTTAAGCCAACATTTGTAAAATTGCTGGATTCGACCAGAATGTACCTCTATTGTTGTGGAGCTGGAGCACGAGGTTTGGGCTGATGATGCGACTGGTTCGATTGTTTCGACGTAGACGGTTGGGCTTGGTAGCCTTTGCGACCGGCAGTCCCCGTCTTCCTGAAGGTATTTCGCCCCCCTCTGTTCGACGTGTATCGAGGAGGGCCGGACCAGTTTCCCTGGGTCCGTGGCCGGCTGGTTGTCGGTTGAGCAGGTGTCAGAGGCGCCTTTACCGACCCGGGCTTTTTTATCTGTAAACCCTGCTTTTCGATAGCTCTTGAAGCTTTGATTTTTTCTGATAGCTTCTGCCCGAACAGTGTTTCGTCCCTTTCTTCATCCTTGATTAAACTAAGGAACGTCTTTTCAAGGCCTGGCGTCACAAACTTCTTTCTTATTTCAGAATTGCTATGATGGAGATCGCAAAGAAGGCGACTACTATCGCTTAACAACTTTATCGCCTTGATTCTCTCGTTATCATTTTCGAGTAATAGCGAGAGGCCTCTGTTAAGGCCTGCAATGCCTAGGCCTAGTTGTTGTTGAGATGTCTCAACTCGCTTGTCTTTATATCTAGTAGCGTCTGAGATTGTGGCTGCAATTTCTGGATTAAGTTTGGGGGCTTGCAAGAGACTACAGTTCTCGGGAATTAGAATTTGTTTCTGCAATTTCTCCTTGATTTCCTTATCTAGCCCTTTTCTGAGTATTGGTGTCCAAAGTCGTGCTAAATTGTCGTGAATATTTTCACCGAACTTGGGCACGTCTTCTGTTACTTCTCCCAGAGCTGTCAGAATATCTGTATCTAGCTCTGGAGGCCGGGACGACTCTTGAACGTTATTTATGTTTTCTTGTGTCTTTTCGGGCTCGTCTTGCATATCCAGTGATCCAATGATTGTTATCGGGTCAGAAACAGTTCCTTGTAGCTCGTTTTCTTAAATTAATAGAAAAAACAAGACTGTTAATCAAGTTTAGCAAAAGTATAAATTGAGGGTAGATCGAAAAAATATGAGCAGATTTTACAATGTTCATCGTTGTAAAAACTCGATTGCACATTACTTTTAATGGCAATGTATTATTAATTAGAAGTAATTTATTCGATTCACCCAGTTAAGATAAGTACAAGTACCATCGTGTCATCCCGCGGATAACCTCCAGGTAAAAAATCGTACAAACGAATACTTCGAAATAAGCATAGTTTTTTCTGAGCGAAATAACATGCCGAGTAAATACCATCGTGATAACACACGGTTAACATCTAGGTAAAGTTTTGTTTGTTCGTATAACGATTATTGCTTTGTGATAACCCACGGTTACCCTCTAAGCATAAATTATTACCATTGTGTAGACCCTCGGTCAACATCTAGGTTAAATAACGGATTAATTGATGATGTACATTGTACAATCACAATTAATTAGGGATCACTTAGAAAAATAACACATGACTTACCCGATTTTTCTTCCGACGACGATTCAGACGAATAAATGATTCGCTGTCGTTTTTTGTTTTCTTTTTCTTCTAGTCTTCTTATTTTATAATTATAGCGATCCATTTTGTCCTGGAAACTTCTTTTTGGCATCACTATAATTTGAAGCTACACTTCTATTCTAACACTATGAAGCGATAACTTGGTTGAGTTTTTTATGTAGGGAGCAAGCGGAGTACCTACGTGTGAACGCTGCCCCGCACGAAAAAAGAATGAAGTTGAGTTCACCGACAAGCAAAAGGAAGACTACCGCCATAGATAAAAAAAAAAAAAAAAAAACTTAAATCGATACTACCCTAGTAATCGACTTTAAAATCGTGCGGACTGCTCTGTAGGATTAAAGGACTACCTGTTAAATATATCTGAAGAATGAAGTGACGTAATATTAATTAAGCTTAGGACACATGACGCGCATCGATAATTTTAATTTCGAAATGCCTCATTATTTTCTTCCGCATCACGGGGTACTGCGCGAACACAGTACTACGACTAAACTCCGAGTAGTTTTTAATGCGAGTCAGAAAACTTCCTCTGGCGTATCACTTAATGATATTCAAATGACAGGTCCAGCTTTACAAAACGATTTATTTTCTATTCTTTTACGTTTCCGTCAGTATAGGTACGTAGCCTGTGCCGACATAGAGAAGTTTTTCAGGCAGATATTAATTCAAGAAGATCAAAGAAACTTGCAATTAATTCTGTGGCGAGAGAATATATCCGATTCTCTCGGTGTATATCGGCCTAACGTCGTAATCGCGCCAGTCCACTAAGTCAGCATACCGAGAATCGAGCGGTACGTTGCGTGGACTGGTGCGAGGTTATACGATAAAATAATAATTTAATTTAATTTAAAATCATTGCGATTACAGTTCGATAATGTAGTGTTTTGGACAGATTCAACTATTGTGCTTGGATGGTTGCGGACACCTCCTCACCAGTTAAAAAAGTTTGTTCAAAATCGTGTTGTGGAAATTAATGAGTTAACGGAAACGGCGAAATGGTTACATGTTAGAACGAAACAAAATCCAGCCGATCTAGTTTCACGCGGTATTAGTTTAGGTGAGTTATTTTCTATGTCGTTGTGGTGGAACAGACCCACATTTTTAGTTGAAAAGGTATCCAATTGGTCACACAATTCTCCGGATAGTTCGCATAATATAACTTTACCCGAGATGAAGCATTCTACGGTTAGTTTAGCTTGTAGTGACGGTTTTATAGGCCTTATAACCTTCGAAAGGTTTTCAAACATAAATAGACTACAACGAGCTTGCGCATACGTTTTGCGCTTTATATACAACTCACGCACACGAAGTAGAGAACAAGAACGACGAGGCGGTCCCTTATCAGTTCAGGAATTAGATGACTCATTAGACGTATTAGTAAGGACCGCACAACAACAATCGTTTAATGACGAGTATAATTTGCTTATTAAAAACTCAAATTTAACTTCACATCGACGTTTATCAAGTTTAAATGTTTTCTTAGATAAACAAAGGATCATGCGAGTAGGTGGTAGGCTAACAAATAGTGAGAGTTTCCCTTATGATAAGAAACATCCTAAGCTATTGTGTAGTAAACATTATTTCACTTTGCTTTTATTTAAGTCAGAACATGTTAAGTTGCTGCATGCTGGACCCCAATTACTTCTCTCGCATCTTAGAGATCAATGGTGGCCCTTAGGTGGCAGAAACTTAGCTCGAAAGGTTGTGCGACAGTGCGTTACATGCTGCCGAATCAAGGGAAATACCCTTCAACCCATCATGGGCAACCTACCTCAAGAACGCTTAAATGCAGGTTTTCCCTTTTTGTATAGTGGAGTAGATTACGCAGGACCTCTTTATATACTTAACAGAAAGGGTAGGGGTGCTAAACTCGAAAAATGTTATCTATGTCTATTCGTATGTTTTGCGACCCGAGCGTTGCATTTAGAACTAGTTACTAGTTTAACATCAGATTGTTATATTTCAGCTCTGAAAAGATTTATTTCACGACGAGGAAAACCAATAAAAATCTTCTCAGATCATGGACGAAACTTCGTAGGAGTCGCGCGGGAGATTACGAATTTTCTGCACAACAATACAAATCCGATTCTAGATTACGCATCAATTAATCAAATAGAATTCAATTTTATTCCTCCTTATGCTCCTCATTTTGGCGGTTTATGGGAATCGGGGGTAAAATCCTGTAAACACCACATTTCTCGCGTAATAGGAAATGCTAATTTAACTTATGAGGAATTCAGTACAGTTTTGGTACAAATCGAAGCTGTC
Source organism: Hydriomena furcata (assembly GCA_912999785.1). NCBI lineage: Eukaryota > Metazoa > Arthropoda > Insecta > Lepidoptera > Geometridae > Hydriomena > Hydriomena furcata. The sequence goes on from OU538845.1 coordinate 7,416,504, forward strand.
CTGAATTCCCGTCCTATGTATCCTATGTCTTCAGATCCAAACGATTTCACCCCACTGACCCCAGCTCATTTCCTGATTGGCCGACCGATGACCTGCCCCGCCGAGCGGGACCTCACAACGGTGGCGCTGTCCTCGTTGTCGCGTTACAAACGAGTCGAGCAGCTACGTCAATCATTTTGGAAACGTTGGTCCAAGGAGTACATCTCAGAACTTCAATCCCGGACCAAATGGAAGGACAAAGGAAAGGACATCAGGACCGGAACTTTGGTTCTCATCAAGGAAGACGGCCTCCCTCCCCTCAAATGGAGATTGGGCCGCGTCACGGCGCTCTTTCCAGGCAAGGATGGAGTATCACGAGTGGCGGAGATAAGACACGCGACGGGAACAATCAAAAGGGCATTTTCAAAAATATGCCCGCTTGAAATCGACCCACCAGCCACAATAACCAATACTTTTGAGTGCTCTCAAAGTCCCCCGGCATGTTGGTGACCAATCGAGCTACCAGATGGCGACACACGAAGGCGACACTTGAGGGTTCTAGTCGGCGATTCAAGACCCAGCAGACGAGGTGATTCGACCCAGCGCTGCAAGATGGCGCTATCTTCAACCATACCCGTCACAGCCAAGAGGGGAGTTCCCCTATAAAACCGGAGCCACGACGGGACCGATTCTTCTTGACCCTACAACCTTACAACAATAAATACCTCCAGTGATTCGCGCGAATCACTGCTTTAATTATAAGAACATTTTAATGTAAATATATACCCTAAAAGTAACCGTGCATTTTAATGTTGAGGATTTAAGTCAGATGACATAGAACCATACCCAGTCAGGACACACGATAGTAATCAGTAAGATAGGTAGGACCTTAACAGAGCTAGAAGTCCTGCCAGCCAGTAACGCAACAGGCGAACCGCAACAAGATATTATTTCAAAATGATACGTTTTAGAATTTATGATCGAAATACTTTGATACCTACTAATAAGATCAACTTGTGATTTATTGTTAAAGATAGGTAATATTATGTAGATCTAGATTTCTACTAAGATAGGTTTTTGATAAGTAATTATCCCACCAAAAACATTCTGTAAAAAACTAGCCAAGTCTCGATGGAGCTGCTTGTTTATCTCTAAAAAGTAATGAAATCTAGACAAAGTCGTGTCAAGTCTGAGGTTCTTTACTGCGATTTCTTTATTATTATAGAATGTTGTGTGACTTGGCCGTTGAACATTCTTTATACGTTAGTGGGTAGGTACAAGTCAATTTTGTTTACACGTAATGTTATATCTGTTGTAACTACCTATGTTTGTTAAGCGAGATAATAGCCAATACAGGTATTGGTAATTGGACGCTAGTGTCTTATTTTAGGCTGTTGTTGATCGTGCAACACATGCATTCAGCATTGACAATGCTGACTTCTGCTGTCTTCTTTTTGGAGCGTCAAATCGACCACCGATCTAACATAAAATAGACGTATTTTTTATACTGTTTGTTTCAGGCTCGCCTTTACATAAGTATTATTGAAATACACAGCTTTATCAAGCCTACAATTGACTGGTTATTGAATCAACGTTTTCTAAGTGGCAATTTTCCATCCAATTAATGGGTAGCGGTTCTGGCGACAGATTGGTGCAATGGTGTCACGGAGCACCTGGTTTTGTACCCTTGTGTACTCTTCAACGGCCAAGTCACATAACATTCTATAATAATAAAGAAATCGCAGTAAAGAACCTTAGACTTGACACGACTTTGTCTAGATTTCATTACTTTTTAGAGATAAAAAAGCAGCTCCATCGAGACTTGGCTAGTTTTTTACAGAATGTTTTTGGTGGGATTTCACTTCTTTTTGTAGAAACGTGGTTGATTTATTTTACTAGATTTTCTTATTTGACACAGTTCTTTTTCTTTTTATGAGTAGTTTTTAGGGTTCCGTACCCTAAGGGTGTTTTTTGTGGGTAGCGAAAGTGTACACATCATTTTATTTTGCTCCTATATTTATTTTGATTTAATTTTGTTTTAACTTAAATTACATGCAGTTGATGCGTTTAAACTAGGCACTAGTTACTCCTACACTCGCCTGTTATATAACTTCTCCTTTCCACTCACCTCGAACATTGCAAATCGAAAATTATGGATCTCTATGCTAAGTTGGCTGCTAACATGGAGGAGCTTGCTGGAACCTTTGATTCTAGGATGCATCACTTGGAGAGTGATATCAAGAAACTATCTAGCTCTGAGAAAAAACCGCACAAGGACCTGGAGACACTTTCCCGTGAGTTCACTGACTTCAAATCTCTCATCTGGAAGTCCTTCACTATGATGAGATCCCAGTTAGAACTTCTTGTACTGGGTTTAGATCGTCAGGAAACTGCTTCACGTAGGAAGGTGTTGCTTTTTCACGGTATTTCTGAATCCAGTGAGCTACCTATTGAGAGTACCATCATCAAAATACTACACAACCAATTTAAAATGCTAGACATTGGTTCTGAAAGTTTGTCCGTCTGCCATCGTTTGGGCACTAATACTAGCAAAGCTAGGCCTGTCTTGGTCAGGTTTGCCGACTACAAGCTTCGCAGCTTGGTCTGGGATGCTAAAACAGCACTCAAGGGTTCCACCATTGCAGTGTCTGAGTTCTTGACGAAGTCCAGGCATGATGTCTTTGCTGCGGCGCGAAGTCACTTCGGCGTCAGGCGTTGTTGGACGTCGGAGGGTAAAATTATTATCCTTTTGCCCGATAATAAGCGTCGAAGGATTGAATCGATGTCGGAGCTGAAACCATTGCTTGTGGAGTTCGCTGTAGTTCAGTCTGCTGAAGAGAAGAGGACCCCGGGTACGTCACAAGACAATGGGAAGACTTCTGCGTTGATAACAGCAAAGACCGGTAGGGCTGACCGGCCCAGGCGCACGGTGAAGTGATATCTTTGCGATGGTCATATTCCTTAATTATAACTTTTGTTCCGTTTCTCCGGTGTACTTTCCAACTTGGCACCATAATCTTTAGTAGTTATGTAAAAACTGCGGTATACTTAATAACATTTATTTTTTGGGTGGGTGGGTTCTAATTCAATTCAATTCAATTCTTTTTCCATCTTTGTTTACTTCCTATTGTCACTTTGACATACTGTATTGCTGACACCTGCCTAACGTGCGACAGTCAAAGTCAATATTCCACAAATAATTTCGTTCAGAAACGTTCATTCTTGAATTGCCGCAGTTTCCATTAGTAGATTAAAAATGTAAAAGAGTTGTGTAATTTTAGTGTACATAGTAGGTACACAGTATATTTATTTTGTAGTCTACATAATTTTGTTGTTCTTTTTTTAAATTTTTACATAATTAATTTGTAATGATTATTATATGTACTAGATATCTTTGTTACTACGTGTTGTTATGCATTGTTCGTATTAATATCATACTGGCGAGTGCAGTTTGAGGCCTGCATTTGATTTAATTTAAATTTTGGTTTATTTGATTTTTAATTTATATTTTATTTTTATAGTATATACTTATTTATATTTATTTAGGTGTATTGAATTGTATTTATTTTATGGATTTAAATGATAGTTTTTTCTCATGCTCTTCTTTTAGCTCCGCTGATAATGATTATGACAGTGCATTAAGCGATGACTCAATAGTAAACTCCTTGCATTTACGTGATCAAATTGAACAGAAATTGTCTGCATGTGATACACATCTTAATATTATCCATATTAATGCTCAAAGCATTCCTGCACACTTTGCTGACCTTTTGTCCTCTTTCGATCACAAGATAATTGATGCCATTCTTATCTCTGAAACCTTTTTAAAGCCTTCTTTGCCTTCGAGTTACTATCCGCTACCTGGTTTTATCCTAATAAGAAATGATAGACTTAATAAAGGCTGTGGTGGAGTTGCTATCTATCTACGTGCTGATATTCCATATAAAGTGATCGACCAATCACCTGGACCGTACTCTAACTTTGCTGAACATCTTTTTATTGAGATTATTGTAAACCATACTAAAATTGTACTTGGTGTGTATTATCCTCCTTCCAGTAAGATTGACTACTTTTCCTCTCTTGAAACAAAACTAGAACTTTATACATCTCTTTATGATCACATTATTATTCTTGGTGATTTTAATACATGTCTTTTGAAAAACGATGCACGTGCCAATAAACTTAATGATTTAATCTCTTCTGTTAACATGCATATTCTTCCACTCTCTGCTACTCATCACGCTCCTAACTGCATTCCTTCTCTTCTTGATCTTATCCTTGTTTCTGGTATTGACCATGTGACTACTCATGGGCAGTTAACTGCATCTTTCTCCTATCATGATCTTCTCTTTCTCTCATATAAAATCCGCACCCCTAAACGTAAGCCCAAGTTCCTTGTTTTACGTAGTTATAGGGATATTAATCTTGAGAGCTTGAAAATTGATGCGAGCAATATTGATTGGTCCCCGGTTATTGATGCCGATAGCATCGATGATAAGGTAACCTGTTTCAATAAAATAATAACTAATCTCTATGATATTCATGCTCCATTGAAACGGGTTAAAATTAAACATCCCCCTGCTCCTTGGCTAACACAGCCTGTTAGAAGGATGATGTCTAAACGTGATCGCGCCAAACGCATTTTTAAGAAGTTTCCCTCTGACAAGAACCTTACTACTTACAAAAAGCTACGTAACCGTTGCAGTCGTATGTGTAGAGATGCCAAAAAGCACCACATTCATAATTCCATCCAAAACTCTAGCCCCTCTCAAATGTGGAAATTTTTTAAATCACTTGGGTTGTGCAATGGGCCTAGCGGCTCTCCTGTTTCTTTTGATTTAAACGCTATTAACTCTCATTTTTCTAAATCTCCTCTCTTTATTGATAATAGAGTTAAAATGTCTACTATTAACAAACTTTCTCTTGTACCTTTACCTAATTGTCCCCCGTTTAGCTTTAATGAGGTTGCTGAGGAGGATATACTGAAATTTCTAAGTGCCATTTCCACTAAAGCTGTAGGTACGGATGGCATTAGCATCCAAATGTTGAAGCTTCTATCCTTAGAGCTCACTCCTGCAATCTCCCATATCATTAATTTTTCTCTTGAGATGAGCTCTTTCCCAGCCTCCTTTAAGTCAGCATATGTCATTCCTCTTCCTAAGATTTCTAATCCCACGACTGTTTCTCATTTCCGTCCAATTTCTATTTTACCTGTCCTTTCTAAGCTTCTTGAAAATACAGTTCATAAACAATTATCCATTTTCCTTACCCAGTATAGATTACTTAGCCCTTTCCAATCAGGTTTCCGTCCTGGCCACAGCACTGTCAGTGCTCTAACAAAAGTCACTGATGATATACGCTGGGCTATGGACAACAAATTGGTTACTATTTTAGTTCTGTTAGATTTTAGCAGTGCGTTTAACTCCGTAGACTATGACATCCTCCTTTCCATTCTCTCCTCCCTCAATATTTCCACCTCAGCAATCTCTTGGTTCAAATCCTATCTTTCTGGTCGCTCGCAATGTGTGCGCTCGGATGAGTCTTTCTCTGATTGGTGTAACATTTCTGCGGGTGTTCCTCAAGGTGGTGTCTTGTCTCCCTTACTTTTTTCGATCTTCATAAATGCTATTACTAAGGTTATTTCTTGTCATTATCATCTCTATGCAGACGACTTGCAAATTTACTTTCACATCCGTGCTGATAAAATTGAGGAAGGTGTTAGGATAATTAACTCTGAACTTCTTAAAATCGATGCCTGGGCGAAAGCTTTCGGTCTCCTCGTCAACCCTTCCAAATCTCAGGCTATAATCATTGGAAGTCCCTACATGCTGAACATCGTGGCCCGGGTTTCTCCCCCTTCGGTCTTGTATGCTGATGTACCTATTGCCTATTCCAACAGGGCAAGAAACTTAGGTGTAACTTTTGACTGCCAACTATCATGGGTTAGCCACATCAATGAGATTAGCAAAAGGGTTAACTTTACCTTTCACTCTCTCAAGCGTCTTCAGTGGTTTCTTCCCTTTGTCACTAAAGTCAACCTTGCGCAAGCACTTTTGCTACCACTCATCGACTATGCTGATGTCTGCTTCCTTGATGCCTCGGAGGAACTTGTTAACAAGTTGGAGCGTCTACAAAACCTATGCATTCGTTTTATCTTTGGTTTGCGTAAGTTTGACCATGTGTCAGAGTTCAGATCTCAGCTGAGGTGGCTTCCTATTCGTCGTCGTCGTGATCTACACATATTGTCTTTTCTCTTCTACATCCTTAATAATCCTTTATCCCCCCCTTACCTGCGTGAGCGTTTTGATTATCTTGTTCCTCGTGGTATGCCATGCAGGTCTTCTATGTCCCTTCTCCTTAAAACCCCCTCTCACTCTTCCAGCTGCTACAGTGAATCTTTCACTGTACATGCTGTGAAGCTGTGGAATTCCCTTCCTCTTACTATTCGCAACTGTCAATCGCTTAACTCTTTTAAAGCAAAAGTAAAAGAGCACTATTTGTCATTGTAAATCCAATTTATGTTTGTTTTGGTTTATCATATTTATGTATGTTTTTATATTGTAATATATATACATATATATATATTTATATATCTATATTTATATATTATAATTGATTATTTTGTATAGTATAGTATGTAGTTATATATTTATTATTTGTTAGTTTATATTACATTTTCTTTTCTTTTTCATATCGTACACGGTTTGTCCACAATTGTATTATGGCCTCACCCTAGCCTCAAAGGTTTGCTGGTAGAAAACTCTTTTAGGGTTAAGCTCGCCTTTGTACATGTTCTTTGTAATGTCATAATTGTTTATGTTTTCTGTGTACAATAAAGTATTTGAAAAGTAAGGGTAAAATCGGAACCCTATTACTAAGACTTCGCTGTCCGTCTGTCTGTCCGTCTGTCCGTCTGTCCGTCTGTCCATCTGTCCGTCTGTCCGTCTGTCCGTCTGTCCGTCTGTCTGTCTGTCACAGGGCTGTATCTCATGAACCATGATAGCTAGACAGTTGAAATTTTCACAGATTATGTATTTCTATTGCTGCTCGAACAACAAATACTAAAAACAGAATAAAATAAATATTTAAGGGGGGCTCCCATACAACAAACTTGATTTTTGCATTCCAGCGCCATCTAGTTTCATTTGATGTTACTACGTATTATAGGTACTTTTCGCGGTCTCATGCGACCGCTCGGGGTTTGAGAGGTAAGATGAAAGAGGTTTGCGATTCCGCTGGCAGGTGGCGCTATTTTACCACTATCGGTAAAGTAAGTCGGTAAATAGGTGGTACTTCACATGATCGAATAAAAAGTTTGAAATTGAATTATTGAATTCATGTAGTTAGGTAAATAGGTACCTAGGTAGATATTATTAATTTCCAATTAATTTCGAGTTCGAATCCTGGCCGTGCATCAATGGATATTTCTGTTCGAAAAATGTACCTATATGCGCGTTAAACGTGTTTATAACAGTGAAGGAAAACATCGTGAGGAAACCTGTTAGTATTCTTGAAAGCCGCGACGGGATTGCAACCTGTCACGTGTGGAATGCTAACTACGTAGTTAGGTAAATAGGTAGGTTACGAGATATTATTAATTATTTTTTATGTTTCTAGGGTTCCGTATCTAAAGGGTAAAAAACGGGAGTACTAAGACACCGCTGTCCGTCTGTCTGTTACCAGGCTGTATCTCGTGAACCGTGATAGCTAGACAGTTGAAATTTTCACAGATGATGTATTTCTCTAAAATCAGCATAAAATAAATATTTAAGTGAGACCCGTACAACAAACGTGATTTTTTGATAATAGTAAGGAACCCTTCGTGCGCGAGTCCGACTCGCACTTGTTTTATTATAAACACAAATCGTAAGCGCGTTTAAAATACAGTAGCGCCATCTAGCGACGTGTGCGGGTATCACCGCCACTCTTAATCCAATGCATTATACTTTGATCAAATTTTGAGCGAAATTAATATTTTAGTTTATTTAATTTGTTAATTTGTTTATTCAATTTGTGTAATGTTCGAGTAGAATAAAGTTAATCGTTCGACTATTTCTTCTCGTAAACTTGTAAGTATAAGTAAGTATAAATGCCAGTCTGGCCATTAAACCCTAACTCTGTACCAAATTTCAGCTCTCTGAGTTTATGGGAAGTAGGTACTAGTTCTATTCTGATGATCATGAGTGAGTGAGTGAGTGAGTGAGTGTCTGTCTAAAATGCGAAACTTTGCTTTCGCTTAACTTCGTAACTAAATGACCTACAGACTTGAAATTTTGGATTTTAAGTATGTGATTATGGCTTACTGGATGACGAAAATTTCAGCGTTCTGGTCTTATCCAGAGGTTCTCAAATAGGGGCCTGAAAATGCGGCGAAATGGTTCCAGTAAAGGATGGTACGGCAGTGTTTGCTTCGCGCTCGACTTGGCGGGGGCACTGGGTTGCCCCCAAATACATAATTTATATCATTAATTTATTCAATAGGCAAAAGCGGACCACGCGCCGCCCATGGATCAGATCAGTACCACCGTGACTACTGTCAACGTCAGACGTGTGTTTGACGTCATTGCAGCGGTCGGTAGCAGGAGTTATTTATCGAAGCACCTAAAGATGGGTAACAACTCTAAAAAATATTGAAAAAGAGAAAATGGTTATGAGGGGTGGGTAAAGCTACCCCTATTACTTGCCTACGTAGGTACCAGCAACGCGATCTCATAAAAACTGTCTACAATATTTACGATACGCATACGCCATCTAGAGCTTGCCGTTGTTTACTGTCTTAGTCGTTTCTGCCGCGGTTTTAGGAACTGGCAGCCCCTTAATGCTCTATGTGTTTTCCTTTAGCGAGCTGCGGAATTTGCTGCTAGATTTCCGTAAAGTCACGCCTGAATCAATTAACTATTATTTATGATAACACACAATAAAGTCAAGTCTTCGTCGTACTGATCTGACTGATCATGCGTACATGCGTCGCGGTAACGCACGGGCCGCCAAATGTAGTCAACGAGCGCTATCTCGCGGCGATGTAGAGCCTCGCCGCGAGATGGCGCTAGTCTCCGTGGAATCGCGTCGCGTCGGAGATACGGAAGTATCGTTGAAGCGGAATAGTTATTTTTATTTGGATTAGAATCGACCGGTGACTTACTATCGCGCGCTACAAAATGTAATTTTACGAATAGAGTAAGGCGGCCAACTTTCTTCAATTGAATGCGGGACTTTTTGTGGATAGGTAAGGTATGGGATGCATGCGAATTCGAAGTACGAAGTTTTGTCAGTATAGGTACCTACCAAAATTAAATAAAAACGCATAACTTACTGAAGTCATTTATCTTCTAAAATCGTATTTATCACTAGAGTGACACTTTTTTACAAGGTCAGGGTTTTTATTAAGAATCTCGTAAAAATCTTCGCTATTATGTGTGTGGTTATGTAGTAGCTTGAAAAATAGGCATGGTAGGGACGTAACGTAATGCATTGAATTAATAGGAATGCGGGACATGCGGGACGCTTCCAACGTTTTGCGGGATTATTTTACTCATTCTTGCAAAGCGTGATTACAGCCATCATTACGAGACGGTCCCGCAGAATGAGGGACGGTTGGCCGCCCTAGATTAGAGGCAAAGGGAGATAATTACCCAAAACTAATTTTGAGGATCTTGAATATCTAAGGCTCTAACATCACCCTAAGGCGAGTCTAATAATTAGACTTTTGCTAAAGCATTTAAAAATTTTAAAATGTCAAAATAAAGCTTTGTACAAAAAATCAGCTTGAGCTTGTCAACTGTTTATGTGTTCCATGGTCAAAATCCTATCGTCTGCGCTGTCCTGGGATGTCGATGGCGCTGTCTCACTCAATCTTCTATCTAAAAAGGAGGAGTATAATATAAATTGTTTTACAAAATACAAAATGAAATAAATGATTTGCATTTTTCTTCATCACTGGTACCAACCAAGAATACATTGAATGTCTCTGTACTGTATGTCCACCAAAATAGAAAAGTTGAATTGGTGAGTCACATCACATCCATCTGTCTGTCAGTGTCAGCCGATTCATTCATTCATTTTGTAGTTGTTTATTGTTTATTTGTTGTATGTTGTAGTACATGTACATAGTCATGATGTAGTGTAGGATAGGATAGGATCCGATCGATAAAAACAATAACAATGAATCCCGTTACCATTATTTACCGTCTATGCCGTTTATGTGCAGAATTAAAGCCTAGTAGTAAACAACTGGATCTTCAGTACAATTCTGAAAAACGAAGCGAAATAACTCAAAAATTGAAACGAGTAAACGCTCCTACAGAATTCGACTCGATGTTTCCTAACACGGTGTGTTCCGACTGTGTGTACTCATTAGACAAAAGCTTCGACTTTGTAGTGAAAGTAGAGAGCGCTCAGCTTTTTCTAAATGACTTTATACATAATGAGAATAAACATTATCCGCCGCAGCCGAGTAAACAGGAACCTCAAGACGAAGCGGCGCAGAATAGTGAAGAATACTACTTCGACATCGAAGTGCCTTCAATAACCGATCATACAAATGCTGAAATATATTCGGGGCGCGTCAACACAGATGACGTCCACATAAAAACGGAACCCAATCACGATGACATCCAAGCGCCAGTAGAGTTAACACAACAAAGTCAAGGAAGTGACTCGGTCGACTCGATCCCCTTGTCTCAACTGAAGCGCACTTGGGAAAGTTACAGTTGGCGATGCACTTACTGCGAGACTATATTCCCGACCATCGACGATCTGCAATCACACTCTTTGGCTGCACACAGCTGCTGCAACCCTTACCGCTGCTCGGACTGTGCCATCCGCAAAGCAGGCTTGGACAAATTCATTGCACATGTCATATCACATCACAAACGGTTTAAGCACTCTTGCTTTAAATGTTTTAAAAAGTTTAATACCATCTCTGAGAATAAGAAGCATATCGAAACACATTTTGGTACAAAATTCAGCTGTCCAGGATGCAAAACCTCGTTTGCGACAGGTGATGAGCACAAAATACACAAGGAAAAATATTTTAAAATAAAAGAAGCTAGATTGACCGAGGGCTTAACTTGTTTGAGATGTATTAAAACTTTCCAAACAGGGGCCCTTCTCAAAAATCATCTCAGACATATGCACATGAAGAACTATGTATGTCAAACGTGTGGGAAAGCATTCAACACCAGAAGTAGATTCACCGAGCACGCCTCCACACATACCAATGAGCAGCCGTTCAAGTGCCTCATATGCAAAGCTGCATTTAAGACAAGTAAGGGCTTGGAAGGACATGTTGGCCGACACTATGATGACAGACCGTTTTGTTGCGACAAGTGTGGCTGTAGTTTTAGACTGAAGAGGCACCTTAAAACACATAGTGTCATTCACTCTGACTCTATGCCGTTCCAATGCAGTTATTGTGTGAAGAGATTCCAGCGCAAGGAATACTTGAATATTCACGAGCGCTTTCACACTGGTGAGACTCCATACTCCTGCGAGATGTGTCACCACAGCTTCTCCAACTGGCCCAATTACAACAAGCATATGAAGCAGAAGCACAATATTGATAAAGCTAAGAAGAAACCTATGCTTATTGAAAAAGCATAATTATTTACAGGAAGGTTATCTACCCTACCTAAGTATATGTATATATGTAGTACTTTAAGGAAATGCTAAATAATCATTGTTAAAAAAGACTACAGGTCGTTTTTACTATAGTAGGTACCAACTATTTAATTTAGGTACTTAGTAGAAAATACATAAAGTATCTTTAAAAAATTATAAATTCCTTTTATTTGTGTCCTTTGATCCTGATTTTGTAGGGGTTTTCTAGGGTTCCGTAGTCTACAGGGAACCCTTATAGTTTCGCTATGTCGCCTGTCCGTCCGCAGCTTAGTTCAGAGACTCTTAGTGCTAGAAAGCTGTAGAAGTGGTAGAATTATTTATTTAACTTATTTTACCTTTTCTACCTTGACAATGTAAAATTATGGGGTAGGGTCATGTGGCGTGTGGTGTCTACCCCGGCTTGGGCATTTTCAATTATGTCAGTGAATAGCTAAGCATACCAAATAAACTTGTTTAAAATCAAGAAATAAGAATCCCACCAAAAACATTCTGTAAAAAACTAGCCAAGTCTCGATGGAGCAGCTTGTTTATCTCTAAAAAGTAATGAAATCTAGACAAAGTCGTGTCAAGTCTGAGGTTCTTTACTGCGATTTCTTTATTATTATAGAATGTTGTGTGACTTGGCCGTTGAACATTCTTTATACGTTAGTGGGTACAAGTAAATTTTGTTTACACATTGTTATATCTGTTGTAACTACCTATGTTTGCGAGATAATAGCCAATACAGGTATTGGTAATTGGACGCTAGTGTCTTATTTTAGGCTCTTGTTGATCGTGCAACACATGCATTCAGCATTGACAATGCTGACTTCTGCTGTCTTTGGAGCGTCAAATCGACCACCGATCTAACATAAAATAGACTTATTTTTTATACTGTTTGTTTCAGGCTCGCCTTTACATAAGTGTTATTGAAATACGCAGCTTTATCAAGCCTACAATTGACTGGTTATTGAATCAACGTTTTCTAAGTGGCAATTTTCCATCGTTAATGGGTAGCGGTTCTGGCGACAGATTGGTGCAATGGTGTCATGGAGCACCTGGTTTTATACCCTTGTGTACTCTTCAACGGCCAAGTCACATAACATTCTATAATAATAAAGAAATCGCAGTAAAGAACCTCAGACTTGACACGACTTTGTCTAGATTTCATTACTTTTTAGAGATAAACAAGCTGCTCCATCGAGACTTGGCTAGTTTTTTACAGAATGTTTTTGGTGGGATTTCACTTCTTTTTGTAGAAACGTGGGCTTATTGATTTATTTTATTAGATTTTCTTATTTGACACAGTTTTTTTTCTTTTTAAGAGTAGTTTTTTTATTATAAAATCAAATCGTAAGCGCGTTTAAAATACAGTCAGCGCCATCTAGCGACGGGTGCGGGGGATCACCGCCACTCTTAGTCCAATGCATTATATTTTGATCAAATTTTGAGCGAAATTAATATTTTAGTTTATTTAATTTGTTAATTTGTTTATTCAATTTGTGTAATGTTCGAGTAGAATAAAGTTAATCGTTCGACTATTTCTTCTTGTAAACTTGTAAGTATAAGTTAAGTAGGTATAAAAGCCAGTCTAGTCTTATCCAGAGTTTTCCTTTAATTTTATTGCGTACTAGCAGTCCGCCCCGGCGTCGCACGGATGTAATAATGATATTATAGGTAATTTTTTTACACCTTGGGTTAAATTATCGAATTTTTCATAAGGATCCCTAATAAAACATTTAGTATCGCAGACTTTTTTTGTAGATATTGATGTCCTCTTTAAAATTGTACTACATCATTTTGCTCTATCGTCAACAATTTCCGCAGAGTACGCGATATAAGGATTTTTTTTGGATTTTTTTCACACGTTGGGTTACATTATCGAAGTTTTCATACGGATCCCTAATAGTTAGACATATGGTATTGCATACTTTTTTGTAGATATTGATGTCCTCTTTAAAACTGTAGTACATTACTTTGCTCTATTGTCAATAATTTCCGCACCAAACGCAATGTAAGGATTTATTTTTTATTTTTTTCACACTTTGGATTACATTATCGATGTTTTCATACGGATCCCTAATATTTTTGAAAATATACTATAGCCTATGTTCATCAGGGATAATGTAGGATTCTAATGGTGAAAGAATTTTTCAAATCGGTCCAGTAGTTGAATATTTTTTGTAAAGGCGGTATGTCGATCTCTAATAGTTTGGTTAGGCTCTTGTGTTTTCTTATCAGGGTAACCAGGTACTCCAGATCTTCGATTATCCTAGTTTTTATGGTTTTCCCTTTATGTGGCCATTAAACCCTAACTCTGTACCAAATTTCAGCTCTCTGAGTTTATGGGAAGTACTAGTTCTATTCTGATGATCATGAGTGAGTGAGTGAGTGAGTGAGTGAGTGAGTGAGTGTCTGTCTAAAATGCGAAACTTTGCTTTCGCTTAACTTCGTAACTAAATGACCTACAGACTTGAAATTTTGGATTTTAAGTATGTGATTATGGCTTACTGGATGACGAAAATTTCAGCGTTCTGGTCTTATCCAGAGGTTCTCAAATAGGGGCCTGAAAATGCGGCGAAATGGTTCCAGTAAAGGATGGTACGGCAGTGTTTGCTTCGCGCTCGACTTGGCGGGGGCACTGCCGTGCCCCCAAATACAAACAAATTAAGTTCGTTGTCACAATTACCTTACACAATTACACATTGAATACTAGGTTATACTCGCGTCTCGAACCTCGCCTCGTGCCTCGTCTCGTGTCTCGACTCGCACCTCGCGTGATCGATAGTAAAGGAGAGAGGCGCGAGGCAAGGCGAGCCACGAGCGTCTGTTCACACTCATGGCTCGTGGCTCGTCTCGCGCCTCGTCTCGTCACTCGTACGCGAGTGTAAACGATTAATGTAGCGAGATGGCACCTTGCGTCGCGCTCGCCCCGTATCTCGTCTCGTGTCGTCCCAGTGAGTGCGTATCTGAGAACAAGTTATTTTGTGCGTAGCGTTTGTAGCA